>CM057449.1:804745000-805995000 GCA_016271365.2 Neoceratodus forsteri | reverse complement strand
CTGTCTGCACCATAGTAAATCAGGATGATTTACATTCTGTTAGATGCTGGTTCACCCAAGTTGAGATATGATCATGCTCTAATGATCTTCGTGGGTAATAGGAGGTCTGTGGTCTGCTAAATTACTAAGAACTTTCTCAAGGTAGTGCCTTACTATTATCAGTTATAACTGAGTGGCATGTACCAGATCATAATACTGAGGATGGTGCTTCTTCATCCCTAAATCTAGTGTCTCTGCCCATACTGTAACATGTAGTGCACTCTGAGATGAAAACATTCCAGTAAGAATCAAATTATTATGATTTATAGAAAATTATGAGACTCAAAGCCACTTAACGAGTCAAGCTTTATAGTCATGAATCATCCACAAAATATCTTCCACACTATTTATTATGTTTCTGGCCAGAATCAAACACAGTGGGAAAGTATTTTCACACCCCCATGTCACTGCTGAACTGTCCAAGTACATTGAATAATTCCTATGACATCATGCGCATTCAAATAAAAATAACACACAGAAGAGAAATAAGGATGTAGTTCCACATCAGGGATTCATACTTATGCCTGGAATACTTCCCACACTAAAAACAAATGCCCTGCAATGAAGTATAAGAAGTAATTACTTTAGTTCATGCTGCTATTTTGTCTTTTGACCTTTTCTTGACCTGTTACATGGTGTAATTGTGTGATGAGTGCCAATGTTGGCCACGTCTGCTATTGTTATCCATACTTTATAGATCATGTAAGTACCATTCACATGCAGAACAAAGCTTTATTTTCCCCACTATTTATAAATGTTGTACATCTACAAAAAAGGAGTTCTTCAGTTACATATTGTAGGTAATATGAATACATGCAGATATCAAAACAAACAAAAAATCCGATAGCTTCTATGCATTTACTAATTTTGTTATCATTGATGACAAGCTTCCCTAAAGCACGGAGCATAAACAGAGCTCTGTGGGACTGACAGATGACTTGAGCTGCCTTTTTCTGTTCTTGGTTATAAGTCCCTAAAAGAGCATAGTCTTGTAGGAATGTCTATGTTCATCCTGTACTACATATATTTCTACACATAAATGTAAAGCTTATCACTTTTATTTTTATAAGACTTTTAAAGGAGAAGGAATGTCAATCATTCAAGTCCCACTTGTAATGTGTGGGGTTTTCCTGGTAAACACTTTCTAAAGCTTCAACATGCATGTCAGTAATTCTGCTGTTCTCCCATTGCTATGGTAAGCATATGTCCACCAATCTATACGAAACCTTGAAAACATAAAAGGAGAAGCAACTCTCATGTCATAGTTAAGCTCCAGGGATTTGGAGTGATTGATTAATGGCACACAGATGACAGCAACAAAGGCTGGGTTGGGGGTAAGGCAAGATCAAGAAGACTAATATGAAAATTAAGAAAGCAAAGAAAGTAAACATTTTGCTTGTGTTGTAAAAGTGCTAACCAGGCATGATCCTGCACAACAAATACAGCTCATCTTTAGCAAACTATACATTTTCTAAGTTTAATTACTGTACAGTTCTCAATATATTGGTTATTTTTTTTTCTTTAAAGGTAAATTCCTTGACTATATTCACAAGCCTCATACTCAGTCATACTTTGAGCAACAAAATGGTTGAAATTAACTTATCAAGCTCCACTCTAATCCGAAAGATAAGTGCATTCTATGAGTACATGGGACATGAAATTTTTTTGCCCATATAAATTTGGCTTTGCTCTAAAGTTACAAGATCACTGATGCAAAATGGCAGTTTTCTGATAGGGTTGCCACCTTTGGATTAGGTAAGAATGGGACAATAAATTACACCCCAAAGCCCACCCGTGGAGCCATCCTTTTTATAACCAATAGTATTTCAAATTTTCAGGTTTCATATCTTTCAAATGGCTATATTTGGCCTCTGTCTACAGTGACTGGTGTCATTATTTTGTCATGTTCCCTTGAATGCCTTCAATTATGAGTATAATAAATTGTACTGTACAGATGGGGGTGTTTGTTTATGATTTATTTATCCAATGGGGTCTTGCTGCTACCCATTTCCTCCATGGACTGAAGCACAAAGAGGTTAAAGCAGCTGTGCAACAAAAACTGTTTTCCAAAAAAGCTTGTTTCAGCTACAGTTAGAAAAATATCAGCTTACCTGTCAAATTTATTTTCTAGGTACCTCCTATTCTATCCACCAAGAGTCTTTTTTTCATTTATTCTACACCAACACTTTGCAAGGTCTACAATGCTATTTCTATGCAAAATGTGGCAGCCATCTTTTTTTCTTGAGAAACAATTTAATTAAAATGTTTATAAAATGATAATGTTTTGGTGGAATTAGAAAACTGAACCACCAAAGGAAACTGGAAGATGCTTACAATCTTTTATAATGAAAAAATGGTAGGGTTACATTTTTTGCCTAGTTTCATTGCACTGATGCTTTAAGAGATTTGCCCAAGGTTGCACAGTTAATATTTTGTTCTAGCAGGGTTTGTACTTGCAATCTCCTGGTCCCCAAGTTAGTGCTCTAACCACTCCATCACTGGCACATTACAGTGTACAAGCTTTGAGATCACAAAGATCCTAGCATCAGGTGCCTGGGATTATTGTCCTGAAAGCTTGAATGATATTTATTTTTTTTATTTATTTAGTTTTTGTTGACCAGGTAAGTGCACTAGACAAATCCTGCCTATTTTCAGGGACAACCCACGGGAGGGAAATACAGATGAATGCCAACTGACCTTGAACCAGATTAAGCTGTTGGTGATATTTTTAGTGAATGAGGGAAATTTGGCCAGGACACCTGGGAAATTCCCCTACTCTTTTCAGTAAGTGCCATGGGATCATTAACATCCACCTGAACTACCACCAATCCAGGCAGATGGGACCTCGGTTTAATGTCTCATCTGAAAGACGGCACCTCACAAGCCCAGCACCCCTCTCATGCTGCACTACAGTGTCAATACTGGGATATTAACCCAAGTGCCAGATGTAGGAACTGAACTCACAGACCTCTGATCTCCTGGCCTCAGAGGCGAGTGTGCTACCTACTGAGCCACTGACACTGTGTACAGTCTCTATTATTTTGGTCCAATAAACTGTCACAGAGTTCTCAAGTACAGTATATTTAGAGCAGATTATCAAAGACCACTACTACTACACACTTTCTAACAATATTTCACCACATATGAAGTTTAGTCAATAGTTCTTCAAATGTAATGACACTGCAACCACCAACAATATTTGAAATCAGGAATTTAAAGCAGTTTCTGAATGCAGTAAAAATTCTGTTTTCCATTTTGAATGGAAGACCATCTTCTTCTTCTCCAAGAACAATCCAGGCCTTTCACTTAACATATATACATATAATTAAAAAAGGTCCCATTCAACAAGTTTGATAACATGCTCTTAAAACTTAGGAGGTGTTTGTATATTTTTTGTTAGCCTCTTTGTGTAGTCTGTTACCCTATTGCTGGGATCTTATTAACAAACTCTGGTCAGATCCAAAATGGCTGCTAGTGCAGTAATATGACAAATAACTTTTTTTTTTATTTTAGTTGAAGGTCAGATATAACATTTGACCACAAGTGCTCATTTGCAAAGGTTTCACATCAAAATAGGGGAAAGACAGATATAATCAGTTTAATGTGAGCTTAGTTAAACATAGTCACAACAACAGGTACAGAGAACTTTTTGAAAATTCATAGTCTAGAGTATGACATATCTACAAGAAAGTCTTAGAAGAGAAAGTCAGGAGCAGGCAGTGGAAATATAGAGGGGGTAGAGTACACAGCACAGTACAATCATGCAATTTGATATCAGAGAGCAATTACTTGTAGTACAGTACTAATTTCACCTTGCTGAACTGATTAAACAAATGCAATAAGATACAGTGCTTATGAATACAGTACAAACAAGAGTGCTTGGAATTAAAATACACTGCTCAAGTAAGTACACAGGGAAAAGCAAGGAAACAACAATGGTCACAAACACTGACAGCCACTGAATCAAGCAGTTGCTGAAACACTAAAGATGGCAGCCTGCAGGACATTTGTACAGTACCTTCAATCTTGCTGGGCTTGCTGTCAGAGGATGGAGGTAGCTTTGAACCCTCATGACCCTTGGACTGCAGGTCAGGAGTGGACACAGTGAGGAAAAAGGCTTCAGTCTTGCTGGGCTTGCTCTCAGAAGAGGGTGGTAGCTCAGAGCACTCATGACCCTTGGACTGCAGGTCAAGGGTAGACACAATGGGAGTGGCTT
This sequence comes from Neoceratodus forsteri, assembly GCA_016271365.2. NCBI lineage: Eukaryota > Metazoa > Chordata > Ceratodontiformes > Ceratodontidae > Neoceratodus > Neoceratodus forsteri. Next base: position 805,990,745 of record CM057449.1, on the reverse strand, counting down.
TGGATATAGAAGTAATATGTTGTACTGGATAGTAGCAAGCAGTAATGGGCACACACAGACACACATTAAGCACCCACCCCATTCTGTTCCATATGTTTAAATTCAGATACAGTCATGTGAGTTTCCTGTACAGTGGCAGATTTTACATATGAGTAGTGGGGTGCACACTCCACCTTCCTTTTAAAATGTCAGTTTGAAATTTCACTTTTTTATTCTTTGCATGCCCAGCAAAATCTGTTTCTCTTTCTCTCTTTCATTTGTGACCACTCTCTTGCTGCTGATAGAGGACAAGGTAGAGAGCAAATCCACTTGTGAGTGAGAGAGAGAGAGAGAGAGAGAGATTTAAAGTGAGAGAAGGTGATAATGTGGGCAATGCCAATAATGGTCTGAGTTAGCTTTCATCCACTGCAGATTATCATAGTTCGTGCCCAATGCAGCAGCCAGAGAAGAATCAGGGAGAGTTTCTTTACTGAGCCACAAGTTTCTTCAAAGCTGTGGCTGTGAGCAGCAGAGCCATCAGCCATCAGGCAGGCAGAAAGGAAGAAAATGTTCAGTATAAGGAGAGATACAGTTTTGCTTGGGTACAAAATAATTTTACTGATTTTAATCCCATTAAAAAAAAATAAATATCATATACAAAATGGGATTGTTTGATTTCCAGCTTTTAAAATATAGTAGTTGAACAAATAAATGGCAGAAAACTTTGAAAATGCCCCCTCCACTAATTATTATATACTGTATTTATATCTCATAAGTATACTATTTGACGTGATAAACAGTTACAGAACTTTATATCTCATAAGTATACTGTTTGGCATGGTAAGCAGTTACAGAACTTTTAAAAGCACCCTCCCAACACAGACACACACACAAGTTTGGGATTTACATGACTTTCAGTGTGAGTATACATATATAAATATACAGTTGTTGTAATATATTTAGTATACATATACAGGTAGAGATATAATCCTGGTGGACTGGACTGAACTCAGTTCTTTTTCTGCTGTCACTCTCTATGTTTCTGATAGCATATAAGGTGCGGATTGGCATATAGTGTTCCAAATCAAGATAACAGATGCCAACAATGTGTCCTATCCATGTGATCTGTCTGCCACCAGGTTATCTACAATAACACAGATTCATGAATTACTTGAGGACCTAAACAAATAAGACCTTCTCCCTACCTCAACACATGCATTAAGTTTACACTTTGTTCCTGAGTAGATTTTCATACTCTGTAACTTTGGGGTATGGAGCAGAACACACTCACCAAAAAAGTTATGCTTATGGGGAGTCTCATTGTACTGTAGAGTGGGATTGACAGAAGAAAGAGAAACAATTCTGAATGTAGAAAACACTCATTTTGGACTGATTCTCATATTCAAGGTTCTGTTCCCACAAAGTTGTTGTTTTGTTCGTTGCACAGGTGTATAAGTAATATGATGGCAATATTTTGAACTCTGATCATGAACGCATGCAATAGAGTGACACTAGATGCATGCTATACACTATAATTAATTTGTGTATTTACACTGTTAAAGCAAAAAACAAAACACCAAAAAAAATGAACATATTGTTGCAAGAATAGCCTAAATTGGTGCATTCTGTCCATTACAATAAATACTAGGTTAGCTCCATAAGGCTATGCAGAAATTCCAATACAGAGCAACAGCTGCTGTTGAACCATAAACCCCTGAGAAAACCATGACTTTCGATCTAAAAATCTGTCAAAGAAAAATATATGATAAGGGAGGTCACTGGGTCATTAGCAAATCATTGTAATGAATAATTTAAAAATCATGTTGTGGAACACATTTAACTGCACAAATTATAATTGGCTAGTTTAGAGTGTGGGGGTATGAGTAGTCTTTGGCCCACAAAATATTTTAGGTTCCAACTGCTTACGTGGTTGGCAACTGTGTGTGGTGGGTGATTAGAGAAGTTGAGAAATGTTATTTCACAGGCAAAATCCCGGTGAAATCATGAATTTCAGCCCAGCATAACAATTCATGAAGTTAAGCAATTACAGTAAAATTTCACCATCAATTTAGTCGGTAAATTTCACCTTGTGATACTATTAGGCGAAATTGGGGGAAATTAGGCTTTGTCACATGATTTACTCTCTGCAGGTCACATGGATGTCTGCAGTCAGGCTGGAAGTCCATGATTCTGCTTCCTTTTGCTTATGTTTTGGCAGAGATAATCAGACAGCTAGGCAGTTGGAGAATTTGTATATTAATATTGTGTTTTTACACATTCTGTGTAGTTTAAAAACAGTTAATTTCTTAATCTTTCTATGATAGGACTTCTCGTGTGTGTTTATATTTTCTGAGTGGTAGATTATAGTTAGTGTGTGTGTATGTGTATGACTCCATCACACTCTGTCTTTCTTTCTCTTTTTCTGCTATTTTTTCTTTAGTTTTCTGTTAAGAAAACTTTTTTTACTTTGATAATGGATAGGAAAGGTGAGGGTGATGGTCAGAAGAAAAAAGCTGGTCCAAATATTCACCTTAACAGGTGAGCATTTAGACCTGTGGGGACAGACTGGGAAAGTCAGGCACCCCCCACCATCATCAGCAGCCGGAGTCAGGCTTCCCACCCAGCAGGAGCAGGACAAAGCACGTCACATCCCCCAGCAGCAATAGCCTCTGCCCCCCAGTGGCAGGAGCCCATTGCCCCCCACCAGCAGGAGCAGGGGTCTGTGCCTCCCACCTCCCCACAGCAGGAGCAGGATGTCATGGAGCCTGGGGCATTAGCTGGTGGTTCCCCACCCAACAGCAAAGGTTGTCCACAGTGTGGTCCTTTTTTTACCACAAAAGTTGCTGATGAAAGTGTTGTCATCTGCAACATTTGTGGTAGCATTGTTCATAGGGGGAAGAGAGTGACACACCTAGAGATTGGTGGCAAAAGGAGCCATCTCAGTCACTACCACCCAGCAGAGTGGCAGGCAAAGGAAAAAGAGTTGGCAATGGTAGCTGGAGGCAACAGTGTGGGGGAACATAGAGAAGGGGAAGTGGGCCAGGAGGAGCAAGGTGGCCCTTCTGTGTCTGTTGGGAGTTGGTGTTCATGTAGGGGGCACCGTACTCAGACACAGCAGCAGCAGGAGGCAGCAGCACCAGCTACAGAATCACCTTGCAGTTACCGGCACCGCCAGCATCAGGATGCTGAGCCTGCATTGGCTGTAGCTGGTCAGGTGGTCACCAATGAAGACCTGGTGACTGTGTGGGCTGAAGTGCAGGCTCTGTGGCAGGAATTCCAGCAGTTCTGCAATGAGTTCAGAGAGGCCAGGGGAGACATCAACAAAATAATGAAGGACCAGCAACAAATTTCTCTACCTCCTGGAGGACATGCGTCATGGTGGTGGTGATGGCATTTCTGGGCAGGTTTAAGTTAAGTAGTGGAACTCGGCAGCAGTTATTTTTTTCTTTTTTATTCTGAATCTGATCCTCCTGTTTTCTGTCACTGTGCTTTGATATTCTTCTCTTATCTCCACCTTCAAAAAATAAGAAAAAAAGATTAAACAAATATATATTTTCTGTCCTTTAGTTTGCAACTATATACTCTTGTTTCTTTGTCTGTTTTTATAAGTATATGTCTGTCCAGTGGTTTTGTGTGGTGTGTTATGTGTATTAGTGTTATGCTCTCCATTGTATTCAATCCTTTTTATTGTTCACTGATTTAGTTTTCCCCTCTCATATTATTACCCTTGCCCTGACCCAGCCTGTCCCCTTCCCCATTGTACTCATGTGTCACAGTCAGTAGTGTAGCCATAAATCATAAACACCTTACCTTTGTTTTTCTTTTGTGTTACTCATTCATATATTTTATCCCTCTACCAACAAATGTCAAGTATTGTTCCTATGAACAAAAATGTTTTCCCAAAACTATGTGATGTTGCATCAGTTGTGATTATATGCAGCAACAGTCTGAAGATGTACACAACAATCACAGAAACATAAGTAATTTTATTGCAAAATTAAACATAAATATGGTTTCAGTGCTTAACACATGTGTACTGCACTTGCCACAAATGTTAAGTTGGGTCCCTCTCTTCCAGTCCACACTGTGTTGTGCAGAATAGGGCTTATATAAGTCCAGAAATATCACATGTGAAATTCCACAGAAAATTGAGACAGAAATGTGGTTTTAGTGCAAATGTTTTATAGAGCCACTCCACCTCCCGGACCAAAAAAATGTTGTCTTGGCCTCTGTTTTCAAAGGATTGCAGGCTGAATCTTGTTGCTGCCAGTGCAGAACAGGCTGCACATACCCAGAAATGTTACATAAAAAATGTTACATAAAACTGAGGCAGAAATCTGGTCTCAGTCATGATGTTATATGGTGCCCCTCTACCTCCTGGATCAAAAAATGCTGTTTTGGTCACAGTTTTCAAAGAATTTCAGACTGAATTTTGTTGGTGCTGCTGCAGAACAGGCCATATATGTCCAGAAATGTTACATGAAAAATGTTACATAAAACTGAGACAAAAATGTGGTCTCAGTCACAATGTTATATGGTGCCCCCACCTCCCAGATCAAAAATGCTATTTTAGCCACTGTTTACAAAGGATTACAGGCTGAATCTTGTTGCCACTAGTGCAGAACAGGATGCACATGTCCAGAAATGTTACATGAAAAATGTTACATAAAATTCAGACAGAAATCTGCTCTCAGTCATGATGTTACATACTGCCCCACCACCTTCACCTGGGCATTAAAATGCTGTTTTGTCCACTGTTTACAAAGGATTTCAGGCTGAATCTTGTTGCCATTAGTGCAGAACAGGCCATACAAGTCCAGAAATGCTACATGTAAAAAGTTGCATAAAATTCAGACAGAAATTTGCTCTCAGTCATGATGTTATGTAGTACCCCGCCACCACCTGGACAAATAAAATTCTCTTTTGTCCACCATTTACAAATGATTTTAGGATGAATTGTGTTTCCACTAGCTGCTGTGGTGTGCAGAACAGGCCTTATACAGTAAGTACAGAAAAATCACATGGCAAAACTGTGAGAGACTGGAGATACAATTGTTGTGGGAATTATGAAATAGCCCAAAATGGTGCTGTGCTGAGAAAATTAATTCCTTCTGCAAAATGGTGCTGCTACTTGTACTTGCTTCCTCCTGCTGCTGGTTTCTCAACTGATAGAGAAATGTACAGTAGAATTATCATTTCCCAATGCTGCTGTCCTGTGTTGACTCTGTGGTTGTAACCTGTATTGTGTGGGGGGAATGAGATTTTGGGGTCCTGTAGCTCGCTGCCTACTGCTCTGACTAGTTGTCTACTTGCCATGAAAAATAGTGCTTTGGCCACTTGATGGATCATCATCACAGAGTCCATATTGCTGCACATGTATCTTAAGTATCTGTCTTTGGTTTTTTTTCTGTGCAAGAGAAGGGTGCTGGTGGGTTGGTATTGTGGTGTCTTGAGTTCTAATATGTCTGTACTGCTTTTCTATTATTTTTCAGTTTGCTGTTGATTATATCATCATGCCTGGGTGGGATTTGGATCGAGGATGTTGGAATGCAGCACATTTTCCAACACAAATGGTAAGCATTTATTTTTTCATTTCTGGGGCAGGTTACTGCAGTCCCAATGTTTGAGTTTGATAGTAAGTGTGCTCTTTTTGCTTTTGTCAACATTCAGGAATTCTGGTGATGTTACCTGGTGCTCCTGCTGCTGCTCAAGACATGGGCAATTCATTTACTTATGCAATAGTTCCAGTTTCACAGACAGTCCCTGACATAAGTATTGCATTATTTGTTATGGTCTTCGTTGGGGGGCAGGGGTGGGGGTGGATGGGGGTGGATGGGGCCAGTGATGGGGGAGGTGGAACTTTTAACAATCCTCAAAATGTGTTCTTCTTTTTATCTTATTTCCACATATGCAGTACTGTTATGGGAAGGGGAATGAGGAATCTGGATACCTGCTGTTGTGTTTCATGTGCCCCACACTGCATGTTCCTTTCTGGGGGCAATTTCCACAGTTTAATTACATTCATGCGGTATGGAAAGTATATATTTTTTTCCTCCACTTCTAATTTGTTTTCGGACACCAGGTATGCAGATGGGCAAATTTTTGTCATGTTTCCTGTCATTGTTTCTGCTTACGTCATTTTCCACTGGTGACATTTCATCCCATGTCTGTGATGACTACATCCAGGCCCTGCAGGAGCTGGTGTGTGGAAGACAGAGCAGGTTGCTTGAACTATGATGTAAGCCACTGGTTTCATTAATGAGTAAACAGCACATCCAGGGGGGAAGTATATGTGGAAATGGATGGTGGAGACAGTGTTTCATAATTAGGTGGAGGGGGCTAATGTCTTGTATAATCATTTGAGATGGCAGAGCTGCAGTAATTAGTAAAATTTTGAAGCCAAACTGGGCAGCAAATGCATCACAGTTTCATTACAAATACTATTGTACTACTTATAATTAACCTTTTTTGGGGAATTGGATGTTGTTAAGTCTTTTTTTTATGATGATTACTTTTTAATTAATGACTAGCATCTTTAAAGATGTCCACCATTCAACATTTTGCAAAATCTGTTCAACTGGTACTAATAGTTGAATAAGCATGTTTACATTCATACTCTACTTGTACTAGAAGGGTTCTTCAACATGTCGCAGATAGTAAGTGGCAGAAAATATTTATTTTTCGTGTAGCATGCATGGTGTGTCAGGTGGCAGGAGGGGAGGGTGTGGCATGTGCCAGGCTCCAGCATGGGCACTTTTAAAGATGTCAAGACAATTTATCATTCTTTAAGATGGCATTAGTTAAAATGAAAAGAAAATGTGTATCTTGACATTTTTGGCAGTGAAACGTTATAACTGTATAATCATGCAGAATGTTTATGGGTTACAGTAATTTGACTGCTGCAGTTTTATATAGGGTGTGGACCAAACAACAGTTTAGGACAAAGGGTAATCAAATGACACTGATTACCACTGCAGCAGATAACACAACCATTACAAATCCAATGATAGCCGGATCACAATAATTTATAACACTATACTGAGCTGAAATTGGTTGGGGGCCTTCAAGTAACTTCAGCCTTGTTCCACTTCCACATCCTCCAAGAAGCAGCCCTCACAGTCTTCAAGACTGGAGTTGTCACCAGGTGGAAATTATTTCAGTATTGCTGCTTCACCCACCTTGCTGCTGGTGGATGCCTTAGTAGAGGGATTGCCATCATCATCATCATCATCACCAAAACACAGTTTGTGTTGCAACACCATTGACATCACTGTGTTATGCTGAATGTGCCTTTCATTCATTTTGCTGAATGTTAGCATGGACGCATTCTTGGGTGAAAAATTTATCCTATGGTCATGTACAATGGCCCCAGCTGAACTAAACACTCATTCCACACTGACTGTGGATGGTGGGTAGCTCAAGTATTTCACAGCAACTGATGTTAGTGCAGGCCAATCAGTCACTTTGCTGCTCTAGTACTGTAATGGCTCTTCAGTAATGGTGTGGTGCTTTGTGTCCCCCATGCAGGCCTCTACCATTCATTCTGCTGCCCTGAGTCCAGCTGCCTCATCTGTATTCTCCTCCTTTTCTTCAATATCTTCTACTCCCACCTGATAGAGAACATCCCAAATAGGATTGCTTGCCACTTTCTGCTGTACATTGCCATTTTGCCAGATTGGGCTGCATGTGAGCCGCTGCTGGCGGTAGCGACACCCATTTTCTGTGCAGTGCATGGCTTAGTTGCCTTTTTCTTCTGTTCAGCATATACACATCTAATGAGGTTCTCTGTCAATGTTTGTACTCGCTGATGACCTCCTTCGATTATAGAAGGCAGACCACATTTGTAGCATGGATCAAGCATGGTAGTGATTACAAATTCATCTAACTGTACAATGCCGGATATATGGGTATTCATGTCCAGCACATGGAGCATATGATCCATTAGATCACAACTGCTGTGATCCCCACTTACCTCAGTCTGGTGTTGGACATTTACCTGTGTCTGCCTCAGCACATGTACGAGGGATATGGATTGACTTATACAAGCAGTGTCCTCACTCACTGCCTGTGTAGCTTGCTTGAATGGACAGAGAATGCATATTAGCCCATCCATTTGGTGCCACTGCTCTGTTGTTAGAGTGATGGAAAATCCAGCAGTGTCATGGTTGGTGTGCACCAGCAGGTATTCTGAAACAGCCTTATGCTGTTCATACAGCTAGTCAATCATGTACAGTGTGGAGTTCCACCTGGTCACAACATCAAGCTTCATATGGTGCTGAGGCAGATGGTTACTGCACTGTAGCTCACACAGATTGTCACGGGCCTTTGCAGAATGAGTGAAGTTTATCCAGATACAAAGGGTGACAGTCACAGTTTCCTTAATGTCTGCATGGTTTAGAAATTGCTGCATAATATGATTGAGACGGTGAATCTAGCAGGGCACCCTGATAAAAACAACATCACTAATGTACTTCACTATATCGGAGCCTTTATCACTTGCGATGAATCCTGCTGTAAGTGACTGTGTGTGTAGCAACTCATCAAACTCATCCAACAGAACATTAAGCATTTTCTCACCCATGTGAGAATTAGTAAAACTTCGCATACTCAGGGTTGCATGCTGCTGAATTCCATGGGTGTTACTACCACCACAATTTTACTTCATGCAGGTTTTGCTAGGCTCAAAATCAACTATCACCCCAAGTACCTGTGCCCAGTGTGCCATTATGCATAGATACAAGCTTCCTGCTGTTTGTCCACTGGTCCACATATCCATGCTAAGATGGATATATTCTGATGTAGAATGCTTCATTGCATGTTTTATGGAATTAGCAACTCTACTGTATGGGTCTGGCATGGCATGCTTAGAGAAATAAATTCAAAACGGAACCTGCCATTTTGGACAGGCACAGGCCATCAACCTGTGGAACCTAGCATTCTCCATGAATGAGAATGGCAACAGATCGATAGCCAGCTTTTCAGTGGTGGCAGCATTTAACTTGAATGCAGCAGCATGATGGGGGGTTATTTTGTGTGCCGTTCAAGGATGTTCTTCAGAGTGAGCTGCATCTTTTGGGATGTTCGACCAGAATGCTCTACTTGTCACACCAATGTTGCTCTTTTAGGGGTAACAGTTGACTCTTGAGGCTGTGCAGACCACATGTAACCATTTATTTTGGTTGATTTTGGGTGTGGTGGTGTACTTTTATGAGTCAAGGGACTGGGAGTGATGTAGATATGCAAGTGTCACTTTTACAATAAATCACAAAACAATTCCTAAAGGAAAGACATGCAAAGAAAAATACATAGAAACATAGAAACATAGACTTTGACGGCAGATAAGGACCGCTAGGCCCATCTAGTCTGCCGATTTCCCTACCTACAGGATAGGCCGCAGATCCTAGTTAACCAACAGCCTATATCTTCCTGCCCCCCACAAGGATTGCCTTATGTCTGTCCCATGCATTCTTGAATTCTCCCACAGTTTTAGACCCCATTAACTTCCTCAGGAAGGCTGTTCCATGGATCCACTACCCTCTCTGTGAAATAATACTTCCTCACATTGCCCCTGAACCGCCCTCCTTCTATCTTTAAATTGTGTCCCTTGTTCTTGCAAGTCTCTTTTTCTGAAAGATGTTACCCTCTTGGACTTTGTTGATTCCCTTGAGGTACTTGAAAGTTTCTATCTTGTCCCCCCTCTCCCTTCTTTCCTCAAGGGTATACATATTAAGCTCCTTTAGTCTCTCCTCATATGGCTTCTCTTGCAGACCCTGCACCATTTTAGTTGCCTTCCTCTGGACTGCCTCTATCCTGTCTATGTCCTTGCGGAGATGGGGTCTCCAGAACTGGACACAGTATTCCAGATGGGGTCTCACCAACTGTCTGTACAGAGGGATAACAACTTCCTGTTTTCTGCTGCTGATGCCTCTCCCTCTACATCCCAGTATACCCCGGCCCTCCCTACTGCCTTCTCACATTGCTTGCTAACCTTAAGGTCATCTGATATGATTACCCCCAGGTCCCTTTCCTGTTTTGTTGTTGTTACTACCTCCCCACCCATTGTGTATTCTTCCCCTGGGTTCTTGTTTCCCAGGTGCATTATTTTGCACTTTTTGCATTGAATCCTAGCTGCCATACGTCTGACCATTCCTCCAACCTTGCCAAGTCCATTTTCATCCTTTCCACGCCTCCTTGTGTATCAACCCTGTTGCAGATCTTTGTGTCATCTGCAAAAAGGCATACTTTTCCTTCCAGTCCCTCTGCAATGTCACTGATGAAGACATTAAAAAGGACTGGACCCAATACTGAACCCTGCGGTACCCCACTAGTAACCGCCCTTTCTTCAGAGTGGACTCCATTTACAATTACCTTCGGTGTCCTGTTGTCCAGCCAATGTTTTACCCAGGCTACCACCCTGGGACCCACTCCCAGGCTGGTTAATTTGACTAATAATCTTTTGTGTGGGACTGTGTCAAATGCCTTGCTAAAGTCTAGGTAGGCCATGTCCACAGCCCCTCCCTGGTCTACTACTTTGGTCACCCAGTCAAAGAAATCTATTAGATTCTGTCTGACATGACCTTCCCACTGTGAACCCATGCTGACTTGGATCCTGTGCTCCACTGACCTCTAGGTACTCAACTATTCTTTCCTTCAGAAGTGACTCCATCACTCTCCCTACCACAGAGGTCAGACTGACAGGTCTGTAGTTTCCTGCCTCTGTCTTGGTCCCACTTTTGTGAAGGGGAATCACATCTGCCTTCCTCCAGTCCTCGGGTACCACACCATCCTCCCATGATTTATTAAAAAGAGTAGCCAGTGGTTTCACTAGTTCCTTCCTTAATTCTTTAGAATTCTGGGTGAATTCCATCAGGACCCATTGCTTTATCCACCTTTAGTTTTAGGAGTTCTTGCAGAACCCTTTCTTCTGTGAAAGGACTGGATCGACCTCCTATCAAGAGTGCTTCTGTTAATTGGATTAGGCACTTCCTCCTCTTTGTGAATACTGAGTAGAAATATTCATTCAGTATTCCTGATTTTTTCACTGTCCCCTCTGCCCACCCAATTGCTCATTCTATTCAGCCTCACTATCCTCCCTTTGTCTTTCTACGCCGCTGATGTACCTATAAAAGGTTTTATCCCCTTCTTAACTAAGTTGGCTATCTTTTCCTCAGTTTGGGCCTTTGCTATTCTGACTTCCTCCCTGCTTCTTTCTGCCTTAACTGGTACAGCTCTCTGTCCTGCTCCTTCTGTGTTTCCTTATACTCCGGAATGCTATCTTTTTCTTCCTGACTTTCACAGCCACCTCTTGAGAACCATAGTGGCTTTTTCTTCGCTTTGATTTGTTTATTTGCTTCACACAAAGGCTTGTTGCCTCTGTGATGGCAGTTTTGATAATTCCCCATTGTTGCTCCACACCTCCTTCTAGCCTGTTTGCTAGTGCTTTTCTGAGGCACTCTCCTATCTTGCCAAAGTCAGCCCTCCTAAAGTCCAGTACCTCACTTTTGTATGGCTTGACTCTGTAGCTGAGTTTAACGTGAACCACACTGTTTGATGGTCACTTGTCCCCAGATGGCAACCCACTTCTAGATCTGAGATCCTCTCACTGCCCCTTTGAGAGTACGAGGTCTAAGATTGCTCCTCACGAGTGGGTTCCAAACTAGCTGTCTAATGCCTGCCACCTGTAGGGCGCAAGAATAGCCCTGCTCTTGGATGTGGCTGCAGCAAATGTGCTCCAGTTAACATCTGGCATATTCAGGTCTCCCATCAACAGTATCTCCCCTTTCTCTGCCATTCTAAGAATGCCTTCTATCATATCCTTGTCCATTCCTTCCCCCTGACATGGGGGTCTGTACACAACCCCTGTGCGGATTGTGGTGCCCTTTCCAGTCTCCAAGGTGACCCACAGTGCCTCCTCTCCTCCCTGTTTACTCTTTTGTTCAGTTGCTTTTATCCCTTCCTTTACATAGAGAGCTACTCCCCCTCTTCTCCCCTGCCTGTCTCTCCTGTAGGTTATGTACCCTGGTATGTTAACATCCCAGTCATGGTTCTCTGTGTACCATGTTTCTGTGACTGCTACAATATCCAGGCATCCCTCTTCCATTAAGGCCACCAGCTCAGGAAGCTTGTTGCCCAGACTACGGGCATTGGTACTCATTACCCTCCATTTCCTGATGGCCTTACCCCCTTTGTCCCATCCCTGTCCTTCTTGCCTTTGTCACTTTCTCCATTTACCACTGCCCTTCTCCCTATCGACACCTCCATGTTGGTGTTTGCCACACTTACTACCGTGATTGTTTGGGGGGGGCTAGGATTTTCCTGCTCCTTTCCAGTGCCTCCCCCCTTGGCTAGTTTAAAAGCTTGCCAATGAAGCATTTAAACCTATCACCTAGGATCCTGGTTCCCCTCCTGGACAGATGCAGCCCATCATGCCAGTATAGGCTTGCATCACTCCAGGTGGACCCCCAGTCCCCAATGAAGCAAAATCCCTGAGCTCCACACCAGTTTTTCAACCACTGATTGAGTCCCATGGTACGGAACACCCTAGCCTCTCCTATGCCATAGATGGGTAGCACGTCCGAGAAGGTTACCGTGCGTGCTACTTGACTAAGGCCCCTCCCCAATTCCACAAACTCTTCCTGCACATCTCTAATCCCTTTCTTAGCCAGGTCATTTGTCCCTAGGTGGACAATGACATCCAGCTCCCTCCCCTGTGCAGCTGCTCCGGCAATCCTGAGGATTCGCCCCTGTCCCTCCAAGCCATGGCACCAGGCAGGCACCTTACCCTCTCCCTTCCTTGCCCAGTTCTACCTTCCTAACAATGGAGTCCCCACCAGGAGTTGTTTCTTCCCTGCATGGTCCCCTGCCACCTCCTGTGGGTCTCCTTTGTGGAGGTTCCCAGCATCCTCCTTGGTCTCCACTGTAGGTGCCTCCATAGAGGAATGACACTTTGCCAGAATGGCATAGGAATTGTGGAGAGGTACAACTGAAGGGATGTGCCTCTGTTTCACCACCCTCACCCTCCCTGAGCCCACTGTAACAGAAATAAGAACATGGTGATGATGAGATGTACACAGTATTAAACCATAAAAATACCAGGTTTGTAGATGTGAATGAATGGGGGGGGGGTGAGAGAACAGAGTCACTGTGATCAGTCATCATATCTCAGATAAAGCGAACAGCACACTCAAATGACATACCAGGTTTGCCATAACAGAGTTCCTCATAACAAATGAGAAAAAATAAATCAGATGAACCAGCTGAAATGAAAATATTATCCATCATTCGGTAGTGAACAACTCAAAGTGACAGTGCTGAATCTTTGCTTTCTCTCTCACACACACAGATGTGGAATACACCAGAGTAAACCTAACCACCTCTGATCTCAGAAGCTGGCTCTGAGAAACAATTGAAACATGAAGGCGACTGCCTCTTGTCAGGCACATGATCAGCCATTACTGACTTCCCTCATGGATAAAAAATACTTGGACACATTTCAAAAAAATACTCAGACAACATGTTTTCATTCTGAACTGTTTATTATGCAAATACAGTGTTTATAAATGAATACTGGTCCTCTTGTGGATAAAGCATTGATTATTTCCTGTCCTCTTTAACTATACTGTATTTTTAAATAACAAGAATGTAAACTTACTATACCCGTTTTCACTACACATTTATGATAAATATTCTTTATCAGATATGTTATAGCAGACACTGAGTGATGCATCTGTAACTGTAACTCACAGCGCCCATCTTGGGCATGGCATTCCCTTTTGTTTCCCCCTACAACTGCAGAAGTGATAGGCGGAACCAAAATAGTGCCGGGAGGTGGTATGTGTGTGAAGCCTGTGGATGAAAGGAGTGGTGGAAAACCAATGCTGTGGACATGATTCCAGCACTGTGAAAGCACACTGGAGATGTATCAGGTCATGCGTTTCCACAGTCCCTTCTCTTTTCCACTTTGCAGCACTACGACAGCATGGCTCCACCAATATAGCTGAAAAAATGAGCTGGTAAGCAGCTCACTAGTTATTTTTGCCATTCAAACATTTTTATGCTTTGAATAAATATATTTTTAAAGATACCTCTGGATTGTCTTAAAAGTGTTATAGATTGCAGCATACTGTAGTTTGTGGGCATTCCAAACTGTGTAGGGAGGTCCCCCCTTTTTATATACACCCCCTCATTTCCCTACCACATACATTAAAAAGCTCCACTCTCTTCTAAATCTGACCCCTTCAATTCCACTGCTGCTGTTGCTATGGGTACGTACAGGTTGTAATTCATGGGGCAGAGGGATGTCACTACTTCCGATAACTGAAATACCTTTAGGTAATAACACAGGCAATAAACTTTTATCTCAGACTTGGAAGGCCATGTGTGTGTGTGTGTGTGTGTGTGTGTGTGTGTGTGTGTGTGTGTGTGGTGAGGGAGGTGAATCTGTCATTGGTCACATTAAATGCTACTGGTTTCTCAGGCTGAGCTGTGTGATTCAGGAAGTAGTACCAGCACACCATAACTAGAAAAATTATGGCATAGGAATGAACTTACCGTCCATTTTTGGTCAGATTGTTAGCAGGCAGATCTCAGTCAATGTTGATTTAAGGGTACCCAGTGCGCCAGTACATTTTTTTCAAGAAATATGGCACCCTCACGGGCATCATGCAGAAGCAGAGCATCTCATGGCTAGAAAAAGGCATAACAACCAGTGCTGATCTATACAGTGAAACCTATACAAATTGTTATTGCACACATAGCTCTCGCCGAACTGTATTTGCAGTCTTTTGCCAGCAATTGGTGTTAAAAAAGTTCAGTTTCTTGTGGTGATAAGATCCAACATTGCACAATGGAGATCTGTTCTGTTCTAAACTTAAACATGCCCGGGTTAGACAGAGTATTTTTGTATTATGCTTTTTAGGTAAACTGTTCTGTGTGGGACACTCTGCCCCCGAGTTATAGATTATAAGTTTATATGTAAGTGTCCCAAGCATGACTGATTACACAATACATATATATTTTTTTTATTTAAACTGTTCTGTGGGGGTGCTCCACCTTCACACCCCACAGGTTATCTCAGCATATTATGAGGTAATATGTAAGTGTTCAGTCATGACTGATCCCACAATATATTTTATTTATTTTACTGACACTGTTCTGTGGGGGCGCTCTGCCCCCCATGTCCACTGGGTTAACTCAGCATACTATGAGCTGATTCCTTTTTTCATTCATTTCAATATATTGTATTTTATTTATTTAAATTGTTCTATGGGGGTGCTTGTTCGAGGTTTCAGTATATTTTAGCACAGTGCACATGTCATTACCTTATTCCTCCTAGTGGCACAGATCGCCCACTGGGGAACCTTAAATCTTTGATATTACTGGCAGTGGCACATGATGCTTCTCTTGATGGATCAATGCTGCAGTGTATTCTACTGTAGAGGAAAGAAATCAATGTGGTGCAGAACCATCAAGATACTGTGTGGCCTCCTAGTATGCAATGGAGAAATAGTCTTTACTGACACTGCATTCCTGAGATACTTAATGTTTACCCCTCTGATGATCCCAAATCAAAATGTAGAATATCTGATATTTGCATCTACCTCTGCTTGTGGGTGGATGTGTTACACTGATAGTTAACCATGGGGTCATTTCTGATGCACAGTAGAATAGAAAAAGGTAGACGATCTAGGAAGAAGAAAGAACAGCTGCTGGGAGCTGCATGGAGGAACCCTGAAAAAATGCAAAGAAGGGAAGAAAGGGGAACATGACAAGCAAAACAGTGTAAAACCCCAAACAGTATAAAATTGTTATATCTCTTCAGTGGATATACACTGGTTTGTATAAAAATTATTATATTAGTATCAATATCAAATACTTTATTTGTTTGGCTTAAAGCCATTAGAATAATTAAGTAGTAATATACAAAACATGAATAAAACAGTAATTCATACAGTTACATTCATTACCATGTGCAACATTTTCAGTTCAGTTAAATACAATCTGTCCTCTGTAGCAGGACATCAACAAGACACAACCTTATAATTTAATAGATTTTAAAAAATGTGGTTGTGTTGTCAGCACCTGGGTATCACTGGATGTGAACAATTTCATTAATATCTGGTCTGTGGGAAGTCCAAGGTCCCTTAAAATAGGTCCTAGCCAAAAGCGTCCGTGTTTCTCATATAGTGGACATATCAAAGTAACATGTTTTAAATCACCCACCATATTTAGAGCACACACATATTTATCATTTTCCACTCCTTCTATTCTGTGCAAAGTGCACATAATTGGAGTTATAAAGTTCCCCTCTAAATCTTGTTATAGTTCTTCTTAGGTCTGGACAAGCCAGTGCCAATAAATATGGATCTATTTTGTGACATAGTTTAAATTTGTTGTACCATATAAAGTTTTTATATGACTTTATGTGTTCCATGTCCTTACTATTATAGACATTCCTAACTCTTTCCTTCACTTGGAACTTTATGTCTCAAAAAGGAAGGCAATGGACTTGGTGTAGCAAGTGGCCTAGCCCCAATGGATGTAAACAAGTTGCTATACAGTCTATACTTGAAAATCTATAACCTAAAGTCATATATTCAATCTCTTCCTCTAAACACATCCTCAGAATCTTGTACTCTGGGCACAAGAACAATTTAAGTAAAAATAAAATTCTCCTTTCCACAATATATGCTTCGAATGGAAGTTGTCCCAATTTGGCTCTTGCTACTGAAGCTGGAACTGATTATGGTATTTTGAGGATAAACCAAAACAATTTGTTTAATTGTACTTCTAGCTGCTTGAGGACTACTGTTGCCCACACTTCTGAGGCATAGACTAGACTTGTACACACTTTAGCCTCCACAACCCTCAGAAGTCCTCTCACAGTTCCATTACCCATCTGGTCTGAGAATCTTTTGAAAGCATTAAAGGCAGTAATTAGTTTGTGCTTTACATAATCTTGATGTACATTCCAATGGGTAGATTGGGAAAATTTTACTCCTAGATAGGAATATGTTTTTACTGTCTCAATTTTTGTTTTATTAATAAAAAGTGTAGATGTTTTCCTTTGCCTATTACCAAAAATTATCATCTGAGTTTTATTTGTGTTAATCCCTAGTTTATTTTTATTACAAAATGTGGAGAATAAAGTCACTTTCCACTGCAGGCCCAAGAATGATGTTGATAAGAGAACAAGATCATCATGGGACATTTGGATGTGCTTGCAGCCATTTTTGGATAGGAGCCTGAATGGATTGTGGCTTGGCTGTGCTGCCTGATGGGGCCTTGCATCTAGCCCATAAGTGCACTGTGGCATTTAGCAGTTGGCCATGTGGTCAGACCTGTGGTCCTCAGTGCTGCGGGGTGGGGGAACAGGAGAATCTCAGTGATGGTGCTAGCAGGGGGGAAGGCAGAGCTTATTGTGCTGTGGGCTGGATGCCTGCCCCTGGGCAAGAGGGTTTTTGTTTTGGATACTGGGAGGGACAAGGTGGGGGGAGGGAGTGGCTGGGCTGAATGAGCAGTCCTAGCAGGAGGACAATTGCTGTCATGGAAGTACCCCTTCCCCCCACCTGTGGGGGGAGATGGATGGATGCAGCACAGGCCTCAGGTAGTGGATGATTTTGTCCCACTTAGCACTGCAATTTGGTGGTGATTATGGGAGAACAAAGGAGGTGAGAGAGAATGTGGACAGAGCTCTTTTGAATGGAGCAGCCTCCTAGTGGCCATTTTCATGTGGGAGGTCCTGGTGCTTTGGCTTGTGGTTTGGGGCAACATCCCATTGGTTTGGGGTGGAAAATTGGGGACACTGTGGTGAGAGGATGGCGACAGCAACCTTCAGAAGGAGGGCCCAAGGACAGAGAGTCATAGCTGGCAGTGCAGAGAGGAAAAAGAGGGGTTTGGTTGCTTAAAGATGGCCAGTCCCAGTTGGGGCACAGCAATTTTAGGCAATGGCGTGCCAGAGCGACAACACAGAGGGAGCCACTGGGTGTTGGAAACCATATGGACTGGAGTAATATTGAACCATGGGAGGCAAGATTGCCACAACATAAGCAAGCAGAGCATCAAAGCTGGGGTGGATGGGAAGGGGGTTCTTCATACAAAGACTGAAGGGGGAGGGAACCATCATTGAGAAGGGGTAAAGACATACAATGTGGGGGGCACAGAGACAAACAAAGGGTGAGGGGACACAGGGGATTACTTGCTGCAGGGCCAGGGGGATTTCTGGTCAGAGCAACAGCAGGAGCATCAGGCCCACTTCCAGGCTACTAGTCAGTTTTTCAGTCTATGACTGCAAGGCAAGCAAATTCCAAATTCTTCATAGGTGGCTTGGGAGATGCAGTACATTACAAGTTGTTAGGGTGTGGCTCAGTATTGCAAGGAAGCATATATAGCATCAGCTGCCAACGGATCACAGGGTGGATTGGGCAGCCAGAGCCATAGCCTTGGTTAACTGTCTCAGAGTTTGGTTTGAGCTATTCACTACCCTAGGTGTTTTATGCAGTGCAGGAAGATGGCACCAAAGTGATCCCCATTTTCCAGTGCCAAATTGAGGGAAGAGGTGGCCAAGCTGATGGAAAAATGTATGGACCTAATCGAGGTTGCACAACTTCAGGAAGAATAAGAGGAGGTGTCTAGGAAGAGGAAGGAGCTGGAGGGGTGGATGGGATGGGGCATGGGGGGAAGAGACCATGTGGAGCTGTACCAAGCCCACTACCTTCTCCTCTGCAAGAGTCTGAACCAGCAGCAGAGGGGCCAGTCCCTTGCTGTGGTAAGGGAAATATGGATCTATCTAACAAAGGGGATTTGAAGGAATATTTAGAGGGGCTCCTCAGGGATATGGAGGAGAAGGGGTTGGAAAAAATGGAGAAGGCACTCCAAGTGATAAAAAAGGGAAGTGGCGAGGGTAATGAGGCAGGTGAGGACAAGAAAGGGGGAGAAAACTGTATGATGGGCCACTGGGTTTCACTCTAGGTAACCATGTCCCAACTTCCAATAAAGAAAAGATTTGGAAGGGGGTTATGTGGACATTTGTGGGCTGGTAGATGAGGATACAGCGAGAAAGTATGAGCTGAATTAGTCTGTGGGCAAATCAAAGATGGTGGCAGCATTAAAGGTGGTAGGACATAAGGAGGAGGAGGCTAAGTACTAAGGCAAAAACATAGACACATGGCAGGAGGGAGTTTCTAATTTACAGTGCCCTGGTGCTGGAAAAACAACCACAGCTGGCAATTCTCCTGACATACACTGCCTCCATCCACAACACCTACAAGGCTAAACTCAGGTATGGGTGGCTAAAGTATGACAAGGTATTTCAGAAGTGGATGGTGGAAAAGGGGAATATAAGATTGAACTATACCTATTCAGAACTATAGGTACGGACCCTGTCAGGGCCAGCAGGTGGAAATGGAGGAGAGCTATGTAAAAAGAGTGCCCCCACCCAAGTGGCCAAGACCTGCTGGGGTTACAACAAAGCATCCTGCATGTGGGCAAACTGCAAGTTCAGGCACGTGTGTTCAAGATGTTCAGGGCAGCACCCAGCATCTGGCTGCTGGGCAAGTGGGAATTGGGGTGGCCAGCAAGGGGGACAAGGGCATGAGCAATTCTTTTGGAGTGGCTGCGGGGGGAGTTTCAAATGGGAGAGGAAGAGGGGCACATAACAGGGGAGGGTACAGTTCCAACTATGGTTGCAATTGAAGGCATGGGTGGGAGAAGGCGATGGGGTTTCACTCTAGCAGCAACCCCAATAGTGACAGAGGTGGTTGAGGTCAGGACACAGCTCTACCCGGACAGGGGGAAGAGGACATTGCTGCATAAGGGTTTCAGGGAAGGTTTCCCTTTAGGTTTTGGTGGTGTATGGAAAAGAATGAAGGCAAACAACTTGGGATCAGTGAAAGGGAAGGTGGACATAGTCAAGAAGAAAATCCAGAAAGAGGTGCAAGCAGCCAGGGTGGAGGGCCTCTTTGAGACACCCCTTTGTGCCGATTTATGGATATCTCTTCTAGGGGTTGTACCCAAGAAACAGACAGGTGAGTTTTGCCTTATCCACTACCTGTCATATCTGGACAGGGTCTCGGTGAATGATGGGATTCTCGAGGACCTCCAGGTAGTGTGCTACATGTCCCTGGATCAAGCAGTGGTGATGATCAAGGCAGTTGGGTGGGGCATGGCTGGCCAGGATGGACATTGAGTCCACTTTTTAGTCGCTGCCAGTCAGGTCCTAGGATTGGGATCTGCTGGGCTTTTAATTTGAGTGGGGGGTGTATTTCTACAAGGCTAAGCCCAAGGGGTATTCTGTGGCTTGTTCTACATTTGAGGCCCTCAGTTAATGGGTTCAGTGAGTTTTGGGGTGGAGGTATAGGCACAGGCAGGTGGTTCATTACATGGATGATTTTCTGCTCATCGGGGAGGGAGAAGGAAACAGAGAGGATGCTGGTAGATTTTAAAGAAATGTGTGGTAAAATAGGGATCCCACAAGTGGAAGGGAAGACTGAAGGACCAGCGTGCAAGCTAGAGTTTCTGGGTAAAGAGGCTGATATGATACAGGAATGTTTTAATCTCTGAGGAGATAAGGTACCCTGACTTACTGGTCAGTTGGAACAGGTGGGGGGTAGGAGGAGGAGGAGGGTGCCACTGGTATTGTTACAGCAGCTGCTGGGGTACCTTAATTTCACCTGCAAGGCCATAAGCCCAGGAAGAATGTTTACCCAAAGGCTGACACATGCCAAGGGGAAGGCAAAGCTACCCCATCATTGGGTAGACATCACAAAGGGCATACAGGAGGACCTGCAAGTCTGGGCAGCCATTTTGTAGGGTTGCAACAGGGTCACATTTTGGCAGGAGGAATGGGTTTATAATATGGATATGCAGTTATACACAAATGCCTCAGGGGCCTTGGAAATGGGAGCATACTTCAATGGGGACTGGATCTTGGAGGCCTGGCTGAGTACTTGGGGTGAGGTGGGTTTGTTAAAAGACATTACTTTCTTGGAGATGTTTCCCATTTTCATTGCCTAAGGGTTTGGGGGGGACAGGATGGGGGTAAGAGCATCTTGTTCTGGTGTGACAACAAGGAAGTTGTAGATGTGATCAATAGGCAAGGGGGGCTTATGGTTATGGTGGATAGGGTTATGCAACAACTGATGTTGCTGGGGTTGCAGCTGAACTTTTTCTTTTAAGGCTCAGCATATTGATGGTATCCAGAATGAGACTGCTGACTGTCTCTCCTGTTTAGAGTTACACAGGTTCCAGTACTTGGCCCCATGAGCAGCAGTACACAGGATCAAGGTTTCAGACCAGTTGTGGGAGATTGGTTTGAGAGATCCCAATGGTTGTACTGGAATTCTTGGTCTGCCAAAACACTAAAGGCATACAAAGGGGCTTGGGGGAATTCCAAGAGATCCAGGCACAGGAGGGGTTCGAGCTAGGTAAGCCAGCCACAGAGGACTTTGTAAAGCAATACATGGTCAGGAGATGGGAAGAGGGGATGGCCCACACAACCATGGGGGTACAGCTGGCAGGGAATGGATGGGCATGTAGCAACAGGACATGGCATGACATGACTAAAGGGAAGGCTTTGAGATGGATGCTCTTGGGTTGGCAGAAAGGTCAAGGGGTGATGATGGTCAAATGGTGACCCATCATGGGGCAGCTATTTTTGTGGCTTCTAGGAGCAGTGCAGCAGGTTTGTACATAGGCTAAAAAAGGCTGCTTATTTCAGGCCATCTTCATGCTCATGGCAAAAGGGGCATTCCGGAAAAAAGAGACAGTGGTGCAGAGGAAAACTGACCAGCAGGGGCGGTTGCATTAGAGCAAAGTCAGTTTTGGTCAGGTTATGATGATGATCTGGCTGCCTATATCAAAAACTGACAACTCATCAAGGGGCAAGAAGCGGTGCTACAGCAGCAGGTGCCCATGGAGGTTTGTGCAGTTATGGAGATGGGGAGTACAGGGAGAGTACAGGAGAAGCCAGGGGGCAGCGGAGGGAACCTGGTTCTGGCATGGTGACGGCAGTCTGGTAATGGGATTCCAGGTGGGTGGGGTCCTCACAAAAAGCTTTAAATTTTATTGGGAAGGACCCGGAACAATTCATCCCCATTCTTTCCAGATGGAGTGGTGTCAGAAGCCACAGCAAGAGGAGGGTCAGAGGAAGAGGTGAGGAAGGTGGTGCAGTGGAGATCCAGCTGCTACAAGAAGTATGTCAGGAAGTGATACTAACAGAATTTTTCTTTCACCCAGCAGGAGGAGCACAAAGACACATTTGGATCATGGGGCATTCTTTTATTTATTGGGCTGAAAGGTTTGCAGCAATCAGACATGGTGGGATGCAGCTGAGGATGGATTTAGAACACATGACGCTGCATTGGAAGGGGATCTGCAGCATGAGATGGGCCCAACTTATGCCACTATTTATTTATTTATTTGATTTTGTTAGCCAGTTAAGTCACACTAGACAGCCAAGTGCCTATTTTCAGGTGCGAACTGGGAGAGCTACAAGCTTGATAAACAGGAACAGTGACAAATTGGTATTATATACAAAAGAGCATAACATGTCATATAGAGAAATAAATGTAAAAAGGCAACCAGTAAAAAGACACATGCCCGGGGTTACAGATGACCTGGGAGATTTAAGAGCTAGAGCATACACAAACAGTGAGTGAGTCAGATTTACATACAATGGTATTGCAGGCATTAACAATTATAGCATTACATTTAGCCAAAAGCTGAGGGTACAATGGAGCAGGCAAACATGATTATAATACATATGGGGGGTAATGATTTAATGGGAAACCCTATCGGGTGCATTGATATAGGCCATATCAGCAGTATTAGAGATGGTGAAGGGGTGGTGGCTGTGGTTGTGATCAGCTGGTCTGAGATCACCTCCAGGAGGGTGTGGCAGCATGCCAGAGAAGTTAGATCCATGGAGAAGGGGAGAAAGCATCTCCATAGCAAGGTATCAAGACTGGTTATAGAGATGGGAGGGTCTATATACAATACAAGGACAATTCTTTTGAGGCTGCTGAGGATTATAGGTCAGACAGTGTCCACCTCTTAGAGTTCAGAATGTGTTTCTTTCTAAGGCCATTGATTGACCTAGTGGGTAGATGGGAAAGGGGGAGCCCAAGGTATTAGCCTGCAAGGGGGGAGCCCCATCTTCCATTGCTTGGCTGGAGATGAGTCAGTGGAAGGGCAGAGGGGGAGCAAGAAATGGAATGGGGGGACAGACAGAAGGTGGAGTGGAGCAGGTTAACATGTGCTATGGTCAAAGGCACCCAGGTGTGGATGTAAAGGAGGGAGGTACAAAGCAGGTAGCACTAGGGGTTGGATCTTAGTGTCCAGACCTAGCAGAGGGAAGGTCCTGGTGAGTCGGTATCTGGTACTGGTGATGGTGTGGGGGGACAGATCTGGTGTCCAGACCCTGAAGATAAGGATTGGGAAAAGAGGATCAAGATGGAAGATCAAGGAGAAAATTATGAAAGGGAATTTACTAGAATATGGAATGTGTGATTTTGGACTGGAATATTAAATGTGTGATTTCATAAGAGACTGTGTAAATATTAATGATATTCAATAAAATGTTGCCAGCAAGCATCCAAGCTTGAAGTGTGATGAGTTTCCATTTCCAGAGGAGATAAGATGACAATATGATTATCACAGTGCAACCCATACAGTCAATATGTCCTATTTATTACTAAACCAATCTGTAAATAAACCTTACACAATTTAAATGACAAGGAATGAAGAATTATATGGAAATATTACACGCTCAGCAAAATTCTTAGACTTAGCCCATTTTAACTCACATGTTTAAAAACACTAGCAATGCAGCAGATAACAATTAAAACTTACTTGGCAAAGCCCTTGAAAAATACACTGCCTAGCAGATTGCCCAGGACCATTATAAATGTTTAGCTTCACTTAGCAAAACAAGAAAAACACATGACTCCAGTTTAGCATAACACCTGAAAGGTCCCATTTGCCCAGAGAGAGCTGCTCTTTGTGGAACTATAAAAATCTTAAGAAAGCATCATAAATTAATCTGAACATTTACTGCAAAGTATATAGGCTATCGTGATGGCACAGAAAGCCAAATATTGCATATGAATTGGTTCTGACCTATGAGACAGGAAATTTAAACACTACTATTTTTCACATTTAATATTTTTTCTTATGAAGGCAGACAAATATCATATACATACCCACAGTGCAGAGTTAGAGATCCCCAACTATGAATACAATACAGTTATGCAATTTGTATTTTATGCATCAAACTCACATGATATATCACTTAAAGGTGTTATATGGTCATTGATAATTGTCTTCTACTTTATAGACATAAATGCCAGTTACCCATGCATTGTACATGAATTGGTTTCCTACAGAAACATATAGTACAAACATCTAGAGTGAGTCTTTCCCCTACATTTTACTCAAGAAATAACCTGTACATTCCAGTGTGTAAATATTTTGTTCATTCTGAGGCTTCCTCTGGATGCATAAATGGGCATAGATCATAATGTACCCACAACAATACACAAACAATCTAAGGTGAGGGAAGCAGTACATTTTTTAAAAGCAGGCATATTTGGAAATCCAAATATTGAATCAGTATTAATAAAAAAGACTTTTATGACTTCAGATATGTGAAACCTCTCTTCCAAGTTGCTTTGTACATCATACTGGTTTCCGAATGTAATAAAATATTTTCTGTATTATAATAATATTATAAGGTTGATAATCCATTCTGCATATATTGATAGGTTCTCATCTATCTGATGTGCAAGGAAAAGTTTTTTAATAACCATTGTTATTGTCAGTATTAGCTTAGTACCACATGTGCTTATCTGATTTGTACAGACCATCATCATGAGATTAAAGGGACACGGTCTGTTTTTCTGTACTTGTCCTAAATGCACTGTAGCATGTGTGCAATTGGCATGAGTTAGCAACAGAATGTCTTCATACTACAAGAATACCATAAGAATTCATTTTTCCTGCTTTTTGCTAAAAAAATAAAACCCCAAGCAGGCCACCCTGAAGCCCACCTGCTAATGTTGGCACGCATTGCCATTTGTGATAGCATGCCAAGCCATGGGTAAACTCCTTTATGAATGAGTCTGACATTTTCTGAGTGGTGTGAGATAAGCACTTTTATTTTATTTATTTATTTTTATTTATTTTAACTTTTGTTTACCGGGTAAGTACAATGAGCCAAGGCCCGTTTTCATGAACAACCCGGGACCATATCTATACAGTCAAGATGGTTCTCAATTATTAAACATACATTACAAATATTACAATAATGACCAAACAAACAGTAATACTCAATACACATAACAGAAACAAAGATTCAGAAACATTGAGAGTACAATTTGCTAAGAAAATAATTATTTAGCTTAACTTTAAAAGTTTGATGGCTAAAATTTCCATGCGTTAAAAAAGGAAGTTCGTTCCAATTTTTAGCTGCAGAACAAGAGAAAGAACCATCCCCCATTTTAGTCTTAGTTTTGGGAACACTTAATTTTTTATGGCCATTTAACCGAAGTTCCTTTGTTATTCATCTTAATTGATAACGATGAATAAAGGGGAGAATTAGTGCCCTGATGAAGCATATTATCAGTCAGGCAACAGAGATTATAATGACTATTCAGCCTCAGTGGAAGCCAGGCAGAAAGCCTATACAATTCACAATGATGGGTATAATAAGGTAATTTAAAAACAAATCTACAAATGCCATGAAATGCAAAGGTAAGGAAAGATGATTCTCTCTTGGACAAATTTGAAAAAAAAATGAGTTATAGTTTAACAGTGGAAGTAATGTACACTGTGCCTAATAGTAGCTTTTCTACTGACTTCAGTAATGTGGATCTTTTTTTGGAAAAGAAGGGCTTCAACCTGACCTTTGTACATGTTGAATATTGAAACCATGACTATGGGCATGTGCGTTAGTGTCATCGCTAATCCGCAGGCCCATACTCATGGTTTCAGTATTCAACATGTGAAAAAATGGGTTAGAGCACATGTTTCCAAAGAAAGGCCCATGTTACTGAAAGCAGCAGGAAAGCTACTATTAGGTAAAGTATGTATCTCACACCCCTCAAGAAATGTCAGACTGATTCACAACTGAGTTTGGCCATGACTCTGCGTGCCATCACACTCAGGGACTTGTGGGAGTGTCAAACAGCAGACTTCAAGCCAACCAGCTCAAACTTTGTTTTTTAACAAAAAAAAAACAGAAAAACTGAATTCTTATGATAATCAGTTGTATGAAGGCACTCTGTTGCTTACTAATATCAACTGCACACATGCTACAGAGTATTTAAGGCACGTACTGAAAAGTGAAGTGTCCATAGACAGTGCCCCTTTAAATACTTTGGCCTTGTTTCAGAAGGTTACCTCTCATAAATATGGTTACCTCATCCCAAAGACCACTTATCTTGTCACATTCCCAGAATATGTAAAATAAATTAGCATCAGGCATCCCGCATCTCTTTCACTCTGTCTTCTTTAAATGTGTTCAAAGCATACAGACCTACAGCACAGTTCAATTTCAACTTACTAGGCAACCATTTACCTGCCAGTAGTATTTGAGCTGTTAATGCTCTGCATAGGAAATCTCTTTATCACTGATACCTGGATGTTAGTTGGTTTCTGCTGAGCTCTGAATGAGCTGCCTGAATATGTTTTCAGTTGAAAGCCATATTCTACTGCTAAAGGAGAAAGAAACAATTAGTTGGCAACTCATTGCAGTCACATGAAAAGAATAGGTTGCAAACTGGCTGCCTAAAACTTAGTTTCTTGAGGACTGTACTGTAGATAAGAATAACAATATTTGTAATGCATAAGTTTCAGTTTAATATCTAGTGATCTTAATCTAATGTTCTCAAATGTGGTTGCCTAGACTTTTTCTTTTAGTGTGAAATTCCCTTTCTTTATCCCACCCGTTTTTAGTTTGTATTCCATTCTCTTTGCTCATTGTGAAAAGTTACATGTATAGTTTAGATTCTGTGTTTGTTTTATTCATGAGCATGGTCCGCTGAAAAGTAATGTATCATAGTGCACCTTCTGACATCCCTGTTAATCCCTATACTAGTCTTAACCATCTTCTATAACTTTTTGTGAGCCCAGCATCTGATCCAGGTTTTGCCACATTTGGCTTCATACATGCTATTTGAGATGACTCTGCCACCTATAAAGAAATAATCAATTAGTTCAGTGAATTCTTCTTACTGGGAACTAAAGCTGACAGACTTACCAACTCTATTGATTAACAGGTTTTTCCATTTGGTCACTGTCTTTGGCCAGTCATCAGAAGGCCCATAATATCCTTAAAATGTGCCCAATATTGTAAAGCTTGGTGTAACTTTATAAAGGACGCACAACAGGGGCATGTGGAATAAATGATTTATTTTCACACGTGCTGGTTGACCTGGTTACCTCACATGTGACGTAAGCCACGAGTGATTTGTCTAAGGTCAAACAGATTGTGTGAAAATAAAGCATTTATTCTATAATGTCTTGGTTGTGCAATACCCAGGGACATTGTGGGTTGTGATAATTCACTGCAATATTTTTTATTATTAGATAATTATTCAAGTTTAAAGGTTTACCTTGTGAGACAGTGCTATTGTGATTTGAGTGCAGCCAGTTACTAGGGTATTTGCTAGGGACTCAGGCATCAGTACATCATGATTTGTTCAGATATTGTTAGCAACTGGTGCATTTTGTTGAAATTTGAAAAAATCAGGGCAATATGGCAGGCAGGCTTAAATGAGTGGGATCAGGTGGAAGAGTGCTGGCCTCAGCTTAGCTTTATTACTGAGGTGTGGTTTCAACATTTGCTATTATTTAAAAATGTAGTTGGAATTGTTTTGAGAGAGAAATAAGGGGTTCAGTGGTGGCATGAGCATAAGCAGCTGGATGTGGAAAGGAAGGAGAGAGTGGCTCAGGAAACATGATAATGGAAGCTGGACCATCTTTGTGCTGAAAAAAAGTAAACTTTAACTATTCTGTGGTACAAAAGGATGTTCACACTGTTACAAGAAGATGTTCATGCTGTCTCATGTTGGAGCTGTGAAGCTGTTAGTGGGTATGAAGGCAGATGTTGAGCAGGTTATCAAGTGTGAGGAGAAGCTTCAGTGTACAGCAGGAGTTTTGTTTAAAAACTGAAAAGAAATAACAGCTGTGCTTTTTGGAAGCATTATTTGGTTGCAGAGATGATGTTTTATGTATGCTGCAGAAAGGAATGGACATGGTAAGTAAGGGAGCTTATGTGGGGTGTATGAAATGTACTGCAGCTATACTGATAGTGGGGAAGTAGAGACAGCTGGTTAGGTGGGGGAGAGACACACAGGCATAGCTACTACATACTGTATATAGATGCAAGATGATGTAGCTACTGTGTACATAAATGCTGATGACGAGTCTATTGGTTACAAAGTAGCTCAAATAACATCATTTATGTAATGGGTTTTGGGTGCATGCTAATTTCATAAACAGTTATACATGAGTACCTTGGTTAAGTTTTGCTGCAACAAACCCTTTAATATCCATACATGCAGGCTCATGATAGTTCATGAAGAATTACACAAATCTGGTTGCAAGATCGTATAGTTTGTGAACTGGCAGATTCACCACTCTCGTTTTAAATCGACATTGATATTTTTTGTAGGCTAATATGGGTCTTTCTCAATTACAAGTAAATGTAATGACTAGACTATCTATTTCCTCTAGTAGTTTCTTTAAAATCAAAATTAGGATAATTGAAAGAATGTAATTAATTTCTAGCATCACTGATATCTTAAACAGTGAGATTTTCCCCCAAAATGATAAGGGTAATTTATTCCAAAGTTCCAATTTCATTTGGAAGTGTGATTTTAACAGGATTATATTTGGCCAAGCTAAGCTCAGTATGTCCTCTGGGAAAAACAAGCCAAAATACATATGAACATATGAATACGCCTGCAGAAAATGTCCATTCTGTCTGTCAAATCTGCCAGATGCAGAGCCCCGTGTCCATGTGCTGGCAGTGGGCCCTGCCTCCTCCACCTATAAGTGTAACTTTCCCCTTTACCTTGTTCCAACCCCTCTTTAATTCATCAACCATCATCTGGTTGATGGTTGTTGTTACTGGTTCATGTCACCTTGACAAGAGAGATGTGTGAAGTTGGCAAACTTTACGTCATGAAATAATTAGCAAAGGTTTTCAAATTCGAGAAGTGCAAAGTGCCGACTTTGTAAAGTTTTTGGCAGGTGAAGTTGCTCTTCTTCAGGAGAAGTTACGGAAATTCATTGGCAAAGTTGTAACTTCACCATGTCTTTACCTGAAAAAGTGCCATTTCCCCAGGAAAACTCAATGCAAAGTGGTGAAGTGGGCATTTCACAAAGTTATTCAAAGTTAAAGGTTTCAAAAGTTTCAAAAGTTTTATTAGGGAAAAGTTACTGAGCCAGGGTTCATTTACACTGACACCCCTTCACACATGTATAAAACAGTTACATCATAAAATATACAACATATTTACAAATAAGAAAGCTTAAAAGCAATAAATTATACAAACATAATCACAGAGCAGACAATTATGCAGCCAATTGAAAACATATAGGGGGACATTCAGCATTTGCATACAGGACAGAGTTGCATTATTCCATCTCTGCATCTGTCGCACATTTGTGATTGTGAAGTAAATACTATTTTTATTTGTTTGTGAATTGGAAGTTGATTTCCTCAAATTCTAAAGGACTCAGGATGAGAATTCTATACTGAGGAACCCAAAAAGCTAAGAAAGAACCTGGATCTTATAATCATCATCTGAGGGGATTCCAGCTCCAAGAGATATGCCATTCTCAGTGAAGCATATTTTTCCTTTAGTGCCAATCTCTCCACTAAGTAATCAGGAATTTTGTCCTGTAGGCATTCACTGAAAATGAATTTTGTGTAGTCTGGGTCATTCATTTACTAGCGTCCAGCCTATTTTACTGTATATGGGAAAGGGGAAATTGTGTAACCTGTAAAGGTACACTAAGCTGAAGCTCATTTACAAGTGAGACCTTGGAGCACAAGTAAGTAAAGTGACATTCTCAGTGTCACACAGTATGCAAGCAGAGGATGTGGGAGTCCAACTCAGATCTTCAAGTTTACAGAAAGACAAAACTGTGCATGTCACAGGGATTATTCAAGACAAACAATGCAAGTCTATTATATAGTATATCCAGCTTGCTCAACTTGTCCCTTGTACAAAACTCATGGACAGAATCGATGATGGTGATTCATAAATACAAATTTTATAACTCTGTAGGTGAATCAAAATTTTGCAACACCTCTACTTGACACCACCCACTCCACTGACCCACTTAATTCAACCTCCATCTTCCAGTTTTCCGCGGCTCCTCCTTGTGTTCCTAGTCTCATTTAAGCTAAAGAGGTTGCCAGGATCCACCTTGCTTACACCATTAAGGTTCTTGAAGATTTGGGTCCTATCCTCTCTGTCCCTTCTATCTTCATCTGAGTACATATTAATGTTACTGAGCCAGACCTCATATTGGCTATCATGCTAACCCTAAATAATTTCAGTAGTCCTTCTCTGTACTACAGTGGCAGTCATGATATGGTCAGATATTTCCAGACATTTTGCAAAATTTCTAAAGAGGATTTTCTCTGGTGACCCATAGTGGTACTGCAGGCAGGCAAGACATTTCCAGAAATATCACAGACATTTCAGGAATTATCTGACCATGTCTGTGGCTGCCACTGTACCTTGAGTTGGTTAATATTATTTTCAGGTAGGAACTCCAATACAGCATACATTATTCCAGATGCAGCTGTACCATAGGTCTGTACAGTGGCCGAATCACCATTCTTTTCCTTCCAAACCCTGAAGCTATGTATCCCAGCACCCTGCTTGCCTTGGCTATTGCCTTTTTACACTTTGTAGACTGTTTTAAGTTGCTGGTTATAGCTATTCCCAGATCTTTATCCTCTTCACATACTGTGACCTACACCCACCCAGTCTGTATTTAGCTGTGAGGTTCTTGCAGCCAATATGCATAAATGTTTACTTTTTCATGTTGAACCCCAGTTGCCAGACCCCTTTCTAACTTTGTGAGGTCCTCCATAAGCTCGCTTACTCCCTCTGTATCCACACTCCCCCAGAGTTTGGCATTGCACATCAAATAAATACATTGTACTTTCCTTTTGCAACCTAAAATTATATTACCAAAAGTTACAGTACTTGTAAATAAATTCTGAGTAATGTTGCACAAATGAGACCTGACCAAATACAGTGGACACCAGAGATTTAACTGATAAAAACATGCATTATCAAATCACTAAAAAATAAAATGGCTAGGTATTACCTAATCCAGGAGATAACAGGACCAAGCTGCTTGGCTACACTCAGCTCAGCTGTTCTCAGCTAACAAAGTTTTCCTTGCATATTTATAAACAACAGCTCACAAGGAAAGAAGCCTAGCAACTGCCGTAACAATGTGTTTAGCAGTTGCTTCGTTGGCAGCTAAATACAGTAGGATCCTGATAATCCGAACCTTGAATTTCAAAAAATCCCTATCTAATGAACTTGGGCTGTGTCACCCTATTTCTCCACTATGTTATAATGGCAGTGTTGTGCAGTCACAATTGTGATAGTGAGTGCAACGTCATTCAGGCCTACACCAGTCATTGCTGCACCAGTTTACCTCAAAACAGCTGTAGATAATTGTTAACACACATTACATAAAAAGGCTAACTGTAAATGACCTTTATATTCACACATTCACCAGTCACCATGTCTATAAAAAGGAAGTGCACTGTGTTTACCATTGCACAGAAGCTGAGAATCCTTGACCACCTTGAAAGTGGAGAATGACCTGTTGTTATGGCAGCAGAGCATGCCATAGGCAAGTCCACAATTATGGACAGTAAGGATGCTAAGGAGAAGTTGTGTTTGTTTGCCATGACCATGGAAGGATCCTTTGGCACTGAGAGCCGTAAGAACATGAATCAGTGTGCCGAGGATAACAGGGATGCTCCAATCGACTTGTGGTTTTGGCAAGAGTGTGAGAAAGGCACACCAGTCTCTGAGCTTGTTCTAAAAGAAAAGGCATTGATTTTTCGGCTGTGCCGAACAATATAGAACCCATGTGACCTGCAATCCCATGAACAGCTGCAGAATTTCATTTGGAGCTCAATTACAGGGTGAAGTGAGGTGAATTACATTGATTTCAATGTACTTCACCTAAAATTGGTGGAGAAGTGGTTTGTGGAAGGCTGAATAATGCAAAGTCATTGGTTTCAATGGATTTCCCATTCCTTATTATGAAGCAAAGTACTCCGCTTCACATTCTGGAGTTCTCTGTGGATTTTGCATTACTCAGTGAATCACTTCACTGAGCAAATTGGAGCCACTTCACCCACCACTACTTACAGTACTGTAACTCACATGCAGTACGGAAAGGAACGTAAATATCTATGGCTGTACTTCCCTGATGAGCTGTAGCACTTAAAAATGCTTATTAATGAGTACAATGGTGGAGTAGTGAAGCCTGGAGCGATACTACAAAACATGCTTACAATACATCTAAGTAACTAGTAAAAAAATTAATGTTGTGATTCGTGATCGTGAATAGTGATTTGTGACTGCATTTGTGACCGTGATGATGAAGAATGTGATTCAGTGTCGATGGTGTGAGATAACCAATATGGAACTGTATTAGGAATGCAAATGCCTACGGCTGTACTTCTCCAACGAGCTGTAGCACAAATTCCCTGACTTAAAACGCTCATTAATGAGTACAATGGCAGGGTGGTGAAGCCTGGAGAGATACTACAAAACATGCTTATAATACATTCAAGTAACTAGTCAAAACATTAGTGTTGTGATTCATGACGTGATCGTGGATTGTGATTTGTGATCATGGAGATGAAGAATGTGATTCGGTGTCGGTGGTATGAGATAAACAATATGGAACTGAATTTTGACCGCAAATGCCTATGGCTGTACTTCTCCGATGAGCTGTAGCACAAACTCCCCGACTTAAAAACGCTCATTAATGAGTACAATGGTGGGGTGGTGAAGCCTGAAGAGATACTACAAAACATGCTTACAATTCATCCAAGTAACTTGTCAAAAAATTAGTGTTGTGATTCATGACGTGATTGTGAATCGTGATTTGTGACTGCATTTGTGACCGTGATGATAAAGAACATGATTTGTATGACGAGTGACTCATGATGATGGTACTGACTTAAAAATGCATATTAATGAGTACAATGTTCATGCAGAATTATGCACCACACCTGTCCAGTACTCTGAAGGGAAGCCAAAGAAACAACTGTGACTTAAGTTACAGATGTAGATTGGGCTCTAAAGAGATGAAAATGCACAGACAGATTAAGATTGTGCTGCACACTGAAGAGATGCAGATGAAAAAGCACAACACCTAACCAGTGCTCACCATCAGAATTTCAAATCTGGAAAAGAATACCTTTCCTGGTTGGGGCTGGCCATGGTGGGGGGGCAGTGCACTGCACTGCTGCAGTAACAGTCACTAGTACTAGTACCAGTAAAGATACCACATAGAAGTACAAAAATCACACAGCTGTAGTGGATAGCAGGTTCACATTACAGAAATGATTATGTGGCACAATAAAAGGTGTCTGATTTGATAACTTGCGTCACACACTTACACATACACACACACACACACACACACACACACAGAGTAAGTAATGCGTAGCAAATTGAAAACTTCAGCAATATAACCACATATTTTAAACAAACTAAAGTTATGCACTGCTGCACCACAACAATCAGCAAAAAAATGGCAAGAATTATTGAAAATATTACTGTGTGTACATTAACACAGTTATACAAGAAAAATATCACCAAAACAGAAAGCACACTTTTTCTCCAAGTTAATCTACCTACACCACAGATACGCCCCTCCCCAAAGCACACTTACACTGTCTCTCAATACACAGACTGAATGTTGTACATTAACATTGAAAATTCACACACAAACAATAAATGCTCGATGATATGAGCACAGGAGGGTTTCCTGTAACCGATTAACTAAAATTTCAGCAAAAAAAAATGACTCAAAAAGGCTTTTTATCAGCTTTTAGAAGGTTTGAATTGCAGAGACCTCTCAGAGCAGATTGTCTCCTACATCTTCCTACACACACTACCCCAAACTGAGGCTGTGCAGAACAATCTAGAGCCCATGTGACCTGAAATCCCATGAATCACTCCAAAATTCACCTTTGGAGCTTAAAAACAAGGTGAAGTGAGGTGAAGTACATTGTTTTCAATGTGCTTCACCTTCAGAATTGGTGGAGTAGTGACTTGGGAAGGCAGAGCAACGCAAAGTCATTGCTTTCAATCGATTTCGTGTTACCCATTATAACGCGAAGTACTCTGCTTCTCGTTGCGGAGCACTCCGCGAATTCACCTTCACTTCATGAATCACTTCGCGTAGCGAATTGGAACCACTTTGCCCATCTCTAAATGTAAGGTGAGGCAAGGCAAAACAAGGTAAGGTCAGGTGACATAAGGTAAGTTAAAGTAAAGTACTGTAAAGTATGATAAGGATGAGCTGAAAGGTGAGCTCAGAAATTTGGTTACATAATGTACTGTATATATGCCTTTCATAAACATTGTATTCCAAGGTACTTTTGTAACCATGAAGAACCACAACAGCCATTAGCTGCACATAGGGAAGACATGGGTTTGAAGGTGCTAAAGGAAAGCACAGGGAGATTAAGCAAAGAAAAAGGGAGGAAGAAAGAGAGAGAGAGAGAGAGAGAGAGATGAATGTCAGGTTCATGGGGAAAAACAGAAAAACTGACAGCAGAAGAATGCCTAGTGGTCTATCCAGTCTGACTTGATACCTGCTTAGAGCTAAGCATGACTTGTAGACTCTACTGAGCCTAAGTCATCCCTAGTCCTGATCTCTTATCCCTCCGTGATTTTTACCCAGCCCATGTGCCTATCCCAATTCTGTTTGAAGTCCAGCACTGTCTGTATATTGATTGCTTTCTAGGGCAGTCCATTCCACCTATCTACTATCAGTTCCACGAATAAACACTCTGATATCCATGTCAAACTTCCCCCAACTAATTCCCTTGTGTTGCCCTTGGTGTTGTGAAAACCACTTTTGGTGAACATCTGTATTCTGCTTGTTTTTGTTTATTTCCCAGTATGACTCAGTCATACCCCCTTCCCCTTCTGGTCTTCAGCGTGTGCAGTACATACAGTACTGTACCTGTTCTTCTAAGTGTCTCCTCATACAACCTACCCCACTGTCACAAATTATTGTGTTTCAGTTCTATCCTATCCTGTTCCTTTAAGGAAGTTGATGAACGTGCTCAAGTTTACACAATGTAAAAGTACTGGGATCAAGCCAGGATACTTACAGTACAGATCTGCACTCTAACCAGTAGATGGTGGCCATTCAATGGCTGTTATTTTAAATAGGATGCAGATGTATAAAGCCAGGCATTTCTTTTACACTGCCTTTATGTATGCTGTAGGCTTGCCAATTTGATAGAGTCAAGTATTTTTATAGGTTATTCAGTTTGTAAAGTTTGTTGAATAGTACTTGGAAAGGTCATGGTGGAGGGATAGGCAGAAGGCAAATGGTGGGGGTGGCCGTTTGATGACCATAGTGAAGTCTGAGATTATGTTGTAGAATGGGGTGTTCATGGACAAGTTTGAGTATTTCCTCAACATGTTATGAAATAGGACTGGATTTTAGTTACCCAACAACAAAAGAGAGAAAATTAAGGCCCTGGTCTATTAATTGCATTCTAGGACATGCACAATTTTCTGATTTTCCTTCAATAATTTTTAGGATCACAGCAATAAAGCATTTCTATATGGGACTAGAGGTGCAGTGAGGTTTTTACTTTGACAGCGAATTATCCGTGAAGTTTTGAAATTCGCCTCTGCGGATCAATTCATGAAGTTATCCACTTAAATGACAGTTTGCCATTTGTAACTTTGCCTGGCTTTTGGGACTTTTAAGTGCAAATTACGGGACTGATGATATTTGGTTGTTTTGAAAACCTTTTCACATGTAGGTGCTTTGTTCTGCCAGTACTTGTATAAGGCAAATTGATCCTTCTACCATTGTTTATCACATTTCCATAGTGTTGAGTTATTATTGCTTCTTCTATGCATCAGTCTCATCTTTAGCTGGATTGGGTTTCTTTGAGAAAATGTATAATGCAGTTTTCCAACCTGATTCACTGTAATTCCTGGAAGATTAAACAAAGAAACATCAAATCTGCTTGCATAAAAAGGTCTCATTGGCCATGGCCCATTATGTCTGCCTCAGCCCTACTGTACCTATCTAATGTGGACTGTGGTGGCAATAGTAGCCTAGATTAAATGATAAACAAGCATTTGTTAATGCCAAAAGTTTGTTGTTGGTATTACTGTTGTTCATGACTCTCATATTGTTCTATGTATATTCCTCTTCCTTGCATTTTAAGGCATCACTCTCAACACAAATTTCTTATGTTCTTCCAGCACTGGTTCACTTCATTAGAAAAACAAGCATTTGCCAATTCTGAATGTTTGCTCGCTGGTATTGGCATTGGTAGTACAGGAGTTATAGAGATGCATAATAGGAATGGCAGTGAAATATTGAAGTAACACCAAACCCCACCCCCACCCTGCAGAGACTGACAGGCATTGGGAGATTGTCTTTCGGTTGTCACCTATAACACTCACATCATTCCACTTCACCCCACCCTGTAGACACTGACCGGTGTCTCAGTGTGCCTTGAGGTCTTCGGCCCTTACACTCACCCCATTCCATAAGTAAATAAACTGAGATGGGTACAGTATTGGAGAATGGGGTGAACATTAGGGCTGAAGACCCTATGGTATGCCTCGATGCATGTCAGTGGCTGCAGGTTGGGAGTGAGGGTGGAATGGGGTGACCATTATGGCTAATGACCCCAAGTCACACCCCCGATGCCTGGCAGTCTATACAGGGTTGGAGTTATGGTTGGAAACCCTAATGCCCCAAGTGTTTGTTGGTATTTTTGCATCAAATTTTTAACAAAATTCCAAAAAGTGGCTGAGATATTAACCTAAATTGCAACCCCGCATTGATTGCCATTATAGAACTTACTGTGATTTTCTACAGTTTGCAGTACACTTTTGAAAAGTGCAGAAGTATTCCTGGTCCATAGAAGATCACTGCTCCTGACCTCTGTAGGTATGTATGGGTGGGGGTGGGGAGGTTGGGTGCACAGAGGGAGGGTGCGGGTTGGGGAAGGAGGCTGCTGGGAATGATGAGAGACCATTTTCTTCCTTTTTCAGGTTAAAAAAAAGACCTCCTGGGACTGTATTCTTTTTTACAAGTAAAATATTAATAACACAGATCTTGACACACTGGGGTGGACTCCAGAGTGCCAGTGTACTGGGGGGCTTCAATGCTGACCTGGGGATTGGACACCCCAAGGTTGGCTGAGAATATAGGGGCATGGGGGAATGGCGCATCTGACACTGGGAGTGGGCATCCCGGTGTCAGAAACATCAGAGATAGTTTTTTGGCACTCTGGGGTGGGCACTCGGTGTGCCACATTAAAAGGAGAGGGTGGGATACATTCTGACACTGGGATTGGGCACTCTGATGTCTTGCAGGTGGGAAGGGATCCACTTGCACAATCACACTTAAAGTGAAAGTGCCTTTGGGCACTGTATACTCCCAGCCTGTATGGAACTTAGGCTGTGGCCAACTCTGCACAGGTGGGAGAAGAGGATCAGAAGGAGTCATCGGGAAGTGGAGGAAGCAGGGGAGGAAAATGCTTCTTTCCACCTTTCAGGAAGGGATCTGTTGGGTGATGAAGGGAGGGAGGCGGAGACATCAGTCAAGCTGATTGGGACACAAACAGCAGTTTGCTGCGCAGTGACCTGCAGATGGAAGAATTGGGCTGCTACATGATTGGTGCAGCTTTTCCTTTTCAAGTGCAGACCACTTCAGCAAAACAACGTCACAATCAGCCTGGCTGATGATTGGTGTGATACTGTCAAGCCCATTGCAGAGCACTCTGCATTGGACAGGCAGTGTCACACCCCTAAAAAGTCACTCATTCCAAGAAGTTTGACAGACATGCACAAACTTAAAAAGAGAATAGTATACAAATAGATATAGAACAAAAGTAAGACAAATATGACCAGCCTCACTTGGTGTAGTATTTCAGGGCACTCACCTATGTGAGGGGACCAGGCATGGCTCTAGACCGTAAATTTGGACTTAGGAATGAAGTGCAGAGGCTGTCTGGTATCAAAATACAAACACTTTCCCTTCTTAAAATCTTATTGCCCACACATTAGTAATCAAGTCAATCAGCAATGAATTTATTTGATGGTAGTTACAGCAATTACTGCTCCCTCATGGGAACAAAACAGGCACATCTCAAACGGTTCATTTTCCAGGACTCAGGGAGACCCAGACAAACTGAACCACTCCATGTTCATCTTTAAGAATTAAGCATTCAAGCAGGTCACAAGTTCCTGAAAGGAATGACCAGGGTACACTGTGAGGAACTGTTCAGCAGAATGAATGGTGAGGTCAAAACAAGGAAACATGAGAAGAAGCTGAGGGTGATCAGGATGGATGCTAGACAGTCTTACTTTACAGAGAGAGTTGCTTGAGTCGTGGAACAGCCTACTGACTAAAGTAGTGAGCACAATAAACATTAATGGATTGAAGCATGGCTGGGACAGAGGTATGGGCATCACTGTTACTCATGGGGGCAGCAGTAAGACAGGGATACCAGCCAATCAAGTAGTGATAGTAGGATGTACTGTACATCACTCACTATTCATTAGGCTCCTAAACTTTGAAGAGCAAGGCCACACTTGCTCCCATAGGGGATGTTTTTCTTTTGTACAGGTGTTATAGTTGCAACCAGAGATAAGTTCAGATATTTCAGATATTTGGCCATATATCTAAAGAGATTATGTCTAATGGTCCATAGTGGTACTGCAGACAGGCAAGGAATTTCTCCAGAAATAACACAGAAATTTCAGGAAATATCTGACCATGTCTTTGGCTGCAACTGTACTTAGAAGTGGATTTTGGGCTTTTGGGGAGGAAGGGAACACTGTTTTGAAGAAAGGATAGCACAGGGAAGGGTGTTTCTGTGGTGAACAAGGGAGATGGGTAGGGGATATGTGAAGGAAAATAGTTTTTTTGAGTGAGTGGAAGGGTGTAGCAGTGGTAGTTATTATAAATAAAACTTCACTAAGGAGAGGGTGAGGAGGGCTGTGGAGCCTAGCAGAGGAACAGGTTAAGTTTTTCTATTTTAAAACATGATGGGACAGGACCGGCTACATGATACAGAGAGTGGGAGGTGTTTTATTAGCGTAAAACACATTGATTGTCGCATCACTTTGCAGAGTACTTCGTGAGCAAAGTGCTACTTCATTCAATGAAGTAGGCACTTCACTACATGAAGAACTACACAATGTAGGAAGAAAAGCAAAACAAGTTGACAGTGTAGCCTAGAGGTTAGAGTAATGAGCTGTGAATGCACTTATTACACCCAGCAGACCTGTGTTTGATTCCCACAACCGCCATATGCATACTGTGTGATTCTGAATAAATCACTTAATTTCTGCAGTGCTCCAGGTTACACCTGAAAATAGACATTTGTATGTAGTGGGCCTTACCCAGTTTGCTCTAGATTAAGTGGTGCCTTGCTCCAAAATGTTCAATTGTAGAGAATATATTGAGACAGTAATGAGCACATGAAGGTAAAACACATTTAAATTAAGGCCTCCTTCTTTATTCTGGGCAAACATTTTTGTAAAATACTGCTAACACATGAGTACTCCAAGTGGCAGCAGGTAACTGACATAACATTTTGTTGTCACCACATTATTTCCTCTGAGGTACAGTAAGTAGACATTTCACTTTTTTCAAAGTCAGGAAATTTTTTGCTAGGTATTTTGTGAAGCTACTGTAAGTGTTCAGATTTTGCACGACTCTGGGTAGCACCATCTAAGGTTGAACTTCTCATACTTGGTGATACAAATTAAGACTGGCTGGGCTATTCTAGCAGAATGATCAAGCTGTTGTTTCAAATTTATCCTACTCAGTGGCCATTCTCACCTGAATATCACTTCTTGTAAAAATTCCCCAATGGAATGAATACTTTCATTCTAGCCATAAAGCATCATCAAAGTTGGCATCCTGTCCGATTTATTTTGTAAGCATTTTGTTGTATATTGTATGAGGAAGATATGGCATGCTAAATCCACCCAAATCCTAGAAATCACATCTTCTGGGCAAGTAGTTGTTACTAACTTTTTATCTGATCTACTCACTGCAGAATCTAACGTTCATACAAGTGTTGATGATACAAGCGATACTGATGCCTGCAGTGGACTGTTTTATCTCCAGTAAATGCATTTTTCAAGGTTGTTTGTGATTAACAGGGCCTAACTCACATTTAATGATGACCATCTTCCTTTGGTCAATAAGAGAGCTCATTAAATAGACGTCCTACAGCAGCACCACGCACCACCACATTATTCCCTCCATTTTCCCCAGTGTAGACAGTTAAGAAACAGGCACACCAAGTAAACAAATTACTTACTTTAAAGCAAACCTACATGACAACATTTTGAAGCCTAGATTTTGAAAGGTTGTACAGAACCTGCCACTACCCCTCTCAATTAAACTCCTCTGTGACTTCTGAGGCTGCTGAAATGGTTTGCCATTTTAAAAACCTTCTTTGCCAACCATGCAAAGGATCTTCTTCTTCATTCCAGTATCTCACCACAGAAATTGTCCGTCAGGCTCAGAGAGCTGAAAAACCTCTTCCATTTTTCCAAGTTAACACACACTGAAGTGTTAATGTCCCTAAGGTCAATAAACTCTCACCAAGCTGCAGTCCTAATGAAACTGACTCCACTCTCTACTTATGTATTTAACCTGTTCCTGTCTACTGGATTTGTACCCTCCTTTTGTAAACAGACCAGGGTCCTACCCCAGCATAAAAAGCAATGACCTACAGGACGTTGGTTACTAAAGGCAAATCTCACTTCTTCCTGTCCTATGCAGAATTCAGGAAGACTTCGTTCACTCCAAAGTAACAATATTCCTAAACAGCTTAGACTTATTTTTCCATTTCCAGACAGGTTGCCGAGATAAGCACGCTAAAGACTCTTCCTTGCTCAGGATCACACACCATTTGCATACTTTATGTTTGTGAAACAAAGACAGATAACAGAAACCATATATATTAACCTAGCCAAGGCATTTGATGAAGTGAAACACCCACTCCCACTCCTCAAACAAACATCAGCAAGAGTCTCACTTATGACTGCCAAGTGGTCTGAGGGTTAACTCTCTGAGCACACCCAAGTTGTACATGTTTCAGATGTACCCTGTCCTCCAGCCCACATAAACATGGAACTCCTACAATTCTTTTTCTTTTTAATTGCCTTCCCCTTACCTGTGATTCATCCAAATTTCACATGTTTGAAGACAAAACCACTCTTTTTGCAAGTGGTCCTACTTCAAAAATATAGAGTCCCTCCCGAAGTGAGACCTAGCAAATATTCATACATGGTTTGCGACAAACTGGTTGGCATAAAATTGCAAAATGAGAGTGATCTGGGCCACATTTACATTGATCTCAAGTTATCTTCCCTAGACAGCTAGACAGTACCCCCCTGAAATAGTCACACAACTTCCATCCTTGGGTATCTGGGTGGAAACTTATCTAAACTTCTTTGCTTATATAGACCACCTGATGACCAGATTTCACCCCAAATTGGATGAAGTGCACTAAAACAAGCAGTGCTTATCACAATTTGTCAGTATAGAAACTGTCTCCCAAATTATGCAATCCACCATTGACTATGATGACGTAGTGTATTAGGCTATGTCTACCTTCCAGTAGTGAAAGCTGGCCACCAAGTGCCATGTTTTCTTCAGATTTGTACTAAACTGCAACTCTGGAACATACCACTGTGATTTGTACAGCAAAGTAGGTTGGACCTCTGTAAAGCCCCAAATGCATGTTCCTCAGTTATCTGTCAACTCTGCTGTCATTGTCATAGCAATCTAGATACTCACCAAGGTCAACTACTGTAAGTCCAGGTGTTTCCAGATTCAAAGGTGGATCAGTTCTACAGGTCAAATAGCCTTCTCATGTAGGTTATCTGTATTTATTTATTTATTTATAATTTTTGACCAGGAAAGGCACACAATGCTGTGACAGCTTGTTTCTAGGTGCATAATGGTGAGTTGGTTACATGGACCTGTTTAATTGATTCATTGATTGAGAAATGATAGCCATGACACCAGATAATTCCCCCTATTCTTAAAAGGGGGTGCTGTTGGCTCCCGATCCAAAATGTAGGAATCCCCGATGGAAGAGGAGGATGGTCGTTTGCAGGCTGAGGGAGCGCTCTTCCCCTCGGTCCCTGCTGTTTCATAGGAGAGTGAAGATCAGATGGATGTCAGCATAGTTATATCAGAGGAGGCTGTGGTTGCATCAGATTTCCCTTCCAAGATGAATTGGTGCTGGACATCCCTGCACCAGAGACTGAATGTGTGTGGTGGCCAGAAACATACCTGCTGGAGTCCTGGAGGTCCCTGGAGTGATTACTGAGGTGGTCCTTGTGGATTCCCCAAGTGGAGCTCATAGCCAGACATGGGAGAAGAGTTCTGAGTTTTTGTCACATCAGCTGGAGAGTCCTGCTATTGTAGTGCCCCAGCCTGCTGCACACCATGCTATGAGGTCTGTGGCATCTCAAGTTCAGGACACTTTTGGACTTCAATCTGTTGATTCTACACCGGAGCCTTGGTCTCCAGACGCTGCTTTGAAATCTGCAGGGTGGATGCAAAACCCCGACCGAAACTGGATACTGGACCCAACGTGCTCACAAGATGTGGAACCATTGAAGGATGTTATCACAGCAAGGTCTACCATCACTGAAAGCAGCTAGGAAATTACCTATGGAATCTCTTCCCAGTTCTAGAACTCATGAAGTTTTGCCCTTGCATATTCTAGATGCTGGTTCTTTTGACTCTGTAAGTACAGATGCCTTGTCTAAGGGTGGAGGGAGCTCTACTGAATTACCTTTGTAGAAAGATTTGCTACAGCCCAGTGCTGAGGGGGTTTCCATACTACCATCAGCTGTGAGTGACTCTGACCCTCTGGTCCTAGAACTGCCCAATGGGGATCCTGTTAATAACGTCGCTCCTGCTGATGAGGGACATTGGGGGTCATCTTCTACCCCACCCCCAGCCAAAGTTTTCTGACTTTTTCAAAAATAGGCCAGAGGCATTGCCGAGGAAGAATGTGGTCAGAATCCTCCATGTGGGTAGCCTGGAAGCCAGGCCACATCCAGTCTATGTGGGAAGGTTCTTTTGAAAGACTCTTTACGTTTTATTCCCTCTGAGGTTTTGGCCCTGATCAACATTTCTGGGAAGACAACATTGACATTAGTTTTAATACTCTGGATGGCCTTGAATGCTTCTGGTCCTGTTTTGAGGTTCTAAAGCATACCCCCCGCCCCCGTGGACACCCTTCTTTGCAATCCCCCTTACCAAATCTCTGATAAAAACTGTGACAGTTATGTTCTGGAATGAGAATGTGAATGTCAGAGATATTCACTACTGGTTAAGCCGCAAATGTGATATCCTAGAACCCCCTCCAAAACACCATTACTGACTTGGAGTG
This sequence comes from Neoceratodus forsteri, assembly GCA_016271365.2. Taxonomy (NCBI): domain Eukaryota; kingdom Metazoa; phylum Chordata; order Ceratodontiformes; family Ceratodontidae; genus Neoceratodus; species Neoceratodus forsteri. The sequence continues at coordinate 805,947,055 of CM057449.1, read as the reverse complement.
CTACTGGACTGGGGGATGGAAATTTAGGGTGAGGCTTTGGATGGGCCATCTAGGATCAGGCATATTCCCAACTGTCGCTTTTTGGGCAGGGAAGGAGGGGTTTGCTTTTATGTGAGCCAGCCCAAGGTCTGTTATAAATATGGAGCATGATCACATCTTTCCATTAGATGTTGCAAATTGCATTTTGGGCTCTGTGTTGGCTTTGGACATGTAAGTTTCACTTGCACAGACTGGAACACATTTAGCCTGTGTGATACCAAAGGGCAAAGTTTCCAAGATTGCCCTTGGCCCTCTTACAACAGACCCCCCCCCATCCTTCAATCAAGCCAATTTGGTTCAGACAGCTGAGAAGGCCAGCTCGGTGATCAGGCTGGATGCTCTTGCTCCTAACCATTCCTTTCACCATTAGGATAGCAGGCCCCAGCCAGCCCTGAGATGCTCTCATAGCCCAGCTGCAACTACTTCATCTCTGCTGACTAATTTACCAGAGCAGGATCCTATACTGCAACATCCCTCTACATCTACTGAGCTGTTAGAATCAATCCCACCCCCAATGAGGCCAGAAGTCTCCCAATGGGCAGCTTTCATGGACCCCTCCAGCTCGAGGTGACTCTAGTATGCCCCCTCCACATGTGTCGAAAACTTTTCCTTTGCGCTGCAACTCCAGAACTTCTAAACAGACTTCACCTGAGCTTGTTTTGTTGCTTACAAATAAGTATGAGGTGCTGCAATCTTTGAAAGACTCAGAATCCTCTGCCCACTCCCTTCCCCAAAAAGAGCTTCTCCTGTCCAGATGAAGAAGAAAAGGAAAAAGGGTGCTGGGGCGACGAAGGAGTCAGGGGTGGAAAAGGGGTCACTTGTGTTGATTTTTGATGCCAGGATTTTTTTTTTCTTTATGCTGTTATCCTTCCCCTTATGGAACAATTGAAAATCTCCTTCTTGAATGTCTGTAGCTTAAAGATTCTACTAAACAGTCTGCCATTTATTCCTATTTGTTTCAGGAAAATTGTGATCTTATTTTCCTACAGAAAACCTGGATGGCTACTTTGTCTGATTTGCATTCTACAAAAAAAGGTTGGTGGTGGAGACCCTCACTTTTGTCCTTTGGGTAAGATAAGGCAGATCGAATTGGTATTCTCTTTCGAGGGTCTGCCTGTTCAGCTTCTCAGACTGGTGAACATTCTACCCGGAAAGACTCTGCAGCTTGATTTTTGTTGGCACAATAAAGCCTTCCATTGTATTAATGTCTATGGGCCCCAAGTAAAATCTGATCAGATTGCGCTGTTTAATTTGATCAAACCTTTTTTAGCCACTTCCCTTCCCCCAATTTTAAGTGGCAATTTCAATTGTTCCTTGAATTTTTCCATTAGGAATGAATGTGGAAAGAAGATTTACTGTTACGCTATTGCTTTAAAATCACTGGTGGAAATGGCTGGAATCCTGGCTAGTTACAGGGCCCTTCATCTCATAGGGAGGTTTACATGTTATAGGGAACCCCTACATTCAATAGAAACATAGAAACATAGATTTTGACGGCAGATAAGGACTGCGTGGCCCACCCAGTCTGCCCATTTCCCTACCTAATGGATAAGCTGCAGATCCTAGTTAACCAGCAGCCTACTTCTTCCTACCCCAACCCCCTAGAATTGCCTTATGACTGTCCCATGCATGCTTGAATTTCACCACTGTTTTGATTCCACAACCTCCTCCAGAAGGCCGTTACATGCATCCACAACCGTCTGTGTGAAAAATACTTCCTTAAATTACCTCTGAGCCACCTCTTCTATCTTCAAATTGTGCCCTTTGTTCTTGCACACTCTCTTTTTGAAAGATGCTACCCTCTTGGACTTTGTTGATTCCTTGAGATACTTGAAAGTTTCTATCATGTCCCCTCTCCTCCTTTCCTAGAGGCTATACATATTCAGCTCCTTAAGTCTCTCTTCATATGTCTTCCAGTGCAGACCCTGCACCATTTTAGTTGCCCTCCTCTAGACAGCCTCCATTCTGTCTATGTCCTTGCGGAGATTGGGTCTCCAGAACTGCACGCAGTACTCCAGATGGGGTCTCACCAACTGTCTGTACAGAGGAATAATAACTTGCTGTTTTCTACTGGTGATGCCTCTCCCTATGCATCCCAGTATCCCCCCAGCCCTCCTTGCTACCCTCTCACATTGCTTGCCCACCTTTAGGTCATCTGATATGACTACCCCTGGTCCCTTTCCATTTTTGTTGTTGTTAGTATCTCACACCACATTGTGTACTCTTCCCCTGGGTTTTTGTTTCCCAGGTGCATTACCTTGCACTTCTTAGCATTGAATCTAAGCTGCCATACATTTGACCATTCCTCTAACCTTGCCAAGTCCCTTCATCCTTTCCACCCCACCCTGTGCATCAACTCTGTTGCAGATCTTTGTGTCATCTGCAAAGAGACATACTTTTCCTTCCAGTCCCTCCGCAATGTCGCTTATAAAAGACATTGAAGAGGACCAGTCCTAATACTGAACCTAAGTGCCCATAGTATGCCCACTTCTTCAGAGTGGACTCCATTTACTATTACTCTCTGTGTCCTTTTCTCAAGCCAATTCTTTACCCAGGCTGTCATCTTGGGACCCACTCCAGGCTGGCTAACTTGTATATTAATCTTTTATGTGGACTGTGTCAAATGCCTTGCTAAAGTCTAGGTAGGCCATGTCCACAGCCCTCCTGATCTACTACTTTGGTCACCCAGTCAAAGAAATCTATCAGATTTGTCTGGCATGACCTTCCCGCTGTGAATCCATGCTGCCTTGGGTCCTGAGCCCCTCTGGCCTCTAGATACTCAACAATTCTTTCCTTCAGAAGTGATTCCATCATTTTCCCTACAACTGAGGTTAAACTAACAGGTCTGTAGTTTTCTGCTTCTGCCTTGCTCCCACTTTTGTGAAGGGGAATCACATCTGCCCTTCTCCAGTCCTCGGGTACCACCCCATCCTCCCATGATTTGTTAGAGAGGGTAGTCAGTGGTGTCACTAATTCTACCCTTAGTTCTTTTAGAATTCTGGGATGAATCCCATCAGGCCCCATTGCTTTGTCCACCTTCAGTTTTAATAGTTCTTTCAGAACCCTTTCTTCTGTAAATGGGCTGGTATCAACTTCTGTATCCAGAGTGTTTCTACTGTTTGTTTTAGGTACCTACCCCACTTCTCTGTAAATACTGAGCAAAAATATTTGTTTAGTATCTCTGCCTTTTCACAGTCACCCTCTGCCCACCCTTCCTCCTCTTTATTAAGCCTCACTAGCCCTCCCTTGGTCTTCCTTCACTCCCTGATGTACCTATAAAAGGTTTTATCCCCTTTCTTAACTGAGTTGGCTATCTTTTCCTCGGTTTGGGCATTTGCTGTTCTGACTGCCTTCCCAGCTTCATTTTGCTTTTAACTGATACAGTTCCTGTCCTGCTCCTTCTGTGATTCCTTGTACTTCCTGAATGCTTTCTTTTCTCTTGAGACCTTCACTGCCACTTCCTTTGAGAACCATAGTGGTTTCTTACATTGTTCCGTTTTGTTAATTTGCTTCACAAAGGCGTGTTACCTCTCTGATGGCAGTTTTATTATTCCCCATTGTTCTTCCACCCTCCTTCCTGCCCATTTGCTGAGTGCATTCCTTAGGCACTCACCATTTTGGTAAGAGTCAACCTGCTAAAGTCCAGTACTTTTGCCTTTGTATGACTTGCCTCTATTGCTGTGTTTATTGTGAACCATACTGTTCGATGGTCGCTAGTTCCCAGATGGCTACCCACTTCTACATCTGTGATCCTCTCTCTCATCTCCATTTGAGAGAACCAGGTCTAAATTGGTCCCTCTCGAGTGGGCTCCAATACTAGTTGTCTACAGCATGCCCTTGTAGGGCATCTAGAATAACCCCACTCTTTGAAGTGGCTGCTGCAACTGCACTCCAGTTAACATCTGGCATATTCAGATCACCCATCAGCAATATCTCCCTTTTTCTGCCATTCTAAGTATTCTTTCTATCATTTCCTTGTCCATTTCCTCCCCTGAGAAGGGATCTGTATATAACCCTGTGCGGATTGTGGTGTCATTGCCGGTCTCCAAATTTACCCACAGTGCTTCTTCTCCTCCCTGTTTTCCCTTTTGTTCTGTTGCTTTGATTCCTTCCCTTATGTAAAGAGCTACTCCTCCTCCTCTTTTACTCTCCCTGTCCCTCCTGTAGATAGTGTATCCTGGTATGTTTACGTCCCAGTCATGGTTTTGTGTGTACCATGTTTCTGTTAATGCCACGATATCCAGATGTTCCTCCTCCATCAAGGCCACTAATTAAGGAAGCTTGTTACTCAGACTACGGGCATTGGTACTCATTGCTCTCCATTTTTTGATGGCTTTACCTTCTTTTGCAGCATCCCCCACTGACCTGTCTACCTCGGTTTTTTTCTCATTTAGTACCCTGTTTTTTAGGGAGAGGCTGGGATTTTCCTGCTGCTTATCAGTGCCTCCCCCCTTGACTAGTTTAAAAGCTTGTCAATGAAGCATTTAAACCGATTGCTCAAAGACTTGTTCCTTCCTGGACAGATGCAGACCATCCTGCCAGTATAGGCTGGTGTCCTCCAGGTGGAACCCCAGTCCCCAATGAAGCCAAACCCCTGTGCTCCACACCATTTTTTTCAACCATTCATTAAACTGCATGGTGCAAAGTACCCTCACCTCACTCATGCCATTGACAGGCAGCACCTCAGAGAAGGATATTGTTTATGCTACTTGTCTTAGTCCCCTCCCCAATTCTACAAGGTCCTTCTGCACTGCTCTAATCTCATGATTGGCTAAGTCATTTGTCCCTAGGTGGACAATGATGTCCAGCTCAGACTCCCGTGCAGCTGTTTTCATGATTCTGAGGATGCGCTTCCTGTCTCTCCAAGCCATGGCACCAGGCAGGCACTTTACTTCAGTTTTCCCTGCTCCCCCAAGTTCTATTCCCCTAATAATTGAGTTCCCCACCAGGAGCTGCTTCCTTTCCTTGTGGTGTCCTCTGCCTCCTTCCTGTGGGCCTCCCTTGTGACAGTTGTCCTCAGCCTCCTTAGTCTCCTCTGTGGGTGCATCCATAGGGGAGCTATGCTCCCCCAGAATGGTGTATGGATTGTGGTGTGGAACAACTGACTGGGTGTGCCTCTGTTCCACCATCCTCACCCTCCCTGAGCCCACTGTGGTCCAACTGCTGTGCTTTCTTCACAACCTCTGAGGTATTGGTAGTGGCTCTGGTGCTCCCTGGATGGGGGAGGTTCCCTGCCTACCATCCAGTGTGACCTGGGGAAAGGTCCCCTTACTACTGTCCAATGTGGCCTGAAGACGGGCAACTTCCTCCCTCAGGGCAGAGAGTTGTCTGCAAATAGGGCAGCATCTCAGCCTCCAGAAAGACTCCCAGAAGACTGCTGCCCCACAGTCATTACATTGCACTACTCCTCACATTTTGTGTGTGTGTGTGTGTGTGTGTGTGTGTGTGTGAGAGATTGGTTTGTAATATATATATATATATATTATACAATGTGTATGCTTATATTGTTAATGCAGTGTGCTAGAGAGGATATGACAGTGATATACACCTTGCACTCTTGAAATGATGTCAGAACCCCAGGTATAAAGGAACTATTTCCAGGGGTGGGTGGGGTGAGGGGTGGAAGGGGTTGGGCCTAAACTGTGCCCCTCACAAAACAATCAGCTAAAAGCTCTCACCCACCACTGCGATGAGTGCCTTCCTGTCAGCAAGATGCCTTACACAACAATTTGACAGAGAAAATACCCTGCTAATCAAACAGAAAAATCCACACATCCATGTCAGACACAGGTAAACCTCCCCAGCCCCAAAACAGGCCTGGTGGTTTGTGCTCTGAAAGCTGCCAGCCCCAAAATAAGTCAGCTGTGCTTTAAACTCTTCCTGCACTGAAAATGTTAAGAATTGTAACAAACAAACGTAAACCTAGATCCACCTCCCTCTGTTGCTTGAAAGACTGTCTTTTATTGTTTAACACTGCAGGTTTTTCTATTATAACTCCTTAACTACAGTAACTTATTTAAAAATAGTTTAACTATCACAAACTCCTACGCACCAGTAAATTATTTAAAAATAGTTTCTGTCCCAAAATCCTAGTAGTCAATCCAGCTACCCCAAGGACAACGAAATGCAGTATTCAAACACTTATGAAGTTACTTCCAAGATAAGCAGAGTTTGCAAGCTTTTTTCAACTCTCAGCCACCTATAATTTATTTAAAATAGTTTAACTGTCAGAAAATCCTAGTAGACAATCTAGCTACCTCAAGGATCTACCCAAATGCAGTATTTAAATCCTTCTAAGTTACTAACGAGATAAACAGAGTTTGCAAGCCCCTTCTTGGTTAAACACTAAATAAATATGTGAATAAAAAGCAATTACCAAGGGTAGTTAGTTTCACCTCCCACAGAATTAAGCAAAAGTGCACGTCTGTTGCAGATATCAAGTGCAATATAGAATTTCTCACACAGCTCGCAGCTAAATAAAGAAGTGTCCTTCCAGGTCCAGAAAATGTGCTTTGTGGATTAGTTATTGTTTTGTATGTCCAGGTTTATGGCCCTCTGCTGCAGTCATGTTACCTTGTGAATTCTCTGACCACCTGCTGTTACACGTTACTTTTAGTTGGTCATCTGACCCCCCCACCCCCTCAGGAAAATGGAGGCTGAATGTTAGCACCCTGAATCTTCCTGAAGTGCAGGAAGATATTAATTCTCTTCTGGTGGCAAGACTTTTGGTCCATTGCCTACATGACTCTATGTTTTCTTGGTAGGAAGACACAAAAAATTAATTGAAGCACTGTTTCCCCTCCCATGGTAGATCAAAAGCTAATTCAGATTAGTTTATATACTTATCCAAATGATCACCTCTGTACCGCCTGATGTCCTGGTCTAACTCTGAGGCCTTGGATCTCCCCAACCCAATTAAATTGGTCAAGTGTGAGATGAAACTCTATCAGTATGACAGGGCAGCATTCTTGGATAATGAACATAAATATGGGACACAAACTGGCCAGTATGTTGACCCCTGTCAAAAATGTAAGGAGAGGGTGGACACTTAATATATTATTTTTTTTTTACGAGCAACTCGGGGGAACTTATTTCGGATCCTACAATTTTGGCCAAGATGGTGGATGTCCACCTACTGTACATGGGCTGTTTGGTGAGCTGCCAAGTTCAGGGATGTGCTACGATGGTTGGTATTCGATGCAGATTCCCCCTTTCCTGATTGGAGAAGGAAGGTTTATCACTCCACCTCTCCAAGACTGAAATATTAAACACTATTTTGTCCCTGAAATCTGGGGCTTCTCCCGGATGGGATGGTTTACCCCATGACTTTTATAAGGTTTTTGCCACAGGTTTGGCAGTGCACTTCTTGGATAGAGATGCAGCGAAGTTTATCTTCTCCAGCGTAGTAGAGGCAAAATGATCCACTCTGCCTCGACATATAACTATGCGAAGTGCCCACTGAAATGCAGTACTTCACCATTTCACGTCATAATGACTTCGCATTAGGATGACTCCATGTTATCTCACTTTATTTTCTTTTAAAGGCTGAGTGAGTGAGCATTGTAACAGCCCGCAGTTCACATGGCTCACAATCTGCAGGTCACATGCTTCAGGCAAGAAGTTAATCATGCGAGAGAGTGAAAGACTTTCACTTTCACCTTAGCTAGTGTGGGAGAAAGAGCTGTGTTTGAGAGGAGACAGAGAGATAGCAAAAAAATATAAACCCTTCTTTGAGAGGAGACAGAGAGAGATAGCAAAAAATATAAACCCCACGTCTGAATCAGAGCACCATCCAGGCTAGTGGTCCCCACCCTGAAGCAAAAAGCAGTGGTGCCATGGAAGTCCCACCTCAGGTAGCACCTACCAGTGCTCCCCCTCACCAGTGCCACCACCTGCCATGGCCCCTGCGCCTGCGGCTCAGCAGGAAGTGAGGGAGAAGCTGCAGCAGTCAAAGCCACAGCAACAGCAGCAGGTTTTCCCACTCCCGGTCCCAACGGAAGACCAGTAGCAGCCGGCAACAACATCTGCCCCCCTGACTGTGCCCAGTCCTCCGTGCAGTTCATTAGTATGGCAGTTCTTCACTATACTGCCTGCCGACACCAGTGTAGTGAAGTAAAATCTGTGTGGTTAAGTGGTGTGCCGTGGCCCCAAGGGAAGTCATCTGGGCACAGGTGGTCAGCACACCCACCTTCTGTATACAGCCACCACTGTGCAGATTGGCAGGCCAAGCTTGCCAAACAGGGCAGGAATGCACCTGCTGTCCCTGCTGGACAACAGGTTGCAACACAGCCTCTACCTGCACGTGGTGTCAAGCAGGACAGGGCCATGAAGCAAGCGGCTGTTCCACAGCCTGCAGATGATGGTGGCAACCCTGCACAAATACCTGCCACACATGCCAATTTGGGCCTGATGTGGAGTGAGTTGGACCATGTGAACTACCAGATTGACAACGTGGAGCAGTGGTTGGAGCGCATGGAGGTGCACCAACTCCAAATAATGGGCATGCTTCAACTGCTGTTCTCACATCATAACATTGATCATTAGTTTTGTTTGTTCTTGTGCCCACCACCCTTTCCATGAAAAAATAGTTCCTGACATTGCCCCTGATCTGTCCTTCCTCTATCTTCAAATTTTGCCCCCTAGTTTATGCACATCTCTTTTTCTGAAAGATGCTACCCTCTTGTAGGTTGATTCCCTTTTGGTACTTGATAGTTTCCATCATGCCCCCCTCCTTTCCTTGTGGTTATACATATTAAGCTTTAGACTCCACAATATTTTGGAAACCAGTTCACTTGTTGTCAGGGGTTGAAATTGTGGCACTACTCATGCCATCATCAACTTCACTACCACCAGTGGGGACAACAGCATCTCCAACCATGATTGAGGCTATTGATTGCACTGTGAAAAACATAGAGAAATATCTTTACTGGCATCAACTATGCACTTCTGCTGCATACTACCACATTCACAGACACTCTTGCCACTGGCAGCAGTGCCATGGCCAGAAGCATCTTTTCATGCAAGTCTCTTTGCAGGCATTTTTTTGAATTACACAGAAAATTTACAACAAATTGAGATTTCCAAAATTTGGGGTGCATGGGAAGCCAAAAAAACAACAACTATGGCTTACAGATGCAGACTGGGTGCTAAACAGATGCAAATGCACAGATGCAGATTGCACACTATAAAGAGATGCAGCCGCACAGGCACAAAAACATCTTAACCAGTGGTCATACAGATCCAAAACTGGAAAAATAAATTATACCTTTTGCAGGTGGGGGGGGAGGTGGTGCTGCAGTAGCAGTCCACTAGCTAGATGAATGAAAATATGCACTGTACCACAGCAAACAGAAAATAATTACCAAACATTACTTCAGGTATTACAGTGTGTACATAAACACACAAATACTAACACACACTACAAGTACAAAAGAGAAAGACTGCCTTTCTCATGTGAATTGCACTCCACCACAGATATGCCCCTCCCCTGAAGTACACTCAACAGTATCTGTCAGTACACAGGCTGAATATTCTAAATTAACACTCAAATGCACACAAAAACAATCAACACTCGATGATCTAAGTACAGGAGGGTTTCCTACAGTCGATGTACTAAATTTGGAACAAAATAATTGGATCAAAAGTGATTTTTGAAAGTTTTTTCGATGGTTTGATTCTCAGAGCTCTGAGAGCAAACTTTTCTCCAGCTTTCTGCTACACACACTATGAAGAACTGAGGCTGTGCAAGACAAAATAGAGCACATGTGACCTGCCAGCCCATGAATCAATGCAAAATTCACCTCAAATAGCAATAAACAGGAAAAGCAAAACGAAGTCCATTAAAACCAATGGCACTTCTCTTTAAAATTAACGGGAAGGCCATAATACAAGATGAAGTAACACAAAGTCCATTGGAAATAATACACTTCACATTCAGATTTATAGGTGTTGTAATTCACTTTGTGTTGTAGAGCACTACACAGATTTGGGGATAATACACAAAATGTTTTCTGTAGGGGAAGCAGGAACACTTTGCCCACCTCAACTCCTGGAGGTTTTTTGTGACTTACTACACCTAGATTTAATCCCATCTTTTTTTGCTACTGTAAGGGTCTCTTGATATTCCTTTATAAGTTAGGAAATTAAACAGGTTTGGATAATTGGAGGCCTATTTGTCTGCTTAACTCAGATTATAAAATCCTTGCAAAAATCTTACATTTTAGATTATTGAAGGTTGCTCCTATATTAACCCACACAGCCCAAACTTGCTCCATACCATCTAGAAATTTGAGAAATAATGTATATGTACTTTGGGATGTTATGGCTTATTATAAAGAACATTCGCTGCATGGGTACCTACTGTCTCTTGACTAGTCAAAAGCTTTTGATCAGGTGCAGCACAAGTTTTTTCTTTCATACCTCAGGTAGCTATGGTATCCTGCAGTCTTTTGTTTTTTGGCTTTCTACATTATATAAATCTGCTATATTGGCCTTTTATAATAGAGGGTCAGTAGGGACTGATGAGCCTGTTTTGAGAGGAGTGAGACAGGGTTGCCTTCTCTGCCCTTTAGTATAAGTTTTTTTTTCCATAGACCCATTAATCTGGCATATTAGAGAAACCCAAACTATACAAGGAATCCCCTGGCCTGGGGAGGGGTGTGTGAAAATGTTGGCCTATGCCAGTGATATTTGAATATTTTTAAATGGATCAGGTAGTGGTTCCTGTTTTGTTATATACCTTTACCGAATTTTCCTTTTATTTATCTAAATTTATTCAGACTCAGTTGGCTGGTTGGGATGGTTCCAATAAATGGGTATCAGGTATCCCTATTGTACCAGAATCTATAAAAATCTTGGGGATTAAATTTGGAGATGGGGATTTAGCCTTTCTAAATTGGTCTGAAAAGTTGGCAGTATCCGTCACTAAAGCTCAGAGATGGAAAGGTGGCCCCTTTTCCAAGTTTAAATGTTTTTAGTTTATTAAACAGTTTTTGCTTCCTATTTTGCTTTATGCCAATTCTGTTTTTCCTCTCCTTTCTGAGTTAGAAACAACTGCTTATAGTATTTTTTCCAAATGTTTTGGGGCAGTCGTTTGACCCTCATCAACAGGGATTTTCTTTATTTGCCCAAGAAAAAGGTTGGGGTAGCAATATTACATCCGACAATATTTTTTCATACTATTTTTTTGTTTAACTCTCTTAGCTTACTCTCTCAGGAGGCAGACTCTGACATCAATATCTGGCTTAAGTGAGCCTTGAGACTTATTTGATTTCATGGGATGATCTACCCCATAAGGTTTTGGCACATTTCATTTCCCTGATTATTTGAGACCCACACTTCAAAAAGCTAAGAGCTTGGAAGGTTTCCATGTCAGAGGAGGTCTCCTTTGGCAGGAATCATATTCATGAGCAGGTTATAGGCTGCATTTGTGCTGAGGAACCTGATTTCAAACACTGCATTGTGGTTTCATGTCAAAACAGTGAAAACATTTCTGCAATTTTTACATGGGCGAGTGCACAGTGCCGAAAACAGAATCGGTGAATGTGCACAACAGTGGATTCACAATCAGTTATGATCTGCAACATGGTCGAACTATGAATATATATTAAATGTTTTATGAGGGGGCTATGCCACTTGCACCCCCCCCATGTGGGGGTCTTCACTCCCCACACCACCATTTCTAATTATAATTAACTCTGTGGGGGAGCCTGACACTGGGCTAATTGAGACAGCTGGTGAGGGGGTTATTTGGGGTGGGGGAGACTGTTGACCACAAGAAGAGATCAGGGCACAGCTCTCCCCAAAATTAAGTTCCACAAACACCCAGAAACAACAGTACCACTACCCAGCCCCGAACCCTGAGCTTCACACTCTGCTGCCATACACCCTCACCACCACATCACATGGCCAGCTTGGCAGCACCTTGCAAAACCATGTCCCACATATCTCTTCCTTTCACCTTCCTCTTCAGTTCACTCTCCTGAGTAGCAAATTGTAATGGTGACTGAAATTGAGTGACTAAGTTCTGAGTGACTCAATTTTAGCACCTGTAAGGTGAGCTACCCTGAAAGGGTAGTGTGTCATGGTTATAGCACCAAGGGATGGGTAAAAACAGAGAGATACTAGGAGGATGAAGGACCGGAAGAGGAGGGTTCAGGAAGGAGAAGTTATGTGGGGTGTAGTGTGGCAGTGTGCTGCCGAGCCGCCATTGTGGTGTGGTGTCAAGGGTGATGGGCTGCAATGAAGGAGGTCCAAGGTTTGGGGCTGAGTAGGGCTTCTATTTTTTTGAATGTATGCTGCACTAATTTTTTTTTGTTCTGTCTGAGTTTTTTCCCACTCCCCAACATGCACCCCCCCCCGGAGTTGAGAACCATAATTTGGGAGCGGGGTGTGAAGGGTGCAACTCCCCACATAGATACATTGATTTTCCATCGCTGTTGTATGATTCACTGGGGAATGTACATCAGCATTTGATTTTTCAGCAATGTACACTCGCTGTATCAGTGATCTCTGTTTAACGATCACTATTATGACATGGAAGCCTCTCCTGTACAGTCACTCTTCTTCTTCTTCATCTGTGTTATAACCACACCTTGCTATCTTGTCAGGATAGCTCACATCATGGGGGCTTAAACTGAGTCACTCAATTTAAGTCACCCATATTATGGGATACCCTGCATTGGCAGTAAAGTGTCCCTAGCTGTGGACCTATTAATGGACCCCCAGATTCCGAGGAAGATGTGAGATGTTGTATTGCTCTCCTCTTATGGTAGATCAAATGTAAGGGTACTCTGTGTGTGTCTTTTGCTTGCCTCAAGTTTTATTTATGGCAGTCTAAGTGTAAATTGATGCTTCAGCAATTACAGATTTTGTACCCCACTATAAAATGTATGGTTGAGGCTGCATTGTATGATTTTTTGTATGATGAGAAGTGGGTTTCCATGCCTCAATTGGCTGCACTATTGGCTAATTTTGGAGAGAGTTTTGAACCACCCTAGATGGTATGGATCAGGGTCCTTGACCCCTTTTTTGTTTCATGGGTTAGGTTCTGATTGTATACCTTGCTAGGGGGTAGCTATTATTTCTATCTGTTCCTAACGAGCACTGTGCATTTTATTTTTCAGGCTTTTACTCCTGGAGATTGTAACATTGTGATACTGTATGTTTTCTTTTCCATTTTTCTTTTACTCCTAATTTTTTTTGCTTTCCCCTTGTCATTTTGATAAATTTTTTGGTTGCTGTCCTTTATGTCTTTCTTATGTTATGCATTTTATTATGGTTTTGTTCTTTTATTTTATTGTTCTTGTATTATTATTCATTTGTTTTTAATAAAAAATTCCCCTTCACTTTATCAATAAGTTCCATTAAATCTTTTATGTCCACTTAGACAGTGACCAGAGATGGCAAAAGAGACTTCCAATTTATTTATTCATTCATTTATTCATTCATTCATTTAATATTCTGGTGACTGGGAGAGGCACACTGAGCTGAGGTTCATTTCCAAGTGTGACCGATGGAAAGGGATAAGGTGGTAGTGCAAAAATACTATTAAGTACCGTATAATTTCAAAAAAGAATCACATAGGTAGTACAAACATAAGGTGGATGAACATACAATTAATGTGGTAGTGCAAAAATACAACTGAATTCAATTTCAAAAGTAATTCATACATGGATCCTCTCTCTGACTACACAGAGGAGAAAGGACAGGAATGGGGCATGTGGGAATTAGGAAAGAAGACATTTTAGACAGTGCAGTGAAGGAGCTAGATGAAGGGAGTTTGGAAGAAAGTTCCAGAGGGAGGGGAGATGATAGGAGAAAGCTGCCTGCCCAGATCTGGATAGAAGACGGGGGAGAGAGAGATGGAGCCAGAGTCTCTGGAGCATGGTGGATAGGAAGAGGGGGATGAGATGGGGAGGAGAGGAGAGAGGAGAGATAGGAGTGGAGGGAACCAAGCCAGAATTTGGAGATAAGGTTGGTGACATGGTGCTGCTGACATAAGGAAGGGAAGGGAGAGGGATGAGTATAGGAAACAGTGGCAAGTCTGGGGAGGGGAGTTAGAGACAAAGCAGCAGAAAGCACTGAAGAGGGACTCCAGTCTAGAGAGGGATGTGGCAGGAACAGACCCAAAGACTCCAATAGCATAGTCAAAAATAGGACTGTTTTTGTGAGCAGCTCAAGGTGGAAACAGGAGAGTGGGAGTCTTTGTTACGATACATTGCACCTGTTTGGGACAGTGTTCGGTGTGAATGAGGTCAATATGGGAGAAGAAATCAAGTTGATTGTCCAATCAAACACCAAGATATTTGAAGGTGGGGACTACATCAAGGGTGGTACTGTCAAGAGTGGAGAAGGAGGGAGGGCAAAAAGTTTGGCTACCTTCTGAGTGGTACCAAAAGTCATGGACACAGTTTTCTTGGAGTTTACCTTGTGCTGGTTGGCCTGAAACCAGTGATGAACCCTGTAAAAGTCACTCTGTAGCTGAGACACTAACTCAGGAGCTGAAGGATCAGAAGCATACAGAACAGTGTCATCAGCATACAAGTGGATGCTGGAGGAGATACAGAAAGAGGGAAGATCGTTGAGAAAAATCAAGAAAAGGACATCAGCATTAACATCAATGGGTTTCGGAACAGGACCCATCACTGTAAAATGTACCAGACCATGAATGTTTTTCCTTGTGATAGTTACTTAAAATACTGTACACACATGCTATTTTTATGTATAGAATTGTCTTGGTTATGTGTCTATATAGTATATCTGAACTTTTCCCATTTCCACCTCCAAACAGGGTTACCCAGTTGTTGGCTGTTAAATGTTTTTAGTCTCCTTTTAAATGTACTACTGTTGGACAAAGATCGTTATTTTTTAAAGCAATTCATTTTTATAACAATTTGCCCAGTGTTACATGTAGTACTTCTGTTTCTATGTTTAAATTTAGATTGCTTAATTATCTTAAATCTTTGTTTGATTGTGACTGTTATGTTTAAATTATTTTGTGTATTTTTACATAGAAACATAGAAGCATAGACTTTGATGGCAGATAACGACCACTTGGCCCACCCATGCTGCCCATTTCCCTAACTTTCAGATATGCTGCAGATCCTAGTTAACCAACAGCCTACTTCCTCCTACCCCCATTAGAATTGCCTTATGTGTGTCCC
This sequence comes from Neoceratodus forsteri, assembly GCA_016271365.2. NCBI lineage: Eukaryota > Metazoa > Chordata > Ceratodontiformes > Ceratodontidae > Neoceratodus > Neoceratodus forsteri. The sequence goes on along the minus strand of CM057449.1, from coordinate 805,931,852 downwards.
ATGCATTCTTGAATTTCTTCACTGTTTTTAACCCCACTACATCCTCTGGAAGGCTGTTCCATGTGTCCACCACCCTCTCTGTGAAAACATACTTCCTCAAGTTCCCCTGTGTCATTTATCTTCTAATTGTGCCCCCTTGTTTTTGCACATCTCTTTTTCTGAAAGATGCTACCCTCTTGGACTTTGTTGATTCCCATGAGGTACTTGAATGTTTCTATCATGTCCCCTTTCTCCCTCCTTTCCTCTAGGGTATGCATACAGTATTAAGCTCCTTTTGTCTTTCTTCATATGGCTTCTCTTGCAGACCCTGCACCACTTTAGTTGCTCCCCTCTGTACTACCTCCATCCAGTCTATGTCCTTGTGGAGATGGGGTCTCCAGAACTGCACACAGTACTTCAGATGAGGTCTCACCAACTGCCTGTACAGAGGGATAACAACTTCTTGTTTTCTACTGGTGATGCCTCTCCCTATGCATCCCAGTATCCTGTGTGTTATTGTTTTTTATGTTCTGGTCACATGTGAGAATGGGCACGTTTTGCTCATTATGTCTACCAGATAAATATATAAATAAATGAAGTATGAATAAATGAATGAAATGAACATCTCATCCAAAGAATGGCACCTCAACAGTGCAGTACCCTGCTTGTACTGCACTACAGTGTCAGTTATGTGCATTACCACAATGGAATGCTCTATCTGTTGAACTCAGAGTGTCAGCTTCTGCTTACACCTATAGATAACTGCTTTGCTCCAATGCAATGCATAATGGTACCTTCTAGTTGTATTTCCCTCATGTACCACATCTACCTTCACCCAACTGGAGTGACTTGTTAGTAATTCTGTAGACACCCACTCCTACATAGGCTATGTGCTCTAAATGTGCCACTGAAAATTCCCACAACTTTCTAGTAACAACCAAGTAATGAACTGATTTTGGATTGTGTTCCAAAAATCCTAATTAAGTACCTTACAGTTACTTCTGATTAGAGATGTTGTGAAATTGCAGTGAAATTAGCAATTTTGCTACGTGAAATTTTTGCCAAATTGCAGCGAAATGGTGAAATATTTCTACAGTTTCACACCCTGCATATCCCATTCCCATTATGTAAAAGTCTCCCTGGGGTCTAATGGTCCCCCTCACCCCCCAGCCACTCATCAGCCCAAATTATTCTCCCTGGTGTCTAGTGGTCCTCCCATCCGATCACTGGCTGTAATTGATTAAAGCCCCTTCCCCCCAGAATTACCCTGGCCCCCTCATGTCCTTTGTAAAAAAATAAAATAAAATGAAACCCACACTCCCTGGTGTCCAGTGCCCCCCCTTAGCTGCTAACCAGCCCAAATTTTTCTCCCTGGTGTCTAGTGGTTCCTCCCTTGGCCGATCTCCCTGTCGTAATTGAATAAAGCACCCCATTCCCAGTTACCCATGCAGCCACATTTCCTGGTGGCAAGAAGACCCCCACACACCACCCTGTCATCATGAGCTAGCATGCCCCTGCCCCCCCCAGTACCCCGATCAGGCCACTGGCACAGCCCTTCAATCACCTCCATAGCCAGCAGCCCAACTGAGCATGACTGAATGCTTGAATGAATGAGCACAATCAGTCAGGCTGCCAGCCATGTAGGTGAGTGGCAGGCTATGTGAATGACCTGATGAGGGCACTGGGGGGAGTGGATTGTGCACCAGCTCATGATGACAGAGTGGTGGGTCCATTATACACCAGGGAGTGTGGGTTTGATTTTTTTTTATTTTAATAAAACAAAGTGATGGGGCCAGGTAACTGGGGGCGGGGGGGGCTTTATTCAATTGCAGCCATTGATTGGCTGGGGGAGACCACTAGACACCATGGAGAATAATTTGGGCCATGAGCAGCCGTGGGGGGTGCACTATACACCAGGGAGTGTGGGTTTCATTTTTTTTCTTTGCAAAGGACATGAAGGGTCCAGGATAATTCTGAGGTGGCATCTTTATTCAATTATGGCTGGTGATCAGCTGAGGAGGATGATGACTAAACACAGGTATAATAATTTGGGCTGGTGAATGGCCGGAGGGTGTGGTGACCACTAGACACCAGGGAGGTCTTTGGAAACCTTTTGTTTCATCTGTGGGTGGTGAAATTGTGCCCGTGGGTGTGGAATTTGGCAAAATTTCACTCGTGAGTGGCAAATTTCTCCAGTTTGCGGGAAAAATCTTGCCCACTCCGGGGGTGAAATTTTGCAGTTCGCCCTGCAAATTATTTCACTTAATGCACAAATTACGCAAAATATTCCACTGGGCAAAATTTAGCAATTTTGGCACAACTCTATTTCTGATATACATCCAATGGAGTACCTTCTCAGGCACTGGCACAGTATTCCGCAAAAACATCATATGAGTCTGTTGCAAAAATGTTAATTAGGTACCTTGTAAAAGTACCTTTTGACACACTCCAGCATTAATCCAGAAAAGCACCTTTACAGTGTGTTCCAAAAGGCATGGGGTCATAATGCCATCGGCATTTAAATCGTGTCAAAAACTATGCAGCCAAAATGCTGAAATCAAAAGTAGTGCTCATCAAAACAGTGAGCACTACCAAAACAGCAAGCTCTACCTTCCTGAATTCGGTATAGGACACACATACTGTATATTTGTGGGGTATATGCTCCCCGCAAACCCCATTACAGGGGGCTGTACCCCCAAACCCCTCATTTCAATAACTGATCCGGGGATGAAACTCGAGGACAGGAGAAACCTCAAAGGAAGGATTCTTGAGGAAGGGAAAGGGGCACAAGACAAATAAAAATAAAATCAGATGTCCCAGAATAGGGAATTGAAACTTGAGACACTGTCACTCCACTGCCCTCCATGCCTGTGGCTCTAAACTCTGAGCCACAGCAGCAGCTTGGCAGCACATCACCAACCAGAGGCTTTCACCTCTTTCCCTAAAAGCTATATACCTACAGGGATAGCGTAAATTTACAGTACTTTCACTACTTTCTCTTGGTAGCTATTTTTCTTATATTTGTTTTGACTGTGCTGTTTTTCACGTGTGGTTTTCACTTTGACATACTGACCCGGGACAGTCCCAAAAATGCTAATTAAGTGCCTTGGAATTACTTTTAATGTACTTCAATGGAGTACCATCATGGCTACTCCAATCTTACTCTGCACAAACACTGTTGGAGTGTGTTCCAAAAATGCTAATGAAGTACCTTTGAATTACTGTATATACACTTCAAATTGAGTACCTTTGGATGGACTCCTATAGTACTCTGAAAATGAACCTAAAATGCTAAATAAGTACCTTCCTTGGGGTGTATGCTTACAACTTCAGTTATTCAGTGCAAACTATCCTCATGGTCAAACCCTACTTTTAATGACAACTTCTCGGGACCCATATTTAACAGTTAGCACAGTCACTAACAGATTAGTGCCTGTGCTAATGATGGTTTGTGCAAGTGCTCTGGGCACAGCCATATTCAGAGGCCCCCAGAGTACTGCACAAACCCAGCAGGGTAATTACACTAACCATACTGCTGCAACTATGCAATTGAGTATATCCCTCATGCATAACATTGCAGCAGTATTTTCAAAAAATGTTGGTGGTACTAACCAGCCCCAAGTAAGATGCAGGTTACTGCTGATGAAATTCTCATCTTAAAGCATTGCAAAGGCCATGATCTCACCACACCTAAGGCAGGCCAGCTTATTGCAGCTGCACACCCATGTGCCTAGTTGATCCCCTTCCCCCATTTACCCTGTATCCCCTGTAAACTGCATTTCCCTGGTAATCTAGTAGACTCCCATGTTGCCAATCACCCCATGTCCTCTATATATACTTGGTAGTCTAGTTCACCTCTCCCCACATCATCCCCCATTTTCACTGCATACTGTATAACCCTGTTAGTCTAGAGGACCTCCTTCCCTGATCGCCCCCATTTCCCCTGTATACTGCATATCACTGGTGGGATAGTGACCCACTCCCACTGGGTGCCAATGCCCCCTCAATGTGTTAGCCATTTTCCACCATCCTAGGACACTTCCCAGTACAAATGGTGTACAGTGATGTGGGTGAGTAAAATTGAACCCCTCAATTTGAGCAACTCAATTTGACCTCCTGTAGGAATAGTGAGATTGACAGTACAGTGAGGAGTAATGTATATTTAGTGTTAACTGTAATAGTTGTTAGTTGCTGCCATATTTGTTCTTGATCCATATTCTATTCTTGTAATTAGTGTTTTACACTGCCTATGTAATGCACTTCCCAGGTCGCCCTGAAAAAGGGACTGTCTTGTCTCAGTGGGTTCACCCGGTTACCAAAATTCAATAAATAAAATAAATGCATAGTGAGTGTAGTAGTGAACCACACTCACTGAAGCAGGATATGGGGCTATATTTGGCTAAGCACTGCTGAAATGGGCATTTTGTGTAGTGGCTTAAGCCACTGCCCCTGGAACTTGTTGACCCATGTTCAGGTCTGGCTGTGATGGAATTTTTTTTGGGGGGAGTGTCTCTTCTCTCCCCTGTGTCTGCCCTTCCAGTGCTGGTTATAATAATTTGAGGAGGTGCCGTGGTCTTCCCCCTGCAAAGGGTGGTGCATAGCCTTATGCATAAAAATTGTTTATTTGGTTGGATTCATTTGGAAAGTAAGTGACCATCGCTGTTTGCAATGGCCACTGTAATGCTGGTTGTCATTTTCATGTCGGTTGCTGTTTACTTAACACTGTGTGATTGGCAAAGTTTAAAACTCACTGTTATAACATTAAACCATACAAGTGGTGCAGATTGCCAACAGGTGAGTTAATTACAACATATATTATTTCACTATTATGATCTGGCCATAATAATCCACAAAGAAAATAATTAAACAATGATTTTAACACATGTTGCCACGATTTTTAAATTATCCCTGATATTATGGAACCAATTGTACTTACATGTTCTAAAGGAGAATGCACGCCATGCATTGTAAACCTCCTGTGCAGTACCTTGAGGTGAAAATCAAATTTTTTCAAGAAAACACAAAGGATATGAAGCAAAGAGTGAATAATTTCTCTGAGAGGTAATGCAAGTGCTGATGTCCAATCAGCACCTCTCCTAGCTACTGGCTGAAGTTCCTGCCTTCTTAGCCATTTACCAAACTCAGGTCATTAGCATGGCAATGCAGTGTGCTGCTGCTGGGTAACTGTTGTTATTCAATCTTCTGGGATACCTTGAAGGTTATTAAGCCAATAAAGGTATTATTGATGCCAAACATCTTGCAAATGTCAGCAAGCTCTGGCAGAGCCACTACAACTGTGAATGCATTAGCTAGATAAAGGTGTTTCATGGGCTTATACATAAACATGAATTGCTGTTGCATACACCTAACTGAGTCAAAGTACGGTACATTGAGTAAGGGCAGATTTAAAAATAATGCCACCATCTGTATTACAGTTACCTACATGTTTCACATTTTATTCTATGCACTGTTATTGCAATCAACTCAACAAAACCAGGCCATCATATACATGAAGGTACTGTACCTTAATTGCAAACACTTCTGAGACAACTAATGTTGTGTACAGATGGATACAGAGTCTAACCAATTGAAGGATGACATTTCAGAAAACCATTTTGCTAAAAATACCAAGACTCATGCCCTCACCCCCCCAGTCACAGTTAATCCTCTACCAAAGTCATGCTTAAATACTGGTGCCTCTACATCCACACTATTAAGCTTTTAATGCCAATATGCCTCTTCTTCTGCTATAAGCTCCCCCATCCATGAAGTCCCATTCTGCTTCTGGCAGAGTCTCCTCCCAACCAGGTAATTTTCCAGGAAGCAGCTCTTTATACTATATCAATTAAATTACTGCTAAACTCCTTATTTTTAAAAACTTTGTTGAGAAATATTTGTTTTTGTATATCCATGGTGAGAAAAAAATGAATTTGTAAAAGAAGCCAAAACCCCCATATATCAGTTCATTGAATCACAATATAGCACGTTATGAACTTATCAGATTCTATATGTAACCTACAGTAAGTCAAACAAAAATTAGACACACAGATGCCTACCTATTTCCAAGCAAAGCAAATGTGGTTATTATCATTCAGTTGTAAACACCTATAGTCACAAACTGCAGGTTAAGAACATTCCATAGAATATAAACAGTAGCCCAGAACTGCCTGCCTGAGAATGAATTTGGTGTATTATTTGGAAAAAGGCAACACTGGGACTCATGCTGTTCAATGTCCTGCAAAGTAGCACACTGACTGCTCATAGGATGGTGGTGTCAAATGACTTAATGAGATGTTGTGTTCATAGGGGCCTACAGGAACATGTTATGCAGAAAGTTGCAGGAAGTGTACTTTAACCCATTCTATTTCCAATAGCTTTCTATGATGTCTGTACTATCCATTTGTAATCTGCCACAGAATGTCTGCCAGAAGATAATGAGTTAACTTTCTGTGGGCTCAATTAACTCCTCAAGCCAGAGGAAAAATAATGCTGTAAAGCTTCCTATACACACACAGGCAAGGTAGTAATGAGTCTTCGGCAGATGAATCTACAGTACAAGTCACATTAACCTGTTCCTCCAATGATCATTTCTGACTGAGTTGCATAAGCATTGCCGGATCCAGCACAAAGCTCTGCACAAACTGTTTCTTAAGAGTTAAAATGCAGTTTTGCATTGCATTGTGACTTGACTGCAGGTGCATACCAAATGAGTTGCAAAAACATTTTACAACCATTGCTCTTGAGCAGGGTAACCACTGAAAAACAATGCAATATGAGTTGCAAATTCATTGCTAACTGTAAAAAACAATACTAAACCAACTCATTGGTGAGACAGTTTAATATGACTTTTACTGTATTTTTAACACTTTATCATGTTGTTTGGTAGCAAAGATGACATCATCCCTTTTCTGAATGCAATACTCCTGTTGGGCTATGCCCAAAGTCATAAAAACTCAGAAAGCAATGGCCACCAGTGGCTAAGAAACAGCATGCTGTGTTGTTGTACAGGTGACCTGGGATCAGGAAGGACTAAGGTGCTGGCAATTAGTGAGGGTTGGTGGGGCATTTTTCAGCCACAGCAACACCTGATGGTGGACTGGGAAGCTTACTCCTCCATTAGAAGGACGGTTGCATCCTAGGCACTTGTCAGCAATGAATCTGTCTACTGCTAAGGGGTGAATGGTGAGCCAGAGGTTACAAAAGGAAAAATGGGGAAAACCTGACAGTCATTTAGATGGTGGCTACCAACACTGTCAGATCCCCATGCTGTATGATGCCTCCACACACATTTCTAAAATGGCTCTGACAGTATAGCCTAGAGGTTAAAGTAATGAGCTGTGAGTGAGCTTGGTTACATACAGCAGACCTGGGTTGATTCTCATAACCTCCACTTGCATACTGTGTGACTTTCAGCAACTCACAATCTCCAAAGTGCTCCCAGCTCACCCCTGTAAATGGGTCTTGTGCCCCATGGGACTTACCTGGTTACCAAAGAATAAACAAAACCAAAAATGTAAAGAGTGGGTAGGATGTGTGGCCTTTTGATTTATATGTAGTTTGTTTCATATGGCAGCACTATCTTGTTGACAGCAGCACACTTATAGAAAGTAGAGGATGACCACATGATGACAGGAGAACAGCAAGAAGCCAGAAAGTTATAAAGCACCCTCACATATAAGCAGTCCATCTCATGAGTGTCACAGAGCAGGACTGTGGAATCTACAGGTGTATCCACAGGAAGACTGCAGTGGACTTTGACCATTGGTGAGAGGGGCAGAGACTACTGGAAGTGGTTGAGCTACTGAGGTGGGGCTAGAATTCAGCAATAAGGAAGGACAAACTGTGTAGGGCAAGAGGCAAGAAGAAAAAAGGCAAACACTGAAAGAGGAAATTAGAGCTGAGCATTTATAGGTGCAAAAGTGCTTATGACTAAGATGAAGTGTTAACTGCATAAACCAGGACAGGTAAAATATTGCTGAAATTGTGGAATACTAATAAAATCCCATTCATACACACAGAAACCGAGCACTCAGCACCTCACATTAAATGGACGCTGGAGATTTTAAGTGAAAATGTCCAGGGACACTGGTTTACTGGGATTGAGAAAGGGCATATTCCATTTTGCACATTGTAAAAAATGGTATTGTAATCGGTGTCTGCTAAGCCAAAATCCGCTTTTACTGGTGTTTGGTTTTGTGTACTTTATTTAACAATTTTTAACTCTGCTAATATGCATTTTAGCCATTTTGATTTCCACTATTATACATCCTTCCATCCTTGTACCACTTTAAAGTTATTTTAGGTACAAGATGTGATGGCAGCAGCAACACTACAGCCCCCATCCCTAAGGTGTAATGGAAACAGCATCATGGCCCCATCCCTCAAGTATGATGGCAGCACCAACAGCACTACAACCCCCATCCCTCTGGTGTGATGGCAGCAGCAAAAGCACTACACCCTCCCTCCCTCAGGTGTGACAGAAGCAGCAGCACTGTGGCCCCATCCCTTAGGTGTGATGGCAGCAGTACTACGTTCACCATTCCTCAGGTGTGATGGCAGTATCAGCAGTATGGCCCCCATCCCTCAGGTGGGACAGCATCAGTACTACATTCGCCATCCACCAGTGGTGATGGCAGAAGCACTACAGCCCCCATCCCTTCAGTGTGATGGCAGTAGCAACAATGCAGTCCACATCCCTCTGGGGTGATGGCAGTAGTGACAGCACTATGATCCCCTTTCTTCAGCACCCACACCCCACATGCACAAGTTACAAATGACTTGGTTTCTTTGCTTGTTAGAACTCAGATGTGAATTAATCTGAACCATCACTGCTAAGGTGGACTACCTTTGTTTTTTCCTATCTATAATTTAACTGCCTGAATTGGATTTCTGCCTGTGACACTGCTGACCAGGGTTAGGGAACGGACTTGGGTGTTGGAGGGCCAGCTGGTGGGTGAAGGCTTGAGTGTGCAACAACCACTCACCTTCTCCTGGGAGGGAGAGTGGGTTCATGGCTCAGCTTTTTCTGGCCCCTAGTGGAGGCCAGAGGCATGACAACATGTCCGCCCTCACTGCAGGAGGGAGTGTGATGGACGTCAGCTTGTGCCTTGACTTCGTGTGGCCTGTCACGCTCCGAAGAAAATGGGAAAATACCCACTGACCCAACTGAAGGACAGCTGTTGGTCCCTCCATAAGCCAGAATCCCCAGACATGTGTCCATTCTGACCCCTGCCAAGCCAAGGATACACTGGAAGCTCTTTAGGGCAATTCTCCTCCCCTGGTAGCCTCCCACAGGGGTAGGGGCCCACTCATTGAAGGATTACTTTGGGTTACCTAGTAGCACAGCAGTAAGGGGCAGTGGATGGTGGTCGGCACTCAGCAGTGATGGTAGGGGGCCCTTGCAGGCCTGAAGGAGTGAATGGTCAGGGGTGTAAAAAACTGCTTTAATTTGCTTCTTTGAAATAAATTGTCTTCAACCAAAAAATCCACAAGTGATTAGTGGAGGATGTTCAAATGGATTTATGCATCTACCAGACATGTGGATGCTTTTTCTCCCCTTGGCGTCCATGAAAAGGATGTCTCCCAGTTTTCATGTCTTTGTTCAGATGTGAATTGAGCACTTCTCTGCCCACCAGCATCATATAGCCCCTGTGGTCTTACCTTCTGTACGTCATTGACTGTGCTTTCAAAATCCACTGGCCAAACATAAGTACACTTAAATACCTAAGGTGTCAGCGTGGCTCAGTTGGTAGCACATCCGCCTCTGGACCAGAAGGTCGTGGTTCTTGTCCCACACCGATTGGACTTGCAATCAAAAATCGCTGGCATCCGAAAGTGCAGTATTGGGGTACTGCTGGGGTGTGCCATCTTTCGGATGAGACGTTAAACCGAGGTCCCTTCTACCCATCCTGGTGTTGTCCTGGTGGGTGTCCAGGTGGAAGTAAAGAACCCAGGCACTCTTACATAAAGAGTAGGAACACTCGGTGTCCTGGCCAACATTCCCTTCCCATAAACCGGTTCATGCAATTATTCAGGCTGTGTGTGGGTGATGATGTGCAATATAGCCACCACCACACATTCAGTCACTTCACTACCAGTCTAGCATTGCTTGTAAAGCGCTTTGGATGTATGAAAAGCACTATATAAATACTGATTCTTCTTCTTCTTCTTAACATTTGCTTTTTGTTGAAGCAGTCTATCAGAAAACCTTTTGTTATCACAGAGACTGAAACAGTAGGTGGGAGAAAAGCTGCAAATGATCCAATTCACCTAAATGGGGTGCTAACTGTGAAGTATTTTCATAAGTAGTAAGGCAGTTTCTTCTTTGTGAACATACTTTAATTCAGACTAGTTTTCATTCAAACAACTGAGGATTGTGGATGGCCCTACTGGTTATAAACTTGAATAAGCCAGCTGGTAGCAGTGATCCTGCATTTAGCAATCTACAACCTAGATACTTATATGCAAAGAATACAATAAACACCTGACTAAAATCTAAAAACAAGCTTATAAAACACATACAATGTATCTGAAGATGCATCTTTGCCTATACAAAATCATTTCAGCCCAAGTAAAACTCAAGTAAATTACATGGTACCCTGACTACTATTCTATGATGTAGTAAACATATATTGGTATTTTTTTATATATTCTTTGTAAAGCAGGTAAGGCCCACTAGGAAGGACTGACTGTTTTCAGGAGTGACCTAGAAGCACTGGCGACGTTAAGTGACTTGCTTGGAGTCACACAGTATGCAAGTGGAGGTTGTGGGAATCAAACTCAAGTCTGCTGGATGTACCCAGTTCATTCACTGCTTGTTACTCTAACCACTAGGCATGGGTGGTTAAACTGAATGGCTGATTACAACAAAGCAGTGCGGGTGATTTCCTTACTGACTCTATATGCAGCAAAGCAAAAAGAATTCAAAGCACAGCAGCGTTCATTTTAAGATGCTGAAATCTGCGTCGGCCTGCTGGCGCTGCATTAGCACTATTGCTTGCAATGCCAGTGACCCAGGGTCAGAAGCAAACTTGGGTTGCTGGAGATCTGGCCAGGGGAGTAAGATTGAGCACCTGGGTGTCTGCTCTCCTCCTCCGGGGTGGGTGGGCTGCAGGTCCTGCTGCTTTAGCATCACCTGTGTGACCACGGGTGATGATACAATGGTGCTGCAGAGTGATCAAGATGGGAGGACCCTAGCCAGGATCTGGAGCAGTGGCATGTCTCTATGTGACCTACCTCCTTGGATCTCCTCTAGTGCCAGTGCCCTCAGGGACAGAGACCAGAAAACCAGGAACAATCACCCCACATTGGCCACTGGCAGAAGGAACCCAGGTAGCCCAGACTTCATAACCAGGCACCATGAGGGACCCACTGAGCTGCCCGACACACACTAAGGGAGTGTGGATGGGTCCTGGGGTCCCTTCCCTTTCCACCTGGTGGGAGTACAATCCAGGCAGGATAGGGGCAGGACCACAGGAGCTCCTGAGCATTATTTGGGGGTGAAGCTAAGGGATACTCAGCCTAAAAAGTGGAGACTGATGCAGTGAGAAGGGGACATAGAAAGAGAAATTAAAAAAAAATTTAAAAAAATGCTGAAATCTTAGAGATTCTGTGCAGTGACATGCAATTTCCAAGAATTCAAAATCCACAAACCAAACAGGATTCCATGATTGTTACCGGTGTTTACGGTAAAAATGGAAAACCAGGGTCCTTGAAAATGTCTGTTTTATTAAGTAAAATATGCTTGACAGATTTTGGATCAACACAGATCCTTTATCAAATGCTAAAACATTTGGAACCACGTACCTTTTAAATAATAAAATCCACTGTAACGTCATACTGACATATAGCGTTCGTTAAACATAAAGATTTAATTGAAACACATGCATTTAATTTATTTAGAGTAACACAATTCAATCACCTCAAAGACCCACATACAATGACCTACAGCTGAAAACCATCTAGTGAACATAAAGTCACTGCACATACATCTGACAAAGACCCTACAATAAAAATAAAAAATTTGGGGGGAAAAGAATTGGGTGGGTGGAGAGGGAAAAACGAGGGGGAGGGAAAAGAAGACACAAAAATTTAAAAAGGAAAAAGAGTCATATAAAAACAGATGGATATCTTTTCATATCAGAGGGTCCTTGTTAACCCACACTTTGGTTCTTTAGTGCAGCACCAGGTTCCTGGTGTGAAATCTTTGTCTTTTTTTTAATAAAATCCCATCTAGGGTTCTGCCACAAAGGCATCAAAAAGAAATCATCAAAAAAGCTGATTGTAGCTATGGAGATGGCATACATTAAAATCAGTGCTGTGTCATTAGTAAACCACATCAAAATACAGGAATGCATTGGGGACACTAGGGGATGTGAAAAGAATACAGGGGATGCACAGCAGCGGTGAGCTAAAGGGTTCTCTGGGAGTTTAGTCTCTGCATGAATTACAGGAGGTTTCAGGCCATAAGGGCAGACCTGGAGACACTAAAGTCTAAAATATGCTGCTTGATGGCTGAACTCACTGGGCCTCATAGGATGCTGTTGCCACAGGCTCTGCAAAGGCACATTCAGGCCATAGCTGGTGGTTGGTCAGTGGTAGTGGGGGATAAGGCAAAGGGGGAAAGGGGCAGTCTACAGAATCTGGGCTGTGCACTAGTGACAGGTATGCAATGTTGCAGACAGAGGAGACCCAGGTGATCCTCTCAGGGAAGAATGAATCCAGCATGCTCAACAGGCAGGCACTATTGGAGGAAGACAATCAAAGGATGGAGGATGGCCCCGCTGATTCTACTGTATAATGAAGGCACAGGAAGGGAAGCAGTTTCAGTCAGTGATCACCTGCTACACTAACAAAACTTTCTCTTAATATGAAACAGACACAGAGTGCACAGGCACTGTTAAACAGCTGACTGCTTGGCTTGCAGCCTAATTTGAATGCATATGTCCAAGTACAGTCAGCACATTGAATCCAGTCATATAAGTTACACAGCCATACAGAAGATCAATGCAAAAGCCAGAGTCTGTCTTCTGTAATTTACATCACACAGACTTGGGCTTCACTGTACATCAGAGAAGGAAGGATGTTTTTCTGGCACTCAGATTTCCACATACTTGGCAGCATGGTAAGCTTTTGAAAGGCTGCAGCAGTGAAAATAAAGACCAATGCACAGAAGACGTTCGATAAGAAGCTTTATCATACATGAACAAAACAAAAATGTAAAACCAGTTATTCTTAAGAGCTACTGATACCTCAAAGAAAACTTTAAAAAACATAATCAGGTACAACTCTTCCTGCATTCCATTTATATTTTATATGTTTTTCCTCCTCATTTTTTATTACTAAGGACATTTGCAGGAATATATGATCTTTATTCCTTATTTCATTTAGAGTCCATCTGCCTCTATAGCTTACTCCCCACTTCAAATCATAATCCTCTCTTGTGACATCACAGTCTGTTGCCATTAGAGTAATTGTGATATCACAAGCAGTGCGCTATGACTTCAGGTAGGGAGAAAGCAGCAGGGACAGACAAACTCTGAAGTAATAAATAATGGGGAGAAGTAATACAGCACTAATGGGAAATACAAGCTGGACTGTAACTAAATATTAGGTTTTGTTAAAGTTCTCCTGAACATGTCACCAGCTTTTTAAGCTACTACCTGCTCTTTAGCCTATGGCTTTATCACTGTGACCATAATGCTGCACCATAAAGCACTTGTGGGGTAGGGGTTGCTGCTCCTGCAGAGTGCTCAGTGTGCTACCACTGACCTGAGATCATTGTGATGGTTCACCCAGTGCGTCACGACAGAAATTAGACTAATGGCAATTAGTGCTCCACAAAAAAGTCACAAGTAGAGTGAGTGCTGAACCTTTACATCACTGGTCATGGGAGTGAAACTCAGGAGTGTTACAATCAGGCAGGGTACTCCCAGACAGACAGAAGTGCACCAAGTAGCTGCAACATACAGTGGTAAACTATACTTTTACAGTATCTCCATGTTTTGTGGGAGGATCCTTCCCCCCTCGCCCCCCACCTATTATTATAACTTACTCTGAGATGCTAATTCACTGGGGACCAGTGCAATAAAGTGACATGAGGCAGAGTATTTGAACACACAGTGCTACACTTGTAGTTGAAAGTTAATCACAATGCCCAGTAGGTAGTCCTTCAGTGCTCTTAGTCCTTCAGCGGTGTCATACCTCTCTTCACAAGCCCCAGAATGGAAGAACAAAAACACCTCACCGCTGTCAGTACAGCAATACTCCTCTGGAATAAGGAACTCAGACAGGGTACTCAGCTGGGAGGGTGGCCGGGATGCACCCTTCGAAAATGTCCTCTAGCACTCTCAAAAACAGTGCTCTCAATGAACTCCATAGACACTGAACCATTAGATGCAGCACTAAAATACAACACTCCACCGTACCACTCAGTAACATCACAGGCGCTCTAATACTGGTGCTCATGTGCTGGTGACTTCAATACTTCTCCCCTATAAAGGTATACCCATTGTGATACCCTGCAGTATTCATTTCTGTGTAATACCATTTTCTGAGAAGGTTGCCACATTTCCAATTTCCTTTGCTACCTTTTTTAGTGCATGGAAGCCTACCTTGACCTTCTCAATGTTCCTCCTGCTGAGATTGTTTGTGTCTATTTGCACTATCAGACATGGTTTCTCACCCCCTCTCCCATGACTTCTACTATTCCGGACATGAGTCTATCCTCTGTCACCCTTGGGAAGCAGCATAGCACATGTTGTCCATTCGGTGTTAGACCCACTTCCCTCCATGTGCCCTCCCTATAGAATCACTGAGGACTTCCTCCATTCTTTGCTTGTATTTCTCCAACAGTGCCTGCCTGTTGGGCATGCTGGACCCATCCTTCCCTGAGAGGATCACCCGGGTCTTCTGTGTCTGCAATGTTGCATAGCTGTTGCTATTGCACTAGAGTTAAAGAGGCAGTGACCCTTCCTCTCTGGAGGATAGTGTCCTCTTAGATATTTAATCTTCCTCCATCTGGCCCTCTAACCCATGCTTGTTCCTGAACTAAGATCACCAGTGTCATTAGAGGTAGCACTATCACTGCATTGATGGGCAAGTCCCTGATGGTTTTTTTTCTTAATTCCATTAGATCAGTATTCCTCTTCTCATGGTTCAATGGCCCCCTCCCTTTCTTTGTGAAATCAGCAAGTCCTGATATCTAGTGGAACTCCCTCCTTCATAGCAAAATCTCCTTTAATTTTATTTTACTGTTTTTGCTTAACTTTCATCTGTGTCCTTTTGTTTTACAAGACTGGGTTGACTTTCTTTACTCCCATTCATTGGTCTACAGCTCCAATTCTGCTTATAGTTTCTCTGCAGATCAGCACAGCACGTGCTTGGTGAGTTCCTAAATAGGGAATGTTTCCAGAAAACCTAACTGCCCTCCAAACAGGTGAGCATGCCACTCCAACCCAAAATTATATAATAGCAGGATACCTATTACCTAATCTCCTTCCCCATCATACCCAGAGAGTGCCCTTATCAGTTGTGCTGAGAAAAGAAGGTACATTGATAACAAACTGACTGGAAATGTTCCTTCATTTTCTGTACATAAACTAGTTTCTTTGAATACGGACCCTTCAAAGGCTAGGGCTTGTCTCCACTTTCCAGCCAACCAGCCTCTCAGCAGCAGGACATCCTTCCTGCCCCCACAGAGCAGTCTATCTCTGCAACTCGACCACTGTTCCAACCCCTGGAGCAGTCTTCCCTTCACAACTGACTACCCTTCTTCCATCTGGATGACCCTTTTGGTCCACACACCAGCCTCCAACCCTTAGCTGACCTATGTTCTAGCACCTGGACCACAATTCCAGCCCCAGGACCAGCCTTGAGATTCCCAGAACAGCCTCCTCACCAATGTTTCCACTTTCCACCCAGCTGGATCAGCCCTTGGTCCCATACACTAGCCTTCTCCTACAATGGCTTCCCTGTATGCACACAGAAATCAACCCTGGAGCTCCCAAGACTTGTCTCTACCACCTAAGGGTCCAATTTGCTTCCATTCAAACCAGCCTGGTGACTCCTGACTAGATTCTCCTATCTATATCTCCCCTCTCTCTTTCCACCCTGACCAGAAAATGGAACCTAGACTAACCATTCCTACCTACATTCTCCCTGTCCCCTCACCTGAACTAGCCCTGGAACTGCTAGACTGTCCAATCTCACCTATGTCCCCTTGGTACCCCCCCACTTGGACCAGATCTGGGATGCCTTGAATAGCCTCCAGCATCTATTGTCCCACTGCCACTGACCCAGACCAGCCCTAGAACTGTATCTGCCTCCCCCGCCTACCCCCTTCATGTCCTTTAACCGGGATCAGCTTTGGAATCCAAGGACTAGCCTTCCCTAGCAAAATCTCCATTTTTGCACTCTCAAACCATCCTTGGGAAACCAGACTAGCCATTCCTATGTATGTCTTGATGTTCCTTCACTCAGACAATCCCTTGGACCACCAGACTAGCCTTTGACACTGGTATCCAGTGAACATGGTGATAGGAAAAAGCATGACAGCAAAAAGGGTGATGAAAAACAGCTAGGCCACATTGGTTGAGGGGGGGAATAGCAATCGCCAAAAAGGCGACCAACCTTTTTTTCCTCATGCCCAATTTGCTCCCCGCCCCCATTTGATTATATTTAGTAATGGGAGTACAAGGTACAAAGCCCGACACACAAAGTCACTGTTGCATTATTGTCACTGTTTCAGCAATCACTGTTTTTTCCTCCTCGCCCTATGTGGCTGTGCTGTTTTTCCTTTGCCCTTTGTGTCATCATCCTTTTTTCCTTCACCAATATCACATAGAACCTCCACACCTTCAGCTCCCCTGCCTGCCCACCAATTGTGGTCCAACATTCCCCACTTATGCCCCTATGTCCCTTCACCTGGGCCAGCCCCAAGACCACCATACTGTTCTGCCCCACTTAAGACCCTCATATCCCACAACCTGAACCAACTCTGGAAACCCAGGCCAGCATTCCCCACCTACTGTATGTCCATTTGTCAACTAGGACCAGCACCATAAGCCCTAGATGAGAATCTGACACAAACTTCCATGATCATTTCACCCACAGTCCAACCCTTGAACCCATAGACAGCTGTCCAAAACTCATCTCTACCCTCTAATTCCAGCAGGACCAATTAAGTGATCCATGGATGGGTGGTTGCTCACACCTCTTCCCTCCTCTTCCACTCAGAACAGCCACAGGACCCATGTGCAAGCATCCAACACTCATCTCCACCTTTTTCTCCCACCAGGAGCACCCCTTGGACCATGGAACTGGGGCCTAAAACCCATCTGCACCAATTTTTCCAACTCAGACCACCCTTAGGACCCTAAGACATGGGTCAGATACTCACATGCACCTTCATCTCACACTCAGACCACCTTTAGGACCACCAGACCAGAATTCCAACACCCACCTACATTCTCATCTCTGAGTCAAGTCATTCCTAGAACCCCAGGACCAGGATTCAACAATCACCATACTCTACCCCAACACAGAAAACCCATAGGACCCGCTAACCAACTGCAACATCTGCTTTCATCTGAATCACCACCTGTCACACCAGGACCAGCCTCTGACATGGATCTGCACCCTCTGTTCCCTCGTTGATCATCCATTGCACCCCAAACAAGGGTCATCACCCACCTGCTGCCTCTTTACCATTTAAATCACTGAAGGGACCGCCAACCAGGCTTCCCCAGCTATGGCCCCCTCTTCTTCCACCTGGACATGCTAAGGAACCCACACAGTCCTACATCCATCTTCTTCTCCCACCTGTACCACCTAGAAGACCACCCAAACCATGCTGCCCCACCCAGAACATTGGCTGGAGAGGTCTTAGGAGCCTACAGCCAAGACTGGGAGTTTGGCAACATGGCTATGGGTGCTGAGAAGCCTGAGGCTGAGGACAGGGCTAGGAGGGGTGAAATAGGGATCATGTCACCATGCCTAGGAGGCTCAGGAGCCTGAAGCCAGAGATAAGGGGATGGGGACCTTATGAGCTAGAGATTGCATTTTTTGCAGACCCACCTTCCCTGTCACTGGACCACACTCCCTAACACTGTGCCACCCCATTACTCAACCTTCCTCACTGCATCTGGACCCCTCTTCCCTCCCACAAACTAGTCTTTTTCTCCCACAGCTAACAGAAGTCCTTGCAGCTGAGGCTTCCCTCAGATGCTGGACCAGTCTCCCAATCACAGATGAATGCCCTCCATGTAGCTGCGAAAGCAAACAACTGGAGCTCAGTCCAGCACATAGAGACACATTCCAGACTCTTGATTGTTTGATTCAGTGTTGGATCCTGAGAATCGTTATTAAAGTAACTTTTTGAATCAGACATTCAAGAGTCTGGAAAGTGTCTCTATGCGCTGGTCTGAGCTCCACTTTTTTGCTTTTGTAATTCGTGGTTACGTGTGTAGCTCGACCGATAGTCCAGTAGCCGGTCTTCTCTGCAAGTTGGCCTCCCTGTAGCTGGACCGCCCTTCCAGCCACAGATCAGCCACCTCCCCAAGGTGAGAAACCTCCTTGTTGCAGCTGGATCACACCCTAAGCCCCATACCAGCCACCCCAGCAGACAACCCTCCCTGCAGCTGGATGACTTTTCTAGCCCCATCCCCAGTCAACCACACTGCCTACAACTTGACTGTCCCCCCCACAGAACCCAGACTCACCTCCCTGCAGGCAGATCACCATTCCAGTCAACAGACTATTCTCCCCCAGCATTGGACCACCCTTCCATCTTCCAGTCCCACCTCACCTCTGTAAGCTGACCATGCTTCCTGTATGAGAACCACTCCCTGACTAGCCTCTCCACCAACCACCTTTTCTGCAGCTGCCACCAGCTCCTGCCTAGCCACACATGACATGCCAGGTGGGGGCTATGTAGTCATTTTCAAGGGCAGAAAATAAAAGGCTTGGTTCAACTGATACAAAATTTAGAACCCCTTTCACAGTGCAAGTGACTGTTTGCAAGACCATTTAGCAGTAGTTGTGACTCATCAACCCAATTGCATTTTGCACAACATGGTTGCAGCCCCTTTGCCATGCTGTCACAAATTACATTGTGACCATTTGGGGAAGGGGTAGAATTGATATGCAATTGATCTCTAGGTTCAATCACTCCACCGGTGACCTAGATGGATGCCCAAAGGTAGTGAGAGCAGGTTGGGGAGAACTACTGGACAAAATGTTGCCTGCACCCCCATGGCAATGTACCTTGGTAGAGCCACATTACTGGTACTGTGCCCGGCTCCTTTTTGTACTATCTCACATCTGACTATCAGGCATGGAGTCATAATGTCACAAGACATTCTACCACCAGCAACAGAAATCTGTGTTTTGTGGTGGTCTCCACCCCCTGCACCCCATGTTATTGGCGGCTGTACCTTCGAACCCCCCAATGAAAGTAACCAACTCTGGGGGGGGCTGGACATTTAATCTGCATAAAGTGCAAATAAAAGAAAAATGCCATGCTTCTGGGATCTGGTCCACTGCCTTCATTGCTGCCTGTGGCTCTTTCTGTTGAGGCACAGCTGCTGCTAGGCAGACCCTACTCCCAAAAGAGAACTTATCCTCTGCTAGGGAACAGTGACATGGTGCACAACCATGCATTCACCATTTAGTGGTTTTGTACCCTGTCACTATTCCCACCCATGCTGTCCGTGTTGTGCAGTTTTAGCATATGCCGTCTCACATATGGTGAACTGACCTGGTAGGGACTTTCACATGTACATAGAAGAATGCATTCAGTGTATAGTCCCAAAGGGTGGTGGCCCAAATGGTTTGCAGATTTTTGCTTTATATGGCAAAGTTTTCAGAGTAATTTTTTATTTTGTTTTTATTTAGATTTTTGGTCCCGGTCACCTCCTCCCACCAACTGGTGATGGGGACACATTTTTTTAATGGTTTTTCTCCCCTAACTCGCACAGGCATGTTTTGCACCCCATGGTGTCAGCTCACCCCTGCCACTTCCCGATACTTTGCTGCCCCCTCTCTGCCTATGCTACCCACCGGACCTACTCCTGTGTGGGTGGAACTATGGGGGGGCACCAACCCACCCTCACCGACCTCAGGAGAGGAGAGCTGCCCAATGGCATGCTCAATCCTGCTGTTCCCCCCCAATGCCTGCACCCCGATGACCTGAGGTCATTCCTGAACCTGAGTCACCAGCATAGTGTGAGGTAAGGCATCCAGTGCCTCAATCCTCTGCACCACTGGGCTGATGATTCAGAGTAGTTTTAAGGTACAGCTGCAATATCTGAAAGAGTTAGGAATACTTTTAAGGTGCATAGAACAAATGGTGAATGTTCTGTAGTAAATAAGGTAATATGAAGGCTTGTTTAAAATTAGTAAAGTTTTCGAAGTAACTGTGTAATGTCTTCCGAATGTGATTAAGTTTTTGCAGTACATGTGAGGTGCACTTCATAAAGCTGTGCAGTAATCTGGGAGAAATTATTAGAATCAGCCCTGTGTTTACAGGAATTTTGGAGTGATGCAGTAACTATGGAGTGGTTACTCCAAAATACTGACAAATTTCTACAAGCAGTGTAAGTTACTCCAATTTGGTAAGAATATCTACACTGAGCTACATTTGTAGCCACCATATGCAACCTGTACTTACTATGCAAGTAAAGAAATGATGCTCATAATATTACTTAACTGTACATTGTGTAACTAATTTAAAGAGCTAGTGTACTGCCTAAATCTAATATTACTTTTTAAAAGAAGTCAGCTTTTATATCTGATGTACTTTTTTTTTTCTCTTTGGTTAATTAGAAGATTTTTTTTTCCCTCATGTTAGCAGTTGTGATGTGTGGTACTGAACTCTGCCAGGCAGCTGACATAGCTCACTCTGTTCTTCCAATTATAGCATAAGCATTCTGACCTCACTGACTGTGACATCACAGCTGCTCAGGAAGAACCACCTAGTAGCTGCCAAGTCAGTCATCTATGATGTGACTGTCAGTGAGGTCATAGTGCTGATGATGCCATGACAGGAATGGAGCTACATACATCGGCTACCTCTAGCAGTGCTATTCCACGAATCCAGTATAATACTATCATATTAAAAGCTATCATATTAAAAACTTTATAAGTAGGAACATTAAAAAAGAGGACTACTTTGGAAATAACAAGTTACATTTGACAACTTCTTAAACTATATAACATTTTCCTGCCTGCCATTGCTGTTTCTACTAACTCTTTGATTTTAGTACTGCTATGTGTATTATTCATCTGTATCTTGCTTTACTATTTGATTGTTTTAGCTGTATCATATAACTGCTTACTCAATGCCATTTTTGTAATTTTTTCTTCTGTAGCTCCCTCCTTTTCAGAATGCACTGCACCCAGTAATGAGTCTAAGAAGCTGAGTCTCCAGATACTTGATGTTATTATTAAGTTGCATATTGAAACTTGGATGAAAGTTTGATTTAATAATTGGGGTCAGTTAACTAATAAGATCAGAATCAATCAAGGTGTGTGACAAGATTGCATTTTAGCACTGTTGCTCTTAAATTTATATCTCAACAACACGTTGCTCAGTCTCCAGAACCCAAATGTCAATCATCTCAAATTAACTATAATATAGTTGGATTATTAGTTTGTGGGGATGATAGTTTCCTAATTCCAACCTCACACCACAGAATACAACAGCAATTAATACATTTTTTTATTATGTAACCTAAGTTAATTAACTATAAACATGGAAGAGACACATCTTTGGTGACAAAAGAACTAAGATCCACATCTCTTCCTGAATCTACCCTCTCCAGCTTCATAGCATGGTCCCCTTGTTGGTACCCTTGTTCTCAAGAACAAGGAGATATGCTATGAAGCTGTTAGGGGTAGATTCAGGAGAGATGTAAGGAAGTACTTCATCACAGAAAGAGTGGAGGATTCCTGGAACAGTCATCAAGCAGAGATAGTGAGGTGAAAACAGTGGTGAGGCTCAAGAATGCATGGTATAAGCACAAGGGAATCATAGTGGAAAGGAAGGGGGGGAATTGAGAAGAGCTGTAGTTCTGGCACAGTCTACAGTAATAGTGTAGGTAGGGAGAAATAGTCAGGTTGGATTGACTAAGTGCTCCTTATCTGCTATCAAATTCTATGTTTCTACGTAAAATCCATTTTAATAATAAATACAACTCAACAGTTAAGCATTATACTTATGTAGGGGTATGCTTTACCAACAATATTAAATGGTCAGAACATGTTCATAACCAAAAATAAAAATGAATATAGTGTTAAATGCCATTAAAAGATTTGCATGTAGCCTGGGGTAGGGGGAGGGTATATCAGGCAAAAGCATTCTGCTAGTTGCAAGTGTCAAGATTAGGTCTTAAATATTATATGCTGCTGAAGTCTTGGGGGTGGAACAAATATTGATCCATTAGAAATTACACTAAATAAGACCATGATATATGCTTAGTAAATTGTAAATGTATACCTGGCTCAATTCTACAAGCAGAATTAGGCACCCTATAAAGGGAACCTTGCAGCAAGTGACTCTTTGTCTGTCGCCACATCCCTGACAGCAAGACAGATCACATATCAAATGGGAGAAGAGAATATAGATGATACAAAGGGCAGGTTTAGGTAGGAGTTAGGCCAAATGAGGAGTGAGAAGAATCTATGACCAATGGGAAGAGCTATGTGGGATGTACAGGGACCAGTGTGCTGTAGCCCAACCCCTTTGGTTCCTGATTTTTTGATGACATTCTTCATCCAACCAGTAGAAGCAGAAAATCGGAGGAGCAGCAGCAGTCCTATACCAACAGAACTGCCAGTTAGTTGTGGTTAAGGTTCTCCAACAGACTGTGACAGCAAAGAGTTTAGGCTGCTTAGCTGGCAAGACAGGTCGAATTTTTTTCCAGCACCTCAGTTGGGGGCAGCAGAGGGGGCTTATGACTACTTCATCTGTAGTTTTTCTCAAGTGATGGCAGGTCAGCAGAAGAGGACAGGTTGAGATTTGTCCCTTCAGATTTACCAGAAAATGCAGAGGAGGGGAGTTTCCTGCTTGATCATGCTTCCCCATCCTGAAAAATGAAAGGAAGTAAAAAAAAGCTGCAATGCAGCAGTTAGGTAGAGGGGGTACTCCTACTCTGGATGGTTACAGGGACTGCAGTGCAGCAGTGAGGAACATAGGGAGCACCCTAGCTCAAGGATTTGACATGCTGCAGTACAGCAGTGAGTGTGCTGTGGAGTGCTCCTGCCTGGTATGACCTGGAAGGAAGTGTGAGTGGCATGCAAAAAAAGATGGCTCAAAAAAAAAAAAGAAGTGGCTAATAAAATATAGTCAGAGCTTGCCAACAAGCATAAAAAGCAGCAACATGTGTGGCCAGTTGCCTTGCACTTCCATTCTGTGCTGCTTTAACATCATGGCAAGCTGCCATCCATTGTGCACTGGCAGGAGAGGGATTATGGCTGAGCCCAAGTGAGTAGACCAGTGAACAGCCTTGGTTGCCATGGTGGGGTTGTGCTAGTTTTTAAAGATCAGATGTACACGTTTTTAATAAAAAGCTTGAATTCATTTGAATTCCCATCCTTGTGTCATGAGTAGTGTTTCCTGAAAACTCATGCTGTTTGGTTTTGTGGGTTTCTTTAAATCAACATCTGTTAATGTGCTCTGCAGTAACTGAAAACAGTGAAGAAACAGTGAAGATGTTTCTGTCCCTGTCAGTGAGCAATGACACCATGCCTGTCCTGCCTGCTGCTTCTGCAATCATGTCCCTGATTGTGAAATAAGCTGTTGCAGTCCCTAGTTAGAGCAGTCTGTAGAGCCAATTGTTTTTCACTCAGAGTTTGTTACTAACCCATCTGGTTTGTGTTTAGAGATATATGCTTAAAATCTATCTTTCTATTTTCATAAAAAGTTAATCATTTGGGTTTCAGTGCTGAATTGAAGTGGTATGAATGAATCTGTGCCACATAACATTTTCTGTATCACAGATCTCAGTTCTCTGTCATCACAACTCTGCATTCTATTCTGGCTATTTAACACAGGGTTATTTAATGGATACAAAGTAAACTACATTCCAATAATTCATTGAAGCAGCGTGTATTTAGTGTAGACTCAATAAATCTATTCATGTTCATGTGATAACTGGTTTGTTTCCATGTCAGATTGACAAATGAGTATCTGCCACACACTGCTATTTCAGGAACATGTACTATATAAACTCCTAATATTCAGTTCTTTGAGGTTTTCAATGTGGAAATACATCATGTATATGTATAACTAGAAATACTGTATGGCACCCTGATGCTCCAATCTTCTGCCTCTCAGTTGAGGCTGCTGCACCCTGCTTCCCTCTGTTCCCCACCCCCACAGTCAGGGCCAATGCAGTCTGTTGCCCACTTTTCCTGTCTCCACAGACAATACTGATGTTGACATCTGTGCTGTGATGGGATGACTACTAGGAGAGGGAGAAATACCCACATGAACTGGGTACCATATTGAGCACATCAGATTCCATGGACAGTTGGTGCCAGTGCCAGGGATAGAGACATAGGAAGTTTTGTGACTAAGAAATAAGACAGTGTGGAAGCACAACTAGCATTTGTGTGGCAGGATGGATGCATGACAAAAAAACAATCAGGTTGATCAAAGGACAAGGTGTGCATGTAGGCTGTATATGCATGACAGGACAGACACCATTTTGAGCATAGCTGCTGCCTGACAGACCCATTTTAGTGCAGTTGGCAGTGACACTGTACAATGCACACAGGCAAACAGGATGCCATATCAAGGCCCTCTACTGTGGGGGTACATCGTGGAGCTGGGCTATTTGGGGACAGCTGGCAGTTCTGCTAGGATGAACACTATCAGGCCCATCAAGAGCCATGCGGTGGCTACCGCAACAAAGGAACAGGTTGGTAGGACAGTGTCTATAGCTTTTGGGACCTGGAAAGTCCTCAAAAAAGGAGGGGGAGCAATTTTAAACAAGTTTGGCCACCATGGCAAGACCCTTCCCCAGAGGTCTGGGTGCAGAGGGCAGGGGGTGAGAAATGGGAGGGCAAGGGAGGGGACACAGAAAAAATATAACTTATTTGGGATACATAATAATGGCATGCTTACAACAAAGAGCAGCATGGCAGTGCGGATCAAGCAGAATTAATTACTGCAGACAGAGTCAGTTTCCTGTGTTTTTTTTTCAGCCTAGTGGATAGACAGATGCCTGGAAATCAGAAGGCAGCAGTGATGGCAGAATTTGAGATGCAGCTGGTAGTGTTAGTACAGGACCGTGATAAGGTATGGTAGATTGCATATGTTGGAATCCCAGATAGAGCAAAGCCCTCAAATCTGGATTGTGCTGGGTCATTGGTACTTCTGACTCAGTTGACCATTCTCAGACACCCAGCAGGGGAAGCTACAGTGGCAGCCAGCTGGCACCCATGATGATGAGCAAGACAAGGGCATCAGCACCTTAGCAGCCAGTGAACAAGAAGCCACCAGTGCCTTTGTAGTTAGAGGACAAGAAGCCGGCCCCAGCAAAATGTCAGAAACAGACACCACAAACTCTGGGGTGCCGGGTTCAAGGTAGGCCAAACTTTGAAAAGTGGAACCCTGAGCAGAAGATGGAGCTGTTGGTCAGTATGTTTGATGGGGATACACATAGAGGAGAACAGATGGCAACAAGGCCCAGGCGGGTATGAGGGGTGATGGCAACTCCATTGGCTGGGTGGCACTTGCTGGAGTCTGTTCCAGTTGGTGCACTCTGGTATGCCACCATGCCATCATTTCAGTTACACATGTCCAATGGTCCTTTCTGCACCATACCTTTCTGGCCATTCAACCTGGCAGAGAAGGAGCTGTTCCAGTACCCAGGGCAACACCAGTACAGGCCTAGCCTCCTGGGGCTCAGATGGAAGGGGCAGGGAATCTATCAGGTTCTCAGGGAGTTCCCCACCTCAACAAGGCATGATGATAGTGCTGAGTGGAAGTTGACAATTCTGCTTTCACTGAACCTTTGCAAAATTTCAGAAAATGTACAAAATTTTCTGAATTTGTACCTTTGGCAAATTCCAACTCTTCCAAAATTATACTGTGAATTTTCACCAAGTACTGTAGTATTTAAATGATGAATTGTAGAAAAATAATCATGAATCGTGGAATTGAAGTTCCTTGCCATTCATTTCACAGTTCAGTGATTTATTCTGCAATTGCCAATATGATTCTGAAGATTTTTTTTCTGCAAGCAATTTTTTATAATGGTTATGTTCCTCTAAGTGGTACTATAACTTAAATGTATGTTTGGAGTCTAATCACTCTAGCTCTAGATTCACAGTACCGGACTTGCTGCAAATCACCTCTTTTGTTTTTTTTCCCTGCCATTTACACTTTTTTTAAAAAAATATCATTTATATTCTTCCATTCAGAAAAAAGTTTGCAGTCCAGTTCTGTACTTCAACAGAAAACTCTGAAAATTATTTTCCCAGCTGTGTGATCACTGGATAGTTGTTTTTTCCATGTTTATGCAATAATTGTTAGGATCTGCTGTTGAATTCCACAGAAGCTATGGACTCTTTCTTGCCTTTTGTATTTTGCCATTTTTAACAAAATGTTGCAGTTAAGGGCTGTAATTCCACCAAAACCTACAGGATTATTCCACAAGCTGTGTAGTCACATTAGAAGTTGTTTTTTTTTCCACTATTTGTGCTGTAATTTCTATGATCTGCAGTTGAACTCCATGGAAGCAGATGATTTTTTTGCCTTTTGTATTTCTTACTAAAATACTGCCACAAGGGCTACAATTCCTCAGAAAACTACAGGTCATTATGCAAGCTGTGTAGTCACATGAGTGTTTTTTTCTGCTCTTCTTGCTTTCATTTCTAGGGTCTGCTGTTGAATTCAAGAGAAGCCAAGGATTTTCCACTTCCATTTTGCTATACTAAGCTAAATTCCCCAGTTAAGGTCTGTAATTCTGCAGAAAACTCCAAAACTATTCTGCAAGCTCTGCAGTCACATAGTGATTCCAGATTACCTCTGAGGGTTCTACCTCTATATTAACTAGGTTTGTGACCTGTGACAGCAGGTTATTGCTGTGTGTTTTCTCAGTTCCAAAGTGCTTGCTGAAGAAGAAAGGTTTGTGTTTCGTCTGATACACATTTTGAGTCTTCTTGTCTCTGAACTGTTTTTTTTTTTTCCTTATTAAATGGCAAAAAGAGCTAGGACCTCTAATTACAGTGCTAAGGCAAAAATATTGCTGTAGGTTTAAATTTATTTTGTAAGCAGTATTGCATAATGTCCATACTGCTCTTTAGTATTTTCTCTGTGTTTGCTTTTAAATTCCACCATTTTGCCCAGTTCTTGGTTCCTATTGTGGTAGTGAGTGGCAAAGTCACACCATAGTGGGCAAGGGAAAGTGAGGAAAAAGTGGAAAAAGGTGCTGGTGGGCCTAATGCTGGTGGAGCTTCAAAACTGTTGTCAGGCTGAGGTGCAGGGGGTGCTGGGGAAGTTGCTGTGAGTGCAGTACAGTGACCAATGCTCGTAGTTCCAGTGGCAGTGCAGGTCCTGCTATGCCCCATGCTGTGTCAGTGTTAGTAGGAGTTGGCATCACAGCTGCAAGTTCTTTTGGTTTGCTGTGTAGTCCCACAACAGGTGTTACTCAGTGTGCAAAAGTGGCAAGGAATACTGCCATGGATGTTTCTTCACTAATGTTTCAGTTTCAGGACTGTCAGGAGGATGTGCAGTCACAGGAGCTGTCACAGAAGACTCAGGAGTTGTTAGGGCCTGGAAGTGATGAGGATGTGTATCCAATGGCAGCCAGTAAGGGTGATGTTAAGGGGTCAAGATCATTAACTGTCCTGGCAGAGGAGAAGAAGAGGCTGGAACGCAATGTGCATGACACGGAAACTGAGGAGGAAGAACATCCTGAGCCGGCACAACCTGCTACTGAAGAGGTGGAAGAGAAGGGTGGTACAAGGCAGATAAGGAAGAGGTGTCAGGATAATCAGATCTTAGTATCAGTGGTAGAAAAGTCAACATTCAACATTAGTGATGCGGGGATAAGGAAGGTGTTTATGATTTGGTACCTGATCCAATTTGACAGTCTCCTCTATCACCAGTAAAAGAATGTATTAACTCGAGTTAAGTGAAAGTAATCCCTCTTGTGCTTCTCCATTATAAGAAATGATCAAATTGAAAGCGAAAGGGACCACAAGGTAAAAGGGTACTTTGAGATCAGCAGCAGCAACAGGAAATATTTGTACACACCCCATGCCCCTGGTGCCATCTGCCACAGCAAAGAAAACCTGGTATATAGGTAAGTTCCTTGTGTAGGATTATTTTTTCAGTCAATAAGTGTGACAAAAGTGTATCCATCTGCAATATATATGCCAGGCAATGTATAGCAGGAGTAAGTCAGGAAACCAGATATTAAATCTGCATTAACCAAGCATACCCAATACCGTTGTAAAGACCCTGTAGCAAAAGAGCTAAACACTGCTGTTTCACAAATGCTGGCAACAGACCTGCTGCCATATTTCTTTGTTGAGAAACATGGGTTTTTTACATCTGAAGGAAAATCCACTAATAATATGGTACTTGACAACAGTACTCACTGTAACAACCCATTGCCAGTGCTTTCAACCATCACTTTTTTGACCTTTCTAGAAACATCTGTCCTGCCTCAATGCTCCCAGCTGCTGCTCCCCCTAATCTCCAAGGACATTTGTACCCCACCCCCCATTTCTACCTAAATGCAACCACTAACATGGAGGTGCATTGGCAACTTAACGCCATCACCATCTGCTGTAGTGTAGGCTTTGATGGCCTAGTACAGGGGTGGCCAGCCTGTAGCTTGTCAGCCACATGTGGCTCTCAAAGCACTTTGATGTGGCTCATGAGAACCCCAGTGAACACGCAGGCTTAAACACAGACTATTAAAATTATATAAATACAATAAAATAAATAACTGTTTTTTTCTTAATTTAAGAGCTACTTTAAAATTATACATTACTAAATAGTTTAATTAAATATTGACTATGACTGTCATTATTTTACCTCCTAAGTATGGCTACATATGGGTACGGTACAGGGCACACGGTGAAATCTATTGTTGTGGCTTGCATCTTAGTCTGGAATTTAAAAGTGGCTCATGTACAAGAAAAAGGCTGAACGCCCCTGGCTTACAGCCTAGGTTACTAAAATTTGCTACCCCTCGCTTTGCCTCCCCTCTAGCTAGAATCTTTAATCTGTCTTGATGCTCAAGGGTTGTTCCTGATATCTGGAATATTGTTAAGGTTGTCCCAGTTTTTAAGAAAGGTGACTCTATTCGTTTAGCTCCTAGGTGTAAAACGATAGCTTCACAACTAACCACCCCTTTGTTAGACCAGATCAGGTCCCTGGAGAAACAAATTTCCTTCAAATCTCCCCATCAGGATTGGGAGCACCTAGAATCTCTAAGATCAAGGTATAATAAACTACTGGGAGAGAAGGCAGTGCATCTACTGCTGCGATGTAAAATAAAATATTTTGAGCAGGGGGAACAAGCTGGGAAACTTTTGGCCGTATGCTTGAGGTCCTAAATTGCAGATCGGATAGTCTCTTCTATTCGTTTGGTCTCGGGCCACCTCCTTACTTCCGCCGTGACATTGTGGCCTATTTTTAATCTTACTGTTGAAAGTTGTATACGCCACCTTCAACTCCTTTTTGTAATGCTCATATGAGTTTTTTCTCCAGGGTCTTGATTTACCTTATTTAAGCGAAGTACAGGTGCAATTTTTGCATCCCCCCTTGACTTTAACAGAAGTCTGTAATGCCATTGACTCCCTGGCCCTGGAAAAATCTCCAGACACAGACAGGTGTTTCTTCAATTTTTATAAAACATTTAAACTTCTTTTAGCCCTTATTTTATTGAAAACCTATGACTATATCTCTACCAAAGGCCTCTCCAACTCCTCTTTTACTGAAGCTGTTATTGTATTATAATGAAAGCCAGGAAGGGACCCTTTGTTGGTCTCTAACTATAGGCCAATCTCTCTCATAAATGTTGGCCTTAAAATATTTGCTAAAATATTGGCCAATAGGATAAATTAAGTCTGGGAACCTCTACTCAATCATGAGCAGGTGAGCTTTGTACAAGGGAGGCTGTCAGCTGACCACTTGCAAAAGCTCTCATACCTCATCGCTGCATCTAGAGAGTCCCACACCCCTGCAGTGTTGGTCTCCCTGGATGCAGAGAATGCTTTTGATAGGTTTTGTGGGATTATTTATTTTACATTTTGCCTAAATATCCCTTTCCTCCTATGTTCATTCAGTGGATAAAGGTGTTCTACGCTCGTCCGTCAGCACTCATACTTTGCAATGGGGTCCTCTCCAAAAGTTTTCTCTTACAACAGGGTGCCAGGCAAGGGTGTCCACTTTCTCCATATTTATTCAGTCTTCTTCTAGAACTGCAATATTACAATTATTAATTGACAAGAGCAATTATGGGCTTTTTTGACCTTCTCACTCCTTAAATGTTCTTAGTATGATCCTTACTAACCTTCAGGTTGTCTGTGATTATGATTCCTATATCTCATTCCTGGTTTGAGGCCACCAGTCTTTCATCTCCTAGGTAATACTCCTTTCTTGGATTTTTCTTTCCTTTGTGCATGATCTTACACTTTTTGGTGTTAAATCACGGCTGCAACACTCCAGACCATTTTCTAGTTACACAGAAACATAGAAATATAGACTTTGGTGGCAGATAAGGACCCCTCGGCCCAACTAGTCTGCCCATTTTCCTACTTGTTGGATAAGCTGCAGATCCTATTTAACCAACAGCCTACTTCTCCCTACCCCCCACCAGAACTGCCTTATATCTGTCCCAAGCATTCTTGCATTTTCCCTCATTTTTAGACCCCACAACCTCCTCAGGAAGGCTTTTCCATGCGTCCATCACCCTCTCTGTCAAAAAATACTTCCTCACATTGCCCTTGAGCTGACCCCCCTCTATCTTTAAATTGTGTCCCCTTGTCCTTGCACATCTCTTTTTCTGAAAGACACTACCCTCTAGGTCTTTGTAGATTCCCTGGAGATACTTGAACATTTCTATCATGTCCTCCCCTCCCTCCTTTCCTCAAGGGTATACATATTAAGCTCCTTTAGTCTCTCTTCATGTGACTTCCGTTGCATACCCTGCACCATTTTAGCTGTCCTCCTCTAGACTGCCTCCATCCTGTCTATATCTTTGAGGAGATGGGGTCTCCAGAATTGCACACAGTACTCCAGATGGGATCTCACCAACTGTCTGTACAGAGGCATAACAACTTCTTGTTTTCTACCGGTGATGCCTCTCCCTTTACATCCCAGTATCACCCAGCCCTCCTTACTGCCTTCTCACATTGCTTGCTTACCTTTAGGTCATCTGATATAGCTACCCACAGGTCTCTTTCCATTTTTGTTGTTGTAAGTACCCCCTTGTGCACTCTTCCCCTGGGTTTTTGTTTCCTAGTAACATTACTTTCCACTTTTTTGCATTGAATCTAAGCTGCCATACTTTTGACCATTCCTCCAATCTTGCCAGTTCCCTCCTCATCCTTTCCACACACACTGTGTATCAACCCTGTTGGAGATCTTTTTGTCATCTGCAAAGAAGCACTCTTTTCCTTCCTGTCCCTCCACATTGTCACTTATAAAGGCATTAAAAAGGACCAGACCCAGCACTGAACCCTGTGGTACACTGCTAGTACACCCCCTTTCTTTGGAGTGGACTCTGTTTACTATTACCCTCTGTGTCCTGTTGTCCAGCCAACATTTACCCAGGCTATTACCCTGGGACCCACTCCCAGGCTGGCTAATTTGTTTATTAATCTTTTGTGTGAGGCTGTATCTAATGCCTTGCTAAAGTCTAGGTAGGCCATGTCCACAGCCCCTCCCTGGTCTACTACTTCAGTCTCCCAGTGAAAGAATTGGGTCCTGTGCCCTGCTGGCCTCTAGATACTTAACAATTCTTTCTTTCAAAAGTGATTCCACCATTTTCCCTACAACTGAGGTCAACCTAACAGGTCTGTAGTTTCCTGCCTCTGCTTTGCTCCCACATTTGTGAAGGGGAATCACATACACCCTCCTCCAGTCCTTAGGTAACACACCATCTTCCCATGATTTGTTAAAAAGGTTAGTCAGTGTCAGCTATTCGCCCTTCAGAGGGGGGTCCACTCAAAACTTCCCCTGAGGACATTTTAAATGAGTTTGTTAAATATTTTAAAGAAATCTACGGACCTATGAAAGACCCTCCGTCTGAAGATAGGATAGATCATTTTCTGGGGAAATTAAATTTCCCATCATTGGATGAAGTAACCCGACTTCAGTTATTGGCCCCGATTACAGTAGAAGAAGTAGACGGTTATTAAATCCCTCCCATTAGATAGAACACCAGGCCCAGATGGCCTCTCTGCCAATTTTACAAAACATTCTCCAAGGAATTAATCCCTGCTTTGTTACGATTGTTCCAATGTATCCTGGATGGTGAAACCTCAATAAATCTCTTTTGAAGCTCTAATAGTGCTTTTACCTACTTCCGAGTAGACCCCTGATCTTGTTGCCAACTATAGACCCATCTCCCTTCAACCAGGACATTAAAATTCTCACCAAGATATTGGCTGATAGAATAACTAACGTCCTTCCGGGATTAATTGGATCTGAACAGGTGGGATTTATGAAGGGCAGATCATCTGCGGACCACTTGAGGGTCTTGGATCATGTCTTCTCGGCCTCCAGAGACTCAGATCAACCCATGGTCATTGTCTCTCTGGATGCCGAGAAGGCATTTGATAGAGTATATAATAACTTCCTCATAAACGCTATGAGATCTTTTGGTTTCCTCAACAATTTCTAGAATGGATCCAAGCCATTTACAAATTTCCATCCACAAGAATTACCTGCAATGGAGCTACCTCATCTTTCTTAGACTCTTCCTAGGTACCAGACAAGGCTGCCCCTCTCCCCACTTCTTTTTAATTTATATATTGAACCCCTTATTATACGGATCAAACAAGAACAAGGAATTCAGGGTATTCAAATTCGGGAGCACACACTGAAAAGTTTAGCGTATGCAGATGATCTCCTTTTGCAAATATCACACCCATCTTCCTCCATTCCAATTCTGTTAGATATTATTGATGAGTTTGGCTCTATCGCTAATTATAAGCTTAACATCAGCAAATCGGTGGCTTTCCCCTTGAATTTTAGAACAAATGCACACGAGATTACCTCTTTCAGACTGGCTTGGAATGCTAAGCTTATCAAGTATCTTGGTCTTATGTTGACTAGAGACACATCTCGCCTAAGGCAGAATAATTTAGACTCGGTGCTGCGTGATATTGAGACGGACCTAAGGAGGTGGGCAGTTATCCCCTTGTCTATTTGGGGTAGAATTAATCTGGTAAAAATGAACATTTTCCCTCAATTATTTTACCCCATTAGTATGTTAAACGTTTGGCTCCCAATTAAATGGTTTAAGAAAGTTCATAGAATTATCTCTGGTTTCATTTGGAACTACAAAAAACCCAGACTGTCTTACTTTAAATTGTCTGCTCCTAAAATATCTGGAGGCTTGAGACTTCCCCACTTTGCGGTATATTACTGGGCTAGCCATGCATCAAAATACCTTCGCTGGATTAAAAAAACGGATGATTCACATGTTGACAAGTACGTACCACTTTGGTTAAACATAGAGGTATCCCGGATTCTGGAATCTGGCCTCAGGCCAGAGGTCCTGCTATATACTGTCCTGCGGAAAGCTCTCCCTCAGCTCTTCTCGCAGACAAACCATTGAAACCTCAGTTAGGTACATATACAACTATGTTCATTTTAAAGTATTGTCACATTGGGGATCCGGCTCAACCAATAATGGGTAATCCTAATTTTTTAATAGGTGGAAAACCTATCCAGAATATTTGGCTACCTTTATTGGGAAAAGTGTTGGTCAAAGAGTTGTTTGATGAGGGGGGTAATTTACTTATTTCGACCGATATTTTGAGCAAGTTTCTGATTCCCCCACGCCTGATTTTTAAAATATTTCAACTCCGTCATCTCCTAGTGGAGAAGCTGAGTATCCTGTCTAAGGATTGCATGGACTATCTGATTTTGAACTACTTTGACACAATAGTCCGAAAAGCTCATGCCATTTCCGCAATATATAGTATTTTGACTGCCTGGTTGCACCCTAATATCCATGCCCCTAAACAATACTGGTTGCAATTGTTTCCAGAACATGTTTTTAAATGGGATGAAATTTGGAGGACGTGTCATAACTTTTTGGTACAAGACAGGCTGAGGTTAATGCAGTTCAAGTTATTACATAATTCTTATTTCTCCCCTGCAAAATTAGCTGAGAAAGGCATGGCCTCCTCATCTTCATGTTTCAGATGTCAACAAGGGGTTGGGGATCTACTTCATATTTTTTGGTACTGTCCGAAAATTACTGGGCTATGGGAGACTATTAAGAACAACCTTGATCCCCTCTTGGGACTCGAAATTTATTTACCCTGAGGTCTGTATTTTAGGAGATATGACTCAGGTTGGTGTCCGGTGCAGGAAATATCATATGGGGCTGATCTCGGCTTCAGTCAAAAAGCTAGTTTTGAGGCATTGGAAAGATAGCATAGAGATCTCGTATGGCGAATGGTTGCAGGAATTTTTAGCTAACCTTAGAATGGACAGAACCATTGCAAGTTTGCAATACAAACTTTCTAATTTTAATTATACCTGGGGTTCCTTATATACCTTTTTTTCTGTGCCACTGTAATTGGTATCGAGTTTTCCAGTCAGTCTGTTCCTGTGTGCTGTGCAAAAGATGGGTGCTTGGGATGGTGGGGGGTTTTAGGAGGGGAGGGTGAGGTCTACATCTCGACAATTGGTCCTTTTTTCTTTTGTGTGTGGCAATTAATTTTGCTGTCATCTTGTTACCTTTCTGGATGTATTCCTCAAAGTTGTTAAATCTTAATAAAATTTGAATGGAAAAAAAAAAAAAAGGTTAGTCAGTGGTGCCACTAGTTCTCCTCTTAGATCTTTAGAATTCTGCGGTGAATCCCTTAAGGCCCCATTGTCCACCTTCAGTTTTAGGAATTCTTTCAGAACCCTTTCCTCTGTGAAAAGACTGGTATCTACCCCCCTGTCCAGAGTGCTTCTATTGATTGAATTAGGTACAACCCCCTCCTCTTCATTTGTGAATACTGAGCAGAAGTATTCATTCAGTATCCCTGCTTTTTCACTGTCACTCTCTGCCCACCTGCCTTCCCCTCTATTAAGCCTCACTATCCCTCCCTTGGTCTTCCTTTGCTCCCTAATGTACCTATAAATGGTTTTGTTCCCCTTCTTAAATAAGTTGGCTATCTTTTCCTCAGTTTGGGCTTTTGCAGTTCTTACTGCCTTCTCCACTTCCTTCTGCTTTAACTGGTACAGTTCTCTATGCTGATGCTTCTGTGTATCCTTATGCTTCCTGAATGCTATCTTTTTCTCCCTAACCTTACCTGCCACCTGTTTTGAAACCATAGTGGTTGTTTCTTTCATTTTGATTTATTTGCTTCACACAAAGGCTTGTTGCCTCTGTGATGGCAGTTTTGATGTTTCCTCATTGTTCCTCCACCCCTCCTTCTTGCCTGTTTGCTAGTGCTTTTCTGAGGCACTCTCTCATTTTGATAAAGTCAGCCCTCCTAAAGTTCAGTACCCTCAGTTTTGTATGGCTTGACTCTGCGTCTGTGTTTATTGTGAACCACACTGTATGGTGGTCACTTGTTTCCAGATGGCTACCAACTTCTAGATCTGAGATCCTCTCTCCATTCCCATTTCAGACTACCAAGTCTAGTATTGCTCCCTCCTGAGTAGGTTCCAGCACTAGCTGTCTGAGGCACACTCCCTGTAGGGCATCGAGAATGAACCTGCTGTTAGATGTAGCTGCAGCAAAGTTGCTCCAGTTAACATCTTCATCATCATCATCATCAAATCTTTATTTATTCAGGCGAACATCATTGAGCAAGGCTCATTTACAAGATGGACCTGATAAGGTCAAGGTTCAATAGTTGATACACAACAGATACATCACACACTTATATAAGACAGTTATACATACAGGGGAAAATAACGTTTATAAACACAGTGATGTACAGTAAATTCACATGATAAAAAATGGTTACAGGAAAGTTAAGCTAATATTTGCAGTATGTACAGTATATACAAATCCCAGTGGGGGGGGGCATGGCAGACACTCAACATAATGTAATACTAGGATGGTGAAGGTATTACTGGGTGCCATAAGATGGGGTGTCTGTCTGGAAGGAATATGCCATATATGGTTTGGAAGGGAGATTTGTGAGATGACAATTCTAGCTCTAGTGGTAGCAATTGCATTTCTCTTTGAAGAAGACTGTACAATGCTGTTTAAAGGATGCAAATGGAATGATACTGGACAGTTTTAGGGATTTTGGTAGGGTGTTCCATGCTATAACTAGAGAATAGCTGATTGCTGCCCTCCCTAGCCTGGTGTTGAATTTGGGCAATTTGAGCAGGATGATGTTGTTGCTTCTTAGGGCATAGGAGCTAGGAGAGGTCTGGGTGAAGCAGTCCAGGATATAGTTTGGAAGTTTTTTTGGCAACGCTCTGTAAATCCATAGTGCTGCATTTCTGTTCCTTCTCAGGTGAAGGGAAACCCAACCAACTGCAGCATAAAGAGAGCAATGATGAGTATTAGATGGCAGATCTGTAATGAACCTTATTGCCCTATGGTATAAGGTATCCAACTTGTGATAGTAGGAGATGGGGCAGTGACTATAAAGGAAGTCTGTATAGTCAACAACTGATAGAAAAATGGCCTGGACTAACCTCATCTTTCAGTCTCTGTTTAGGAAGGGTTTTAATCTATAGAGAAGGCCAAGCCTTTGGTGAAGCTTTTAACAGTTCTTCTAAATGATGAGTGAAGTCAAGTCTGTTGTCAATCCACACACCTAGGTATTTGAAGTTTTCTACATACTCCAGATTTTCTCCAAGTATAGTGCATAGCTGGGGAGAATGATTGGAGAGGATGTGCTGGTGGAGCTTTGATTTGTGAACATCATTACTTTAGTTTTCTTTGCATTTAACAGAAGCTTTTCTCAGTAGCTGATATTGTAGCAAGGAGAATTCTGTTTGTAGGATTTCACGAGCAGCTGCAGGTGAAGGTTGCTGACATACAGAACAGTGTCATCAGCAAAGAGGTGTACAGAAGAATTGGTAAGGGTTGAATCAATGTTATTTATATAAATGGCAAAAAGGATAGGACCCAGAATAGAACCTTGGGGGACTCCTCTTGACAGTGGTTTTAATGGGGATAGGTCACCTTCAGCTTTTACCTGCTGTGACCTACCGGTGAGATAGCATCTGAACCACTTAAGGGAGGATGGATCTAGGCCAATGGAGTACAGGAATGAATGTATCGAATGCTTTGCTCAGGTCCAGGAATACTGCACAGACATTATTCTTTTTATCTAATTTGGATTGCCAGTCATGTGTGACCTTGGCTAGTGCAGTGATAGTACTATGCTTGGCCCTGATTCCAGATTGAGCTGGGTTTAGGAGGTTAGCATTGTCAAGATACTCCCTTAACTGATTACTCACTAATTTCTCCAGCATTTTGGATAGCACTGGTAGAATGGAAATGGGCCTGTAATTATTAAGATCCATAGGGTCCCCTGATTTTAGAAGGGGAACCACTTGGGCTGTCTTCCACAGTGTGGGAATAGAGCCAGAGTTTTAGGGATAGGTTAAAGATGTGTGTTAGGGGACTGCAAGTACTGGCATGCAATCTTTAGAAGTAGGGGTCCAGAGAGTCTGCCCTGCGCTTTTGGTATCCAGTTGCCATAATAGATCCTCTACTTGTTTCAACAGTATAGATTTGAAGCTGAAGGAAGAGTCAACTCTCTGATCACCAGTGTAATGGGAGCTTAATTGTTCCCTCAGCAGGTTAGCTGGAGAGGTGTCAAAGGCAAGGCCAGCCGTTGTGAAGTGGTTATTGAAGGCATCCAGAATTTCCATTTTGCCAGTGATAGGGCCATAACTGTTGTGTAACTGAGTTGGAAGAGGGGTGAAAGCGTCCTGCCCCACCATACCCTTGATGGTGCCCCAAAACCTAGCAGGACTGTGGTAGGAAGAGTCGAGTTCGGCCAAGTAGAAGGCAGCCTTTGCATCCCTAACTTTCTTGGTGCATCTATTCCTGGCTTTCCTAAAGATCATCCAGTCATTTGCATTTTTGTTTTTTCTTGCCATTTTCCAGAGTTTGTCTCTCTCCAGCAGTGCAGCTTTGAGGTCAGCTGCAAACCAATGACAGGATTTGTTTTTTATTCGGATACTAGAGATTGGGGCATGGGTGTTAAGGGCATTTATTATAATGTTATTTAGCACCTGCTGAGCTTTTTCAAAAGAATGGGCAAGATAAAACTCTTGCCAGTGTGGAGAATAAGCTAGATCATGCAAATATCCTTCAATATTGATGTTTTTCTTGGATCTCCTCATGAGGAATTTTGTAGGGCTTGTTATGCTGGTGGATCTTACCCCTGCGATGGGGCAGTGATCACTTATATCGCAGAGAAGCACTCCAGCATGTGTGAATAGATGTGGTTTATTCACTAGCATGATATCAAGTAGTGTGCTGTTATTACTATTCCTTGCATTAATTCTTGTTGGTTCATTAATTAGCTGTGTGAACCCATATGTATCACAGAATGATACCAGAGGTGCAGCTTCCTGGGTAAGCCAGTTGAAATTCAGGTCACCTAGAATAATGACTTCTTCAGTGCTGGGCTTGAGCAGGTTCCCCAGATGGGATAAGAGCTTGTGTTCAGCAGAGGGGGGTCTGTAGCAACCAACTAGCTGAAAAGCTGCTGTATTGAGGAGAGAGACTTTTAGGGATAGGCATTCAAACTCCTTGGGCATAGATGTTGCAGCAATACAGGATACAGCTATACGGATTTTGCATATATGGCTACTCCACCTCCCTTGTTTGGTGATCAGCTCTGAATAGCTGGTAGTTAGGTAGGTTAACATCCCTGTCTGCTGTGGTGGGTTTGAGCCATGTCTCAGATACCACAAGAAAGTCTGGCAAGGTATGGGCAACCCAGGCTTGTATCAGTGTGAGTTTTTTCAGCAGACTGCATACATTAATATGCAGGAAACTGAGGCCTTTAATTGAGGTTAGGGCTGAAGGAGAGGTGATACATTCAGGGGCCCAGGGTTGATTTCCACGTTACCAATACAGAGTAATAGAAAGAGCAGGAGTTTCATGAGGGCTGCCAGTGATAGGGAGAGGGGGCTGTCTTTGGTCCTTCTTCTTTTATTCTGTTGCCACTCTTTTGGGGTGCTCCCTGTGGGTTTAAGAGATTGTGTCGAGACACCAAGTAGCAGTTTGGTGGTTAGGCTTAGGGGGGATCTGTATATCCAGCAGTGGAGCCTTGGTTGAAATGCATGTGTGGTGATATGTGTCTCTTTATGGTGATCACACCACTGTAGCCATAGATACATAGACAGTGTCGGCAGATAAGGGCCTATGGCCCACCCAGTCTGCCCATTTGAGCTTGTAAGTTTAGTTTGTTTTCCTAGAAGTATGTTGCACCTTACCCCTGACCTCCAGAATTCCTTTATGCCTATCCCATGCATTCTTAAATCCCGTGATTGTTTCAGCCCCCACCACTTCCTCTGGCAGGGTGTTCCACTTGTCCACCACCCGTTCTGTGAAGAAATTCTTTCTCATGTTTCCTCTGAATCATCCTCCCTCCAACTTCATCCCATGCCCTCTAGTCCTGGAACATCTTTTTCGCTTAAAAATAGTGTTTTCCTGCACCCTGTTGCTCCCTGTAAGATACTTGTATGTCTCTATCATATCCCCTCTCTCCCTCCTCTCCTCCAGGGAGTACATGTTCAGTTCCTTCAACCTGTCTTCATAGGACTTGTGATGCAATCCATGCACCATCTTTGTTGCCCTCCTCTGAACCTTCTCTACCCTGTCTATGTCCTTACGTAGGTATGGTCTCCAGAACTGTACACTGTACTCCAGGTGGGGCCTCACTAGTGTCTTGTATAAGTGGAATTATGACCTCCCTTTTCCTACTGGTAATGCCCCTGCCTATACATCCCAGCATCCTATTTGCTTTACCTGCTGCCTTGTCATGCTGTTTCCCTACCTTGAGGTCATCAGAGATGATAACCCCAAGATCCCTTTCCTGCTTGGTGCATGCTATATCCTCACCCCCAAACTGATATATTGTGCCAGGGTTTTTGTGCCCCATATGCATTATCTTGCACTTCTTGCATTGAATTTCAACTGCCAAACCCCTGACCATTCTTCAAGTTTCTGCAGGTCGCTTCTCATTCTGTCTACACCCTCTGGTGTGTCTACTCTGTTACAGAGCTTTGTGTCATCAGCGAACAGTGAAATTCTGCCTTCTAGGTCCTGCGCCATGTCACTGATGAAGATGTTGAATAGGACCGGTCTCAGCACTGATCCCTGTGGTACCCCACTGGTCACTCTTCCCTCTGTGGAGTGACAGCCATTTACTACCACCCTCTGTGTCCTGCCACCCAGCCAGTTACCTACCCACCACACTACTGTCCTGCCCACACCCATATTCCCCAGTTTGTGTAATAGTCTTCTATGTGGCACAGTGTCAAAGGCCTTGCTGAAGTCCAGATAGGCCATGTCCACTGCCCTCCCTGATCCACCTCCCTAGTCACCCAGTCAAAAAATTCAATGAGGTTAGTCTGACATGACCTCCCCCTGGTGAAACCATGCTGCCTTGGGTCCTGTAGTCCATTGACAACCAGATGTTCCACCAATCTCTCCTTCAGTAGTGCTTCCATGATCTTCCCCACTACAGAGGTGAGGCTGACTGGTCTGTAGTTCCCTGCTTCCTCTTTGTGCCCACTTTTGTATAAGGGGACTACATCTGCTATCCTCCAGTCTTTGGGTACCTCCCCTGTTTCCAGTGATCGGCTAAATGGGATAGCCAGAGGTTCAGCCACCACCTCTCTTAGTTCTTTAAGGACCCTGGGGTGCACCCCATCTGGCCCCATTGCTTTATCAACTCTTATTACTTCCAGTTCCTTCAGGACCCTTTCTCGTGTAAAGGGACTTGTGTCCATTTCTGCACCATTCTCACCCCTTGTACTCCCTTCAGACCCATTACCCTCCTCTTCCTCAGTAAATACTGAGCAGAAATACCTGTTCAGTATGTCAGCTTTACTGTTGTCATCCTCCATGTGGCCCCCATCCTCCCCCTTCAGTCTCACTATCCCTCCCTTTGTCTTTCTTTTTTCACTTATGTACCTGTAAAAGGTTTTGTCTCCTCTACCCACTGATTTTGTAATGTGTTCTTCTGTCTGAGCTTTGGCTTCCCTTACTGACCTCCCTGCCTCCCTTTGCTTCTCCTGGTACTTCTCCCTATCCCCTTCTGCCTGTGTCTTTTTTAGTCGATGCAGCAATGGTAGAGCATATGTGAGGGTTTGAGCGTCAGCCAAAGGGGATGGTTCAGAGAGAGTGGGTGGATGGATCACCCTAGTTTGTGTGACAGGGACATCTTCTTTGTGTAACCCCATGGCTGACAGTGAAAGGAGTATCAGAAGTAAACTCCCCATTATGAGAGAGATATTGGTAGTTGGCTATCGGGGAGTAGTGAAGTTGCTGATTGGTTGGAGCAGCAAGCCTAAATGCAGCCTGCCACACAGTGAATCAAACAAATGAGCCCACTTATAGCTACCATCTGGCATACTCAGATCCCCCATCAACAATAGTGCCCCTTTTCTGCCATCCTAAGGATGCCTTCTATCATTTCCTTGTGCACCCCCCAAAGATGGGGGTCTGTATATAACACCTGTGAGGATTGTAGTGCCATTTCCAGTCTCCAGGGTGACCCACAGTGCCTCCTCTCCTCCCTGTTTACCCTTTACTTTGATCCCTTCCCTTACATAGAGAGCTACTCCTCCTCCTCCTCTTATACCCTCACTGTCCATCCTGATATGTTAACATCCCAGTCATGGTCCTCTGTGTACCACATTTCTGTGACTGCCTTGATATCCAGGCATCCCTCTTCCATCACTGCTACCTGTTCAGGGAGTTGGTTTCCCAGACTATGGGCACTGGTACTCATTGCCCTCCATTTTGTGAAGGCCTTGGCCCTTTTAGCCTCATCTCTGTTCTTACTGCCTTTGCCTTTTTCTCCATGT
Source organism: Neoceratodus forsteri (assembly GCA_016271365.2). Lineage (NCBI taxonomy): Eukaryota > Metazoa > Chordata > Ceratodontiformes > Ceratodontidae > Neoceratodus > Neoceratodus forsteri. Next base: position 805,889,653 of record CM057449.1, on the reverse strand, counting down.
ACCCTTTGCCCTTCTCCCTTTTGGCTTCTCTATTTTGGTGTTTACCTCACTAAGTACCCTGAATTTTGGGGGATCTAGGATTTCCCTGCTCCCTTTCTGTGCCTTCCCCCTTGGCTAGTTCAAATGCTTGCCAATGAAGCATTTAAACCTATCACCTTGGATCCTGGTTCCCCTCCTGGACAGATGCAGTCCATCACAGCGGTATAGGTCTGTATTACTCCAGGTGGAGCCCCAGTCTTCAAAGAAGCCAGACCCTGAGGTCTGCACATGTTTTTCAATCATTGATTGAATCCCATGGTGTGGAGTACCCTAGCCTTACCCATGCCATAGACAGGCAGCACCTCCGAGAAGGTTACCGTGTGTGCTACTTGTCTAAGGCCCCTACCCAAATCCACAAACTCTTCCTGCACCTCTCTGATCCCTTTCTCAGTTGGGTCGTTTGCCTCTAGATGGACAATGACATCCAGCTCCCTCCCCTGTGTAGCTGCTCCCATGATCCTGAGGATTTGCTCCCTGTCGATCCAAGCATGGTGCCAGCCAAGCACCTTAACCCCCCCCGGTTCTACCCCCTAACAAATGAGTCCCCCATCAGGAGTTGTTTCCTTTTCCTGTGGGGTGCCATGCCACCCTCCTGTGGGTCTCTTTTGTGTAGGTTCCCAGCATCCTCCATGGTCTTTATGGTGGGTGCCTCGTTAGAGGATCCACTCATCCAGAACAGCATGCAAACTTGGAGAGGTACAGCTGGAGGGATGCACCTCTGTTCTACCACCCTCATCTTCCCTGAGCCCACTGTGGTCTAACCAATCCTCTTTCTTGGCAAACTCTGAGGCAGCGTTGGTGGCCCTGGTGGTCCCTGGGTGGGAGAGGATTTTCCCTGAATCCTGGCCAACTCTGCCGGGAGATGAGCAACCTCCTTCCTCAGCTCACAGAGGTGCCTGCAGATGGGACAATACCGCATCCTCCAGAATGTCTCTCGGAAGACTGCCGCTGCATGGCCACTGCACTGCACCACTCCCATCATATGTTATGTGTGGCCCCTCAACTGTTGTTTTGTATGCTTACTCTTTCCTCTATCTGTTTCCTTTTTTTCTCCTCCCTGTTTTCCTACTGTCTCCATGCCTTTACAGCTCCTGCTCCTCCTGTTCTGGGACAGGAAGTTCCTGTATTCCTCAGCAGTCTCCTTCTTACTTGCTCAGAAACAGACCTCCAGCAACCGGGTGGGGGAGGGAGAGCTACTTTTTTCCTTCGAGGATAATGAGACTTCTGTGCCTCTCTGATCACTCCCTTCCTGCTCCCAAACAGGAAGTTCCTGTTGTCAGTCAAATCCTGTGCCTAGTAAAGTGGAACTAACTAATGGTAGTGGGGGTGGTGGGGAGGGAGGGAGAGATATATAGTCCCAGTAGAAGAGTAGTAAAATTCTAACAGCACCTCCTTCCCCTAGCAGTTTTCTGCCCAAAGCTATCTAGGGCAGTTTTAAATCCAAACACCTGGCTTCTTGCTGCCTAAGACACTCCCCCAAATTCATTGCACCCTTCTTCACCTAGCTAACTGCACAGATAACAGTTCCCTCCACCCAGTTCAGACAAGCACACTAACTCTTGTTTTTGTTTGTTTGTTTTTACCCTAAATTGATGGTCCCAGTAGTAGAGTTATAAGGCCAGATTCTAGAAGGGTTATGCCTGGTATAACAACAGTTGCACCAAGCAGAATGGCGCGTGTAGCAACTTACACCAGCAGTTGTGACATGCATGATTCTACAAAGTGGCCTGTGACATGTCGCAGGCCACTTGCGCTGAACAACTGTTATGACTCATAAACCCCTTGCAACACGGTGCTAGGGGGTTTATGGCAGCAGTTGCACCCCATTCTAGAAGGGCAGCCACAAAGTACCCACATCGGGAATCTACAAGAAGCCCCGTAGGAGATCTGGCAATGTAAGTTATACCAGCATTTCGCTGGTATAACTTACAGATGCCCCCAGGGGTTCTGTAGACCCATCAACTGTCCAGCAGATAGTGCACAGTGTCCCACCCCCATGCCCAGCACACCCCAGCAGATCCCCACAGGGCTACCCATATCCCCAGCCCCCCCTGAAACAGCCATTGGAAGAAGCCCTTCAGGGCAGCTGTGCCATCACCCGACTCATGCCCCGAACCACGAGTCGCCTGCCGCATATGTGGCAATATTCCAGCCCTGGTGGTCTAGAGCCCCCCTTGAACTGTACATAAATGAAATAAGTAAATATCCCCATTTCCCTGGTAGTCTCCTGACCCCCTGAACTGTACATAAATGAAATAAGTAAATACCCCCACTTTCCTGGTAGTGTAGTGCCCCCCCCAAACTGTACATTGCTAACATAGATGACAATCTCGTTACACTGGTAGTCTAGTGGTCCCCCACTGAGCCACGCTAGCCCACCCAACACCCCCACCCATCTCCAGCTGGCAACTGGAACAGCCCACCTCTCACTTCCACGGCCAGCTGCTAATTGAGTGCAACATTAGTGTTACTGCACAGACACGCTCAGAAATTAATTCACCATTGGGCTCAGACTCTACCTGATTTTCATGGTGCCCTTAATTGGCCCCATATTTGGAGAAATAATTACATGTATATAAAATAGATGCCGTTTTATGCAGTTTCAGTTTCTTCATAATATTTACTGTACCCCATTCAAACTGCATAAAATGGGTAAGCTCCTAGTGGACACTTGTTCTAGATGTAATAGAGAACCCAGCACATTACTGCATATTCTTTGGACCTGCAAGAAAGTAACTCCCTTCTGGGAAAATGTACTGCAAATAATGTTTTGTTTATGTTAATATCATGTGCTTATATTCACCAGTGTATTTATAGATCTACTATTTGACAATTATTGTTTCTGTATTGTATTACCTCTCTGTTTATTGAACTTCTTCTGTATGTTATTCGACTCTGGGTCGACCCTGAAAAAGGGACTGTAATTGTCTCAGTGGACTTACCTGGTCACTAAAACTCAAATAAATAAATAAATAAAATATACAATTATGACTGGACACTATATTAGGTTAGAAGGAGACGTTTCTCTCTGACATATGTTTATTAGGAGCACTCAATAATAATCTAATTGGGAATTAAAGGCCTCATACTACAAGTGGAGAGGATTATTGCTAGTTTGGTAGATCATTTGGATAGATATAAGAAAATATGGGCATTGTTATATGTTCTTTTAACCCTTTGTGGTATCCTTGGGTTTCCACGTCTGTACTTTATGGAGGCCAATGCTAAGAATAATAGTTACATCTGTTTTTATTTTTATGAGCACCCAAATGTATAATGTATGATTTTTGCTACTTATTTTTGCTGTTTAGCCCATGAGATAATTCCATCGTATTTTTTGAATATGTCTATTGTTCTCTTCCGGAGGTAGGATTGGGTGGGTGAGATTGTGGGTGGGGTGGGGTGGGGGGTAGTTTTATAAACTCATTATTAGGTAAGTCTTATTGTTTGTTCACTTTCTTGTTATACTTGGCACATTGTTTATTGTATGTTATTATCTGGATCATTTGTGTGCCTTTCTTATCTTCATCTCAATAAAGTTTATTTAATTTGAAGAAAGAAAGGTGACTCTAAATCTATTGCCATTTATCACCCAATAGCTATCCGTTCAGTCCTGAATAAACTTCTAGAAAAGATTATCTCTGTCCAAACCATTAACTATCTTCATGACTGAAACATTCTCACTGACACCCAGCATGGATTCAAGAAAGGCCATAGCATCACCACTGCTCTTCTCAAATTCACAAATGACACCGAAGCTGCCGTGGATAATCGACTACTTACAGTTGCAGTTTTCATTGATCTTACAAAGGCCTTTAATTTTGTAGACTGTTCCCTCTTAAAATCCAAAATGTCTTCCCTTGGCATCTCCTCTGACATTGTTTCATGGTATGACAGCTACTTCCCTGACAGACAACAGTTTGTTAAATACAACTCAGTTGCATCTGACCTATCCACCATTAACACTGGTGTTCCACAAGGATCTATACTTGGACCCTTCCTGCTTGCTATCTCCTGTTTGCTAAAGCTCTCTTGTCAACACCAAGAAGATTTCTGCCCTTTTCTCCACTGCTGCTCTTTCTGTGTTAATCTGCCTTATTTCTTCCACATTAATCTCCCTTTCAGTCTTGCCTGCGGAACTCCTTTCACTGGACTATGTTGCCCACTCACTCACTCTTCTCTTATACCCTATCATGCTTCTCATTCTCTTCATCCTTCCTTCCCCTCCATCACCCCCCTCTCCTTGCCCTCTTCCTTCTCGGCAGCCTTGGCCCCACCTCACCTTACCCATTTATTCTCCCCTAGCACCCTCCACTTGTGGCACCCTTCCTCCAACCCCCTCACAGCCTGCCCCACACTTTCCCATCCTCTACCCCCTCCTCTCTCCCCCCATCATCCTACTCCTCATTCACCATTTCCCTTTCTTTACTTATAATCCACCCCTCACTGTTCCCCTCCCACCTCCTGAACCTTGAGGCTCTCTACCACTGCTTAAACCTCTCCATCCCACCCTTCTCGTATCACTCTACCAAATCAAAACTCCGGCCCTTCTTTTTCCTCTCCCTCCTCCTCCTGCTCCGTGCTGGTGATATCCAACTTAACCCTGCCCCCTTTCCCCATCCACATTCACCTCATCCACAATCTTACCAGGGTCGACGTCATCTCAGACCTCATCCTCTCTACCCATTGGCCTCCATATTTATCATCGCAATGCCAGAAGCCTCCTCCCCAATTTGGATGCCCTAAATGTTTGGATTTCCCAATACAACCCTGACATACTCTGCATATAAAAAATGTGGCTAGCTGCCAAAATCCCTGACTCTTCTCTTGCCATCCCTGACTTTAACTTATTCCACCAGGATAGAGGTATGTAAGGAGGAGGTGTAAACTTGTACATCAGGCAATCCATCTCATGTCTATCATGTTCAAAGAATCTAGCCTTTCATTCCACAGACTCATTCTTTCCCACTTATCAATTCCATTCTCCACACCCCTCTACATTGGTGTTCTGTATGCCCCTCCTAAGGCCTCACCTGACTCCATCATAAAGTTCATCTCCTCTATCTCAACCCTCACATCCAAAGGTGAACTTTTGCTCTTAGGTGACTTCAATTCCGATTGGATCTCCTCCTCTGCCAAGACTACCACCCTTTCGATTGAAGCCCTTGACCTCTCTTAACTTATCCAGGAACCTACCCGTCTAATACCCAGTTCCCAAAATCACTCCCTCCTAGACTGGATTTTATCATCCCACCCCATTGCATCATAGCCTTGGGCATCCTCTCTGACTCCCTCAATGATCACTGTATTACCTGCTGTGTTCACAGATTCCACCCCCCACTCTTCTCCCAAATTCATATGGTCCCATCCCCTTCATTCCCTCAATGAAGCCGCCCTGTTGCATGATCTCACAAATGTTGACTGTCAAACAGTCTTTTCTACCCTGGATGTTAACCCTGCCTTATCCCACTTCCTCAACATCTTTAATAATATCTGGGACCTACACACACCCCTTAGGAGAGTAAAGGTGAAGTGCTACCACCACCCCTGGATCACCCCAACCTTATTGCACTGTGTCATTCCTGGGATAAAGCCTGGAGATGATACAAGGCATCCCAGACCCAAAGTGACCTCAAGTCTTATAAACAACTTAGAAACAGGTGCACCTAGGCCATTTACCTATCCAAGGCCTCTTATTTCCAGTCCAAGCTCAATCAGAACCATACCCCCCCCGCTTCCTTCTGGAAGATGATTAATTCACTACTGGATCCCCTTCTAAACAAGCCTGCCCATGTCCTCAGAATTGAGGACTGCCCTGTTTCTGACCCATCCCCTGTAGCCAAGATTTTCAACAAGTTCTTCATCTCTTGTGCCCTGCCAACTCCTCCACCCTCACCTGGCTATCCCCCATGCCATCCCAAATCTCCCCATCCCCCTGCTGGCTTCCTCTTTCCCCTTCTCCCTTCTCAAAGTCCACTCTGCACTCACTGCTCTCAACCCATCCAAATCTAGCCCTGATGGCCTCCACCCTAGACTGTTCCACATATCTGCCTCTGCAATAGTTGCCCCCTTGACATATTTACTAAACCTCTCCCTCTCAACAGCCTCAGTTCCTAGTGCCTGGAAATTGTCCAGAGTACTCCCTTTGCACAAGGGCAGTGACCCATCTTCTCCCGGAAATTATCAGCCCATCTAGCTCCTACCCTCCCTTGCTAAAGTCCAGAAATCCCTCATTCTGACTACGTTGGTTGACTTCTTCTCCTTCAACAACTCCCTATCACCTGTGCAATCTGGTTTGTGGAAGCAACTCTCAACTATCACCTCTCTGCTGTGTGTCACCAACTTTATCTTCACTGCAGTGGACCAAAGTAAAATCACTGCTTCTATCTTCATTGATTTGGCTAAAGCTTTTGATTGGGTCTCTCATCTTCTACTTCTTCAAAAATTAAACTCTTTCAGCCTTGCCAAACACTCAGTTGATTGGTTTCATTATTACCTCCAAAATTGACAACAATTGCTCCAAATAGCTGATGCATTCTCTACTCTTCTCCCCATCCTGTCCGCAGTTCCTCAAAGTTCCATCCTTGGCCCCATCCTCTTCTCTATTCATAAACAACTTTCCTTCTGTCTGTCTTTCCTCTAATATGCAAATGTACACAGATGACACTGCCATCTATGTCTCTTGCCCTTCTTATAACAGTGTTCTCCCTAATCTCCATGATGATAAGAGAGTACAATCCTGGTTTCATTCAAAACAGCTAAAACTCAACAGCAAAAAGACAGTTACAGTATTTCTTCATTCCAGGCAGAAGTTGTCCACCCTCCCTGCCCCCCCCAGCAATCTCTACCCTGGACAGTTCTCCCCTTGAGCTGGTTCCTGCCTTCAATTACCTGGGAGTTTGGCTGCACAATCAACTCGATTTCTCTACTCATATTGATGCCATCTGCTTCAAATTCTGACTTAAACTCGCAGTCCTCTACCACCACAAAGCCTGCCTCCCTCTCCCAGCTTGATGTGAACAAGTATTCAAAACAATTTTGCCTGTTCTGGATTATGCTGATGCAGTCTATGGCACAGCCCCAGCCTCTTCCCTCTCTAAATTTGACACTCTACTCAGTTCCTTCTGTCATTTTGCCACTGCTTCCCCCCTCTTACCCATCACTGCCTCCTATATGCTTCACTTGCCCTCGTGCTGATTTCACACAGGAGATTGATCCACCACACCTCTCTCATTGCTAAATACTGGTTTGGGCCCCTCTCCTCCCGTCACCAGCCAAGTTGACAACCTACTCATTCTGCCAAAGAGACTCGCGGACCATCTCCAATCCCTGCTCACACTCTACTGATAGCCAGTCTGCCTTCACATATCTCTCCCTTTACTCTGGAGTAACCTACCCTTTGACCTTCTCATTGCCTCTTCCCTCTTGTCTTTCAAAAGACTCCTCAGACTCCTCCCCTCCCCTCTGTGCCTCAATTGCTCCTAACCCCCACCTCCATCCTCATCCCAGCTTTCATCTCCTCACTGTTTTTCCTATACAAACTTCCTGCTTTATGTCAACAAGTTTTGTTATCTTGAGGCGACATCCCTCCTGGTCTCAAGCTAAACCACTGCCTAAATTTGGTGCAGTATATAACTACTTGTCTTGCATTGTATTCCAGCCTTATAATTAGTAGCATACATTTGTATATATTGTACACTAACTATATTAATCTTTTATGTATTTTATATATCATCTCTACCAATACTTTGTTTACTCCTGTGTATGCCTTATCCCAGGTCATACCTGGAAATGTGCCTTGGCTCAGCGTGCCTTTCCCAGTCATCAATTTTAAATAAATAAATAAATATTACTGTACCTCTCCCTAAATGCCACCTCCTGCTCTTCTCTGCTCTATGTGGATTACTTAGTGCTCAACTCTAGCTCTAAATCCCTATCTGACCTTAACACCACCCTTACCTCTGATTTCTGCAAAGTTTGCTCTTGGATCTCCCATAACAAGCTATTATTAAATGCCAGCAAAACCAGCTTCATGCTGTTTGGCTCTGCCCCTAGATTACAAAAGTGTGCTATGCAACTAACCATCTCCAGTAGTGATGACTTCCTCCCTGCAAATGTTAACACCTTCAAATACCTTGGAATTACCTTTGGCCCTTCTTTAGATTTTGCAAAACACATCTCTAATATTTGTAAAGCTGTCAACACTATGCTCAATCTGGTGTTTAAAACCAGATATGCCCTCACACCCTCTGCCAGAACTGTCATTGCAAAGGGCATCCTTCTTCCTACCCTCACTTCCAGCTCTGCTACCTCTTAAATATATCACCAAAGCCAACCTTCACAAATGGGACACCACCTACAACAATGTTTGTCTTTTTGTGCTGGCATCTAATTATTTTATCCACAGCTGTTAGCTTTTCAGAGGCCTAAACTGGTTATCTCTTGAGGCCAGCTGCTCCTGTGGCTTTTGCACCATAACTGACAAAATTATTAGAACTAGGGTTCCTTTCTCCTTAGCCATTATGTTGACTCTCCTGAGCCTCCTCTACCCCTTTTGATCTTGTGACCAGTCTCTACTCACTGATCCTAGGTTTATGAACACGATGGGATCCCAGGCCTTCTCCTACTTTGCCACAAACTTTTGAAACTCCCTACCTGCATCCTTCCAACTCTTCCCTTCTCATGCCTGTTTCAAAAGGGAGCTACACTACTATCTCTTAATCTCTGATTCTGTTTCTGCCTCCTGAATCACCCAACCTATGCTTACCTGACTAGTGTTTGTGATTGCTACTTCATCAATTACACTTCTGTTGCCACTGTCATGGCACTTAAAGCTCCTAAGGTACTCCCCTCCCCTCCAACTCCCGTCTCCTAGCTTAATCTTCCTACTACCTGCCTTATACAGACTGCTCGCCAGAGGCCGCGTGTAACCCCTGAATAAACTATAGTATATGCAAAGTACTACCAATTGTTTACATGTCATGATGATAACCATTCCTGTACTCATGCCTGCATCCACTGCTTTTCTTTTACCGTGCCTGTAAGCCATGCCTGTATCCACTGCTTTTCTTTTACCATGCCTGTATCCACTATTTTTCTTTACTGTAACCACCTCATGATGTAATTCACAATGCCTCAAATGTTCCTTATGTCCTTGTTCATTCTTATAACTTGTATTTTTATCCCAGGTCGCCCCTGAAAAAGGGACCTTTGGGGCTCAGTAGGCCTACCCAGTCACCAAAATGTAATAAATAAATAAATAAATAAATAAGATGCTCTGTCTATTTTTTAAGTTATTTAGCTACACTGCTCTGTTTATGCTGCTATTGTACTGATTTTTCCTTGTTATAATGTACGTAGTCCTCACCTGTTTTTGTATCTGTGGCTTGTCTATCCTTCACATTTTATATTGTACTGTTTGTGTACTATGTTTTATGATGGTTTGTTACTTGTAATCTCCTGGGCAATTTCTGAAAATAGGCATACTTACTGTCTAGTGCACCTATCCAGTTATCAAAAAACAAATAAAGAAATAAAAGCTTCCCCAAAATGCAAAGTTCCAGTTCATACTTATTTCTCCACCAAGGCTGTTCGGACACTTTATAATGACCTACATAGAAACATAGAAACTGATGGTAGATAACGACCACTAAGACCATCCAGTCTGCCCACTTTCCCTGTCTACTGTAAAATCTGCAGACCCTACTTGATCTCTGGCTTTACCTCCTTGTTCCTATTACTAGAGTTCACTAATGTCTATTCCATGCATGTTTGAATTCTGCCACTGTGTTTGTCCCCCACAACCACCACTGGGAGTCTATTCTATGCATCCATCACCCTTTCCATGAAGTAATATTTCCTCACGCTAACCATTATCATCTGCTATCAGTTGTATATGATATCCCATCATAAGGGCGACTGAAAGTGCGTATGAGTAACTCACTTGCAGCACTTGTCATGTGGCCTACCCTGCAAGGGTAGCGATGGTTACAACCAGGCAATAGAAAGGATGGGAGGGGGACAGGAAAAAGAGGGAGGGTATCTAAGAAGTACTGCATTGGGAGGTTGATGAGCTGCCAGCTTGGTGTTCTGGTTAGGGTGGCTGGCCTTAGTGGGTAGGGGGCTGGGGAGGGCTACAGATTTTAGTGGGGGTTTTTTTTGGCACTTTGCTTTTGCCCATCCCGGATTTTCACCCCGTCCCCAATATGCACTCCCCCAGAGTTAGTGATCCTTATTTGGGGGGGTGGGGGGTGCAGCTCCCCTCAGATCAACCTTTCTGGTTGTTGCCCATTGTCATCACTGCAAGTGTACATAACCTTTTTTTTCAGAGATGTACACTTTCCATATCAGAGATCAGTGTTATGTGATCACCGTTATGACATAGAACCATTTTATATAGATTACTGCACACTGGGCCCATTCCCCTGGGGTTTATGCCATGCAGTCATGCCTGTCATCTATTTGCCCTTTAAGAAGTGCCAGTAGTACTGGCAGTGCCCATCAGCATGCCACATTTAGCATGCATAGCATGCATGGCTCACCTACATCTGCCAAAATACTGACCCAACTGAATGAAACCATTATATATTGACTGAAACCACAAGGATGCCATGCCAGCTTCATTACAAGTGGCAATGCTAAGAATGCTGTGAAAGCAATCAGTTATTGTTGTGTTTATCATGTCCCATACTTTGTACAGTTTCTTAACATGATTATTAAGGTCTTTCTTGATCCTGAAGCAGTCAGTAGAATGTCAGTTATCAGTCACAACATTTGAAGACATTTCAGTCACTCCTCACTGGTACAATCATAGCTCAGCAGTCTACAGCAGGCCACTAGAGTTCCATAACACCAGCTAAAGCTTGTTGTTGTGATGCACTGGAACTCAACTCTCCACATGCCTGAAAGACTTTATGAGCAGTATAAACTGATCAATGACTATGTTACACAAATTTGTGGTCTTGAATCAAAGATAGCCATGTCATTGGATCCATCCCAGTGAACGTTGATGGATAATGTTATCCAGTTTCTCTGACCTTTTGAACATGTTACACAAGTTGATAACTCTGAAAATGCCTGTCATAACTAGATTATACCACTGCTGCATGTACACTGCCAGGCACTGGCAATGTCAGGAAGCAATATGAATTGTCAGCAGACTCTATGGGAGTTGAACTGGTTAACTGGCTTATGCAGCTGTTTGATAGTGATCCTAGGGTGCTTCACATTAACACCTCTGAGCCATACATCCTGGCCAGCTTGCTAAATCCATAGTACAAGCATGGCATGGTGGCACTTCTTCCATCTTGGAAGTCTGATGTAGGTCACTATGCCGTGGTCCTCTGATAAAGTGCAAAACTGGCTGTCCATAAACCATCTGGAGAAAAAGCTTGAAATGGGAAAAAAAAACTGAAGGAACAATATCCCCCTCTGAAACTCTGTTCCTCCTTCACCTCCTCTACTCTATCTGCTGCCACACCATCCTCATGAAACAGTGGCACAAACCCTCTCTAGTTCATGCTGCAGCAGGTTGTTGTGCCCACGTGTCAATCAATAGAGGTCAAGACTCAAGTTAAAATTTCTGCTACACATATGGTTCAGTCTTACCTGGATGATCCAGAGCAGCTGGACATTGATGATGAGCCACTGGGGTACTGTAGAACTAAGTTTGAAATCTGGCCTGCAGTCTCAGCTCTGGCAATTGAGTATTTAACCTTCCCCTGTTCCAGAGTCAACTCATGAAGGGTATTTAGTGCTTCCAGTGCCATTGTCAGTGATCAGTAAAGCTGCTTCTCTGACAGAAATATAGAGCACCTCCCATTCATAAAAATGAACTGACATTTTCTCTCACCCGAGTACAAGTTGTTCATCTTAAAGATATCATGGGCCTGGTAAAGAAGATGATGTGGAGCAGGAATATTCAGAGGAAGAGCAGTGTCTGCCATCTAATGCTGAAGACACAACTGAGAGGTTTGAGTTATCCCAACTACAGCACCACATCTTTCCCACCACTCTCACTGTCAGCTGTACATCCATGTTATCATTTGGTACAACTTAAAAGTTATGAGCCTATACTTAACAGAACAAAGAAGCATGTCACAAGGAGTAAGCAAGACAGATACGTCCTGAACTCCTGGATGGTACAAGTGGGATAAATGTTTTTGAACATGTATCCCCTGATTAGCATGTTGTTGTATGGATGGTACAAGTAGGATAAATGTCTCTGAATATGTATTCCCTGATTAAGATGTTGCTGCAATAGTGGTCTTGTCCAAAAAGAGCACTTGCTGTGAATTCCTCCATTGGCTGCTGTTTAGGCACCTCAGGAGAAAAAAGAAAAACACCAAAACTATTTTTTATTCAATATGTTTTACTAAAGTTTTTAAATGCACAAAATAGTAAAACACATAAAACAGAAAACATATCAAACAAAAATACATAACAATTACAGATGGACACCATCCCCACCTCCCCTTCACCCAATTAAAGGACAGCACCCACACATACTGGTAATGTTAAAGAACATTCATAAACCCAAGAGGTATCAACAGCACATCATAATCAGACATTCAGAAAGGACTCGTGAATCATTATGGGCATCCACTGTTTCTATACCCTAAGAAAGCTGCTAAAGCCATAATCGCGGTGAGGTACGTACAAGCTCATCGTAACATCAGACCGCCCCTCCACTCCCTCTACCCTCCCTCTCCCACTTGTTTGCACTACGTCTGCCTGGGAAACTCTGAATAACTCTGTCTTTGGACTAGTACCCTCTCTGCTTGTTATATTCTATACAGAACAATGCTGTATTCATTTTACTTAGACTAGTGTCCTCACTGTTATCTTAGCCTCATAGCTTCGGCTCCACTGTCTATACATTGTACTACCACACTAATTGTACTGTATATGTGAAACACCCTCAGTATGTATTGTCTTGTACTCTCATGGGTCGTGCCTGAAAATAGTCACCTGCTGGCTAGTGCACTTACCCGGTTAACAAAAACGAAACAAAATAAAAGTGTTGCTGTTGGTACAAAAATGAAAGACTAATGTCCAGTCATTAACATCAAACAACTGATAATAAAGTATACTTTGTTTCCCAACACTTCTGGAAGGCTGAGTAGCAACCTCAGAGCATCAGTGCCCAGCTCAAATCCACACGGTGTTGTTGGTGTAATTTGATACAGCAGACAGCAGATACCAGCACAACGCAAGTTGGTGCAATATAGTGCTAATAAGGCTTATGTTTAGAACACTGCGATTTTGAATTAAAACAAATGCATTTGTAGGCCAAGGAGAGGATCTAGATGATTCTAAATAACCTTCCAGAAGGGCTGAATTCTGGGGTATTACCACATAATATGAAAAAAGTGTGCCCTCCCATTTCCCACATCTAATAAAAATCTTTGATTCTCACTTCCCCATTTTATATAATCTGCTAGGAGTGAAATATAAATAGTAGTATTTTAAATTGTTGTAAATGAAGTCTGTCTTGCTTTATATATTTGTAATGGTCTTGCCATACCCTTTGCCACCTCTTCACATCAAAAGATAAGGACAGAGCTGAGCCCCAGTAGGGGCATCTACCATGTACCATTTGGGGATCCAGTGTGTGTAGGGCAGAATACATCTGTGAAATTAGATGGGAACATTTTACCAATGGGAATAGCACAGACAGTATCTCCCCATTCCTATCAGACCATGGAGGAGGGCTCAGGTGCTGCAGATACAGTGCAGTAACTACAAACATAAAACTATCTCTGTCTGATATTTGTTGCAATTGTTGGAAAGTTCTACAAGACATAAAATGCCACCATCTATCAAATCTCATAAGGAAGATCAATGTAACTCTGACCAAAAATGAGAATCCAGTGGTCTGTTTGCCTGCAATATGAATGCTTATATTGCCTAATAGTGGTTGAGACAAGTCGCTATCTAATCTGAGACATAAAACTTAGCATATCTGCATACTAGCCTTGAGGTACCACATTATCGGCATGTTACAAAAGGCCACGGGGACTCAGGTGAGTGGAAGAAATAATAATTATTCAGCCTTAATACCTAAGGTGCTGCGGACATATGTTTCTATCTGGAGTCATTGCAGAATATATTCTGTTGGCACTCCATTAAGCGATGAGTGCCACTGAAAATACTTGCTGCAATGGAGGGCAAAACAGTAAACTATGAAATTGGACAGCTGTAGTCCTCCTATCAATTTTGGAAAGGCCAGTTTATGGTACGCTTTACGTGGGACTTTGCCTGACAAAAAAAGCATGAGATTAAAGAATAAAAAGTCTTAAAACATGTTAAGGTTAACACAGTAAGCATACCTGTGGAGTATAGTAGTTGTAATAAAATATTCAACTTGATTATATTTCCCCTCCCCAAAAATGTTAATGGTAATGATTGGCATCCCTTCGGGTCTTGTGAAATCACCTTAAAGAGGGAAGCAAATTATCAAAATTCAGAGCCTACAATTTTGTCAGATGCTGGGACAACTGAATTCCTAAATAAACCATTTACTTTGGTGCCTGAAGAAAGCCCAGATCCAAGATGGACTGCCTGGAAACTTGAGAATTTAGTTGGAGTACACTACACTTACCAACATTAAGTTTATATACCACAAAATGGCTAAAGTCTGATACAATAAATAATACTTCTTGGAAAAACAATCTTGGGGTTCAAGGACATGAAGCAACATATCATCTGCATATGCTGATAGTTTATACTCTGGCCCAGTACTTTGAACCCCTCTGATGTCCAGTGCAAGTTTTAACTTTACCAAAAGAGGTTTCAGATACAAATTAAATTAAAGTGGGGACAAGGGACATCCTAGCAGAGTCCCCTGGCTAGAGAAAAGAGTCAAAAAGGACTCCATTACATGACACTCTAGCTGTGATATAAAATACAAAATGTATACCCAAGTGATAAAGCCTTGGGATATATTGTATCTGCCTGAAAATATAAACAAACACTACCAATTATCTCTATCAAACATTTTTTAGGCATCCAGGGAGACCAGAACCACAGAACCATGGGAGACCCTTCCATTGCAGACACTGACATAATGTGACAGTTTTTTTCATAAGTATTTGCTAGAGAGTCGATTAGAAACAAAGTCCACTTGTTGTGGCCCTATTAAGGACAACCAGATTCTCAAAAGTCTATTAGCTAATATTCATACTAATATTTTCAGGTCAACATTTATGTAAGAGATAGGTCAGTAATTATTCAGCAATGTATCATCCTTGCACAGTTTAGGGATAAGACTAATCCTGGCTTCCATCAGGGCAGGTGTCAATGTGGCTCATTTGGTAGCACATCCGCCTCTGGACCAGAAGGTTGTTGGTTCTCATGGGTTCTTGTCCCACGCTGGAATTAAACTTGCACCTAAAAAAACACTGGCATCTGAGTGGAGTATTAGGGGGGTGCTGTATGGCTGGGGTGTGCCATCTTTTGGATGAGGCATTAAACCAAGGTTCCTTCTACCCATCCTTGTGTTGTCCTGGTGGGTGTCCAGGTAGAAGTAAAAAAAAACACAGGGCACTCTTCGCAATGGGTAGGGAACATTCCTGTTGTCCTGTCCAACATTCCCTTCCCATAAAAAATGGTTCATGCAATTGTCCAGACTGTATGTGGGTGCTGATGTGTGATACGGCTGCCACTACACATTAAGTCACTTCACTACCAATCCAGCATTGCTTGTAAAAGTGCTTTGGGATACACTCTGTATGAAAAGCACTATATAAATGCTGATTCTTCTTCATCTTAAATCCCTTGTTGAAGCCACTGATTAAAAATGTTGAATAGTGGAGAAGCCAATTCAGCCAAAATAATCTTTCAAAATTCAGCAGGCAGTTTATTAGGACCCTGGGCCTTCCCCATTGACATGGCGTGTTGTTAATTTCCTTCACCAAGCAATAATTCTCTCTAGTAGAGCTTGCTGAGGTTCTTCCAGGTGTGGCAGAAGCACGTTGTGAAGAAAATTCTCCAATGTTTCCTTTATATATACCATTATTTGCTCTGATGTATATAGTACTTGAATAAACTTTTGAAAACATGCCATCATCTGACAGGAATTTGTGATCGTGGAGGGCGTATCTGCCAATTGTATCCCTTTTATAGGTACCTCACTTCCATTCATCTTAGCTGAAACACAAATAAACGCCCCACATTTTCACCTTGGAGGAAGTACAGTGAAGCCCACCAGGATGAAAAACAGTGTCACAGGTTTTCTTCATGACTAAAGGGAATAACTCCCATTGAAATTGCATTGTTTGCTGCAGTAACTCTACTACAGAATTCTACAGCACTGCACCTCATTCTGGTGGGCTTCACTGTATTTAACATTAGCCTTGAATTTTGCCAGTTCCACCTTTTCATTAATTTAGTAAACATATTTCACTCTAATACTGTTTAGCCACTGCCAAATGGGCTCCAGGGTGTTAGGATTGAAATATTTTTTCCAGTGTCTGAATCTCTTGTAATAAATCAGAAATAACTTGGTTCTACCATTACTTACAAATAGTAGACAATTGAATGACTTCCCTACAGAAAGAACATTTAGTCTCAGATAATAACAAGTCACTCTTTCTACTGTTCCCTGATTTGCTGTAAAAAAAAATTAGTGATACAGACTCTAAGCTTATCAGCCACTTGTCTGTCTCAGAGACGTCGGGGGGTTACATTTCCCAGTGCTATCTATAGCAACTTGATGCCTCGAGTATGATCCACCTGTACTACAACCAGAGGGTGTAGTGAAAGCACACTTGCTTCTAGCTGACAAGTAAGAATGCCTGGAACAAGCTTCTGCACCACAAGAAAATAATCCATTCTAGAGAAGGAATTATGTGGAGTTGAATAAAACAAATACGGTCTATCTGAGGAATGTAAAATGTGCCGGGGTCTACCAAGCCCACACTGTTCATCAATTTGTGAATTTCTCTTTGCCTCAGTGATAGTCCTTAACATGTAAAACCAGATTTAGCCAGGTCAGGCTGGAATATCAGGTTCCCATCTCTGCCTATAATTATTAGCAGTCTAGTATGGGATGCTAGTAGAGAAGCTAAAGTGGAAAAGAAAGCGGGGGTATCCAAGTTAGGGCTATAGACCAAGGCCAGCACAACTTCTATCTGCACCAAATGCCCATGTACAATAATATACTGATGTTCTGGGTTCCACACACCCTGTTATAGCTGAAATGGCATGGAGTGGGATATTAATATGAAAAAAAAGGATATGTCCCCTCCAAAGGTGTGTCTCTTATTATTGTCCTCTGTCATGTACTTATCTTTCGGCTACAGTCCTGTGTAAAGAACAACACTTGCTTTACAAATCCCCAGCTGACTGCTGTTTAGCACCCCACACCCAAAAGAAAAAAGAAAAACTCATGAAAGTTTTATTAGACATAGTTTATTGTCCCGTATCATTTATCTATTTGTCTACTACTGATGGATGTATAAAAAAAAATAACATTTGTTGCAAATTTTCCAGTTAGCTGCTGTTTAGGCAGTGACTAAATAGCCTTAGAGCAAAAAAAGAAAGGCACCCATCCCAAAAGAAAAAAGAAAAACACCAAAAAAGTGTTGTTGGACAATGTTTATTTTCTTGAACTATTAATCTATTTTTCTGGTACTATCTTGTGTAAAACAGCAGCACTTTCTGTAAATTACCCAGTTGACTGTTGTTTAGGCCAGCCCCTTCCAAGAAATCATCACCTCTGAAAATTTCATAACAATATGAGTCAGCTCAGTGCATGGCTTGTGGCTCCTTCCATTATATATGTAGTCATTGTTTGTTACAAGTTTGATCAATCCAGCATTGCAAATAACCACACAGCCATCAACAAACTCTGCCAATATCACCTCCCAAAATTTCATCCGTACAGGGCTTATGACTGAAACCAGATATGCATGTACTCTTTGGCTTATGACATATGAACATATGGATATATCAACAAGTCAGCAGAAGTCGACCATTTGGTCTATCAAGTCTGCTTGTATTGCAGGGTTCACTGCTTGAGCTAATATCCCTGCCCTCCCTCCCCACTCCTTCCATCCTCCCTATCCATGATTTTTATCTTCCCCCCATGCCAATCCCTGCCTCTCTTAAAGCTGCTCACTGTCTTTAATGAGATGACCTCTTCTGGCAGTGCATTCCAAGTGTCCACCACCCTTTCTGTGAAGAAGTGCTTCCTGACATCCCTCCTAAACCTCCCATCCTCCAGCTTAAGACTGTGCCCCCTCGTCATATGGTTGCCACTCAGCTTAAAGAGACTTTCCTTATCAACATTATTTATCCCTTTCAAGTACTTGAATGTCCCAATCATGTCCCCCCTCTCTCTGTCCTGTCTTCCAGGGAGTACATGTTCAGTGCACTCAACCTCTCCTCATATGTCTTGCCCTGATGACTGGCTATCATCTTTGTAGCCCTCCTCTGTACCTTCTCCAGTAGGTTAATGTCCTTTTTGAGGTGTGGGCACCAGTACTGAACTCCATACTCTAGATGTGGCCTTACCAGTGACTTGTAAAAGGGCAGTATAACCTCCTCTCTCCTACTACTGATCCCCCTAGCTATGCATCCCAGCATCTTGTTTGCCTTTGCTGCTGCTTTCTTGAACTGCGTGGAGTGCTACAGGTCACTAGTGACCATCACTCCTAGGTCCTTCTCCTCCTCTGATGCAGCTACTCACACTCTACCCAGGTAATACTCTGTCCTGGAATTCTTGGCTCCAATATGCATAACTTTGCATTTCTTGGCATTAAAGTCAAGCTGCCAGATCCTGGATCATCTCCTCAGCTTTCCCAGATCTTCCTGTGAGTTCCATATCCCTTCAGCTATGTCCACTGTCCCACAGAGCTTGGTGTCATCTGTGAATAGGCACATTTTGCCTTTAAGGCCATCCCCAATGTCATTGATGAAGACATTGAACAACACTGGCCCCAGCACAGAGCCCTGTGGGACCCCACTGGTTACATCTCTGGTACCAGATAACTCTCCCCCCCCCCCACCATCACCCTCTGGGTTCTGTACCTCAGCCAGTTTTCCACCCATCTGGCCATCTTCTCCCCAACTCCAAGATCCATCAACTTCCTGGTCAACCTTTTGTGGGGCACAGAGTCAAAGGCCTTACTGAAATCAAGATAGAGGATGTCTACTGCTTGGCCCCTGTCTACTATCTTAATGACACAGTCAAAGAAGTCAATCAGATTTGTTTTACACGATCTCCTCCCCATGAACCCATGCTACCTCTCATCCTGGAGACCATGCTCCTCTAGGTATGCCACCAACTTTTCCTTTAGTATGGTCTCCATGAGCTTTGCCACAATGGAGTTCAGACTGACTGATCTGTAATTCCCTGGATCATCCTTGGGACCACTTTTGTGAAGGGTTGCTACATATGCTGTTCTCCAGTCCTGTGGTACCACGCGTGACTCTAGCGAACTATTAAATAGGTCTGCTAGTGGCCCTGCCAGCTCCTTAGCCAGTTCCTTTAGTACCCTTGGATGTACTCTGTTTGGGCCTGGTGATTTGTCCACTTTCAATGTCATCAGACCCTCCCTCACTCTATCCTCCTCCATCACTATGTCTGTGTTTCCCTCCCCCTTTATCCTCCACCCACACCACCCCTTTCTTAAGCCTAACAATCCCTTCCAGCTTGTCCCTTTTCTCACTTATATAGTGAATGAAAGCCTTCTCTCCCTTCTTAATTCCTTCAGCAGTTTGCAGCTCCTTCTGTGCCTTTGCTCGCTGGACTTCCTTACTTGCCTCACTAGCCAACTTTTGGTAATTTTCCCTATCCATCTCTCTCTTGGTCTTCCTGAATTTTCTATAGGTCAACCTCTTTTCCCTTACTGCCTTGGCAATCCCAGAACAGAACCAGCTGTGTGCTTTGGCCTTGTGTTCTTCCCCCGAGCATAACACACTCATCTGTGGCAACCGGTATTCCTTCCTTAATGATGGACCACTTTTGGTCCACCCCCATATCCGCTCTAATGCCCACCAGATGGCTTCTTGTAACCCCATCCATTTTCCTTAAGTCATCCCTCATGAAATCCAAGATTTTGGTCTTAGTTGGATTGCTTTCCCAGCCCATATCCAAATGGAACCACGCTGTGCAATAGTCACTTCTGCCTAGTGGCTCCCTGACAATTATTTCCTATACATGCTCCCCATTTGTGAGCACCAGATCAAGAACTGCCTCAGCTCTTGTTGGCTTAGTGACCTCTTGAGTCAGGAACCCACTCTGCAGTCCTTCCAGGATCACCTGACTTTTAGCACATGTTGTGGATGGTATCCTCCAGTCCACCTTGGGCAGGTTGAAGTCCCCCACAATTACCACCTCTCCTTTCCCTGCAGCTTCCAATATTTGTGAGATAAGTTCCCTGTCTCTCTCCTCATCTTGACTAGGTGGTCTGTAAACCACTCCCAATCTCACCTTTCTCTCTCTATTGGACCTTAACTGAATCCATAATACCTCCTCCTCCTCCTCCCTTTCCTTAGACTCCTCCCTCATGCAAGTTATTCCTTTCCTGATATAAACTGCCACCCCTCCCCATTTCCCAACTACTCTGTCCCTCGTGTATAGTTTATATCCAGGGATAGCAAGGTCCCAGTCATGGTGTGATGTTGCCTAAGTCTCGGTTACTGCAGCCATGTCCACCCTTCTGTCCGCTAATAGAGCCTGCAGGCCATCCATCTTGTTTCCAAGACTCCGCTCATTCAGAGGCGCTACAGTCCACCTAGAGTCTGACCATCCTTCTCTTCCCTCTTTTCTTCTATTCACATTTATTCCCTCTGTGTGCACCCCTCCACATACCCTTGTTATGTGTTCCTCACCCCCTTCACCCTTTGCTAACTGTGTATTTTCCCTTCCCACCTCCTCCCTCCAGACCTCTTCCATTACAGTGGGGGGGGATTCACTGACCATCTTCTCTTGGAGTCTGTGGCCCTACTCGGCCATTGCCCCCCAGTAGTTTAAATTAAGTGTAGTGGTTATGTATTCCCCCAGTTTGTCCCTGAGTATCCTCAAACCCTCCCTACTGAGGAATAGCCTGTCTGGTGAAAAGAGTGCTTTGTTTGACCAGGTCTCCTTCCAGTCCCCAATACAGATGAACCTCTCCTCCCTGCACCATTTCCTCAGCCAGTCATTAAAATCCTCTATTCATCTTTTCCTAGCTGTGCTGGCTCTTGGTACTTGTATCACCTCTGAGAAGGTCAGTGAACTAACTTTCTCCCTGCAGATATTCCCTAACTCCCTGAATCTACTTTGCACTACCTCAGCCTCCTCCCCAGCTAGGTCATTGGTTCCCAAATGTATAACTAAATTAAGTTTTCCTCTAACCTCCCTTACTATTTCCCTTATTCTTCTGTCCACCTTCATGACTGACAAACTTACCATGGCACATAACCACAGAGGCACCAGCAGAATCTGTCAATATCACCTCCCATAATTTCATAACAGGAGGCAGTACATGGCTTTTGACTGAAATTAGATACAATAAGTAAGTACTCATTGCATACTCAAGAATGACTCTACCATGGAAATATGCTAGTAATCTTTGTCACAATTCATGGAAATTCACCTGACATAAAACCTTATTGGAACAACAACAGAAGTACCGACAAACAGAATCTGCCAATGTGACCTCACAATATTTCATCATATTAGCACATGGCTTGTAACTAACTACATGATGTTCTACTCATTCCTACAAGAGTGATGGAAGAAATGTTATGTATTTAACACTATTGCTTGGCCACATTTGGTTTTGAATCAGTTGCAGTACCATTGAAGTCATTTACTACTTCTATCCTCTCAACGTGATGATGACCTTTTCAACACTTTATACCTGTATCTCCAGCTAGAGATGGGCAAAGTTGGGAAACTTCACTCTGCAAATTAATTCACAAATTTAGTGCAATTTGTGGATTAATTCATGGAGTAACATGCAAAGTTCCAACCACAAAATGTAGAATTTCACCTGCAAAGTGTAGAATTTCACAGAGAATGGAGGAATTCCACCATTCGCCCATGAAACTCTGCTGTTCTCGGGCAAAATTCCATACTTAGTGGCGAAATGCCGCAAATAATGGTGAAGTAATATAGGCAGATTTTGTGGCTATGTACAAAATTCATGGATTGCGCTTGAATTTGCCCACTTCACTGAAACTTTGCTGGCAAATTTTAACTTTGCAACATCTCTATCTCTAGCACACAGGCAAGCAGAAATTTCATTTTATTGTTTTATGTTGATTTATAAATGTTTGCATTGGTATGGGAAGACCATATGCTTATGACATGGGTGCTTCATACTGCAGTCTGTACAACGTCACCTATATTTATGCTCAGTGTTTCCGCAATCCCATTGGTGCTGTGCAAGAGCACTACTGCTCACTATACTGGTGAACCAGGTTCAGGAAATCACTATGGTCATTCACCCAAGAGCTGTCCTGGTATATGGCACAGTAAATGTCCCTTGTATGGTTCATCATCTACTTATGGTGGAGCGGATGGCTGGAGGTAGAGTTTCTGACTGCTCACAGGTACCTAATTTATATTACACATACTGTTCTACCCGATGCCTAGCTAGGCAGGGCCATAACTGATAAGTGTGCTCTGTTTGTCAAACAATTGTTTGTTTTGCTCCTTTTTTTCTGGCCTGCGTGATGATTCTGTCTTCTGCTGCTGTGATATTATCCTCCCTTGTGGATGTCTTATGGCATGGCCATCTCATGAAGACAGATAATAGGCAGCATACAAATGTTTCTTTTTTTTCCCCCATAAGTGAGGTCAGTAGTCCAATGGTTGTTCAGGTATTGAGCTACCATAGTCTGGAAGTGGGGTGCGGGTCATGGGTAACTTTGTCACATCTATTTGCTTAAGAGGGAAGTTTATGAGGGATGTGATGAATTATTTCTTCACTGAGAGGGTGGAGGATGCCTGGAACAGTCTTCCAGAATGGATAGTAAAAGAAAAAAACAGTGGTGGGCTTCAAGCATACCATGCATGGGAGAGGTATGTGTGGTTGCAAATTAGGCAGGGAAAGGATGAGCCCAACAAGGTGGGTCAAGTGGTCACTATCTGCTGACCAGTTGTATGTTTCCCTGTGTTTCTTTATTAAACAGTTTTTTTTTATGATTTTCCATTCAGGTCTGTCCATATTTCAATGCTGTTGATGCTTCTGGCATGATGTTCTCCTCCGGTCATGTGCCTTCATGGCATGTCTGTCACAAGTCTGAAGGTAAGTAATATGTTGCATAAAACTCTGTTATCAACCTTTTTCAATGGGTGATTACATTAGTTCAGTTATTTATCTTTGACTGTAGTATCCTAAGACTAGTGAAGGTGGAGGAGTGGGTGTGAGCATTTTGTTACATCACCATGTGTGTGTTAGTAAAAGCATGCTTCATAATTCTTCTCTCTGCATGTTTGTGTTTTTAATCAATCATCTATATTTTACCAGGCAAAAACCAGGCAAAACACCATTGAGACAGACTCATTTGCAAGGTGGACCTGGGTAGGTGATAACAAAAACACATTAGCTAAATGTTGCTATAATAAAATGAGACAATAGTCCGTGTAGAGCAAATACAAGCTAGGCATAAGTAACAGTGCATACAAAGTGGTTAATAGTACAGTAGACCTCAACGGTTTAAATACAACATTGATAGATCAAGAACAAAAAATATTTGCAAAATAATACTAATCAGTATTTACAATATAAACAATACCTGCCCAGTCACAACAAGACTTATGGGATAGAGATGGGAGGCTGGGTGTCAGGTAAGGGGAAGTCAAGGGGGGAGGTACAAAAAGTAGGACAAGGTGTGGGCTAAGATGTCAGAGATCAGGGGATCTGTAAAAAATCCCACACAGGCACAATAGTGTTCAAGGCAAAAATTAAAACATAGAAAACAAAGAAAGGCTGAGCACTTATCACCTCATGTTACATAGACACCAGAGTTAGTGAATTCTCATTTTATTGCTAAAAAGGCACAAAGTTGCCTGACAAATTTCAGATCAATTGGATCCTTTTTCAAAGGCTGTTTTAATCCCAATTATACAATGGGGTATGAAAATCCTGTAACATCATTGGTCAAAATACATCACATGACCATGATAAATCCTCCAACATACCCACTGTAAAAGTTTTATATCACTATAAAAACAAAAAACAAGCTAAACATTGTATAATAGCAATATACCATGACAGAGAGTGAGTATATGGGTGAATTTACCACTTCTGGTGTGGTTAAGCCACTCAGCTGTGCCTCATGACCGAACCACACCAGGCGTGGTAAATCCACCAATATAACCACTCTCTGTCATAGAATATTGCTTAATTAAACACCAGTTAAATAGAACAAAAAGGATGACATCACTATGAAATCTCCATCACACCTTTAAATTGATTGGTTGTAAAATTCAAACACCACAATGTGACATGGACTACCTTAGATCAGTGTATAACAGCACAGCACAGCACACTAAGCAAACAAATACCCTAATGTGGCTAAAAGTATACATAAATTTCACAAATACATAAACAGGAAGAATGCCATATATAAAAAGATAAATATAACATGTTGACATACTTAAGAGTCTTTTTTCTGTTTGTATAGTATGATACCTTATTTATATCAGAATTTCAAATATTAAAATAAAGGATGGATGTCAGGAAAGCAAGAAAAGGTGGGCATGCAAGAAAATGTGAAGAGGGAATAGAAGGGGGAATGGTTTGGTAAGTGGTGGGGTGGGGGAGGAAAAAGGGGGAGGAAAGGATTAGAATGGAGGAGGAACAAGGGGGAAGCTGGAAAAATAGGTAGTTGTGTTACTGAAAAAGTAAAGTATGAATTACACTTGTACAAAAAAAAACATATCTTAATAAAGTATCTCTGTGACCAATTATTTTCTCTTTCTTAAATGTGGTCTTATATCTAGCCTCGTATTTAATCCTGGTTCTTTGTTCGCTCCCAGCATCACAATCTAATGGTTTTCTTTGTTTAGCACTAAGTTATTAAAATTTCCTCCTCTCAGTGGACAGTACACTTTTTCTATTCCTTGAAATTTGAAGACATTTCAGGATGCTGCACCTGAGGATTGGATGGGGAGAGGAGGACACTGTCCCATCTTGGGACTCCATCTTCCCATCCCACATCAGAGGAGGGGGTCAATCTGCAGCCAATCAGCCACTGAACACAGGAGCTTGCAGCTCAAATCCTGCCTTACATACAAGATACTTGGTCCCTCTCCCCCCCCCAGCCTGGTTGGGCTCGTCAGGGCAAAACCCAACCCATGGTGCCTGCGCTCATCAGGCCAATCTCTTCTTGAGGTCCCAAAGATTAGGACCAAAGCCAGGTCCAGGTCCTTTGCGTACACCGCCCCTTCCACCTGGAACAACCTCCCCTTGGAGGTCCGGGAGGCAGAGACTGTTTCTAGCTTCCGGACGATGCTGAAGGGACACCTGCTCAATAGGAGCATTTGTCTATGCCACAGTACCTGACCTAGCTCAGACTCTTGAGTAGCTCACTTGCCCTCCCAATCAGCCATCTTGCAGGA
The DNA here is from genome assembly GCA_016271365.2 of Neoceratodus forsteri. Lineage (NCBI taxonomy): Eukaryota > Metazoa > Chordata > Ceratodontiformes > Ceratodontidae > Neoceratodus > Neoceratodus forsteri. The sequence continues at coordinate 805,864,053 of CM057449.1, read as the reverse complement.
CATTTGGTCCTCTTCTCATTACAGGGTGCACTTAGGTCTCTATCTTATCCCCTTCCAACCTTGCGCGTACCTATCAGCTAACCCTAGGTCTACAGGCGTGCCCACTACTTCCTGTGTACCTGGTATCTAATCTACTATTTAAGATGCTTAAAGCTTAACGTGCTCATTATTTGTTACCTTTATGCTTTCCATTGTTTTGTGTCTGCAAAGATATGTACTCCTACCTGTAAATTACTATTCCACTCTCCAGTCTGTACGGAAATGTTACCTCCTGGTTGTTGTTGCACCCGGGTCGCCCCTGAAAAAGGGACCTCTATGGGCCCAGCGGGCCTACCCGGTCATCAAAATTGTATAAATAAATAAATAATTAAATCAGAGGAAGAGAGGCAGACAAAATCAAGGCTGGCCATGGCATTTTGAAAAGTCAGGTTGGCCTTTAAAAGCAGGATCAGCACTTTTTTCCTGAAGGAAGCTGCACCTGAGGATCACAGGGGAGAGGAGTACACTGTCCCAGCTCGGGACTTCCTCTTTCCCTCACCAACAGAAAAAAAAAACAATCTACCGCCCCCACATCTGGACTTTTAAATGCATGAGTCCCCAGCAGGGATTGGTCTATACAAAGGAGAAGAACTCTGAATCAGAAATCAGAAGGTGACTTTTTATAGGGACAAACATTCTACCACAAGAGGGTATGAAGGTACAAAAGAAGGAACGTTTGTCAGGCAAGTGTTCTAAATGGGACAAATGACTTACTATATGCTTTTAGGTGGTATATATAATTAATGTGGAGTCTGTGGGAAGTGGAAATGAATGGTACATTACTTACTGGTTATGTATAGAGAAATAAATACAGTAATGAATTGTGAGGAATTGGGTGAGGATAAATACTGATTAGTATAAGTGAAATTTGATCATATTGTAATTAAAGGGATAGAATTGTGTTAAGGGTATATCAGCAATAATTGAGAGTACTGGGATAGAAGTGTGTGAATTATTGGGATGCACAAGTAAGCATAGGGAGGTAACGGTTGATAGCAGCTAACAAATGCTAGGCTGGGTTGGTTAATTCTGAATAAGGACTGCATACTGTGGGAATGTGGAATTGTCTTAACTGCACAGGGAATGTGGAATTGTCTGAACTACACAGTACATGGTGATTATAGAATTGTCTGATCTGCTCAGAGTATAGAGAAAGTAGAATTGTCTTAACTGCGTAGTACATAGGGAATTTCAGTTTGTCTGAACAGCACAGCACAGAGGGAACATGCTGTGGAATGTATCTGATCTACTCAGTGCATGGGGAAACTTGTATTGTCTGAATCAAAACAAGATGTGCTTAATCAGGGTTAAAACAGAAGTAGTACTACAACATTGATTGAGTAGTTATAGCTGTCTGAAGTTAAGGGTAATTCTTCCCTTGTTTCTTTTTAAGACTATGGTGATCAAATGGATAGACAATGAAGTTGGGGGAGTAGCCTGAAAAGGGTTCAGGTAGGTCTTGATTATGGTCTCTAGGCCACTAGGGCAAGGAGCAACTTAGGCAAAGTGGTAGGGTGCAATGGGTGTGGGACAGCCATGGTGTTAGAAATAGCATGGAGGCTGGGGGGCTGCATGGTGTGCAGGCAGCTTACACAGCTAAGAGAGGAGGTGGGGTGGTTGAGGTGGCCACTAAACAGGGTGGGTGAGAGGGGAAGGGGAAAGGATTGGAGGAGGTCTAAAGGGGGCACCAGCTGGAAGAGGGGAGGACGTGAGAACATAGGTGGAGCTGCAGGGGTATTACAAACAGGTATAGAAAAAGAATGGGAGAGGACTGGAGGAGGTCCAAAGGATGCACCAGTGAGGCAAAAGTAAAAAGGAGGAACATAAGAGGGCTGCAGGTGACTTAGGAACCATTTTAGAAGAAAACAAGAGGGGTCAGGGAGGGTGGCAGGTAGTAGGATCAAAAAGAGCAAAGCAAGCACAAACAGTGAAAAGGCAGAAATTAGGAGGGGGCACATCAGACAGCAGGCTCAGAAATAAGAGTGCAGAGCAGGAAAACAGATTCACAGCCCTGGGGACACATGAGGAGAATGAGAGAAAAGTGAACAACTGCAAGGAAATCATCAATCATCAATGGGATAGACATAAAGGAATTCTGGAGGTCAGGGTTAAGGGGCAACAGACTTCCTGGAAAACATAAACTGAACTTACAAACTTAAATGGGCAGACTGGGTGGGCCATAGGCCCTTATCTGCCGACACTGTCTATGTATCTATATATGTATCTATGTATCAAATTCTATGTTTCACAAGAGATGGGGGGTTGAGGAAATAGAATGTTCTGGAGGAAGGGGAATGGAGGATGCAACTTTCAGAGGGAACCTAGAGGGAAGCAGACAAAATGAGCAAGGGGTGGGGGTGAAAACACTCTTAAGGAGGATGCAGCATGCACAACACTCAGTGAGGGAGCCTACAATAAGCTCAAGATGGGAGAAGATCAGCAGAGGAGGGAAAGAGGAGGGTACCCGTTCATAAAGGGAATCAGGCAGTAGAGAGTCAAGACAAAAGCAAAAGGAAGAGACAGAGTGCTCAAAATGGGAGACAAGAAGGAGTGTGACTTGTGGTGTCACTAGAGAGGGGGAAAAGGATGCACTTCAGGGTGAGAGTAGAACTTGGGGGAAGGATATGGACAAGAGGAAAATGGGACAGGGAGGTAGATGGGATACTAGGAAAGGGGTGTAAGGTGGAAGTCCAAATGTACAAGCAGAAGGAAAGAGGTACCAGGGTCTTGCTCACAGGAGACTGAATACTAAAGGGAATCTGATGGAGGAGAAAGGAAGATAGTTGCAGTGAAATTTGCATCGAGAGCATGCCGGGAATGATGGCACTAGATGCGAGGCACAATATACCCTCATGGGGCAAACAGCAGGATGGGAGGCCACACATGGTGATCCATATGGACACCCATGATCTGGATGGGAATAGTCTAACGGAGGTGCAGGCAAGGTTCAGGGGACTTGCTAGGTTTGTAGTAGTATGGGGTTCCATTCTATTGCTTTCTCATAGGTACTGCCTTTGCCAAGAGCAAGCACATAAAGGAAGCAGAGGATTGAATAACTCAAATCCATAGCTGGTGGTTTGGTGCAAGCAGGAAAGGTTTGGGTTAGTGGGGACTGGGGATCAATGTGGGAGGATGAGAGCCTATTTGCCCTGGATGGAAGGCACCTGAACAAGGAGGATTCAGCAGTACTAAATAATAAGTTAGGGGAGTCCGTTGACAGAACATATAATTTAAACTGAATTTGTGGGAGGTGTTAAGTAAAAGACCACTCAAGGAGACAGGAGAGAAGGAAGGCTTCCAGCATCCCCACGGGATGGAGATAAAATGCTGGAGAACAGGAAGAACAAGAGAAGGTTAGAAAGGGAGGGCAAAAAGGGGGGGACATGGTGGAAGGGATTATCAGTCAACTCTAGGAGTTTGGGGAATAAAATAGTGGACTTGGAGGCCATCATGGTGGACAATTTATTTATTTATTTTTTTTTATTGAAATGTTTCACCAGGGCTTTCAGGGGTTGATATCCACCGCCTGCAGCTGGTGCAGAATTCTGCAAACCAGTTGCTGATAGAAACTTCTGGATCTTCCCATATCACACAGGTGCTGCGGGAACTGCACTGGTTGCCAGTCCAGTGGCGGATCACCTTCAAAGTCAGATTACTGACTTATAAAGCCCTGCACAAACTGGGCTCTGACTACCTGAAAGAGCTCCTGGTTCCTAACCACCCTGTGAGACTGCTCTGCTCGGCAGACGAGAGGTTGCTAGAGATTCCGAGGCTGACCTTAAAATCTTCTGGGGCCTGTGCTTTTATGTTCACGGCCCCTTCCCTCTGGAATTCTCTACCCCATCGGATCAGGGAGTGCACAACCATGGGGAGTTTTAAACAGGCCCTAAAATCTTTTCTCTGGGCCAAAGCGTATGGTTGCAATGATTGCTGATTTGTATTGTTATTTTATGATGAAGACTCTGTTCTTATGGTATTTTATTGTCTTACTGTATTGCACCTTGATATTTGAAAGGTGCATAATAAATAAATCATTATTATTATTAACAAAAGCTCATCCCACTGTACATCCCGGAGAAAGGGGAGTAAGAACAATAAGTAATACAACAGGATACATACATCAGGAAGTAGCTTAACAGCATATAGACAGGGATTACAGGATTATAACCATCAATAGCTAAAAAATTTCTAGACTAGGATACATAGACAGAGACTTGCGGGAAGTATAGTAATAAGGTACCCAGCAAGTGGGTGATACAGAAGAGGTGACAGAAAGTGCTAGGTTGCAGAATGTGCTAGGGTTGTAAGAGGGGTTAGGAAGGGGGGCATATCTGGCCCAGCTGGAGGAAGGAGGAGGAGGTATAGACCAACAGCTAGGCAGGGCCCTGCAGGGCTAGGTGCAGAGAGAGAATAGGCTGAAGAGGAGTGGCGGATTTGGGTTGGTAGTTCATTCCAGAGCTTAGGTAGGTGATGGGAGAATGCCATTTGGCTGGATGTAGTATTTCTGTATGGTATATTCACAGAACAAGAGTCATCTGAATGGAGGGTGCAATTAGAGGGGTGAGGGGCAGATAAGGAGGTTGCCAGGTAAGGGGGCAGCTAGCCTAGCCAGAATTTTGAGGTAAGCTTTGCCGCATGCAAGGTTCTCCTGCCAACAAGTGATGGAAAATTTAAAGAGCGGTAAAGAGTGCAGTGGTGTGTCAGGGTAGGGGCATCCAAGTCAAACCGGCAGAAGGAGTTAAAGAGAGGTTCCAGCCTGGATAAGGAGGATTGAGGGGCAGATCCGTAAACAATGTTGCAATAGTTGAAACTTGGCAGTAAAATTTTATGTACCAGTTCACACCTAGCTGGAAGAGGGATTCTACCCCCGTTACGATAGTGGGCACCTAGCTTAGGCCAGAGTTTCTTCAGAATGGCATTGATGTGGATGGAGAAGTTTAGGTACCTATCCAGCTAAACTCTGATGTAGCAGAAGGAAGCGGTGTCTTCTAATAAAGTTCCATCAATGATGCAAAAGGTGGGTAAGGTGGGCAGGCTTGACAACCTCTGCTTAGTACTGAAAGTCATGGAGACTGTTTTCTTTCAGTTTAGAAAGAGATGATGCTCACTTAGCAAGCATTGCACATTGTTGACTTCAAGCTGGAGCCTGGCGGTGACATCAGGGACTGATTTGTCAGTTGTGAACAGTACAGTGTCATCAGCGTACATGCGTATGTTAGTTGATAAGCAAAACTGAGGGAGATCATTGAGGAAGACTGAAAAATGGAGAGGCCAAGTACTGATCCCTGGGGGACTCCCATGGTAATGGGGAGGGGTGAGGAGATGGCACCTGCCATACCGACAGATTGTGTTCTGCCTGACAGATAGGACTAGAACCAATAAGTGGCATTAGGGGAGAGACCAGTGGACCTGAGGCAGGACAGGAGTATATGGTGGGAGACTGTATCAAAGGCCTTGGCCAGGGTCTGGACATAGTAGCGATAAGTGAGACATGATGGACAGTGCATCATGCCTGGGAGACAGTTATCCCAGGCTACAGAATGTTTAGGAGGGACAGGACTGGAAATAGTGGGGTGGCATTATACATCAAAGATGACATTAGGGAAACAGAAGGGGAGGAGGAGGAGGATGCTGAGACAGAGTTCATGTAGGTCATACTAGACAAATGGACTGGTGAATCAATGAGGCTAGGGACAGTATACAGATCTCCTGTGCAGGGGGAGGAAGGGGATAGACAGCTGATGCAGATAGTTACATGGATGGTTCTCAAGGGGGGCTTATACTAGTGGGGGACCTAAACTTTCCTGATGTGGACTGTGAGATCCTGGCTGTGGTATCAACTAGGAGAGAGGGATCCTTGAGGTGCTACAGGGTGTATTCATGCAACAGCAGATTAGGGAATCCACTAGAGATGATAACATACTGGACGTGGTCCTCACAAATTGAGAAAGTGTAGAAGAGGTGGTGGTGGATCACGGACTAGCTACAAGTAATCGCAGGACTGTAATATTCAGTGTAAAGATGGGGAGGGAGGCAAATAGGACCAGTATGAGGGTTATGGACTCCAGGAAGATGGACTTTAACAGAATAAAGAGGATCATCAATGAAGAAATGTCAGAGAAAGGAAATATAGAGGATGTAGAGGAGTTATGGGAAACTATCAAAGTGATGGTACTGAAAGCCACTGAAATTTGCATTAAGAAGGTGAGGAAGTACAGAAAAAGGAGGAGACCACTCTGGTTTACAAGGGAGGTGCCAAAGGCAGTCAGGAAAAGGAAAGGGGCATTCAGAAAATATAAGATGACACAAAGGAAGGAGGACATGGGGGCTTATAAAGAAAAGTGGAGGATAGTAGGGCAGATGATAAGGAGGGCTGAAGCAGACACTGAGGAGAAAACAGCTAGGCAGGCCAAAAGGAGAGATACAACTTTTTTAAGTATGTGGGGAAAAGAAGGAAGGCATGGTAGGGAATAGTAAGGTTGCGGGGGGAGGGAGAAATACAACTGGATTAAGAGTTTGAGAAAGCAGAGTCATAAAATAGCTACTTCTGCTCAGTCTTCACAGGGGGAACGGGAATGGACTTGAACTGAGGGGGAGGGGTATGGAGGGCAAGAAGGTGGATCCTAGCCTGTTCAGCATAGACAGGGTAAGGGAGGAATTGGGCAGGTTAAAGGTGGGCAAGGCAATGAGGACGGACAGCTTGCACCTGAAGGTACCCCGGGAACTGATGGAAGAGCTGGCAGCCCCACTAACGAGACTGTTTAACTTTTCACTGGAAACAGGATGTGTGCCAAGGGACTGAAGGAGAGGCAGATGTGGTGCCCCAGCATGTGAGGGGCAATAAGGAGGTAACAGAGAATTATCTCCCGGTTAACCTCACTTCGGTGGTGCGTAAGGTGATGGAGGCACTAATAAAGGATAGGGTGGTGGACTACCTGGTGGACAGCGGCCTGCAGGATGGTAGGCAGTATGGCTTCATGAATGTGAGGTCATGCAAGAAGAACCTGCTAGAGTTCTTCAATAGGGTGACGAAGGTGGTTGACCAGGGGAGGGCAGTAGACATAGCCTATCTGGGCTTCAGTAAGGTCTTCAACACCGTCCCTCACAGAAGGCTAGTAAATAAGCTGGAAAGCCTTGGGGTGGGTCAAAAAATAACTAAGTGGGTGGAAAACTGGTTGAAGGGCAGAAGCCAGAGAATGATGGTAAATGGAGTGCACTCCCGGGTGAGGGGGTGATGAGTGGAGTGCCCCAGGGGACAGTACTGGAACCCCTCCTTTCTAACATCTACATCGGTGATATAACAAATGGTCTGGAGTGAAGAGTGTGTCTATTTGCAGATGATACCAAAATCTGCAGTAGGGTGGACAATCCAGGGGGAGTTGAGGCCATGAGACAGGACCTGAAGGTTCTGTAGGGGTGGTCCAAAATTTGGCAACTGAAATTCAATGCCAAAAAGTGCGCTGGGATGAACTTGCAGCTTAAAAATCCATGAGCAACTTACACTCTAGAGGGAGAGGAAATCAAAAAACAGAGAAAAAGTGGGATCTGGGAATTATAATATTAAGCAACCTCAAGGTAGGAACCATTACAGCAAAGCGGTGGGGAAGGCAAATGGAATGTTGGCATGCATTGGGAGGGACATAACTAGTAGAAGGAGAGAGGTGCTGATGCCTTTTCACAAGACCTGGGTGAGGCCACACCTGGAGTATGAGGTCCAGTTCTGGAGACAACAACTTTACAAGGATATAGATGAGTTTGAGAGGGTTCAGAGAAGGGCAACCAAGATGGTGCATGGTATGCAGGGGAAACCATACGAGCAGAGATGTAGGGAACTGGATCTATGCCCAATGAAGACTAGAAGGGAGAGAGGAGATATGACTGAAACTTTTAAATACATGAAGGGGATCAATAAGGTGAAGGAGGGGAGCTTGTTCAGAAGGAAAGAGGGGGCTAAAACTAGAGGGCATTCCCTAAGATTGGAAGGAGGGAGATATAGAGGAAATGTGAGGGGGCACTTCTTTATGGAAAGGGTAGTGGAGGCCTGGAATAAACTACCAGAAGAGGTGGTGGTGCTGAAAAGGTGGTGGGTTTTAAGTGGGCATGAGACAGACATATGGGATTGGTAAGTAAGGGAAAGGGTGGGCCCTTGAAATATGATATGAGTAGGGGAGGGGTTAAAACGGCAGACTCAATGGGCCGGTGGGTCCTTTTCTGCCCTCAGATTTCTATGATTTGAAGATTCTATTCCTGAGACCATCTGTGGCTTGTACTACATGATTTGGCATTGCACATGTAATACTGCCCCTCTAGATAGCTCGAGCATGTTCTCCTACCGCTTTTTTTAAGCATCTGGTGGTCTTTCCTGAATAGAAAGCTTGGTAGGAACAAGTGGCTAAATAAATGACACCTATTGAATTGCATGTGATGAGTTGTCTGACCTCATGTTTTTTAGTAGTGTTCACACTTGTGAAGTCTGCCATTAACAATATTTTGACAGTTAACACATATTTTGCATTCTATGCAACCCTTAACACCTTGGTTTAACCAGGTTTTGGGAGGTCTAGGTTCAGTGTAATGACTATGGACAAGGGTGTCTTTTAGAGTTTTGGCTCTTCTAAATGACGTTCTACTTGGCTGTTCTGTTAAATCCTTCAGCCATGGATCACTGGACAAAGTGTACAGTGTGCCAGTGCTTTTTAATAATCTGTTTGAGACACTGGGCTTGAGTAAAATAGGTTGTTACAAAGTTAAATTGTTTATTTTTATCAAGATCTGGTGTTTTGTCCAATAACAAATCTTCCCTGTTCTGGGTATCTGCATGTGTTCTTGCTTTTTGTATAGTTCTCTGACTATATCCATGTTCCTGGAATCTACATGCCATTCATCCATGCCTGGCATCATATCTTGTACTGCGCTACAGTTTCTTTTGGCTCTCAGGAATTGTCCCTTCAGTGTGTAGTATTTTGAATGGTATGCCTTGGGTGACAACTAGAGGCTAAAAGGAGTGTATTACTATTTGTAGTTTTTTTTGAACATTCATGTATAAATATGCCCGTCATTGTTTTTATTTGATTGTCAGATCCAGGAAGTTCACTTGTTTCTTATGTGCGGTACTAGTAAATGTTAAATGACTATCGGTACTATGCATATATTGTATGGATTCTAGCAACAGTGTCTCACCACCTGTCCACACATGAAAAACATCATCAATAAAATGCTTAAACAATAAAATATATTTAAAGAATTGCTTCTGAAGCCGGCCCATTGGCGCTGAGGTTTGAGGTACTGGACGCCACACCTCATGCCACGCTGGTGACCCAGGTTCAGGAATGGAGTCGGGCCACCAGGGGCTGGCAGTTGAGAGGTAGGATTGAGCATCCCATAATTGTTTTTCTACCTCTGGAGTTGGTTTGGGGCATGTGTCGCACTGCAGTAGAGCCTAGCGGAGGCTAGGTGCACTGTTAGTGGTGAGCATATAAAGGGGAGGGAGCGCAGCGGATGCCTGCATGTAGGTGCATCAGGCATCACTGCATTTCCATCTCTTGCTGGGGAAGTAAAAGGTGGAATATTGCGGGGCTACCACAGCAGCTCATGGCCAAGCCCTGTGCCCCAAACACAAGAGGTGTGGCCACCTGGTTCCCTGTCACAGGGGGGTGTCCTGTTAATTTCATCAGGGCCTGTGTGAGTCAGGCACAGCAGCATATGCTATACCTGGTCCTGGTGTGGGTGCTGGTGGCCGGAGTTGTTGTGGCCTGCTTCACACTGGAGGTGAGTAAAGTGTTACATGATAAAAAAATTACTAAAAAATGGATTCTGAATTTCGTTTAGTACATACTTGTTTTCCCATGCTCCGACATATACAGATTGGCTATGGCAGACACACAAGTCATCCCCATATCCATCCCCTTTGTTTGCAAATACATGGTTTTATCAAAAAGAAAAGTGTTACATTTTAGAATGTGGCACATGGGGGCTCAGGGATTGAGAATCCCAGTTGCCACTTGGAGAATGCCACATGCCCTGTGCGCCATTCATTTGGCACACCAGGGCTTGAAGCAATCCAGTCCCTTTGAACATCGAGCCAACCGCATAGTATACCTTGTGTTCTCAAGAAATGTTATGACTGTTTAAAACAGTTCAGTTTCAATTTAACTTTATTATTGCTCGGTCAGAGATCATTACAAAATCCATTACACAGCTTGGTAGTGTTTAAAAGCACTACCAATCTGAAATAAACATAATGTAAAGATATGAAGTGCAACATACATTCTGTTTTGTATACTGCATGTGCTGGATATAGGAACAGCAAGCTTCATGTCTCATTCCAATACAATGTTAGCGAATGCATCACAGGAAGCAAAATTTGATATTCTGATTGTGCATCTGATATGAATCAGTCAGATGAAAGTAAAGCAACTCCCACAATGTAAAAAACAGACTTGTGAAAATAGATTATTACTATCCATTAAAAATAATCCCCCTAAAACACCAATAGCAATTCTGCATTTTCTGCTTCTCCCCTCCTGTCTGATTTACTTCTAGTTGATGAAACCTATTTTGTGATTGTCCACACACAGCACTTGCTTCAGCTTCACTCACAAATCCATTATTTAAATCCTGACAACTCTGCAAAATCATGGCAACCTCCCAGGCACCAGTAAGCTTCCCTCCATAGTCCCCTGCTCCCCCCGACAAGGTCATTCTGACCCCAATTCAACTCACCCTTGTAAAACAACATGATGATGGGAGAAATTATATATGTGATGTGACTGTAAAAATGCATGCCCCTGAAGACAACCATGTACCTGAACTTCCACCACCACTGTAAAGTTTAGAACACTTTGGATTATAAAAGGAAATTGAAGCACAATCATTAAACATTTAGACACCAACTAGGATGATTTGACCTTTTGCCAAACTTCAGACACACAACAAAATACTGTAAAGATAAATGTTGTTGGTTAAAAGCTTTTAAGGAATAATAACAACAAGAACAAGTAAGAACAAGAACACAAAAACAACAAAACAGCATACAGAATGAACAAAATAACTACAGGATTTACAAGAAAAAAATACTAATAACACAACTATTTACAAGACTGAAACTGAGAAAGGAGGACAACACCATTCTCCAGTTACTCCTCCTGTGGTGCTGAGGTAGGGCTGCTGGCTTGTTTCACCTGTGCTGCATGGCAGCAGGGTTCTGCTTCCCCCTTGCTTTCACATTGCCAACCAGCTACAATAAAACAGAGTGCACAATGTGCTCCATGTGGGCTTGGCCTTCCTGCAGGACTTTTATTTCCTTCTTCAATTCCAGAATATCTTCATGTGACACTTCGATTCAGGGTGTTGGGTAGGGCAGCTGACTCATTTCATCAGTGCTGCAAGGCAGCATGGGTCTGCCTCTCCCTTGCGCTCACATTTTTCCTCAGATAAGCACACACAGACTTCTCTCCTACTCTGTCTTCAGAATACTGCACTGAAGATAGCTTCCGCATGCAATAAGAGCTTGTTTTAGCAATATGTGACCTCAAATCCCATAGTACATTGCAAACCTCTCCTCTGTGCCAAACTTTGCCAACAAAGTTACCAGCTTCACATGTTGCTAACTTTGCCTCTGTACCAAACTCCACTGGTGGAGTAGCCATCTTCGCATTTCATGGAGTTATCAGTTTTCTGCAAGTCTGGACTTTGCACAGTGAATTATCTCCATGAAATGAGGTGCATTTGCCTATAAATCTACAGAGTGAAGTTTTTAAACTTTGCATATCACTACTGACAACTGACAGTTCAAGGTGTAGCCCAATGGAGGGGATTCTCTCAAAGATCTACTGTGTAAGAAACTGTTCTTTATAGAACTGTACTTGTATTTAGACTGTGAAGATTGTACATTTCAACAAAGTAAGGTATTGGTAGTTTTGGAATTTTCGAGGTGTCAGGCAAGCTGTTCTGCTAGGGTATTTAACCTTAAAATATAAAAATGTTATGAAAAATAAAATAAATAACATTTTTGGAGCTAGATCTGCTCAGAAACCTTTTTAAAAAGAATGCCAACAATGTGCTTTACTAATTATTTGATTTAAGTACAGAGCAGGCACAAGTCAAACATTTTTTTAACAGTAGCATTTTCTCACTCATTTGTTTTATATCAAGGTAACCATATATTAGAAAAAAATATGTGTGAGGTAATTACTGTTTATTTTACAGTAGTATTCATCAACCATTAAAAAATGCTCACATTTTGAGAATTACAAAATGACTATAAATTATTTGAAGTACTGTAATTTGATTGAATAACAGTACTTCATTTCTGAAAGATGTGCTTTGAAATCATTATCAGGTTTCAGACCTTCTGTATAAAAACAGAAAAAGATGAATTAGAGAAAAGTTGCAAAGAAACTCATTATTTAAAACAAGATATTATATGCCCTCACAAGAGAATTGTCTAAGGACTGGAAATGAAAATGTTAGTATGTCACCTATTAAATATGGTAAAAAAAGTAGCTGGACACTGTCATACAGTATGTCCAGATTATAAATGTTTTAATTTAATTTATTTATGCAATTGATCTGCATCATTAACACACGCTGATGTCACCAAAATGCTATAGCAGAAGAAGAAAATTCTGAAGTAAGAGCTGTCAAATGTTTGAAAACATAAAAAAATACAAAACTGGGGTCAGGTCTCAACAGGGTAATATGTCATTTGCAAGGAACTAGTGGTAGGAGGTGTCAGCTAGCTCATTTGGTAGTACATCTGCCTCTGAGCCAGAAGGTCATGGGTTCTAGTCCCACAACTGCATTTGTCTCATTCTGTAAAAATACTAGACGCAAGTGCAGTTCGTGTGGTTGGGAGAGGTTTACTATCAGGGTGTGATATCCTTTGGATGAGAAGTTAAACCATTGTCTCATCTGCCCATCTCTGGTGCTGTCCTGGTGGGGTAAGTGAATGAACCCAAGACACACTTCATAAAAACTGAAGTTTCCTTGGTGCCCTGGCCAGCAGTCCCCTTTTCTTAGAAACATTTTGTACAATTCTCCAAAGCTATGTCTGGGTGTTTATGTACAAAATGACTGCCACTACACATTTACAGTCACTTCACTACCAGTCTCTGATTGTTTGTTGTTGTTCTGCTCATCATCATCGTTATTTTCATCTTCTTCTCCTTCTCATTCTCCTTCTCCTCAACCTACTCTTTCCTCTTCCTTCTTTATTTTATTAGAAAAGCAGCTTTGAACACAAACGCTTATTTTCAAAGATTCAACATAATGGTCACTCGAATACAATGTAACAACATAATAACACAGAGAAGCAATAAACAGAACAGAACAGTTAATCAATTAATAAGTTACAGGAAATATTATTTGCAACTACAGAAACTTTGTACAGAAAGCAATAACAGAGGTGATAGAAACACAGAAACATAGAACTTGACCGCAGATAAGGATCAATTGGCCCACCTAGTCTGCCCATTTTCCCTGCCTACTGCAATACTGCAGACCCGATTTAATCTCTGGCTTTACCTTCTCTTTCCAATCACTAGGGTTCCCTTATGCCTATCTCATACATTCTTGAATTCCCCTACCCATTTTGGCCCCCACCACTTCTGCTGAGCGGCAGTTCCATGCATATGCCACCCTCATTTGAATTGTGCAATGTTGGTGAGATTAAACAATGAGTCCAGAAAGCCATTCTGTCAACCAGCCACCCTTACTGCAAAGGTGTACTGTCCCTGTTTAGATCTAAAGAAAAAAAAACTTTATAGAGTATTCCTTGTCATAATCCTGTTGTTGTATTGGTTTAAAACAATGTAGAAGCATTTTTTTTAAGTAATGAAGGAGGGGCGTGTCCAAGTATGCCTTTTTCCCAACAGGAAGGTTTGGTACCTGATTCTGTTAAATAACAGTAGCCAATTGGTTTGGGTATACAATGTACTATTCAATTGTGGGTTAATTTTTCAACCTCCAAAACAAATCAGTAGACCTTGTTGCAGATCACCTTTATTACGTTCAACATGGTGTCACTCGCCACTGACAAGAGAGTAGACAGTGGGCGAGAGTCAATAAGTGATAGTATGGAGCTAGACTCAATCAGACATCCTGCTTCAGCAGAGAGGTGCTATAGTTCCTGTAAATAGTTCCAAGTTTCCTGTTAACCATCAGTTCCAGGCTATTCTTCTTTTACTTGTTGCTGTTGCTGTTGTTGTTGCTGTTCTTCTTCTTCTTCTTCTTCCTCTTTTTCAGGAGGTAGTATAGTGCAGTGGTTTAGAGCTCTGAGCTGCAACCCTGGAGTCCTGGGTTTGAATCCAACAGCCCCCCTCTTGCATACTGTGTGACCCTGAACAAGTCACTTAACTTCCTTGTGCTCTCAGGTCGCACCTGGAAACAAGCTTTGGCTTAGTGTGCCTTTTCTGGTTAAACAATTTCTTCTTCTTCTTTTTCTCCTCCTCCTCCTCCTCCTCCTTCTTTTCTTTCTTCTTCTTCTCCTTCTCTGTCTCCCTCTCCCTCTTCCTCTTCCTCTTCCTCTTCACAGAGCTGAATCTGGAGACCTGGGTTGGAATCCTACAATAACCACTTATTATCTCTGTAACCCTGAGCAAGTCACGTAATCTTAAATCCACAAGGGTGCATTTACATTGAATACAGAGTGGCAGACAGACAGACAGGCAGAAGACAGGAAAACATGTGGCTTAGCTGGGAGTTTACCCAGGATGCTTGGAATACCATTCCACTGCAGTTCCAGCTGTGCCACAGCACATTTGGAAACCTGTGACTCCTAGAGATACCAATTCTTCCTCAAACGCACTACCAAGAGCTACAACATTTTAATTACATTTAATTCACATGACTCCCTTAGCCTCTTTGTTCTCAATCTCTGAATTCTCTCTAATCTGTCTCTGTGGTACTTAAATATCTCTTCCTACTTTAAAGAACAACAATATTTTCTCCCCATCTATCTCTAGGATTATAAAGTGCTTTGGGATACAGTCTGTATGAAAGGCACTACAGTATATTAATTCAGATGCCTTTCCAATTAACTTAGAGCTGTGCCAGTCAGGATGCAACACTACAGTGCTGCAGGAGATCACAAAATGCTGCAATATACTGCAGGGATCAATGTAATTCAATGACAGTGAAGCCCTTTTGTTATGCAGTATTTTGCAGCATGTCACTTACTGCAAGTTATTGTGTTGCACTGTGGCTGACTATGCTGCATGCAAAGTAATTGATAGACTCAGTAATCCTTTAAGAAAATTGGACTCTGTATCTGGTGCTCAGTTCACAAAACATGCTTGTGATGTATATGGATGATATTAAAATTACCTACAATTTCACCTGTTGTTTTCAAAGTTTCAATTCTTAAAAGCGCTTCTCAGATTCACAACTGCATGTATTGGGAAACAATTCCTTGGAATACTGGGGGGGAATAATGAGGGTGAAAGAAGACCTGCCTGCTTAAAGGACTGAGGGCAACAAGGAGTAAACACACGCACACACACACACACACACACACACACAAAAAAAAAAAACACTTGTACTAACAATCTATATCCTCACTGAATGTATTCTACCCCAGTGGGTTCTGAGTATGGGGATATCAGAAATAAAATGCTCTGTGCTGCTGTGAACCACTGTCACTCGCAATGGCTCTTTCATATTTTTATAACCTGCAAGGACACTATTTAGAAGTCACTCTTAGTATGAAAAGCTTTATTCACACACTTGCCATCGTACAAAACCACCATATGCATTAAAACCATAAAACTCAATGTTACATAAACTACCACATATTGGCTTGACCCAGATTCCTTTTCTAGTAGACAGTTCCTCAATTAGATAACTTCATAATTTAAATTGCATCTTTCTCAATATTGCACTAAAAATGCCTATCCATCGGAAAACTAACTTTTTAACTTCCAACATTCCATAGATAGTAGTCATGAGGGAGACAGATGCACACCACATGTGTCTAGCTTATTGGCAAGGAGTGTCTTTATATGCTAAGCAACATTTCTGCATTCTGCAAATAAAGCAACAAATGTTCACTGCACATTAATCATGTCCAATATACTATATTAAAAGTGTAAAATCCAGGAATTCTATTCAAACGTAGTGACAGTTATGAATGGGTAGCAGTATGGCATGGAGGTTAGAGCAACAAGCTGTGAATGAACTTTGCATATCCAGCAGACCTGGATTTGATGCCCACAATCTCCTATGGCACACTGTGTGTCCCAGAGGAAGTTACTTAACCTCCCCAATGCTCCCAGGTCACCGTCGAAAATAGGTCTTTGGCCTGGTGTGCCTTACCCAGTTACCAAACAATCAAAAAAAAAAAGGGATCCTTTCTGTCAAAACCCATTTTCATGTGGTTATAATCAGCCATTTTAGACCACATTACTGCAAATGGTGGCATGCAGCATTGCAGTCCTAGGGTCTCTTGATTCTGGAAATTTCATGAAGATCTGTTTCTTTTGTTTTGAGTAAAGTGCTGAATTTAAATCTCTTTGCCTGATTTGCACTTTAATGTTTTGCAAAGGATAGAGAAAAAGGGAGAAGTAGTTCAGGGATGAAACATACAAGCTTTTTAGATCTCATTGAGGAATGGTCCTTTTTTTGTTACAAAATGTTAATTCATTTTTCCGTTAATTATGACTTCTTTGTTTTGCATGCTCAAGTTGTAAAAAATAATGTTGAAATAGTGCTTTTTTTCAGTATAAAGTTATACAGAAACAAAAAACCTTAAGATAAGATAACATTCATAATACTTAAAAATAGTTATGTGCCACACTTCAGTGTTTCTGAGGGAGGGTTAGCACAAGTCACACAAGCTATTTATTTATTTTTTTTTTGTAAAAACAAGATTAATTACTAATTAGGTATTTTTCATTAAAATGTACATTTTGCATATGAATCCTTTACAATTTTTTGTAACATTTACTTGCAACATGAATACTCAGATTTTGAAAATATTCTTGCTTCATAGTGTTTTCCATGCTCTGCAATGAATGTTAAAATCTTTGAGAGCTAATAAAGTACTTGTTAAAATGTACGAGCTGCATGATGGTTTTGGAAAGCTATGTGCTGCATGGCGGATTTAATAATCAACATGCTGCTCAATGGTTAGCAAAACCTACATGCTGTACAATGTTTTTTCTAGTTTTCAAAATCTATCAGCTGCATGACAATATTGCAGATCGGCATGTTTCATGAAGGTTTGGAAAATACATATTCTCCATAAACATTTTGAAAATGTATGTGCAGCATTAAAGATTAAAAACAATCATCATACTGACTGACTGTTTTCTCAAGCTACATGCTGCTCTTTGGTTTTAAAAAATATGAATATATGCATGCAGCACAAGAGTTTCATTTGGAAATCAGGGTGTGTTGTGAAAATGTTTTTACTTAGTGTTAATTATCTACATACGCAACAACTTTATTGAATATTTAAATATTAAGAGTCATATTGTACTATTTCAGAGGGTAAATATATAATGAAGCAAACTCTCAACCCTTGGTATGACCTGGGCTCTGTGCACACCAGAAATGGTCTGTACTGAACTGAGGAACTGTATTATGCAGAACTGGTCCCAACCAGACATTCTTAGCTGGGGTTCACTGTCCCTGGCTCTCGCAGTGCATAACTGTGTATTTGAACCCATTTATAGTATCTCTATCACCACTTTTTCTAATAATATTTTCCATGGATCCATCACCTTCTTAGTGAAGTAAAACAACCTCATGTCCCTCCTGATGTTTCCACAGACTAGCCTTTATTCCTTTCCTCTCATGACAACACTACTATTCTTGTTGAACATGTTTTTACAATTGACTCTGTTTATTCCCCTCAGGATCTTCTACATCTTTATCATGTTACCTCTCTCCTTTTTGGTGTCCAGTAAGTACAGATTTAAGGATTTCAACCTTTTCCACGTAGTAGCTGCACTGTTGATTGTGGATCATCTTGGTGACCCTATGCTGCAGAGATGATAGCATATCCCTGTCCTTTCACAGGAGTAGACTCCAAACCTGGACACAGTACTCAGGCTTCATACTATGGAATGTTAGGAGCTGGATGCCATATGCCCATATTTGCTGCTATAGGAACTCTAACAAAAGTTCCTCCATTTAGTGTTTAGTTATCCAGTCTCCCTTTAAATTCTGTTTCTGTTTTATTAATCCCCACTTCAGTTGGTTGCATTCCATGCATTCAGTATCCTTGATATGTAAAAGTACTTCCTTCTATTACTCCTAAATTTTATTCCCCTAATCTGTAGCAGATGTCCTCTAGTTTCCGTCCTCCCATTTTTAAATCTAATATTCAATTCGGTTGGAGAATTGGATCCTGCACGTTGTCATACATAAGTAGGCTATCCCCATGTATGCACCTAGTTCTGAATAACATTAGGTCCAGTAATAGCAAACAATCTTCATACCCTTTATTAATACTAATAATAATAATGATAAACTTTATTTATAGAGTGCAATTCACAAGTACCAAAGCACTTTAACAGTAAGTGAAAAATTAAAATAGATTAAGACCATAAATAATTGAAATTCAGTTAATGACAAATTAAAAAATCAATATCAAGTTATCCATATCATGTTAAGGAGAAAGCAAGACTAAATAAATATTTTTTTAGGGCAGCTTTGAAGCTCTCCAAAGTCAGGCACTCCTGAAGTCGATGAGGTAGAGAGTTCCACAGGGCAGGGGTTGCATAAGAAAATACTTGCACCCCAGATGTCTTCAGCTAAATCCTGGGAATCTCTAGCAATCCCTCATCAGTGGAGCACAGTAGTCAGAAGGGGCAATAGGGGGCACAGAAGCACTTGTAAGTAGTATGGTCCCAGTCCATGTAGGGCTTCATAAGTCAGCAGACTGACCTTGAAGGTGATCAGCCATAGAACTGGCAGCCAGGTTTGTCCCTTTATAATCTTACTATATTTTCTCTGAACTCTTTCTATACTATTTCTCTCTTTTTTCTTATAGGCATTCCACAACTGGGAAGCAAACTCAAAGTGTGGGTAAATATATGCCCTAAATAGTGTCATCATTATTTCACTTTCCCTTGATGAGCAAGAAAGAATTCAATTGCTACAATGTAAGGACATGGAGAAATGCACCAAGAAGGCACTGAACACTATAACTTTTGCCACTGAATTTATTGGTTTAGCAAGATGATGATAAATATTATACATTAAAATTGGCGAATCCTAACCAGTGACAACACAGTATACAAAGCTATAAGAACTAAACCAAGGGAGTTGTTCCACAAAGCAGCAAATATCTGAGATAAAGTAGTGCATAACAGGTTACCAGGAGCATGATTTGTAGCAAGTGGTCGAATGTGGCTTCCAAATAAGGCAAAAGGCTTTTACACATGTCATTGCTGCAATATTTGTTAATACACTCAACCAAGTAACCAATTTCAGCATCCTTTGCAGGATGACATCAGGGTCAAAATCATAGAGTGCATAATTATTGATGCATATTTTATGGTGTATGCTTTGTGGTGTAATCGTAAGGTGCTTTATGTTGGGCGCACCATCAGACCATTAAAACAAATGTTGCAAGACCACGTGAGATCTATAGAAAATGGAAGGGAGGATACCCCGGTTGGAGTGCATTTTTTCTCTCTCCATAATTCAAATGCAGAACATATGAGCTTTTTTGATATAGAACATGTCGCAACTTTAAAACAAGCATTTGTCAATGCTGAATGTTTTCCTGCTGGTATTAGCATTGGAAATGGAGGAGTTAGACAGATGCAGAATAGGAATGGCAGTGAAGTGCAGATTTAGTGAAGGAGCAGATTTATGCTGGACTCCCTTCAGGGTGCCTTCCTCAAGCAACTGGTCGTGGAACCAACTCGGCAGAAGGCAATACTGGACCTTGTGCTCACAAACAGGGACAGTGTGATGGGGGTAATAGTGGGTGAGCACCTGGGAAACAGTGACCACCAGTCATTGTGGTTTGAAATCACAGAAAGAGCAGAACCAAACCACACAAAAACACGTATCCTGGATTTTAGGGGGGCAGACTTTGGGAAAATGGGGAGATACTTGAAAGAGGCATTAAGTGGAATGGGACAGGAATCAGTGGTTGAGGAGTTGAGGAACAGTGGGCAGTATTTAAAATGGGGATTACAAGAACAACAGAATTATGTATTAAGCAGGTTAGCAAGAGGAAAAGGAAGAGGAGGCCATTATGGTTTTCCAAAGAGGTAGCAAAGAAAGTGAAAGCCAAAAGATTGCATTCAGGCAATACAAAAGACACAGGCAGAAGGGATAGGGAGAAGTACCAGGAGAAGCAAAGGGAGGCAGGGAGGTCAGTAAGGGAAGCCAAAGATCAGACAGAAGAACACATTTCAAAATCAGTAGGTAGCAGGGGACAAAACCTTTTACAGGTACATAAGTGAAAAAAAGAAAGACAAAGGGAGGATAGTGAGACTGAAGGGGGAGGATGGGAGCTGCGTGGAGGATGACAACAGTAAAGCTGACATACTGAACAGGTATTTCTGCTCAGTCTTTACTGAGGAGGAGGAGGGTAATGGGTCTGAAGGAGAACAAGGGGTGAGAATGGTGCAGAAATGGACACAAGTCCCTTTACACGAGAAAGGGTCCTGAAGGAACTGGAAGTAATAAGAGTTGATAAAGCAATGGGGCCAGATGGGTTTGCACCCAGGGTCATAAAGAACTAAGAGGTGGTGGCTGAACCTCTGTCTATCCTGTTTGCCGATCACTGAAACAGGGGGGTACCTAAAGACTGGAGGACAGCAGATGTAGTCCCCTTATACAAAAGTGGGAACAAAGAGAAGCAGGGAACTACAGACCAAGTCAGCCTCACCTCGGTAGTGGGGAAGATCATGGAAGCACTACTGAAGGAGAGATTGGTGGAACATCTGGTTGTCAATGGACTACAGGACCCAAGGCAGCATGGTTTCACCAGGGAGGTCATGTCAGACCAACCTCATTGAATTTTTGACTGGGTGACTAGGAGGTGGATCAGGGAGGGCAGTGGACATGGCCTATCTGGACTTCAGCAAGGCCTTTGACACTGTGCCACATAGAACTATTACACAAACTGGGGAATATGGGTGTGGGCAAGACAGTAGTGTGGTGGGTAGGTAACTGGCTGGGTGGCAGGACACAGAGGTGGTGGTAAATGGCTGTCACTCCACAGAGGAAGAGTGACCAGTGGAGTACCACAGGGATCAGTGCTGGGACCGGTCCTATTCAACATCTTCATCAGTGACATGCGCGGGACCTAGAAGGCAGAATTTCACTGTTTGCTGATGACACAAAGCTCTGTAACAGAGTAGACACACCAGAGGTGTAGACAGAATGAGAAGCAGCCTGCAGAAACTTGAAGAATGGTCAGGGGTTTGGCAGTTGAAATTCAATGCAAGAAGTGCAATATAATGCATATAGGGGCACAAAAACCCTGGCACAATATATCAGTTTGGGGGTGAGGATATAGCATGCACCAAGCAGGAAAGGGGTCTTGGGGTTATCATCTCTGATGACCTCAAGGTAGAAACAGTGCGACAAAGCAGCAGGTAAAGCAAATAGGATGCTGGGATGTATAGGCAGGGGCATTACCAGCAGGAAAGGAGGTCATAATTCCGATATACAAGACACTAGTGAGGCCCACCTGGAGTACAGTGTACAGTTCTGGAGACCATACCTACATAAGGACATAGACAGGGTAGAGAAGGTTCAGAGGAGCAACAAAGATGGTGCATGGATTGCATCACAAGTCCCTATGAAGACAGGTTGAAGGAACTGAACATGTACTCCCTGGAGGAGAGGAGGGAGAGAGGGATATGATAGAGACATACAAGTATCTTACAGGGAGGAACAGGGTGCAGGAAAACACTATTTTTAAGCAAAAAGATGTTCCAGGACTAGAGGCATGGGATGAAGTTGGAGAGGAGGACGATTCAGAGGAAACATGAGAAAGAATTTCTTCACAGAACAGGTGGTGGACAAGTGGAACACCCTGCCAGAGGAAGTGGTGGGGGCTGAAACAATCACGGGATTTAAGAATGCATGGGATAGACATAAAGGAATTCTGGAGGTCAGGGGAAAGGTGCAACAGACTTCTAGGAAAACAAACTGAATTTACAAGCTCAAATGGGCAGACTGGGTGGGCCATAGGCCCTTATCTGCCGACACTGTCTATCTATCTATGTATCTATGTATCTAAGTGTTGAACTTCACGCCAACCCCACCTCTACCCTGTAGAGATGGACAGGCATTGGGGTATGCATTTGGGTTGTCGCCCATAATGTTCATGCCATTTCGCCTCACCCTTTCCTGCAGACAAGTTTTGAGGTGTGTCTTGGGGTGTTTGGCTTTACAGTTACCCCATTCCATAAGAACGTACACTGGAATGGGTGCAGTATAGGAGAATGGGGTGAACTCTGGGGTCGAAGAGTCCAAGGAACACCTTGATGCCTGACACTGGCTGCAGGGGTGTGGGGGTGGAATAGCATGAGCATTACAGTCTGCAGCCCAAAGGCACATCCCTGATGCCTGTCAGTCTATACAGGGTGGGATGTTACAGTTAGAAACCCTAATGCCCCTGAGTTTTGTTGGTATTTGCACTACAAATTTTCAACATGGCCTTTTTGTGACCCCCACCACATGAAAGCATTTGGGACCTCTTCTCATGAACAGTGGCATTGTAATTTTGTTAATGTGTCACAGACTTTGATTTCCCACAGCCACCGTGCCATTCTCCACCAGATGTACAAAAACATGGATTGGGCAGGATGTGAAGACAGACAGCTGTACTATTCATAGGGAGGAGTGAAGAGATGGCAGTGGTGAAAATCTATAGTGAAAATATTAAAAATGCTCAAACTTCCGAACGTACGTGGAAACTGCTGAATGCATGCATGTAACATAGTCATTTACTGTTGGTATTTGCCAACTCCTTTACCGTTGGTATTTGTTACATTGCTACCATGTTTACCATGTTATGTATCTATGTGACATATGCTATCTATGTGACACATACTATGTACTTTGTTGTATACAATCCCATGTAATATTGTATGAAAGCTTGGGTCGCCCCTGAAAAAGGGAGTTCAAGTTCTAGTTCAAATTCAAGTTTATTAACCTATGGGCAGATATAAAATGCTGGTGTAGGAATAGCTTACATTAAACAAGACACTGTTGTGTAACTACATCAATGGTATTAGCAGGAATACTGTATAGTAAATCAGATAGTATTCTAATATTTGGGTTTTAAGTTGTTTTTGTATATGTGTATCTGATGTTTTATTGTGCATGTTTTTTTTTATGCTGTATATTATTCTTATGTTTGAAAATTTGTATCTGACTCACTGTAATGTATTTATGTAACAAATTGTAATGATCTTGTCTCGGACCTCGTTGAAAATTAGCTTTGTTCAATCGAGTCTATCCTTTATTCATACAAAATTCGTTGAATAAAAATATTTTACTACTACTACATTCTTTGCCAGATGTGTAAATGCATATTTTGGGCAGGATATGAAAAATGACAGCTGTACTCTTCATAAGGAGGTGTGAAAAAATGACAATGTTGAAAATCTGGAGTGAAAATATCACTAATGAGCGAAATTATGAGGGTGTGTGGAAACTGCACAATGTTCGCTCATAACACAATCATTTTATGGACTTTTGTCACTAAATTTCAACATTGGTATTTCATCAGGACACTGGGCCTGCATTGGGTGAACTGTGTCAAGCCTACAAATGCAGTGCTGGCGTTGGCTGCCACAGTGTTGCACCTCCACAACTCGCTTCTCTCCTAACTGCCACATAATGTTTCTTGTGCATGTGCCCAAGCAAACATAAAAAAGTAGTAATAGGATGAACCATTTATTGAAAAAAGGAAGTTATTGGATACTCGTGCTTGGAAGTGTGAAACCATCAGGGGTAAATGACCAGTAGGACATCAAACCATATCTATTGGATTAAAATGCTACTGCTTGGTTTACCTGTCCACTGTTATAAAAAAAAGGATAAAGAAGTAATCTGAAAAGAAGTTGAAAAAATGTGATTCAGTTTTGTAACAATGATTTTTTTGATGCAAAAATACTTTACACCACCAGTGGGTTTAATGAATAGCTCATGATGATCACACACTTTTCGGGTCAGAGTTACATCTTTTATTTTTCTCTTTCTTTTTGTGTGCATACATTAGGTACATTGGGGTTATATGAATTATTTAAAGGACCAGTGGGAGATAGTAAGATGAAAATTACTAGATATGGGTATCACTGCCCACTGTAAAAACTGAAATCTCCATTGGAATAATGTACTATTTTAAATATAAAAAAATTAATAAGTCAGTTTAAAATTATTCTTTGCCACCAAAGGAGGTACTGAGTACCTTCTGACGGTCACCGCTATTTTTGTTTAGAATTGTGCCTCTGTTCTCCACTGGTTTCTTTAATTTTGAATGTATACATGATACAATAGTGGTATAATAAGAAGATATACATATTAACTTCTGTTATTTGCTATCTATTTCATTGAAGGTACTGTATCTCATTTCTATCTAATCTTTTCTTCTGTGTACAGTAGATGGCATTTGTTGATTGCAGCTGCCTTGCAATATCACAACAGCCTCTTTTCCCTTCCTATCTTTCTGAAAATTACAGCAAGCAGTTTGTCACCAGTATGAGTTTGCCATAAGCAAGTTAATAATGAAAAAGGGTTCATTACTGATGCTAGAGACAACAAAAAAAACTCTGTGAACTAGCTGCTACTCTGACTTAAATTGATTTTTATACATTTTCTGAATTTTCTTTAAAGTTGACATTTCTGTGTATTTATGCAAATTATTTTCTTATTAAGCTGATGTTTATTCATAAAAATATTGGTATAATTAGATGTCACTTATCTCCCACTAACCAAGTCCTTGATTAAAGGTTTCGGAACCTAAACGTCAGGGAAATTTGTGGTCAGTGAATTCATCTGTGCACCTGTTACTTGTTAGTAAAGCATCTAATATCTTGAAGAAAGCTGGTGAATCTCTTGTTTTTGAGTGCAGGTAACTTGACTTTTCTGTATTTGGACTTGCCGCCCCATACCTGCACCATCCCATACCTGTGGATTCGCAGCCACTTGCTGGAAGTCTGTACTCAAATAGAGGCATGACCAATGACCTGTACAGGGGTAACATCACTACCTTCCTTCTAGTGTCAGATCCCCTCCCATGTATCCCAGCATTCTTGTTGCCTTGCAGTATGCTTTAATGCACTGGTTAGAGTGTTTGCAAGAGTCACTAATGATGAGTCCCAGGTCCCTTCATGCCAATGTTGGCACCAACCATAGCACCCTTTCCTGTAATCTGTGTGAGGGTTCTTCTACCCTATGTGCATCACTTTACACTTTTTGGCATTAAATTTCAGCTGTCTTGTTTTGGACAACTTCAACAACCTCTCCAGAGCCTTTTTTAACTCCTTACCCAATCTTTGCTTTCTACTCTGCAGTACAGTTTTGTGTTGTCACAAAAAGAAACATTTTACCTTGGATTCCCTCCCCTATGTTACAGATGAATATATTAAACAAAACTGGTCCTAAGAATTACCATTGTGTCAGACCACTAATGGTTAAAAGAAGTTCTAGATCCAAGATGGCGGCTGTGAGTAAGCTGCCTGGATTTTAGTTCAGCACCTTGGCATTTTTTATAGTTTTTTGCTTTGGTTATCTTTACTTTTTCTTTTTGTTTTTCATTTTTATAGTTAGGTAGTTTTAGATAGTTAGGGCAATTTTGTGAGGTAGATAGTGAGACGAGTTATTTTTTGCAGGGTAGTAGATACATTTTCCTAGTTTGGTGTATTACTGTGTTTGATTATCTGGACACCAAAACTACTAGCCTTTGGTATGGCTAGTTTGTATTTTTTCCAGTTTTGCCTTTATTTCTCTATTGCATTGGGAACAGTTGTTCATCTTCATTTGCATCATGGCTGGCTGTTACTAGATATGCCATGAGTGAATGGTGGACTAACGTGCATCGTGCTGGAGAGGTGTGAGTTCTGCCAAGGTCTAACTACTGGAATTTTGGATGCCTGTGTTGGAATTTTTGGAATGAGTCTGTGCGAGTTGCCAGCAGGAGGAAGGGAGGGAGGAAGACTGCCAGTCGTGGTTGTAGCACTGTGGGAAGGGAAATTGAATCTACCACCACAAGCCTTCTGCTTTCAAGAAATACATCTGCTGGCATGGTGAGAGGACACCTGACATTAGCCTTGAGAGGACTTTTGGATTTGGCCCAGGATCATTTTATACTTCCAGGTACCTGCTCCTTGCAATCCTTGGGGCTCAGTGAGTGGTCTGCAGGGTGAGTGTGATAGCGGTGAAGACAGTGGAGGGGGGTCTTGGACTGGAGGGTTTGCTCCCAGCCAACTGTATTGGTAGTGCTGAGTCTGGGGTCAGTGTATGTCGGAATCTCTACTGCTCCTCTACCTTGTGGCCCTGCCTTGTCTTGTGGTTCTCCCCACTGTCCCCTTGGGGTAGGTATAAGGGCTGTGTTTTCCAGGACTCAGGGTTGTGATGCCATACTGGGGATGAGGCCTGGAGAGGTTTATATCCAGGTGGACTTCTGGTGGAATACAGACCCTAGCGTGGTGTGCTCCTCCAGAGCCAAAGGATCCTGTACTGAGGTGGAGGCCAGAGGAACCTCTCCTCTGGGACCTTGGAGCACTGGTAGCCAGCTTCTCAGGTCTTGACCTACAGGGGGGCATGATTTATGATCTAAAGATTGGTGGAACTTGGAGCCAGATGAAGACTGGAGAATGGCTGGTGTGAAGCCCTCAGTGCGCTACTGACTAAAGCTGTATTATTGATTGGCCAACTACCCTTTGTTTTGTGCTTCATGGCTCAACTTTGGTTTTGACTTCTTTAATTCTATGACTGTCTTTCCATGGTGTTAGTCAGTAAACAGAACTCAACATCCCATTGGGGAGGAAGTGAGAGTACCTCCAAAAGTTGGTTTGTAAGTGATTTAATTTCTGTGGTTGCTGATCAGAGAAGAGCAACACTGGTCATAATTACCTGGACTGGGGAAGGTGATAGCTGTGCCCTGTCTAAATTCATCTCTTGCTGCTTTGGTATGATTCATAGGCACTAAATTATACCTTTATTGACTTTCATTTGAACTTTTTGGCACTAAACTTTAAAGATTTGTTGGGGTGGGTTTAGATTGAGGCTTGGGGTTTTGGTTAAGGGAGGGATAATGGTGGGAGGATTGTATATTTGTTATTTTATCTTCTTTAGGGTGTTGGCTATGGGTGTTAGACAGGATGTGCTGGCAAGTGGCTCTCCCAGTCAGGCTGTACTCCTCCTCAGAACTTCAGGACCTCTGCCCTTTTAATTGTTCACTTTACCTGCCAAGATTTATGCTCATTGTAGGGCATTTGTGGTAGTGGATAGGAGGCATGGAGGGCAGGGTCCTGGACAATGAGGAGGAAAGGAACAAAGTGGCTGGATTGGGGTTGTGGGACAAGAAGATGCCCAGGAGCAAAATGTAGACTGGAGTGGCATCCTCCCCATCTAGTACCCATACCCAAGGGTTCCACATTAGCTGGGAAGGTTCATTGGGTGACCTTGGAACCCCATCCTACCTAGATGGTGTTAAGCAATGCCAGGTCCATTAAAAATAAGACAGCTCTGATTGCTTATCTTGTTGTGTCATCGGACCTGGCATGCATCACTGAGACCTGGCTGAACATAAATGCTGGCCCAGTTCTTGAGGCAATGATGCCAGCTGGTTTCTCACTGATATGTCACCCTAGGTCGGATTGCAGGGGTGGGAGTGTTGCCATTTGTTTTAAAATGGAGCCGGGCCTGGTAGAGGTGCCATTGGGTGAGACCCAATCCATTGAGTGTATCCTGGGCACAGGTGTGGGGTGCAAAATTCTTCTCATTTACCATCCACCCAGGGATGGGGAGCATTTTTTGCAGGAAGTCATGGACTTCGTCATCCACACGGTGTTGGAGTCACCCAGAGTGATGGTGCTGGGTGACTTCAATGCAAGCAGTGATGATGAACTCTTGCATTTTGGACAGAACTTCCTCCAACTAATGTATTCCTTGAGCTTCACACAGGTTGTTTCCTCTGCGACTCATATTTCAGGTCACTCTTTGGATCTGGTCTTCCTACTGGGTATGGAAAGTACCAACTTGGTGGTGAGACTAGTTGGAAGGTCTGAGCATCCCACTATCAGGTTCAGTTTCCAGGCACCTCCATATAAGTCTGCCCCTTTGGAGATGGTCCGATAACACCCATTGAGGGATGTGATCCCAGATGACCTAATGGTGGTGTTGGATCTATTGGTATGTAAGAGTGCAAGCGTGGGACAAGAGGTTCTACTACAGGCCTATAATAATTCTGTGGTGGCAGCTCTGGATTCCACAGCTCCTTTCCAGGTTTTCCCCCTCTCCCTTCATCCTCAATCACCATGGTTTGACGGGACTTTGAGGGAGATAAGGACAGTGGGGTGAAGGCTACAGTGATACTGGCAGAAATCAGGACTAGATGCCAATAAGCTTAGAATGATGGCATATTATGCAAACTATCAATCAGTTATCTCCTGTAAGAAGGTAGAATTCCTGTCAGGGGAATCACTGCTGCATGGATCCGACTGGCTCAAATTTTTTGCACTGTGAACAGACTGTGCAATCTAGCCTGTCTGCAGTTGTGAAGAGCATTGTCACAGGATTAATGTGACTGGTTTGTTCGATTCTCTGCAGATAAGGTTGCCAGAATCAGGTCCGAGATCTGTTTGGAATGCTCTAAGAGGGGTTGTAGTGACTGGTGGGAGGTTGCAGAACCTTGGTCTGGTTGGTTGGCATTTGGCCAGGTGACAATCTCGGATGTCATGATGATCATCCAGAGTATGCAGTTGACCTGTGGTTTGGATCCAGGCCCAACCCGCCTCCTTGTGGGGTATATGGATGTCATCAGCCCAGTCCTGGTGGAGACAGTCAGGAGCTCATTAGAGACTGGGGAATCTCCTGATTCTTTGAAAGAGGCAGTGGTGATTCCCCTTCTTAAGAAATCTTCTTTCGACCTAGACTGTCTTGCCAACTACAGGCCCATCTCAAACCTTCCTTTTATGTGTAAGATTATTGAGAAGGTAGGTGGTTGCACTGCAGCAGGTGGATCTTCTTGCCATCCATGACATCTATGATCCTTTCCAGTCAGGTTTCATGAAAAAGCAAAGTACTGAGACTGCCCTTGTTCAGTGCTCAATTACCTCCTTGTTGTGAGAGATCAGATGAGACGTACTATCGTGGTCCTCCTTGATCTCTCTGTGGCATTTGACACTGTGGATTATGGAGTATTGCTTGAGCACCTGCTGCTGATCTGTGGGCTGTCTCATACAGTCCTCAGCTGGTTCCATTCTTTCCTCATTGGCAGGTATCAGAGAGTAGTGTTGGGGATTTTTTCCTCTGATACTTTCTCCCTGTTATGTGGGGTCCCACAGGGCTCGGTGCTTCCCCATGTTGTTCATAGTGTCCATGTTGCTATTGGGGGACATTGTAAGGTGACACAGCTGAGTTTTCACTGCTATACAGATGACACTCAACTGTACATGTCTTTTGCACCCAACCAGAATGTTGCGCTCCCGGTATTTAACACCTGCCTATCCGAGATCCAAGACTGGATGAATGTCAACTGGATGAAGTTGAATTCTGACAAGACTGAGGTTTTGGTTATGGACCCATGTCACTAGGCAGAGTGGTCTTCGGCAGGGTGAGCATCTGGTCTGGTATTGAGTAACTGCCAGCTGAAGACCTCTAGCCGGTTGCACAGTTTGGGCATTATCCTTGAAGAAGGATTAACCCTGAAGTTTCAGGTGTCATCTGTGGTGAAGACCTTGTTTTACCATCTGAGGAATATCACTAAGATTAGGCACCTGGTTCCTCCTGATGATCTTCCAACTCTGGTCCATGCCTTTTTGACCTCTTGCTTGGATTACTGTAATGGTTTCTAATTATGGCTACCAGGGGTTGATATCCACCATTTGAAGCTAGTGCAGAATGTGGCAGCCAGGTTACTGACTGGGCTTTCTTGATCTAGCAATATTACTTCTTTGCTGCATGCACTGCACTGGCTGCCAGTGCAATGGCAGATCACCTTTAAGGTTGGCTTGCTGACCTACAGAGCCCTACACAGACAGGGACTGAGTTATCTGCAAGTACTTCTTTGTCCCTACTGCCCACTCTGACTCCTCTTTCCTGATGATGAGGGATTGCTGGAGGTTCCCAGGGTGCAGTTGAAAACAGCTAGAGTTCATTCACTTGCTTTTGTAGTGCCTACCCTGTTGAATTCTCTACCTTGTCGGATTCAAGATTGTCAGACCATGGAGAGCTTCAAAATAGCACCTAAAATCCATTTATTTAATATTGCTTTTCTGAATTACTGAGAAAAATTAGTTGACTTGAGTACATTGGATTTTAATTCCTGTATTAAAGTTTTATAATTTTATTCTGCACAGCACTTTAATATTTGAATTGCACTTAATAAATACATTTTTATTATTATTATGATCTCTCTGTCCTCTGACTTTACCCCATTCACAACCACCCCTTGTCCCTCTCCAAACTGTCCCTATCCATTTGACCAAGTCCCTCCAAACTCCCATGTCTTCAAGCTTCCTTTGCAGCCTCCTGGATGGCATGGAGTGAAAGACTTTGATGAAGTTAAAGTAGAGTTAACATACCACATGCCCTCTATTAA
Source organism: Neoceratodus forsteri (assembly GCA_016271365.2). Lineage (NCBI taxonomy): Eukaryota > Metazoa > Chordata > Ceratodontiformes > Ceratodontidae > Neoceratodus > Neoceratodus forsteri. The sequence continues at coordinate 805,833,266 of CM057449.1, read as the reverse complement.
CCACCCTTGAGACCAAGTAAAAAAATATCACTAAGTTTGTCTGACTATGATCTCGTCTCAAAGCCATGCTGCTTGCTGTTCTACAACTTATTTGCTTCTAGGTAGGTCACTAGAGTTTCTTTGACTAGGGTCGCCATCAGCTTACCCACGATGGACATAAAACTAAATGGCCTGTAGATTTCTGGGTCTTCTTTGCTCCACTTATGGATTGGAACCCCATCCAAAGACCTCCAATCCCCTGGCACCACACCAGATGCTAACAAGCTTCTTAACAGCTCAGCCAGGGGCTCCAACTAGCTCTGAACCCAGCTCCCTAGCACACACTGGGGTGTACTTCATCCAGTCCTAGTGCTGTAGCTATTTTGAGGACTGCAAGTGCTCTCCTTACCCTGTCTACTGTGATCATAGTGCATCTAATGTCCTGAACCCTCAGTGGATGCCTTAATACCACTCTCTGGTAGCGGCCTTTTGTCTTCCACCATGAATACTGAACAGAAGTAATTATTTATGACACTATTCATTTAGTTTGTCATTGTTTGTGCTTCACCTCACCACAAAAGAAAATTTCAGTGCAGATAAAATAGTTTTTGCCCCTTAGTAGAACTAGACCTGCAATCCATTATTCTGTAGACCTGTGATTTTTCCATTTGTCACATCAAGCAGTATGCAGCTACAGGAGCCATCAGTGCGGTGTTGCAGTACATGACACAGTTGTGCATTGCTGAGTTACACTCCACAGATCTGCTCTATGTGTGTGTACTACATACTGTATGTATGTGCTGGCACTACATGGTACAGTGTTATTTGTGTCCTCGGCTGTGGGTTGTGCATTTGCATTGGCAGGTGTATAATCTGCATTGTTTGCTCACTATCATTTAGCTATGTAGCCTTTACAACATGGTACACACACATATCTACCTCCCTGTACCTGTTCTATTATCACACTGTATATTCTTTGCCAGCCACTACTATGTGCATGGATTCTGTATGTTGTTTTGTTGTGCCACAGCATGCTGTGTTCCATGTGTGCGATTCCAGGTGTCTCTGTGGTGCCCATACAAGTGCCATTGTCTACTGTGCCTCATGTCTTTGTGCCTGTTGTACCACATCTCACAGTGTGACACTTCCCACTGCAGTCAGTCATGATGATTGTGTACCTTCTGATTGTACTTGTTTCTGTACTGCACTGCATCTATCCATCCTTTGTGGGTGCTATTTATGAGGGTCCGGTTGTATTGCTTGGTGCATTCACATGCCATACTATTCTTATGTACTACTATCCTGTGTGCACACATTCCCTGCACATCATTGTTTTCTGCATGTGCCATACACATGTCAAATATGCTCCACTGTGGTCCACAGTTAATCAACTTTATTGGCATCTTTTGCTGTCACTGTCTGTGGGCAGGATAGTTGCCTTAATGCTGACACTGAGCAGGCACCAACATGTTTGCTCCAGTCATTCTGCCTTTGCTCACACCATGTGTATCTCTATACACACACATGCACACACACACACACACACACACACACACACACACACACACACACACACACATGCACCATGTGTCAGTTGTGCACCTTAGTGGGATGGCCGCACAGCTGTAGCCGGAACCTTCAGGTGACTGACTGGTGGTGTTTTTGTGTCTAATGTCCATGTCTTGGGGACATATTGTCTAACTGTTTCTTAGGTGCTTCACAGGACAGCAGACAGCACAAGGATGGGCTGAAAGTGGAGTTGTCATGCCTATGGCAGTACTGGCAGGTCTTGCTGTTGACAGCCTAGATGGAGCCCAGTAGGTCAAGTAGTCAAAATTACACTATATGCAGGATGCTTGAGTTTTAATAGTTTGTGTTTTATCTTCTGTAGGTGGGTATGGTGTGGTCCGCAGTGATGTGCTTTGACTTACACTGGAGATTTCATATAATAGAAAAACACAATACTGGATTTGATGAAGCCCACTTGCCGTTATAATCAAGAATGAAGAAATCTTGTAAAGCAAATGTCCAAATTTTATTCAAATATCTTCCAGGCAAATATTCAATGTTTTGGGATATACCCTTCATCAGGACACTGGTCAAATTCCTGAAGCATAAATATACAAAAAATATATATTAATAATTAATTTTCCAAAAAATTCATATTACTATGTAAACACCCAATATAGTCAAACATCGAAAAACATCCTTACATGTCACATTTTAAATGTCTAATTTCTTCTAATACTCTAACATCAGGTACTATGTTTGACTCCCCCTTACAGCCACTGCAAAACGCCAACCTAACAAACAACAAAATATAATAGTGAATAACAGAATGTAATGAATCGTCTCAATTAATAATATTCTTGCATTAAATTAACATTCACTTTTCTCATAGAGTATATTCGCTGATGACACAAAGTTCTGTAACAGAGTAGACACACCAGAGGGTGTAGACAGAATGAGAAGCGACCTGCAGAAACTTGAAGAATGGTCAGGGGTTTGGCAGTTAAAATTCAATACAAAGAAGTGCAAGATAATGCATATGGGGCACAAAAACCCTGGCACAATATATCAGTTGGGGGGTGAGGATATAGCATGCACCAAGCAGGAAAGGGATCTTGGGTTGTCATCTCTGATGACCTCAAGGTAGGGAAACAGTGTGACAAGGCAGCAGGTAAAGCAAATAGGATGCTGGGATGTATAGGCAGGGGCATCACCAGCAGGAAAAGGGAGGTCATAATTCCACTATACAAGACACTAGTGAGGCCCCACCCGGAGTACAACGTACAGTTCTGGAGACCATACCTACGTAAGGACATAGACAGGGTAGAGAAGGTTCAGAGGAGGGCAACAAAGATGGTGCATGGATTGCATCACAAGTCCTATGAAGACAGGTTGAAGGAACTGAACATGTACTCCCTGGAGGAGAGGAGGGAGAGGGGGGATATGATAGAGACATACAAGTATCTTACAGGGAGGAACAGGGTGCAGGAAAACACTATTTTTAAGCAAAAAAGATGTTCCAGGACTAGAGGGCATGGGTAGAAGTTGGAGGGAGAACGATTCAGAGGAAACATGAGAAAGAATTTCTTCACAGAATGGGTGGTGGACAAGTGGAACACCCTGCCAGAGGAAGTGGTGGGGGCTGAAACAATCACGGGATTTAAGAATGCATGGGATAGACATTAAGGAATTCTGGAGGTCAGGGGTAAGTGGCAACAGACTTCTAGGAAAACAAACTGAACTTACAAGCTCAAATGGGCAGACTGGGTGGGCCATAGGCCCTTATCTGCCGACACTGTCTATGTATCTATGTATCTATATATATGTATATGTGTTTTTCCTAGTGCTGCCCTTCTAAACCATTTATATCTTGTGCATCTTTTACAATCATATGTATCTTGAAATCACTGTAATTTTTTAAATGGAATCTTCAAATAGCATACAACAGCAGGACTACCTTTTATAGTTTAAGCATTAAGATTAAAAAAATATCAAAAAACAGAATAAAGAAGAAAACTGACTTTTAACATATGGCACTAGCACTTTAAATATATTGATTGTCCCCACTTGAAACCGTAAGGAGCTACTGTTTTCTTTACTCAATTCTCCAACTACTCAAAAAATCTCATTACTAAATTTAAGTCCAAATGAAATGAAACACTAACCTGCTTTCATGCGTTATCTTCTAGATTCTTTAAGTCGTCACCATGTTCAAATCATATTGCTTATTAAAGAAGGACAAAGGACAACACTCTGTGAGAACACTACTGCAAAATTAACATACCATTACTTTTTTTTAAACACTAAAGCTCAACATTATTCGAGAATGTAGCTATAATAAGATAAAAAACTTACTTTGTCAATTATTCAAGAGGTAAATCTGGCGTCTGATCTACGGGAGTAAGAAAGCGGGAAAATGAATAACTCACTTTTAAAAGGTGGAGAAGCAACGCCTCTGAATCCAGCAACCAATGAAAAACATTAATGTAAGCACTGATGTGCTCACCTGTGTGCTGGACCCACCTCTATGCGGCACCGAATACCTTAATTCTCGGTGTCAGAGGTTATGATCAAAAAATGTGTTTACTTTTATTTCTAAAACATTTTTATAATTTTCATCTAAAGAATGATAACTAAAGGTTCCTTTGTTAGACAAATAAGCTCTCAGATATCAATTTCCTTATGTATACCGAAACACTTCTTATATGTTATTTTGTAAGGGGAAAAAACTCTCAGCAAAAAATGTCAGCGTGAACCATAACAGACATGTTTCATATTCTTAACGTAAACGCTCTAAACAAAGTAGGAGATATTGATATCTGAGAGTTTGTCTAACAATTTACCTCTTGAATAATTGGCAAAGTAAGTTTTTTATCTTATTAAAAGGTAGTCCTGCTGTTGTATGCTTTTTGAAGATTCCATTTAAAAAATTACAGTGATTTCAAGATACATATGATGGTGAAAGATACACAAGATATAAATGGTTTAGAAGGGCAGCACTAGGAAAAACACATATACATATATATATTCTATGAGAAAAGTGAATGTTAATTTAATGCAAAAATATTATTAATTGAGAAGATTCATTACATTCGGTTATTCACTATTATAATTTGTTGTTTGTTAGGTTGGCGTTCTGCAGTGGCTGTAAGAGGGAGTCAAACATAGTACATGATGTTAGAGTATTAGAAGAAATTAGACATTTAAAATGTGACATGTAAGGACGTTTTTTGATGTTTGACTGTATTGGGTGTTTGCATAGTAATATGAATTTTTTGAAAAATTAATTATTAATATATATTTTTTGTATATTTATGCTTTAGAAATTTGACCAGTGTCCTGATGAAGGGTATATCCCGAAACGTTGAATATTTGCCTGGAAGATGTTTGAATAAAATTTGGACATTTGCTATACAAGATTTCTTTATTCTTGATTATAAGGGCGAGTGGGATTCATCAAATCCAGTATTGTGTTTTTCTATTATATGGCGTCAGCCTTTTACTGGATTTAGGCCTACCCCGAGTTGAAAGAAAAACTTTTTAAAAAAACTGTTTGAGGATTCGGGACTGAACTGGATAAGATTTGTCCCTGGAGATTTCATCCAGTTTTTTTTTTTAAAGTAATGAATTTATTTGTCCATTCTCTTTAGCATTGATGTCTATGTGGTACTCTATTTATGCTTGAGGTGTCTCATCAGCCCATGAAGGGTCATGTCGAATACTTCTGCATGCGTTGTGTTCTCACTGTGTGGGATGCCCATCCCAATTGTCACGTTTGGCCTGTTCATTCAGTTTTGCTTGACATTCTGCTGTTACCTCTGGCCTGTGGCTGTTCCTATGAATATTGTTTTTGTGCTTTAGTGTACACTGCAATAATCTGTCTCTGGAGCAGACCTGCTTGGGTCTATTGGTAGAATATTCAGCAGTTTGGGTGCTTGTATTGTCAAGTGTATTGAACGGTAACCCTGCTTTGAGTGCTGTGTGTATATTCAGCCATTTGGTGCTCAAACTATTTGGTGTAGTGTGTAGTGGGCCTGCTTTGTGCTCTTGGTGTACATTCAGCCATTTGCACACCTGTGCTATCTGGCTTTGCAATGTTGGAATATTCAACATTGTTTCATTCTCTTTATCATTATCTCTGCATACTTCATTTATGCTTGAGGTGTCTGGTCAGCCCATGAAGGGTCATGTCCAATTCTTCTGCATTTGTTGTGTTTCCACTGTTTGCAATGCCCATCCCCATTACCACCTTTGGAAAGTTCAACATTGTTTCATGCTTGCTATAAATAAGCACAGTTTCAATGCTGAGCAATGGTTAGCATATGCTCCGAATATTCAAGCCTCCTCGTACTACTCAGTATCTAATACACTTGAATTTTGAAGTGTTTTAGGTATGCTGTGTATAAAATGTGCTATATAAAGACACATGATAGTCCATCCTATTCCACTCTACTCTGAGCTTTTCTATGAACTGATAGAGTGGAGTAGTAGCAATCAGAATGTGTCATATTATATTTAACTCTTGCTTTCCATGTTTTGCATAGTTCAGTTTTGATCTTGGCTTCTGCACTGATGACAATTTCATTTACAAAAGTATCTCATTATTAAAAGAGACCTTTCTGATTGGGACACCATTAATTCATTACTACATACTCTATTGTGCCTTGATTTTGGACAAGATATGTTGATTGCTTTACTATACATTCACTGTGTAAGTTTAGAACTTGTTTTTTAATGCTTTACAATCACTTGATTGAGCTTGATTGCTTGAGTATTTAATAAAAAAATTCAATATCTGTTTTGTATTATCAAGACTACTCAGGTTATTCAAGCATCAATCATTCACAGTTCCAGCACCATATAGCCTATTTGCTGTTAAATCTATGTTGAGAAACAAATTTACAATAGCAGCTTCAGCAAGGAACAAGGCCACCCTTAAATTCCTACAAGGGGATTTTCTAACGCAGATAGTCAAAGAACCCCCTGAAGATGGGGCAGTGCTGAATCTGGTGCTTACAAACAGGGACAGCATTTCAGACTTCATTGCTGCCAGTCCCTTAGGTACCAGTGATCACTGAACTGTGTGGTTTAACATAAAGACAGGAACAGAGGCAAACCATACAAGGATGGGGGTCCTGGACTTTAATTGGTCAGATTTCGATAAAAAATAGACTGCCTTAGAAACATTATTGGGGGGTTGCCAAGGCTGGGTAGAGGCACAATGGAGAACAGCCACGGTGGGCATAATTTAGGCAACAGGCTGCTGTGTGTAGGAAGTGATTAAAAGCAAATGGAAAAAAAAGTTATGGTTCTCTAGGGAAGTGGTAAAAGTGGTAAAGGAAAAGGGTGGCATTCAGGAGGCATAAGGAAACACAGATGGAGGAGGACAGGGAGGTATACCAATTAAAACAATGGGAAGTAAGTTAGACAGTGGGGGTAGCAATGGCACAAACTAAGGAAATGATAGGCAGAGGAGTAACTAAAGGGGATAGGACCTTTTTCAGATACATAAGTAGGAAGACTAGATGGGCTGGTAGTGTTCATTTCTGCCACCAAGTTTCTATGATTCTATGAAGAGGAATGCAAGGGAAGGGATAGTGAGGACTAGAAGGGTGTGGGTGAGGGGTCTGTGTAGAAGTGGACCAAGAAAAAGCTGCAATCATCAACGAGTACTTCTGCTCAGTCTTCAACATGGAGGGAAGGGGGACTGAGCACCAAGGAGTAGCAGCAACAAAAGTGAGGGGATGAGGTTGGCACAAGTTCATTTTCAGAGGAAAGAGGCCTGAATGAACTTGTAGTTCTCAAAGTAGATAAGGCTATGGGACTGGAAAGGTTACACCTAAGGGTACTAAAGAACTCAAGAAGGTGCTAGTTGCCCCACTGATGGTCTTATTCAAGAGTTTACTAGAAACAGGCATGTTTCTTAAGGGCTGGAAAAGAGCAGATGCGGAATCTCTACATAAGAATGTCAGCAGGGAAGAAACATGCAACTGTAGGTCAGTCAGTCTGACTTCAGTGGTGCAGAAAGAAATGAAAATCCTGTGAAGGAAAGATTGGCAGTGTCTTGAATCCCATGGGCTTCAATAACACAAGCAGCATGGATTTATGGGGAGGGGGGCATGTCAGATGTATTTGATGGATTTCTTTGACTGGATGACCAGAGAAATAGATCAGGGGAGGGCAGGGGATAAGGTCTATCAGAACTTCAGCAAGTCCTTCAACACTGTTCACACTGCAGACAGATATAGAAAATGAGCAGCCCGCCGGTGGGATCCAAAGTGATGAACTGGTTTGGAAACTGATTAATGGAAAGGTGACAGAGGGCGATTGTTAATGGCACTCACTCAAATGATGGGAGATTGATCAGTGGGGTGCTGCATAACTCAGTTCTAGGGCCTGTCATCTCTAGTGTTTTCATAAGTGACAGCATGGAGGAACTGGAAGGGAAGGTATGCCTTTTTGCAGATGATACCCAATTCTGTAATAGGGTGGACACTCATGATGAGGACATAGTGCATGCACAGGGATCTTGGGAAACTCGAGGAGTGATCAAGAGCATGACAGTGGGGGTTCAATGTCAAAAAGGGAAAATTCATGTGCCTAGGGCACTGGAACCCAGAATCAGAGTATAGGATAGGGGAGGTACTAACAATTGCTAAGCGAGAAGGGATCTTGAGGTAATCATAACTAATCATTCAAAGTGGCAGGACAGTGTGACAAAGTGGTGGGTAGGGCTAGTGGGATGCTGAGGTGCATATGGAGGGAAGTCTCCAGCAGGAAGACAGAGGTAGTACTGCCACTATATCATTCACTGGTGAGACCCCACTTGAAGCTTTGGGTCCAGTTTTGGTGTCCACACTTCAGAAAGAAAATACTGTAGATGGGAGGAAGCAGTCTGGAGGAGGAGGAGGACAATTACAATGATGCAGAGATTGCATAAAAAGCCTTATGAAGAGATATTGAGGGATATCAACATGTATATCCTGGAAGAGATGAGAGAGAAGGGATATCATAAAGACTTACAAGTAGAGATATTGCAAAATTTAAATTCACCAGCAAAGTTCCCAAGGAGTTTCTGCCTCCACCTCTCTGGAGCAATCCACAAAGTTTTACCATTACCTTTAAAACTTGCAGTTCTTCTTTTCGTAACTTTGCCTGGTAACCTCACTTGTTAACTTCATTTTTGTAGTGTCAAAAGCAAAGTTTTTTTTTTTTAATAAAGTTTCTGGAGTGGTAAACAACTTGTCTCAAGGTCACTTGTAACATGGCACAGGAGAAGCAGAGCACAAGACAGCAGAATACCTAAACTGGATTGGAGGAACAGCATCATGAGACCACCGAGCAACTATGAATTAATTCCCTTTATTAATCCATGGTTAACATCAGGAGCAGGTGGTGCTGCTCCATGTCCTGACACCCACAGACAGACAAAAAAGTCTTGAATGTCAGATAGCAATCGAGCCTCCTCCCAACTTCTTCTGATCTGTACTTTTCCAGCAGAACCAGTGAATCCCTTCCCTCCCACCCACCTCACTGTGCTCCAGAATTCTAGAAATCACTGTCCCCAAACTGTTTCTGCTGCCCGCTAGCCCACAACAGAAGCTTCTTTCAATATATGCCTTTCCATTACATTCTCCATGTGTCTTGGTGTCTCCCTACAGGTGGTGCTGCTCCGTGTCCTGACACCCACAGACAGACAAAAAAGTCTTGAATATCAGGCAGCAATTGAACATCCTACCAAATTCTTCCAATCTGTACTTTTCCAGTACAACCAGTATATCCCTTCCAACCCACCCACCCCGCAGTCTTCTGGGAACCTAGCAATCAATGTCTCCAAACTGTCCCTGTCACCCACTCACCCACAACAGAAGCTTCTTTTGATATGTACCGTTCCATCACAAACCCTCTATTTTTTACCACCCACCTATCTCATGGACTTCTGAGAACTGAGTGTTCAGTGTCCCCAAAGTGATGCTCCCAACCCAGCGCAGAGCACAAAGTGAAACAGTCAAAATGAAACATACCTGTAATGCTCCCTTGCTGTAATTTTCTCAATAAAAATGTTCCTCACATACTTGAAAAATCTCAGGTGACTGGAATGTTGTGCATGCTGGGGCAGTTAGCAACCATACATTTCCATTCATTACAACAGCCACCAGTTGAAGTCCCCTAGCTTGCACAGCAACCAACTACATAAGTTAAACTCAGGAGAGTAACATAGACCATTTCAATCTTCCTGATTTTCAGCTTGATAAACATATGAGCATATGAAGAAGCCAGCAGAAGAAGGCCATTTGGTCTATCAAGTCTGCTCATGTTGTAGGATTCACAGCTTGAGCTACTGTCCCTGCCGCCTCTCATCACTCCTCCCATCCTCCCTACCCATGATCCTTACCCTCCCCTATACCTTTTCAGCCACTCTTAAAGCTGCCCACTGTCTTCAATGAGATTACTTCTTTTGGCAGTGCATTCCAGTGTCCACCACCCTCTCTGTGAAGAACTGCTTCCTGACTTCCCTCCTAAACCTCCCACCCTCCGGCTTAAGACTGTGCCTCTTCATGTTATGGTTGCCACTCAGCTTAAAGAGACTCTTCTTATCAACTTTATTTATTCCTTTCATGTACTTGAAGGTCCTAATCATGTTCCCTCTCTCTCTCTCTTCTGTCTTCCACGGAGTACATGTTCAGTGCCCTCAACCTCTACTCTTTTGCCATATCCTGCTGACCAGCTATCATTTTTGTATCCCTCCTCTGGACTTTCGCCAGCAGGTTAATGTCCTTTTTTGAGATGTGGGCACCAGTACTGAACTCCATACTCTAGATATGGCCTTATCAGTGACCTGTACAAAGGCAGTATAACCACTGCTCTCCTACTACTGATCCCCCTAGATATGCATCCCAACATCTTGTCTCCCTTAGCTGCTGCTTTCTTGCACTGTGTGGAGTTCTGGCTGAGCCACTATGGCTGAAAATGAATTAACTAGATCAGGGTGTTTCATGGCTTGAAACACAAACATGAATTGCATTTAGTAAGACCTATGATACCATTCTACATATGACTTGTGAACAAGCTGGGCAGCCTGAGAGTGGGTCACAATGTGGTAAACTGGGTTAGGAACTAGTTGAATGATAGAAGATAGACAGTTATGGTAAATGGTGCTCAATGTAAGGAAAGGCGTGTGACCAGCAGGGTGCTTAAGGTATCAGACCTGGGCCCAGTCATTTTTAATGTCTTCATAAGTGAAATTGCAGAGGGACTGGAGGGGAAAGTGTGCCTCTTTGAGAATGACACTAAGATCTGCAACAGGGTGGTCACTCCGGGAAGGGTAGAAAAAATGAAGCAGGACCTAGGTAAACTGGAGGAATGGTTTGAAGTGTGACAGCTGAGATTTAATGCAAAAAAGTGCAAAATCATGAATTTGGGTAGCAGGAACCCTGGGGAAGATTACAAGAGGGGTGGGGGGGGCTGATGGTCACCAAACAGGAAAGGGATTTCGGGGTAAACATACTGGATGACCTAAAGGTGACTAAACCATATACCAAGGCTATGGGGAGATCCAGTGGGATGCTGAGGTACACTGGGAAAGGTATCATTAGCAGAAGGAAGGAGGTGGTGATGCCACTGTGCAGATCACTAGTGAGGCCTCATCTGGAATACAGTGTCCAGTTCTGGAGGCCACATCTCCATACAGATGTAGACAGAGTGGTAGCAGTAAAGTAGTGCAACAAAGAGGGTGCAGGGCCTGCACTAAAAGTTATATGAAATGAGACTGGAAGACCTCAATATATGTACCATGGAGAAGAGAAAAGATAGGGGTGATATAATAGAAACCGTCAAATATCTAAAAGGCATAAATAGGGTGCTGGAGGGTAGCATCTTTCAGAAAAGGAGATGTCCAGGAATGAGGAGGCATGACATGAGGTTGGCACGGGGTAGACTAAGGGGTACCATGAGGAGGTATTTCTTCACAGAAAGGGTGGTGGAACCTCTAGAGACATCACAAGTCAGTGTCATTATGAAATAGAGAAAAAAACACAATTAGCAGATTTCACATAATACTTTTATAAACTATAAAAATATAGGATGAGCAACTTTATGCATAACCAACGTGTTCTGTCACCTCAGGATTCTGATTCCCATGGGCCGCTTGAGTTTTTTTCTCCTAGTCAGTGAGAATCATAACCCTCTGTGGCAGAAGACATTGGTTGTGCATAGTTGCCCATCCAGTATTTTCTATATTTGGCTCCAGGACCGGACCCAGAGGGTCGTAATTGGCGGGATAGTCTCATCCCCAAAGAGGGTCATTAGTGGGGTCCCACAGGGATCAGTCCTTGGGCCCCTCCTGTTCAACACCTAAGTCTCTGACATAAGGACAGGAATCAGGAGTGAGATGAGTCTCTTTGCGGATGACTCAAAACTGGGGGCGGTGGTGGATGGGGAAGAGGGGAGGGTGGCCTACAGGGGGACCTGGAGACTCTGGAAAGATGGTCTAGAAAGTGGAAGCTGAGGTTCAATACAGGGAAATGCAAGGTACTGCACCTGGGAGCCAAAAACCCGGGCCAAGTGTACACCCTGGGGAAATGCTACAAGTCTTGATGGCTGAGAGGGACCTGGGGTGGTGGTGGATGTCAAAATGAACAACTCAGAGACTTGTAGGGAGGACAGCAGCCAAGGCCAACAGGATGCTGGGATGCATCACTAGGGGATCACCTCCAGAAGGAGGGAAGTGATGCTCTCTGCATAACTGCTTGGTGAGGCCACACCTTGAGTACTGCGTGCAGTTTTGGAGGCCACACTTAAAGAGGGACATTAAACTCCTGGAGAGGGTCCAGAGGAGGGCAACCAAAATGATTTGAGGCTTGGGGGACAGGACTTATGAGGAGAGGCTTGAAGAGCTAAATATGTACACATTGGAAGAGAGAAGGGACCGGGGAGACATGATAGAGGTCTTCAAGTACATGAAGAGGGTAACTAGGGGAGGAACAGTCAGGGTTCTTTGAAGGAAGGAGGAGGGGGCCACTAGAGGGCATGGGTGGAAGATGGAGGGGGGAATTTCAGGGGAGAAAGGAGGAGGTGCTACTTCACTGAGAGGGTGATGGAGCCATGGAATGCACTGCCTAGGGGGCTGGTGGAGGCAGAAATGGTGGAGGGATTCAATAGGGGCTGGGACAGGTACAGGGGAAGGGTTCTGGAAGCAAAATCCAATGCAGCAAGAATATCCAGAACTGGGAAGGGAGAAGCCAAAGAAGGTGAGGGGAGCAGCAAGGTCAGCACCCAGGTTGGGGGCTGACCAATCGAGCAGACTCAAAAGACTGTTAGGCCTATTCTGCTGGCATTTTAGTATGTTAGTATGTTAGTGCTGCATTAAGGATTTCTAAGTAATAAACCTGAGCCATACAATTGCTTTAATTTTACCAAGAGTCTGGTCTATTTAATTCAAACTTGTTAAGATGAAGAGCAACCCTATAAGTCAGGAAGTAATGTCTTATACATTATTTTCTATGCAGGTGTGAAGGGCTACCCAGCTGTCAGCTGCCAGCACTATCAATTTTGACATCTCTCCAACAAAATAATAAAGAAAGGCAGAAGACATTTCACAAAACCTTGAGACAGAAATTGTTGCCAGAGTTTAGCTTGCTATATGCTGCCCAGCATAGCTTTATCAATTGCAGAATCAGTTTCAGTCTCATGGTTCTATGAAACAGCTACTGCCTTGAATTAAGATAAAGAGGGTTGCCCAATTAACAGAACAGTCCCCATTGTCACAAGGCCCTGATAAATATGGTGAGAGGCTGAGAAAGGGGGAGGAGGGAGAGGGGAGAGGTGGAGTGTGAGGTCACCAAAGGGGGAGGAAAGGATGAGGTCACTAAGGGGGATGGACCAAACAAGGAGGGGACAGAATCAGATCACAGCAAGTAACTGGTGGAACGGAACAAGAGGCAAGGCCAATAGAGCCATTGAAAAGGGGCTGCACAAGGGAAGGAGCTCACAATTTTGCTCCAAAAGTTCACTTCTGGAAGCACATCAGTTTGGCAGATGTCGGAGCCAATGGGCTATTGTGATAGGATAGTTATTTGGAGTTAATAAAAAAAACAAATTAAGAATACTAGGTACCTGATAACTTGAGGTTAAGGTAATTTCCAAAAGGATTGGAGAGAGATTGTGGAGCTGCTGTAAGTATCAGAAGTAACATCAAGAAAAAAGTAAGAGTTATTTTGATTTATTGCAAGAATTTGAACAGCAGCAGGCCGCTAAGCATCATAGATGAGGTTGGGTAAAGTACATGAGAATCAGGGAGAAACGATGGTCAGCCATGCAGCACAGAATTGGGAGCAGCCTGTGGGGTAATTTAGATGAAAACTGGACAGGAGAGTGACGGCTGGAAGGGTGGTAGCAAGCTTCCAAGAGGGGTTTTTCATCAAAGCTGGGTTTTTTCCTAACCATGCCGAAAACAGCTGGAGGGGAAGTGCAGATTTTCTCTAGTTGGTGCGGAGGCGAGAGAGACACAGCAGGAAGTTTTCTCCAGGCTGCAAGAATTAACAGGAGGGAGACATTTGTTGAAGAAAGAATGGTCGTTGGGACACAAGGAAGAGGGTACAGAAGTGCACAGCGGGGGGGTTCTGAGGAATTTAAGTGGCAGCTCCACAAAAACAGCAAAAGCGGCAGAAGTCATTCCACAGGAGAGGCGAGCACAAGGGGACAGCCAGGGGGAAGGAGAAGCAGAAACCTGGGTCCACCATGTGGGATGGTGTCTGACGTCATCATCATGCTGTGCAAGGCCAGACTCAAACAAAGCGGGGGAGGGAGACTGGGTTGGGGGGGTTCTGCTTAAAGCAGATGAGGGCTGTCCTGGAAAAAATACCAAAAGAAAGGAGAGAAAGGATAAGTAAGGGAGCGAGTAGCTGGATGGAGGATCCCATCACATTTGGAGGTTGGGGGTCAGCACTACTAGGCATTACAAAAGGGGAACAAGGGCGTGTGAGGCACAGCGATTAATTGGGTAGCAGGCTATGAGAGAGCAGGCAGCTGAGAAAAGTAAAAAAAAATAAAATAAAAATAAAGAATAAGAACAGGGGAGTTAATTAGGAGAGGGCTCGATGGGGGAGACTATCATAGGCGTCTTTGAGCGGGTCTTCCATGGTTTAGTGCGGGTTGGCCTAATTTTACAGGCAATTAGGGTGGTAATTACTGGAATCAAGACAGGGAAGCAGCAGCAGGAAAAGCCCTACAATATGGTAAAGCCCATTTAATTTTTTTTTTTTTTTTAAAAGCAAAGAGGCATAAGACGGCAGTCTCGAGCTTTACAGTGGGAAGTTTCCACCAAAGCTGTTTTTTTTTTCCCTAATCATGCATGTGACAAAAGTTCTTTACAGCATGGGCAATATATCAGGGTGTGGTAAAACTGCTGTTTTCCCCCATGCACAAGGAAGGGGGGAGGATTTGGAGTTGATATGCTGAGGAGGCTGGAGGGGAACAGCCTCAAAGGATTAAGTTAATGGCAGCCCAGTGACCTGGGAATGTGGCGCCAGGTACACCTTTAAATGCCAGTTCTTTAGGGGCAGCCTGGGCAAGAAGACAGGCACCTGGCTATCAAAAACAAAAAGGTGGCATAAAATAAAGTGTGCTTCTCCTACTGATAGATGACTATGACGATGGCACCAAAGAGAGGCAAGCCCACAAAGAAGAATGTCACAGAGCAGTAACGGACTTGGTGGACAAGGACAACCAGTTGCTGGAGGTGGCGGAGCCAGATGGGGGACATAAAGGCAAAAAAGAAAGGGGAGGCAGGGGAAGGGAATGGAGAAGGATAAGAGGGTGCCAGAAAGGCCCAGGGCACTGAAGCCCAGGCCTGTGACCCCCACAGCTCCTCAAGGTCAAGTACCCAGTAACCCAATCCCAGAGCCAACCCCAGAGCCCACTCATGGCCCACCAACACTGCCTGAGCCACCCACACCTATGTTCCCTCTTCCCCTGCCAGAGCCAGTCCTGCCTCCAATTGGTCTGATACCTGCACCCAGCCCAGTGGGAGTGCCCCAGCTGGGGCCCAGCAGCCCGCAGACCAACCCAACAGGTAATCAGGTGGCAACACTAGAGAGTAGCATTCAGGAATACGTGGAGCAGATGTTAAAAAGTATTGGGGGAGAATGGGGTGGGGCAGCTGGAAAAAGTGCTCAGTGACATAAAAGGGAATGTGGCAGGAGGAGGGAGTGGGGGAACAATGGAGGGACACCTCATAGGAAGGGAGATTGGGGCACCAGGGGTCAGGTTAGCAGACCATGTGCCCACAGCCATGAAAGACAAAATTGGAAAGGGGAATATGTCAACATCTTCGCATTGGCGAAAGTGGATAATATGGATAAATATGAGAAGGACAGTTTAGAAAAGAAGGACATGGTGGCTGTGGTAATGCTGTTAGGAAAGGGGGAAGAGGACAAGGACTGGAAGGGTAAAACCTGGGACAACTGGTCCATGGGGTTTACATACTTCATGGCCATTTCCTTTCAAAAGTGGCCAGAGCTGACAACCCCATTATTGACCTATTCCCTCATCATTAAGAATGCGCACAAGAAAGGAGGCCATATTTGGATAAAGTATGATGAGAAATTCAAGAAGAGAATGGCTAACTTCAGGGGTGTCAAATGGGATGCCCGACAGATAGACCTGTGGTTAGAAATCTATACAGGGCCTTCCAACAAGGAGGCAGAAGGGGAAAGAAGAGGTGGTCCAGTGGCAAAAGGCTGCTGGGGCTACAACTGGGCATTTTGCTCATGGCCTAACTGTCGCTTTAGACATGTATGCTCGAAAGGTGGGGGGGCATCACCATGTGAGCAAATGCAGATATAGCTCAGAGAAAGGCACAGGAGGACAGAACCAGGCTCATCAGCAATCTTTTTGGAACATCCAGGAGGCCAACAGTGGGGGAGGGGTAACAGAGGAAGGGCAGCAGGAAGGGGAAGAGGGCATCAGTACCAAACACAACAGCAGGACAACTAGGAGCCTGATGGGATTATTTTTTGGGGGGGCTGCCCCGGACACCCATCAAGGTGGAAATGATAAGAGGAATGGTTAAGGGACTACCCTGACAGGGGGCAGCCTGGACATTACAGGGATGTTTTCAAACAGGTTTTAATTTACATTTCCAAAGGGAGAGAAAAAGGATGAGGGCCAAGAACCTCAAATCTACACAAGGAAAGGAAGGGGTATTGGCACTTAAAACTCAGAAGGAGGTGGAGGCATTAAGAGTAGAAGGACCGTTTGAGTTCCTCCCATTGCTGAACCTACAGATATCCCCTTTGGGACTAGTGCCAGAAAAACAACAGGGAGAATACTGGGTAATACATCACCTGTCCTACCCAGGAGGAGAATCTGTTAATGATGCCATAAGGGTGGAAGACAGCAAGGTTACATACACCACCTTGGAAGAGGCAGTGCGACTTATTGGAACCAAACAGAGTGCTTGGTTGTCCAAGACCGATATAGAGTCAGCCTTTCGCTTACTGCCAGTCAGGCTGAAAGATTGGGGTCTGCTAGGTTTTCAGGAAGATGGGGGTATTATTTTGATAAGACCATGCCCATGGGGTGCTCAGTACCATGCACCACAATTTAGATGTTTAGCACATGGTTGCAGTGGGTTTTCCAAATGCGACGTGTGTATCAGGCGGTAGTGCATTATCTGGGTGATTTCCTATTCATCAGGGAAGGGGAAGGGGAGATGGCAGCTATGCTGGAGGATTTCAAGAAGCTATGCCATGAAATGGGCATGCTCCTGGCAGATGACAAGACAGAATGGCCTGGTCAAGTGATAGAGTTCTTAGGTTTAGAGCTGGACATGGTACAGAAATTATACAGGTTACCCGAACAGAAGGTGCAGAGGCTACAAGAGTTATTAAAGGCAGTGGGGGCCAGAGGAGAGTGTGGCTTCAGCAAACCCAGCAACTGCTAGGATACCTCAATTTTGCCTGTAGGGTCATTTCACCAGGGTGCACGTTTGCGCGGTGCCTAGCCTGGGTGACAAGAGGGGCAAAGCAACCGCATCACTGGGTGGAACTTAACAAGGGGGTTAAGGAAGACAAGGATGTTTGGGAGCATTTCCTACAAGGCTACAATGGGCAGACATTTTGGCAGACAGAATGGTTGTATAACACAGACCTACAGATTTACACAGATGCAGCCAGAGGGATTGGCATGGGGGGGTTATCTTCAAGGGTTATGGTTGGCAGAGACATGGCCCAAAGAATGGGTGCAGGGAAAAGTGATGAAGGACATCACTTTCCTGGAGTTGTTACCATTATGGGTGGTGATGATAGCTTGGGGAGAGGAACTCAGGAATAGGCAGGTTACTTTCTGGAGTGATAATCGGGCGGTGGTAAAGGTGTTAAACAGAAAACGGACAAAGTCAGACAGAGTAATGAGGGTGTTGAGGAGGATGGTGTGTCTAGGTCTAACCTTGAACATGCCATTCAGGGCTAAGCATATTGATGGTGGAGACAATGTGATAACTGATTGCCTCTCCAGATTGCAGATGGACAAATTCCGGACCGTTGCACCCGGAGCAGAAGCTTGGCAGACCACAGTTCTGATGTACATATGGACAATTGGATTGGGGGACCCAAATAATTGTTCCACAACTCCTGGGCCCCCAGGACTCTTACAGCTTATGAAACCTCTTTGAGGGCATTCCAAATGTTTAGGGGACAGTATGGCGGACAGGTAAGTGGGGTAGTAACAGGGGAACAGGTGGTCAGATTTATTGTGACTGAATGGTGACAGAACATGGCTCAGGCAACAATGGGGGTGCATTTGGCAGTGATAGGGCAGATATGCATCTTGAGGGGGTGGGAAGACCCCATGAAGAGTAACTTGATCCACAGAATGATGCAGGGGTGTGGTCGGTGGTGGATAAGAAGCAGGACAGCAGGAAACCAATAGGGGATGGACTGTTACAGTGGCTGCAAGGGGCTTTACCACACACCTGCAGTTCGCAGAGCAAAACTGTGCTCTTCCAGGTCCTGTATGCCACCTTGTATGAAGAGACCTTCAGGTTGAGTGAAGTAGTGGGACAAGGCAACAAAGGGGGAGGAGGGGTTTACAGTGGGGCGACATAGAATGGAGAGGAGAAGGAGTGGCAGTGCATCTAAGAAGATCAAAGACCAACCAGCAGGGTCAGGGCAGCAGAGTCTGGTTAGAAAAACACCTCAATGCAAATATTTGCCCTGTAAGGTCCCTGCACGTGTATGTAGCTGGACGCCCTGAAGGTGGGAGTCCACTACCGTTCATACATGGGGATAGCAGACCAGTTACCGGATACCAGGTGATGGCAGTACTGTGTAAAGGACTCAGGTTGATAGGGGAAGCAATGAAAGAGTATTCTTCCCACTCATTCAGGATTGAGAGTGCCTCAGAGATAGTGGCAGCTGGAGGCAAAGGGGAAGAGATCCAGTCCAGGGGCAGGTGGAAGTCTGAATGTTATAAAAAATACATGCGGAACATGCAACAATAACTTCTTTATTTTGTTCCCTTTGGCAGATGGATGAAAAGAGGAGAGAGGGAGGGGTGGGGGGAGGAGGGGACAAATGGTGATGTCTAACAGGGTGTGCTTTTGTTACACAGGGAGACCCAGGATGGTCAAGGCATGGATCTGCGGGCATTCCTTTGTCCATAGGGTGGAGAACTGGGCGGCCAGGAGACAAGGAGGCAAACGGCTGTACTTGGACAGCAGAGAAATCAGGTTGATATGGAAAGGCCGTTGGGAGAGGAAGTGGGCCCAGCTGTTGCCAGAATTCAGAGAGGTCAGGATGGATCATGGGTGGCTGGATCTCCTAGTGACTCACCTGGGAGGCAATAACCTGGGAACGAGGCTGTGGTTGGACATATTTTTCCAAAAAAAACAGGATGTCTAAATTATAAAGAAATGGTGGCCAGGGGTCACTTTGGCTTGGTGCGAGATTATGCTGCGAAGGGTGTGGTGGCATGAAGGGAGCCACAGGGGTATAGAAAGAGCAAGAAGGCACATGAATGCCCAGCTGGGCAGGTTGTTTGAAGCCAAAGGGGGGAATGGTTATTTGCCACAACATTCAGGAGAGGGTTGATGAGAATTATCAGGGAGATGGGGTACACCTCTCAGATTTGGGATTGGCCTTGTTCAATCAAGAAATGGCAAACGCCATCGAGGAATGGGTGAGGGGCCATGGCAAGAGGCAGAAAGTTAGAGCAAGAAGGGGGAGGGGGGAAGCCCACATTCCATTGCAAGCTGGAGATGGGCTAGTGGAAAAGGGGGAGGAAGACAGGAAAGAAAGTGGGGCCAAAAAATCAATAAACATGGAGAAGTTTGGATAAGCAAGAAGCAGCGGCAGTGTGTGTATGCAAGTATCCCTTGACATCAAAAGAGGAAGAGACGGGGCTCCCTATGATGTATGTCTGGGAGGGCAGAAGGAAAAAAGAAGATGATAAAAGGGAAGAATGGAACAAAATGTTGAATGGATATAAATAATGGACTGGATATTCAGACTGTGCAACAAAGAAGAGCAATAGCAAGAGCAGGCGCAAGTGCAGTGCGCCCCTGTGCAACACGTACGATATTCAAACACAGCGCAGGCCAAGGCATGCTTGCGCAGTACAGCTGAATATCATGCCAACTATGCCATGGTGCAACCAGGGATGCGCAGTGGAGCAGGGTAGAAGTGCAGTAGCACAACCAGTGATGTGCAGGGACAGGGACAGGATGCAGGGGTGCTCCACCCATGGAAGCCATGGGCAGAGGAGTACGCAGCAGGCCAGACAGTGCCTCCCCACCCCATGAACTGCACAACCAGTGGGGAGCTGGATGGACCACCAGCCCAAGAACACCAGCAATGAATCCACAGCTGGGGCACAGTGCCCCAGCACACACACCTGGCAAAGAGTGATGGCAACACAAGGAAGGCCACCCACCCAGTGCCACCCCATCCCACCAATGCAGAGCACACCCTGTACAGTGATCCCCAGACACCTGTCCCAGGAGCCGTGCCCAACAGTGCATGGCACCAAATGCATACCATCATCACTACCATGACAATGCAACCCTGTACACCATGCAGCCATGCATGGCAGCCCCACTGTTAGCACCCTGCAGCAGGCGGCACCAGTCACCGATGCAAGAACTGCAGACACAGTGCCGCCCTGCACAGCCCCCTCATGGCACAGCAGAGAGATCGACCCTGTGTCAGTATCTGAGGGACCCCGCATGCAACAAGGCCTGCCCTGGACCCCACCACCAGCAGGACAGCACCCCGCACACACACCCATGCACACACTTTGTCCAGGCACTGGCCCCAACAGCCAGCACAACCGCCAACTGTGGTGCATGGAGGCATGCGCCACACAAGATGTGACACAGGGCATGGACAAACACCCACCCTGACCCAAGGGCACCCTGACACACGGCCATAATAGTGGGGCAACAAATGCCACTGGCATGCGTCCACTGATGCTGTGTACCCATGACCTGCACCCCACCATAGCACAGGTGTACCAGCCATCCTGTGCATGCGCCATGAAGCCATCTGCCACCAGCATGTGGCCAGAGCACAAGTGACAGACATCAGAACACAGACACTGCAACAGACACCAGTGATAGCATGGATGGGGGACAACAACAGCATAATCTACTGTGTCACCCGAGACAGACGTGCAACATACTGGTGACAGGAGGAAAGCCACCATTGCTTCATGGCCAGAGGTTGGCCGGCATGGACAGCCACCAATGACATGACAGCAGACCGTGCATACCACTGACATGCAAGGGGGCCAGCTGCATGGGTCATGGACATACTGACAGGGGCACCAGGGACAAAGCACATGCACCATGGACCACTGCACACAGGCATCCAGTGCACAGGGAACAACACACATACCACATACAGGGATCGAGTCCCCCACCCACACCATAAGCAGGTCCCTGCTGGACATACACACGCCCAGGCCTGCACCACCCCCGATGACATGCACACCACTGCAGCCAAGCACCATATGCCCGCTGCAAATTAGAGACCACCACAGTTGTCATAACAAACAAGTTTGTAATAAAGGTGTGAACTGTACAAAAAACACATCAAACTAAACTATTTACAATGTGGGGGGAAGGCCACATACCAGGTGGGGGTCGGCATGGGGCAAGGGTGTACAACAGGGAGTGGGATGAAGGGGTTTGAGGGAAAGTCCAGGGGAGGAATGCACAACAGGTCACGTCCTAGGGTCTAATGGCAACCCCTCTCCCCACTTCGGTCTCGGTGGCACCTCCTGTGCCTCCTTCTGTTGCCCCGTTCAATGCATTGAAGGAGCACTAGGGTAGCCCTTGACAGCTGCAGAGGCTCCTAAATATTTCTCTCAAGGGCAGTCCAGCATTGTCCACCTAGGACAAGGGAGAAGAGTCATTATGCATGACTGGCCAGACCCCTGCAGCCCACCCAATGTGCACAGCATACAGCCATGGGCCAAGCCCCTGTGATGGCATACGACCACCCACAGTGTCTGTGCCCACATGACCCACCTACCCAGGCACACATAGCCATGCAGAATGCTTCACACACCCACTGCCCATGTCCCACACAGCACCACCGTGGCCATACAGTGACATGGCTATGTGGTGTGAAGGCAGTGGCACAGCCATGGACCCAGTGCACGCACAGCCCACCTGCAACACCCACCCACAAATGCAGTGCCACAGGACAGTGCTGAGTGCACCATGTGGTGTGCACAGCAGTGGGGCCAAGTGGAGGTGGCCACACCCCACCACCACCCCTGCAACCCAGCATGCACAGATGTATGGGGAAACACAGCACTCACCTGCATCCTGGCCAGCAGGGTGCTGCTGGGCCATGGTCCCTCCAACGTGTCTCGGCTGCATCTGTACTGTACTGTACTGTACCCACTCTGGCATGCTCCCCCTGTTCTCAGGCCAGATGTGCCTTATGGTGCTTCTCTGGGCCTAGGGTTCAAACATGGAGAGGGACACATCAGTACAGGTCAGTAACAACCCCCCCCGGTGTGCGCATGCCTGCACAGCCTAGCCATGATGCACCCCACCACCACCCGCACTAGATGGCCCCCAACGCCCTGCAGTGTGACCCCATGCACACCGCAATACTCAGACAGACGGACACCACCAGTGTTTGGATGGAGCACCTACCTAGCCATGGCATGGCACCTCACCAGGCACGTGCCTGCTTATGTTCCAGGTGGTCAGGGTCCTGCCAATGGAGGTCACCATAGAGGTGGTGACACTGCTCTGCTGACTGGCTGATTCCAGTCACCTTTCTCCAGGCTCTCTGACACCTCCTGCCACACAGCAGTCTGTGGTCTGTGGAGGGGTTCCTGCCCAAAGACGGCACCAGCATGTGGCTCCACCAGGGCCACCAAGTTTGCCCATTCGATGGCACTCCAGACCTGTGCTCTGGTTCTTGGCATCTTGCTGCTGAAACCACAAACAAAATCGTGCTTTGTAGCGCACGTGCCCCATATGCCCCATAACAGTGTCAGTGGCTCAGTAGGTAGCACACTCACCTCTGAGGCCAAGAGATCAGAGGGCTGTGGGTTCAGTTCCCACATCTGGCACTTGGGTTAATATCCCAGTTCTGACACTGTAGTGCAGCATGAGAGGGGTGCTGCACTTCTGAGGTGCCGTCTTTCAGATGAGAAGTTAAACCGAGGTCCCATCTGCCTGGACTGGTGGTAGTTCAGGTGGATGTTAAAGATCCCATGGCACTTATCAAAAAGACTAGGGGAATTTTTTATTGAAAGCATAACAAATCATATACAATTCAGTATTACATCATACAAACTCATAAAAAAAAGTATTATTTCATACAGTAACCCCAAACAGAAGAAAAACATGATAACCAACCCCCCTCCCCCACCCCATTAAAAGAGTAGGGGAATTTGTGATTGAGATCATAACAAAACTAAAACAAATCAAGGCAGTATTCCATCATACAAAGTCATAAGAGGGGCAAAAACAAGAACATAAAAAAGAATTATGTCATACAGCAACCTCATATGCAAGAAAAGAACCAATGAAAAAAACAAACCCCTCCCACTCACCCATTGTTTGGTAATTAATCCTCATCTAATGGCCTACAAAAGCAAGGTGTTTCCAAAGGCCAAACCACTGAAGAAAAGAAAACTGTTCTTTATACTCCAATTTCCATTTACATAAGTCAGTGTTAATAATATGAAAAAGTTCCCATGGGGTAATAACCTGTCGTTACAAAATAAACCTGCAATGACCTATCCATATCCAGTATAGAATATGAGCAAAAATAATACGATAAGTACCATAATGCACACCACTTGGTAAGATGGAGTTATCCCAAAAAATAGTAGCTCTGGTGCTGGTGGAATAGAGCCAATCCCTTTCCACTGATTTTTAACTATATCCCAAAATTCTAAAATATATGGACAATGAAAATATAAATGATCCATAGTTTCAATTTTCATGGAACAAAAAACACGAGGACAGTACCATTCAGATAAGGCCTTATGTTTATGATTCCATATGACATTTATCCTACCATGCAACCCCAACCAGACAGTATCCCATAAATGAACCAGAAGTCTAGGATCTGAAATATAGTCAGAAATCCGTTTTTGTTCCAGTAAAGTAAAATTCGTAAAGGTAGGTACAGTAAAATATTGGGAAATAATTTGCCCATAAACTGCTTTCCTGGACAGATGAACTATATCATCAAGCCGTACACCCCATTTCTTAATAGCATCAATGACGCCATCCCATCTACTCAAGAGACGAGGAGATCTTTTATTTTTATGCAAAAAAGCATTGTTAGACCATTCCAAAATCACACCCTGTAAGGCTTCCATACCCCACCTGCACCACAATTGTGCAGAACCAGTGACTAAAGGTACAATATTAACATAATGAAAAATCGTGAAAAAAAATACCACTGGATGAACCATGTTTAAACCCCCAGATCGAATAGAAGCATATAAAACCTCCCTTTTTATAGGATTTAACCTACTACCCCAGACACAAGAAAAAAAAAACAACCCATCAAAGAAGTAACCAAACATGACGGTAAAAATAATATCGAACTAACAAATAAAAATTCAGGGATCAAGAAGGATTTTAAGAGAAAAATCCGATGTTTCTTAGATAGTTTCCACCGGTTCCATAATTAAACCTTAGAATACCCTGCATCCAACACCCGGGTCCAGTTGGTACGTGCCATATCTTCCCCACCAAAATAAATACCAAGAATGCGTCAAGGCACCTGTGAGATGGGAATATCACCCACAAAATCCTCGTGATCATTAAACCCTTTAACATTCAAACTACTCGATTTAGCCACTTTTAGCCGGGCTCCGGAAATTCTGCCCAATTCTTGAAGTAAAGCACAGGCTAAAGGAACTGAATTTGCATCACAAACCAATAAACAAATATCGCCTGCATTGGCAAGTACTTTAGTTCTAAACGTAATACCCATACCCAAGGGATGAATGTTCAGGGAATTCTGGATAATACGCAATAAAGGGTCCAATGTAAATACATAAAGAATGGGGCTCAAAGGACAACCTTGTCTAACTCCTTTTTGTATCAAAATTGTCTTCCCCATCCATCCATTTTCATATGGTGTAACACAAGCCAAAGCATAACATAATTTAATCCTTTGAATAAATAAATCCAGAAAACCGTAGGATGCCAAACAATTCCAAAGAAGAAATTCCAAAGAAGAAGCCAGAAGGTGAAGGAAGGAAACATATTCAATTCAGTGCTTCAGAGTAACTGGTAACTGGTATTTTTCTTTTAAACTTAGATTGCAGGCTTGTAGTGACACTATACTTTCTTTCTGTGTTGTCTTTACTTATAATTGTTTTTGGGCTGTTGAAAATTTAAAAAATAGTGGTGGTGTAATTCTGTGCTGTCTTTAATTTTTTCGCTTCACCCCTTCCCAACTCTTAATTATATGCCTGATAAATCTGATTGACAGGAGCTAAACACAGAGGTATAGTAAGAGGGTGTGAAGGAGGGCATAAGGGGAAGAAGACCACCCTCAGCACAAGTGTTTTGACTCATTTATTTATTTATTGGTTTCTTTTTCCTTAAAAAAATATATATCTGAGGATCAGTTACAGGATTTTTAATACTGTAAATAAATAAAAAGAGAACTAAGAGAGCTTCAGTAGCAGATAAGTAGTGGAATTGCAGTATAATGTGGGGAGTGGTGCAATGTAGTGGCTGTGGGGCAGCCATATTCAGGCAGACCTTCTGGACACTGAGGTGCTGCCCTATCTGCATGCATCTCTCGGGACTGAGGGATGAGGTAGCCAGACTCAGAGCCGGGAAGTAAACTGGGTCAGGAGTACCATCACCCCTGTCCAGGAACCACCCAGTCCAATGCAGCTGCCTCAAGGATGCCGAGACGAGGAGCACTTGGATGACAGTGGGCTCAGGGAGGTTAGAGCAGTCAGGCAGAGGCACATCCCAGATCCTATTCTTCTCAAGAACCATATGCCACACTGGCAAATGAGGACAACCAAATAGAGGTACCCAGGAAGTGGAAGGAAAGGATGTGGAGGTTAGGCAAGGAGGTGACCTCAGTGGGAAAGCAGTGGACCCCAGAGGAGAGGAAGCAATCCTGGTGGGGACTCCATCATAAGAGGGATCCAGCTAGGAACACAGGAGGGGAGGACAGGGAGGGGTGAGGTGCCTCACCAGGTGCCACGGCATGGAGGGATGGAAGGAAGATACTGGGGATCACTGGGAAGGCAAGACAGGAGGGTGAGCTGGATGTCATTATCCACCTAGGTACTAATGACTTGGCAAATGGGGAGCCAAAGGAAGTTCAGGAAGAGTTTAGGAAACTGGGGAGGGGTCTCAAGCAAGTAGCTACTTCTGTCACTTTCTCAGAAGTACTACCTGTGAGAGGCAAGGGAGAGCATAGGAGTGCATGCACCAGGAACTTTAACTCATGGTTGAAGAACTGGTGCTGTGAGGAAGGGTTTGGATTCATTGGTGACTGGGGACCCATCTGGAGGGATGGAGGTTTGTTCAAGCCTGTCGGCCTGCATCCATCCTGGAGGGGAATCCAAGCACTCAATGATAAGTTTAAATGCTACATTGACAAGCATTTAAACTAGCAAAGGGGTGGCAGGCCAGCAAGGATGGTACCTCACTTGCTCACCCCCACAGCTAGTAATGGAACCAGTGAACCAGAGGAGTGGCTATCTCTGCAAAGCAGCGGCAAGTTTGGAGACTAGTGTCCAAAAGGTGGATAAGCAGAAAAGGGGCAAAAATTCAGCAGAAGGGCAGACAGCAAGGAGAACCAGGGATAAATGACAACCAAGGAAGGGCTGGAGTAGAACAGTGAAGCAGTCTAGGGAGGTCAAATCATGGAAAGCCATGTGCAAATGCCAGGAGCCTTAGCAACAAGATGGAAGATCTGGAGGCTGTCATGGTACAGTCAGACCTGGACATTGTGGCCATCACTGAAACCTGGTGTAATGATAACCATGACTGGGAGATGGCCATACCTGGCTACAACATATTCAGAAGAGACAGAGCAGGCAGGAAGGGAGGAGGAGTGGCACTGTATGTGAAAAATGACATAAGGCCACACAGATCCAGGAGGAACAAAATGGGGAGAGATACTGTGGGTTAAGCTTGAAAGGAAAATGGGGCCAGCCATTTGCACAGGTGTGGTCTATAGACCACCAGCCCAGGAGGAAGAAACAGATAGAGAGTTGATGCTAGCCACAAGGATGGCTGACAAGGGTGAGGTGGTACTGGTTGGAGACTTCAATATACCAGATGTGGACTGGGCATCCCAGCAGCAGCATCAACTAGGAGCAGATTTATCCTGACTCCTTCAGGTGCCTTCCTCAAGCAACTGGTCATGGAACCAACTCGGCAGAAGGCAATACTGGACCTTGTGCTCACAAACAGGGACAGTGTGATGGGGTAACAGTGGGGAGCACCTGGGTAACAGTGACCACCAGTCATTGTGGTTTGAAATCACAGAAAGAGCAGAGACCAAACCACACAAAACACATATCCTGGATTTTAGGGGGCAGACTTTGGGAAAATGGGAGATGCTTGAAAGAGGCATTAAGGGGAATGGGACAGGAATCAGGATTGAGGAACAGTGGGCAGTATTTAAAATGGGGATTATAAGAACAACAGAATTATGCATTAAGCAGGTTAGCAAGGAAAAGAAAGAGGAGACCATTATGGTTTTCCAAAGAGGTAGCAAAGAAAGTGAAAGCCAAAAGACTGCATTCAGGCAATACAAAGACACAGGCAGAAGGGGATGAGGGAGAAGTACCAGGAGAAACAAAGGGAGGCAGGAAGTCAGTAAGGGAAGCCAAAGCTCAGACAGAAGAACACATTGCAAATAACAGTGGTTAAAGGGGACAAAACCTTTTACAGGTACAAGTGAAAAAAGAAGGACAAAGGGAGGATAGTTAGACTGAAGGGGAGGATGGGAGCAGCGTGGAGGATGACAACAGTAAAGCTGACATATTGAACAGGTATTTCTGCTCAGTCTTACTAAGGAAGAGGGGTAATGGGTCTGAAGGAGTACAAGGGTGAGAATGGTGCAGAAATGGACACAAGTCCCTTTACACGAGAAAGGGTCCTGAAGGAACTGGAAGTAATAAGAGTTAGACAAAGCAATGGGGCCAGATGGGGTGCACCCAGGGTCATAAAGAACTAAGAGAGGTGGTGGCTGAACCTCTGGCTATCCTGTTCAGCCAATCACTGGAAACAGGGAGGTACCCAAAGACTGAGGACAGCAGATGTAGTCCCCTTACAAAAGTGGGAACAAAGAGGAAGCAGGGAACTACAGACCAGTCAGCCTCACGGTGAGTGGGAAAGATCATGGAAGCACTACTGAAGGAGAGATTGGTGGAACATCTGTTGTCAATGGACTAGCAGGACCCAAGGCATGGTTTCCACCAGGGGAGGTCATCGTCAGACCAACCTCATTGAATTTTTTGACTGGGTGACTAGGGAGGTGGGATCAGGGGAGGGCAGTGGACATGGCCTATCTGGACTTCAGCAAGGCTTTGACACTGTGCCACATAGAAGACTATTACACAAACTGGGAATAGTGGGTGGGCAGGACAGTAGTGTGGTGGGTAGGTAACTGGCTGGGTGGCAGGACACAGAGGGTGGTGGTAAATGGCTGTCACTCCACAGAGGGAAGAGTGACCAGTGGGGTACACAGGGATCAGTGCTGGGACCGGGTCCTATTCAACATCTTCATCAGTGACATTGCACACGATATAGAAGGCAGAATTTCACTGTTCGCTGATGACACAAAGCTCTGTAACAGAGTAGACACACCAGAGGGTGTAGACAGAATGAGAAGGGACCTGCAGAAACTTGAAGAATGGTCAAGGGTTTGGCAGTTGAAATTCAGTGAAAGAAGTGCAAGATAATGCATATGGGGCACAAAAACCCTGGCACAATATATCAGTTGGGGGTGAGGATATAGCATGCACCAAGCAGGAAAGGGATCTTGGGGTTGTCATCTCTGATGACCTCAAGGTAGGGAAACAGTGTGACAAGGCATCAGGTAAAGCAAATAGGATGCTGGGATGTATAGGCAGGGGCATCACCAGCAGGAAAAGGAGGTCATAATTCCGCTATACAAGACACTAGTGAGGCCCCACCTGGAGTACAGTGTACAGTTCTGGAGACCATACCTACGTAAGGACATAGACAGAGTAGAAGGTTCAGAGGAGGGCAACAAAGATGGTGCATGGGTTGCATCACAAATCCTATGAAGACAGGTTGAAGGAACTGAACATGTACTCCTGGAGGAGAGGAGGGAGAGAGGATATGATGAGACATAGAGTATCTCACAGGGAGGAACAGGTGCAGGAAAACACTATTTTAAGCGAAAAGATGTTTCAGGACTAGAGGGCATGGGATGAAGTTGGAGGAGGACGATTCAGAGGAAACATGAGAAAGAATTTCTTCACTGAACGGGTGGTGGACAAGTGGAACACCCGCCAGAGGAAGTGGTGGGGCTGAAACAATCACGGATTTAGAATGCATGGGATAGACATAAAGGAATTCTAGAGGTCAGGGGTAAGGGGAAATAGACTTCTAGGAAAACAAACTGAACTTACAAGCTCAAATGGGCAGACTAGGTGGGCCATAGGCCCTTATCTGCCGACACTGTCTATGTATCTATGTATCTATGTAAAGAAAAGCATGTGAAACCCCGTCAAAGGCCTTAGCCTGATCCAAGCTGACAATATACTCATCGCCAACCGGTGCCGTCAATGAAGTCCTACTGTCCAATATTTCTCGTAGTAGGAGTAAGGCCTCAGTAATACGGCGTCCAGGCCCAGAACAAAACTGTGTGGGAAAAATAAGTTGAGCCATCACCGATGTCATTCTATTGCCAAGCAATTTAGCAAAAATTTTAAAATCTACATTAAGCAAAGTAATAGGACGCCAATTCGCAAGGTCAGCCCGATCACCCGATTTATACAAAAAAATCATTAATCCCTCATACATAGAGGAAGGTAAATAAAAGTCAGACCACATGAAATTAAACACCTCCAAAAATTCAGTCGGTATAACGCGCCAGAGTACTTTATAAAGTTCAGCAGTTAAACCATCCGATCTAGGAGCCTTATCTCCCTTCAAAGAATGAATAACCGTCTCCATTTCTAAAGAAGTAAATGGTAGGAGCAATTCATCCTGCGAGAAAGAGTCTAAACAAGGTAAAGCAGTGGATTTCAGAATTTGGTCACTATAACCTTCATCTGGAACTGGGGTCGCAAACAATAGTCCAATATACTTTTCCAGGGTAGACATAATACCCTTATTATCCAAAACCAAGCCACCTTGTGACAAAATTAAACCCTGGAACAATTTCTTCTCTGTTCTTTTATGACAGTTCAGAAAGGGGTTACCTTGATCTATTTCCCTTGGGTACCAAATCTCTGTTCCTGTTGTAAAGACAACATCCTATTATATTGAAATAACTCCATCTGAAAATGAACTTCCTGAATAGCAAATAATACATCCTCCCTCCCTAAATGATGTTTAGTAAATAAAACCCCCAAATATTCTCTTAATCGGAGATAACTAGGATATTTAGACAATTGTTGATCCTTTCCCACCGCCTTAAAAAAAATCACGTATGCAGGCCTTTAGGTCTTCCCACCATAACCCCATATTATCATAAAAAAACTTTGTAGATAATTTGTCATGGAGAATCTCGGATAAGGAAGACAAAACTATAGGATTCTGTAAAAGAGTAGAATTCAATTTCCAATATCCCGGGCCTGCTATTCTACGAGAAGGAGACTCCATACAGACTCCAATCAAAACGTGGTCAGAGGATTCAATGGGGATAGAAACCAAATTTCCATATAATAGAGATTTGGTAAGAAAAATCATGTCAATACAGGAGGCCAACCTACCCCTATAATAAGTAGGTTTAGTCAACTGAGAAGACTTGACTGATACTTGCTTCAACCCTGCGTGAGATATTAAGTCGCTTAGGAATGCCCTATCAAAATAAACTTTATTGGAAGGACCATCCTTTAGGACATTAATATTAAAATCCCCAGCAAAAATAACAAGCCTGCTAGTATATAAAAAGGGGCGGATTTTTTACAATAAAGAAATCCTCTGGGCTTTAGATTGAGGACCATAAATATTGATCAGTCTACATGACACTGTATTAATTACAACGTCCAACAAAAAAGCACAACCAGATTCTATATCCACCAACCGAAAACAAGTAACAGCAGTCTTAAAACAAAACCCAACCCCACTACAAGGATCTAAACCCGCCGACCAAAAGGACAAACCTCCCTTCCAATCTCTTGTAATCTGGTCAATGTCCAGTGACGAGTGAATCCTATTATCCTGGAGGAAAAAAAACATCAAAGGGTAGCTGAGAAAGGATCCCAAATGTAATAAGATGTTTTTTACCAGATAGTACACTATTAACATTTAAACTGGCAATTCTTAAACCTAACCCATCAGGGAGGGACTGCTGCTAGTTTACCACTAGAGCGGGTAACTCGTTTTGGTTGGGCTTTCGACTGATGTTTCTTAGATGTGACAGTACTCACAGCAAGAGGTGGAAACGGGTCAGGATCAATGCCTGACACTGGTAAATCCGAGTCAACTTGCTCACTCCAGAAAAAAACTGAAAACCGATTTGACAGGGGCAAAGGAGAAAAGGGAGCCACCTCCTCAGTCCGAGGCCTAGTTTGGGACTGTAAAGTGAGTAGAAACCCATCTTCAGTAGCCGAAATACCAGGTCCGGGTTCAGTAATCAAGCTAGGGGAAACCACAACAGCAACCGCAGTCGCTCCAGAAGGACTCTGGGAAGACAAACCTGAATGGACTGGATGTTGGTGCACCTGAAAATCAGCTAAGGACACTGTACGGATAGGGGATCCATGTGGAGTAACAAATGGAGTTACAGTATCCACCAATTTGGAGTGGGATGGAGAAATCCCTAGAGCTACCATATCCGCATGTGAAAAGGGGGGGACAGAACCACCACCCCGAGGCCCAGGCCATGAAACACGACCCCGGCCTCTACCTCGACCAGAAACAGGTCCGTCAAAAGGCTGCATAGGTGCAGAAAAATGTTGTTTGGCTTTATCAAGTAAATAATCATGGTCTGAGTCCCCTTCCAAATTATGTGCAGCCCAAGGGCACTCATGAAATGAATGTTCTTCTTCCCCACACAAATTACAAAGGGGCCAGGCAGTACACTGAGGACTGTATGCCCAAGCATCCCGCAGTGAAAACAACGGATCTGATCACAATCCACATTAAGGTGATCGAGGGCCCCACATCTATAACAGCTCTTGGGTTGACCAGCATAAAACAGGACCCCCCAATCCCTACCCAAAAAAAAGGAACTAGGCAAATGGGAAATCCCAACTTCAGATTGGTTCAACTGAACCCGAAACAACCAGCCCCCATTCCAAAACCCATTTCCATCAATTATAGGTTTAGACTGTTCCATAACATTGCATTTTTTCTCTAACCAAAACATAATATCATTAATACAAACCCCTTCATTCTGAAACAAAATAGTTACAGTTTTAATGGTTGGTTTCGTAACTGGAATGGCTATAAAATCATGCCAAGCCCCAAAATCTTTAACAGAATAATATAACTTCCGAAATTTGCCCGGTAATTGCATTGAACAGAAACTGAGATCATAAATCCGGTCTCCAGGTGCACGTGTAAAGGCATACACCTCAGAGGGTGCAAAGCCCAGAGAGTCTTTAATTAATGTTTTACCCACCCAAATCCTATCAGGGATAACAGGAGCAGTCAAAGTATACTTCAGGCGCACCAAGAAACGTCTTTTCGCCACTTCTGCAGGCTTATGGAACAGTCCTGTAAATGTTTTAGGCGGGTTCTGGGGCACAGCTGGTAACATAGCAGCCACAAAGTCGTATCCCAAAGAAGAAGAAGACGTCTTACCTTCCACAGCAGGGGATATATCCCAGGAGACAACTGCAAAGGGTCTATTAGATCTTTGTGGGCTATCAAAATGGTGGGAGCATTCCTCACTCAGAGGGACTGAGGAAACTGCCTCAGACTCAATCAGTGCAGCAGGCAGTGGAATCCCTTGCTGCGGTGCCAGGTGCTCAGAAAAATCAGCCATAGCAGAATCAGTCCGCAACGTCGGAGAACCCGGTAACGGAACAACCGGGTCCGGTATCCATCTATCCCCCTCACGAATCCAGCTGGCATTCTGCAAAGCCAGCCCCGGGGTCCAGTCAGCAACAGGACCTGACGCTGCGGTGATGACGTCATCAATCAGGTCGTGATCCATCACGGAATTCAATTCGGAACAAACAGAATCATCAGCAGCCTCCAAGGGCAGACATTTACTACCCCCAGGTAAAGTACTTTGCCCAGACCTTTTACGTTTCCATTCTTCCAAAGACAATTTATTTGCCAAAAATTCCCGTTCAGCTGCCGAAATTAAATCAAGTAATTGTTGTTTACGGTGTTCCAGGTCTTGTTTCAGGGTCTCTTCTTCCGTGTCTAACAATTCCAAACATGAGTCCGTAGCAGTAGAAGTTACCGTAGCTAAGGGGATCATAGGTGCAGAAATCGGTAACGCAACTGAATCAGTCAGGCAGTCCTGCTCCAAAGGAAGCTGCTCCTCAATACAACCGACTCCATCCATAATCAGAGGCACACTAACCTCCATACGACTCTCCTGCAGCACGACTGCGCGATGTGCAGCAAGAGTAGGGGAATTTCCCCAGTGTCCTGGCCAAATTTCCCTCCTTCACTATAAATACCACTAACAGCTTAATCTGGTTTAAGGTCAGTTGGCATTCATTTGTATCCCCCTCCCCCAGGTTGTGCCTGAAAATAGGCAGGATTTGCCTAGTGCACTTACCCAGTCAACAAAAACTAAAAAACTAAAAAAATAGAAAAATAAGCGGAGGCAGCGAGGTACTGCACTGCCAGTCCCTATCAAACTGTCACCAGACTGCATGATAGAGGTGCAACCATGCAGACGCTTGGTGCCTAGGGGGCAAAGGTCAACAGCAGGGTCAAGGGTCTGTCCGTGCACAGTGCGCCACAGCGCTATTTGGAACACCCTGCGTGTAGCATGGTAGGGTGCTTGAGTGTGATGCCCTGCAGTGGCCTACCGTGCTGTGGCACCATGGCACCCAAGGCACCAAGGCAAGAGCACCACATGGGCTAAAAGCCCACTAGTGCCACAGGTACAGTGGTGGCCATGCCCTGCACTGCTTCCCTCGCACAGCAAGTCAGCAGCACTACACACATCAGTGTCAGCACCCCTGGCATGTGCTGTGTGGTGCCGATAGCACACATCACAGTGCTGCACCATAGCCTGAGCATGCTCACTGACATTGCGCAAGGCGCAACAGTGCGATATTCAACCAGCATATGCTAATCAGCTCATTAGACATTTCACAGTGCATCCACTGTATTAGCCTCCACTTACAGTTGTGCCTGCCTTCATTTGCATGTGTTGCGCTATATAAATGCAACATGGGGCTGCAGAGGCCATGGTTAGGTATTGCAGTCCATTGTGGTGGATTGCATGCTGTTGGGATGTGGGGACTGTGGTTTTGGAGGGCTGAATGGGACTGCACAGTCCAAGGTAACACCTGTCATTCCCACAGGCTCGAGTATGACCGAGCATGAGGAAGAGGAAGAACAGGGAAGGGGGGAGAAGGAGGAGGCCCAGCTTCAGCAGGGTGGAATCAGATGCCCTGTTTGAGGCATATCTGGACAAGGAACTGCTGCTCAGTGAACAGAGGGGAACACCACGGGCCCATGCTGCAGCATGGGGTGGGGTGAGGTGGCGCGTGCCGTGAACTAGCATGGCAGTCACCAGCGGTCCGTGCAGAAGTGCAAGAAGGGGGTTGGCATGGAAAGGACGCAGATCAAGGACAAGGTGGCTGCTATCAGGGCTGCACATGCTGCCACTGGTGGGGCCAGCCAGACGTATGATGCCTGATGCCACAGGAGGAGCGGGTGGCCAGAAGTATGCAGTGTAGTGCCATTGAGGGCATTCCTTGTGTTGGCTTCCAGAAGGGTGGCAGCCCATCACTGCATGACAGGTCCTGTGCTGTCAGTGTGTGGGTGGTGGAGGGCATGTCACAGGGCAAGGCGGAGCCACTAATGCTAATGTGTTCCCTTACAGCTCCTGAGCATCTACATGGGGCAGCAGTGGCGTGTGTCCACTGAGGAGGAGGCCCTGGACATGGAAAATTGCCTATCCACCACCACAGGTGTCCAAATGACTGGCCAAGTGCATAACTGCACGTCTGTCCAGACTGACGTGGGTGGTGCGGGTGTGGACAAGGCCCTGTCTGTGTCCCAGCATGACAGCGCCCATGGTGTCCAGCATGCTGGGACAGAGGTTGGGGTCAGATCCAGCACCGATGATGATAGACCACACGTCCCGGACAGTGATACATGTGGGACACAGGATGGTCCCACAGCAGGCAACTGCACAGGTGTTACCATGGGTGATGCCACCATGGCTGCCTGCACAACAACCCAGTCCCAGCCTGTGCCTGTGTGCCCCATTGAGACACCACTGATGTGTGTACAGGGCAATGGGGCTGTTGCAGCTGCAGCAGCAGTGCCGGTAAGCCCTGGTGATCAGCAGCCAGAGGGGCAGTGACAGCAGTCGACCAATGGCGATGGGGGACAGTGTCAGGGGTGGTGGCAGTGCACTGTGTGTGGACATGCCCCAGCATGGCTTTGGTGTGCAGTGCCCAATGTCAAGGGGTGGTGGACAGCAGGGCCAGGAACACCATGAGGGACAGCATGTCGGACCAGCAGATGGCCTTTTGGATGAACACAACCGTCTTCTCCAGGCTTGGGTGGATCTGCAGATGCGGCTCATGACGGCAGTAGATGCACTCAGTGCAGTTCTGCGGCATCGTGCGACACCTGCTATGTTGATACCGGGTTCAGCTGTGGGCATACCGAGCATGCCTGGTGCGGGCATGTTTGGTGGGCTGCAGACCCCTGCGTGAACATGGTCACGTTCATGCAGCGTCACTCCTGGGGGACCGTCAGTGCCAACCCATTCGGCCAATGGTCAGCCTGGCATGGCAACAGGACTCGATGGGGCTGCCCATGTATCCGTGGTGGCCGTGGTACTGTGCCGTGTGACTGACCTGTCTCCCACCATGGCCACTGTCTGACGCTGCCCTATATGCAGTGAGGTGTGCATTGTGCAATGCATGGGTGGAGTATCCAGCCCTGCACACACACGGTCCCTGTGCACACCCTCCCAGCTGCTGGCCACTGTGGCATGTGCATGATGATGCCTGTGTTGCACTGTCTGCCAGTGTGCAATGGTGCCCAACATCTGAGGCACACACAGTGATAGCCACTGCGCATGGTCATGTGTGGTCCTGTGTGGGGGTGGGGGTGGCTGTTGGTGTTGCCGTGCCATTTACCCCTTGTGCATGTGTTGTGGTGTGTGTTCATGTGTGTGCATGTGTTTTGTTCAGCCCTGCCCATCCCTGCCACCATGTGCCATGCCCCACTCAGACCCATTCCTTTACTGCTGTCCACCCCTGTTGCCCTGCCCTACCCTGCCTGTCTGTGGGCTATGCCCTTGTCCTTGGTGGTTGTGCATATCCCCATGACCTACCTGAGTTGTCCAAAGTGCTCTTCTGTAATGGTGTCCTGGTGCAGCTGTCCCATCCGTATCAGACAGGGGTCTCGTCGCCCAGGGGGTGGCTGCCCATCACCAGCTTGACCCATGTTCTCACTGCTTTGCCCCTCTTTGACCTCTGTGGCTATCCCACAGACAGTGGTCATGTTGTGCAGGATACAGCAGGCCAGGAATAGCCCACAGGCCTTCAAAGGGCTGTACTGTAGGGCACCGCCTGATGTGTCCAGGTACTGGAACCGTGTCTTCAGCAGGCCAAACACACACTCAATGACATTCCACGTTGTGGCGTGTGCCTCATTGTACCGTAGCTGTGATGGGGTCAGGGGGAGCCGGTATGGTGTGAGCAGCCAGGGCCATAATGGGTAACCACTGTCACCTGTGTGTAGAGGGTGGACATTAGAATGGTAGTCTACATCGCTATGCCATGGCCAACATGGCCGATACCCATGGCACCTCTGACTATGCACCCCTCCACATCTGCTCACATCATCCTGCATGATATGCATACTCACCTACTAGATGGCCGGTGGCGATGTCCCCACTCTCAAACCTGTGGCACAGCGCAGACTGATGCCAGATGAAGGCATTGTTTGCTCCCCCAGGGTGCATGGCACAGACATTGGTTATGTGCCCCCTGGCATCGCACACCACCTGGCAGTTTATGCTTGGGTATCCTTTGTGGTTGATGGCCTCCAGGCCAGGTGGCATTTGGATGCCTACATTGGTGCAGCCAATGGCCCCGAGCACACCAGACAACCATGCTACCCTGTGGAACTCCTGTATGTGTGCTGTGTGCTCCACCTTTGTGCTGGGGAAATGAATGTACTCCGCAGCATGTGGCAGCAGTGTGCTGAAGAATGGTGTGAGTAGGTGTGATGCGGCCAAATGGGTAATGCCTGTCATGTCCCTTGTTGGTCTCTGGAAGGTGCCAGTGGTGAGCAGGCACATGACGGCTGTCACCTTCATCTCCAATGGCAAAGCATGGCTCCGTCGTGTGGGTGCCTGCATCTCATCACTGCACAGCTCACAGAGCTGCCTCAGCATCCCCCAGTTCAGGCAGTAGCGGACCACAATCTCTGTGTTAAAGTACTGTTTGAAGCTGGTGCGGGCTTGGTACTGTCTGTTCTTGGTGTACCACTGATGGGCCCTTCCACAGCCCTGCCTCCCTGCTGCCTGTCTTCTCACACCCCTCATACCACCTCCATCTGGAAGGTGGCACTGGCCATGTCCCTGGCTGGTGGTCCCCTCCAGGGTGACTGTTGTCCTGTTCCCCTTACTGTCTGTTCCTGGTGCTCCCCCTGCACCGGGTACACCTCCAGCTGTTTTCCTGTGGCTGTCCTGCCTCTTGCCACTGCCCTCAATCCACTGTGGCACTCCATGGCCTGTTCTGCACACTGGCACAGGCACACCCACTCCTACCCTCACTCTGGCACAGTTCTGGTGGGCCCTGTCCTGATCCTGCCCAGTCTTGCACCCTTCTTCCTTTATTCCTCCCTGGCTGTCTGTCACCACGCTCCCACCTGTGGCTTCCCTTTTGCATTCTTCCTCCCCTCTCTTGCTCCCCTTTATTTTGGCTCATTTCCACTGTCGCACAACTTCTGCTTGCTCTGCTACTACGCACGTCACATGCTGTTGAATATCACACTGCACATGTTATTCATGGTTCCACCTCCTACGGTTGCACATGCTTTCATTACTGCTGCACTCTGGTGCATTGCTTATTGCACTTCACAGTCGCCTCCTGCTGAATATCACACAATGGCGCATTTCCATACTTGCGCTTGTCCATTCCTGTTGCACAAGGTGCATCCGCTATGAATAGCCTGCCCTCTTTATATAAATAATGTATAAGAATGTGATGTGGGAAACTTATAAATTAAAGTGAAAAATGCATCAGGAGGGAAAATGATCTGTAAATTTGAATATAATACCAGTAAAATAATTGCCAAACCAAGCAACCACATACAACCTTGTCAGTGTTTTATTTGAAGGAGTTCTGGAGAAAAAGAGGATTGTTCAATTAAATGGGCAGACCCCATTGTCACATGGCCCTGAAAAATGTGGTGAGAGGCTCAGAAAGGGTGGGGGAGGAAGGGGGGCGGAGAGGTGGTGCGTGAGGTCACCAAAGGGGAGGAAAGGATGAGGTCACCTAAGGGGATGGACCAAACAAGGAGGGACAGAATGAGGTGGCA
This sequence comes from Neoceratodus forsteri, assembly GCA_016271365.2. Lineage (NCBI taxonomy): Eukaryota > Metazoa > Chordata > Ceratodontiformes > Ceratodontidae > Neoceratodus > Neoceratodus forsteri. Next base: position 805,794,403 of record CM057449.1, on the reverse strand, counting down.
GGGCAAGTGGTGGGACAGAACAAGGGAAAGACCAAAAAGCCATTAAAAAGGGACTGCACAAGGGAAGGAGCTCACAATTTTGTTCCAAAATTCCCACCCACCCTCCCTATAAGAAGATAGCAAGAGGGCACTGTGGTGGGTGGAGCACAGTGGGCCACTGTGGTAGGTGGAACATAGCAGGGGCTACAATGGGACTGTTGAAGTAGAACAGCAGGAATAGGGGGAGGAGGAGAGAAAATAAAGTGGGGGCAAAAAATCAATAAACATGGACAAGGTTGGATAAGCAAGAAGCAGGGGCACTGTGTGTATGCATGTATCCCTTGACATCTAAAGAAGAAGAGACTGGGATCCACATGATGTACATCTGGGAGGGGGGTGGAAGGAAAGAAGAAGATGATAGAAGGGAAGAAGTGAATAAAGTGCTGGATGAATGCAAATAATGTATATAAGTAATGTATAGGAATGTGATGTGGGAAACTTATACCTTAAAGTGAAAAATGCATCAGGAGGGGAAATGATCTCTAAATTTGAATATAATACCAGTAAAATCATTGCCATACTGAGCAACCACATACAATCTTGTCAGTGTTTAATTTGAAGGGGTTCTGGAGAAAAAGAGGATTGCTCAATTAAAAGGGAAGACCCCATTGACACATGGCCCTGAAAAATGTGGTGAGAGGCTCAGAAAAGGTGGGCAGGAGGGAGGGGGAGCGGAGAGGTGGTGTGTGAGGTCAACAAAGGGGGAGGAAAGGATGAGGTCACTAAGGGGGATGGAGCAAATAAGGAGGGGACAGAATGAAGTGGCAGCAAGTAAGTGGTGGGACAGAACAAGGGGCAAGGCCAAAAAAGCTATTCAAAAGGGACTGCACAGGGAAGGAGCTCACAATTTTGTTCCAGAAATTCCCACCCACCCTCCCTATAAGAAGATAGCAAGAGGGCACTGTGGCGGTGGAGCACAGGGCCACTGTGGTAGGTGGAACACAGCAAGGGGCTACAATGGGACTGTTGAAGTAGAGCAACAGGGAAAGGGGGAGGAGGACAGAAAAGAAAGTGAGGGCAAAAAATCAATAAACATGGACAAGGTTGGATAAGCAAGAAGCAAGGGCACTGTGTGTATGCACGTATCCCTTGACATCAAAAGAAGAAGAGACTGGGCTCCACATGATGTACATCTGGGGGGGGTGGAAGGAAAGAAGAAGATGATAGAAGGGAAGAATTAAACAAAGTGTTGGATGAATGTAAATAATGTATATAAGTAATGTATAGGAATGTGATGTGGGAAACTTATAAATGAAAATGAAAAATGTATCGGGAGGGGAAAAGATTTGTAAATTTGAATATAAGATCACTAAAATCATTGCCAAACTGACCAACCACATACAACCTTGTCAGTGTTTTATTTATTTATTTATTTATTGAAATTTGTTGACCGGGTAGGCCCACTGGGACAACCAAGTCCCTTTTTCTGGGGCAACCCGGAATTAATTACAGATTACAGACACAAAAGCATACAGTAGACAAAGTAGTGCAATTAAATGCATAGGTACATACATTGGTGATATTACAGAACAAAACAAAGAACAGGTAGTAATTAGAAACAGGACAAAAGCTGGTCAAGACTAAGGAGTGTAAGGGGCACCAGCCATTCAAGTGCAACAGCACTGATTGACTACCATTAAGTGAGATTTTAAGGCAGTTTTAAATGAGTACAGAGTAGAGCAGTTAGCTACAGCTGCCGGTAGCCTGTTCCAGAGTGACGGGGCAGAAATGGCAACGGATCTGTCACCAGCTTGGGTTCGAGTCCTAGGGACTTCCAGGGCAGGATAGGCAGTGGACCTCAGGTCACGTTTGGCTGATTTGTATAGGAGAAGTCCATTTAGGCTAGGAGGAGCTGGGATCTTGGCTGTTTTGAAGGTCAGGCAGAGTGTTGGGAATGCAAGCCTGGCCTCAAGTGAAGGCCAGCTCAAAGAGGTGAGAACATTGCAGTGGTGATCACGATGGTGGGCAGGGGCAGCAAAGCGGGCAATTTTATGATAGAAAACTCTGAGTTTGTTGAGATCCGACCGAGCCCTGAAGCGGTTGAAGTACTGGAGCACCACAGAGAAGCACTGGGAGAATGGTACCAGTGGTGATAGCCAAACTGGCTTCCCTGGAGAGGAATCCTCCAAGTCTATATAAGAGGCCAATTCTTTGATGGAGAATTTTGGTGGTAGCCTCAATGTGTGGGCTCAGGGTTAGCTCCTGATCCAGGTGTACTCCAAGATATTTTGTGGATGCAGAGACCTCAAATGGAGTCCTGCTGGCCGAGAAGATCTGTAGGAGGTTTGATCTATTGACTCCTAACCGCTTGGAACCGAACAGGATGGCCTTAGATTTCTTGAGATTAAGGACTAGTTTCATGTCCACTAGCCACTTTTCTACCTCTCTGAAGTCCTTATTGAGGTTCTGGCCTAGTTGACATAAATCCTTTGAGTTCCTATAGATAATGGCATCGTCTGCATACAGTTGGATGCTGGCCCCACCACAGTGCTTCGGCATGCTATTGATGAAAATAGTGAATAGCAGGGGTCCAAGGATGGAACCTTGGGGGGACTCCTTGGCACACTGACTTAATCGTAGAAGGTGTGCCCTTCCATTTTACCAGCTGCTGCCTTCCACAGAGGTAATGGTGAAACCAGGAGGAGGCAAGTGGGTCTAGTTCAAGGTGCTGAAGACAGGAAACAAGGAGATCATGGTTCACCAAATCAAAGGCTTTCGTAAGATCCAGAAATAGGGCACCAGTGGCTAGACCTTGATCCATAGCCCCAAGTACATCCAAGGTGAACTTGACTAGGGCAGTGTCAGTGCCATGGTTTTTCCTGAAACCATACTGCACTTCTTTAAGCAGGTAATGGGTTTCAAGGTAATCAAGAATATGTCTATGCACCAGTTTTTCCAGAATTTTCACAAGCACACTGAGGATTGATATAGGACAGTTGTTTTCCATTTGGCCTTTATCACCACCTTTGTGAATGGGGATAACGGTGACCATTTTCCATTTGGAGGGGAATTGCCCAAGGAGGAGGATTTGTTAAACAGGTCCCTTAGTGGAGCCGCAATAGTCGCGGCAGCTATTTTCAGAAATTTTGGCTCCAGATTATCGACCCCAGGAGTGGCATCTGGTTTGATGGTGTTTAGAAGGGTGAGGACACCCTTCTGTGTAACCAGGCGGAAGTGGAAGTTGGGGACAGTATGGGTGGGAAGGTGAGAGAAGTTAGTGTTGATAGGAGAGGGATCAGTATATCTGTCAAGGTCAGTGAAGAAATTGTTAAAAGCACTGGCTAACTCCACCGGATCAGACATTAGGTTACCTTCAACTGCATTGCTCTGGGGTGCTTCAGCTGAGCGCCCCTTCAGGAGACAATTTATTTGAGACCAGAACTTTTTTGGGTTTGCCAGGTTTGATGTTTGGAGTCGTCTAATGTAGGCACTTTTAGCATGTTTAAGCTCTTTCTTGCAGCTGTTGCGCAGAGTTCTGTAAAATTGCCAATCAGCATGAACTTCAGAGCATTTGTATTTGCCCCATGCTTTTTCTCTGAGCTTCATTTGTTTTCTCCTATCCTGATCCAGCCAGTATGCACATTTACCACTGACTCTCCATTGTTTAAAGGGGGCATGCTTATTAAGTACGCTTAGGAAGTTGTGGGCAAAGTAATCTAGAGCAACATCAATGTTATCAAGATTGTTAAGGTCCCCACAGCGTATCCCTCTCAGATCCCGAAGAAAGTCATTGGGAACAAATCTTGACAGGTCCCGGGCTAGCACAATCCTCGGAGGAACATTTGGCAAGTTATTCCTCCAGATGCAAAAGACGGGAGCATGGTCACTGAGAGAGTCAGGCATCAGGCCAGCAGCTCTGCATCTGTCGGGACGGTTAACCAGTATCCAATCAAGAAGAGTATAGTTTCCAGTCTTAGTGTTCGGCCTCGTAGGTTCACTAATAACCTGCGTAAGGGACACATCAGACAGCGAAGATTTGCTAAATGAATTGCTCAGTCAGTTTAAATTAAAGTCACCCATGAGAATAAGTTCCCCCACAGGGTTACTGGCCAGTTGCCCAGTGAGGAACTCCAGTTCACTTTTAGCCACCTTAGGTGGGTTGTAGGTGCATCCAATGGTTATGGATTTCGTCCCACCCAGAGTGAGCTTAATTAGAAGACACTCCGAAGCAGTTCTGGGGACAAGATTGGGACAATCTTGTCTGGGGACAAGATTGATTTAGACAAGGTTATGCCTGGATGGCTGACATCTAAAGGTAAGCCCAATACCCCATACCTGTTGCACCCATGATCCACTCTAGAAATTGAATATTTTAATAACTTTTTTAAATTCTTTACTTTCTACCAGTTGTACAATCACAGCAATCCACTGCACAGCGTGGAGTGCACTGGGACTTATGCATGCCTAGTGTTGTTGGTCACTTGCCAGGTGTGGGTCAGTTCTAGCCCAACCCTCACATTTTTGTGGATTATTAAAGGAAAACTGCATGTTAAATTCAGGAAAATATATGTATTATTACCTTTTTTGCATTCTGAAGTTCATCTCAGGGTTTTTTTTTTTTTGCTTATTTGTTTTTTGATGAGGCTGTAAGAGGAGGATTTTTTAACTTTTCCTGGTTGTTTTATGGCCCCTGAGGGTTGCCATCCAGGTTTCTTTTATTGCAACTTTACCCAGAGAGTCTTCCCAGAGTTCCCTTTTCTCTGATGTCTAATAGCCCCTGCAGGAGGCCAGTGTCTTGTTACAGGGTCTTTATTACAGCTCAGCAACAGCAGAGAGAACACAGCAGCCAGTAGTCACACTGCTAGTCTTTGGGTAAGTGTAATACAGTTTCATAAATATTGGTACCTTATCCAGCTGTGTTCTGCTTAGGGTAGTGTGTGTGTGTGTGTGTGTGCGTGTGTGTGTGTGTGTGTGTGTGTGTGTGTGTGTGTGTGTGTGTGTTTTGATTCAGTTGCATGTGTCTTGCATAAAAGACATTGCTTGTAGACAAATGTAATTATTTTGCAGCTGTGGTCATCCAATTGCTAAAAAAGGAATTCACATCTCAGGATGAGTAGGGGAGAGGATACTAGCAAAGTAGGAGAGTCTCAGTTTGCAAAATGTAGTAAATTAAGCACTGAAACTTAGCAAACAAAGAAAAGGATTAAAAAACACTTTGGAGAAGGTTTCAACTTGAAAAAAAGTCAGTACTGGGGAGGCCTCAATTGTTGTATGAGGTTTCAACTTGCAGAAAAATGCAGTACAGGGGAGGGCTCAATTAACTTCTTAAGCCAGAGGAAACATAGTGCCTTCAAGCTCCCATACAAACACAGGCAGTGTAGTAATGAGGCTTCAGTAGAGGACACTATTTTTAAGACTCCATTATGTTGTTTGAAAGGTACTTTATGCAGGGGGTCCTTTTTTCAAAGCAAAAAGTCTGCAGGGATACGCCCACTGCAGCTGTAAAAATGAACACATTATTAAATGTTAAGCTAATTTGCCTATACAGACTACATAACTGTGTTTGCATTACTACTCACAATACTACAATTCCAACCAATATCTGGAAAGCAGTCTATTCAAGTTTCAGTGAGTAGCATGGGAGAGCACTCGATAGATCATGGTACTACAGACAGACTAAGACAGAGGACCATGATCTGCGTCTGTATTATTGATGAACTATAAAAACACCACTATACTGAACACCTGTATAGTAAAATAATATGGCTTCCTGCACTGCCATGTTACAAGCACATTAAACCATGACAAAGCATTGTTCTACTGTGGAATAATTCCAGGGTTGGATGGTTGGAAGTTCTCATTTGCCCCTCCCCCAGCCATGGATTAATTCCACAGTAGAACCATGCTCTGTCATGGTTTAATGCTTACATGTTTCAGTTTCTGCACTCATATGGTACATATCTATATAGTGACTCTTCTTTACTTTACTTTTGCATTGCTAGTCAGTCAGAGAGTGAAGTTACCTGTCTGCAACAAAGCGCTTTATTAAAGATTCAGAGAATCACAGTGTATTTTGTGACTGTTTATTCTTTCTTGATTTATTGATTTAGTCCTTGTGAATAATTTTATTCTATTTCAAGCTTTGTTTAGAATTTATCTGTGTACTGTTTAGGCAGTTTCATTTTGCCCTTTTTTCTATAATTTTCCTATCTTTCTATTTCAATCTCTTTTTGTTGTTGTTGGTGAGGTTACAGTGATAGTGAAGGACAGACGACATATTCACATCCATGGCAGCAGCACCATGAGGCTTCATAGGCCCTCTAGCACTCCTCAGCATCCCACCAGCAGCAAGAGCAGCAGCAGTGTCCTCACAGGAATGGTGGTCAGCATGCCCCTGACCAGCAACAGCAGCAGTAATAGCAACACAAAATTCACCCCTGTTCCTCATGAGGGTCAGCAGCCAGAACCTCCTATGTTCCCCATAGAACCACCAGCGCTACAAGCTCCCCCCAAGCAGGGGAGACCCACCCATCATCCTCTGTTGCTCCACCACCAGCTTGCCATCACCAGCACTACCACCAGGTCAGATCTTCCCTTTAGTGGGAGTTCATTGAAGCTGATGAATATGACAACTGCATCATCACATGTAAATTATGTAAGGCCAGAGTAAGGTAGGGGAAAAAAGGGACACACTTGTGCACAGGTGGCCAGAGAATCCACCTGATAATTTGTCATGCTGAACAGTGGAAGACCTGGCAGAAAAAGGTGGTGAGTGGTGGTGGGGGAGATGGTGATCCCTCCTCTGTGCCTGCAGAGGTGCTGCACAGCCAGCATTGGTGGCATTTGAGACAGATGCAGCAGGAAAACCCCATTTACTACATGTTCCAGCACTGGAAGGAGACCCAGCAGCAACACCCACAAGCATACAAGTCTGCATCAGTGAGGGACTGGGTAGTTTACAGAAGTGATCGTAGGATCTCCTATGTAGGGTCACTGCTATGGAGGAGATGAAGGGAGGAATCCTAACCAACCAACAGCAGTTATTGGAAGGGATTGTGGAGCTGTGCTGGGGCAGTGAAGGTGGTGATGCTGGCACTTCTGAGGCCAGGGCAAGTGATGTTCTTTAAAAAAAATCATGCTTTCCTTTACTTATACAGTATATTAATTCTTCTATCTTGTTTGTGAGTCTGTGCTACACTGTCTTACTCTTTGTCCTACTAAAAAATATAAAAAAGGTTGAAAAAATGCAATGTTCATTCTTTACTTTTCCACTTGTTTGTATTTCTTTACTGTCTGATTCACTTCTATCTTTCACCAAAAACATGTTATTTCCTATCTAGATTTTCTTTCATGATGCTCTGTCTCCAATATCCATACATCATACCTTTCCTTTTTTTGTTTCTCAGTATCTTTACAGACATTTTTCTTAGCTACCAGAATAAATATGAAAGATGGCTACAGGTCAGTAGTACTGCCACTGCCACATGATACTGCACTGTCTGTTACTGATCTCAACAATGTTCTACATACAGTTTGCATTAGTTGTATGTTAATCACAATGCACATTACTTCAGTTCTCCCATGATCTGTTTCAAGTGTTCAAATCTCAAGCATGTTGGTACACAAAACACCCAAGCAAAATATATACATTTCTCACTTCTGGAAATTATCTCTCAAACCAGAAATCAGTAATGCTAGTAATAAACTGCTGCTGCCATTGCTACTATGCTGTTTAAGTCACACTCTTGGACAATCTGTGTTGTCAAGCACTTTAGTACACACAAGTGTCAAGCAAAATATATAAATGTTTCACTTCTGGAAATTATTCCCCAAACCTGAAATTAGCAATGCTGGTAATACACTGCTGTTGCTAACACTGCTACTGTGCTGTTTAAGTCACACTCTTGAGTAGCCTGTTTTGTCAAGCACTTAAGTAAACACAACTGCCAAGCACAATATATAAATCTCTCACTTTTGGAAATTCTCTCCCAAACCAGAAATTAGTAATGCTGCAAATAATCTGATGCTGCTACTATGCTATTTAAGTTGCCCTCTTGAACAGTCTGTGCTGTCAAACACTTTAGTACACACAACTGCCAAGCACAATATATAAATTTTCTCACCTCTGGGAATTCTCTGAAAGCCAAGTATAAAAAGGAGCTCCTCAACAAATTAAATCACTTCAGTATGCCCCTCTACAGGATCTGTTTGAACCTGTTCATTGGTCCCTTCCACATTTACAGTTCCATTTATGCCTGTTTCAACCCCCCATAGGCTGCTCACACTCCCCTGCTTAGTTCTCTAAAGTGACCCTTCTCTTTGGATTTTAGAGCTGTTATGTAGAGCACTTACTATGGATTGTAAAACATGACTCTAATGCCTAAAGATTGTATGTTTATTATGTTTCAAATTAGTTGTATATTATTTTGTTTCAGCTCATATCATTATTGTTATTCCGGTAACACTGTTTGCAGATCCCTTTGGGTTGCATTATTTTCTGAACATTAGCTGTGGATTGTCTGACTGCTTAATTGTTTGTAATCTCGTAAGTCGTGTCTGAAAAAAGTCACTATTGTGGCTATGGCACCCACCTGATAAACAAAAACTAAATACATTTTTAATAAAATTATATAAAAACTGGAAAGACATTAACAGGCCATTCCAGTACTTTGCATGAAAAAAGATGCAGTCTGTTGTTCTCTTTACTCAATAGTTTTCGGACCTACCAGTAAAGGTAAATATTTTATTTTATTTCTTTTTTTGACGGTGGAAGGGAGGTAACCACATTATTTCTAACCATTTTTTCTTACTGTTTTTCTATTTTCAGGTATTATCACGTGGGTGAAAAAAAATCATGTTGCTGCATCGGTCCAGTTTAGATTTTTTTTTTTTGGGGGGGGGGTTAATTCTGAAAAGTTTTGCAGATGTCAGACTGTTTTCTGTTACTGCTGCTCTAATTTCAGGTACTCTTCAGCAGGTGTCTTTTGCAGTACTGTCCAGGCAGAGAAGATGACCATGACTTGATTGCTGGAGCAGGAGACAGCAGCACAAGAGACCTGCAAAGACAAGAAAAGATTATTTAGACTCTACTCAAGTACCTACTGTGGTGGTGGCTGTAAGGTATAGCCATTGTAAACTCCCTGTCTTACTATACCTGTCACCTGTAAATAAAAATGAAAAATTATTTTGCCTCCCTTTGGCCACAGTGGCAGACTGTGTACCTGCGAAAAAGGAGAACAATACATAAAAAGAAAAAAGGAAAAACATAATAATACTTACCATTACATTAGTGCTGATGGCTATGCTGTTTACAGGCCAGTGTGTGCCACTGAGATGGTATAGGGAGACGTCACATAACTCTTCTCTGTTTCTTGAGGGCTGCAGAAGAGTTGTGATGGTACCATCCCCAGTATCGATTCTGGATTCTCTGTAAAGTGATTTTAGCTGCTCCACATGATGTGGATTGGCAGTTCCAAATCCAGTCGATATTATCTCAATGTCTATTCATTCATATGAATTTTTAAGTCAGGGAGTTTTTTAACTTGTACCATAGGATCAAGCCAAACTGTATTGCCTAGAGTCAGGACAGTTTTCACATCAGTGTGGAGGAGGTGTCTGTTTGCTGTTTGTAGCTATGTAGAACCCAAGCAAGCCAGAGGAGGAGGAGGCAGTGTTGTGTCTTGTTGACTGGAGCAGGCGTGCTTTGCTTAGCTGGTAATAATGGCCTTTTTATGGTGCATCAGTGTGGAGGCAGTGACCCATGCGCTTTGTGGCTGTGTAGGATCCAAGCAGGCCAGAAGAGGAGGAGGAGGAGGAAAAGGAGGCTGTGCTGTGCCTTGCTGGCTGGAGCAGGCATTGTCTATAGACATCACATTCAGGTGGCGGGGGCAGGTAATTGATTAGGTTCAAGGAAACATCAGCACAACAATTGGGAATGGGAACAGCAAAATGACTGAAAACAACAGTATTGTGAATCATAATGTAAAGGATTATACTGATAGGGGAAAGGAAGGAAACAGCACATCTTTTTTTATGCTTTAAACTATTCAAGGAAGCAGTCCTTACAGTGTTCCAGACTGGAGTTCTCACCAGATGGGAATTCTCTCTCCATTACTGCTTCATGCACCTTGGTGGTAGAAAACAATACCTTACTCTTCATCTTCACCACCACCACCAGCACTTTCATGTGGTAGGAACATGGACATGATTTTCTTGTGTGGAATATGCCCCTATTGTCTTGTGCTAAATGTGCCCCTTTTTCTTTGCAATAAATGTTAGCAAACCAACATTTTTTCAGTAATGAATTGGTGCACCGTTCCCACACAGTGGCCTCAGCCGAGCTGATGCATTTCATAACATTTGAGCCTTTACAACTCAAATGAAGCCTGATTTTAGTTAATGGTGGTGCAACCTCTCCTCAGTCTCAGTAAGGAACAGTTCCAGCATTGTCTCACCATGAGTGACCCAGGTATACTCTTCATTGTCAGTGTGGCATGATGAGCAATTCATGGAATGTTGCTACATCCACAATTGGAATTAATGCCTTTTTTTCCCCACACCCAGAGTCAAATACTACCCCAGGTACCTGTGCTCAGTGTGCAGTAATGTACAAGTACTGTAGGAGCTACCAGCTGTTGGGTCACTGGTCTAGAAATCCATGCTCAGATGTATGTACGCTGAATGCTTCATGGCATGATTTACTTTCTGTGATACTGTCCCATAGAGTTCAGTACACCACTTTTAAAAAATGTATGTTCTTGATGGAATTTTCCATTTGGGACAGGCACGGGCCATCAACCTCCAAAATCCAACATTCTCAACAAAAGAGAATAGCAATAGATCAATTGCCAGCATTTAAGCAGTTGCTGCATTTAGCTCATGAACAGTAGCATGACTTGAATTGAATTTGGAGTGACACTCAATCATGCTATGCAGCATAGGCTGGACCTTTCTTCAGGTTGGTCTTCCAAACAGCTGGGCTTGTCATGGTAGCTTTGTTGGTGGGGTGGTTTTTGACTCCTAGGAATTCATACAACTAGGTGCTGCTACTCAAGTGACACCAGTGATTTTGGTGGGATTTCTGCAATGGTGTTACTCTGCTATTCTGACTCTGGGTGGTACTACTGAAACTACCACTGCTGCTATGCCCACTACTAGGCAGACCCACAGAATCATCGTCCTTCTCCTCTTTGTAGTTCTCCTCACTCACCCATCTATGCCTGGTCTATTGCCCTGTCATTTCTGTTTGCCTTGCCTAATAATGATAATAAGGGACAGGGATCCCCTGCACTAGTGTCCATCTGGTGTTGACACCAGCATAACAGGTGCCTGTGTATGTGTGTGTGTGTGTGTGTGTGTGTGTGTTGCCCACTGGTTCCTACATGGCTGCCCTTTGTCCCCTACTAACTCTTGCTTGACATAGCTGACAGACAGCGACTGTCTCATCTACTGGATCAAGTATATATAAAAAAACGAAACTAGGGATTTCCTAACCCTTGATTTACCATGGCAATGATAGCGGGATAGCTGAGGGGAAGGGGTGGAAATTAGTGGGGGTTTTTTGGATGATTTCATTACTTCAATAGTATTGGGGGTAACGTTGATAGTTGAATAACTGCAGAAACATCCCCCTCATCATCTGCAGCACCAGTCTTAGGCTTTTTCTCTTCAATCTCCCATAGGGGATCCAACCTATCATCATTGACACAGCCATAGATTTCTTTCTCCTCCACAGGTCTGTCCTCCTCATCATCACTATCTCCAAGCTCTGCAACCTCTCATCATTAGGAGTCTGACTGTAATGCACATTTTCCAGATCTCCTGCACCAACCTCGGACTCCGGCTCCACACTATCAAGCTCAGCACCACCTTCATCAGCAGTCATAAGGACACCAACAATCTTCTCCTTGATCACTGTTCCTTGTTTGCTGCTGCTTCTCTTGTTGTCTGCAACATTCTTTACCAGCATGGCTGCCACACATGTGGCAGAGAAATATTTGACCACACTAATGCCACCACAGACAATTACTCCTTCACTTCTGCTGGCCCCAGATCCCATAGAACACACATTGCTGCAGACATACTGTAGAATTTTTTAAATTGTAGCACTATTTTGCCACACAGATTTGAACACTTCTTTGCTGCCTCCCTGGCACACCTCTCTTTAGCAGAGCATCTCTTCCCAGACATTCTTATATGCAAATTGTTACTTGATTTGGGATGAAAAATTACAAATATTTTAGTGAAATCTACAGTACAAATAAATACCAGGAGCAGACAACACCTCCCTAGTGAATCAGAGATCAACAGCATGATCTGATAACATAAAACACCACAGAAATTAACACAACAAGGGTAAAGGGGTTAAATAAGTTATTATCTATGAGCAGCAGAGGACACCTTCACCTAAAGAATCAGGGATCAGCAGTGTGATCTGAAAAAATAAAACAACACAGGGATTAACATGACACACCAGGAGCAGACAACACCTCCCCCTAGGGAATCAGGGATCAGCAGTGTGATCTGAAAAAATAAAACAATACAGGGATTAACATGGCACACACAACAAGGATAAAAGGGTTAAACAAGTTAACAGACAACATCTCTTCCTAGAGAATCAGGGATCGACAGTGTGATCTGAAAAAATACCATGCTAATAGTATAGTGAATAACTCAGAGCAGCACCAAGTTAGACTGGGATGCTCAGTGACAATAATATAGAATAGGCAGTCATAAATCATGGCATTCATCTTACACTTGAACATAGACAGAGCAACCAAAATTGTGGCATTAAATCTCTTTTTATTACTAAGTTGCCAGCACAAACAAACAAACAGACCTTCCTGGGCCAGAGACAAGATATGAGCTGTGATGTTTCACCTCAAGAGGCTTTATCCAGGATGGTTCCTTCTACTGAAACTGTACGTATATAGCATAATTAAAGTGTCATATGATATAGTTAAAGGGATAGTATTAAAGTGCTTCCCAGTTTCTGAGTCGTTCAAAGGAGTGTAACCAAAAACAACCAACAATTATAACCCTAGTGGTACAAGTAACTACAAATGTGCTTTACAATGTAGAGAAATATTATACTAAAATCAACTATGCATAAACAGACTAGAAAAGACACATTAAAAAACTCCCTCAAAAACCCACCTTAGTTAGATACAAATTTAAAACCCTGGAACCAAAGTCCTTTACAGTCTAGTTTTCCTGTTCTACAAAGAGCAGAAGAATGGAGAGACAGAAAACCTACAGCTATTATTACAAGGAGAAGAGTGGAGTGACAGAACACCTACATATATTATCACAAGGATAATGGAATCTCTGTAGGAAAAAAAAAACTCCTGAACAGGCTTTTACTTATTGCCTATAGAAGAGTTCATATAATAAAATTGCACAGTATCCTAAAATTAGCAGAGCCAAGAGGGCAGGATTTAGAGAATTACAAAAAGGCCAAACTTTGGGATGCAAATGGAGGATGGTGGGGGATGAGATGGAGGAGAGAGAGTGTTGGGTGGGGGAGCCTGTTTCAAACTAAAGTAAGGCACTAGAACCTGTTCAAGGTATGCCAAAAGAAACATATTATAAGGAATTATGTACTTACACGGATGTCAAAAGGTCAATGCAAATAATAAGGAAAAATAGCAGGAAGAGACATGCTGCTTTGCTGACAATTCTCCAACATATTTCCTTCAAATCAATATACCTGCAAAGGAAAAAGAAGTAATTTTACTGTCTGTCCTTTGGAAATGGTTCAATTTCAATGTGTTCATTTAAACCTTTACCTTTGTATGCTTCTAATGTGTAACTCTAATAAAGTTTGTGCATGCAATATTGTAATAAATGAAGATTTGATGCCGACATTTTGGTTGCTCTGTTTAAGTTCAAGTTAAAGGAGAGTGCTGTAACTAGTGACTGCCTTTGCTGATAGTATGTAGCAAAACAAGCAAACAAAACAATTTTTTTAACACAACACAGAGATTAATAAACTAACACAACAGCACAAGTGAATACCAGGTGCAGACAACACCTCACCATAGGGAATCAGTGATCAGCAGTGTTATCTGAAAAACTAGTATTAAAAAATAGGGCTGTGCATGGTCCGAGTAGCATTTAACTGTGGTTCAGAGCTCAGTGCTTATGTTACATACTGTAGCTGGATGATGTAGGTTGTGCTTGGATACAGAGACCAGACCAAGAAGTAGGACAATGCTTGCAAGGTACAAGTAGTATGAAATGATTCATGCTTAGGTACTTTAGTATAGACATGAGGAAGTCAGTGATTATAGTACATATGAACTGGATTGTATATGCAAGGTGCTTAGATGCTTGAACTGATGAGTCACTTGTTATGAGTTGATTGTTTTGGCCTTTTTCTGTATCCCACCGTAGGAAGGATGCTTAGTCCTGTATTATGAAATCCCCTGGTGGGATAAGAGTGCCGCAGAAGGAAAAGGTGTCGGGAAGGAAGGGGGGTGAGTGCGACTCACTCTAAGCAGGGCGGTGTTCAGCCTGCTGGCTGAAATAGGATGTGGGGGAGGAGCTCTTCCCTCACATGAACAAAGGCATGCACCCTTAATTTAACTGTGGTTCAGAGCTCGGTGCTTATGTTACATACTGTAGCTGGATGATGTTGGTTGTGCTTGGATACAGAGGCCAGACCAGGAAGTAGGACAATGCTTGCAAGGTACTAGTAGTATGAAATGATTTGTGCTTAGGTACTTTAGCATAGACATGAGGAAATCAGTGATTATAGTACATATGAACTGGATTGTATATGCAAGGTGCTTAGATGCTTGAACTGATAAATCACTTGTTATGATTTGATAGTTTTGGCCTTTCTCTGTATCCCACCATAGGATGGATGCTTAGTCCAGTATTATGAGACACCCCCAAAAAATAATGATATCATACGATTGTTCTGTAGCCAACTGTTAGAAGGAGTTGAGTAGGATGACACCCCCAAGAAAATGAGTAGCAGTATGATCACCTCCTCTAACTCTGGAGAGTGTGAGCAGTAGCACGAAGGAGAAGAACCCCCCCCCACTTAGGAGAAAACCTCTGAGGACCCATGGCTACTGGCCTGCCCCTCCTTCTGGGCATACTAAATGAGAGTAATCCTAAATAAAATGTTCAATTTAATCAGCTAATCCGAATCCCAAGTTGTAGAACCTGATTCAGAGAAATGGAGAACTGAAGAAGTATTGGATTGTGACATGTCAAGTGAACAGAGCAAGCATCCTCTTAGTAAACTCCAAGTTCGAGAATCCATGTACAGGTCGGAATTATAGTAGAGGGAAATCTGTGGTCAATATGAATTTGAAGTGAGTTGCAGTGGCTAAGCACTCCAGCAGATGAGGATGACTTCTCAGTGGAGAACCAGGACTCAAAGGTTCAGCATCCATGTCCAGAGAAGAAGAACCATTGGGTCATGTTCTGCTTGGGAAGCTTTGCAAATGAAGGCTGTGGTGATGAAGCACAAGAACTGGCGTCAGCTGCATAATCAGGAGGACAGAGCAGTTGGAACCTTCAATCCAGAGAGGGGAAGCAAGTATGTGAAGAAGGTAGAGATTGTAGTGCAAATAGGTAGGCATAAGTCAGATGTATTTCCAGCTCACAAGGAGTGAAGTAGGTTGTAAAATCAGTGAGTTAGTCACAATGACCTCTAGGCCCTGTAAGGGCAAAGCAGGTAGTAAGAGCAAGTAATGTAAATAAGTGGACCTGTTCATAGGTCAGTTGTAGTAGTAAGTAAAGCTGCATGATGCAGACGTAGTAGCAGGGAAGTAATATTTTAAGGCTTATGTACGGTATACAGTGAGGGGTATGAAGAATGGTAGTAGCACGGGAAACAAAGAGCTTTGTCTGGATCCAAATAGTTGTATAACAATGTTGCTATCCACGTTTCAAAGCCAGAAGGGTACATGAGCTAGAATTGACTTGGAACAAATATACTGACAAGTCCTGAATAGTCAAGCTTATGAGTCATAGATGGTGATAACTAAAGAGGCTGAGTCAAATGAAGTAGTGTTGTCACAGGGTCCAAGAAGCCTTAGAGCATAATCAGGATATCGAAGGTCTTCTGGATAAGCTCAACTAAGTGTCCTGGTAAGAGTGTAGTAAAAGTAATTTCATATGACTGAAGTGGCAGGGCAGAAGCATCCAAAGAATAGATGACAAATGGCTGAACAAACCAGATGTGAGTCCATAGTAAAGGAGCTCCAAGGGCTGGCTGACACGGTGGCAGGTAGGCGTATAGCAGAATATGCGAATCTCCATGCTCCGAGCTGGGTGAGGCAGGTTTAGAGTAGAAGTGTTAAACCCCCAGCCTGAGGGGCAAGCAGGTCATAGAAGTAGGTGATTATGGTGCAGTAATATAGGAGCAAAGGACCTCCAAGCTCATAGGGGGTGCAAGTCCAGAGAAAAGCAATAGTGAAACTCTGGCCCTGCAGGGCGAGGCAGGTTGCAGGGCGGTGGTAAATGACGTAATGGAAATGTCGAACTGCATGCAATGAAGAAATAACAGCAAAGTAGTGAGGAATAAATTGTAAATGGTATTGTAATGGTGGCATATCCTGAGTCAGTTTAGTGGAGTAGTACTGTAGTTTTCAGGCAGACTTATGAGAGCAGAATGGTGCTGTAGACTGTCATATCCTGAAGATCGAGGATTGTAAGGATTGCAGTGAAGAGAACTTGGCAGAAGAGCTGGCACTTCGATGAGAGGTAATAAGTATCCTGAAACAGTAATAAGCCAATGTCTTTGGCATCAGTTAAACTAAGGAAGAACATATGGAATAAAGGTCAAAAAGGGAGGCCTGGCAGAGATGGTAGTAGTAACTCCAGGGAAGTTGAAGTAGCATGGTGAGGAACATCCAGGAGAATTGAAGTGAATATCTTGATGTACTCCAGAGATAATCCAATGGAAGGCAGAAGCTTTAGGGAGCATATTTAGAAAGGTAGGTCTAAATGACTAAAGCAGCTCTGTAGGAAGCATCCATGGGAACGAAGGGGAGCTAGCCCAATGATAGAGAAGTGTGGCTAGACCATGTGTAGGTCAGCCGTTGGACCGTAGGGGTATGTTAACAGCATGTATCCATCAGTGAGTAATAGAGTAGTAGTTGAGCCTAAGAAGGCTAACATGTAACTGGATCAGAAGAGATCCACTGGTAAGGTAGCATAAGTAAAGAGTGGCAGCTAGCCTATGAAAGCTAACATGCACAGCTGGATTCCACATAGGTCAGCTGGTAAAGTCAGTAGGGGATGGCAGCTAAACCCCATGAAGGCTAGCTTGTGCAGCTGGACCATACATACTGTAGGTTAGCCAGTAGGGTAAGCGGGCACAGCAAGACCACTAATAGGTCAGCTAGAAAGTGATAAGTCCAAATGAAGCAAAGCAATATGGGAAACATCCAGGAAAATCCTAAGACAGTATGATAGAAAATCCATAGCAGAGCACAGATGGATCCTGAAATGCTGGAGAGGTCTAACAGGCACTGTGAGAGCTGAAGCATCCAGAACTCGATTGGCATAGCTGAAGAAGAGATATCCTGGAGTGTGTCTAATCCTGATGAAGAAGCTTGAGTGATGGTCTGCAGGAGGGATTCGGAGCAGGGTGCTGAATGCTATGATGAGGCGAATGACAGAAATTCATGGCAGGAGTCCAAAGGTTGAAGGCATGTAGCAGCTAGGCCCATATGTGGGTAGGATGAGCAGCTAGATGCAGTTATGGCAGCCGAAGGAGGGAGTAGAGGTGGCAGCTATGCCCCACGAAGGCTAGCAGGACTGATAGTGCATAGTCCGGGCCTGGCAGGTTAGTTCCCAGCAACAGGTTGTCCAGGCTGAAGCTGAAAGGGCAATAAACATTAGACAAGTAATAATGCAGAGAGGAGAAGAGCTGAAAGTGTCTCTAAACTGCAGAATGTCCATCAGTCCACGAATACACCACTGTTGTGCTAAAATTCAGTGGCCAAGTAGTGGGAGTGAAAGACTAGGATCCAGCAGTTGATATGTAAATGGCATAATAACATAGAAAGTCCTCCTAATTTTACGCAGTTCAATTGATCTTACAACGTAGTACCATCAGGTGTTGCTGAGGCGAGGCGTGAAGAAGGTAGTTCTTGAGCAGTAGAGGAGAAAATGCAAATGCTAGTGTAGCAGGCTCTGGCAGGCAGCCCTGAGACAAGCATCAAGAGTGCAGGAGCCAGCTTGAGCACTGGCAGGCAGGTCAATAGCAAGCAGGACCTGTGAGTAGGTCAATAAACAGAGGAGTAATCGAGGACTGGTACGAAAGGCAGCATTGCAGTACTTAGACCACAGATGACAGAGGAGCAGCCAGATCAGAACAGGGAGTGAATGCCATAGGAGAGGGAGACACACAGTGTGTGCAGCTAGGTTCCGTTTGACAGTCTTTTCCCCATAAAACGAGTGTGAGGAGCTGATAAGTGCATTAAGTGCATGAGTAGTTAGAGAGAGCCAGAGATCCAATGTGGACGAGTCCCAATTTAAGGAACGTACTGCATTCCATAGGTGTTAGATGTAAGCATGGTAATCAGGAACTGTACACCGACTGTCCGTGTGGCATCTAAGAGTGACAAAACAGCATGTAATGGGGGGAATCCCCCCCAAAAGAAAAGAAAAAACAGCTGCACGGAGAGGCCTCCAAGGGGAAAGAGGGGTCCCAGAGTGCAATCAGCAGTCCAGAAAGTGGAAGTGAAGCCTCAGCATACCAGTAAGGGGAGAAGAAGCATCCAAGGGGTGAGACAGGGCAGCAAGTAGCACTGGAAGCCAGTGCACAGATGCCAGCGATGGAGCCAAAGTGTAGGAGACATGGAGAGAACCAGCAATGAGGAACGAGGCAGGAAGCAAATCTCCAAGAAACGTGTGGTGAATGGTGTGGCTGCTGAAAAGGGGAGAGGACACCGCCATGGCTGCAAAGGGATGCAGCCAACAAGGAGCGAGCAGCAGCAGAGAGAAGGAGCAGAACAATGCCAGCACTAGCAGGCGGCCACAGGGGAAATGAGCGGGCATCAAGAAAGGCCAGGATAAACCTGCAAGAAAGCAGGACAAATGTACAGGGAAAACAAAAGGAAGAGCCAGGGGAGGCACAAGGGAACAACAAAGGAAGGAAACAGACCAAATGGGAAGGGGAAACAAAGCAAGGAGAAAGGGGTGCAGCCGCAGACACGCAGCAGCACACAGTGAGTGCCAAGTGCAACTCGCTCCAAGCAGAGCAGTCTTCAGCCTGCTGGCTGAAACAGGATATGGGGAAGAGCTCTTCCTCCACTTAACCACAGGCATGCACCCTTCATTTGTCAAATACCATGAATAGTGGGCTTGCCGAATATTTAGATGGACGTCCTTAATAATCCACTATTCGACCACTATTCAGGACGTACCATTCGGTGGGTGAGATTTCAAAATCTCACAGAGCTTCTCTGGCCAATCAGAGACTGTTTATGGAGCTCACAGCCAGAAACATCTTGTGATCTCCTCACTCTGAGTGTGTAGATGAGAGAAGATAGTCAGTCATTTCTGATATTGCTAACTCTGTTTAGTTTACCACTTGTGACTTTCATAACTATTTAGAAAATGTTTTATGTGTGATCCAGTTTTGACATCTGATCACCTTATGACTGCATCTGACTGCAGTTTTATTTTTCATCCTTGAAACTGGTCTCAGTTTCAAGGAAAAGGAGATTATGTGTGTGTGTGACTGTGCTGCTGCCTCCCCATCCCCACTGCTTACAGTTTCACAGCTCAGCTGAAGCAGTGTGATTTGATTTTTTGCTTAAGCACCTTTCTGTTCAATTATTAGTTATCAGGATGTTTTTTTGTCAACAAAGTCCAGCGTGACTTTTGCATGTACTGAGTAACTGTTAATGGGCTTAGTAACAGTGAGTGGTTCAAGTTTTGCTGACAGCCCCATCTCCACTGCTGTGCTTGCTTAGCTTTTTATTCCAGATCCACACACGGCCCCTGAATTTTCTATTTCTTTTGTGAGGCAAATTGGCATTTTGCTGTCATCAGGTTACAGGCTCGGCTTTCTGCATAAATGAGGTGTGATTGTCATCTGACTCCCTCTTGTCTGCAACACAGCTCACCATAGAAACATAGAATTAGATGGCAGATAAGGTCCTCTTGGCCCACCCAGTCTCCCCATTTCCCTACTTAATGGATAAGCTGCAGATCCTAGCTAACCAACAGCTTACTTCTTCTTACCTCCACCCCCTAGAATTGTAGAATTGCCTTATGCCTGTCCCACGCATTCTTGAACTCCACCACTGTTCTTGACTCCACAACCTCCTCAGGAAGGTTGTTCCATGCATCCACAACCCTCTTGGTGAAAAAAATACTTCCTTAAATTACTCTGAGCCATCCCCCTCTTCTAGCTTCAAATTGTGCCCCCTTATTCTTGCACACCTCTTTTTCTGAAAGATGCTACATTCTTGGACTTTGTTGATTCCCTTAAGGTACTTGAAAGTTTCTATCATGTCCCCCTCTCCCTCCTCTCCTCAAGGCTATACATACTAAGCTCCTTAAGTCTCTCTTGATATGTCTTCTGGTGCAGACCCTGCACCATTTTAGTTACCCTCCTCTGGACTGCCTCCATCCTGTCTATGTCTTTGAGGAGATTGTGTCTCCAGAACTGCACACAGTACTCCAGATGGGGTCTCACCAGCTGTCTGTACAAAGGGATAACAACTTCCTGTTTTCTACTGGTGATGCTTCTCCCTCTGCATTCCAGTATGCCCCCAGCCCTCCTTACTGCCCTCTCACATTGCTTGTTCACCTTTAGGTCATCTGATATGACTACCCCAGGTCCCTTTCCATTTTTGTTGTTGTTAGTATCTCACCCCCATTGTGTACTCTTCCCTTGGGTTTTATTTCCCAGGTGCATTACTTTGCACTTCTTAGCATTAAATCTAAGCTGTCATACATTTGGCCATTCCTCCAACCTTGCCTAGTCCCTTCTCATCCTTTCCACCCCACCTTGTGTATCAACTCTGTTGCAGATCTGTGTGTCATCTGCAAAGAGACATACTTTTCCTTCCAGTCCCTCTGCAATGTCACTTATAAAGACACTAAAGGGTACCGGTCCTAGTACTGAACCCTGCGGTGCCCCACTAGTAACCCCCCCTTTCTTCAGAGTGGACTCCATTTACTATTACCCTCTGTGTCCTGTTCTTCAGCCAATTCTTTACCCAGACTACCATCTTATGACCCACTCCCAGGTTGGCCAACTTGTACATTACTCTTTTGTGTGGAACTGTGTCAAATGCCTTGCTAATGTCTAGGTAGGCCATGTCCACAGCCCCTCCCTGATCCACTACTTTGGTCACCCAGTCAAAGAAATCTATTAGATTCGTCTGGCATGAACTTCATACTGTGAATCCATGCTGCTTTGGGTTCTGTGCGCCTCTGGCCTCTAGGTACTCAACAATTGTCAACATGCTGTGTCAGTGGCTCAATAGGTAGCACACTCGCCTCTGAGGCTGGGAGATCAGAGGGCTGTGGGTTCAGTTCCCACATCTGGCACTTGGATTAATATCCCAGTACTGACACTGTAGTGAAGCATGAGAGGGGGTGCTGCACTTCTGAGGTGCCGTCTTTCAGATGAGACGTTAAACCGAGGTCCCATTTGTCTGGATTGGTGGTAGTTCAGGTGGATGTTAAAGATCCCATGGCACTTATCAAAAAAGAGTAGGGGAAAGTTTTATTGAAACAAAAGAAATCGTACAATACCAAAACAAAAGCAATTTGCAAAAACTCATGTGGACTCAAAACAGAAGTAAACAAAAAAAAACAGAACAGAACTATGCATAGCAAGAAACAATCCATCAAGTCACTGCAAAATCAGAGTCCTTGATCCAAGGAAGAGCTTTCCAAAGTTCAAGTAATGTCTCCTTGCAAAATAATGTACGTTCATGTACATAAATGTTAGTTTACAGTAGGTCTGTTACGATTTTCTTCTCAAGCTCTGAATAAGAACAGGATTTTGCTGTAGAGTAAACAGACATCAAGCCATCCAAATATTCCATTAAATTACTACAAAAACTAGATTTAATGTGTCCAGAGTCCAAAGGGACCACTGGGGAGAAAAAACACCATACATAATAGTCTGGTAAGAAACCGTTTGAAATAATGGAGTGGCCCAGACTCTTTTGCCAAAAAAAAACAAACACCAATGCCGAATAAAGGAACACTCAAAAAATAAGTGCGATATAGTTTCCAATTTAGAAATACACAATAGTCTAGAACATTGTTGGTCTTGACACTGATTGTGTTTATGATTATCTTTGACGTTAATTCTTTCATGACACGACAGCCGATGAAAGTCCCACATGTGAGCAGGCACCCTTTTACACTGTAACAAAACCAATAGGGAAGGAAAATGTTGACTAGGGCACTTTTCAAAGGGCAACTGTATTGCACAGATGGTGAGGAGCAGATTATTATATAATACTTTATGAGAATTCATTAACAACATCTGGGTAGATATCCTCCACTGTTTCAAACGTAAAAACATGTGTTTAATATACATCGGTATACCCGTTTGTCGTATCACAGTTAATGAATCACATTCCCATAAATGAAACCATAATCTGCAAGAATCATAGATTTAATGTTCCCGCCCTCTCTGAGTATTTATCAATAGAGGCCAAAGATTTGCAGTCAAAAAAATACATGAAAAAAATAACAGAGGATTAATCATGTTAACACCCCCCTCAGAAATAGATAAGTAAGTAACATTCCGTTTTACCGGATTAAGCCAGCTTCCCCACAGAGCTTGAAAGAAGAGACCAAGAACTGCAGTTTCTAATTGTTTAGGGATTGAGAATACATAGCTTAAATAAAGAAAAGTCGGTATCAAATAAGTCTTTATTAGGAAAACGTGCTTCTTCTTCCCAATCTGCCCCTTATTCCATGAGGCAACCTTAAGTTTGCCTTGCTGTAATTTAGCAGACCAATTAAAAAGGTCAGAATCTACAGTCCCAAAATAAACTCCCAAAATGCTTTGAGGCCCCTCAACAAGTTGTAAAGGACCAATATGTGAAAAAGGGGCTATTTTCGATCCTAACAGAATACCAAAACTTTTGGTAAAATTTAAACTCGCACCAGAAAAATCACCAAAGGAAGAACATTCCTGGAGGGCAGTAACCACAGAGGCTGCATTAGCCACAATAATGCAGACATCGTCTGCATATGCAATTGCCTTATACAGCAAGATTAAAGTAGAACTAGGAAGGGCACGAATCTGAGGATGAGTATTCAGATGGCGAAGCAAAACATCTAGAAAAAATACATATAACAGAGGTCTCAAAGGACACCCTTGGTGAACCCCTCTTTTAATGGGGATCATAGGTCCAACCCAACCATTCACAACAGGCACAACAGTGGCAGTCCTATAAAAAGTCTTAATCCAGCGAATCATTTCATCAGGCACATGCATAAAATGTAGCACCTTCGATAAAAAATCATGGTTAACTGAATTAAAAGCTGCCTTCTGATCTACTGATACAATAAAACCCGGAACAGAGTCTGCGTAGCCATGAGAAAATAATTCTTGAAGGAGAATCAAATGGTCAGAGATTCTCCTGTTCGGTACAGAGCAGGACTGAGCAGGGTGCAAAACCACTTAGGTAGCCTCATAAGGCATTGTACAATGATTTCCATTAATAACTTAAAGTCAGTGTTTAGCATACATAACGGGCACCAATTCTCAAGAGAATGTATATCTCCTTTCTGTTTATAGTTATAAATCAAAGTACCCTGAGTAAAATCTAAAGGGATAAACTCACTAGCTAACAGGGAGGTAAATACTGAAGTCAATTCAGGGATCAGGTGGTCACCCAGTACCTTATATAAGGCAGCGGGGAGTCCATCTGGACCAGGAGTCCTCCGTAAGGGTAAGGAAGAAATAACCGACTTCAATTCTAACTCAGTAACAGATATACAGGCTGAGTCAGAACATGTCTGTGAAGGGATAGGGATGTCAAGGTCCCTATACAACACAGCAGGATCAACATCTGTAGCTGGAAAGGAAGAAAAGAGGGCAGTTGTGTAACATGTCACTATCCGACAGATGTCCAACTGAGAGGTACATAAGGTGCCATCAGAATCAGCAAGACACAACATATTCTTTTGTGTAATTTGGTGGTGCCTACCACATTAAATTTGTGTTGATGATAAAGTTGCTGTGAGTGTCTAGACTGGAATTTCAACATATCATTCAGAATTAAGTGCAATTGTTGAGAGAGATCTTGTCCTGTCGTATAAACTATTGTCAACAAGGACTGAAAAAGTACCCTTTTCTGTAAATATTCCAAATATTCTCTTCGATATTTTTGACGACTATATCTTTTCAAAATGAGCACCAAATCATGTTTAGTGTCTG
Organism: Neoceratodus forsteri; assembly: GCA_016271365.2. Taxonomy (NCBI): domain Eukaryota; kingdom Metazoa; phylum Chordata; order Ceratodontiformes; family Ceratodontidae; genus Neoceratodus; species Neoceratodus forsteri. The sequence goes on along the minus strand of CM057449.1, from coordinate 805,770,030 downwards.
TCCACCATGCAATAGGGTCTGCATAACAAATAAAAATGGATTTCCGGGCCTGAATAAAGGATAAAAGGGACTGCCTGAAAGTCGGAATTTGCAACAGAGATATGTTGAATTTCCAGAGTCCTGGTCCTTTGCGAACAGTGACATCAGAACCAAGGTCTACAGAAAGCAGTTTATGATCAGAAAATTCCACAGCTTGTACAGTAGCAGAGGTAATTGGGAGTGTGTGGGACAAAAACATAAAATCAATTCTGGTAGCCAGCTTACCCTTTTGAAATGTAGGAGTATGTTGTTTAGTAAAAGAGTAATAGGCATCCATGAGATGAGCAGTATGAACCAACTTCCTTAATTCGTGGGAGTCGCAAAACAATTTCTGGGTAGTAGCAAAAGAGCTTTTGTCAAGAAGACTTAAGCCACAGTTAAAGTCACCAGAAAATATCAACTGAAAGAAGGTATGCAAATAAGGGCAGAGTAAAGAAAATAAAGCTATACGTGCAGACTTAATTTGGGTTGCATAAATATTAATAACCCGATAAGGGCAGGGCCCAATTAAAAAAATCTAAGACTAACGCTCTGCCAGGGGCTACGTCAATCAATTTTAGCAAACGAAAATCTGGGATATTGAATAAAATCCCAAGTCTGGAACAGGAGTCCAGGCCAATGGACCAAAAAGAAGGACCTAGAAACCAGTCCTGTTGTGCATGTCTAATCTCGTGGGTGGTATGGAGTCATGTATCCTGCAACAGAAAGATCCCCATAGGTAAAAGTCTTAAACAGGAAAAAATAAATCTTTTTGCCAGACGCTTAATACTATTTACATTAATAGTATGACAAACAAAGTGAGACATAACACAAGGAGAACAGAGACACCTTACGATTTCCTTTTCCCTATCACCTTTTTCCCTTTTAGCTTAACCCTGGCCTTCCGCTTCTGAGAAAGACCAGTACCCAGTTGAATCTCAGAATCAGTAATACCATCCGGGAGGGAAGATGCAACAGAGGAAGAGTCAGACTCACCTCCAGCATCATCAGAAACAGTTTGGAATAGCTCAAAGGCATTAGACAAAACAACATGAGGGGGTTCCAAAATCAAAGGAGGAGATGGTAATGCCCTGGGGTAATTTCTCATAGACCTCCAGCGCTTAACACTAGTGGGTACTCGGGGGGGTGGCATAGTACTCAGGCCTGGAACAGGGTCCAGGAGAAGCTGGACAGATTGGACAGGGTCAGGGGTAGGAGGGGTCATCTCAGTAAGCAGTGCCACACAAGAGACCACCGGGGGTACCACAACCTGATCTACAACAGGCTCAGGGACCTGCAATAGAGGTCGAGTGACTACTGAAGTCAGCTCTACTAAGGTGGTCCTAAGATGAGCCTTCTGTGCTTGCGTGATTACAAAACGTTGATCAGCACCATCATCATGTGTGGCCTGATTATGAGCAGCCCACAGACAATTTTGAAAAGTATGACCTAGCTCATCACAAAGATTACATTTACACTCATTTAGACAGTGAATCTCCACATGACCCAATTCTCCACAGGTATTACATTTCATCTTATCACAGACATTACTAAGGTGAGGGGTCTCCACACTGGTAACAAGCTTTCGGTTGTCCAGGGTAAAACAAGACCTCCCTATCACAACCTATAAAAAAAGAATTAGGTAGGTGCACTGGACCAGAATCATTAGAGTGTAACAAAACTTTAACCTTCCAGCCTCCAGTCCAAATATTCTCCATGTCCAATATTGCCTCAGGCTGACCCTGAACAGTACAACATTGTTTTAGCCAATAGACAGCGTCAGTGATGTCAACACCTTCATTCCAAAACAGGACAGTAACATTCTTAAAGGCTGGTTTGGAAAGGGGAATGGCCTTAAATGGGGTCCACAGGACAATATTTCTTAAGGCATGATATCGTGACCAAAAATGCTCCAAGCCACGGGGCGTTTGGAAGCTGATATCAAATGTAGTTTCACCGGAAATATGAATCAGTGCATATATTCTGTGAGAAAAGAATTTCAGAGAGTCCTCGAGTAGTGTCCGAGCTACATACACTCGGTCCGGTGGCTCAGGTAAACCGCCCATATAAGCCAATCGTACCGCATTATGCCACTTTGCAGCCAGAATTGGAAATTTAAACAATGAGGAAAAAGAACGATTTGGCTCTATTTTCTTTGGGGGGGCTCCACTACTGCAGGAGCTGTATTCTCTGTAATGGTAGTGGGAGAAACAGCACAAATAAGAGAACCCAGCAAATGTTCCAAGACTGGGTGCTGAGTAAGTTCCAATTCCTTGGGGAGACACAAGGGGTCAGACATAGGCAGACTTCTGTTTGGTGAATGCTGCAGCTCAGGAAAATCATTGAGACAGGGGGACTGAATAGGGGACGGACCAGAAACCCACTTCCCCTCTGTAGGTTCCTGCACCCAGCCAGCTCCTTGCAATGCTGTTTCTACAGACCAGGTAGGTGTTGTAGCAGGATTGGTATCAAGAGATAGCAATTGAGAGGGAGAGTGTGTCACAATAGCCAAACTAGGCACTGTATACAATGATGTCGCTGTAGTCTGTGGGGGCAGCTGAGAAGTGGGTAGGAGTATTCCAGCTGAGAACTCGCCAGGATGGGCTGCACAGGGCGGCACATCAACCACTTGAAAAGGAAATGTAGGCTGTTGCAAAGTATTATTGTGGGCTGCAGGAGACATACATACTGACAATCTGACTTCACGAATCCGTTGCAGTTCTCTGTTCAAATTCTTCTTTGTAATCTCAAATCGATGTTCTGCATCACCCAAACGGTCCTGAAGCTTCTTTTCAGCCAAACAGACAGTAGCAGAGTCAAAAGTGGAAAGATCCCTCATTGGGACGGCAAGGGTAAAGACGTTTGAGAGTCCATGTCAGGGTGACCCAGCAGAGGTTCTAAAGTTGTAACCTGTAGTGTAGATTCATTTTCTGCAGTAGACACAGAAACCAGCTTTGCTTCAGTAGTTGTAGACGTGGTCTCTAAACACACAGAGGCAGGAGTTGAGACCAGGTCTCCCACCTCCATCACCACCTCCTCAGCAAGCAAGGATGCGTCCGCCATCTTGGACAGAGGTTCCCCCTCCGAAGAGTAGGGGAATTTTTTATTGTAACAACATCAGCAAACAAATAACAAATAAATACAACAGTGTTAAATCACACCAATCATAGACAAAGGGGAGGCAAAGGAACAAAAATGAATGCTAATAACAAAATACACGTGGTACAGTACACCCATAATCAACCAGAACTACGGTGAGGTATTAACCTCCTTAGGCATCCTAACCTCAAGCCTCCTGACTACTATATACATAAAAAAATACCTCCCAATTTCCTGATGGTTATTTTGTACAGAGTATACAAATACATTTAACTAACCCCATATCTTAAGGCAACCTATTTATATTTTATGAACCTTGTGAATCCCTTCCACCAATTCAACACCTTCCTAGCAGTGGCTGGTTCACAATCCTTATGATAGATCCTTTCCATTGCCCCGTGAATTAATAAGGCCACCATATCATAAGGCATAAACTTTTGGTACAAAACCCACTGGCATCTAGCTTGCCATAAATAAAAGGTTAGGCAACTACAAAAAAGTCACCAGGTATCTAAGTGATACCTCCCCCTTAACTGGGGGAACTTACCTAAAATTAATATTTCATAATCTAACCGTAATAACCATGTCATATTCCACTTTGAGGCCAAGAATTTCCAAAGAGAACTGGCATAAGTACATGAAAACAAGAAATGTTCCATCGTTTCTTCCTTAGTTGTATACTCCAGGTAAGGACAAAATCGTTCATGTAATGCTTTATGTTTCGCATTACCTCTGACCCCAATTTTACCATAAACCAACAACCAAACAAATTCCCACATATATTCAGGTAACCTGGAATCATTTAATTTCTGAAGTACCATCCATGTATCAAGTGAAGGACAGTTTTTAAAGGCTGGTTCATTTACATATATCCGGGACATCACTATTTTATAAAGCTGAGGACCTGTACTATTCTTAATCAATTGAGCCGATAACCTCCATTTAAAAAGTTTTTTCGCTACTGGCAGAAAATAATCTGGAAGTAAATATTGCTGAATGGGTTTTGGCAGAAGTACCCACCAGGCATCAAAATAATGTCGAAAAACCTGCTTGGTTAATAACCCGGACACAGTCCTACTTGATGATAAACCTATATGGACACTCTGTGATAAAAATAACGTATGAAAGAAAACTACTGGGTCCACCATCCCTAGTCCCCCATTGTTTTTATCCAAATAAGTATATTGCCGTTTTATTGGATTAAGCCTGTTGCCCCACAACATTTGGAAAAACAAACTATAAAGACGTGTTTCCAATTTTATAGGCAATGGGAATATCATTGCATTATACAATAAACAAGGGATAATAAACTTTTTAATGACCTGTACTCTTTTCAGTTTTGATAATTTTCAGTGTTTCCACCTATTTATTTTCTTCTCTATCCGGACTAATGCTTTTTCCCAATTTAATTCAGTCAAATTCTGAGGACCATACACTAATCCCAAAATTTCAATCGGATCAGTTGAAATTCTTAATCCTTGAAAAATTATATCTGATATCTCCCCCCCTAAAAAAAAGAGACCTTGACTTTTTTTATTTTGAATTTTAGAATTGGAGACTGTCGAATAATAATTCATGAATTCAAAAAAATTAGGTACTTGTTTATAATTTGAAAAAAACACACACAGGTCATCAGCATAAGCCTGAATGTATAAGTTTTTCAAGGGAGGTCTCAGTACACCTGCCCATAGTGAAATTTGTGAAACGGCTTGTAGCAATGTATCTATAACAAAAGAGTACAATAAAGGGCTCAAGGGGCACCCTTGCCGTACCTCAGTAGATACCTTAATCCCTACCCCCATTACTCCCCGCACTATATGATAACTGACTGCTCCCTTATAGAGTAAGTAAATCCAATTTACAAATACTTCAGGGACCCCATAATGTTTTAACGTTAGAAACAAAAATGGGTGATAAACTCTATCAAAAGCCTTACATTGATCCACTGAGACTATACAGCTGAATTGTTTGTTCCTACCAGCATATTCAATCACATCACGTAATATCATATGAGCATGCTGAATCTTATTTCCCGGAAGCCCACAATATTGAGAAGGTGAGAGTATAGTCACAGCATATTGTTTAAGCCTGTTACTCAAAATCCCTGTGAAAAGTTTATAATCTGTATTTAAAATAGTAATGGGCCTCCAATTTTCCAGAAGTGTCTTATTCCCCGATTTATAGAGAAAAATCAATAATCCCTCAGAGAACCAAACCGGAATTGCTGTTACTGATAAGAAAAAATTTAAAACTAATCCTAAACATTCAGAAATTTTCAAAGGCAAAGCCTTATATAATTCGGAAGTCAACCCATCTCTCCCAGGTGATGTACCAGATTTCAGAGATTTAATTGTATCTGTAATTTCCGATGTCGTAATTAAGGCAGTCAGCCCTGATTTGTCGAATTGAGACTCTGAAAGTTTAATTGACTGCAAAAATGTCTTCATCTCCTTAACACTAGGGGGCACCACAGGTATGTGTGATAGTAAAAAAGTCTGAATAATTTTCTGTACACCTCAGAATCCTCTACTAACTTTCCTTCCTGATCCAGTATCGCCCCTAAATCCATATTCCTCTTAAATGTCTTAAAGATCTCATATGGATCCCCCTGAGGTTGTTGTTTTACCCCAAATTGCAAAAGGACTTGTGATGTTTTGGCTCTATTATATTGTACCTTTTGTAATTGTAGTTTTAAGAGTTGAATTTGAGCAGAATAATCGATTTTAGAGGTATTGGCCAAAGACATTAAGTAATATAATTGCTGCCTTAATGATAAATACTGCAGAAATTTGTCATTTTCCTTGGATCTCCCTTTTTTTTTAATAGTTTACATAAATCCTCCTTAATATCCAACCACCATTGCCCCAAGTCCTCATATAGAATAGAAACTGTAAGTCTTGCCCCAAGTAAAAATTCTACCATCTGAAGTACACCAGGGGTCTGTAATAATGGAGCACTCAGTTTCCATCTATTTTTCTGCCATTTTGGGAGAAAATAAGGAGCAAAATCACACTGAAGCAATAAATGGTCCGAAAAAGAAACAGGTATTGTGTAAAAGGAAAAGGGGAGATTATCTGATAAAAAAATATAATCAATAGTAGATGTATAATTATTTTTTTTAAAAGAAAATTTTGCCCCCCCGTTGGTGACTACTACCTAGAACCAACCCAGATGAGGCTATCAATGCATCTAATGCATGAGAATCACAGTAAATCTTCCTCCCAGTAGCCTTTGAGGATTTCCTGTCTATTTTAAATTCGCAATTGAAATCACCACACAGAAAAACCTCAAAGGTGGTCACCAAAAATGGTTTTATCAGCTGGAACAAAGCCACTCGTTCAGCCTTCACCTGTGAACAATATACATTAATAAATCGGCACGACATAGATCTCCAAACCCCATCTAATATCATAAGCCTCCCTGGAATAAGATCCACTATTTTCAATAAAGAAAACTCATAAGAATTAAAAAGAAAACCCAACCCATCAGCTGATTGTTGTCTGAATGACCAATATGAAGGACCCCAGCACCATTCTCTTTGAAAAGACCTGGCCTGGTCTAATGTATACATCCATGTTTCTTGTAACAGACAAACATCCAAAAAATTATTATGCAGATAATCATAAACAACCTGTCGCCTTTTAAAGTTCAGTATACTATGCACATTCACTGAACCCAATCTAAAACTAGTCATTTAGAAGTCCGAGATCACCCATCTTTCTTCCGTCTTTTTTTCCTTTTTACTTCTATATCCCTCTTGTACCACGCAGGGGGATGGTGGACTATCCTGTACAGATTGAGAGTCTGGATCCTGACAATCCATCCCGAAATCCTCTTTTTGGCCAGATAAAACCTCAAAAGGGTTATTGGTTTCAAGAACCACTGCCTGAGGGGGTAGCACCGGGGGGTTTAGATTCCTGGAGGACCTTCTTACCTTAGGCACCAGGGAAACACCTAACCCCTGAGGCAAACTCTTCTGCTGTGGTACATCACCCACCGGAGCAAGAATGGAGGAATTCTCTACTATCCCCACGGAAGAATGGACTTCCGATGCCACCCGAGAGGTAGAATGATCCCCCCCCAGGCCCTGGGCCTGCTGGATCAACACCTAAGGCTAAATCTTGTGCTCTCTGTATTAGGATATCCGGGCTGCTGACTGAAGCTTTATTTTTGGCAGCCCATTCACATTCCACAAAAACATGGCCTGTATCATCGCATAAATCATACTTAGTAGAATTTTGACAATATAAGACAGTATGTCCAATTTCCCCACAGTTCTCACAACGAGGTGTATCACAAGAACTTGATAGATGTGTCCTAGAACCACATTTATAGCAGGCCCTAGGCTGCCCGGCATAAAAACACACACCCCTATCTTTCCCCAACAAGAAAGAATTCGGAATATGTACAATCCCATCCATGGTTTGTCGAAGCTTAACTTTAAACCTCCACCCCCCTGTCCAAAACTGTTCAGCATCTAATATAGCTTCTGGAGAGCTTAATATCTCACATATTTGAGAGAGCCAATACTGAATATCATCAATATGTACCCCCTCATTTTGAAACATTATAGTTACAAATTTGATTAATGGCTTTGTTAGAGGAATTACCAGAAAAGGTGTCCAGAGAGGAGAAAATTTCACTTGGTTATATCGTTCCCAGAACAAATCAAGAACAGCATTAGATCTAAAGCTCACATCAAAATTATCTTCCCTTGAAATATTTATAAATGCAAACACCTCTCGGGGAGAAAACTGAAGAGAATATTTCAGCAAACATTTCCCACATAATGCCTATCCGGCCTAACCTCCAAACCCCTTATATCTTAATCTTACCGCGTTTCTACGTGGTGCAGCCTCATTTTTATTTTTAGAAAATAAATCCGACATTAAAGGCTTTTCCTTCATAGTATTACATGGAACAGGTAAAGCCTGTGTCTCAGACCTAAGATCAATCAAAACTTCTGTAGGAGTGGAACCCACCACCCCATGAGCCGGTTCAAGTCCCCCTTGGACCACCTGAGAGTCTTGTAGGGTCACGGGTAAATCAGGCAACTTCGGTTGCCAAGATGGCTCGTTTTGCGAGAAGTTCAGTTTAGGGTCCCAATCTGGGGTAGGTCGCCATGTACCTTTGTTCAAAGTCCAGCCTGCCTCACTCAGTGCTTTTTCAGGCGTCCATGGATCAGGCAAAATTGGTTCTATCACAGGCACATTCCCAGGGGGTCCTGCAGTAGAAGCAGTTTTAAATGGTACTAAGACAGTTTGGTCAGCCACTAACACCCCCAAGTTCCGTTTTGCCGAGAACACTGCTGCCCGTTTTTCCTTCCCTTCTTCACCCAATTTGTCACAAAATGGTACATTTCGCTTTAAAAAAGAAAACTCAGACGCTCCGGTCTGGTTACCTGGCTCTGTCTGAAAGATGCAGCTTACCTCCTGCTGCTGAAACTCCAGAGAGGTAGCCTGTTTAGGGGCTCTAAAGACAAATCCCGAGTCTTTAGACAAGTGAATCACTGGCTCGATATCAACCAAGCCTCTTTGATCCTCGATCAGCACATCCGGGACTCTATCGGTCACTACGGTAACCGAAGAAACGTCAGCCGTCAGCCAATCTCAGCACCCAGTTGTTGCGGCACCGCCACATGTAAGGCATTATCAGCAGAACCCTTAAACTGGTCTTTTACTTGCTCGTTTTCCCGAGCCAAATCAGGGATTCGTCTCATCAGTTGGGTATGCCTGTTGACCATAATTTCTGATTTTGTAAGGGTTATATTCGTTTCCATGGTAGCTGCAAAATCCTCTTTGCAAGTCAACTTTCTGATTTCATTTCCTTTAATCCCCATGACCTTCAGTTCAGGAGTCGACTCCTGCTCGTTCATAGCCCTTGCACTGCACGACCGTCCATCATGCTCCATACCGACCGTCCACCTCCAGGACCAAGTTGTTAGTGAAGCGATCAGTAACCAGTCCCCCTACTGCCCACAATGCAGTAGGGGAATTTCCCCGGTGTCCTTGCCAAATTTTCCCTCATTCACTGAAAATACCACCAACAGCTTAATCTGGTTCAAAGTCAGTTGGCATTCGTCTGTATCCCTCTCTCCCAGGTCGTGCTTGAAAATAGGCAGGATTAGTCTAGTGCACTTACCCTGTCAACAAAAACTAAAGAAATAAAATAAAATAAATAAATCCTTTCCTTCAGAAGTGACTCCATCATTTTCCCAATCAGTGAGGTTAAACCACGGTGCATACATCATCTGTGCATGCGTTGTATTGTTGTTCTTGTAATCTGTGTCTTGCAAGTGGGTGCACAGTTGTTTGCATGCATTTTTTTGTGATTTCTAAAGCATTGCATTTTTTTCTCATTAGGTCAGGCTTGGCCCATTGAATTGCTGCTCACTGAGGTCTGTTTTTTGGCTCAGTTTCCTGTACAACTGAGTGAGGAGGGCGTCACAAATGGCTCCTCCCACCACAGCTCACTGCACCTGAGTGGCCTCTTGTGCATGTGAGTTTTTTTTTGCGTGTCTTCTTCTCCCCCATGCACTGCTGTGAGTGTGTACACATACATTTTCTGTGAACTGCTTTAGTATTTCTGTGTGTGTCAGATGTGACTCACTAGGTTCTGTGTGTTGAAGGTTGTGTGGTGCATCTTGAAAGCTTGAATTACAGTACTGTACTGTATGACTGCACAACTGACACCGTACAAGTACGAAGTCATTTGCTGATTTCATCTCTGTCTAGAATCAGCCTGTCTTCAGAAGCTGCTAGTTGAGCGGTGTGGGTGGGTATTGTTGTTTTCTGCAAGAAGCACCAACATAACAGAAACAATAATCACAAATAAAATACACAATAAGTTACAGACCATGTCTCATCAATCCCATAAATGTGCATGGTCCAGCCCAAACAAGCCATCTTCCCCACCAGTCGTAAGTGGTGAGGAACAGGGTGAGAGAAGGTCTGTTCATATTCACCACTATAAAATAGTTTTCTCTCTCCTGACAAGCCTTCAGGTTCTGGTGTCAGTAGGATTGGGGGTAGTACTAGTACTACAATAACTACAACTGCCACCAGTAATACTACTACTAGTAGTACTGCATTTGCAGTGCCATCATTTTATAAAAGAAGGAGGGCCTTACAGCTGACATCTCCAGTCATACAAGAGCAAGAACCCACCCCCACTACCAGTGGTAGTGCTATTCACACAACTGCCCCCATAAAGGCAACATCGCCTATCAGTGTGCTCCTCCCTATCACCACCGGTGTCTGATTTCAGCAACCAGAGCAGAGTCTTTGTGTACTGTTGACATCATCGCTGCCATAACAGTGTGCACTGTTATTTGTGCACCTTGCACAGCCATTGTCACCACAGCCATTGCCTCCATTAGTAATCGTGAGTGTTCTACTGTCACCATGACTACTGCTGCCAGTATTACAACTAGCTGTAATAGGATGCCAATTTTTTTCAACTGTAACTACTGATAGTAATTCTGGCACCAGAACTACTCTCAACAGTGCTACTACCTTGCCAACTGTGCCCATGACCATAGGTACTGTGACTAGTACTGACCACGAGACTGTTACAATGACTGTAACAATTGTGTTGCCAAAACATACTGTTGTTCAGCCTTATAATTTTCCTCTCATCACATTTCCTTTTGCTGATGTGGAGGATTACAAAGAAGTGCATTCGTCTAGTTCTGAATATTTACCAGAGCCACAAGACTTGCTCAATACATCATCTGACAATGATACCCAACTAAGTGCATTTGGTGATGAGGCCGAATATGTGTCATAGCTGTGTGAGAAGTGTCAACATGCAGCTGCCCAAGGATACAGTGCTGCTCGTCATGGCAGGCAGGTTGGTGAGGGTTACCTTCCTCCTCCTCCTCCTAAAAAAAACCAAAACAGGCCAACCTAACCTTTCAAAGAGCTGTATCAAGTTCAACTCCATCTGACACACAAAGTAGTTGTACAACTAAATCTGTTGTGAAGAAAGAAAGGGGCAGAATGACTGCATCCACTGAACTCAGGTCTGATAAGGGAAAAGGGAAAAAATATGGCCATCGTTGCCCTATTGAGGGCAGTACTTCCACTGTCAGTGGGGGGAAAGTGTGGTGTGGCTGTACTCTAGTGTTTCTGAAAGATGATGCAACAAAGGCAGTATGTTCTGTGTGACTGTGCAATAAGTCACAGTAAAATCCTTTCAAATCTCACAACAACATCAATGATGAACCATCTCTATGAAATATCCCCATGCACTTCAAAGATCTACATAAGTTATTCCCCCTCCATTACATGTGCCTGTCTGCCTCTCTTCTGGTACTGGTCCAGTAGATACACACAGTATTTGAAGTGATTCTATTACTGAGACAGACATTATGCCCTCAACTCCCCCTACACCACTTATAGCGCATTCCCATACGGGATCATCACCAATCCTGTATTCTTCTGCTCAATCATCTATTATTGTAACACCTTCCACCATGGGTTCAAAGTCAAAATCAATGTGATGTGGTACCACTTTGACTACACCCCTGATGCAAGCCTTCCATGCTCCCACCAAATACAAGGCATCACATCCAACAGCACAGCAGATCACCAGTTTAATTGGTGAGATGATGGCCTTGGATCTTCAGCAATTTTCCATTGTGGAAAACACAGGTTTCCATAGGCTGCTGCAGCATTTGCACTCCAGGTATAATATACCATCACAAGACATATTTTCATATACTGTAATACCCAACATTTACCATGATTTGATAAAAGAAGTTGCCAGACTACTAGCACAAGCTATTGGTGGAGTTTTCCACTGCACAACTGACTTATGGACCAGCTTGAATTTAAATCATGCATACATGTCACCGACAGCACAATGGTGTGTTCCAGATGTGATAGTTACTGGTGGTGATGGTGGTACTGGTTCTGGTTTTGTATCCCCCCTTGCAGGTCTGCTTTGCTAAATATCAGTGTCATGGAAAAGGATCACCGGGCTGTAAACACACTTTCATCTTCAAGAGATTTTGAGCTCATGGACTGATGGCAACAATTGGCAGGTAGGGTTTCTGGTCACAAACAATGCCACAAATATGATAAAAGTACTTATAGGTGGCAATTTTGAGGGGATACACTGCTTCGCTCATACACTAAATTTGGTGGTGACAAAGGCTTTGGCAGACACAGCAGAAGCAGATCACACAGTCAAAGTAGCCAGAAGCATATGCAGCCATTTCCATCACTCTGTGAAAGCCACAAACCATCTGCATCAGCTACAAGAGCATTCTCAAATGCCACAGCATCATCTCATCCAGGATGTACAGACCAGGTGGAATTCCACCTACTACAGTACATGCTGCAAAGATTATGTAGCAGAACTGGGCCCTTCATGAGATGAACATGGAAACTGACATGGGGGAGTCCTTGGACATCAGGGCTGGGCTGAGATTGAGAGTTTGGTAAAGGTTTTAGCCCCATTTGATAGGATCACTTGTGACCTTAACGCTGATTCTGCACTGCTAAGTCAGGTAATTCCTGCTGTACAGATCTGAAAAAAGCCAAGAGGTGATTCAGTGAAAATGCAGAGAAACAGCCAAACAAGTCACCAGGAACAGTGATATCCCTTGTGGAAACTCTCACCACAGATCTTTGTTCTAATAAAAAGTACATATTTGCCATTATGCTGGATCCACACTTCACGTGGGAGGTACTACACCTTATAATGTCCACCCACAGGGTTGCAGAGTTTCAGAAGCAGATGTGCTCAGAACTTGGTTTCTGCATGCTTGGATCAATGAGATCCGGAGGTAACCACATCGATGAGCCAGTGTCAGAATCACAAACTGAACGCAGTATGGAAAACCCTGAGAAGGAGGGTGACTGCTGGGCTGAACTCAGCTCACCATTACAGACTGAGCAGTGGAAGAGAATAGAACAGCAGCCATAGTCAGCACCCAATCTGCTGAACAGTTATTTCAAAGAGCCTCTGGAATCATTCTCCATAAATCCAGTGGAATACTGGATCAAAAGGATGAAAGCATCTCTGCACTTGGCACAGTTGGCCCTTCAATATATCTGCTGCCCCCTACCGGCGTACCATCTGGATGAATGTTCAGCATTGCTGGGGATGTGGTGGAACCTCATTGATCCTCACTTGACCCAGCACATGTGGAACAACTTGCATTTATAAAAATAAATCTACCTCACCTTGAGAACATGTATGGTCACTAACAATTACATTAAATAATCAGGCTCGGGTCAGTGATCTCCTCAGCCAGGGAAGTCATTCTCTGAGTCCCTCAGGGATTCATCTTGGGTCCCTTCTTCTTCAGTCTGTTCTTTAATAAACTACCAAATGCATGCAATAGCAAGATTACTATTTATGCCAATAATGAAGTCATTCTGGCTAGTAGTATCCAGCTTGATCAGCAATAATATGAACTGCAGTCCACCTTCCACTCCCTGGAAGACTGGTTCAGTGTACAGAAACTGTTCCTGAATTACAAAAAAAAAACAAAAAACATTGCTGTTCTCCAGATCTCAGTACAAGAAATCCTACCCATACCTGACAGTCAATAATAAGGACACTCCCCTTGAACAGGTACATGCTTTTAAGTACCTGGGTTTTTTTTGTTAATGACAGCCGTTCCTATTCTCAACATACTGATAATGTCATCAAAGCAGTCAGTGTCAAGCTGGGTGTCTTACACAGGCACAAACAATACCTTACACCCCCTACCCTCCACCTGTCAGTCTCCAGCTCCATACTGTCAATAATTGACTATGGCCTGGTAGTCTATAGGGCTGCATCGGATACAACACTTAAGTGTATCATGATAGCCCTCAATAAGGCATGCAGATTAGCCTTGGGAGCTGACAACAGATTTCATACATGTTCACTCTATGAACAAATCAAGTGGCTGAACCTCCATAGCAGGATAAAGTACCAGACATGCCTTCTGGGCAAGAAAATCCTGCTAGAAAAAGCTCCCCCCTTTCTCAAACCCATGTTGCAGACTACCCACACCTCTTACCACACTAGGGTTGTGACCAGAAACTCTCTAGCCATCCCTTTCAGGAAACCCTCTCTGGGACAAAGGTTATTTGCCTACAGAGCACCCCATGGCTAAATGAGATCCCCACCCTCATCACTAGCAACACCTGCATCTCAGAATTTAAACTATTGCTGAAGCAGCACCTCTCTGATGCCTTCACCTGCACCTCTAGGTAATCCTGGTAGACAATGCCTAATCCCCTTAGGGGTACCTCCTGGCCACTCTTGCCACTCCTCTAAATGACATTCATCTCCTACAAATTCCCCTCTGTCCCCTCTATCTTTCTGTTTTTGGTGACAATGCCTGACTTTGGAAGCTCTACCCCATGGATTGTTAATATGGTTAAATGCTTCCTAGGCCCCAAGGAATTACCTGACTACTAAGTCTCTCAACCATATCTCTCCCTTCTACCGCTTCTCCAATCGCTCTCTCCTGCCAATTCTCCAATCTCCTTAGAACATGTTCGACCTGCTTTGCACTTTAAAACCACATGTACAGTATAGTATTATTATACCATCCTTACTGTTCCTTCATCCCATGTTTACAGGTCATATCTGTTGTGTTATGCTGTATTGTAAATGTTCATGTCCTGACATGGAACCTTTGAAATAGAGCCTTTTGCTCAAAGGTCTTTTCTGAAGAATTAAATAAATAAAATAAAAAAAATAAAATAATCATCTTGTACTGGATACACCATTTGTGTTTTGTTGTAGCATTGACCCATACACAATCCATTCTGTGTTCACCATCATTGTTCTTTTAGCAAATAAGCACAACATGTTAATATTTAGTCAAACATGTTCATCATATTCACAGTCATACTAACACAAATCTATAGCCAGCACCCTTTCCCTTTATTACTTCCACTGTCATGGTGTATTCTTTTGAAAGTGCACGCCCTGCAGTTTCCAGTGTCTAAAATTGCCATGCACCTATTGATTGCTGTTCCCAATA
This sequence comes from Neoceratodus forsteri, assembly GCA_016271365.2. Taxonomy (NCBI): domain Eukaryota; kingdom Metazoa; phylum Chordata; order Ceratodontiformes; family Ceratodontidae; genus Neoceratodus; species Neoceratodus forsteri. Next base: position 805,754,918 of record CM057449.1, on the reverse strand, counting down.
AAAAAATCCTCCACTGATGTTGCTACATCTCTCATCCCCTATGTTGCTGGTTCCCATATTCCATTCATCCCATTAATAGCTTTCCAGATGCCATTTACCAGTGTGGCATCTCCAGTCTCAAGTATTTCATGTACATAAAATGTGCCAGTTAACAGTCTGTCATCTCCAGTCTCAGTATTCCCCATGCCTGAAATAGGGCAGTTAACAGTGTGGCATCTCCAATCTAAAGTATTTCATCTGCATAAAATATGGCAGTTAACAGTGTGGCTTCTCCAATCTCAAGTATTTCATCTGCATAAAATATGACAGTTAACAGTCTGTCATCTCCATTCTCAGTATTCCCCATGCCTGAAATATGGCAATTAACAGTGTGGCATCTTCAGTCTCAAGTACTTCACATGACTGAAATATTCCAGTTGCCAGGATGGCATCACCCATCTCAAGTATTTCCCATGCCTGAAATATTCCAGTTACCAGTGTGGCATCACCAGTCTCAAGCATTTCCCATGCCTAAAATATTCTGGTTGCCTGACTACCACCAGTTTGTACCATTGTTTCAAGTGCACTCCTACAATAAGTTGTTGACAATGATGCTGCTGCTGCTGATGATGATGACAATAATGATTCCAAAGAAATCTGGAATATATTACTGATCACCGATGACTGCCAAAGCCAGAGTGTGGCAGTTCTGCATTCCACTAGTTCCTAGACCCTGGTGGAGGGCTGTCTTTATTGTCTTCTTCTTCTTCTCCTCACTTTAAATCTGTTATGCAACAGTATTATTTTGCCCTATTCTTTACCTCTTTCTAGCCCTGGTGTTGGTTGGCCATCTACATCAGTCTTTTTTCTCGCTCTACATGCCTCTTTCCTGTTGTCTTATTTTTCCTATTCCCTTCATCCATCCCTCACCGCCATTCCCCTCTAGCATCATGTTCAGGTCTAGCATGCCAGCTGGCAACGAAAACAATTAAGGTGCTTATATGGCATTTCATGCCTTGGTTTCAATAAAGTGCATCTATGCCTTTAAATATACTTTAAAGAATAAAGAAGAGTGCAACAGTGTATTTAAATATGTTTTTTAATGAAATGATGTACAATGATTATTGTGTGATTAAAGTCCTGAAGTGCCAGTAGAAATTATGTATTAAAATACAGCATAATAAATAAATATGTGAGGGGTTAAAAAACAAGTTGCTGAGCTGCTAAAAAAGTATTGTAGGGCTTTTAAGTAAAGCCAATAATTATAGGAGTGAAACAGAGTGGTATGTATGAATATAGTTATTTTAATTTAGCTACTGCTCTGTTGTATAGGGTTTAAATACATCCTGCATCAAAGCAGGATTCATGGTTAAACTGGGTGGCATTTCTTAACTTTCAGCCACCGCTCGGTATGTAATAGATCCCACCCTCCCTTGACTTTGTTAAAATGTATTCATGTTTCCTGGCTGCTGGCAAAGTAATATATACTCTATGGTACATGGGACAGTGGTGTTCCTAAAAACCTTAATGAAATATACAGGGGAATGACCAGGGGGTTTTTCAGTCCCACAGCAGAGTGGTACGTGTATATCTTTTTTTTTGCAGACTACTGCTCTGCTGCAACCTAAAGAGCCCTAGAAATGTAAAGAGACAGGAATATCCCTATGCAGGAATGTCTATGAAGCAGTATGCAGTTTAAGGGTAGCAACCCTCAAAATAAAATAAATGTCTGGAAGAGAAATACTGTGTCACTGTTAAGTGTACAAATGAGCTACTACCTAAGGTAATGTCTGCAGGTAGTAAGCTTCTGGAAACTTAAAGGCAGAAATGCTTGTAGAGCAGGTTAGAGGAGGCAGTGGCTGAGGAAGCATTTTGACCATTTCAGCCATCTGCTTCATGTACTGCATGAAACACTTTTTCCTAGCTTCTTCTATGCTGACAGTAGGAATAAATGTACTGCCAGTTAGGAAGAGAGCATAATGAATAAATAAGCAGTGCCAATATAAATATCTCTAGCTAATTCATAAAAGGGTAACTGTACAGTACATAATCCTTGGTACTGGTAAGACAGAAGGGCTCCTGTAAAAATTAAACTGCTGTTAAACAAAGGTGTTTTTCTTTTCTCTCTGGGACAATCCATTTTTTCAGGTCCTACCAATTCCCCTAGGCAGACCTCTGTCCATCTGTGATGCCAGAAAACTGTGTTGTATAGGGAGATCAGTGCCCTCTCTAGCCTAGTTTTATAGGACCAGGACCATGCTGTCAGTCAAATATAAATGGGAGGAGCTTAGAGCTTATTAGGGACCAATTTAATATGGAAAATGATGTTCAAAGCTTCCAAGGGGATCTAAAACTGTAAATGTGCGTTTATACAATGTTGTTGTTATAATAGTAGAATTGGTTCCTCCCTCCTCTTTGATGTTGTTGGTCAGTAGAACATTATCTGTATAAGTTAATGACCAGGTCAGGTGACCCTTGCCTCTCTTATATAAATCCCTGCTAAAGGAAGCCTTATCAGATGTGCCTTGGATGTGGAGTGAGAAGGTCTACAGTGCAAGTAGACAAGAGCGTTACAGAAGGTAAAAGATCAGAGCTGTTATTGATCTGATACTGTATTCCAAGAAATCACTGATGTCAAATGGTCATTCTGACTGCAATTACTTTTGTTGTTCAATTATTTATTTTCCTATTTATAAATAAATGTCACATATCTGTGTGTTTTAAATCCTGACACATTGCCTCATCTGATTGTTTCCCACACCCTGTGACACAGAGTCTGATGCTTTTCATCTTCGATGAATACATTGTGTACTTCCTGAAAAAGTAAGTGAAGAATGAAATCTTTAAATGGTTTTATTCTGTTTGTTTTTTAAACTTTGGGGGGGGGGTAAATAGTGATTGAACAGTGCATCTCTAATTATGTTTTTCTCCTGTGTTTTTTTTTTTTTTTTTTTGTGGTGTACATGCATTTTCTGACCAGGGTGGTGAAATCCTGGTAACATATTGGGTACAACTAGCCATGGTAAGTAAAGTATTTAACCTGTTAATAGTTTTCTTTCTGTTTCGGGGTGTGGGATAGGCTTATTAAAATAGAACAGGAAGACTGCCTGGATGTGTGTAGGCCATCTAAGAAAAGCACTGCATTTCATTATGTCTTCCTCACAGGTAGCATCCAATCAAAAGACCTTTTTGGGGTAGCACATCATAGGCCGATTGAGCATCATGCTTGAGTGCCATCCTTACAGCTGTACCTCTCAGCTCTGAAGGTAAGATGTGAATTTGCATGTTGGCTTGTTGAAGTTACAGTAGAAAGAAAGAAGGAAAGAAAGAAAGAAAGAAAGAAAGAAAGAAAGAAAGAAAGAAAGAAAGAAAGAAAGAAAGAAAGAAAGAAAAATTCTTAGCTCCAAATATTGCCTGAATTATGCTCTGTTGAAGTTACAGTGTTATCCTATGGGCTTAATTATGTGTTATTACTTGTTTTTCTTAAAGGCCACAATTATTTAAGGCTCTTGCATATTGCATTCTGGCAGTGGCTACTGAGACCTTTCTGACCATCTATAGATTGTTACATAACTCCAAATATTGACAGAGTTATGGCATCTTATACTTCCAGTGTTATCCTAGGGGAAACTGCATGCCCATGATTAACTCCTTTCCTTTGAATCCTCCTCCTGAGGCACCAGTGGCAGAAGACATCCTCTGGCACCACTGTACAAGTTAAAGTGCTGTGACCTCTACATTCTCCTACTGAAGTACCAGCAGCACAAGACAGCCTCAAGCACCTGTGTGCAAACCAAAGTGCTGTGACCTCTTCATCCTATTCCTGAAGCACCATTGGCAGCAGACAGCCTTTGGCACCACTGTACGAGGCAAAGTGCTGTGACCTCTACATTTTCCTACTGAAACACCAGCAGCACAAGACAACCTCAAAAACCCGTATACAAGCCAAAGTGCCATGACATCTTCATCCTACTCCTGAAGCACCAGCAGCAGAAGACAGCCTGTGGCACCACTGTACAAGGCAAAGTGCCATGACCTCTATATTCTTCTCCTGAAGTACCTGCAGCACAAGACAGCATCAAGCACCAGTGTACAAGCCAAAGTGCTGTGATCTTGTGATCTCTTCATTCTACTCCTGAAGCACCAGCAGTAGAAGACAGCCTCTGGAGCCACTGTACAAGGCAAAGTGACATGACTTCTGCATCCTCATCCTTAAGCATTAGCAGCACAAGATAGCCTCTGGCACAAATGAGCAAGCCAAAATGCCATGACCACTGCATCCTCCTTCTGAATCACGAGCAGCACAAGACAGCCTCTGACACCAGTGTACAAGCTGAAGAGTCATGACCTCTGCATTCTTCTCCTGACATACCACCAGCAGAAGACAACCTCTGGCACCAGTGTACAAGCCAAAGTGCCATGACCTCTTCATCTTCCTCCTGAAGCACCAGCAACAAAATACAGCCTCTAGCACCAGTGTACAAGCCAAAGTGCTGTGACCTCTTTATCCTCCATGTGAAGCACCAGTGGCAGAAGACAGCCTTTGGCACCAGTGAACAAACCAAAAAGCCATTACATCTCATCTTCCCCTTCCTGAAGCCAATTTAAGGAGTTCTATAGCAATTCTCCATTAAGGCAACATATATACCCAAACAGCAAATACTGAATAACGAATACCTAGGACCCAAATACCACACAGCCCCATTAGAAACAACCAACAAAGTTATTTATTTTTTTTTTTTTTGTTAAACAGAACAGGGATTAAAACATCAGCTATAAAATGCATAATTTAAAGAGCAGCTGACGCCTTCAGAAGAACTTTAACAAAACATTACATTTAGACACAATTCAGCTTGTATGTCACATTAGTTTTGTATTCTTCCTCACCATTATTTATTACTGAGGTAATCTGCATGAAAACAAGATTGTTTCTCCTGAAGAGTTAATATATTCCTGTTGCTTTCTTCCTACCTGAGGTCATAATGCCCTTCCTGTGACATCACAGTTACTCCCATGGCAACAGAGTGTGATATCACAACAGAGCATTAAGATTTGAAGTAGGGAGTAAGCTGCAGAGGCAGATAAACTCTAAGAGAAATCTAAAGGATACAAGTCATGGATTCATGCAGATTTACTCAATAATAAATAACAAGAAAGAGAAATATGCAGAATACAAATGGAATGCAAGCTGAAGTATACATAATTATTATGTTTTTCAAAGTTTTCTTCTCAGCCTCAGTAGTTCTTCAATATTAAATATTACAAAAAGTAACAGAACACCATCACCTTAAGAAAAATATAACTAAAAATTAACTAAGACTGCCACAGAAAGACATTGAAAAGATACTTCACTTAAGCATACCAAATGAAACCACAGGGAAATAAAATGAGAAATTACTCACTACAGATCAAAAATGATGAACAAGAAAGAGTGTAAAGACCAAAATATAACACAAATCTCCTGGTTAGACAAAAAAAAGTTCTGGATCTTTCTGGGCTGCCTTGCTTTATATATGCTTACCTTCCCCACACCACTGCTTAGACTGACAAAACAGAAACCTCTACTTTAAAGTGCATAATTAGTGAAAAAAGAAACAAAAAAAACAGATATCTGGAAGTGCAAGGCCCACTAGAACAATTTGTGAGCAATTTGGATTGAAAAAGCTTGGTTTTGAAATGTATTTTAAATTTTTTCTAAAACAAGCACACACATATTTCTCTATTAGTCTGTTTTCAGAAGACTGCACTGAAGACAGTCTCCTCTTGGCATGCAGCTTGTTTCAGCAACATGTGACTGCCAGTCCCATAGTACATCGCAAATTTTGCCTCTGTGATAAACTTCACCGACAAACTTGTCAACTTTTCATTTTGTGGCGTTATCAATTTACCACGAAGTAGGACTTTGCAAAGCAGATTAACTTCATGGAATGGTGGAAATGCACTAATTAATCCCTGAAGCAAAGTTTTTAAACTTCACACATCAACACTTACAATTACCTCACAGGGGTGAACAGGGTGCAGGAGGGTAGTCTCTTTCAAATGAGAAAAAGCACAAGGAACAAGGAGCATGCTACAAAGGTGAAGGGGGTGGGAGAGTTTAAGAGGAATGTGCGGAAATACTACTTCAGTGAAAGTGTGGTAGACACCTGGAATAGACTGCCAGCAGGAGTGGTGGCTAAAACAGTGTCATGGGGCATTCACAACTACAGCTGTGTAGTGGCTATCCCAGGTTACACTATGCTCCATAAGGACAGGTCAGGCAGGAAAGGGAGAGAGGGTGTTGTTTTATTTGTGAGGGAAGATTTAAAGGCCACTGTAATACATGGATACCAGGAGGATAAAGAAGGGCCGGTGGTACTATCAGTCAGCATGGAGATGGGGTCACAGGCCTTTATTTGCATGGGGGTGGTACACAGACCTCCAGACGAGGAGGAGGAGGAATGAGGCAGAGCATTGGGGGAAGCTATTAGCAAAATGGCAAGCAAGGGGGAAACATTGATTCTGTGGGACTTAAATCTGCTGGATGTAGACTGGGGTATTATGGCTACAGCTACAACAAGAATCAGGGCCAACCTTGACTCCCTACCATGGGCCAGTCTAAGGCAGCTGGTTACAGAAACAACTAGAGACATTGCAGTGCTGGACCTAGTATTTACAAACAGGGACAGCATTTCAGACATCATAGTGAGTAGTCTCCTGGGTACAAGTGATCATCATACTGTGTGGTTTGCCATATAGAATGGGCAAGAGAAAAAACACAATAAGACAAGGGGTTCCAGTCTTCAGGAAGGCATAGTTTACAAATATGGGAAACTGCCTCAGCAAATACCTCACAGGGGGTTGGATCGGGAGAGTGGAAACCCAATGAGAAAGGATTAAGGAATGATTAGCAAAGTAACAACATGCTGTTTGCATGAAGTCAACAAGGAAATGAGGAGGAAGAGGCCACTATGGTTCTCTAAGGAAGTGTCACAGGCAGTGAGGGGGAGGAAAACAGCATTTCAGAAAAAAAAGAGATCCAGACAGAAGAAGACAGGGAGGTATATCCAGTACTGCAAAAGGAAGCAGGGATGAGAGTTTGGGCAACTAAAGCACAAAGGAGAGAATAGCTAAGGTGATCAAAAGTGATGACAAGACCTTCTTCAGGTATGTGAGTGGAAAAAGGAAGACAAGAGGAGAGATAGTGAGAATCAGAAGGGTAGGGGAGACTGCTTAAAGGAAGAGCAAGAGAAACCTAAAATTTTAAATGACTTCTTTTGTTCAGTCTTCACAGTAGAGGGATGAGGGAATGGACCAGTATGCAACATCAAGCACTAGGGGGAGTAGACACAATAACATTTTTCCTAGTGAGAGTCCAGAAAGGATTGGAAGCTTTAAAGGAGAATACGATGATGGGGTGAGAAAGGATTCTTACAAGGGATCTTAAACAACTGAGCAAAGTGCTAACTGCCACTCTGGCAACAGTAATCAGCACCTCTTTGGAGAAAGGGGTAGTTCCAGAGGACTGGAGAAAGGACAATGTGGTCCCACTACACAAAAGTGGCAACAAGGATGAGGCTAGCAACTACAGGCCAGTTAGCCTAACATCAGCGATGAGGAAATTAATGGAGACCCCTCTTACGGAAAAGCTCATGAAGTATTTAGAACCCAATGTGCTGCAAGACCAATGGAAGTATGGTTTCACAGAGGGGAGGTCACTTCAAACAAATCCCATAGATTTCTTTGACTTGGTTACTAGGGAGGTGGATCAAAGGAGAGCAGTGGATATGACCTACAGGTATCTGGACTTCAATAAGTCATTCTATACTGTGCCACGCAGGAGGCTAGTTAAGAAACTAAGCAGCCTGGAGGTAAGGGAGAAAATGGTAAGCTGGGTATAAGACTGGTTGAAGGATAGGAGGCAAAGGGTTGTGGTAAATGGCAGACAATCAGGAGATGGGAGGGTGACTAACTGTTGCTACGTGGATCGGTACTAGGACCACTCCTCTTCAATGTTTCCATAAGTGACATTGCTGAGAAGCTGGATAGGAAGGTGTGTCTCACTGCAGGTGATACAAAAATCCACAACAGGGTGGATACTCAGTAAGGTGTGAAGTGAAGTCAAAGTATCTGGGAAAAAATAGAGGAGTGGTCTAGTATGTGGCAGCTGTGTTTTGATGCCAAAAAGTGCAAGGCTATGCAGCTGGGGTAAAGAAACCCAGGCACTGTATTGAAGATGGGGGGATAAGAACTTACAATCACCAAACAAGAAAAGGACCTTGGGGTCATCATATTGGAGGACCTCAAGGTAGCTGATTGGTGTGACAAAATAGAAGAAAAGGTCAGTGGGGTGCTGGGGTGCATTGGGAGGGGATTTCTAGCAGGAGGATGGAGGTGGTGTTGCTACTGTATTGATCACTAGTGAGGCTGCATCTGGAGTACTGTATACACTTCTGGAGGCTATGTCTCTGCAAGGACACTGACAGGGTAGAAGTGGTACAAAGGAAAGCATTCTAAATGGTGGAAGGGTTACATGAAAAGCCATGTGTAGAAAGTCTACGAGATCTTAACATGTACCCCTGGAGAAGAGGAGAGTGAGAGGGGACATGATTGAGACCAATAAGTACCTCACAGGGGTGAGCAAGGTGTAGGTGAGGTATGTGTTTTAGAAGAATGAAGGCACTAGAACCTGGAGGCATGAAATGAAGCTAAGGGTGGGGGGTTCAAGAGAGGGGAACTACTTATTCATGGAAATGGTGGTTGATAACTGGAACAGCCTACCAGAAGAGGTAATGGGGGCAAAGACTGTGGGGAGCTTCAAGCATGTTTGGGATAAGAAAAAGGGTGAATTAGGTAGAGGAAAGGAAGGCGGAGAGACACCAGTGACCAAATAGGGTCAGTGATGCAGGAATAATCATGGAAAACTGGCAGACTAGATGGACCTACAGGGCCTTTTCTACTGAAAAAGCCTACAGGCCTGATTCTCAAAGGGACACGACTGGTGTAACTTGACTTGAGCCAAAACAAAATGGTGCAAGTAGCAAGTTACGCTAGAAGTTGCAACATTCGGTATTCTGCAAAGCAGCCTGTGACATGTCGCAGGCTGCTTGCATCAAAGTGGACTTACATCACCAGTTACACTCTAAACCCACTGAAACATGGAGCTAGGGGATTTATGGCAGCTGTTGCACCCTATTATGAAAGGGTAGCAGCAAAGTCCCCAGTGTTGCTGTTCTAGAAGACCCTCTTCTGGACGTCTGTCAATGAAAAGTTACAAACTTGCATCTACAGGGCTTGTGTGCCGATGGCCCCGATCAGCCATTATGTGCCACTCCCCAAGCCCCATCCCTGCCCCACTAGACAGTCCTGCAGGGCTAGAGGAACCCAACCACATACCTACTGTAAGTGACCCGCAGGGCTAGAGGCACCTCCCCCCATAACTACTGTAAGAGCCCTGCAGGGCTAAAGGAACCCCCCATACCTACTGCAGTACCACAGGCTAGAACCCTCACCTACTGTGGGTGCCTCAAGAACCCCCTCCAATTTCGGATTGGACCTCAAGTCATCCGTATACTGTACAAGCATGTACTATACATTACACATGATTCTCGAGAGTTCAGTGGCCCACCAATGCTGTAAAACACACCTGTTTTGTGACCTACACCTGTTGGTGACTGACAAACCCACATGCACTACCACAGTCTGAATGTGACTGAGCTCCCCCTAGAGTGTGCTGTAACAAGCATCACTCAGGGAATGACAGTAGCTGTCATTCTCTGAGCGCATACTTATTACAGTATGCACTCCTAGGGGAGCTCAATCGGAGGTTGGCTGAGGTGGTGCAGGTGGGTTTGGCTGTCGCCAACTGGGTATGGGTCTTGGGGGAAGCAGGGTGGTCTTGTACTATCAGGTGGGGACCACTAGACTACCAGGGAATTACGGTGTGAGTACTGTATGTACTGAACAGTACATGGATGACTTGGGTTGCTGGTCAGGATTCGAGGCTGGAGGATCCTTGGGGCACATACAGTGGGGGGATCCTCTAGCCCTGCAAGGTTATGTGAGCTCTTTCTGGGGGATCAGGGCATGAGGGGCACTTGTGCCCTGCCAGACAGAGGTTGCAGCTTGTGACAAACTCGCCAGGTACGCCCTCTGTTCTGCATACCTGGATAGACATTGCAAGTTGCAGGACTTAGCCACGGGGACCCTGCCCCATCTAGAATCAGGTGCAGGGTCCTTGCCACAACTGAGTTTGGTGCAAGTCGCCTTTGGCGGCAACATGCACCATTCTTCTGGACTAGGCCCCTATGTTTCTATGTAGAATAGTGGGGGGCTTCAAGTATGCATTGGATAGACATAGGGTAATATTTAATAGGCAGGGTGGGGGGAAAGACACCAGGACACCAGAGACCAGTTAAGGTCTTCTGACACAGATTAGAAAGTTAAATCTGGGCAGGGTGAGTGGGCCAAGTGGTCTTTTTCTGTTGATAATTTCTATGTGTCTAGAAATGTCCCTAAAGGAAATATTTTGAAAATAAAAAAAAAAAAAGTTTCATATTCCTTGGTTAGAAAATAACTGCCATTTTTACCCAATATGTTTCTAAAATCAGATTCAGAGCCCCTTATTATTGTGATTTTGCAGTTTTGCAAAGTGTTAAATAGAAACTATTCCAGTGTTCTCACACAAACCTGTTTTGAAAGGCAACACTTCACCAACTTTGCTTTGAGCCTTAAAAACTGAGACCACAGGCTAAAGCCTTCATTTTTTTTCTAGTTCTGGTTTCAATATACACAAAAGAAAACCAAAGTTATTTCTTATACAGTTTCTTGTATGGAACAATTGCACCAGGACATGTGCTTATGTGGAATGCTGTACTGTACTGGAATGGCTTCCATCCCTTGCTATTAGAGACTGCACTTCTTCATTTTTAAAACACAGTTGTAGCCAACTCTTTATGAAACATAGACATTCCTGTATCCTTGCTCCACCACTAATTCTTCTGTTTTTTTTTTTATTGTAAAATACAAAACAGCACCATTAGCTAAAACCATAACATGCAGCACAGAAGGGTGGCAGCTGCTCTGTTCCAAAATGTTGGCGCACTTATAGAGAATAAATCTAATTTATATGATGTTGGACTAGCAGATTCTCATAATCGAAATTGCTATCAAATGCAAAGAAGACAGCCAAATATGTCAGTTTATTTCTTAGAGCAACAGGGAAAGTTTTTTTTTTAGCATTGAAGCCTTACATAACCCCTATACATGCCATGTTCTTGCATTAGCAGTTGCACAATTTTCTTTCCATTAGCTTATTAAGATTAATATTAATATTTCCTAGCTGTAGTTCTAGGGAATTCACATTTTGGTGATGAAGCCCACTTGACAGTGCTTTTCCCATCTGAATATTTAGTTGTGCTGTTCCAACTTACATAAATAAATGACAGTTAACTAAAAACCCATATGTGTAAAAATTAAATCAGTGCTACGGCTCTATCCAGGAATGAATTGTCCCCTTAGAAACAGAAATTTACAGACAGAAAAAGACCTGTGATCAATCCAGTTTGCCCAACGAAGTTGAGTAGCGTGCCCATCTACGTGAAGCAACCTGAGGATGCTCATTTTTCTGATATTCATGTTCCTTCTTCATGTCCCCTTCCTACCACCACTACCTGCCTCTTGAATCTGTTGAATCTGGCCTTAAATCTGGCTACAGTGTTAGTGTTGACAACACTGTACCATTCCATTCAGTCACCACTCAAGAGTGAAGAAGTGCTTCACTTCCCTCCTGAAACTGCCCCCAACCAACTTGTGTTTCAGCCCCCCGGTGTTCAAGCTCTTATTGAATATGAAGAGTTCAGAGGAGTACACCCTGTTGATCTCATGAAAAAATATGAAGCTTTCCTTCACATTCCCCTTTTCTGGTCTAGCCTTCAAGGAATGCATGTTCATAGCTGACAACGTTTTCTGGTAAGAAAACACAGAGGGAGGAGGACAGGGAGGTGTATCAGGGAAAGCAGAGACAAGCAAGGAAAACAGTAAGGAGTGCAAAAACACAAACTGAGGAAAGAACAGCCCAGGAGGTAATGAAAGGGACAATACATTTTTAGATATTAAGTCAAAAGAGGAAGAACAGGGGTTGGATTGTAAGTTAGGTTAAACAGGGTGGGAAGGGTGGACTGTGTAGAGAGGGATTCGGGACCAGGAAAATGCAGACATTCTGAACAAATACTTTTATTCAGTGTTCACAGAGGAAGGAGAAGGGGCAGGGCCACATGAAGGTAACAAAAGGCTTGGAGGGAGCTAGGGAGGTGGATGCTATTCCTATTTTGGAGGCAAGAGCCCTGATGGGACTTGTTAATCTGAAGGTGAACAAGGCAATGTGGCCAGGAGGAATGCTTCCAGGGGTACTGAGGGAGCTCAGGAAAATACTGGCTACAACTCTGACAGTTCTATTTGACAGCTCACAGGAAACAGGAGTGGTTCTAGATGATTGGAGTAGGACAGATGCAGTCCCACTATACAAAATTGGTAGCAGGGAGGAAGCTGGCAATAATAGGCCAGTCAATCTGACATCAGTGGTGGGAAAGTTAATAGAATCACTGCTGAAGGAAAGGATTGTGGAATATCTTGAAGCCAGTGGGTTACAAAATCCAAGGCAGAACGGTTTTCAAAGTGGAGAGATCATGTCAAACAAATCTGATAGATTTCTTTGACTGGGTGACAAAGTTTTAAATCAAGGTGGAGTGGTGGATATGGCCTACCTAGATTTCAGTAAGGCTTTTGACACTGTTTCACATAGAAGACTAATGAGCAAGCAAGGTATCTTAGGAGTTGGTCTAAAGGTGGTAAACTGGATAAGAAATTGGTTAGGTGATAGACGGCAGAAGGTGGTAGTAAGTGTAGTTCACTCCAAAGAAGGAGGAGGATGACCAGTGGGAGCCTCACGGATCAGTGCTGGGACTGGTCCTCTTTAATGTATTTATAAGTGACATTGCAGAGGAGCTGGAAGGGAAGGTCTGCCTCTTTGTAGATGACACCAAAATCTGCAATAGGGAGGACACTCCAGAGGGGGTGGAAAGGATGAGCAGACTTGAGAAAACTAGAGGAGTGGTCAAGGATATGGCAGCTGGGCTTCAATGCGAAAAAGTGCAAAATAATGCACTTAGAGCACACAAACCAAGGATGGAGTACAAAATGGGTGGAGGGGGATTGCCAACCACCATGCAGTAAAGAGACCTGGGGGTAACCATATCTGATTATCTAAAGGTAGCCAGGCATGCAACAAGGTAGTAGGGAGTGCTAGTGGGATTCTGGGGTGCATAGGAATGGGTATGATCAGCAGAAAGTGGGAGGTGGTGTTGCCTTTGTATAGATTACTGGTAAAACTCCACCTAGAATACTGTGTCCAGTTCTGGAAAGCACATCTCCAGAAAGACTTAGACAGAGTGGAGCTGGTCCAGAGAGGGCAACTAAAATGATGCAGGGCCTGCATCAAAAGCTCTATGAGTAGAGACTAAAGGACCTCAATATGTATAACCAGGAACAGATGATGGAGAGCGGAGATTAGGAAGACCTTAAAATATCTTACAGGGGTAAATAAGGTATAGGAGGAAAGTATTTTTTCAGAAAAAAAGGTGCTCAAGAACAAGGGGACGTGCTATGAAGTGGGAGGGGTAGATTCAGGAGAGAGGTGAGGAAGTACTGCTTCACAGAAAAAGTAAAGGATTCCTTGAACAGCCTTCCAAAGGAGGTGGTGGGGACGAAAACAGTGGTGGCTTTCAAGAATGCATGGGACAGTAATTGTTGTTATTAGTGATACTGTCTTTTCTTGTTGGTATACTAGAATCTTGTTTTATTGTTGAGGTCAAGGCATATCAGAGGGCTACATCATTGTAACCAGCTGAGATGGAAGTGTATTTTAGCTTCCATTTGGTTGTAGATGTAGATTTGACTGATTCGTCTAACTGAAAATATGTTTCTCTATGTTGAAACTAGCCTGTATCCTATGGAACTTATATTCTAGTTACGCTCAGAGAGCTCTCTTGGCAGCACTTGTTGGTTATATATTTACGGTGTATAATACAAAACCTCAATAAACTATAAATTCCAAAAAAGGAATGCATGGGACAAATCCAAGGAAATCATAGTGTAAAGGAAGGGGTGGGGCAGGCAGAAAGAGGTACAGATCAGGCACGCTCTGCAGTAGTAGTGTAGATAGGGAGAAATGGGCAGACTGGATGGGCTAAGCAGTCCTTAACTACCATCAAATTCTACATATTAAATTCCTTTCTGTCCCTGTTCAATTTTAGCTAACTTTTCTCAGACTGTCTCCAGACAGTCGTGTTCTCTTGTCAGATGTGGGCTCCGGAGTTTCACATAGCACTCCAGGTATGGCCTCATCAGGGACCTACACAGTGAAAGGGTCACTTCCTTTCTACACCTGGTAAAAAACCTACCTATACTCCCCAACATCCTGCTGGCTTTCCTATAACTTTGTTACACTGCAAGGGGGGATTTAGTCTATCACTAATGGCAACCCTCTAATCACTTTTTTCATTTTTTTTTGTCTCACCCTCACTCTATCAGTTCAGTGAACTGTCTTAGGGTTGTTTTTTTTTTAAGTGCATGACCTTGGACTTTTTGGCATTGAAAATTAACTGTCAGATACTTGACCATTTCTGTAGTCTCTCTAAATTCCTTTACATATTGAAAATCCCTTTCAAAGAATCCACCCTCTTGCACTGTTTAGTATCATCTGTGAAAAGCCATATCTTCCCCTTCACTCCCATCACTGATGTACATTTTTAAGAGTGTGCATCCCGGTACTGACCCCTGAGGGACCCCACACGTGATATTCTAACTTTAGAAAATTTGTCATTTAGGACAAGACATCGAGTCCCTCCTTCAACCAATGTGCTTATCCAGCTAATCAGATATTTTCCCATCCCCAGAGTCATCACCTTCTTGGTTATTGTCCTATGTGGCAGGCCTTACTGAAATCCAGGTGAATGCTATCAGTCACTAGACCACTGTCTTCTCATTTTAGTATGGAACAGCAGAAGACTTTCTGATTTGTTTGCCATAACCTGCCTCTCATGGATCTGTCTTGTCTTTAGTCATGTAACTCTTGCTTTGCAGAAACTCTCTTTTCTTTAATTAAGGTCACTAGGAGTTTGTCAAACATGGAGGTTGGAAAAACTTTACTGTCACCACTCCTGTGCACTGGTATCACATATTTCGTCTTCTAGTCTGCAGTCACTACCCCTGTTTTTAAGGAGTACCTGAACAGACGTGCGAGTGGCTTATCTAGGGCCATTCCATTTTTCTTAAGCATCCTTTGGTAAATACCATCAGGGCCCAGCAATTTACTTACCTTCAAATCTTTCATTCCCTTAAGAACCCTGTCTAATGTCATCTCTAATGTTTACAACATCTGTCCAAATCTTCACCTTGCTGTCCTTCATAGGTCCCTTCATCTCCCTCATGAAGTCTGAAATAAAGTATCCACCCTTACATAAATATAGGTGTGCTGCGTACATGCAGAATTCATGCCACATGCTTAATTGTGCAATGTTTGCATGCAGTTTACATACACAAAGTGAACCTATAGCATGTCAGCCACATCTAAAAAACACATCAGGTTTGCATGCTGCAAGCTTAACATGTGTGCAGCAGGTAAGCTGTTGCGAACATCTTCTAAGAATCACATCAGGTTCATGTGTTGCATGCTTGACAGGAGTGCAGCAGTTATGCTAGTGTGAACATCATTTAAAAATCACATAAGGTTCTCATGTTGCATGCTTGCCATGTGTGCAGCAACTAAGCTGGTGCAAATCTCATCTATTTCTCATACTACTGCTATCAAATTATAACCATTAAAATACCCTTTTCACTGATTTTTCATTAAATTTAGGTAAACTCATTGTGATCCTTTTGCAAGTTGTTTAATGGCTTTTGATTTTTGCCATAAAATTGTCATAAATGTATCAAATATTGTTTGCTTACTGCATTAAATGCATAGGATATAGTCAGCCAATATCCCCCATTCCAGACTTGTGAAGAGGTGCCTCTGTGTTGTGAAGCCTGACCTTTTTGTTTTGGCCCATGTAAATCACCTTATGCATATTTAGTGCTACAAATGTGTTTCTCCATGAGTGTTATGGCTCATTTACTTTTCCTTTGTTATTCGGTATGGAGCATATACACCAGGGCCACGCTCAGCACTCTTTGTGCTGAGTAGGGTCTTAGAAGCATGCACCATAGCTCACATATTGTCACTGAAACGAGGGACATGGACATTCAAAATGAGGGACAATGAGGGACACTAACCCTCACGATGATCAGGACACATCTTGAAACATGGACATACAGTACCTCAGAACACAGTGAAAACCACTGTATTTACTGGTACTGATAATGGCCCTTGAGTATTAATTTCTACCATAAAGCAGGAGTGCATTTAGGTAGAGTAGAGGGGGCAGTTGCCTCCCCCCCCGCATGTGTGTTTAGGTTGCTCTGATGGTGTGGTAATAATGGCATTAAATTTGGATTTAATCTTCTGCACAATAAGGGCCCCCATGGCCTCTGCTGTGCTTTTTTTCTACATTCCTGACTTGACTGTGTCTGTATTGTGTTGTCCATTCTCTTCACCCATTAGCCATGGCACCATCACTCATGACATGGAGGAGCTCCATCCAAGCAAATGCGCATGAGTCATTCAAGTGGAACACTGTCTTTCCTGCCACAAAGTAGACAGGCTGCACACTACAGCTTGGAGGAGTCAGTGAGCACTGAATTCTCAATAGCAGTGTTGTGGCAGCATATTTTTGTTTGTCTACTCTTAGGGAGTCCCCGCCTCCCTTGGTGGCTGATGGGGCTGGGGGTGAACTAGAGGCTAACTCAAGACTAGGCTACCTACTTACTCTACATGGCTGCCCTTACAATAAATAAACAAGGTGGACCACCCCATGGCAGCAAGCTAAGACTCAAAACAGCAGTGACAGCAGTGTGGGCAGCATTCATAGTGCTATGCTTCAGTAGCCATGGCAGCAGCCAAGCAAGAAACAAGCAACGCAGGTTGGGTGGGTTTGTTTAGTAAGGTGACTTGGTTGTAAATCATGTTGAGGTCCTGGAATGGTCAGTTCTAGCATACAGCTTCTAGCAGAAGGATGGAGGAGGAGGAGCGGACTAAAAACTGGGCAGGTGGCCCACAAAACTAGGCTGCAGGTTCTGGCCAGATGGCCACCTAAATAAAAGTAGATTATCTTTTTACAGGGGGACTGGGGAAGGAGGAAGGACTGAAATATTGATGTGTTCTTTCACATTTCTGTGCCTTTGGGCAGCTTCATGACCCATATGGGATGGGTATTGAATGGAATGGAGTTGGGGAGAGAAACTGGGACAACGTTTTTTGGGGGGTTCGAGGATCAGCACTTGAGACAGGAAAAAATTGGTTAGCAATTGGGTGGGTCTAAGCCCAGATTTGATGCACTGCTCTGGGATACAGACAGATGAATCTTGTACATTTCACTTTTTCCTGATTTGCATATAATTTTTCAGTTACAACAAATAAGTTTTACCTTTTAGAGATGTTACAGACATTCCTGAGCTTACTGCCTAGTGGCTAACTAGCACCTGGCCTCCACTGGTTGTTGACTCCCCCATGCTAAATTTTGAAATGGTGCCCCGCCATAAACTCTGTATTTACAGGACATCCTCTGTGTGAGCAGCTTGTTTTCCATGAGGGATGGATGAGGAGCAGAACAGTTTTAAGGAGTAAAATGAGGGCTTCCCCTTGAATTCAGAGACAGTTGAGCAGTTTTGTATGCATAGACTGGAGCCCCACTATAGTCAGGTTTATGCCTCTCTGTGTGTGTGTGTATGCATGGGGGGACTGGCCATGTGGATGCATGCAGAGTTATTACTATTTATGTGTTTTCCCCTTAATGTCTGTTTTTATGGAAGCATTAAAAACTATGGAGAGAAAACAGTAGGAGTACAGGCCAGACAGAAGTAATTAAGTAGTTTTGTGGGTAAGTGTGTGTACTGGGGTTGGGAAGAACCACACGTGTTTCCACTGGTGTCTGTGCTACAGTTCAGCTGTACAGATGAGATGAGAGGGGACAAGAAAACTAAAAAAGTATAACAGTGGCTATAAGCATGCCACTTGCATACAGATGTATACAGATTTGTATTTAAGTACAAGCAAGCCAAATGTATGCAGTCAGTATAGCTTCATGGTTAAATGCACTGAACTGCAAACCAGGAGACCTGAAGACCTGGATTTGAATTTCCTCAACCCCCACTTTTATGGTGTGTGATCCTGGGCAAGTCACTTAACTTTAATGTGCGCAGTTATCAGTGACCACTTGCTTTTTGCACACATGCCACATGCATGTAGTCTGTTCCAGTTTAATATAAAAAGTATGCTTTCCACACATGCTTGCTGCACACATGCCACATGCATGCAATTGGTTCCAGTTTAACATTTAAATCATGCTTGCAGCATGCATGTCACATGGGTAGTTTTATGTGTGCAGCATGAAAACATTTCATATAATTATTTCTGTAAGTGCATTCAGGATGTTAGTCTTCTCTGCATCCTCCTCTACTCTTACATTGTCCTTTTAAATCTGTCTGTGCCCTTCTTAGTCTTTCGATCCTCATGTACTGTACATGAAGAATACTCTGGCATTTTTCTTTAACCCTTCTGTGTTCCTCAGTTCAATGTTTGCTATAATTTCCCTAAACAATAATTTTGCAGTTTCAAGCTTGCTCACATTGGGCCCAATTTTCAGAGCCCCAATAAAGATGAAAGGTGCCTGTGTCAAATAGAATTAACTCAAGAGCACCTTGCATCAAGAGTTGCAGCAACCCTGATTTTCTAATGTGACCTGCATTGAAATCAGGTGCCCTTGTGACAAACTGGCTGAGTGTCAGTCCTGTACATGAGATGGGGGTACAACATGGTGAAAAGGGGCTTATGCCAAGAAGAAGTTGTAGCATCCCTTTTTTGTGTTTCCTGAAGCTCCCCTACTGGTATAAAGCCTCCCAGAAGGTAGACCAGCCTGAAGCTGATATAACAGCTCATGCCCCACATCTTGAGTCAGGTCTTGGGGGAAGGGAGAATCCAGTGTCCTCCTGTTGTGGTCAGATACCTGCTACCATCTTAGCCCATGGATCTAATGAACCTCACTGCCTACTGTATCCTCACTTGCTGCCAGGACCTACCAGGACCTGGGAATGCAGTGCACACTCTACATGATGGACTCCTGGACAGGAACCAAACTGTGGATGGCTAACGCTATTTGGGCAATGCCTGGGATGCATGGCATTCAACCCCCCCAACACAGTGATCCACACATTGCAAGAGTGTCCCCTCCCTCCATCATGATAGTATTGTCCCTGTCCACTGGGCCTGGTATGTGGAAAACCAACCTTGCAGAGCATGCAGCTTCACAGCATCCACCCTCCACCCATCACGGGGACATCTAGACACTTATCCCATCCCTCCCAATGCAGCACCATGATCCTTTCTCTCCCAGGCTCCTAGAACTACCACATGCCCCTAGTGTCCCTACCCACATAGTGCCTCAGGTTCCACCATTACACTGCCCTCAAATGTACCATACTCCCTTTGACAACCCACACACCACCCCAGCCCCCTCTCTCTGCCACATTCTGGTGCTTACATGATGCCCCACCATGCCCATAAAGCTCCCAGATATCCTATTCACTCACTGGTTACACATACACAACATGGTACTATCACTTTCTGGATACTGTTCCCTCTCAACCATGGTTGTTCCTGCAGGGGTGGGCCAGCTATTCTGGGTCCTGGGGGTGCTGGCTGCCTCTGTCAAACCCCTCCCATGTGCCACTTGTTTAGAACATGGGAACAGTTGTGGCAAGTCTGTGCTGATTGGCACTGGGACTCTCCCTGTACTAAAATCTTGGGCAGGGTTCCTGGTGTACTAGCAGTTGGGGCAAACTGCTGCTTACCACAGCTTGTGTTTATCTAAAGCCAGATTTGAGAATCAGGCCCATACTCTTTCCTTACTTTCTCCATCTGGTCCTTTCTGTATTTTAAATATCTTTTTCTCTCTCTATGGATATCTCTTTTACCTCATTACTGAACTTGCTTTGTTTTCTGCCCTTGCTATCATACTTTAAACAGTTCTTTGTCAACCCAAGTACCTCCCTCTTGATGGTTGCCTATTTGCCCTTGACTCATACAGTAACCCTTATCACCTTAAGCCTGTTCTAGGTACATAGATACATAGACAGTGTCGGCAGATAAGGGCCTATGGCCCACCCAGTCTGCCCATTTGAGCTTGTAAGTTCAGTTTATGTTTTCTTAGAAGTCTGTTGCCCCTTACCCCTGACCTCCAGAATTCCTTTATGTCTATCCCATGCATTCTTAAATCCCGTGATTGTTTCAGCCCCCATCACTTCCTCTGGCAGGGTGTTCCACTTGTCCACCACCCTTTCTGTGAAGAAATTCTTCCTCATGTTTCCTCTGAATCATCCTCCCTCCAACTTCATCCCATGCCCTCTAGTCCTGGAACATCATTTTTTCTTAAAAATAGTGTATTCCTGCACCCTGTTCCTCCCTGCAAGATACTTGTATGTCTCTATCGTATCCCCTCTCTTCCTCCTCTCCTCCAGGGAGTACATGTTCAGTTCCTTCAACCTGTCCTCATAGAGCTTGTGATGCAATCCATGCACCATCTTTGTTACCCTCCTCTGAACCTTCTCTACCCTGTCTATGTCCTTACGTAGGTAAGGTCTCCAGAACTGTACACTGTACTCCAGGTGGGGCCTCAAAATAATTGTCTATTTTACTAAAACCCATCCTAAAAACATTTGGAGCAACTTATCTGTGGAGGCTTGTTGTGTCCCCAGAACTATGTTAAAGTGCACAGTGTTGTGGTTACTTATACCCAAGAGGTTCTGCACACTTTGGTTACCTATACTGCCTGGTTTGACAACACAAGGTCACTTTCTGCTTATGCAGGTAACTTCCCACACCCAGTGGGTGAACCAAATCAGATACACATTCAGTCGCCTCCCCAAGTTAAGCTTACTCTTCTGAACAAAAGATTTTTTGTGGCATAGCTCCAATCTCCAGGGTGATTCATTCCACAAATAAATCTGAGACTGGCATTTGCTGAAAATGAAAAATACCCCTTCTAGCTTTATCTGCTGGTCAGAGAACTCTCTTCTTTTTGCCCTGACAGTCAGATAACTAAGTCTTTGGTTGTAACAAAGGCCTTTGTTGTTTGTGTGTACAGTGTTTTGGGAGAGAAACATTCTGCCAGTGGAAAACATTGCATGATAAATATTGCATATATTGAATATGGAGAACAACATAAGAAAAAAAAAACAGGAAGAAGAAGAAACTAGGCAATAATACAATGACATCATCAATGACATCACTTGCAGTGGGCAGAAGGACTATTTTTATCACAAATGCGCACAAGTAAATCTATTTTCTCTACATATAAACATGCTTTTCCCAATAGTTAAAAGTAAGAAAAAAAGGAGCCAATTTTATTAAGTACAATTAGTCAGTCAGGTGTATGTAAACCATATTTTACAGCAGAGC
Organism: Neoceratodus forsteri; assembly: GCA_016271365.2. Lineage (NCBI taxonomy): Eukaryota > Metazoa > Chordata > Ceratodontiformes > Ceratodontidae > Neoceratodus > Neoceratodus forsteri. The sequence goes on along the minus strand of CM057449.1, from coordinate 805,733,350 downwards.
CAGTAGCTGAAGTTACTCGGCCTTTGGCCTTGTGCCTTACTATGCCCCTGGCCATGCTGTAAAATATGGTTTACACACACCCCTTTGTGCCTTGTTGCTTACATATTTGCCAATGCTGGGTATGGCCTGAAAGTGTCATAATAGGAGAAGAGGGGTGGGGGTGACCTGCACTAGAATGCCACTAGCAAGGGACTAGCAGTAGCTGCATTTTTATTCTGTGGCAAAGGAGGTTGGGTTTCAGAGAACAAGCATGCCACTGAAAATTGACACCTATTAGCTGTTTTTTTTGTTTTGGTGGGAATAAGGTTGGACTCTAGGCACAAGTGAGTCATTGGGGATTAGCTCCTAGTGGCCGGATTGTATTTTAAAACCATGCACACCCCAGGGATCGGCTTCTGGTGTCATAAATACAGCAAAATAAAATATGTGCAAACAACAGTCAGGCTTCTGGACAGTTGAATGCTACCATATCATGGGTGTAAATATACTGACAGTATTTTTTCAAAATAATCACTACTCATAAATGCATAAGCTGACGAAAACACCTTAAGAAAAATTCCAGCAAATTGCTGACACACATCAACAGTCAGTGTTTCTCAATTCAATAATATTCCTTTTTGTGAATATTTTGTTAGGAGAAAATGATAGCAGTTTTTTTGTGACAGGATTAGACAAGACTGAAAGTTTAAAGTTTTACATTTTTACTATTTTGTCCTTTTAAGAAATGTGATTGAATTTATCTATGTGATCATAGAAATATAGAAACATAGACTTTGATGGCAGATAAGGACCCCTTGGCTCACCCAGTCTGACCATTTCCCTACCCATTGGATAAGCTTCAGATCCTAGTTTTACAAACAGTCTATTCCTTCCTACCTTTCACTAGAATTGCCTTATGACTGTCCCATGCATTCTTAAATTTCCCCACTGTTTTTGACCCCATGACTTCCTTAGGAAGGCTTCTCCATGTGCCCTCCACCATCTCCATGAACTAATACTTCCTCATGCTGCCAGCGCGTCATTCCCCTTCTATCTTCAAATTGTACCCCCTTGTTCTTGCACATCTCTGTTTCTGAAAGATGAAACCCTCTTGGACTTTGTTGATTCCCTTGAGGTATTTAAAAGCTTCTATCATGTCCCCCCTCACCCTCCTTTTCTCGAGGGTATACATATTAAGCTCTTTAGTCCCTCTTCATATGGCATCTGTTTCAGACCCTGCACCATTTTAGTTGTCCTCCTCTGGACTTCCTACATCCTGTCTATGTCTTTGTTGAGATGGGATCTCCAAAGCTGCATGCAGTACTCCAGATGGGATCTCACCCACTGTCTGTACAGAGGGATACCAACATCTTGTTTTCCACTGGTGGTGCCGCTCCCTTTGCATCCCAGCAATTTCCTAGCCCTCCTTACTGGCTTCTCACATTGCTTGCTTACCTTAGGTCATATGATATTACTATCCCCAGCTCCCTTTCCATTAATACCTCCCCCCACCCTATTGTGTATGATTTCCTTGAGTTTTTATTTCCCTGGTGCATCACTTTGTACTTCTTTGCATTGACTCTAAGCTGCCATACTTTTGACCATTCCTCCAACCTTGCCAAGCCCTTTCTCATCCTTTGCACCCCCTTGTGTATCAACCCTGTTGCAAATCTTTGTGTCTTCTGCAAATAATCATACTTTTCTTTCAAGTCCCTCTGCAATGTCACTTGTAAAGACATTAAAGAGGACTGGCCCCAGTACTGAACCCTGCAGTTCCCCACTAGTAACCCCCCATTCTTTGGAGTGGGCTCCATTTACTATTACCCTCTGCATCCTGTTGTCCAGCCAATCTTTCACATTGGTTACCACCCTGGGACCTACTCCCAGGCTGGCTAACTTGTTTATTAATCATTTGTGTGGGACTGTGTCAAATGCCTTGCTAAAGTCTTGGTATACCAGGTCCACAGCCCCTCCATCGTCCACTAATTTGGTCACCCTGTCAAATAAATCTATTAGATCCATCTGACATGACCTTCCCATTGCAAATCCATGCTGTCTTGAGTCCTGTGCTCCACTGGCCTCTAGGTACTCAAAATGTCTTTCTTTCTTTCAGAAGTGATTCCATAATTTTCCCTACCACCGAAGTCAAACTAACAGGTCTGTAGTTTCCTGCCTCTGCCTTGCTCCCACTTTTGTGAAGGGGAATCATATCCACCCTCCTTCAGTCCTCAGGTACCACACCTTCCTCCCTTGATTTTTAAAAATGGTAGTCAGTGGTGTCACTAGTTCTTCCCTTTAGTCTTTTAGAATTCTGGGTGAAGCTCATTAGGCCCTACTGCTTTGTCTATCTTCAGTTTTAGGATTTCTTTCAGGATCCTTTCTTCTGTGAATGGACTAGTATTACCCCCCCCATCAAGTGTGCTTCTATTATTTGGTTTAGGTACCTTCCACTCCTCTTCTTTTGTGAATACTGAGTAGTGTGCCCATCCTGGTGAAACATTTCAATAAATAAATATTCATTCAGTATCTCTCCTGTGTCAGTGTCACCCTCTGCCCACTCCCTCTCCACTTTATTAAGCCTCACTATCCCTGCCTTGGTCTTTCTTCATCCCCTAATGTACCTATAAAAGGTTTTATCCCCCTTCTTAACTGAGTAGGCTATCTTTTCTTTGATTTGGGCCTTTGCTATTCTGAATGCCTTCCCACTTCCTTCTGCTTTAACTGGTTCAGTTCTCTGTACTGCTCCTTATGTGTTTCCAAGACCCCACCATCTGCTTTTTTCCTTGTGTTAGTTACTGTTGAAAGTAAGTAAATCAAAGTTTTTTACTTTGTTATTTGTGGAGCCTGGTGCTGTCTTTTTTTCTTTTACTGATACTTAAATGTGCTTTAGTAGTTTTCAGTTTGTAGTGGAATTATCACAAATTATTGAATGTCAGCTTTTTCTCAAAAAATCATTTCAACATAATAGGTATTGCAATCAGAATTTCACTTGTGGAATGTGAGGTTTACAAAGCACTTATCACCACTGTTACAACTTAGTTTATTTTATTGCATTTTCTTTGGAGTACAATAGAATATATAACTAAAATTATTCAACTCAACCAATTGTTATAAAAAGAAAAATGCAAACAAATAAGAAATAACATAATTACCATACGTTTCTGCTTACACCAAAAATACCCTCCCACCCTGTACCACCATCCCTCCCAAGTGCACCCCCCTTTGCCATCCATGGGAGGGTAAGGCAATTATTTATGCTAAAGATTTTATGGGTTAAATAAGAATAAAGCTCTGCCCAACTCGTCTGTGCTCTGTATTGAGAAAGGTTGTGATATCCTATTACCTATCCTGCTGAAATAGCCATCAGATGTTCCTGTACCCATTCCAAGAGGGAAGGGGTCCACGGCCCCAGCCAATGTCTAGCAATTAATAATTTGGCTGCTGAGGAAAATAATGCCAAGTAGTATTTGTGGGTAGTGAGTTTGATAGAAAAGTAGTCCTCCAGAAGACATATATCTGGTGTGAAGTAGTTATTAGGACCCAACAAAGGGGACACTCTACTATTAATTTGGGACCATAACAGTTTGACTGACAGACATTCACACACTTTATGAAAAAGAGTACCATCTACTAACTGACAAGTAGGAAAAACTGGCCTCGTCAATTTTTTCATTCAGAAAAGGATTCTGAGAGTAAAGTAAAGGTTGTGCAAAACATTGAATTATATCAACCGTAGCCCATTTTGTTTAATGTACAGTAGGTATACATAGAATTCCAGCAAGAATGCCACTGAGCATAGGACCAATTAAGTTTAAAACAGTTTTGCTAATAGTGGGCAACAGGCGATGTCTTAGCAGATTGGCGGAGTAACAGGGCTTTGTATATACAAGAGATTGCTTTCTTTTTGCCTACATACTCAACATATTCCATAAAGGGGGAAGGTGATGTAACTTGCCATGGGGGAAGCCCCAAGAATTGCTTGATACACTTGCTGATTGGCAAATATTTAAAGGATTGAGATGGGGGAGTTTTAAAATGAGTCATGAAATGTTGGTAGGGTATTATTTCATTACCCCTTATTACATCCCTTACCTTGATTTGGGATAACTGAGGCATCACCACTGCATCTGATTAGCTAATCTTTAGCAATCTTGTAGTTCCTTCCTGAATATGCTTCTGATTGTGTTGCTCCAAGGTGTGCATTGAAAGAGGATAAGTACCTTTAGATCATAAGTTTTCCAGCAGTCCTAGTAGCATAGTCAATAGTGCAGCAGAATGGTATTCTGAGCAGGCCTGAGTTCACATCCTAGCTAGGGCATATATTTCTTTATCACTTCTAAATTGTTTTTCAAATATATATACACAACAGGCCCCATTTTAAAAAGGTTAGCATGGTGCAAACCATGTTTGTGCCACGCTGACCAGGAATTATGTCAGCTGTCAGGGGTGTGCCCATATTCAAAGGGCACATATGTGCAACGCACTCCCAGCAGTGCCATCCCACACAATATTGTGCTGCACCAATGCAAATTAGGATTCCCTTATGTATATGTGGTGCAGCACACTGTTGAAGGATTTCACAAGTGCTAAATGGCCACCAGCAGTGACGTCATTTAATGCTTCTGAAACCCATCCCTCAATAGTGCACAGACCCATCAGCATAATGTCAAGGGCTGGGTGCCCTTGTGGTTCAGCGGTCCCTCCCTAGCTCCAGTTCCCATTCACATAAAGTTCCCCCAAATCCCTGGTAGTCTAGTGGTCTGCCATCCCTGATCCCCATTCTGTGTAAATATGCAAAAGTCACATTTCTCCTTGGTAGTCTAGTGGTTCCCCCTCCCCAATCCCTAATCTCTGATCCATGTAAAATGTAAAAAAAAAAATAATTCTCCCTGGTTGTCTAGTTGCCCCCCCCCAAGCCCTGACCTGTGTAAATATGTAAAAATCCATATTCTCCCTGGTAGTTAAGTAGTCCCACCTCCCCGATCCATGATCCGTATAAAGTGCAAAACCCTTCCATTCTCCCAGGCAATCTAGTGGTCTCCCATTCCCGATCCCCAATCCATGTAAAATTTAAAAAATAGTCTAGTTGTCCCACATCCCTAATCCCCAATCCATGTAAAATGTAAAAAAAAATTATCCCTGGTAGTCTAGTAGCCCCCCCTCCCTGATCCCTGATCTCTGGTCCATGTGATATGTAAAAAAAAAAAAGTCTACCCAGTAGTCTAAAGGTCATCCTTCCTGATCACCGATCCCATTCAGCAGAAATAAATTCCTTATAGTCTTAGTGGGTTAGTGTTCCCCCACCCCAGTAGGCAGTGCTCCCCCCAACCCAACCCAAGCCAGCTGATGGCACAGCCCTCCTCATGCTGCCACAGCTAGCCACTGAATGAACTGTACTAGAGCCCTTCCAGTACATATTACATGCCCATTGATCTATCAGTTAACCAATGAATGTGTGCTGTATAGTGTATGCGCACCAGTACAGTTCGATCAGTTGCTGGCCATGGCAGTTTGAGGAGACCGGCACCAGTTACTGGCTCAGGTTGGGTTGGGAGAAACAGGGTGGTTGGTGGGGAGGGCAGTAGCCCACCAGGGATTTGAGGAATTTATTTTTGCTGAGTGGGATCATGGATCAGGAAGATGGGACCACTATACTACCATGGAGAATGGGATTTTTTACATTTTACATGGATCAGGGTTCAGGGAGTGGGGGCCACTACACTACTAGGGAGAATTTTTTTTTACATTTCACATGGATTGGGGATCAGGAAGGGGGACCACTGGACTAGCAGGGAGAATTTTTTTTTTTTTATCAATACACAGATCAGTACGGGGGGAAGGGATGCATACTTGAGCTGTGCACTCACATTCAGATGAGCCTGTAATGGGCATGCAAATGGCCCCATAGCACCGTGCATGCCCGATGGGCTCATCTGAATGTTGGGCTGAATATTACTGAAGGGAGCCAGATATGATCACTTCTAAAACTAGATGGACTCAGTTAAAAAAAAATTATTGTCACAGAAATCAGCTCACGCTGACGTAAGATATTGAGTTATGAAGCCCAATACTTTATCACTTTAGGTTGAAAATTCATTTTTTTAACTCCCCAATAATAGGTGATATACAGTATATTTTTCTCTTAAGTTATGGAATTTACAGCATTCCAAAAGTATATGTTGGACCACCGGACCATCATAAGAACACTGCCAAAGTGCTCTTGACCTATTTACAAAACCATATCGCACATCGTTAACTATGTTCATTCTGAAAATACAGTATTCTATTCTATGTTTATATTTATCACATAGGAGATTATAAGGTTCCACCAACATCTAATTTTATAGATGTAATAAAAGGATAACGAACTTATAAAAGTGAGTTTTGCAAAATCCTCTTCATAAAATGGTGACATATCCTCTGAAGGATAAATTTGCACTATAACTTGCGTTGACAAAGAGTATATAGGGAATTTAGTCTATCCAGGCTAAATTGCTCGGGTAATTAGTTTAATTTTATAAACCACATGTTGTTCACCCCACCTTCTATTACCTCGAGAAGGCAAAGTTTTCTGAGTTGGAAGTTACCCATGCATACAATTTTAGACCAGTAGTTCAACATTCTTTTCTTAGTTACAAATGTAATACTTAACCAGCCTGTTTTCCTTCTCCCCAATGCTCCAGGAGTTTTTCTTGGTAAACCTAATATTCTTCTTAGGAAATTATTCTGGACTATTTCCAAAGTATCACTAGTTAGTGTCATAATAGCCCCAAACTTCAGTTACATATAATAATTGTGCATTAGTTTTGGCCATAAAACATTTCCCAAGTGCACTAAAAGAGTGCCCTGGAAAGCTATGGCAAAATAGAAAATGCACTTGGTAGTTACTTCTGCTTGTACTTTGGCTGTTTTAATATGTTCTTTCCAGTCTAATGTTTTATTTATTTGGGTACCTAGGTCATTATATAAGTTTGCCTCTTCTATGTACTGGTGGTTTCTGTTGTTCCCTCTGCTTCTTGATGAACACAGTACTTCTGATTTACTGTTATTCAAATCTAGGCCCAGTTCACAAAATTGTTCATACATTTTGGATAAAGCTTCTTTTGAGACCTAAAGGGGTAGAGGAGATCACCACCCTATCATCTGCATATAACAAAATAGGTATCAGATGACCAAATGTAGATGGCACAAAAGTGTCAATTTTATACAGTTCTTTGACAACTATATATATGTGTATATTGAATAAGCAGGAGGCCAAAAGGCACCCCTATCTTACTCCAGTTTACACTTTGATTTCCTTTGCTAAGGTGCCTCATTATTTATTCTTAGCATGGTGTTTGTTTCCCAGTGTAACATCATAAGAATTTTCAGTAGTTGATGGTCAATCCCTAAGTCATACAACATTTTCTATAAAGTACCTCTATTAAGATAATCAAAAGCTAATTTTATATCCAGAAATGCCATGGGCAATTCTCTTTTTTAAGAAATACGTATTTATTTTTATTTTATTTATTTTAGTTTTTGTTGACCGGGACCATTTACAGTATGTATCAAATGTTGTATTGTAAAGATTCCATCCACTGTGTTAAATCCTTTTCTAAAACCTTCATGATTGCTAGATAGCAATTGGTTTTCCTCTGCCCTGCTCTCCAAGGTTCCTAAAATCAATCTAGTGTATGCACACATAAAAGTGACATTGACGTGTCAAGTTTATTGTTTGGCTGGTTAAGCCATTACAATATTCTTAAAAACAAATGCAAACATACAGTACACATACACAATATAAAAGACAGAGTATTAAAATTAAACATTCTATACATACATACATATATAAATATTCAGTTTCCTCTAGCTCACACTAGTGAAATAAAAAAAAATTACTAATAATAAAGATCATTCCATCTTAAGAGGGACAGATTTCATGTTAAGCATTTTTCTTATGAGGATTTAATTAATTTTGAGTTAGTCTAGTCTGGGAGGTAACTATATACTATCACTGTGACTTCCCAGGCCATTTTCCAGCCACTACCAACCTGTAACTTTTGTATTGCCAAGCCAGATCGACCAGACCAGCAGCAGAGCAACTTTTAAAAGTGTCCCCAGGATCCAGGCCGAGGCCCAGCCACAATATTCACATCATGTTATCTCATACATACTGTATATCCACTCAGGTTTTTGTGATTAATACTCATCAAGTAGAACTTTGCATTTCCAGGGACTCCGCAAGATTCTTGATCCTGTTATGTATCGCTAAACTGCTCTGTAAGTTTACTCCAAACTGCCTACCCTGCTATCTACTGTATTTTAGATTCCAACTAACAGTTTTCAGAAATAAGACTTCAAGAACACTCAGTACTTAACAAAATATAGAAAACTGAAAAAGGTCCTGTCCCCTTATATTGAAACTTGGTCACTAGGCATTTCTTTATTCCATACTTTATGTTTTTGTATATATGATTGGGTCACAAAGTATGTATACATATATGTCCAGCCCTCAATAGACATCAAAGAGTAACCCTGAGATGAACCTTCCTTCCCTGACCAGATGCCACTTATGCACCACTGTTATGCAGATGATTAAACAATGGTCTGATTAAATTAGGGCAGGGAACTATTTGTGATCGGGCCAATATAACTTTCCCTAAACAATACATTATTACAAACCCATCAATGATGCATCTGATAACAATTAGTCAGTATACCTCCCAGTTAAGCTAGTTATATATGAGCATTTTAGTTAGATTAAATTTAAGTATGACATCTTTCTATATGGCTTGAGATTAATTAATTAAGGATTTCAACCACAATTAACAGGAATAGGCACTAAGCAATGTGGGTTAACCAGCTCGGGAACTGTGTTTATAACATTGCTAGAGACTGTAGTATGCAATAACTCACTCACTATAAATCATTTATAAAATTGCTCCATGTAGATTGTCATAATAAAGCAATTACATTTCTGTCAATTTTCCTAGAAGCCTTGTAATTCATTTCCTTGGCTTTCATCACTTTTATCACTTTTTACTATCAGTAATCAGTAAATGTACTACTTCAGTATAAATATGTTCTAGTTCAGTATAATAGTGTACCTTCAATATAACAGTTGCATATACATATTTAAATAATATTTGACAACCCTATAAATAAAATCAGCAACCAGTATCTTCTGATAAAAAGCGTATTTATAAAGTAGGTGCAACTTTTCTCTCCTTGCCTGGAATCTTTTGAGTGGTAAAATAACAATAGTGCAGACAAGGGCTAACTCTTACATTTTCTTCAGTTACTTCTTGATAGGTTAGTCTGATCTCCCTACTCTAGGAGTTCATTAAACATTCCAGGCTTTTTCTAAGCATTTTCTAATCACTTTTCCACAGTCTAGGACTGAATTCCACTAGTCTCCTCTCTTCAGATCCAGTTAAGGGCACCTTTAAAGATAAATCAGAAAGCACTCCACCAAGAGCAATAACTTCAGGGGTAACTACTTAATCACTGGCAACCCCATCCCCTAGGCAACTCTGGCATACCTTTTAAAAAGTTTTGCAGGACTATCAGCACTCACAGTGCCACTGTGGATGCTTCTTCTCCTTCCTCCTTGGCAGCCATCCTGACTACAGCTAACAACTCTATGGCAGTAGCTTCTCACCACAACCCATAGACTCCAAAATAGACTTCTCCCTATCAACTCAGAAATGCCAAACAACTACCCGCTCAGTGTTCACTCAGCAAAAATGGTGAGCTCCAGTATATGGCAATGTCTGAGCAAAAACTGCAACATAAAATTAAAAAAACACAGCAGGCAGAAGTGAAATGAGTCAATCTCATTTGGCAGCAGAAATTCTCAGAGTGCCAGAGCAAATGCTGCAAGGCAGGGAGAAGACTAGCAACATATCTAACAAGAATACAGCCCAAAAAAGTGAAATAGATCTATAACAAATAAGATAATTTCTGTCCCCTTTCTTAAAAAGAGGTACACTAATTCCTGTTTTCCAATTCTCTGGAATCCTATATGAGGTATTGATTTCATTAATAAGTTTGGTCAGAATTTCAGCCCATCAATTCACATTACTCTGAAACTTTCTAATGGGAAGTCATCAAGCCCAGGTGTCTTACAATTCTTCTGGGCCTTTATTGTATCTTTTATTTCTACCAGGGGAATATCATCCTAGACTTTATTTATATATAGTAAAGATTCTGCAAATTCAGTATCTTTCTTAACAAAAAAGGCCTTCCCATAAACATCATTAAAATATGCAGTCCATTTAAATGCAGGAATTAACATATCAGACATGTTTCTATTGTTACCCACACCATTTGTAACAATATTCCAGAATTACTTTATATCGTTATTATGGATGGCTTCTTGAAAGTTTCCCCCATAAATTCTTCTTGAAGGTTTCCTTTTTAGTTTAAATTAATTGCTTATACTCTCTTTTTATACTGATGTATTCCCTTCAAGCTTCCATCAATCCATACTTTGTAACTAATCTCCCAAATGTTTACACTTCTTTTTTCAATAACATGCAACTCTTACCATATCATACTGCTCCTTTTTTAAATTTTCCATTAGCTTCACTTGATACAGTTCTTGTTACTAAGGTAGTGGTTAAGTGATCTGTTATAGCTTCAAAAAGAAGAAAATGTTTTACCCATTATCCAGAATCCCCATAATTCTACCCTTTTAATTGTTCACTTCCTTGCTGTACAGCAATTCTGTAATTTTCAGATCTATTTCATCTGACCACTTGATCATTTTTTGCATTACAAACTGACACAACTTGTCTCTCATTATATGTTTATTAGTCTAAACTTTAAATATTTTGGTATTCTTGGATGTACACTTATCATCTTGGCTTTTTGATTATGGGACTAAATCCAGCGATGGGGAAATGGCCACTCTCCCACCACTCCAAAATTTGGAACCATTTGATTTGCTTGAAAAAAAAATACATCAGTTAGACATAAGCGCAGGACATTGTCTCCATAAACTGTGGGAAAGGTTTTTTCTTCCATTTTTCTCCTTTGACTTGTCCATTTATTATTCTTAGAGTTAACGTTCCCTAAATCTCCAATATCTAAAGTCTTCTTTCATTAAACTTAATGTCCTTAAAATTCTGTATTGGAATACCTAGGCTGTGATCAATTGTCCATTTATTTGTCTCCATTTCTTGTTTTCTGCCTACCTCTGCATTCAGGTCCACTAGAATAATCAATGGAGTCCCCAGAATATTTCCTGTAATTCCAAAATTAGCACTTCAATAATATTGATAGTTCTTTTTGAATCAGTCCCTCCTGATTGTGGAGGTATCTAACTATCAATAATAATTAACACTGTATGTTTCTCTTGTATCAAGAGTAAGCATGAACAATGTGGCTCTCCAAAATATACATTCTTAACCATGATATTAACTTTACAGGCAATATATGTTGATATGAACCCTGCTGCTCTATCACATTTCTTCTCCTTATTCACATTTATATTCCATTTTTGGAACCCCTCTAGCTGTAAATCATCTCCATCAAATAACCAAGTTTCCTGGAAAAGGAGGATATCATATCCCTTAATTTTATCCCACCAATATCTGTCATCTTTTTTTGCTACCAGACCTGTAACATTCCAATAACATATACTACATGTCCATGAGTAATCCTTTTTATGGCAAGCTGACAGTTCTAAAATGGACTGTTTGTAACAATTAATGATCAGATTGGATTTATTCAGATCACTATATTAATCCAAAAAGACACTTCTATCACTGTTAGTAACCTCTAGGATGTAACTTGTATTATTTCTTATTCCTTTTATAGTTCTGCCCCTAAAAACTGTCCTAGGTAAATCAGCAGGAATGTCAAAGCAGTATTCATTTTTTACCAGTTTCAAGTAGTTGGTGATTCTTGATTGTAATTTATAGTGGTTCTTCTCCTTATTCTTAGTGAATGTTGTGTTCAAATTGATTCCCAGATTTTTAAATGTTGCCTTAGATTTAAGCAGTAATCATCTCATTTCAGCAGATCCCATTGTTAAAAATATCCACCTTTTATTAGGAATATATACTGTATGTATGTATATATATATATATATATATATATATATATATATATGTATACAGATATATATATATATATGATGTGTATTTGATACTGGAAAGACAAAGTGTAACATTCATGGCTCAGATTTTTTTTTGCTTAACTCCCATAACTATATCATTGTTACATTGGGTGCATATGCAGATAATGTAATGCCAAATATAAAGATAATTCATCATCTGGAAGTATAAAAAAATGAGTCTTTTAAGTTACCACATGAATCAGGTTTTCCTTCTGTTGAATTTTCAGTCTCAATTTCTTTTAGTTTTATTCCAAATTAGTATGGTTATTGAAGCTATTTAGGTACTATAGTATGCAACATTTCATTATTTTCTTCTAAGCATTACCTGATTGGAATTATGCCACAATTTATCTTTGGGCACCACTGCTGTGAAAACAGGACATGTCAAAGTTTTGCTGCTTACTGTATCCATTTGTTTTTACTGTCCCCTTTTTTTAATCTGCTATGTGAATCTTGGTGGATAAGTTAGACACCACTGAGTTTCCTAATTGTTCAGTGCAATTTATTCAAAACAGTTTTTTCATGAAAAGTCATGTATGTAACAGTGACACCACAGCAAGTCATATACTTAACAGTGACACCACATAAAATCATGTGGTTAACAGGAACCCAACAAAAGCAACAATGTAAGTGTAACTATACAACAAAGTCCTACTATAAGAAATACTTATGTTAATGTACATAAAGCAACCATAGTTATCTTTAAAGATTTACTTTTGAATGCATTTTCACTGGGTGTGTCAATGTTCACCTGCTGATTGCATCTGTTTGTTTTTACAGTTCTTTTTTTCTTAATAAGCTGTATGAACCTTTGTGTATAAGTTAGTCACCCCTGAGTTTCCTAATTATTCAGTGCAATTTATTCAAAAACAGTGTTTTTATAAGAAGTCATGTATGTAACTGTGACAACAAAAGTCATTTATGTAACAGTGACACCACATCAAGTCATGTGGTTAACAGGGACCCAAGAAAAGCAACAATATAAGTGTAACTATCTAATATAGTCCTGCAACAAGAAACATATTTGTTAATGTACATAATGCAACCATAGTTATGTTTAAAGAGTAACTTTTGAATGCATTTTCCCCAGAGGTGTCAAAGTTTACATGCAGACCATATTTGTTTGTTTTACAGCTCTTTTTTTCTTACTCAGCAATTTAAACCTTGGCTGAAAAGTTAGACACCACTTATTGTCCTAATTATTTGGTGTAAGTTATTTAAAAACTGTTTTTTTTTTTCATGAAAAGTCATGTACGTAACAGTGACACCACAGCAAGTCATGTATGTAATAGTGAGAGGAATGGAGACACCAAGAAAAACACTCACTGGGATGAGAAGTAGAAAGGAAATTTCTTTAGTAGGTGTGGGGTTTTTAAGACCTTCAAAGGTTCAGTAACAATACAGACAAGTCCATTTAGTTCTGCAAATGGACCGCTGGTGTTGTGGCAACTTTTTGGACCCATAGTCTTGTATGTAACAGGGGATGCCAAGGGAGGAGGATCCAAATATTTAATTAAAACATCATGAATACTGCAAAGTAAAGAAAAAAAATAGAAATTATGTTAAGGAGAGTCAGAGGCACTGCAATTGGGGGGTTTTATTAGAAAAAAACTATTTGAAAATCAGGGCTGTACAAGTCCTGAAAGTACTGTAGGAGGACACCACTGGTTTGTACATTACCAGGGAAAAAAAAGGAACATAAAACTACATAAATTATAAATTTAGAAATAAAATTTTAAGAAACACAAGAGCTAACTATGAGATACTAGCATACAACTTTTTTTTCATTAAAATATAAATGTTGAGACTGAAATGAGGCACTCTATGAGTGACATGGAACAATGTCACAAAATGGCATCTATCTTAAGGGGGAAATGTGGCACTCCAGATGGGTCCACAGCAAAACAACAACACAACAGATGCTGATGTTATTTACAGTATGTCCTTTATTGAGTACAATATTAGGGAGTATTAGAATGGAAGCATGTTATTAGTTATTTAAGAATTTACAGGACATTATTATAGAGGTGATACAAGTCTCTCCAGTACTGTACACACATATACTGTGTGTATATATATATATATATATACACACACACACACACACATATACATAATGTCCTTCCAGTTCATCTTTGCATCTGCCACTCCTTTACATGCATTGTAGGTCATCATTTTCAGGGACACACTATTTTCTGATCTCATTATTGGCAAGCCATATATGTATACAGTTGGGAGTATTTTTCCTTTTCTAATTAAGCTTTCCTTTGCTTCATCCACCTGTATTGTTTGTATTTCCTATCTAGGGTAGTTGCTCCTTATTTGTGTCTGGTCCTCTATGTTTTATTCCATTCCACTCTTCACTTACTGTATTCAAAATATTATACAGTGATTTTTGGACTTCAACCATAGTCAGACCCTTATTGTTTGAACTCTCACTGAGGCAAATGTTTCCTTACCAAGGTCCTGGGTTTTCATTTTCCTGATGTTTCTTTCCTTTTATATATATATATATATATATATATATATATGTATACACACAATGGGGTGAGGTGATATGCTATGAAGTAAATGGTGTTATTTTCACAGCTATTGTATAACCACTGTGATGATATCACCACTGTGGATTTATTTCCTGATAAACCCACAGTGTCTACATCACCAGCAAATATACTCACAATGGTGATGTCACCAGAGTCAGACTATCTACACTGCAACCTGCATGTAATAGCTTCACAGTTTCTCTTTCTCAATGAATCCTGCAACTAACTCAATTAGCATTGTAAAAGACAATCACCTGTGTCCCATAGTTATTCTGACAATCCTAGCCCATTACTGTGCTGCCCTAATATTCAAACCAGCCTCCTTCATAAACCAGTTTCTCTTTCCAAGTGCTCACTGCAACAGTTTCTCTGTCTGCAACTTACTGACTAAACAGTCTGTTTTGCACTCCTAACTGCAGGTAACACAATTATCATTGCAAATCACATGCACCTGTTTCTCATAGTGTCTAACAGTCTCAGCCCATTCAGAAACCTTTACACACACTCAGACCACACACAAACAGTGCTGTCAGTGTAGTCTAGAGTTTAGAATAACAAGCAATGAACAAACTTCCTACATCCAGCAGCCCAGACTAGTGCTTTTTTCACAACTTCCATTTCAATACTGTGTGTCTGTGAACAAATCACTTAACTGCCTAGTGCTCCCAGGTACCCCCTAAAAACTTACCCAGTTACCAAAATAAAAAAAATAAAAAAACAGAGTGAACAGGGAGAAAACACAGAAAAAAATGTTCCCAAAGGATACTAGCCCTATTGTATAAATCACACACATAATATGCGACTTGTGGAATATATCGAACATTTGCACTCATGCAGAGTGAACTGCAATAATATCACAGTTCACTCTGCACTCGTGCAAATATTTTCCATATTCTGCAGTCACCCATCATGTATCCCCTATATATAGATATATATAGATATATAGATAAATATAGGTACCATCAGTTTGTGTCCTAATTGCTTCACTAGCTCTTCTATTTCCTTGCTTCTTTTTTCACTATTTCTTTTTATTTCCTTTATTATTTTGTTCTTCCCTTTTTGCATTTCTCCCATGGATTCTTGGAACATCATTATTTTCCATTTTTTAAGCAGTCAAGAATTTCTTTCAGTAATAGACTGTTCTTGGTTAATTCTAATTTAATTTCCAATAACATAGTTTCTTTTTGACACACTTGCGCTTGATTGCCTTTGCTTTATGTATCATTCCTTGCAGAGTTAACAGAGTTTGTCACAACCTCGGTATTCCCTGTCTTAGACCACAGGCATGGAATATCTGGGGGATACATGGTTGGTGGATCTAGGCCATATTTTATAATATATGGTGGTATAAATTCTTCAAAACCACATAGAAATTATTGTGCATTTTATTAAACCCTGCTTCCCTAAAATTTATCTGACTGGTTGGCATATCAATATTTTTCTCAGCTCTGTGAACAATAACTTGAGGAGATAGTGCTAATCTTATAGGTTCCATGTCACAACAGCAAAATAAATACAGCAACTACCTACATAGTGAGTGTACATCACCGAAAATGAAAACAAGATGTACACTCCACCATATACAAAAATGCCTAGAATTATTTAAGTGTTGTTGTTATATATGTAATTGCTGTGTTAGATGGCATTACTGTCTCTGGGTAGAACCTGAAAAAGAACCTGTCTAGTGTCCCCACCTGGTTAACAAATATATATATATATATATATATATATATACATTCTATATGGGATAGAAGTTTTTACTGGCTTTCAATGTGGGGAGCTGTGCCCCCCCACAACTCCTCTTGTGGGGGGACTTTGCCCCCCCACACCCCCAAATTTAGATTACCAACTCCAGGGGACTCATGTCAGGATGGGGGAGAAACATAGGGAGGAACCCAACTTATGGAGGGAGACACAAGCTGCAAGGGGGAGACCATTGGGGGGGCAAGCTGTGGGATATGCGGCAATAATATCAGGGCAATGAAACATCACAGATTGAAAAAATAAATTTACACAATCCTCCCAAATATAAAAAAAGTCCAAGCCCGGAGCTGAACCAGGATCCAGCAGCATTCCATGCCATGACCCTAACCACTACACCATACAGCAGCTTGGTAGTGCCTCCTCCAGCAAATTGTCTTAATCTAAGCTACCTAATGCTCCCTTGCTATCTACTCCCTACCTATTCACTGTTTTCCTCACTATTTTCTCACTATTCCCTACCTCGCTATGTTCTCATGATCACTATCCTTACAGATGCTCAAACTGAGTCTCTTAAAAGTATGTCACACAGTTTCAGTCACCCACATAATGGTATACTGACCTGATATTCCTGGAGTCTTGTCCTCTATGGAATTCAGTTGAGCCATTTTTACCAGCCCTATATTTGCCTGCTGCTTATTTTCTTTTAATTGTTTGTTTGTAAGAGACCAGAAGTACAACTTCTTGTGCACATTATGGCCGCTATGCACGATTTGGGCAGTGGTGCATGGAAAATGCGCATACCTCACCCACATAGCTGCACACCTGTGGACAAGTGCGCACATGCCAGTATTCACAACCAGTGCCCAACTGTCCACAGCTCCTCTCTTCCCTGTGTGCAGGACTCATCGGGGTGGCCCGGGTGGAGTCATGAACCCAGGCAGGCATCCAGTGGGATGCCCATCCTGTGTCCAAAAATGTATCCCTTGCACAATAAGGTGCAAGTCTGGGGTAGTACATGCCAACTGCAGGCAGCTGGATCCACGTGGGATGGCCCATATGGCAAGTCAGCCCACTGGCCCAGTCCTTGGCTCACAGCACCCACCCAGTGCACTGAAGTACCCCTGGAGTAAGGAACCTGCCTATGGCCTGCACCCCCGCAACAGCAGCTATGCCTCAACCCCAATATGGCCATTCCTCCAAGTCCTTATAGGTCGGCAGAGTCACAGTCCACCCCCAGCACTGAACTCCCCACTCACCCAGCAACATACTGTCCCAGTGCTGCTACTCTTTTGAATTGTCAGGCATTCAACCATGCTGCTGCCCCTGCCCTCTCTAACTGCCTAATGGGCAGGGTCAGCAGGGAGGGCCCTATCCTGGTCCCCCCACATCCAGTGGGTGTTGACAGTGGGGGTGCACAGTGGGTTATGGTGCAGTCCCCACTGCCATAACCTGTGAACATCTCTGCATCCTTGCAGCCAACACTACTCATTTTAGTGCATAGAGTGTAGTGCATCGGTTAGGGTTAAAGTGACAAAAGTGAGGAAATGAAATGTTAGGGTTGAGATCTCACTACCCACACCATCCTCTCCAGACTGGCAGATGCCAGGGTGTGCCATGGGGTCATGAGGCCTAACTAGCACACCATTCTCCTTTACTGTATCATGTAAACCTACTTACACATGGAATGGGGTGTGAGTTGGGACTGATGACCCCATGGCACACCCTGGCATCTGTCAGTCTGTGGAGGATAGATGTGTGGGTTGTGGGGGGGTTAGATGCTCAACCCAAATGTTTAATTTCCTCACTTTTGTCACTTTAACCTTTACTGATGCATTAAACACAGTTTTTTGACATGAATATACATATGTATAATAGATAGGCGAGACTCTATTACAAGGGAGTAATACCATCGAGAGGTTCTGGGGACAAGGAAACCTCGAGAGTGAAGCCTGAGAGGTTCCCCTGTCCCCAGAACCTTGAGATGGTATTACTCCAGAGTGATAGACTCTCACTTATTTTTTATTTTTTGTAATATATTGAGCCCAGTTTTGTTTGCAGCAGTTCTGTGAATGTGGTGCTGTGAGGCTGTGCTCCTGCTGCAGTGAGGATTCGCTCACTCACTTTCATTTGTGAGTGTACTTTCCATCCCCGGTCTGCCTCTGCTCACCCGCCCACCCACATGCTCAGTCCTGTGTCTGTTTTACTTGAAAAAGGAAGTCTTACCTTGCTTCTTTAATCAGACAGTTGTGTAGCATGTAAGGGAATAAAAAAATACTGCCCATAAAGTGAAGAGACAATTTTTTCTCACTTAGCGAGACATGTCTGCCAGGTTTTTTGAATCGTTCTGTCTGCCCACAGAGGAACCGCGGTCCAATCAGAAGGTGCAGTTTGAGGAACATCAGAACCCAGGGCTAGGAGGTTGCCTTGGGGATGTCAGGAACTAGGGTATGGTGTTGGAAGATCTTGCAGTTGTGCTCTTCATGTTTGGTGATAATATTCTCATTCAGAGCTCAAATGATAGTATTATGAACTCTGAATGATAGTATTATCACTTGCCAATAAAAGTATTATCACTTTAGCTACTGCTGTATTACCGGGATTTTTTTTTCTATGGCATACTATGGTAATATTTAGGTATCTCCACATATTACATATATATATATATATATATATATATATATATATGTATATATATATATGTGTATATATATATATATATATATATATAGGCACACACACACCTCTCTAGTTTATTTGCAATAAATTTGTTTACAGGCATTACTCTTATCTTTTGAAAGATTGGCTGACTTGTGATTACTAATTTTGAGTATAGTTCATGAAGTAATGAGTGCAGTGTTTTGTTATTCCATACAGTCATATCATATCATATTTTATCTCAGAGCCAGTGACTCAGCAGGTTGCACACTGGCCTCTGAGACTGGAAGATGAGAAGGCTGTGGATTCTATTCCCACATCAGGCATATGGGTTAAACA
Organism: Neoceratodus forsteri; assembly: GCA_016271365.2. Taxonomy (NCBI): domain Eukaryota; kingdom Metazoa; phylum Chordata; order Ceratodontiformes; family Ceratodontidae; genus Neoceratodus; species Neoceratodus forsteri. The sequence goes on along the minus strand of CM057449.1, from coordinate 805,714,024 downwards.
ACTAGTGTACTGCCTTAATCTAATGTTAGAGTTTAAAAGTAGTCAACCATTACCTTTTATATTTGAGGTACTTTTTCTATTGTCTTGTGCCTGTGCAAGAAACATGTTGCAGTCACTTCAGAATAGCAGGTTTTGGAGGTGCGGTCCTGTTATGGCCTGTGGCACCACTGCTTTTTGGGGCTGGGCTCCATGGCACATATTAGATTGCACGCTGTCTATAACAGCAGTGCAAAAATGTCCACCACCTTGAAAGGTTATAGCCACTGCAATAATGGAGCTCCACCTCATTGCAGGGTGTGCCTTTCCTGGTGTAAGTTTCAGTGCGACATGGCAGCAGCTGTGATGTCTGCCTCATACAGTTCCCCAGAAAAGCCATCTTAGGGGAGTACCTAATCCCCTGTCGGCATCATCATGCCCCCCTTCCCAGTTCATCTGCTGTTGGGGAGCCCAATCCCTATTGGCATCATCCCCCCAACACTCTTTTTTATTTGCCGATGGGGTGCCCAATTCCCATCAGCTACAGTTCCTCACCCCAAAAAAACCACAGGTGACACCCCCTCCCCAGTTCATTTGTCGAGGGGAGAGCCCAATCCCTGTTGGCATCAGCCCCCCCAAAACACTCTTTTTTACTTACCTACAGGGTGCCCAATCCCCATTGACTCTAGTCCCCCCCCCAAAAAACACGCAGGTGACATGCTGGGAACCCACTCCAGTGTATCAAATGTACCTGTAAAACCAAAAACCTTCCCACAATGTTTTTTTCACTGTAAAGCAGAAAACAGTCCCTTGCAGTCTGCAGCCCCTTCCCCAAACCTGTGCCCACCCTCTGCATGACCTGCCTCACCACACCCCCCACCCCATACTTATCCCCAGAGCCCAGTGCAATGATCTTCGGTAGACACAGAACATGTCTGCACTCTTCAAGGCCAACCGTGAACTGAAGAAATGCTGGTAAGCTGTATAACATCATAAATAGGGTTTTTTCAACTTTGATGCACTTCTTGGGCATTTTGGGAAATTTTGCCACCAAATTTTCAACGTGGGGTTATTGGGACCCTTCCTCATGAATTCAGTTACTGTCATGGCATTATACAGTCCCAAAAGGTGATTTTGCAGTCACTGTGCGGAATCACTCTTTGGGACTGACTAATGAAATGACAGTGCCACTGTTCATGAGGTGGCCTCTCAAAAAGCCTATGTTGCAAATTTGGTAAATAAAATAAAAAATATACTGTTTTACAAGCATGCGGTGCGCACTTTCCAACCAAGCACGCTCGAAACTTCTTGAATCTGTAATATTTTCACTCCAGATTTTCAACATTATCATTTTTCCACACCTCCTTATGAACAGTACAGTTGTCATTTTTCACATCCTGGCTGAAATTTGTTTTTACATTTCCGGTGCAGAATAGCATGGTTGCTGTGGGAAATCAGTGTTCAGGACAGAGTAAGAAAATCACAGTGACACTGTTCATAAGCAGAGGTCCTAAAAAGCCTATGTTGAAAATGTGATGACTAAAGTCCATTAAATGTCTTTGCTATGAACATGTGTTGCACAGTGTTCACTCACCCTCATTATTTTTCACATCCTGGTCAAATGTGTTTTCACACTTCTGGCACAGAATAGCATGGTTTCTGTGGAAAATCGGTATTTGGGACAGATTATGAAAATCACAGTGACTCTGTTTATAAGTAGAGGTCCTAAAATGCCTGTGTTGAAAATTAGGTGACAAATGTCCATAAAATGATTGTTTTACAAGTGTGTGTAGTGCAGTTTCCTTGCCCACTCATAACATTGATAAACTTTAATATTTGTACTCCAGATTTTCACCATTGCAATTTTTTCACACCTCCTTATGAACAGTAAAGCTTTCATTTCCCACATCCTACCTGAACTGTGTTTTTGCACATCCGGCATGCAGTGGTGCAGTCGCTGTAGAAAAACAATGTTTAGAACAGAGTAAGGAAATCTCAGTAACACTGCTTATGAGCAGAGGTCCCACAATGCCTATGTTGAAAATGTGGTGAAACATTTCCATAAAATTACTATGTTAAAAGCATGCATTATGCAATTTCCATGCCAAGTCGTAAGTTCAAGAATTTGTAATATTTTCACTCCAGATTTTCAACATTGTCATTTTTGCACACCTTCTCATGAACAGTTCAGCTGTAATTTGTCACATCCTGCCCAAAATGTAGTTTCGCACATCTGGTGCACAATCACACAGTGGCTGTGGGAAATCAATGTTCGGGTAGATTAAGATAATCATAGTGCCACTGTTCACGAGCAGAGATCCAAAAATGGCTATGTTAAAAATTTGGTGAAATAATCCCACTAAAAGACTGTGTTATGAGCGTGCAATGTGCAGTTGTCACATACGCTCATAACATCGGGAATGTTTAATATTTTCACTCCAGATTTCCCACATTGCCATCTCTTCACATCTCCTTATCTGTGGTGCAGCTGACATTTTCATGTGGTGCAGAATGGTGCGGTTACTGTGGGAAAACAATGTTTGAGACAGATTAACAAAATCACAGGGACACTGTTCATGAACAGAGGTCCCAAATGCTTTCCTTAGGTGCAGTCACAAAAAGGCCTTGTGTTAAAATTTGAAGTGCAAATTCCAACACACACCCTGGGCATTAGGGTTTCTAACCATTACATCTCATCCTTTATAGACTAACAGGCATCAGGGGTGTGTCTTTGGACTGTCTGCTGTACTGCCCATGCCATTGGTCCTCCACCTCCACCCTGCAGCCACTGACAGGCATCAAGGTGTGCCTTGGACTCTTCAACTACAAAGTTCAACCCATTCTCCTATGCTGCACCCATCTCAATGTTTTTCCTTATGAAATGTGGTGAGCATAAGGCAAGATGACCCCATGGCACAATGTGACACTTGCCAGACTCTGCAGGGTAAGGTGAGGTGAAATAGCATGAGCGTTATGGCCAGCAACCCAAACTCACACCCCAATGCCTGCCACTTTCTGCAGGGTGGGGTGAGGTTGATGCCAGTTCCATACTTTACTGCTACTTCTGTTATGTGTCTCTAACTCCCGAACTACCAATGCCAAAACCAGCAAGACAACATTCACCATTGTCAAGTGCTTGTTCTTTTCCCTTTGTTTAATTAGAAGATTGTTTACCTGATGTTAATTTGAGTGATGTGTGGAACAGCACTCTGGGTAGCTGACATAGCTAGCTATACTGCCCCACTACATCACCAGCATTGTGACCTCACTGACTGTGACATCACTGCTACTTAGAAACAACAATTCAGTGGCTGCCAGGTCATTCACCTGTGATTTCATTGTCAGTGAAATCACAATTTTGATGATGCAGTGGGTTGGGGCAGTAAAGCTACATATGTCAGCTGCTATGCTAAAAGATGTTCCACACATCCACCACAACATTATGGCATAGAAGACTCTCTGATGGGCAAAAGGAAAAAGAAAGGACTTTCAGAAATAACATTTTATGACTGACTACTTCATAACATTTATATTATTTTCCCATCTGCCTGGTTTGGCTGCATTAGCTCTTTAAATCCCAATACTGACACTGAAGTGCAGCATGGGGGGAGGGCTGTACTCTGGAGGTGCCATCTTTTCTGTTTGCCTGTTCAGGTGGTTGATAAAGATTCTATGGCACTTTTAAAAATTAGTGGGGGAATTTTTTATTCATAACTTAAAAGAATCACATAAAATAAACAGAATTGACAGCATGCAAAACCATAATAAAATAATAAATAATGTAAAATTGTAAAGTAGTATTACATCATACATGCAATCAAAGGAAAAGCATAGAAAACAAACCCCGCTGCGTGCACCCTACTAAAAGAGTAGGGAAATGGCACATTCCATAACTAAAAAAAAACAACAAAGAAATACATTAGTCTGAACATCAGAAAAAAAAAATAACAAAAGAGCAAAGGAATTCCAAAATGCAAAATCTTAACTATCTAACAGAAATCTAAGAAACTTTAATATGTCACATAGGAACAGAAAAAAAATTGTCTCCTTCAACCTGTATCTAACCAATGTAGCAACTTCCAAAGTTTATTATACAACACAGTCAGTAAGAGCTCTTTGTCCTTTTTCTTTAGATCTCAAATGGCTACTTTAATAATTAAATATAATTGTTCTGGAGATATAAAATGTTGTTGCAAAGACCATCGGCATCGAACTTGTCATATGTAGTACGTTATATGACCCAGAATGCCATGAACAGTATGCATGTTATAATCTCTCCAATGGTCAGGTAAAATTCCTAGCAGTAAGATCTCATAAGTGAGACCTATCAACCTAGATTTATTCCAGTGTGCATCCCATAATTTCCAAAACTGTTGTATATAGGGACAGACAAAGAATAAATGAGCCATTGATTCAATTTCGTGTAAACAAAAATGAGTCCTAAGATATACTCTTTCTTCAACCCTTTTATGTGATAAATTCCCTTAACATTTAGTCTACTGTGTACTCCTTACCAAGTAGTATCCCACATAGCTGGAGGCATGTGAGAACCAGTCAACATCATTCTAATAAAGTATAAATCCATAACAGATCTATGTGCAAAATGCAGGGATTGAAAAAAGAAACGTTCCTGAAGAGATTGATATAATTCCTTTCTCGAAGAATATGTGATCAAGGTTCTCATAATTTTCCATAATTTGAGCTTAGCAAAACATTCAAAAAAATAAGTAGGAAGCTCTTGAATATGTTTTTGTCTGGCAATCGGAAAATCAGGTCTCCAGTCAGCTAGTCAGGGAGAGATGACATCAAGTACCCAATGGGACCAAATACATGAAAGATTAACAAGCAATGGTTTGAGATTGACATAAACAAAAATTGAAAAAAATAAAGTGAACAAATTCATCATTTGCAGACCCCCTTGATTTCAGGGGAGTATAAAATGCCCCTTTTTATGGGATTTAAATGATTACCCCAAATTGCGCTAAAAAAACCCCCACTAAACACTATCATTTCCAAACTTCTAGGAATGGGATAAATTGCTGCTAGATGTAAAAAATACCCAATCAAAAATGTTTTCACCATATAAATCCATTTCAATTTTGACATTTTCCTCTTATTCCATTGTGCTACTCTTAATTTTGTTTCCACTAATAATTTGTTCCAGTTAAATGCTTTTATATCAGGGATTCCAAAATATATCCCTAAAATATGCACTGCTTCATGTTCAATTTGGACAAGCATGACAACATTATATGGACAATCACCATCTCCAAGAAAAATACTCTTACTTTTAGTTCAGTTAATCCGTGCACCAGTACACTCCATGAAAGTTATCACCACCTCATCGGTAGCTTTGCAAGACTGAACATCTGATAGAAAAACACAGATATCATCAACATACGCAATTGTTTTTAATTCCACCATACCACTACAAAAGAAAAGACCCCTAATACCAACATAATTATTAATTTTCCATAACAAAGGTTCTAACATCAGTATATATAAAAGAGGACTAAGGGGACAACCATGCTTCACACCTCGAGTATGCTTATGGAATTGGTCTACCCATCCATTCACAGAGGGGGCAACCTCAGTAGTAGCATAATATTGTTGTAACCAGACAATAAACAAAGCTGGAAATCCAAATTTTGTTAAACATTTCCAAGGATACTGGTACGACACCCAGTCAAAAGCTTTTAATTGATCTAAACTAAGGAAAACTCCCATAATTTCACCTGACCAACTCTTCTCCATCACCTCTCGAAGCAATGTTAAAGCTTCTGTAATTGTTTTCCCTGGAACAGAAGAAAACTGAAATAGACTAATAACAGCATTTAAAACTGCTGCTAGTCTATTACTTAATAATTTGAACAAAATTTTACTATCTGAGTTGAGCAATGTAATGGGCCTCCAATTTCTAAGATCTTCCTTAGACTCTAATTTATGTAAAAAAAATAACTAGACCTTGATTAAAATGGGTAGGAATTAAACCAGTAGCCATAATATTATTGAATAAATCCAACAATTCTCGATGTAATGTCTGATATATTATATGGTACATTTCCTTCATAATACCATCATAACCAGGGGATTTATTCCTTGGGAGTGCAGAAATAACAGTAACAAGTTCTTGTTTAGTTATTGGGCTACAAAGAGGAATTTTTAGAAAGTCAGGAAGATGCAGAAGCTCACAAGATCCTAACCAGTTATCTAATTTGTCAACAGAAACAGACGAATCCGCCCAGAAAAGCTGTGCCAAATATTTATCCAGTTCCAATAAAATGTCTCTTTGTGTTACTACAAAATCCCCCAGATGCAGTTTCTAATCTTAACATTTCTTTTTTTTATTATGTGATGCAGACTATTCAAAGGGGTTGCAAGAACCTCATGTATCTGAAACCCCAAAATGTTGTTCCACTTCAAGGGACTTATGCCTATTATATTGTAGTTTAATGAAATCCTCTTTCAAAATATGTAGAACCTCTTGGGACACATATTCACCTTTATTTAGTTTTGAATAAGCCAGAAGCAGTTGCTGCCATAAGGCATTATAGGATGAATGTTTATTATGAACCAAAAGCCTCCTAATAGTTTGAAAATAGTTTGTAATATCCAATTTCATGTCTACCCACCACATTTGTGGAGAATCATATAAAAAATAAACAGAACTTCTCACTGTAAGTAATGCAGCAAATTGCTCCCTCACTTTGGGTACATCAATAAGGGAAAAATTGAGTTACCAATAACCCAGCCCTTTAGACAGAGCAGGGAAGTTCAATAAGGTAATTTGCAACATTATATGGTTAGAAGTAACCATTGGTACAAGTTTATGATCACAACAATGTAAGCGGGGGGGGGGGAACAATAATCAAATTTGAACTTGCATACACCGGAAAAATAAGTATATGCAGGTTGAATCATTGACTTCTCCCATACATCTTGCAACCCAGAAGTGCATAACAGATCATTTAAGAAGTGGATATCACAATATAATTTTTTTTTCCATTTAGCTCCTCTATCTTGTAGGGATCTGTTAATATTAAAATCACCCCCAAACAAAATAGTTTTTCTAGTAAAAAGAAAAGGCATTATTTTCGTCAACAAAGTTATACGTTCAGTTTTAACTTGTGGTCCATAAACAGTAATCAATCTAAAATCAGAATTTTGAATATTAATATTGAGTAAAAGCACCTTTCCAGGTACTTTATCAACAATATTGGTCACCATTATGTCTTGTCGCAAAAGGCAAATGCCCGCCCTAGGACATGCAACCTCCCATCCATCCTCTGACCAATAACAAGTGCCTCTCAGCCAAGCACTGGAAGCAGCCTCAAAATCATATGATGAATACAATCTAGTATCTTAAAAAAAAATACATCTAGGTCATAGTTAGTAAAAAAATCTAAAGTAGCCAATCGTTTTTCTCTGATCTAATACTGTTAGTATTAAAAGTGGCAATCCGAAGTTCATTTATTTATTTATTATTAGCTTTTGTCAACCAGGTAAGCACAATAGACAAGACAATTGCCTATTTTCAGGTACTACCCAGGAGAGTACAAATACAAAACCAATAAGATGCAGTAGAACTTAGCACAACACCAGGTAGAACCAGGTGGCAACTCATTACATAAACAGTAAAGAATATTATACAGCTGAGTAGGAAAGAGCATACATTGGATCACATAAAGAATACTAGAATATCAGAAAAGAAGCTAAAATTAAATAATTTTTCCTAGCACTCTTCCTGGTACCTAATCTACTCCCAACCAATTTCTTTCTAACCTTCGCAGTGCAGGCAGGCTTAAGTCTTTGGTCTAAATCACAGGCATGATCCCTTTGTGAAGAAGTTCAGGAAGCAGCATCTGAGTCTAGCTCTTCCCAAAACCTCCTCTACTGGGAGAGTATCAAAGTTATTGGAAAGTGGAATATCAATCGAATGTGTAACTGGGAGCCCAACAGCTCCAATAGATTCAGGTGAGAGCCGTATGCCAGTACCAGGAATCTCAACAAATGGGGGTGGGAATGGAGCAATTACTCCCATAATAGTTTGTGCAACAGTATGGGAAACAGCCACAAATAGTGGTTCAGGGTCCTGTGTTACAATAGGTAACACTCCTGCAGTATAGGTATGGGTTGTGTACAAGACCCTGAGAATCTGGGACAAGAGACGGATCTGCTGAACCCTCAGAGGTAGGAGCAGGTCAGGTCTGCCAAGGTGATCTAGGGTCACTTGGACTGCTGCCTGATCTAGCAGTATTGATACAAAAATCCTGCATTGCAAAATCAGCATCTTCAGTGTTATGAGAAGCCAGAGGACATTCTGCAAAATTATGCCCCTGTTCTTCACAAAAATTACAGTTAGGTGCATTCAAACAATCAAGCCATGTAACCCAGTTCCCCACATCTAAAGCATTGAATCTTACCACAAGTAGAATTAATATGTCTTAAAGACCCACATTTGTGACATCTCCTGGGCTGACCAGAATAAAAAACAAACCTTTTGTCTCTGCCTAAAAAAACAACTCAGAAGATGTTGAAAATTGTTATTCACCTGAAACATTTTCACTTTTATTCACCACTCCCCATTCCAAAACCCTTCAGAATCTAAAATAGGGTCCGGGGCACCTTGAATATCACATCGTTTCTCCAGCCACTGCAAAATGTCAGTAATGTTAACCCCCTCATTTCTAAATAAAACTGTAATAATTTGACAGGATTGCTTAAAAATGCACCCATAAAGAGTTGGGTTTTAACACAGAATACCTTGTCTAAAACCTTTCAAGAATACTCGATGATCTGAAACTAATGTCAAAAACATGTTCCCCAGGGGCATGGATGAGGGTATATACTTCAGTAGGGGTAAAGCCAAAGGATTGTTTCAACAAGACACGGCCTACAAAGAATCGGTCAGGCAATTCCTCAGTGCCCCTTAAAAAATGTAAATGAATAGCATTCCTGCACTTAGTCATTTCGATATTTGAAACAGTTCTGCATAAGTCCATTTCCCAGCCCCATCAACATTAGGAGGTACAGTTGAGGTGTTCACAGTAGTCCCATTCTCCCTTACCAAATGTTGGGAGTCAGGCCCTATATCAGGAATAGGAGTAAGGGGGGAATAGGAAGGGGTACCTGAATTTAAAGGAAAGTCCTAAGAGACGTATTGTTCAGTGTGTAACACAAGCAGTTCTTTTTCCTAGAAACTGTAGCATCTGTCAAGTTAGAGATATTCTCTGTCTGGCCAGAAGTAGTGGTCATATCTGCTGTACCCTCTGATTCCACCGGCCAGGTACCAACCTACATTTCCCGGCTGATGTTCTTCCTGCATTGACTGCACTGTCTCTAAATTCAAATCCTCATCCTGTGAACCAGGTCCCATGGAATCTTGAGTGTCTGCCAGAAAGAGCTTTGGAGCTGAAGTTTCAGGTGAGTTTGCAGGCCTTTGCATCTGTTTCCTTTTTTCTTCTCATGTACCAACTTTGTGGCTTGATCATAATCACTCTTAGCCAGGTTAATTTTTTGCATCAAGTTGCTGCCGCAAATTCTCTTCTAAATCTGCTTCTTCCACAGCTGAATCCATTACTGCAGGTACTGACAAAGGACTAGGCAGCCACTCCCCTCTATTAGTGTTCACCACACCCACCGGTGAGACCTTGCCACAGCCATCTGTATCCATTCCAAGCTCCAACACGAATGACTACACACACCTCCGAGATAGCACCCCTACCAAACAGTAAGGGAATTTCCATGGTGTCCTGGCCAAATTTCCACCTTTCACTAAAAATACCAACAGCTTAATACGGTTCAAGTAAGGATTTATGCCATGTTATAATTTCAGTTGGTTACCACTTATACTACCACCACCCCCCACCGTCAACCCTGAAAAAGGGACTTCTGCTCTTAGTGGGCCTGCCCAGTCAACAAACTTCAACAAATAAATAAATTTCCCCCATTGTGCCTTATGAATTCCATATAAATCCAAATCATTCCAAGGCCATCTTGACATACAATTTTAATACCTAACTGCAAATCAGAGCCCCTTTCCTGATATAAGGCTGCCAACATATTACATTTAAATAAACAACAAAGTTACAGATAAGGAACTAGTGGCTTATGCAAAAATCTACAGGGATTTATACTGGGATTTGATGCTACCTCTACAGGGAAAATACAGGAAAAAGGAGGGCTTGTTACAGGAAAATGGTTATTTGGATCGGGGAGCACTGTGATGATTGTGACTAAACAGCACTATAAAGAACCAAAATAAAATAACTTTGGTAATTTGGCAGCTCTTCACAGTCCTATCAGCTCTGGCTAGAGTTTGTTTAGCTCCTGTTGTAATTTTTTGGGGGCTTAGCAGCTATAGGCTTACTCTCTGGTTTACTTTTTCCCATTGTTTCAATAAAGGGTGATCTTTATGTAACACAAGCAAAAATAAACTTATAATATCTGTGGAACCAAGGATAATAGGTGGCAGTTTAAAATTACTGTTAAATTTCATTTCACAGCTTCAAATAACTGTTAAATTTCATATAATCTAAACCTGTATATTCACAGACACTATGGGTAAAAGATAGACATTTACTTCTATTGTGCTTGCAGTGCCCTAACTTTCTTTAAGGACAATTTTTTACACCCAGCTGTTAATTGTATATAACATTCATTCCTGAGTATAACTATAAAATTATATGCCTTCTCACTTTCAGAAAAGAAAGCAGTGAATACTATGAAAAAAACAGAACAGTCAGTTTTCTGAAAATAATCTTGAGGCTTTTAGAATAAATTTCTTGACAGGCTTTTAATTGAAAGTTCTTTACTAACTTCTTAGTTCTGTAATGTAATAGTCATTTTTTTGGTTTAAATAATGAATCCTCAGTCGGCTGATCAAAATTCTTCCTCAAAGCTGCATGCAATAAAGTTTTGTTTCTACAGAAAAAAGAAGGGATTAATGTAACTAAAGTCTCTAAAAATCTGGTTCTGAGTCTGCTTGTTTGTCTTAATTATTTAGGAGACAAAAAAAATTGCATATTATAAAAGGCATCTTCTAAAATGTGTCCACTTAAATGTTGACTTAATTTAATAAAAAAGAAGGAAAAAGAAAACTAATCCGAATGATACCATGACATCATACAGCTTTTAGCATTTTATCATTAGAAACTTACTTTTTCCAGTAGCTTAGAACAATTTCAGTCATATCTCCCCAGCAAATTAATACTTATATAAAGGCCCATAAATGAAATTAAGTTAAATTACTCTCTTTGACCTGGAAGTTTTGCTCATTTCAAGCAGCTATTCTCAGCCACACTCTGGTTGACACATACGATACTCTTAAAAACATTCTTAAAAAAAACACTTAAGTGATTAGGCAACTACTTGTGTTAGTTCACTACATCACTAATGCTGAGAGCTCATGCCTCCATTTCACTGCAGATCCAGCCAGAAAATGGCATTAAGCTCAGAAAATGCCATTCATGCATTTTAAGGTTTGTGGTCACGTGACCAAGTAGCGCTAAAAAAGAAACAAACAAAAAAATATAAAATCCCCAGATTACATGAAATATAATTTAAAATACATAAAATAACAGAACTGATAATAAAAAAATGAGTCTATCATCAGTAGATTTACCTTTTGGTAATTAAACAGGGTTAAATATAGATACGGTGATGTCAAACTACTTCAGTGCTTAAAGGTTTAATAAAATCAAGTAAAAGCAATTCATGTCTCATAACAGTTCTCTATATTAATCTTAATCTGCTGGTCAGTTCCAGAATGGCTTTTTCTCAAACACATTTCTTGGATTCTGTACTGCAGCATCCAGACTTGCACTGAACATCTCTAGCCCCTGCGATGTTCAGAGACTGTAATACTCAAGTACTTAAATTTAAACTGCACGGCTCTTCTTGGTACATTCAGTCCACCTGAAGGGTCACTCCTTCCCCATACTACTGATCCAGTATCAACCACTTGGTGACAACATTTCTCATGTGGGGGTGGGGTTAGAGAAAACCAAGTAGTTCCATGCTTCAAGTAGGCCACAAGAGATGCTCTAGAAAGGTTTTAGGATTTAAAACAAAATATTTTCTTTACAAGCAATACAGGCAATGGTGGTATACCTGTTACAAGTACCAAAAAAAATATATTCAAAACCCTGCTACTGCTTCTCCTCTTCAACAAACAATGTGACTGGCAGCCATCTTGATCCATCATACAAGGAGCAACGGGACAGGGTGCAGTAGTGAGTGACTGACAAATGATCTCGAGGTGGTGCTGGAGACTGGGCGGAGAACTGAGAAGGAAGGTGGGGGAAAAGAAATAGACAAAAACAGAAGGCACTGGGTAGCTGGTTTGATATCAAAGTATACACTGTTTGTTAGTTGCCACTGAACCCCTGTCATTTTATTTTTTTATTTAACATTTTTATTATTTTCTCATACAAAAACAAACATAACAAGAACAATCAATACATTACAAGAACAGTATAAGACACTCACATACAATACACAACTCCTTGATCCTATCCTTAATTGACTATGGCCTGTTGATCTATGCAGCTGCTGATGGTACCACACTAGGCAAGATAAAAGTATCCCTCAATAAAGCATGCATGCCCCTACAAGGTGCCGACTGGCTCACTCACTCCTGCACCCTCTACTCCCTCACCCAGATATTCAACCTTGAGGAAAGGTTCCAATACTAGTCATGCCTCATGGTAAAAAAGACCTTCCTTGGGCTAACACTGCCTGGAGTCTTGTCATCTCTCCTCCACTCAACCAATTCCATTGCCATGCACAGCATTGATAAATCCTCTCTAGCAGTCCCCAGGGTGAGAACCTCAATACCCCAGAGGTTTTTTACCTATAGGGCCCCTTCCTGGTTCAACTCCCTCCCTGTGGCTGTCACCAGTCTTCCCAAAATTAGTACTTCAAAGTCACCCTCAGGAACCACATTTTACAGCCTGCACTTGTAGGTGCCCTCAGTGGTCCACATAGTCACCTCACCAGTGAGCTGCTAACCTGAACTGTACTTATGACCTAGTCAGATCCAGTGACAAAGTCTTACTATCTAGACTGCCTCTATTAAGTATCCTTTTGGTACCATGGCTGTAGCAATGTTACCCTATGATTAGCTACACCACTGTATAGGCTTTTTTTCTGGCTCACTGCCTCCCCTGTATATACTGTACTGTTATAACAGTTGTAACTCAGGAACTGCACTTTTTAACAATGCCAGTTCTTATGCTATACCTTGAATGTATGTACTTATAATTAATGTGTTCCCTTATGTGTACTCATGAACTGTGCTATGTAACATTGCCAATTTCTTAATGCTATATCTTGAATGTATGTACTTGTAATTATTGTGTTCCCTTATGTATACTATGACTTGTAGCCTTTGGAAATGAATCCATGACTCAAAAGATTGTAATTCCAATCTCTGACAAATAAATAAATAAATATAAATAAATAGAAGAAAAACAAACCTCCCACCCCAAAACTTCCCCCTTTCCTATGACCCTCCCCAGCTTCTAACATCTATAGGTGCCATGATCAGTTCAGAGGGGCAATCAGGCATTTATCTAGGCTCAGCCCCAAGTGGAGGAATCATATGCTGATCAAGGCCTCCAGACTACTCCAATTCCTATTACATTTGGAGAACTTAGTGTGCAAGCTAGCAATAGTTTTCTCAACTCTCTAATTAGCCAAGAGCTCCTGCAGCCACTCCGTGTAAGAGATATCTGTGGCATCCTTCCAGTGCCAGAGCACCAGGTTATTGAGTGAAAGGGTGATCATAGCCATGTGATACTTCCGCTGGGATGCTCCTACCCCATAAATGTCCCCAATCAAACCAATTTAAGGGGTAAAGAGCTCATTTAGTCCCAGCAATTGGTCTGCCCTTTGTTTAATCTGGTTCCAAAACACTTTGATACTTGGACATTCCCAGAAAATATGATATAGATTGCCAACAGATTGGGCTAGGGAGCCTACCCATTTAATGCAATTTAACCAGAGTCAGGTACATGTTGTGTAAAATGACAAATTGAATCCCCCTCAACTGATCCTGGCTCACAAAGAGGTGACATGCTTTCCATAGCTTACCCCAGTCTCTGGTTATTTCAGGAAAGCAGGACCCCCAATAGCCTGAAAATCACTCCACTAATGGGAAGGCCAAAGAGTAAAGACTAGGGTATATTTTTGAAACAGCATGGGACTGTGTTGCTGCATAAGTAAGTAACTTAAGTTGGCTGCCTACCATTCCCTTAGGCTTTAGGGGCAAATTACTTTATATTATGCAGTGCCTGAGTTGAACATCTTTGAAAAATTGCTTGGTTTCTAGCCAAAGTTTATCCATGATCCCTTGTAATATTAGATAAGAGTCAGCCTCCCTCAGGTCACCAAACTTTACATCACACAACTGTGGCATCCATTCAGGGCTGAGGACTTGACTTCCTATTTTAAAATGTGGATTCAATAGGATGGGCTGCTTGAAATCCTCAGTGTACAGATATTTTATAAAAGAGCAGAGCTGATTATGAACTCTCACCGATGTGGCTATCGGACACCCAAGCCACTCTCAGGGGAGATCTTTCAGTTTAGTGTGCAACATAGCCACCAGAGAGATGCCTTTTTGCTCTAATAAATCTTTTTCTGTCTGTAACCAGATGGGAATATATGGGAAAGCATGGGATTCCTCAGATGTAGTGAGCCTCCGCAAGTACTTGCAAGCCAGACTGGCCCAATAGTACAGCCCAAAGCGAGGCAGTTTCAGTTCCCTCTTCATTTTAGGAGCTGCTAATTTGTGGTAAGTTATTCTTGGAGGGTTGCTTTTCCAGATAAAGTCAGTGATAACTCTGTGTATCTTTCTAAATCAAGTAAGATGTCCCAGAGTTTGAGCATATTGAGAGGATAGAAAAGGCAGGGAAGTATGTTCATTTTTATTAGGCTGATTTGCCCCCAGAGAGACAGGGGAAGTCCACTCCACCGATTTAAATCCTGTTTTATCACTGTATGCAATGCATCCAGGTTCAAGAGTCTCAGTCCCCCCAGCTAGGCGAATCCCCAAGTATTTGATATTCTTTGGGGCCTATTGCAGCCCCAAATCACCTAACACATTCCTGTGTGTTCTGTCATTCATGGGGGAAAACCTGTGTCTTGTTTGCATTGATCTTATAGTTAGACATGCTGCTAAATTCTCATATGGTCTCAAGGGCTTCTTGAATTGAATTTGTAGGGTGGTGAGGTACAAGAGTATGTCATCCGTGTAAGCAGATACTTTTACCTCATGTGCTCATAACCTAATAGCATGGATCCTCTGGTTTGACCACAGCTTATGAAGAAGGGTTTTTAGCTATAAATTTATTAACGGGGGGAAGGAGGCATCCCTGATGTGTTCCAGAAGATAAGGGGAAATTTTATTGGAAAAGACCACATTGCATTAAATCCTGACACTTGGTTCCTTATATAATGTGCCAACCCATAGTATGAACCGATATGGAAATCCAAATCAGCAGAGCACACTAAACATAAAGAATCAGTCCTGTCATTTTATTACTGTGACAGCTGTCTGTCTCTACAGCAAAGTGAAAGCCATTTATGGCCCTATCACATTGTTTGTTAAGAGCCGCTGAGTCCCTGTCATTGTATTACTGTGTCATAGCAAGCGGTACACTGTCTGTCTCTACAGCATAGTGAATGCCTTCTATGCAATATTGCGCTGTTTGTTGGATGTCCCTGAGACCATTTATTTCTATGAGATAGCCACACTGTCTGTCTCTGCAGAATAATGAAAGCTTTTTATGGCTGTATCACACAGTTTGTTAGGTGGCCTTTAGTCTAGGTATGGGCACACCTGAAAAAGTCCTGACCCTTATTATCAGGATAATGATCCAGGCCAAAGACCTGATAACTTCTGATTTAAATCAGAAGCTTTTGTAAAATGTGAGAAAAACTGAAAATCTGCCATAAAATTATATAAAATGGCACTGGTATTCATGACACAAACATGGAATTGTAAACAGTGTTTCAGGAAATTAAAACTGAGTTTATGGCACTGATGTGATGGGCAGTTAAATACAAGGCAGTCATGCAGCTGACCTCTCTTAGTCTGTTCCCTGCCTTTGCAGTGGTGTAACTTTAAACTGACCCGTCTGTCCTTAGAGGGGATCCCATTCCCATTTTGTATATCCAATGGACATTTGACAGTTTGTCATTGTTGCACTAGCTCCTTCTCTGCACAGGAGACAATGTTAGAGCACAAAAACTGCCACGATATATGAATTCTGGGAGGTACTGGCTACTAAGTGAGCACTGAGGCGCTGTCTGTTGGCCTTCCTTATCCCTTCTCCCCTGCCAGGTTGATCTGTAATTTTCTTTTTATTACCCTTGGCCCTTTTGTTCTTTAAGCTGCATTTTAAAGGAAATGAATGCATTCTTGCACTTTACTTTGCACTGCAGGTTTTAGTTAGGGCAACAACAGGGGATAGTGGCAGTCTGGCAGAGTACAAAATTTGCCACGAGAAGATGAGATACAAGTTCAGGCAGGTACTGATTACTGAGTGAGCACTGCAGCTCTGTCTGTTGGCCTTCCCAGTCTCTTCCCCCCTGCCAGGCTGAGCTGTATTTCTCTTTTCATTCTCCTTGCCCCTTTTTTTTTTCATTTAAGCTTTTTTTTTTTAAATGAAATGAAGGCACTCTTGTTACACTTTGCTTTGCACTACAGCACAAGATTTAGTTAGAGCAACAAGTGAAGGCAAGGCACTGCTGCACTGGCAGAGGCTTTCAAACCACTGCTACAAGCTTAGAGCAACAACAGAAGACGCTACTGGCAGAGATTTAAAAGTAAACCAATGATACAGAAGATGGCCTTAGAGTGGCGCAAGGTCCCCACCTGCCCACTCAGATACGGCACCCCGCACCCCCAGTCACAGGTGAGTGGCAGCTCCCCACCTGCAAGCTGTCTGGTTGCCCACTGACTGACAGCATAATACAGTTGTAGTGCTCATTGGTCTCTGCATGGGCCATGGGCGGCAGACCATACTGTACTACATTGTCCCAAAATGTGAAATGGTTCACATTTCAGTGATTGTGTAGTATAGCACGGTCTGCATGCCTATTGGGCCACACAGGGACCAATGAGCATACAGCCATACTGTACACTGTCAGTTGGAGGCACAGGTGGCTTGCAGGGGAGCTGCCACCGCCGCTGACCGGGGGTGCAGGGTGGCAGGTCTGAGGTGGGAGGGAGGGGATACCGCTAGCCCACCAGGGTATTTAATTACACCTAAAGCCTGCAGTTGGTGCTAGAGATTGGGTCCACTGGACCACCAGGGAATTCTTTTATTCATTTGCCAGTAATTGGGATGGGGATCAGGTCCACTAGACCACCAGGGAATATAATTTTAAATACAGCCCACAACCGGGCAGGGGAGCAGGTCCACTGGACCACCAGAGAATATCATTTTAACTACTGCCCACGATTGTGCAGGGGAGCAGGTCCATTGGAGTACCAGAAAATATAATTTTAACTACAGCCCACAATCGGGCAGGAGAGCAGGTCCTCTGGACCACCAGGGAATATAATTTTAACTACAGCCCGCGATCGGGCAGGGCACCAGGTCCACTGGACCACCAGGGTTTTATTAATAATACACTCACAATTGGGTGATGGAGTAAGGTCCACTGGACCACCAGGGATTTATTGCTATTATGCCTGTGAATGGGTGAGGGCACGATACCCGTAGTGAGTCTCGGGAGGTTGGGTGGCCACCCACAGCAGGCGGCTGCTGTGTTGTGCCCAGCAATATGGTGGCCAGCCTGTGGGTGTCCCCTGACATGCTGCTGTTTTCCACAGGCACATCTTTGCACCCCCTGTGCAGCACGACGTGGGTTTGTGCCTGCATATGTGGCGTAATCCCGGCTGAATATTGGGATGTGCCACATATGCATGGGCATGCCCCCTGCACTTGCACTGCATACATTACTGGTGCACCCCAGTGCATCAGGAATTGCACAGCACAACATCCCCCTTTGAATATCACTCCGGGACGCATTAGTGGGTTGTGCATGGTGCAACACTGTTGTGCCATGTGCAACCCCTTTGAATATCCCACCCATTGACTACTGGAGAGATCTTCTGTTAACCAAATGTGACATTGCCCGACCACCACTAAGTGGTGTACAGCAGTTAAATTCTGCTGAACCACCAGAGTGTGCCACTGGTGCGGACACTAGCACATCAATAAATTCTTAACAATCACCAGTGTCATCAGTGAGGGAATGGACATCTGACATAAATCCTGCCACAGTCACAGACAATTCGTGGACAAACAGGCATGTTTGTCATTTTTCTGTCAATGTTGGTGACATTATTTAAATTTGCATTCACTCAGAGTAACTGCACCTCTCATACTTATCTCATCAATGCCCGCCAAGGGTATAATTTTTGGAAACAGCAGCAGGCTCATTCACAGCAACTGCACCTCTTGCATCTGCCTCATAAATTCCCACCATGGTAATCATTTTTGGAAGCAGCAGCAGGCGCGGTCACAGCAGCTATGCCTGTCGTACCTACCTCATCAATTCCTGCCATGGGTATAATTTTTGGAAACAGCAGCAGGATCATTCAGAGCAGCTGCATCTCTCACATCTGCCTCATTAATGCCCACCATGGGTATAATCTTTGGAAACAGCAGCAAGCTCACCGTAGCAGCTGTGCCTGTTGCACCTGACTCAGCTATGCCCACCATGGGTATAATTTTTGAAAACACCAGCAGGCTTCATAAGAGCAGCTTGTACCAGCCTCAGTAACGCCCATCATTGGTATAACTTTTTAGAAACAGCAGCAGGTTCACTCAGAGCACCTGCACCTCTTGTACCTGCCTTGGAAATGCCTGCCATGAGTATAATTGTTTGGAACAGCAGTAGGCTCAATCAGAGCAGCTGGGCTTCCCATACCTGCCTCATAAATTACATGGCTTGGAGCACCTAACAAGCAGTTTAATAGTATACAGCCTATAGTCAAAAACAGTCTCATATTTTTGTTATGGTCAGGGAAGGGGTAATAGGGTAGTAGAATCAGGCAGTACTTTCCTGACCCAAACCATCTATTTTTCATTAGGGTATTTTTAGGATAATTTTGGGTAGTCTATGACTACTAGTGGTGAGCGTGGTGGGATCAAGTCACTCTGTGAAGCATTTAACGAGCACAGGCAGATGCTCTAGCAGCTGCAAGCAAGAGTACTTCACGTTATAATGAGATATGCGCGTGCATTAGAAACAGTAACTTCATGTTACTCTTCCTCCACTGGTCACTACTCTTTCAATTTTTATGGCAAAGTACATTGGTGGCAGTTCACTTCGCCTTGTTTTTGAGCTCCAAAGGCAGATTTTGCAGTGATTCATGGGAGTTCAGGTCACGTGGGCTCTATATTGATCTGCACACCCTTCGTTCCGGGTAGTATGAGTAGAAAGGAGTAAGAGACAGTGTGCTCTAATAGCTGTCTGTAGGAATCTTTTAAAAGCTGTTCAAAAAGCATTTTTACTTTTTGGGGGGGAAAAACCTGTAGTTCATCGATTGTAGGAAACCCTCCTGTGCTCACATCATCGAGCGTTTTTGTTTGTGTGTGGATTTTAAATGATAATTTACAACATTGAGTGCGTGTGGTGAAAGACAGTGAAGTGTGCTGTGTGTGGAGAAGGCCATATATGTGTGTAGATAGATTTAAGTTGGAAAACTAGTGATTTCTTTGTGTTTTGGTTATATTTTTGTTATATAACTGACTGTGTTACTGCACACCTAGTAAAATTGTCAGTAATAGTACAGATTTTCTTGCTATTTGTTGTGTGAATGTGGTGCAGCATTTCATAAAGTCAGGTTGTTTAAATTACAAATTTACATTACATGGCAGTACACTGAACTTATATTTGCGTCACATTCCTCATTCAGCATTGTACACAAACTGTTCTGTGTTGTGTGTGCATTGTTGCATGCATCAAATATAATATACCTTTTAAAATTTGTGCCACAGACTAGTGTAAGTGTAACTAAGCGCAGCAGTGTGAAGCTGTTATCCACTGCAGCTGCCTGATTTTGTACTGTGATTGTGTTCTCTGTTCTTAGTTTTGCTGCTTGTAGTGCCTTAAAAATCAGCACTGTCTGTATTCAGTGCCCCCCAACCCCATGTTGAAAAGGTACTTTTTTATCAGACTGGATTGTTTTTGTGACCCCATCAACACCACTGGTTACTGAAGTTGTTTTAATTCCATGACAGTGTCACAACACAGTAGTGTCTTATCTGTTGCTGAAGCCACAGTTGTTTATTTTGCTTCACATCCAGCCAGGGTCCGTCCAGTCAGAAAGTAAATGTATCAAAATCTGAATTTGGTAATAATATTTGTGGTTGATCCCCCAAAATGCCTGCAAAGAGACTTGCAAGTAATGTTGTTTCTGGCCATGGCAATGTTGGCAGTAAGAGGGTCTGTGGGCATGGTAGTAGTACATAGACAGAGAAGTGCATTGCTGATGTGAGGAAAGGTATTTCTCTTCCAATGTTTTTTACATCCCAATCAGTAGCTTCACTCACAGTTGGAGGAGATGATGTTTTCCCAGCTGGTGGTGTTAGTGTTACTGGTGTTAGTGGTGGTGGAGGTAGTATTAGCATTGTTGCATCAAGTTCTAATTCTGACCAGTGTACCATATCCAAACATATTGAGTGTGAAGCAGTGCAAGTGAGTGACAGTGTAGATGATGTCATACTTCACAGTAATATCCCATTAGCTGAACCTGATTCTGATGATCATGCCAATGATAGCATACAATGTGATATTTCATCCACTGTGGCACTTAAGGTCACACATTTTCCGTGCCGTGATTCACAGTGTGGTGAAAAAATATCAGGTGATGGTGGTGTAGATGCTGATGATGAATATGATGATGCTGATAATGATGATGTTGCTCTTGCTGCAACAGGCAGTCTACATGTTAGTATCCAAGCAGAAGATGTGGATGTGTGTGACAGTGACGTTGATGAATATAATGATGATGATGTAATTGACCCCAGTTGGGAACTGGAGAAAAAGAAATTAAAAGTGGCTGTTTCTGAATCTG
The DNA here is from genome assembly GCA_016271365.2 of Neoceratodus forsteri. Classification (NCBI taxonomy): domain Eukaryota; kingdom Metazoa; phylum Chordata; order Ceratodontiformes; family Ceratodontidae; genus Neoceratodus; species Neoceratodus forsteri. The sequence continues at coordinate 805,692,948 of CM057449.1, read as the reverse complement.
TTTGCAGGAATCCACCCCCTGTAAAAACTCATGATTTACTGGTTTTAGTTGATGATGATGATGATGACAACCCAGTAATCAATATAATAGGTAGTCATGGTGGTCAGTTGCAGTCCAGGATTGCACTGTCAGAAACGTCACGTGCCCCCCCCACTTCAGTGCCTAAAATAACAGACTTAAATAAGCCACATCATCATGGACATGTTAAAAGCAGAGAATCACACTCCCTTGTTTGGGATTTTTTTGTTCAAGATGCAAGTGATGATTCAGTTGCAATCTGCCAGGTTTGCCATGTGCGTGTCAGTCAAGGTAAAAAGGGGAGCCATCTAGGGACAGGAAGTCAGCATACGCATCTTAAGAAGAGGCACTTGGCTCTGTGGACCCAGCACAAGCTGGCAGCTAATACCAGACTGGGGCATTCACCCATATAACCGGCAACTATAGCCAACATGTTATCCCCTTCCATGACTGTTAAGCCCAGTAGGAAATAAAACATGTGCAGTAGTGCGGCAATAAGAGCAGAGGATTACTACAGGCATGATGAGGTGGAGGACCATAATGGCTTTGAAATGTTGTTCAGTGCTGGTGAGAGTAGCAGTTTTTGCGGTGGTGGTGGTGGTGGTGAATGCAGTATGTCTAGTGCAAGTGGTACATCAACCCCTGCTGTCAAATCTGGAAAAATAACATAATTTCTGGGTTTGTCATCATCACCTGTGCTACCACCTTCATCAAATGTCCACACTCCACCCCCTGCCAATGCCATTCATCACAGAGCACAACCATTTGTGACCAACAAAATACCCTGTATAAAACATTTAAGTCAGCCCACGTTACAGAGTGTTTTTGCACATAAGCTGAAGTACCCCCTCAATTATACACTGTCACATGAACTTAATGCAGCTGTAGCGGAAATGCTGGCAATTGATCTTTTGCCCTTCTCCTTTTTGGAGAATTCTGGGTTCCGGTGGTTTGCTGCCCATTTCTGTCCAAAATGGAAAGTCCCATCCAGGACATAATTTAATACCTGTGCTGTTCCTGAGTAGTTCCTCACAGTCTCAGACTCAGTAAGACATGCCCTTCAAAATTCCTCCTCTCCATTCATCCATTTGAGTATGGACATGTGGACAAGTGGCAAAACAGCGGGCAGTTCATATCTGTGCATAACTGCACACTGGGCACAGGTGCCGGGGGTTGTTTGTGATTTTGGTAGTGTGAATAATCAGTGCAGTAAGGTGGATTGTCGCGGTAGCAATCTTTCTGGAATTCACCAGCATGCAACAAATGCTATGTGCAGTGTGACCTGTTCACGCACTGGTGAGAACATGTTGGACATGGTACTGACTGAAATTGACAGATGACTAAACTCTCTGTCTCTGAGAGCTGGGTTCATAGCAAGTGACAATGGGTCAAATGTGGTGAAATGCATCACAAATTTCGTGTTCTATGCATGGCCCACTGTTTAAATCTTGTGGTTCTGGAGTTTCTGCAGCACCCTGACATAAAGGAAATGCTAACCATTGCCCGACGTATCTGCTCTCACTTTTCAAGATCTGGAAAGGCCTGCCTGCCTCAACACTGCTTGAAGTTGGAAGTTGTCACCCGATGGAACTCCATGTTATACATGGCAAAGAGGTTGCATGAACAATACAAAGCTATCTCAAAATATCTTGTTATGCACACTAGCCGTGACAGTTCTGAGGCCTCCATGTCTATGACATCTGAACAGTGGCACCTCATGGACTCTGTAATAACAATTTTGCAGCCTTTTGAACATGCCACACAGGCAGCGAGTGGCAAGTCTGCTTCCATTAGCCAATCAATTCCACTGCTGTGGGTGCTGAGGCAGACATTGGTGAATGTACAGCATAGCATTGATGTTGCCAGAGATGGTGGTAGCAGTATGTTGCTGCAATACATGCTGACAGTATTTGACCAGAATTGTCACATTGTGAGCATTCAGTGTAGTGACAGCTTTGCCATGGCAACAAAGATGGACCCACAATACAAACGTGGAATTGCATCAGTACTGGAGGGAGGGCCTGAACAGGTAAAAAATATCAGTGGTCAACTGGTTCACTTGTTTCATGGGGCACAGAAGTCATGTGCCCAGGTGTGCAAACCTCAGCAGCATAATCCAGCTGAAGGTGTAGCTGGAGGACCAGCAAGCATATCATGCAAGGGTAAGGGGACTGTAGTTCCAGGTGGTCTGTCATCCAAAGTGGGTCAGGGAGGCATCAACCCACTTTGGGAATCTTTGTCCCAAGAGGGTATTTGTGAAATAAATTATTCCAGAGAACAGGCTGATGCATCAACAATTGGACTTAGTGCTGCACAGATAATGGTTGAGTCATATTTGTCTGAAAACAGCCATCGGACAATAAGTGAAGATCCTCTTTTGTACTGGAGTGGAAAGGTCAGTGAATGGCTAGAACTGACTGCAGTGGCACAGAAGTACCTCACATACCCACCCTCCAGTGTAAGTATTGAGAGGATATTCAGCTCAACAGGTGCAATAGTCAGGGATCATCAGACAAACCTGTCTCCTGCAAATGTTAGTTTGCTAACATTCATTAAAATGAACGAGAGGAACATACCAGCACAGACTGCAACCTTGCTATTTGTACCCCAGCCTAGTCATGGTGGTCTTGCTGATGTGGAAATGGAGCATCCTGGTGGCACTGGCATGGCTGCATGAAACGACCCACCACCGACGTAGATGATGACACAATGGAGAAAGAATTTCCCAGTGGTCAGACTTCAGACATCGATGACTGTGAGGGCAGTTTTCCTTATGAGGATGATGATGTGGTTAATGTTAGCAGGTTTTAACTGCAGTATTTAAAAGGCAGTGTGCCCCCCCACCCTGGACCACCACCACCGGAACTGATGTTATGCAAGTCTGCCACCATGAGTCTGTCTGCCCCTCCAGAGACCACTACCACCACAACCGGGACTGATGTTATGCAAGTTTGCCACCAAGAGTCTGTCTGCCCCCCACGGACTACTGCCACCACCACTGGGACTGATGTTATGTAAGTCTGCCACCATGAGTCTGTCTGCCCTCCATGGACCACCACCACCACCGGGACTGATGCTATGCAAATCTGCCACCATGAGTCTGTCTGCCCTCCATGGACCACCAGTCCACTAATGCACCACCACCACCAGTTTCTTAATATTTAAACCATAAAGTGAGTATGTGCACTCATGTTTGTTATGCTGCCTCACTTCCTTAAGTTGCATGTTTTGTTTTCTGTAGCTTTTCAGAGCCGCAGCGGCAAAACACATATGGTACACTTCTTTTGTTTCTTTTAGAGGAGAACAAAAACAGGCTCCATCACTAATAATTGTTGGGAAAGATGCTGTAGTTATACAGTACAGAGAGGAACCGATGTAATGTCCATGTGAAATCCCTTCTGGTAAGTATGAAGATTTTATTTCATCCATTTCATTGCTTTGTAAAGACTACATACGAACATACGAAATATACCAGCAGATAAAGGCCTAGAGGTCTATCAAGTCTGCTCGAATGTGCAGCTAGCACCCCTTATTCTCAGCTGCCCTTCCCTTCCACCCTTCCCCTTCATTAACCCTCACCCTTGTCCTGTCCCATCCTCGTTTGAAGCAGTCCACTGTTCTACTGCATACCACTTCAGCAGGTAACGCATTCCACCAAGCCACCACCCTCTCTGTAAAAAAGTGTCTCCTCATCTCCCTCCTGAACCTTCCTCGCTCCAGTCTCATATCATGGCCCCTGGTGGCCTCCCTCCTTACTTTGTACAGCCCTCTGTACCCATCTTGTTTATTCCTTTCATGTATTTAAAGGTTTCAATCATGTCACCCCTGTCTCTCCTCTCCTCCAGTGAGTACATGTTCAACTCCTTCAACCTCCTCTCGTATGATAAGTCCCCCAGCCCCTTGATCATCTTTGTCGCTCTGCGCTGCACCCCCTCCAGTAAGTTAATGTCCGTCTTCAGATACGGACGCCAGTACTGCACGCAATACTCCAGGTGTGGTCTAACTAATGACCTATACAGTGGCAGAATCATCTCCTCCCTCCTCGAGGATATACCCCTTGCAATACAACCCAGCATTTTGTTGGCCTTTGCAGCTGCCTTCCTACATTGTGCAGAGTTGATTATTGACCCTGTAATGAGCACACCCAGATCCTTTTCCTCCTCTGTCTGGGCTAGCTGCACTCCCCCTAGCTGGTAACTCCTCCTTGGGTTCTTCATCCCAAAATGTAGCACCTTGCACTTTTGGCATTAAAGCCCAGTTGTCAGGTGTCTGACCAGGTTTCAAGCTTTGCCAGATCATCCTGCAACCCTGCCATCCCCTAGGTCATCCACCACCGCACCTACCTTGGTATCATCAGCAAACAGACTGATCTTGCTCTTGATGTCCCATGATATGTCTGCAATGAATATCCCAAACAACACTGGTCCCAACACTGAGCCCTGTGGAACACCGCCGTCACTGCCCTTGGGTGTGAGAGCTCCCCACCCACCACCACCCTCTGTTGCCTTCCCTGCAGCCAGTTTCCTACCCATCTCACCAGCTTTGCACCCGCCCCTGTGCCTACTAACTTCCTTCCCAGCCTTCCATGTGGCACTGAGTCAAATGCCTTACTGAAGTCCAGATACAGGACATCCACTGCATGGTCCCTGTCCAGTTGCCTAGTTACCCAGTCATAGAACTCGACCAGGTTGGTTTGGCAGGATCTGCCACGTGTGAAGCCATGCTGTCTGCTGTCCTGTAGTCCTTTGGCCTCTAGGAGGTCTAAGACTGCTGAAAATATTGCACACAACAGGTTGTCTTAGTAGTTGACAAGATGTGTCTCTGAAATGTAACTTGACAATAGGGATTAAGATTTGAGAACCAGGGAGGGACACATAACAATGAAGTTGTAACTTGTAAGGAGTCATTCATTTCTTTTTTTAGGAAATGTCAAGATACTTTGCTGTTCTGTCAAAGTGGCCCTATCCAAAAAAGTTCTTCAACATCATGCACACCCCTCTCCCGAGCTTGGGCACTCATGCAACATGCAGAAGCCGTTCCATTAGATGACCATGACCATCATTAACAACCGGACTCCAGAAGGATGCTGATGAAATCTGTGAAAAAGTAAAAAAATAAGAAACCATTGCAGACAAAACTGAAAATATGATTCCCACCACCCCCCAAAAAAAGAAATACTTACCTTCATGTGCTTGAGAGTTATCCGTATCCATTTAAGTGCAAAAATTTCTCATTGAGCACTGGAATGTGCACACCAACAGTTTATGAGTCACCTGTGTGTGATGCAGAAAAATAGCATGAGTACATGAGTACATGCTCATGTCAAGTTCAACCCTCCTCATCATCAGCTACAAAATATACAACCATATATCTATCTATCTATCTATCTATCTATCTATCTATCTATCTATCTATCTATCTATCTATCTATATATATATATATATATATATATATATATATATATATATATATATATCTACAAGCCAAGACTACTATTAGTGTACACATTTCAATCCAGTTGAGTTGATCACATTTCATTTGGTGGGATTGTCTTGCACAACACACTGGATCAGCAACACAAACCTCATAGTCATCATTTTATACTGGGGTATGTACTGAAACAGTCTCTTTTCACTTCTTTACCACTTGACAATTTTCTGCACACACGGAGGATGCATTGTGGGCCTGCAGAAAAAATCTGGGGACTCTGTGCCATCACTGCATACATGACTGAGTGTGCCGTTAATTCTGGGGGACTTTGTATGTGCTGAAACAGTCTCTTTTCACTTTGTTACCACTTGTCCATTTTCTGCACACAAGGAAGATGCATTGTGGACCTGCAGAAAAAATATGGGGACTCTGTGTAACTTTAGTGTGTTCTGTGATTGTTGCTGTGAGCTCATAGTCATGATGTCATAGTAACATTTTTACAATTAAAGCAACATTGCAAGATTGTCCTCACAGTTCTGAACTGTACTTTTTTATGCTACTTTAAATTGCCACAGCAACCACTACTTATGTCCGAGTCGTCAGTGACTTGAATTATACTCACAATTTATGTCTGCTTCTCTTACTCCTAATCTTTTCCATATATAAAACCAAAATGAGCATGTCTTCCAATATTGTTCTGACCAGCTTTGTATTTATTTGCAGCTGCTTTTCAATAACTATTGTTCCATGGTGTCGTATAAAACACTGACTGATGCATAACTGTTAGTTAACAACAAAAGCGATATATGACAATTACTTTATGTGATGGAGAAAAGCAGAAGAAAACAATGACAAAGACCTGCTAACACTCACTGTCAGGAGCACCAGTTTAACAGGAATGCTCCTTTCATTATTTCACACATGAAAAAAGGTAGTACAGCACATCCAACTACTGCAAATTATCGTATCATTCCAGCCAGTCAGGAAGTAAGTAAAGGAAGTTGTAACAAAGCATTAAAAAATATAGGTCAGAGTTATCAACAGATTGTTGCGCTGCTGCTTTACAGACAGTCACCACATTACAAAGTTATGGAGATCCATATGAACTAATATGTGGGGGTATTACTACCACTGGAATATTTCTTGCTCCACAGAGTGCAATACATGTCTGTGAAAATCGCCCATAATTTCATTACAGTGAGTCACATAACGGAGGAATTAACAATCTGAAAAGCAACCCACATTTGTGCCACACTGTCTTAGCAGCATTAAGACGTGATGGCAGAGGGAGCGCAGGTGTATGCTACACTATACAGAATGTCCAGCAGCTATCCCAAGCAATGCTTCCTAATGTTATAAGGTTCACTTTGTGGTGAAATGTGGGATGTTTCAAGACTCTTCTTACTGGAAATGTGGCCACACATTTCACAACAAACTGACCATTAACATAAAGAAACATTTGCAAACCTGCACAATCGTATATTCACAGTAAGGAGCATGCACACACGGTCTCCCTGCCATCACGTCCTTATGTTGCTCAGAAGGGAGGCAGAAAGTGGGCAGATTTTCAGAATGGGAATGCCTCTGTCATGTGACTTACTGTAATGCATTTACTCATGGTTTTAAAAAAAATGTATTGCAATATGTAGTGCAAGAAAGATTCCCTTGGAAGGGAAAATGTGTATCATTTAATAATAACAAACAAAAAACACACAACAAAAGTACAACACAGTAGTGGAGTGGGGACAAAGATGTGGGCGTGGGGGCGCAAAAAACAATACCAGGACTTACTATGTCTGTGGGATGCCATGGTGGTCCAGCAGCAGGTGCAGCACTGAAAGTATTTGCTGCTGCTGTGCTTCCACTCTGGTAACCTGCTGCTCCAAAGCAATCAAATGCTTGTCGTTTTCCTCCAGTGCTGCCCACACCAGGAAGAGGTCAGACTAGCTAACAGGGCTGTGCCGGGGTCCACTGCATTAGGTAATCCAGGTAGTAGGGCTGATGGTGGACAGGGTGGTTCTGGTGGCTGTGGTGGCAGTGGTGGTGGTGGTGGTGGAGCACCTGATGTAGCCCTCCTCCTCCTTTGGCAGCGGTGACTGCTGTGAGGCACATCTCCCACCCCTGTAGCACCCTCAGCCACTGCCACAGATGCCAGCAGGTGGATGCCTGGCCCTTCCGTGGCAGCCTGCCACTCTGCCCTGTGGTGATTCATCATGTGTGTGCGCTGGCCACCGGGTTCAAAATGTGTCCTGGGGGCCCATGGCACACCAGCACACCACACACAGAACACTGCACCACTGTGCTGTCTCCCTCCACACAATTAAAAACTCCCACACTGGGGAGCTGCGGGGAGACCAGACACAGTACGCACTTGTTGGGCACGAGTCCCACCACCACCCACAATTGCTGGGGCCACCTCCTGTGGCTGTGGAGGTGGTGGAGGGGGTACTGCTGGAGCCCCAACAGCTTCTGCTTGTGGTGGTGATGGAGAAGGTGGATGAGCAACAGCCACCAGTGAAACTGGTGCTGCTGATGCTCCTGTTGCTTTTGCAGGGGAAGCAACACTGGCCAGGAGTCTGGAGCGGTCCAACATAACACGACCACCCTGTCCCCTACTGATCCGCACTCCTCCCCTCCTAACACTCCCACGTGCCAGGGACTTACCTTCTCTGACTCCATTGTGACCTTCCATCCTCCTGGGTCCACAGGACGGTACACACATGCACACACACACACACACACACACACACACACACAAAACAAAAGCAAAACTTATACAAAAAAATTCACTAACCAAGAAAAAACACTAAGACAATACAAACACTAAATAAAATAGCTTTTAAATAAGCTTTTTGATTTTTATGGCAGGAACAAGAAATGACTCCGAGAGCCAAACAAACTCCTCTCCTCTCATAATTTTGCTTTCTCCCTGTACAAATGTAAAGGAGAAAGTGAAACTGCTTCTCTGACTCACTTCCTTCCTGTCTGGCTAAAGCATGTGACTTACAGTACTGCAGGCCATGTGATGTGCCTATTTTCTTCTCACTTTGCCTTATTTCTCGTTAAGGCATAATAAGAATGAGAAGTGGTAATGATAACGCAAAGTGAGCACTTTACAGGGTCCACTTCGCATTGTGCTCCACAGACACGAAGTGGACACTTCACGACCACTTTGTGGGCAGATTTATAATTTGCAGCATCTCTAATGGCTACCTATGGGTACTTTCAGGTTGGGTATTTGAGTATCTGTCCATGTCTAGTAAAAACCAGGTTATAAATCTGTTTGCTTGTTACAGCAGTCAACAGTACTCTTTTTAACCTGCTGGGAGAATATAGCTGTACTATAAAAGTATGATAACTTTAAGTGCTCCTGGTACTTAGGCTGAACTGCAATTGTTTTGTGCTTTATAACTGTTTCATTAATTTTCTTTTTACAAGTGCTTATACTCTATATAACTCCTATGTACTTGTCATGGGAGGTATACTGCATGTACTATACCACACCTCTGTTATAAAAGTCAAGGAGTTATAAACCTTTTCCTAGTTGATGTGTTTAGAATCGCTGTTGCTTACTTAACTACTTAGCTTATGACCTGCTGTGTAGCACACATTCTTAAGTGCACTTAGCTAATTCTTTGCTGCTGAGTATTCCCAACCCCTATGTGCTCTGAGTCCCCTCAACTCCCATGAAAATTACACTGTTCTATTGGTTATTAGTCTACTTTACTGCCCTTAACTTTCTCCCACCTTATGACTTTATGTAATGCCAGCCTTAAATTATGTTGATAGTAACCTACCCCACTAACTCTGATTTTGTCATGCCCAGTGCCCTAATCAGACTTCAGTGGAGTATTGATTATCTTGCTCACTCACTCTAAAAAAACATTATCTCATATCCAGGTAAGTCAATAAATTCCACTGGTGTTTTCCCATTGCGAGAACTCGACTGAAAGCCAATGCCCTTGTCCTTCTGGTTCAATCCCTCTTATTGACTGCTGGAGACATCAAACCCAACCCTGGGTGTGCTCAGTGGATCTCCTTCTCTGTCTCCCTTCCCCCCAGCTATGGGCACTTTTATGAAAATAGCCCATTTCAATGTTAGAAATCTCCTCCACAGTTTGGATGCACTTACCATTTGGGCTTGCCACTATCAGCCTGATATTTTTTTGTGTCTCTGAAACTTGTTGAGCCTGCCCCACCCATTAATCTCTTTGCTTTAGCAGGCTACAGCTTCATATGATGTGATAAAGCCTCTTCTATGTGAGGGGGCACAATGATATATTACAAGGCCCACTGTAACATCTCCACCCCATGCTTCTGCCTTCCCCTATTTAGCCAACCTTCAAACTGTGTCATGGTACCCTGAACATAAGTAACACTAAGACACTTCACATCTTCTGCTATACTTACCACCTGCCACTAGCCACCAAGATTTCCATACCTTAAGTAGTACCAGAGGTCCCCATGCCCATCACAATAATTTCATCCTCCCTTGTGATTTTAACATTGATTGGTTAAACTGTAACAAGCATATGCTTGAGTGATCCCTCAGCAAGCTGTTCCTCATTCAACTAATCTCTCGCCCCACCAGGTTTTCCAAGAATGGGGAATGCACCGCCCTCATTGACTGGGTGCTAGTCCCGAACATTGATAGAATTACCTGTTCAGGTGTATTCCCAGGCTTCATCAGAGAATGTACTCCAGTGTACTGTGTGTGGTGGGCAAAAGCCCCAAAGACTCCCACCCCACCTGATCCAGGTTCGTGATTTTTCTCACTTAGACTCATCCCACTTTAAAACTGAAGTAGTCCACTTGGATTGGTCTTACCTGTGGGTGACTTCTGATGTTGATCAGCCTGTTTCTCAGTTCAACATTACCTTCATAAGTGTCCAGGATAAATTTGCACTCCTCACCACTAGGAGGGTCCATGGTCCAACAACTTAATGGCGTGATCACCATCTATTATCCTTTCTAAAAAAGAGAAACAAAAGTTTATCTACCTTCAAGGCTACCAACTCCTTCAACTGGACTACCTACAGAAACCTCAGAAATAAATATAAATAGATAATTCAACAGAGAAAAAGCTGCTTCTGTTAAACACAATTTGTCCATTCCACTAGTAACCCCCATCAGTTCTGGAGTTGCATAAAAAAAACCCTGGTCCAGGATGACATCCGCACACTACTAATATTAAGGCCAGGGGTGTAAACTGTAAAAACCCCTCCAAAATCTCAAATATATTTAACAAATTCTTCTTGAACCTCACTGCCTACACTGGGGCTTTTCACCTCTTTTCCCCCTGTCAAACTGCAGCCCCTACTATTGGGCTAGTGCAACATCCTTATATACCTCAAATGTGCAAGAGTCTCTGAGGTATACTGTATAAACTTCTGAGACAGATGCCTGCATTCAAATCTGCCTGCTCTGATGGTATCGAGTACAGACTTCCCAGGCTTGCAGTCTATGGCCTACCTGTTAACCAGAATCTTTAACCTGTTCCTCAACACTAATACAGTACCAACTATTTGGAAAATGTCAAACCTCATCCCTGTTTAAAAAAGATAACAATAAAATTATTAGCAACTATAGACCTATTGCCATTCTTCCAGTTCTCAGCAAGATCCTGGAAAAAATTGTTTCTGCCCAACTAACCTCCTATCTGTCTTTCTACAGTCTCCCCTCCCATACCCAGCATGGCTCCTGCTTGAATCGCAGTTCCACCTCTGCACTGCTTACCCTTACTAATAGTATCTCTAACTCTCTCTATAAAGGAGAACACACTTGCGCCATATTCATAGACCTCATTAAGGCCTTCAATATGGGTTGATTAGACCCTCCGATGTAGCAAACTAAGTGCACTGGGAATCTTTGATGATGCCCTCCTCTGGTTTAGAAGCTACCTGACCAACAGGCTGTAGTGTATCTGGAATGGATCCTCTCAGTCTGAGCCTACCTTTGTCACTATTGGTGTCCCTAAAGTTCCGTACTTGGACCACTCTTTTTTTCTCCCTCCATATCAACTCAGTTCGCCGTTGCTTTACCAACAGTGCCTATCTCCTGTGTGCTGATGACCTGGTCTTAATTACCAGTTTCCAGAATGTGGCTGATATCTACAAACTCCTATCTGCCAATGTACAGGTCATTCAATCCTGGTTCTTTGACAACAGGCTTTTAATGCACCCATCAAAGTCACAGACAATGTTATTTGGTACTGCCTCCCAATTAAAGAACATACCAACTCTACTTTCAGGGACCTGTGACAATGGCACCCCCTGGCCAATGTCCCCTCCTTTAATTTCCTTGTGGTTATGCTTGATCCCGCTCTTGAATTTACTCTCCACATGTAATCCACCTGTAAAGCAGTAAATGTCAGACTCAAACTTGCCTACCGGCCAAGCCAAAATCTATACCCATCAGCCCACCTTGCTGTTGTCAGTGGTATTCTACTTTCCAACTTATCCTATGCCCTGCCCATTTTTTCTTAAGCCTGGAACTCCATCTTACATAAATAGGACATGGCTTACAATTACATTTGTCATTTTGCTCTTATATGCAACAGACTCTCCCACCACTGCACCCTGCTTTCAAAACTAGGTTGACTACCTCCTGCAGCTCAGCATGATCTCTTCCTGAGTGGCATCATTACCAGTGTAATATGAAACCATACTCCCTTATGTCTTGCCTCCCTCCCTCCCTCCTGGTGCCCTATATTAACATCTACCTTCACAGATTCTCAGAGCTTGATCTCCTATCCACACCTAGGACTAGGACCAAATTCAGTGAGACAGCCTTCACTGTTGCTGCCTTGAAACTATGGAATAATATGCAATACCTGCTGACATCAGACACTGTTCAGTTGACTGTGCTTTCTGGACCCAATATTGCTTTCACTTACTGCAGCTGGCAGTAGGCTCCTGTTCCTAGTCTCAACTTCTGTAATATCTAGCCTCCACTCACGACAGTCACGGCACTTGTCATCTTTAATAACTGCTAAGCCTGCACTTCTTAGCTTTTTGCCAATTACCTTTCTCCTATGCTTCCTCAATTGATAGTCTTATACCATATTGTTTAATGTGCTGTTTAACTCATAGTCATGCCGAGTGTTGTTCTCTAAGATTATTAAGTACTCATGCTGAAGTCATTGTCTTGCACTGCATTGTTTTAATGGTTTGTACTCTCCTGCAGGATGCCTGAAAATAGGCAAATGTTTGTCTGGTGCACCTTACCGGGTAAATGAAAGCTAAATAGATCAATGAATAATAGCCCATGGTCATTCCTCGTAAGCCACAGTATCATAAGCACCTTGAAGATTATCCTTCTGGATAGCCTGGCTCCTAGTAACATCACTAATTCAATATATTACCTTTTCTTGTCCTCAGGACTAATTTTCCATATCCAAATACAAACAACAATCAGCTCCTCCCTCTAGCTGCAGAGCTTGGCTATGCATCACAATAATTTGACCTACATGGCAAGCAGGTGATGTAATACCCTCCAATTCTCGAGCTACTTTTACTATGGACACTTCTATGAATTTTCCTCCATTACCATCCTACCCAGCCTTTTCCATTTTAAACTGTCACAGGCAGGTGTATGTCTGGGCAACATTTATGGAAGTGGCTTCCACAGAATTCCACAGTTTTCCCAAAACACATGAAATTCATCTTTAAGTACAGTTTTATTTTGCACATGTTAGCTGCTTATAACTTGGCATTCCTTTGAGCAAGAGATTAGTAAGTTGACCAATGCAGCTTTCCTCTTAGGGTCTATACATTTTCCAAACTTCGTGGCATTCTGTTCACTAATTTTAAAGCTACAGTATAGGTGCTCACAATTTCACAATTTAAGTACATACATAATTCATTAAAATGTATGAATAACTGGCTGATTAAAACTAGGCTTCCTTTAAAGCTAGGGTTTGAAATGTGATACTCATATCCAAGCTGCAATGGACATTCCGAATTAGGGTTGTCATCTTTGGATGAAGCAAAACAAGGATCCTAAGCTCTGCCCCTAGCCCCACCACTTTTCATGACTAACCGTGCATTGCTCTTCCTCCTCCAAAGTCATTTGTTATGTCAGTAAAAGAGAACACTTAAAGTAGCAGTTCAACAAAAATGTTAACACATTGCGCCTGTTAACGTTACTTTCCTCTGTTCTTCCTAATTATTTATTTATTAATTGATTTATTTATGTATTTATTGACATTGGTTTAGCAGATAAACATACAGGTACAGATATAAAATAAATCTCTTTTGCAGATGTGAGCGGGGGGAGGGCCACAAGAGAAATACTGTAACTAGCATACAACAGTATGCTTGATTTATAATGATATATAATAAAGAAATTGTTTTCTATCATGTGTACTTTATATCTTTTTCTGGCTCTGATTCCTTTTCATGCCCACATTACTATTTCGAAAGCCAAAGAAGTGACCATAATTTTTTTCTTGAGGAAAAAATTATTTAAAACATTTAAATTACCCTGACCTCTTCTGTATATGTAAATATTTGATGTAAGAGTATCTGTAAATGGTGCATTTTGCAAATTTACATATGATGTAAATATAACCACTGTAACTGCCACATCATTATAATCTGTAAATGTTTAATCTGTGAATATTTCTATAAATGATGATTTTTTTGTGAATCAGTGAATGATATAAATGCATCCACTGCTACTGCCATGTAATTGTTTATGTTCTACACTTTCCGGGTTGCCCCTGAAAAAGGGACTGCAATGTCTCAGCAGGCTCACCCAGTTACCAAACCACAAATAAATAAATAAATATGCTTGATTTCTGTTTACAAGCAAATGAAAGTGGAAGACAACTCAATCTTTCACTGTTACAAAAGGTGGGGGCATGCTTTTTGCACAGCTTTGCTGCTATGCCACTTTAAGAGGAAGAAAAGAAAAGATTAGGTTAAGTAACTGTTAACTGTCTTAATAGCCATACGTTATACCTCCCAGGTTAACTGCTTTCTCAAACAAAGGGCTATATTGACAACCAGAGTTGTTTGTAACCTGGACTTGCAGCTGAAACAATGAATGATATGACAGAATCTATAGTATTTCAAAAGTATGTGAGCACTCAAAGTGGCTCAAAACCCTGACCAGTACTGAGCAAAACTGGATTACCTGATAAGGACCCTGAAAACCTGATTACCAGGTAAAAAAAAAACCTGACAGGTGACAACCCAATTCCGAATACATCCACTTTCCATCAGAATTGCTACACAATCATTCCAGATTTCCCCATTATGCAATTACAACATATTTTTGGGATATAAAACAATTCAAATTCACAAACAGCATAATACTATTTTCTAAATTAGAATAGTTTATCATCTGAGCTGAAATAACAGAATATTTAAGAAATATTTCTCCAAGTAAAGCAACAATTAGTTTAATTACTGTATATGTATTTGTTTCTTTGAATTAAAACAGAATGGGGGCACTGGTCTTAAGAAAGTGCCTACCAACAAAATGTTTACTGATTTCTGAGTGACTAGTGGAATCGATAAACCATACTAAAAACAATTTTGAATCAAATGCAGTTGATAACGCTTTGTACACCATCCCCAGATGAATCTCTACCTACACATAACTAGTGCATGTAAAGAGCATATGAACATATGAAATTGCTGGCAGAAAAAGGCACACAGGTCTATCAAATCTGCCCGATTGTGCAGCTCTTAGTTTCATATCACTACAGCTGCGCCACCCCACCCAAACCCCTCCCTTCCTCCTCTTACCTGATCCGTCCCTCCTTAGTGTTCTTGTCTGTACTAATCCTGCCCTTGACTTGATCCCAACCCCGCTTAAAGCTATCCACTGTCCTTTGAGTGACTAACTCCTCCAGCAGTGTGTTCCAACCTGCCACCACTCTCTCTGTGAAGTAGTGCCTCCTCATCTCCATTCTAAACCTTTCCCCTTCCAACTTAAGACTGTGCCCCCTAGACTGTGAACCTTCCCACCTTTAAATGGGACACTCCTCTCTTCCTCACTTTGTTTATGCCTTTCAAGTACTTAAAGGTCTCTATCATGTCCCCTTTTCCCCTTCTGTCTTCCAGCGAGTACATGATGAGCTCCTTCAGCCTTTCCTCGTACTGCAACACCCCTAGTCCCTTGATCATTTTTGTAGCCCTACGTGCACCCCATCCAATAATCTCCCATCCTTTTTAAGGTATGGGCACCAGTACTATACACAGTAATCCAACTGTGGCATCACCAGTGATCTACACAATGGCAGGATGACTTCCTCCTTTCTAGAGGTGATCCCTCTAGCAATGCACCACAGCATCCTATTTGCTGTTGCTGCCGGCCTCCTACACTACACCAATGCCTTCATTTTCCATATAACTACTACCCCCAGATCCTTTCCTCCTTTGAAGCTGTTACCTGAACTCCCCCAGCCAGTAGTTGTTCCTGGGATTTTTGGCTCCGAGGTGCATGACTTTGCACTTCTTGGCATTAAACCCCAACTGCCACTCCCTAGACCAGTGTTTGAGTTTAGCTAGATCCTCTCTGAGTGCTTGCCTCTCCTCCACATTGTCCACTTTTTCACAGACCTTAATGCCATCCAAAAACAGGCTGATCTTGTTCTTGACCCTCACTGCAATGTCTCCAATAAAGACCTTGAACAAAACAGGGCCCAGCACTGAACCCTCTGGTACCCCACTCATTTCTGGCCTTGGCTTGAGTGTCTTACCCCTTACAACTACTCTCTGTTATCTGCCCTACAGCCAGCTCTCCACCCAGCTCACCAGTTTTTCCCCTGCAGCCATGTCACTCAGCTTGCTCATTAACCTCCTGTGCAGCACCAAATTAAAAGCCTTGCTGAATTTCAGTTACAGAAGATTAAAAATGATCAAACTAATCTGTATGTGTCTCAGTGGTGCTCTCCTGTTTGTATCAACTGACCCTCGATATACAGTAAATTAATTTATTTCAAACATACTTATCAGAAAAGACATACTAAACTTATATCAGCTCATTTCTAGATATGTCTTGCCTGAGGTAGGAGGAGGAAGGAATAAAGTTAATTAGAATATACTAAAAATTGCAATTACAATAAATAAAGCATATAACAATAAATAAAGATAAATGTACCATCATATCAAAAAAGGAACATATCCACAGAAACAGCATTAGTGCACAGTAATACATAGCAGCTGAGTTGTAGTCAATAGTACAGTAACAGAGCTGGTCCATGTAGATGCATTAAATGCATACAGGGGTTGGGGGAAGTCAGGTACATTTGCAGGTATGACATGAGATGCCATGAAGAAGGGTTTAGAGAAAATAGGACAAGTTGCAGAGTGATTAGAAGGAGGAAGAGAAGACCAGAGTTTAGGGAATCTGAATGAGAAGGCAGCTTGATCTGCAGGGAATTTTTTAAGGTGAAGAAGGAGAGAGAAAGAGAGAAGAGAGAGAGTTAGAGTTGCAGATGGAGTACACAGGTGCAGAGAGACATTAGAGGATGAAGTCAAGGGGAACAGTATCATTTTGAACCCCACAGTCAAGTGTAGGGCTCGTCCCCTCCCAATTAGCACTTTGTGTGCAAAAACATTTTTTCTTTCTTACTGTTTACTGTGTTATAGTAGATAACATCTGTCTGATTCTGCTGACTCCCACGCTGAAATTTTCTGTAACCATAAATCCCAGAATCCCCTGCAGCTGATACCAAAGCTAGTCTGCAGCACTGGGCAATTCAATAGCTTGATGTGCATGTTAGAGCTTTCGTAATCTCCAATCCAATTTTTGTCAATGCCGCTGTTCTCCATGTGCCAAGTACAGTCCTTTGTGAAGGTAATTATCCCCAGGAGGACAGTGGGAGTGGCTAACTAAAGATCAGAGCTTGTACGAACCCCAGCATGTATTTCAGGTTGTTTAATCATCTACAGCTGCAGCCAAGTTCTGATGTTAACTGCAAGGGATTCTGATAATGTTGGTTACAGAAAATGTCAGGGTGAGAGTCACCAAGATCAGCCAGATGCAACCTAATATAATATACTGCAGTAAACAGTTAGCAAACAATGCATTGACACACAAACTGCAAATTGGGACCAGCTCAACACTTGGGTATGAGGATCTTAATGTTGTCTGTTTCCCTTTAAGGTAAGGTGAGAAGGTGCCAAGCCAGAATTTAAAGATAAAAAAGCTACAGTAAAAAAATCTGTCTGGCACTGAGGTAAGGGAGAGATGGAAGGTGTAAAAGGATACATGGTGAGAAAGTTGGGGACAGTCCAGAGATAAACAGCAAAAGGAATGAAGGGGGGTTATTGTCTGACTAGTGTGGATTTAGCAGTGGCTTTGTACACAGTGTCACCAAAAACTGAAAATTAGAAAGCTCATCATTGAGGTAATTTCTCTGCAAGCAAGAAGCTGATTACAGTCTTTGTTCCTGTATAGACCACTGAGTTTATGGTGGAATTATTTGTGGAGGGCACTCACATGTAGGGAAATTGAGATGATGGTGCAAGCAAACTCCAAGGTTTTTAAGGGGAGAGACATCCTCAAACAAAGCACCATCTAAGGTATAGATATAGGGTGAAAAGAAAGAATCTGGCTAGCCCCTAGGTGGTGCCAAAGGTTATAGAGACTGTTTTCTTTGCACTGAGGGACAGTTTGCATGAACTATGGAACCCTGATTGAAGCTGAGCAGCCACCTCAGGGAAGAAGGAGCCAGAGATAAAAATCATACTGTCAACTGCATACATGTGGAAGGCAGTAGCAGTACAGGCATTAGAAAGGTTGCTCAAGAAAAGGGAGACAAGAATCTTGTCCATAACAGAGCCACAGAGAAGCCTATGCAGATAGGGATGGGAAGATGATGAGAGATAGTGTCACAGATTGCAATAGGTGCAGTAGTTTGGGGTCAAGGCCATCAGGACATAGACCCTTGAGATGATTTAGTGCTAACAGGGCCTTATCAGATGCAGGAGGAGTAGTTGGTGTGAAAAGAAAAGGAGTGGGGCAGAAGGAAGAAGGGTAAGGGGAGGGGAAAGAAGAAGAAGGAGAGAATGATGAATAGAGGCTACTAGAAGGTAAAATTAGGAGTCAATGGATTTGGCAACTTCAAAATTGTCAGAGATGGTGGAGTTATATAGCTTGAGAATATGGACAGAGACTGATGGAGATGAGAAGAAGGAGTGGATGACCTTTAAGAATGTATAGAATGGCTTAGACTGCTCTGGAAGGTGAATGCAAAGTATTTAGACTTTGCAAGTCTGATAGGTTTGGTACTGGTGTTGAGAAAAGTTGACCAGACTGGCAGGTAAGGCAGAATCCTTGTAATCCCACCAAGCTAGATGACTTAGTCTGAAGCAGGCAAGCTGCTAGGAAGAAATCCAAGAGAGGAATAATCCTCTAACACTGGTCTAAAGGGAGCATAGTAGTCCCAAACAGTCAGACATTTAGAGTGGAAAATTTGGCCAACCAACATCATTTCTATAATTCCAATGTCATCAACGCCATCAGATTTTTAATGTTCAATTTCATTCCTGCTAAGAAGCTTCCTTTTGTTAATAACTGAACTGGATTTGTGGTAAGGAGGTCTTATCAGACTAACCATATTGCATTCTTTGACTGGACAACCTGTGTAGTCAACTAGGGGCATGCAGTAGACTTGCTATACTTCTACACCTTGACTAGTGTTGTCTCTATATTGTGCCCTGACTGGAAAGCAGACTGGAATGACACATAGATGTCAAAGGCAGTGAATGTGCTTCAAACTGAATGGCCACTACTTTCTCAAAAATCTTCCCTAAAAAAGTGAGGTTAGAGACAGGTCTATAATTCATGAGACAGTCCAGGTCCAGAAAGGGTTTCTTAAGGAGGGGTTTCACTATTGCTTCTTTGAGAGCAACAGGGAACATACCTCTTGAGATGGAGCACTGGACTATTTCAGTGAATACTGGGCCCAAAGACCCCACACATCCCTTTAAAAGCTGTGTTTGGGAAAGGTCCAGTTCACAATATGTAGGCCACTGCTTTGAGATTATCTTGCTAACCTCATCCATCCCATTAAGATGAGTTCATCTCAGAAAGGACTGACTCTGTTTACACCAGAACCAACACTGCAAGCTCTATAATATCCCACTGTGGAGAAACCTGTTCTGATGGAAGACATCATGTAAGCAAAGAACTGAGCAAACTCATCACATTTTGCAGCAGACAATGATTTTACCAACCAGAGGCAGGAGGCATGAATAAACCTATCTACCATCCAAAAAAGCAGAACTGGTCTGTTACTTGCTGCAGCAATCTCCCTGGAAAGGAACTCTGCCTTAGTGTGGGAGTGTATCCTTTGGTATCCAATATAATCAGTCTTCAAAGCCAGTCTGTCCTCCTCGGAGTGGGACTTCTGCCAGTGGCATTGTAACATCCATCCCCAGGTCTTCAAATTATTAAGTATTCTAGTTACTGAGCAGGATGAAGAAGGTGGAAACAGACAACAAAAGGGGGAATACAGTAACCATAGACTCCAAAGTGCCAATAGGTTCCGGGATATGATAGGGTAATATGGGCAGACTAGATTGATGGCTTGTCTTTTTCTGCTGTCATTGTCTATGTTTCTGTGTTCAGCTGAACTGTACTCCAACTGGTTATTATTCTGGATTTTGTTTCACATAGGAAATGGAATTGTAATACAGTTCCAGTACACACAGTACAACTAGTTTGTTTGATTAAAACTACTGTTCTTCTTATGGCCCTTACACTTTAGGATTTGACCCATCTCACCATTCATTCATAGTCAGTCTGTCATATCCATCCTGCACCATAGTGTTTGAGAAAGAATATTATGTAAAAAGAGATTCTAGCCATATCAGTCCTTGGAAAATAGGAAACGCTGGAAGGTTTGATATCTTTTATTGGATCAAAAAATGTCTTGTACAAAGGTGGAATTGTAAACAAGCTTTTGGGGGACTCACAGGTCCCTTCTTTAGTTGATTAACAAAACTGAGCAACATAAGCAGTATTTGTATCTACTGTGGGGCAATTTATAAAAATGATTGAAAAGAATTACTTGAAAGGTAGAATTGCAGAACATGTAGCTAGAAAGTGATAAAAGGACACAGAACAATGAGGCCTTGAGATAAAAGTCAGTTTAAGTAGCAACGTAAACAAGCATTTGTCAATGCCAAATGTTGTCTTACTGGCACTGTCATTGGTAGTGCAGGAGTTTGAGAGACGCATAACAGGAATGGCAGTGAAGCATGGAGCTGACGCCATGTCCACCCCACCTTGCAGAGGCTGACAGGCATTGAGGTATTCCTTTGGGTCACTGGCCATAATGCTTGTGCCATTTCACCTTACCCTACCCTGCAGACTCTGTAAAGTGTCAAGTTGTGCCTTGGGGTCATCGGGCCTTATGCTCATACCATTCCATAAGGAAATACATTGAGATGGGTGCAATATACGATAATGGGGTGAACATTGGGGCCAAAGACTCCAAGGCACACCTTGAATTTATTTTTTTGTCTTTGGTAATTAGGTAAGGCCCACTAGGCACAAGTGCCTGTTTTCAGGAGTGACCTGGGAGCACTGGGCAGTTAAATGACTTTCTCAGAGTCACACAGTATGCAAGTAGAGGTTGGGAGAATCAAACCCAGGTCTGGTCTCTGCTGGATGTACCAAGCTCATTCACAGCTCATTACTTTAACCTCTAGACTATACTGCCAGCCTTTGATGCCTGTCATTGGCTGCAGGATAGGGGTGGGAGTGGAATGGCATGAGCATTACAGCTGACAATCCAAAGTCACACCCCTGACACCTGTCAGTCTCTACAGGGTGGGACGTTATGGTTAGAAACACTAACACCCTGGGCGTTTGTTGGTATTTGCATTCCAACTTTTCAACATGAGCTCTCTGTGACCCAATCTCATGAAAGCATTTGGGACCTTCACTTATAAACAGTGGCACTATGGTTTTGTTAATCTGTCCCGAACGTTGATTTCCCACAGCGACCATGCCATTCTGTGCCAGATGTGTGAAAACACGTTTTGGGTGGGTTGCAAAAAATTATAGCTGTACCATTCATGAGGAGGTGTGAAGAAATGGCAATGTTGAAAATCTGGAGTGAAAATATTAAAATTTCTTGAAGTTACAAGTGTGAGTGGAAACTGCACAACACACGCTCATAACACAGTCATTTTGTGGGATGTTTTCACCAAATTTTCAACACAGGCATTTTGGGACCTCCGCTCATGAACAGTGTGATTTTCTCAATCTGTCCTGAACAGTAATTTCCCACACGACTGCGCCATTGTGCGCCAGATGTGCAAAAGCACATTTTGGGCAGGATGTGAAAAATGGCTGCTGTACTGTTCATAAGGAGGTGTGAAAATGGCAATGTCAAAAATCTGGAGTAAAAATATTAAAAATTCTAAAGTTATGAGCGTGCATGTAAACTGCACAATGCAAACTTGTAAAAGTAATTTTTTGGAATTTTTTTCACTAAATTTGCAACATAAGCTTTTTGGGAGCCCACCTCATGAACAGTGACACTGTCATTTCATTAATCATTCCCAAAAGGTGATTCCGCACAGTGACGGTGAAATCACCTTTCAGGACTGAATATAAAAATGATAGTGACTGAGTTCATGAGTAGGGGTCCCAAGAATCCCATGTAGAAAATTTGGAGCCAAAAGTCTCAAAAATGGCCAGGATATCCACCTGATTTGAACCCCCACCCCACACTGATGCCGTTATATAGTTCACCATGATTTTCTTCACTTCATAGTTGGTTTTTGAAGAGTTCTGACATGTCCCGCTCCACCAAAGATCATTGGACCGGGCTCTGGAGCCAAGTATGGAGTGAGTCGGGATGCAGGCAGGTGGAGTGTGCAGAGGGTGGGTGGGGGTTGAGGGAGGGGGCATTCAGAGTCAACAATGGACCATTTTCTTATTTTCAGGAATGGACATCATGGGAAGGTTTTCTTTATTTGCAGGTGAAGTTAAACAACTGCTGGGCATGATAGGGTGGGTTCCCAGTGTGACACATAATGGGAGTGTGTTGGGCCGGGGGCAGAAACATGCCGATGGGGTTGGCTTCGGAACACAGGAAGCACACTGGGGTGGGCTCCCAGTGTGCCACAAAATCTTGAGGGGGTTTTAAACATGCCAACTGGAGAATTGGGCACCCCCATAGTCAGCTTTGTAAGGATTGTGAGAGGTGGACGGCGATAGCTGCCATGTTTATTGAAATGTTTCAGCAGGCAAGGCACACTGTGCAAAGACAGAGTGCTCCCTCATTGCAGCAGCTAAATTCTTTCAAGTTGATGGCATGCTTCTCAAGGGCTGTCATAGATAGCATACACTTTCATTGGTGTCACAGAGACCAGCCCAAAAAAGCAGTGGTGCCATTGGCCACAATACGGCCACACCTTCAAAACCTGCTACTCCAGCAAGCTGTTACAAAATGTTGCTTGTGCTGCAAGCACAAGACAACATAAAGAACATGTATGAGAAGAACTGGGGGGGTGGGACAATTAATGGGGACAGGTCAGTTGAAGATAAAGGGATGCTAGAAAGAGGTAATAAAAAAGTGACCACACTGTAACACAGATAAGAAAGATCTGAGATAAAAGGAGCTGAAAGTAGTCAAAAAGGGTCGATTAGGTAGGAAGTGTTAAGAAATGCATGAAAGCTTTGAAATGTGAAGAAACAAAACAACACAGGACTATATAAACAGATTTTTATATAGACTTTTATCTCTAGGCCTCGTCGTTCTGTGTCCCTTTTATCACTTTCTAGATACACTTCCTGCCATTCTACCCTTTAAGAAATTCTTTTCAATCATTTTTATAAATTGCTCCACAGTAGATATGCTACTTTACTCCCCCACTGCCCTGCACTCCCCTGTGCCACGTTCACCTTGGTGCCCATTCAGCTCATTACCCTCCTTAAGATCATATCCTCTCTTATCTTTCTGTTGCTCCCCCCTAAAACTAGTAAACATTTACTCTGTTGCTCACCCAAGGGATGCAGGCTACCCCAGCTCCTTATTCTCTTGCTCCTTCTAGCATCTGGCAATATCCACTGAAACCCTGGACCTGTACTTGCCCATCCACCAGCCGGCGCCCACCCAGCCACTAACCCACTTTCACTACCAAATGGCCTTAAAATCGTCCACCTAAAAATAAGAAGCCTTGTTCCCAAAATCTCCCTATTGCAACCCATGATACATGCCTATGCCCCTGACATCATTGTGATCACTGAAACTTGGCTGTCCAAAAACATTCCACACCATGCTGTCTCTATCCCTGGCTTTACAATATCAAGACAGGACAGGACCGGGAGAGGTGGCAGCGTGGTTATGTATATCTCCTCTTCCCTCTAGTTCATTCCCTCCTTCACAACTTCTGTTGAAGCATCCCAAGAGGCCCCTTTTTTAAAAATCTTCTATCTCCATACTGTCCCCAACTTCATTGGTGGAGTTTACTGTCGCCCTAGACAGCCGCATTCCAAAGTCACGGACATAGTCTCAAAGCTCTCTTCGTTTGCCAGCGGTGGTGAACTATTCCTCCTGGGTGACCTAAATCTAAAATAGCTGGCCCTATCTCTGGCTAATACCCATTCCACTATCAAAAACTTAAACCTCTATCAGCTGATACTGGAGCCCATTTGTTTAAACCTTAAAACACTAAACTACTCCCTGCTTGACCTGCTCCTTACCTCCCATCCCCATCGAGTAGTGGCCTCCAGGCTACTACCAGACTCTGTCAGCGACCACCATATGACCTTTGTAGTGTGGAAAATACATAGGACTAAACTCCCAGCTAAAACTATTTTCACTAGATCCTTCGCATCAGTTGACCTGCAATCAATGCTCCACGTCCTTGCACAAGCTGACTGGTCCTCCCTTATTACAGCAGCATCTGCTGACAAGGCCCCTGCCTACTTCACCTCTAAGTTTCTTCGGGTTTGGACTTCCTGACCCCCGTCCAGTAAAACCAGGGTCTGTGGCGGGCACCTCACCTGGGTGACTTCTGAGATTCTGGCCTGCCAATGTGCTCATGACTTTGAGTGGCGCAAAGCCAAACTCTCCAACTGCCCTGGTGATCACCAACGATACTGTGAACTTCAGAATGGCTGCACTAAAGCAATCCACCTTGCCAAAGCTGAGCACTTCGAGTCTAACTTCCAAACTAATACAAACAACCCATCTAAATTCGGGAAGGCTGTCCACTCCCTCTTCTCACCATCCTCTAACTCTCCACTACCTATCCTAAGGCACAATCACTCTGTCCTCTCTGAACCTATCGCCATTGCTGAATGCTTCAACTTCCACTTCACCACCTGTTCCTCCTCTGCTAAGCACCCTCCCAAGTCCATTCCCTGCCCTGGTGGCCAATTGTTATGCCCCACACACTGATTCACCCTTCACTGCTCTTCCACCCACCACCATTTCACCCCACAACCTGTCCCTTCCCCCCTGCTCCTTTACCCTGTCCCCCTCCTCCAAACCTCTCACACACCCCTCCCTGTCCTCCTTCTCTCCTGTCTCTCCTGATATTACCCCTCTAGCTCTCTTGGCACTAAACCCTGCCAAAGGCTCCTCACCTGATGGCCTTGACCCTGGGCTCCTCTACCTCTTTGCTCCTGCCATAGCCTACACACTCTCCCTGTTACTAAACCTCTCCTTTGAGACTGCCACTGTTCCCTCTGTTTGTAAACATGCTGTTGTCCTCCTTCCCCTCCTGAAGGGGTGCGACTCCTCCTCTCCTGGAACTATCTCCCTATCTCTCTTCTGCCAACCTTAGCTAAGTTACAAGAACACATAGCCCTCAACCAACTCTCCTCGTTTCTTTCTGACTCTGCTTTCTTCAATCACTTCTGGCTCCAGGAAATCCCACTCCACCACCACCTCTCTGCTGAGATTAACAGACACCATCTCCTCAGGCTTTGACAAATGGCACATTACCTCAGCTATCTTTGTACACCTGGCCAAAGCCTTTGACACTGTCTCACACCCCCTCCTCCTTCACAGCCTTTCAGCTGCTGGACTATCCCCTTTTGCCACAGGATGGTTCAGTGCCTACCTGTCCGGCAGTAAGAATAGCTGATGCTATCTCTACACCCCTGCCTATAACCACTGGAGTCTTCGAAGGCTCAGTGTTAGGCCCCATTCTGTTCTCATTCTTTTTAAATGACCTCCCCCTGGTTTGCTCTGTATCCAGTGTCCACATGTATGCTGATGATGCAGTATTGTTTACCTCTGACAATACTGTCTCTGATGTCACTACCAGACTCCAGTCTGACTTATTTTATTTAGCTTTTGTTGACCAGGTAAGTGCACTAGACAAATTCTGCCTATTTTCAGGCACGACCCGGGGGAGGGGGATACAGATGAATGCCAACTGACCTTGAACCACATTAAGCTGTTGGTGGTATTTTTAGTGAATGAGGGTAATTTGGCCAGTACACCGGGGAAATTCCCCTACTCTTTTTCGATAAGTGCCATGGGATCTTTAACATCCACCTGAACTACCACCAATCCAGGCAGATGGGGCCTCGGTTTAACGTCTCATCCGAAAGACAGCACCTCAGAAGTGCAGCACCCCTCTCATGCTGCACTACAGTGTCAGTACTGGGATATTAACCCAAGTGCCAGATGTGGGAACTAAACCCACAGCCCTCTGATCTCCCGGCCTCAGAGGCGAGTGTGCTACCTACTGAGCCACTGACACTGGCGATCTAACTTCACTAAAGTCCAACTCTGTTTTAGTTCTCATCAACTTTTTCTAAATGCCAAGAAGACAGTCTCCATGTCCTTTGGCACAGGGCAGACTCGCTAGGCTAAGTCACCTCCCCACCTTTCACACCCTTGATGGGACTGTTCTTGAGGACTCCTCCTCTTTCAGGTATCTCGGCATTGGGTGGATCAGATACCTTGACTTCTCTGTACACATTGATGCCATTCTGAAAAAACTAAGGCCCATGCTTGGGGCCCTTACAGAAACTGCAGCTGCATCCCATTTGCCACCAGGCGAGAGTTGGTACAGAAGATAATCATGCCTATTTTCGACTATTGAGACATAGTCTATAGTGCTGCCCTACAGTCCCACCAATCCAGGCTGGACTCTCTCTCTTCAATTCCTTCTGTAGTTTTGCTCTTGATGCCCCTCCCCGCACCCCTCATTATGACCTCTACTGCTCTCTCAACTTCCTTCCCCTACATTCCCAGTGTGTGCTACATGGTGCTAAGTTCATCTCTAAATTCTAGCTTGGATCTCTCCAATTACATATCTCCACCTCTCTTGGCACTCCTACTCACTCCCTTTATTCCCTGAGATCCCAGGCTGACACTTGTACCCTCTCAGTCCCCTACAGAACTACTTCCTCTGGCCAAAAAGCCTTCTCTTACCACTTGCCTAAAATGTGGAATGCACTTCCTTCACAAACCCACCACTCCTTCTTCCTATATTCTCTTATCTCTGCTCTGCACAATTACCTTACTCCTACCTGCACCTGCTCCTGACCACCTCCTTTCCCACCTGTCTCCCTCTCTCTCTCTCTCTCACTTTTTCTTTCCCCCTCACTCTCTTCTTTCTCATCCACCCTACCCCACCTGCACTTGTACTGCCGCTTATAGACTAGCTCTTAAAAAGGTGACTGGATCCTTTGTTTTCACCCTTGCAGCATCTGCATTACCTGTGAATCGCCTGTAATGTATGCATTGTCAACCTTGCATCCTATGCTTTTGATCTGGTACTGATTCTTTATGTATGCTGCTCCTATGACCCGACTGTACATTAAGTGTTACATCAGCCTATTATGTACCCAATTGCCTTGAACCTGTTTTGAAATTGTATGTATGTATTCACCATCTGTTACGTATGTATTTAAGAACTCTTACTCTGCACATCCCTCTCCCCATTTCCCCCAGGACATACCGCGAGACGAGCATTAAGTTGCTCAGTGTATCTTTCCTGGTGAAACAATTCAATAAATAAATACTGCTTATGTCACTCAGTTTTGTTATTCACCTGAAGAAGGGACATGTGAGGCCCCGGAAGCTTCTGTATAATTCCATCTTTGCACAAGACACTTGTTGATCCAATAGAAAGAATATTAGAAAGGATGTCAATCTTTAACCCTCCTAGCCTCTTCTCATGACGCAACCGAAAACAGAAATATTTCTTGTGGTGATGTTTGCAATATCTTTAATTGCAAGGATGCCCACATCTGGAAGAATCTCTCTGTATCTAAAGCTGTTGCTGCTGCAAGACTTTGCTGTGACATATTCCATGAGGCTTACTCCTTACAAGTATAACATGGCACCTACTTGATCTTAACTGATGATCTAGCAAAAAGTTTAAAGGTAAACATGTTATGATTATCCTAAGCCATTCTCAGCTAAGTATGTATGTTCCAAGTATTCAATTTATTAGCTAACTTTAGCTACATTTAACACCGAATCATATTAATATTTTGGAAGACAGAATCTTTATACCTTTCTCTATGTAGATTGTTTTCCCATCCATTTGTTTATGCCAAAAGACAACTTAAAGGAGAATTTTGCTAAATTTGCAAGACATTTTCCCTTGCAAAAGCAGATTTTTAAATACTGAGTCTAATTCTGTTACTGTTCTACCTCTACAGGTTTTCTTATTATCCTTATTGGTGTTTCTGATTTATACACAGATAGTAAGTGCTACTTTAGAACAATGGATGCATAACAAAGACGCAAATTTGCCCATCCTAAATAATTTTGAAGAAGAATAATATAAATCATGTAGGCTATTGAATTGTATCACTCTGAGGTGGTCTTGCTTGATGAACCGGTATATATTGGAACAATTTGTATACCAAGAGGAGTCAGAAGAATCCAACCCCAGACAGTTCTTCCAATAATAAGCTGTTGGTTTGAAAGAGTTCCAGCTTACTGAATAATTTATTGATACAAATGTGAAACAGGTTTGCTTTGAGACAGTAGGTAATAAGGTTGCCAAAAATGGTGCCCAAGATTTCCCACGGAGGGAGCCCCAAAAAGGATTAGAAGCAATGGGGAATCTGTGCCAGCTTATAAAAATATTTGGCATTAATAGAAAATGTTGCCATTATTTCTTTAATAGTAAGAATGGTATGTCCTGTAATAAATTCCTTAAGAACAATGGCTGGCAGGCCACATCACTGCTTAGGTAGTAATGGGTTGCTATAGATACAAAGGTTGGGGTTGTTAAAAAGGGGTTGATTAAGATTCTTTTGGTAGGAAAGAGGAAGAAATTTACACAATTGCACATGAGCTTTAATGTCCCATCCAATTGGGTTGAGCAATAGTCTTTAGGTAATTTAGGCAGGGAGACATATAACAGGGAGGTCAAAGAGATTCCATAAGTTCTTACCAAGATTTAGTGAATTACCAACCAACTAGGGGGAGAAGGTTAATAGACTTTGACTTTGACTTTGACGGCAGATAAGAACCACTAGGCCCATCTAGTCTGCCCATTTCCCTACCTACAGGATAGGCTGCAGATCCTAGTTAACCAACAGCCTATTTCTTCCTACCCACCACAAGAATTGCCTTATGTCTGTCCCATGCATTCTTGAATTCTCCCACAGTTTTAGACCCCACAACCTCCTCAGGAAGGCTGTTCCATGCATCCACTACTCTCTCTGTGAAATAATACTTCCTCACATTGCCCCTGAACCGCCCTCCTTCTATCTTTAAATTGTGTCCCCTTGTTCTTGCAAGTCTCTTTTTCTGAAAGATGCTACCCTCTTGGACTTTGTTGATTCCACTGAGGTACTTAAAAGTTTATATCATGTCCCCCCCCTCCCTTCTTTCCTCAAGGGTATACATATTAAGCTCCTTTAGTCTCTCCTCATATGGCTTCTCTTGCAGACCCTGCACCATTTTAGTTGCCCTCAGAATTACCCCATTGGAAATATTTTACTCCATGTAGGGCGAGATAGTAAGAAAAGAAATCTGGAAGTTGTAGTCCTTCCATCTTATGCAACCTACACAGCTTGTTGTAAGCTCTGCATGGAGGTTTACCCAACCAAAAAAAGGCTGAACAAATTGAGTGGATCTTGATGAACCAGGACTTAGTGAGAAACATGTTAAGCATATTTAAGGGTACAAAGGTTGCAGAAGCACATTCATTTTAATAACATTCACAGTTCACCACAATGATAAGGGTAGTTGGTGCCACCTATATAAATCTCATTCAATTTGCTTAAGGACTGGGTACAGGTTCAGAGCTTTTAATTGTTTTTAATCTTGAGTAATTTTAATACCAAGTTAGGGCAGGGCCTTGGATTCCTGTTGGAGGCCTAGTTTAGGAATTTCTTCTTTGGGACATAAGGGAGATAGTGGAAAAAACACTGTTTTGTGCATATTTAATTTATAGCCCAAAAACTGGATAAATTGGTCTATAATTTGAAGTGCAGTGGGCAATGATCTCCTTCAATTTGCAATATAAATCATAATATCATCCACAAAAGTGAACAGTTTAAATTTGGAATCACCTACTATGATGCCATGAATATTATCGGCTCAATTTATCTGTTGTGTCAGTGGTTCAATATATAAATTAAATAAATAAGGTGATAAGGATTCCTATGGACAACCAAAAAATGTCAGAAAGTTTGTTATTCTATAAAATGCATGCTGAGGGATGTGTATATACCACTTGAATTCGTTGTGTAAATTCTAAAGGAAGACCATATCTTTTAAGGATGTCAAAGAGGTAAGGGCATACTGTGTGATCGGATGTCTTCTCCATGCCTAGGGATACCAACATGAGTCAGTATTCAGCCCCCAGGATGTGGAGAAGAGGTGAAACAATTTGCAGAAGTGATCACTAGAATTATGGCCAGCAGCAAAACCAGCTTGTTCTGGGCCTAAGAAACTAGGCCATACTTTGGATAGGCCGGTAACTAAGATTTTTGTGTATAACTTAACATCAATGTTTAATAAGGAGATGGGATGATAATTCTTAGATCTAGTGTGATCTTTCCCAGGTTTGGGAAGGAGAACAATGTTGGCTTCAAATAAGGATATTTCTTGAATAGGGGAAGAACCCCAGTAATTAAATAATTTTACCAATGAGGAAGCAACTCCTCTTTGAAGGTATTGAAAAAAAGGAACAAAAACCCATTTGGTCCGGGGGCTTTATCTAAGGGGAGGGAGGACATACCCTGTGAGACTTCAGCCTTAGATATAGGGCCAATTAAAAGGTCCTGCTGATCCCTGGAGAGGCTGGGAAGATCTATATGGGCTAGGAAATTATCCATGAGGGCAAAAGGAAAGGGATCTGTGGAAGGGCAGAATTAAGTACCTAGTAAAAAGTTTGGAATATGGTAGTCATCTCTTTTGCATTACTTGTTAAAGAGTTTGTCTGAAAGTGAAATAAAGCAGAAATCCAGCATGATGCATTGTGCTGCCTAAGGTGGAGAGCAAGAAGCTTGCCTGCTTTGCTGCCTTGCCCAACGTAAGTAGCCTTAGAGCATGAAATGGCCTTATCCACCCTGACTGGTGAGTAGGCTGAGTAATCAGCTGTAATCTGTGGTAGTTCTGCCCTGCTCTCCTCTGGGGAAGAGGCTGAGAGTGACTTCTCCAGAGTTTGGATATGATGTAACCAATTGTCAATTTGGGCCTGTTGTTTTCTCTTCCAGACTGTCACCAGACAGATAAGCTCGTTCAGCACATAGCTTTTAAGGCTCCCCAGAAAATATTGTATACTTGGATTGAGTCCTGATTATCTTGTATAGAATGGGATAAAAAAAACTTTAAAATAAGAAACCAAGAAAGAGCCCTTCAGCAGCAAATTGTTTAGGGACCAATTGTGGTGTCAAAGCAATAAATAAGCGGCCTCCATTGACAAGATCACAGGTGAATGGTCAGACAAAACCCGGGTCTGTATCTGTCAATCTTCTAAGAAGGGAGGCAATTGTTTACTAATTAGAAAATAATCTATCTGAGATAAAACACCATGTTGGACAGAGAAAAAGGTACAATTTGCATTATACTGTGTTAAACTGCATGTGTGCAGTCACTGTACTTTCCTGTGTGTGCATACACTGTCTACCTTCCTGCAAACATATATATGCTGACTTGTTGCAGTATTTATGGTATATAGAATAAAGATAAGAATATATAACATATATTTTATTTGTACCATCAGCAGCAATGGATACAATTATACAATATGTTTTCAGAGGTCTTGGGCCAGTGTGCAGCTCAGTCACAGTGCACACATGACTTTCAGGAGATAATAGTACACAAAACTTCTGCTTCTGAACAAACCATACCCACTAGACATGAAATATTGCTGAGACACCCAAAATATTTATGACTACATACCACAAAAAACATTCAATGATACTGCAACTTTTTTGATGGCAAAACAAGGCACACACAAATGACCACTACGCTTTGTCGCTTAAGCCTTCACTAGGCACACCATTGAAGCCCTAACTGGCAAAATGCAAGACTCATTACTGTGTGCCTTGTTTTGTCATAAATACAGTTACAGTAGCAGTGAAACTTTTTAGTGGCATCTATTCATGTGGAGTTATGGCTTTCTGGTTTTGTTAAAGGAGTAGTCAACACAGAATTTGAAAACAACATGTTATGTAGAGCACTTCTGATTTGTATGTAAAGTCTTACTGCATCCTTCCCTCTGTCTGCTATTAGGAATTTTTACTCAAATAGCCTGCTACCTTAATGGTAGTTTTATGAGCCCTGTGGATCTTCTTCAAGTAAAATCATTTTATTGCCTTCATTGCTCTGACATTGCACCCTGTATCATGTGATAGTGACATAGCATAGCCCATAGATTTATCATAAGTACAACAGCAGAGTTGTGTAATTGTTCTTTTGCAGTGACACCAAATGGCAACTGTTAATGCACCTCAGACCTAGGTGAGTGGGGTTTCTGTAAGAAAACTGCTAGTCTGTTACACAGCTCTGCTGTTATGAACTGTGCATTTGGTAAATCAATGGACTCTGCTACATCACTGTCACATGACACAGGGTGCATTGTCAGAGCGATAAAGGCAATAAAGTGATTTAACATGATGACACAATTTACTAATTTAGTAAAACTCCTAATAGCAGACAGAGGGAAGGACACACTGTGGGGGGGGGGCACTTTACAT
Organism: Neoceratodus forsteri; assembly: GCA_016271365.2. Lineage (NCBI taxonomy): Eukaryota > Metazoa > Chordata > Ceratodontiformes > Ceratodontidae > Neoceratodus > Neoceratodus forsteri. Next base: position 805,660,385 of record CM057449.1, on the reverse strand, counting down.
GCTCATCAAAATGCTCTACATAACATATGCTTACTCTAATTTGGGATAGACTACTCCTTTAAGTTGAAATAATGATTGCAGGGACAAACCATTTTAACTTAAAACAAAGAAAACCAAAACAGCACACACACACTCACACACACACACACATATATACACTTAACAGAAGGAAGGGGGACAGGATAAAAAGTGTCACACACACAGAAGACAAGAAAAAAGTGCATAACTAGATACGGGGTGGTGGGGGAATACATTTTTATGACACAGCAGGGAGGGTGGAGGGGCACATGGTGGGAGGAAAAAAAACTAGTGTGGGATCCCATGATGATCAATCAGCAGTTGGAACATGGACACAATCTGCAATTGATGGCCCTCTATCCATTCCAACTGCTGCTCAACAGCACTCAACCTTTCATTCATCACATCCATAGCACTCCAGAGAACTGTGATGTCTGCCTGACATGCAGGCAGCTCTATGGGGTCTGCAGGTGCTGCTGCTGCTAGTGGAGGTGATGCTGATGATGGTGGAGCAACAGGTGCTGCCATGACCCTCCTTCTCTTAGGGCCATGCACAGCCACACTTTCTACCACAGAAGGGCTAGCAGGTGCAGGCCTGGTCTGTTCTGTGGCAGCCTGCCACTTCACCTGGTGGTGGTTGATTATGTGAGTGCACTAGCCCCCAGTCCCCAGGTGAGTTCCCCAGGGGCCACGGCTCACCTCCACCCTACAAATTTGGCAAGTTACCAGGCTGCTTCTCCCCCCCTCACAATCAAAAAACTCCCAAACCAGGGAGGTATGAGGAGGACCAGGCACAGGTGGTGGGTTGCCAGATGCACTGGCAGCCTGGTTCATGGTGATGAGGGTGGCTCCACACTTGGGGCCGGTGGCGCAGGCACATCCTGTTCAATATGAGCTGGAGCTGGTGCTAGTGGTGGTGCCACTGCCTGAGAAGGGGGTGGTCCTGTTTCTTGGGGGGGGACACAAGATTTTTGTCCTATCCAACATGAACCAGGCATGCCCCCCACATGTGCGCACTCCTCCCTTGCACAAGGCTGTCCCGGAACTTCCTCCACCCCAGACATTCCCTGACCCTGTTCCATCTCTGCTTGGCCCACTCAACTCAGTTGACTGCCCTCCCTCAGTCCAAACAATGACACAAAACAGTTGCACACAAGACACACGTAACACAGGCACACATACAGTCAGACACAGACAAACAACAACTTATAAAAAAAAGAAAAAATAAATACATAGTAACAAATAAAGTAAAAAAGAGTCCACACAAAACATAAACAACTGTAGCTTTTAAAAAAGCTATTGGTTCTCTCTCTCTCTCTCTCTCTCTCTCTCTCTCTAAATCTCCTAACTGCTCTCACAATCTCACTGACTCCTCTCTCTCCCTCTGCACAGGAGAAAGTTAAAGTATCTTCTTGCATGAGTCACTTCCTTCATGCCTGGCTAAAGCATGTGACTTACAGTAGTGTATGCCTTGTGATGTGTTAGGGGTTGCTAATATCGTTGTCACTTCACCTTACTTCGTGTTAAGGTGGAATGACAACGTAAAGTAATAATCACAAAGTGAAAAGAGCCTTTCACATTGACCACTTTGTGTAGTGGAATGACAAAGCGAAGTGGCCACTTCACGGGCACTTTACCAGTGAAATTTAAATTCATTGCATCTCTAAAACTGCGGTGGTCAGTGAATTCTCAAAGGGCCCGTTGAGCCAGAGACAACCTCACCTTGATTCTATATGCTCTATCAAGCTCATTGGCAAAGGACAGGTTCCAGTCCCCTCCAATAATAACCAGTACATGACTAAAAGGAGCTAAAGCAGAGGCTAACAGTGGAAAAAAGGAAGGGTAGTCTAAGTTAGGCCCATAAACTGCTCCCAGGACAATTTCAAAATGGCAAGGTTTCCCATCTATAAACAAGAATCTCTCTTCCTGGTCCCCAACCTCATTAATAAAAGTGAAGGGGAGATATTCAGCTATGAGCACTGCCACATCCCTTTGCGTAGGGCTGTTAACCATCCCGTAACCCTGCCCTACCCAAAATTTACACAAATGAGGAACTTGGTTATTTAATAGGTGGGTCTTCTGGAAGAAAACAATATGGGGATAAAATTTAGGTAAATTATGAAGAATGGCATATCTTTTAGCAGTGTCCCTCTCTCCCTTGATATTCCACATAACAATATTAATCACATTAGCAATATTAAGGTAGATATGTAAAGCAAAATGTATTTGCCCACTAAACCTCTGGTGGTGCATGAGGTATCTCCACACCAAAAAAAAAAAAAATCAACAACCCAAACAAACCCCCAAACCCCCTCAAGTAACCTTCCCCACCCATAACAACAAGTACAAGAATGTGATTTTAAAAAGATGCTACCCAGTCCAACTGCCCACTCCCAGTCTTTAAGGTCTGTGAGGAGGACTGAGACTACCCCATCCAGACTCCTGACAATATTAAGTAATAAAAGAAAGATGTTCCTTCCTGCCCTGACCCCCCACCCCCCAACCATGGCTGGAACAGAATTTCTGACAAACTATACTAATGGACTGTAACATCAATGAGGAGAAAATGCGTATCTCCACTCCCTGTCCTAGCAAGACTGTTAAGAAAATGAAAGGGAGATAACCCTGTATATAATAAAAAGAAGTGGTTGCTTAGAATAGGGCAAAAGATCACCCAGTCACTAAAGGAACCGTCTTATTGTAAAGGAGGAAACCAATGAGGGTGATATGGGGTCTGCTAAAATGCTTCAAGAACAAAGTGGGGGTATAATCAAAAAAATATATATTAAATAGAATACTGTAATATCATGACTGGGCACTCATGTAGCACAGCTGGGATTTATTTCCTCCACTGAAGGTGTACTATCCATAAAATTATTAGAAGCAGACAGCTATTGTTAAGGAGGTTCCACTATGCAACATACATCAACAATGCTCCAAAAAAGAAAGACCTTCATTATTATGACTGAGATTATAATAAACTGGCTGGGAGTGGAGAATGAACATCAATTTTAAGAGGGTCTATTCTCCTGTAGTCTACTTTAATATTTAGTTGACACACAAGCACAGAAATAAAATAAAAAAATGGGCTACAACACTTTTTAAAAATAAAGCAATCAGTAAGATCAAGTTTAGTTGTCTGAAGTGGAGCAGTAGAGGGAGTAGCAACCCCTGTTTCTCCTAACAGACCAACCTTGTATAGCATACATACAGTATACAGAAAATTCTAGAGCACAGAATCAATGTAAAAAAGTCAGAAAATTGCTAAATAACCATATAAATTGTGCCCTTACACAAACAACTGATGCAGGAAGAAAAGTAGAGTCTATTACCAGTAGCTTCAGTACTCTATTCAAATGATGTTAATATTTTTAAAACAGTCTCACAATACATACTGTAATATTAATAGAAGTTTCTGAGTTTATAATATTAAAACAACTGGTAAAATGTAATAAAGGACTGTAACCACAGCAAGTGAAAAATTACAGAACTCCCACTCCCTGTCCTACTGAGGCTGTTAAGAAAAAAAAGTGATAGCTCACTTCAAACTCAAAGTAGGGGTACATATTGAAAAAAGAAAGAACTAAGCATTGTGGCTAAGCACTTATGCATAGCCCAGGAAGGCTTTTTCCACTGAATAGAGGAATCATAAAATAATGGCAGATGGCAATTGCTAAGAAGGCTTCTCTATATGATATACATTTAGAATGCTCAAAAAAACAAACATATTTATTATGAATGAGAATCCTAACCAACAGGCCTGGAGTGGAGAATGAGCGTCAATTTAAGCAAGTATAACCTTCTGGAGTCCAGTTTTATATTTAAGTAATATAGAAGAAAAGTAATAAAAAAATAAGATAACACACTCTGTAACATATAACTATCAGTAAAGTCCAAGTGTAGTCACCCAAAGGGAACCAATAGAGGGAGTAATTAACCACCATTACTCCTAATAGGATGGCATTGTATTGTGAACAGTATGGACAATTCTGGAACCCAAAATCTATGTAATAAGCTCAATAACTGCTGAGTGCAATATAACTTGTGTCATTACACAAACAACAGATACAGAAAAAAAGGAGTCCAGTACCAGTAACCTTGGTACACTATTCAGCAGAGATTAATATAATAAAATAAGTCATAGAAACATACAAACATAGAATTTGATGGCAGATAAGGACCGCTTGGCCCACCCAGTCTGCCCATTTCCCTGCCTACTGGATAAGCTGCAGATCCTAGTTAACCAGCAGCCTACTTTTTCCTACCCCCATCCCCTAGAATTGCCTTATGACTGTCCCATGCATGCTTGAATTCCACCACTGTTTTTGACTCCACGACCTCCTCCGGAAGGCCGCTCCATGCATCCACAACCCTCTCTGTGAAAAATACTTCCTTAAAATTACCTCTGAGCCGCCCTCCCTCTATCTTCAAATTGTGCCCCTTGTTCTTGCACACCTCTTTTTGAAAGATGCTACCCTCTTGGACTTTGTTGATTCCCTTGAGGTGCCATAAGTTTCTATCATGTCCCCCTCTCCTCCTTTCCTCGAGGCTATACATATTAAGCTTCTTTAGTCTCTCTTCATATGTCTCCCGGTGCAGACCCTGCACCATTTTAGTTGCTCTCCTCTGGACAGCTTCCATCCTGTCTATGTCTTTGCGAAGACTGGGTCTCCAGAACTGCATGCAGTACTCCAGATGGGGTCTGACCAGCTGTCTGTACAGAGGGATAATAACTTCCTGTTTTCTACTGGTGATGCCTCTCCCTATGCATCCCAATATCCCCCCAGCCCTCATTGCTGCCCTGGTCTGGTGTTATTTGATGCTGCAAAAATTTTTAATGTCCAAACTAACCCACTTAGGGACATTTGAGTCATAGAGTACTGTGTGGCACTTAATAATTTGTAAAATTAGAATCTCAACAAATAAAAAACAAAAACAGAAAAAGATACTCAGTTCCTTAACATAGGGTACTAATAAAGTCAAGTATTCCGGGTCCAATCAAAACTGCAGTAGTACAGTAGTCTCCAATGTTGTTTTCAGCCATTTGTCTTTTCAAACAAGTCAGGAAAGAATTTCGTGAGTTCTAATGCAGCCTGCTCCATGAAATCAAGCCATGGAAGCCCAACTTTCATAGACAATTCCAACCTGGCTGAGTATATCATATGGTGCCTGACTTGTACCTGCCACAGCTTGGATTGAATGGGGTGATAAGCAGCTCTGACTTCCCCAACCTTGAGGGTCAAGTCTGGAACAATCCACAGTTTAGCCCCAGACCACTGAAAGGATGCTATTTTCTTTACTTACCTCAAGATATGGTCTCGATCAAAGTAGTTCAACATCTTAAAAATAATCTGTCTGGGGGTTCTCTGGCAGAAGGCTTCACCCTTAAGGTACAATGTGCCCTCTCTATAATATAACAGGGGCCATTCAGAGAGGGACCCACAATTTTTTGACAACATTTTTGCATAAAGTCCACAGGATTTGGTACCTCCTCAACCTCAGGTAATCCAGGGAGGACCAAATTGCTTCTTCTACTGCAACCTTCAAGGTCATCTACTTTTCTTTCCAGTTTAGTAAGGGCTGTCTTCATGGTGATACTTTCCAGCTCCACTTGATTCTGTTGGTCCTCCAGCGAGGAAATACAGACCTTGGTGTCTGCTACCTTCTATGTCAGCTCTTTAAAGGCTGGTTTTGGATCCTTTAAGTCAGCGATCAATGTGAATACCACTTCATTAATTGTTGTTAGCTCCTGATAAATTTGAGCAGTTGAAAGGTTTTCGGGTATGGGCTCAGTCAGTGAAGCAAGGGAGGAGTTGCAGAGTGGATGTTTGGCCTCCATCACCAGTTCCTGGTCTTCTTCAGCATCAAACTGTTGGGACTACTTGGACTGGTCATTCTGGAAAGAAATTTCTATTTCTGCCATCATTGTCCAGATAAGTAAAACATTTATACAAGTAAAAATTGCAAAACTTTAGCTGCAAAATTGGGGAAAAGCACACTATTTTAAGAGGTCTGGATGGAGCTCTGGATTTTTGCTCCTACCTCAGTGTCTGCAACATGTGACTCAGAAAAGAACAATCTGTCTTGAGAAGATAGTTAATTTACATTTTTACTAGCTCTATACATTTGAATTAGCTAATTATATGTTGTAGTTGAGTAATTTATTGTTTATGGAATTCTTTACAAATTGTTTACAACATTAAAAAAAACTAAAGACACTTGCAAATAAAAAATGAGTGAAGTGAAAATAAAATTCATTTCCTAAAGTGAACTGCTTAGATTACCTCTAGGAGGATTATAGTGCTGTACTAATTCCATTAAACATTTTTTTTTTACCAGTGGCCATGAAGATGTGAAAGAAAGCAAACATTAGAGTGCGCTACACAAGTTTAACACCAGTAAGTGAAGAGTATAGTGGACCTTAAAAAAAGGAGACAGAAGAGACTTTAGCCTTATTCCTGAAGAGCATCAGAAAATGAGAAATCGGGTGCTAAGAACTAAAAACTTCAAACTAAGAACATTAAAAGCAAGTGCATATATACAAAATCAGACAAGACAGAATGAGCTTACAAAGCACTACATTACAGGTTGCAGGAACCTTGACTATAGAACAGAAAAGAAGAGCTATAGAACAGAGCTGCAGTAGTAAACTCTCAAATGAACAGCTTCATTAATTGATCAGAGCACTGACCATTTGTTTTATTTTTTTTTTTGGTATTTTATTGCCTGTCTAATAGTGATTGTTAATAATAACAAGCATACACTGTGAACATAAAATAATTTTGTATAAGTTACACAGAACAATTGATAATTCACTTCAATAATTAGTTAAAGCATTCCTATTGACACTATATAGAAAGATCTACATACAGAGGGGTTCTAAGAACTTAAGAGCCATTCTATATAGTGATATACTTTTAAGTTGTGGCATATTGAATAAACTAAAACTCAATCAAGACAATTTAGATAAGATTAGTATAATTGTTTGATATTTATGAGGCTTCAAAAGATATAGATTAATATCAAGAGTAAATAGTAGACCTTAATTGACAAATGCCAGCATGCACAAGAAGCCAGTACACATCAGAATTCTCTGATTCATTAGCCCCAAATGGAACAAATAGATACTGGAAAGAAAATAAAAGGAGAAAGGGGAGGATAGATAACAAAAAATGGTGGTCTGGGAAAATGAAGAGATATCAAAAAATATATCAAATTATTTATCTCTGACGTGGAGATGGTAACCAAAGATTTAGTGGTAGCTTTGAAAGACCCTTATATAGTAAATATTTTAATATTCAAACAACTAACACAACTTAGACACAATAAAAATTTTATGAAAGGTATTGCAATTGAGAGCAAAAGAAAAATTGAAAAACTATGCACTAATAATTTAGAAGGAAAGGAATTAGAAAGAATGTCAGAAACCAACCTAGAGGGGCACAAAAAACAAGATTCTATTATGCCAAATAGCTCTAGATAAAATCTATCTATGGAATTTTTGGTGTTCCCTTCCAAGAGAGTAAGGAAAGATAGTATTGGAGAAGAATTACAATTAGTTAACAACACCTTATGGGAAAATGGAGAAAAGAAGAAACAGCAGTGGGATTGGGATTGCAAGGGGAAACATTTAATTAAGGACCTAAACAATCCAAATAATAGGAAACAAGGATCAATGGGACAAGGGTTAGAGGAGAGGATAGAATAGACACAAAGGGCCAGGTATTCAAAACTTTGCCCTGAGAATAAACTAGCACTGCCCAGCGGGCAAACTTAGCCTGTAGCACAAAGCAAGCTATATTCAATAGGAATAGCCCGGTACTAAACCTGCTGAATATAGCAGTCTAAGGAAGCTGGGCAAACCGGTCTGGGAGTGCAAGGCAAAAATAGCCTGGGAATAAGACAGCACTGAATATAGCAACAGGGAAGTGCAAACTGCAACTGCAGCTCATTAGACTGTAGCAAGCCAGTGTTGCAGGTGAAGAACATTGTGTGTGATTGCACAGAGATGTCTCACATCTACTGAAAACACACCTCTCAACCTCCTGCCTCATAAATCAGGGACAAGGCTTACAAAAATCAGGGACAAAGGTTAAAAATCAGGGACACATCTTAAAAAGTGGTGATATCCACTCATGAAGCTGGTAGAATAAGTGGTGTAGCGTAAAATACATTTTCTAAGGAAGAACACATCTGTAACAGTAATGTTTGACATTATATTATGCTTACAACCCCCACTGTTTGGTCATGGAAATACAATTTTTGGGAGGGACAGAGTAAACCTTTGAAGTAAAATCAGGGACTTCCTTGAAAATCAGGGACAGTTGAGAGGTATGACTGCAAACAATAATGTAAGCTACACACTGCAGAACCGTGCTATGCTGAAGTGAGGTTTGCCTGGGGCTAACCTGATTGCACAGAGCTAACTCATTAGCCAGGTGCAAACTGGTTAGCCCGGGGAAAATCGGAGCTATATTCAAAGCTCCCATGCAAATGAGCCTTCTTAGGTAATCCGTGGGTGAACAGGTACATTTGCATCTCATTAAGTGCTGCTTAGCATACATTACCATGCAGTTTGCCCAGTGCTACTGCATGGAGCACAAAGGAACCCCTTTTGCTGGAATGGAAGTACAGGCTGGACTCTGCAGGCCTTGGCATACCGACAGCATCCTCTGTTGGTTGGAATAGAAGTACAGACCGGAAACAGCAGGAACTGTGTGCTGCCGGGCACAGTCAGTGCACATACTTCACAACCCCTTGCCTCCTGAATCAGGGACAAGGCTTAAACAAATCAGGGACAAAGGACCAAAGTCAGGGACACATCTTCAAAAGTAGAGATATCCACCCAGACAGCAGGTAGAATATGGGGCTTAGTGCAAAATGCATTTGCTAAAGAAGAACAGACCTGTAACTATAATGCGTGGCATTATACTGTGCCTACAATTGCCACTGTTTAGCCATGGAAGCACAACTGTGAGATGGATGGAATAATATATTGAGGAAGACTCAGGGACTTCCCTGAAAATCAGGGACAGTTGAGAGGTATGCTCCTGACCCATAAACAATGGAATGAAGAGTAATATCCCTGGTAGTCTAGTGGTCACCCCACCCCCCTGCATGACTCCCGACCCATTTGCTCTCAAAATATGAGTAATGTCCCTGGTAGTCTAGTGGTCCCCGACCCACCTGCATAAATCCCGACCCATTTGCTCTCAAAATATGAGTAATGTCCCTGGTAGTCTAGTGGTCCCCCACCCACCTGCATGAATCCCGACCCATTTGCTTTAAATTTATGAGTAATTTCCCTGGTAGTCTAATGGCCACTGCACCCCCCAGCACATATCTTGACCCCCATTTGAAATAAAAATAGATCTGTTTCCCTGGTAGTATAGTGGTTCTCTGACCCCCAGCACATATCCTGACCTCTGTTTGAAATAAAATTAGATCTATTTCCCTGGTAGTCTAGTGGTCCCCCAACCCCCTAGAATGTATCCTGACCCCTGTTTGAAATAAAAAATAGATCTATTTCCCTGGTAGTCTATTGGTTGCCCCACCCCCAGCACGTACCCCGACCCCATTTGAAATAAAAATAGATCTGTTTCCCTGGTAGTGCAGTGGTTCTCCCACCTCCCAGCACATATCCTGCCCCCCAAAGAAATAAAATTAGATCTGTTTCCCTGATAGTCTAGTGGTCCCCCCAACCCCCCAGTATGTATCCTGACCTCTGTTTTAAATAAAAAGATTTATTTCCCTGGTAGTCTAGTGGTCCCCACCCACCTGCATGAATACCAACCCATTTGCTCTCAAAATATGAGTAATGTCCCTGGTAGTCTAGTGGTCCCCCACCCACCTGTATGAATCCCGACCCATTTGCTTTAAATTTATGAATAATTTCCCTGGTAGTCTAATGGTCACTGCACCCCCCAGCACATATCCCGATCCCCATTTGAAATAAAAATAGATCTGTTTCCCTGGTAGTGTAGTGGTTCCCCGACCTCCCAGCACATATCCCAACCCCCATTTAAATAGAAATAGATCTATTTCCCTGGTAGTCTAGTGGTCCCCCATCCCCCTAGCATGTATCCTGACCCCTGTTTGAAATTAAAATAGATCTATTTCCCTGGTAGTCTATTGGTTTCCCAACCCCCCAGCACATACCCGACCCCCATTTGAAATAAAAATAAATCTGTTTCCCTGGTAGTGCAGTGGTTCTCCCACCTCCCAGTACATATCCTGACCCCTGTTTTAAATAAAATTAGATCTGTTTCCCTGGTAGTCTAGTGGTCCCCCAACCCCCCAACATGTATCCTGACCCCTGTTTTAAATAAAAAAGATCTATTTCCCTGGTAGTCTAGTGGTCCTTCCCCCTGAATGTATCCTGACCCCCATTTCATATCACAAGAAATTGTTTCCCTGATAGTCAAGTGCCCCCCCCACTGGGGAGTGACACCCTGACCATCCAAATTGCTTCTTAGAATGGAGCCAGCGACTGGCTCAGCCCTCCTCTCACCACAACTGCCAGCCGCCAACTGAGGTAGGAAGGAGTGCTCCTTCCTACCTCAGTCAGTGGACAGCCGTGGTGTGGAGACAAGGGCTGAGCTGGGCCTAGGCTACCAGGGACATGATTTCTTGTGATGCAAAATGGGGTTTGGGATATGTTCTGGGGGGTGGGGGGACCACTAGACTACCAGGGAAATGGATCTATTTCTTTCAAATGGAGGTTCAGATACATGCTGGGGGGGTGGGAGGATCACTAGACTACCAGGGAAATGGGCTTTTGTATTTGAAACTGGGGTCAGGATTCATGCTGGGGTGGGAGGGACAACTAGACTACCAGGGAAAGAGATCTATTTTTATTTTAAACAGGGGTCAGGATACATGATGGGGGGATGAGTGACCACTGCACCACCAAACCACCACAGCTTTCCATGTAATTCAGTGCTACCAGGGGTTGGGGATAGTCATGGGAGGGTTGACACCACAGCATTACCGCCAGCTTTTTGCCAGCAGTATATGGTGCCATGCTACAGGTTGGACTAATGCCTGTGGCGCAGCACTATACTTTGGAATATGCCAGTGCACCAGCATTCAGGGTCCCTCCCCTAAGTCCCTCCCTTGAATACATTATAATTTAGCATCAGCGCTAAAATCTAGCGCCGCCACTAAATATCCTTTTCAATATAGCAGTTGGGCACAAATTCGGCTCTAGTCCAGTGCAATGGATTTACGCCCCATGCTAACCTTTGAATATCTGGCCCAAAAGGTTCAAAATTAAAGGGAATAAATAATAAGAAAGAGGAAAAGGATAGCCTGAAATGATAACATAAGGACACTCCAACAAAAATAAAACAGAAAAATGCAGATGGAGACAGAAACAAAAAGAAAAAGAAAAAATGAGATAAAAGCAAAAGAAATAATAAAAAAAAATCTCAATGAAAATATCCCAATAAAATGCCCAAATTGGACAAAGGAGAGGCAGTTGCTCAAAACATCAAAGAGCAAGAGTGATACTAAGGAAGTAAATTTAGCCCCAATAAAAGAAATACCTAAAAAACAAGGGGTAAAAGACCATGATAAACATAGGAAACTAATCCTGAGGGAGAATTTTAATAATTTTATGAGAAAAACTCAAGGTACAGATTATGTACTACCATTATTTATAGTGGGCATACTCCCTGGAGAAACAGAAAATGTTACACAGCATGGGTTTAGCGCAGGAAAATCCTCTCTCTCTCAAATTTTTTGACCTTTTTTGAGCTAGTCAGTGCAGCATTGAATTCAGACCTTTCTGTGATTGTGAGTTATTTGCACTTTTCTGGAGCATTTGATGTTGTTCCACATAAAGAACTTATAGAAAGATTAGTTGAAATTCAGTTACACCCCAATATAATAGCATGGGTAAAGTCATAGCTGAGTAGTGGGAGACAGATGGCTTAAGTCAGAGGTCACTGCTCAGAGTAGGGGAGTGTGACAAGCAGGGTTCCCCAGGCTTTGGTGCTGGGCCCTACACTTTTCAATATTTTTTATCTCTGCAATGCAGACATTGAACAAATCTTAGATGGCCAAATAGGTAGATGACAGTAAGATAGGTGTGATTGTCAGCAATTCTAATGATGGGCAACTACTACAGAATGATCTCAATAAATAACTAAATGGGTGGGTGTGAACAATCTAAGGTTCAATATAGAAAAGTGTAGGGTCGTGCATCTCAGACACAAGAACCCACATCTCATGTACAAGTTAGGTGATAGTGTGCTTCAGGAAACCACAAATGAGAAAGACCTGGGGTAATTGTGACAAATACTGTATATCATCCTTTAGTACACATTCTAAGATCACTGCCCAGAAATGTCACAAAATCCTGGGATGCATCTTCAAAAAATATTAAGAGTAGAGACCCATGAGTTATTATTCAATTATATTCATCACTCATTAGACCCCACTTAGAATATTGCTCCCCCTTCTGTACACCACAGACAATTAAAGGCAATACATTACTGGAGAGGGTGCAATGGAAGATGATAAAGAGAATCTATAACATTGCTGATAAATCATAATATGATGGATTGACTGAACTAGATCTGTATTCTGTAGAATAAAGAAGATTAAGGTTCTTTGTCTTTTAAATTGTTTTTTGTTTTAATTGGGTTCACCACAACATAACCCAGATAGACCATCTTAAGGTAGCTGGTTCATTCCACTGGGGTGTCAAACAGATGAGGCATACTGATGAGTCCTGGTAGGACAAGACACATGTCAATGTCTTCTGTTGGCACCCTTTGCAAAGTGTGTGAGAGGCCTTTCGGCACCATGCATTTCTGCTTAAAGTTGAACCAGCATAATATTCTGTGGTGATTTGCATATGCAGCCCATGATGCTTTGCATAGAGGGGGCATGTGTGATTTTGCATTTCTTTGAAACTTGGCTTCTGGCCAAATGCCCTTTGGGGTAACTATTGCCTTAGTGCTTGCACATAGAGGTTCTTTGACCTTCCACTGAAACTCCTTATTCTAATCTGAGAAGGTCAAATGCCAGTAATTAAAAAAGGAAAGATATAATACCTTGTGAGTAAACCAAAAAAAAAAAGGATTCAGTTGGGAATTAATAAATAGCAAGCAATTCCTAGAAACTATGGAAGAAAGAAGAATAACCCAAAAATAAACAGACTATGTATACACAGAAAGCAATAAGGACTGCATAATTATATGAAAACTTAACATCAAAACTGGTAGAACTAGTGGCAAAAGAAATAAAGATATATGAGAAAAAAGTTGTGCCATGGTTTAATATGAAGTATGTAGTAGCTAAGAAAAGTTAAACAAGCATTTATGAACAACTAAAAAAATATCCCTTATCCCCCACTCCCCTCTTCCCTCTCCGTATGACTCTGGCACTTCTTATCTGTTGTCTATTTTCTCTGACAAATGTTGCTGACTGCCTTGTTACAATGCGGCCATTGAATTGTATTACTCTGTATTCTGTTTGCAATGTCCACATTGTTGTAATGTCTGTTGTGATGTTCCCCATAATTGTATTTCTCTGACGTGGAACCTTTATAAAAGAGCCAAGGCTCAAAGGTGTTTGTAATCCTAGACTTGATAAATAAAATCATAAATAAATACCCTAACATGGAGAATGGGAAAGAATTAAACAGACTTAGAAAGAACTGTGCCAATTGTCATTAACCACAAAGTAAAATACAGAGCAATGTGGGAAAGATTAGAAAAAGTAATACACAAAAAGGATAAAAAAAAAATCTGGGAAATTGTAGCAACAGGATTGGGGCAACATCTAGGGAATGTAAAAACCTGTATTGAACCTACATTATGGATACTATACTTGAAATCTATTTTCTTCAATTCCAAAGAAACAATCACTAGGATAAATAACTTAAAAAGTGGATGCCACTAGAAAAAGAGATGAATAAAGAAGTGATCATGAAGTCTATTCTAGCTTTTTTTAAACACAGAGCCCCTGGGCCAGATGGCATACTAATAGATTCCATCATTAACCAAAGTGATCTATAGGTTCCTGTATTATATACATGATTTAATTATATTATCAAAACAGGAAGATTCCCAAAATCCTTGGGAGAGATGTTATTCATTCCCATATTTAAGAATACAGACAAACAAGATCCCTCTTGTTACAAACCCATAAGCAGATTAGATTCCACGCATAACCTTTTTACAAGGATATTGAATGATAGAATATTGGAATGGATTCAAAAGCATTATTTGACTGATGAAGTACGATCAGGGTTTATGATGAACACTCAGTTGATCAATGTTTTACATTAACTAATTTGATTCATAAATATACAGTAATCAAGAGACATAAAGTGTACTGTGTATATACAGATTTGAAAGCAGGCTTCGCTAGTATTGAGAGGAATCTGCTATAGAAGACTTTGAATAAAACTGGTATGGACAAACCCAGGTTATGCCTCCTAATCTCATTATATGAAAACAAATCCAAATAAGATATAATACCAAGGGTGACATAACACAAACATTTAAAGGAACTAGAGGTAGTAAGACAGGGCTCTGTCTTGTCCCTGATTTTATTCAGCTTACTTTTGACTCAAATACTGATTGGACTTTATAAATCATAATACCATATGTTTAGGATAGAAGAACACTGTTGCCCATATATGGCATTAGTTGATGTTGTAGTCTTTATTTCAACAAGTTTCTTAGGAATAAAGAGACTAGTGGAGATGTTTCAAAATAAATGTCATGGGGCTTCCTTGCAAATAAATTATGAAACAAAAAAAACAGATCAATTGTATCTGGAAACATTAGTAGGAAGAAGTACACTCTGAAAATTGGGAAACATATACTAGAGCATGGAAAAGATTTTAAATATTTTGAAATAACCATGAATGAAAAATTCTTCTGGAATAATCATATGAAAGATTTGGAAATTAAAACCAAAACATTTTTGCCGGTAATATCAAGCTTTGCATATAAGCATGGGGAAACTTAATTGAAGGGTCTATAACGGTGATTAATGCAAAAATTATTTCCCAAATATTGTATGGGGTAGAAGTATGGGGAGGTAATGACAAAATCAATATAGAAAAATTGATTAATATACTGTATTTTACTCAAGATTGATGGGACTCCCACCAGGTGAACCTCTAGCATCAATCTGGGCAGATCTTTGGCAACCTCCCCTGGAATGTTTAATCTAAGAGATAATGATACAATACTGGATAAAAATATGTAGCATGCAAATTCATCAATTCCTGAGAAGGTGCCTTGAAGAGGCACTTAAATATTAAGAAAGAAAATGTGTGTTCAAAATAGAGTGGCAGAAAATTGGATGAAACCATATGGTTTGCCACAGTATATTCCAGACATATTAAGAAAACCTTCTAAAGATGTACAGATCTCAATCAAAAACAGAATAAGAGACATCTTTCACCAAAAGGACATAGAAAGATGTGTAAATTATAAAATAAGTCAGTGGTTAGCCATAAATCAACCATAGTTTGGACTGGAAAAAAATATTTATAACTTATTAGGTACCCATATTGTAGAAAACTTTTTATAAAATATATTTGAATACTACAAAACTGAATGCTTCAATTATATTATAAACAAGAATGGGATAGTTCCAGTGGAAGATGTAAGTGCAATTTAGGAACTGATGACGTACATATATTAATCATGTGGCTGCTGTATAATACTCACAAAAAAAGAATACTAGGGAATATTCAGGGACAATTAAAGGGAAACTCACAGTAACTAGCATCGTGTCTTCTAAATTCTTACTGTCAGAATATTAGAAAATATTTATCTCATTTTTTAAAGTGGTTGAGAAACAGAAATTACATTTAAGAAAGAAATAGAAGAAATTGTCAACTTTCTAACCCTTAGCAAATTTTTGCATAAAATATTAAGACCACAAAAATGTGTAATAATTGTATAGTGAATAGAACATTATAATATGAGATTAATATGTGTCTTAATTGTATATGATGATATTTTATGTATGAAATATGTAATTTTATAAATTGTAACAACACAACTTTTTATACAATAATCTAATCTGACTCTGACATGCAATGATGTGACACATCTGTCGATGTACCAGACCTTTCTGGGTCACCCATCTGCCTCTACAGTCAGCCTCTGCTAAGTACTAGACACACTGCAGGAGGCATGAGTCACTACCCTAAGACATCCTCGTCCCCAGCTGAACCTCAGTGACTCAAGTTTACTACCATACCTGAATCACCAACATAGTGAACTTTAACATTACCCCTACACAACTGAGCTGGGTAGGGGCTTACATACATAACATTTTTTATAGAATATTGAAATTATATGTTTTGTTGGTCTCTCTGGCCCTTTGTCTCAAGCTCAAGTCTATGCAATCTTCTATTGACTGCTGAAATAAACAATGGTCCTCCCACTATATCTATGTTCAGTGAGACATGGGGTTCTTCACGTGTGCTCCTTCTTCTCTGAGACACTAGCAGCATCTTAAGCCACTGCTGTGGGTTATCACCTATTTTCCTTTTTTTGGTCTCCAGTATTTGGATACACCATCGTGTCTACTACCAAACTAAACTTGCATGCCTACTCCCATGTTTACCTTTTGAATTTCTGTGTTAATAATGACACTTTCAACCCCACCTGCCTACGATCAAATGTTGGCCCTTTTAAACAAATGTTGGGGGAAGGTTAATACCATCTTAGATATGTTTGATTTTGTGTTTGGACTTCTTAATAAGGCCCAACTTAAAAAAAAAATGTAATTAAGCACAATAGTGCTATAGGGCATTGCCAGCATTGTTTACATACCACAGATGTGCACAAAGAAAGTCAGTGGGGTGCCTGTGCTTGACGTGTTCCCACACCAATATGACACAACATGAATGTTGTAAAGTTTGTTTAAAAACTGTAATTTGTTGAGAGGACTAAAGCATAAAATGACATTACGTGTTTAAGACGCAATCATTCCACACATTATAGTACAGGCTGCATTTAAGAAACCTTCTATTGCATTAATAACTCATTTACAAACCAAAGAGAAAATGTGTCTCCAAGGTGCTTGTTAGATGGTTCAGTTTTATGTTGACTGCAATGCTACAGCAGTGAGAAAGTGTAAAAATGGCCTGGAATGCAGAGGAACTCAGTTCCATCTCATCGTTGTGACAATACCATCAACAAAATCGTATAAACAATTTTTATTCTGTATGGCTCCTGAAAATATTTGTACCTGATTGTAAAATGTTGCATGCAAAGTGTTAATCTATTGTGCATTAGTTCTGATGTGTCTTGGTGTGGGATGATAGTTTCATTCACAGGATGATTTGCCCTAAATACTATACCTCTAAAATAGACCGCAAAGGGTGCCATTCAGTACTGCTTAAAGCTGAGCCAGCCTGCATTTTTCCTTGTGATTTGAATATGCTGCCCATGATGTTTGCATTATGGTGGGGAATGTTTAATTTGGTGTTACTTTGAAACTTGGCTGTATTGTCAGTACTGTCTCGGATAACCATTGCTTCAGCTGGTTTACGCTAAAATTCTTGTCTTTAAAACTGATTTCCTATTTTGGTCTCATCATTGTCCAAACAACTGAGACCTTTTTTATTGTTATTCTTTGATAACCAGGTAAAGCCAACTAGGTGCAGCTGTCTATTTTCAGGGATAACCCTGGAGCACTGGGGAGGTTAAATGACTTGCTCAGTCACACATTATGCAAGCAGAGTTTATGGGACTCAAACCCAGGTCTGTCTGCTGGATGTACCAAGTTCATTCACAGCTCATTACTCTAACTTCAAGGCTATACTGCCAGCCCATGTGGCGTATTTCACCTCTCCATGGGCTGATGTACAGATGGAGCACACTGATGACTCTTAGCAAGGATTAAGCATGCACCTTTTCTGTCATTTATAGCCTTTCCACATTCTTTGTATGGTCTTTTGGCACCATGTGATCTTATGTAAAGCTTTGTCAGCCTTAGTTTTTCATGGTGATTTACATATATTGTACATTCATGATGCTTTGTGCTATAGTGGGAGAGGTTGCTGTCTGCCAGGATCAGGTGGATTTATTTCACTTTTCATTGTGATATCTTGCAGGATATGCAGGGACATAACGTAATCCAGTGGTTTACTCCAATTTTTTATGCAGTAAACTATGATTTCTTACACAAATGGTGGTTGATCATGGGGAATGGCACTGTATGTATAATCTGGTATTTGTTTGGAATCTGGATTTATTTTCCGTTACTTTTCTGGCCTTTTGCACAGAAATTATTATCATTAAAACTGCTTTCCTTAGTGCTTGAGTGACCATAAACACACTATTCTATGGGGGCAGAATTAATATAGCCCCCTCCACCAGATAGGAAAAAAAAAATGAAAGGGTTCACAGCATGAACACTGCTGTACTGTACTGCAGCGTATGCACCTGTGTCAGTTGTTGGGTCTGTTGGATGCATGGAAAGCTACATATTGGCAGCAGCATGACTATTCCTGACACCCTAGTTCACCAGTCTTGTACAGTAAGGCAAGGCAAGGCATTTTCTTTCTTTTTTAAATTTACTGTACTTTCTCCCCTGAACTTTAACCTTCACATTTTGACCCCCGCTATGCTCAGTCCTATCATCCACCATCCTTTTAACTTACCATATGCCCCCATAGTTGTCACCCATGGGATGGGCTGCCTTGGGGCCACCCCATATCCCTGGACAGAGTTATAGTGTCAGTGGGGTGATATATTCTCAGTTGATGGTACAGGACCAGTGGCAGACAACATCCTGCCTGGTTGGGCATTTTTCTATGTTTCTACCATTACCCTGCACATCATAGAGATGGTGCATCTGATGCCGAGATATCAGAGCCATGACGTTTCCCTCCCTGTGTTCTGCCTTCAGACTGCCCTGCCACCTGTGGTCACTGAACTGGAAGTATTGTAGTAGAGTTTGGATCTCTACCTCCCCTCAAGAGGGGAGTGTCCATGGGACACCGAATCATCCTCCTCCAGTCAGCCCTCCAGCAACCTAGGCTCATTCCTGAACCTGTGTCACTAGTGTCACAGGCAATAGAGCTACTGCTATGCCAGTGGGGCAGCAGTAAATCTTGCTTATATGGTACCCTTTCCAATGGGCTCAGGATGCCATACAAAATACACATAGCAACTCAAAGTGTCAAAATGCAGACAGGGCATCCCACTCCCTGACAGCATAATGTCAACCCTCCAATTTTTACTGTTTGCCGAGCTGGTACCCATTCCCCCTTGGCATCATGAGCCCCCCCAAAGTCTTTCTTTGCCAACAGGGGGCCCAATCCCTGTTGGCTTCAGTCCTCCCCTTCCAAGATCAATCTGCAGACAGGGGAGTCCACTCCCCATTGGCATAATGTCCTCCCTTATTTTTTGTGTGCTGAGGGGGGTGCCCAATCCCCCCTCGGCTCTCCCATCCCCACTGGTATTTGCCGATGGGGGTGCCCAATCCCTCATTGGCTACAGCCCCCCACAAAAAAACAAATCAGGTGGCATGATGGGACTCCACCCCAGCGTGCCAAATAACCTTGTTAAAAAAAAATGTCCCTCTATGTTTTTTTTTTACTTTTACCTGTAAAAACAGAAAATGGTTCCTTAGCAGTCTCCCTGCCCCTCCCCCAACCAGCACCCACCCTCTGCGCACCCTGCCTCCCCACAGCCCCTTCACCCCATACTTACCTCCACAGCTCTGCGCGACAGTCTTCAGTGGACCAGGAACATGTCTGCAGTCTGCAAAGCCGTCCACGAACTGAAGAAATGCCGGTAAGCTGTATAATGGCACAAATAGGGTTTTTTTCAACTGTGGTGCATATCTCAGGCATTTCGGGGAATTTTGACACGAAACTTTCAACACGGAGTTACTGGGACCCCCCTCATGAATTCTGGCACTGTCATGGCATTATTCAGTCCTGAAAAGTGATTTTTCGGTCACTATGAGGAATCACCTTCCGGGACAGATTAATGAAATGGCAGTGCCACTGTTCATGAGGGGGGCTCTCAAAAAGCCTATGTTGCAAATTTGGTGGAAGAATAAAAACAAATACCTGTTTTACAAGTGTGCATTGCACAGTTTCCATGCATGCTCGTAACTTTGTGAATTTGTAATATTTTCACTCCAGATTTTCAAAATTGGCTTTTTTCCACTCGTCCTTA
Organism: Neoceratodus forsteri; assembly: GCA_016271365.2. Classification (NCBI taxonomy): domain Eukaryota; kingdom Metazoa; phylum Chordata; order Ceratodontiformes; family Ceratodontidae; genus Neoceratodus; species Neoceratodus forsteri. The sequence continues at coordinate 805,640,190 of CM057449.1, read as the reverse complement.
TGAACAGCACAGCTGTCATTTTACATATCCTGGCCAAAATGTGGTTTTACATGTACAGCACAGATTGGAGTGGTCACTGTGCAAAATCAGTTTTGGGGACAGTTTGAGGAAATGACAGTGACACTGCTCATGAGCAGAGGTCCTAAAATACCTATGTTGAAAATTTGGTGACAAAATTCCATAAAATGACTGTGTTACAAGTGTGTGTTACACAGTTTCCATGCACCCTTGTAACTTTGCAAATTTGCAATATTTTCACGCTAGATTTTCAACACTGGCATTTTTTCACACCTCCTTATGAACAGTACAGCTGTCATTTTTCACATCCTGCCCTAAATGTGTTTTCACATCTGTGGTGCACAATGGCGTGGTCACTGTGGGAAATCAACATTTGGAACAAATTAACAAAATCTCAGTGCCACTGTTCTTGAGGGGAGGTCTCAAAATGCCTATGTTAAAAATGTGGTTAAAAAAATCCCCAAAATAATTGGGTTGTGGATGTGTGTTGCACAGTTTCTATGCATGCTCATGACTTCACCAATTTTTTATATTTTCATTCCAGATTTTCAATGTTGCCATTTTTTACATTTCCTCATGAACAATACAGTTGTCATTTTCCACATACTGCCCACAATGTGTTTTTGTCCCTGTGTTGCCAAATGGCATAGTCACTGTGCAAAACCTCCTTTCAGCTAACACACCGATAGTGCCACTCTTCATGAGGTGGGTTCACAAAAAGCCCATGTTGAAAATTCAGAGTGAAAATATCAACACACACCTATGGTGTTAGGGTTTCCAACTGTAGCACTCCACCCTGTAGAGACTGACAAGTGTCAGGTTTGTGACTTGGGATCATTGGCAATAATGCTCACACCATTCCACCCCAACCCCCACCCCCACTCTGCAGCCAGTGACAGGCATCGTGGTGTGCCTTGGAGTGTTTGGCCACAAGGTTCACCCCATTCTCCTATACTGCATCCACCTCAGCATATTTCCTTATGGAATGGGATAAGAATAATGCCCAAAGACCCCAAAGCACACCACGACACTTGTCAGTGTCTACAGTGTAGGGTGAGGTAAAATGGCATGAGCATTATAGCTGATGACCCAAAGGCACACCCCAATGCCTGTCAGTCTCTGCAGAGTGGAGATGGGGTTGGTGTAACTTCAATACTTGACTGCCATTCCTATTATGCATCTCTGACTCCTGCACTACCAATGCCAATGCCAGTGAGATAACATTCTGCACTGACAAATGCTTGTTTCCTGTTTTTACTGACCTGTCTGATGTAGAGATTACTGGCTTCTGCTATGGCCCCCCCTTTTTATTGCCCATTTTTCCTCCACCCCCTCTAGATCCCCCACCCCTGCAAGGGGTTCCTGAAGGTGGTCACCCATGTTTTTAATGTTATGCCACCTGAAATCTAGGACATTTACCTTAGAGTGTTTCCTTTCTGTTACTGTCCTTAGTGTGAATCATATGGTATTGTGGTTACTTGTGCCTAGGCTCTCCTCAACTGTGATCCCCCATTCAGTCACCATTTGTGAAAATCAGGTCCAGTACTGGCCCTTCCCTAGTAGGTTACCTGACTAGCTGCCTCAAGAGTGCCCCATGTAGGAAAACTCTGATATCTCTGCTCCTTGCAGAGATCACTGTTGGGGTGCTCCATTTCACATCTGGTAAGTTGAAATCTCCCAACAGCAGCACCACCCCTTTGTATGCCATTCTCTGTATTTCTTCCAACATAGCTTTATCCCCTCCCCCTCTTGTGCCGGTAGCCAATAATCACTCCTGTGTGAATAACATCCCCTTTCTCCAACTCCAGGGTGACCTATAGAGCCTCTTTCCTGCACTTTCTCAGTACTTCTGTTCACTTTATGTAATCCCTCACATAAAGTGCTACCCCCCTTTTGCTCTTCCTGTTCCTTCTTAATAGGGCATATCACGGTACGGTTGTGTCCCAGTCCTGGTTCCCATTGCTCCATGTCTCTGTAATAGCCATGATGACTAGGTCTGGTTCTGCCATAAATGCAGCTAGGTCTGTGATCTTGTTTCCCAGACTCCTAGCATTGGTACTCACAATCCTCCATACTTCACACCTACTCTTTGTCCATCCTCTGTATTGTCCTGCACCCTCTCTTACTGTGAAATGTCTCTTCTTTTATTCTCTTTGCCTCTGTTGACCCCATACTTCTAACAATCTTCCTCCCTTCTTGTGTTTTTCTGCCACCTGAATGCCCATTTTTGACCTCTCCTGTTGATTTGCTGGTGTCCCCCATGCATTCTTTCCTTCCACCAGTTGTACAACTGCCAGTGTTAGTCATCCTAACTGACTAATGTAAATATTGAACTGCTGTGCTGTCATGCTATCCCCTTTCCCTTTTCAGGTGGAGACTGTCTCCCTTAAAAAGCCTCCTTTCCCAGAAGCCCCCCAGCTGCTGATGTAGTGGTACTGGCACCATACCTTCATCCACTCCTCTAGTTCTACTATATCATAACTCTCCCACCTTTCCCTCCCCAGTACCACACTAGTATGACTGCTGAGAAGTCCAGGGATGATGCTCCTGTATCCCGTTTTTCTGCCAGCTTTGCCATACTGTGCCTGACATCATCAACAGATTGGTGTGCTAGGTCATTGGTACCCAAATGGATTAGCATCTCCAGGCCCTCCTCCACACTGACGATCATTTCACCTGTCTTTTCCATATTTCTCTTAGCAGATGCTCCTGGAAGACATTTGAGTGACACTTCTGAATGTCTTTACCCATCAGTTTGGTCTCCATCCCCCTTATCATAGAGTCCCCTACCACCAGTGCTTTGTTTATCTTCCTTTTGCGATTGACCCTTCCCTCATTTGATGCTGTTTTTTTGGCTTACTTCAACCTCACAGACTACTCATTGGTCCTCCTCTTTTGAGGCAGGCAGCTGAAATTTATTTATCCTTCTTTTGCCATTGACCCTTCCCTCACTGGATGCTGTTTTTTGGCTTTCTTCAACCCCGCTAACCAGTCCTTTGTCCTCCTTGTTTAAGGCAGGCAACTGCTCCCCTGCCAAGGGGGCATAATGAATCTGTATCAGTGTGTTGACAACCAGAACCATGTTGCCACAGCAAACCCTTTTCCTCCTCCCTCCCTCCCTTTATCCCTCCCCCACCTTCATCCTCCATGTGCTAGAGACTCTGTGATTGTGGAAGTGGTTGGGGAGATCCCCAGGCCAGCTGGTGCCACAATAAGGATATTTCCCCCAGGCTGCCTCCAGCTGACCTCTGAGCTCATCTAAAGTTCAGCATACTGGGCAGCAGCCCACCCTCCAGGTGTAGGTTACATAATGTACTATATGAAAACAAGGCCATGAATCCGTAGGCCCAAGAGCAGAATCAGTAGTGTCAAATGGCAGTGAGTAGCAGCCAGGGTACCAGGCTATGGAAAGGGGTATGCATCAATGCCAAAAGCCTGGGAAAAAAAATAAGTGACCTGCAGGCAATGATGGTGGATTCTAGAGTTGACCTGGTGACCATCATGGAGACTTGGGCCTCAGAAAAAAATGACTGGGACCTTTCAGTCCCACGCTATGACCTGTTCAGAAAGGATAGAATGAAGGGCAGGGGGAGGGGTAGCATTATATGTAAAGGACAAGATAAATGCCATCCCAGTAGATAGCATCAAAAAGGATGGTGGGGAATCCCTGTGAATGCTACTTAGCTTCGCAATGTGGAAGAGGATCCACATAGGTGTGGTATACGGCAGGCTAAGGGCAAGAAAGAAGAGCTCCAAGAGGAGATCAGAGGTGTAGTACAAAAAGAGGATACAGTGGTGGTAGGAGACCTGAATATTCCTGAAGTTAACTGGAGCATCCCAGTGGCAGGTTCTATTAGGAGCCAAAAGGTGATTGATGCCCTACAAGACTGCCTACTTACACAACTAGTTAGCACCCAACCTAGGCTGGACACCATCCTAGATGTAGTCCTCACTAACTCAGAGGTAATAAGGGCTACAGGGGTTGGGGAGCCACTGGCCAACAGTGACCACAACTTTGTGTGGTTTAAGTTAGCCCTAGGGTACACAAATTGCAATGCATGACAAAGGTTTTAAATTTTAGAGGAGTGAATGTTGACAAAATGAGGGATGTATTCAGAAGCAAGCTGTTAAGGATCCAGGAGCATTTAGATGTGGAAGAAATATGGGAGCTGGTTAAGTTAGCCATTTTAGAGGCAACCAAGATGTGCATAAAAACAGTAACCAAAAAGAACAAACACAAAAAAAATATGGCTCAGTAACAGTAACCAGGTAAGGACCACAATCAGAACCAAAAGGGAGGCCTGTTAGAACTATAAAAGAACTCAGGAAGACAGTGCATGGGAAGCCTATGTTAAGAAGAACAAAGAAGCAAACAGTATAGCAAAATCAGCTAAGGAAATTGACAGAGCTTTGGCTTGCAGAAGGGATTAAAGAAGGGAATAAACACGTTTTTGATATATATAAGAAAAAAGAAAGAAAAGGGGAAGAATAGTTAGACTCAAATATGGTGACAGAGTAGAGGAGAAGGATAGACAGGAGGCCACTGTTCTGAACAACTTTTTTTTGCTCAGTATTCACTGAGGAACAGAAAGGTCCAGTACCAGAGAGTAACATCAGTGCTGCTGATATAGGTGTTCCACAAATGGAAGCACTGTCAATCACCAACAGTAGGGTTTGAGAGACCCAGGATCAGCTCAGAGAAGACAAGTCACCAGGCCTGAGGGAATACACCCAAGGGTACTAAAGGAGCTAGCAAGTGAATTGGCAGGTCCCTTAGCTCATTTATTCAGTAGATCACTTCAGACGGGGAGGCTGGAGAAGAGCCAATGTGGTACCTCTTCAGAAGGGAGGAAGGGAGGAAACAGACAATTACCACCCAGTCAGCCTTACATTGGTAGTGAGGAAACTGATGGAAACCTTAATAAAACAAGACTTGGTACAGTACCTAGATAAGAATGATCTGCAGGATGACAGGAAACATGGGTTCATGGCCAGAAGGTCATGCCAAACGAACCTAATGACATTTTTTGGACCTCCTCTACTTCAGTTTCAGTAGGGTCTTTAATTCAGTGCTGCACAACCACCTGTTGAAAAAGTTGGAGGACCTTGGAGCAGCCAAGTGCATAGTCAGTCAGGTAGGTAATTTGCTTAGGGACAGAAAACAGAGAGTAGTGGTCAATGGGGAGAGGTCTGATGAAGCTGCAGTCACTAGTGGTGTGTCCCACAGCTCAGTTTTAGAGTCAATCATGTTTCCTTCCTTTATCAGTGACATTGGCATAGGTTTGGAAGGCTGGAGGCTGGAGCAATTTGAAAAGCAAATTGCAGTTTGGCTAATTAGGAAGGGCACGGGAACAAACAAAAACAACAATATTTCCAGTAGGGAGGTAGCATATTCCATTTATGCCATACCACCTAAAAAGTGAAATAAATTCAATTTTCTGCCATTTTTGACTGATTAAAAAATCTAAAAGGTATCTATAAATGAAATACAACTCATGTGGCAGATATTTTTTGTGCTGAACAACTTTTGTGATCAAAGTACAATGTTATATTTCATTTTAAAGATATTTGTGTTTGTTTTTTAAAAAAAGTGAAAAGAAAAACTGAATTTGCTGCTGTTTTTGCTAATTATATATATATATAAAAAAACTAAACAGTATAAAATGAAATGGCAGTCATTTTGTAGAGATTGTTGTGCTGAACAGATGTGCTCACAGAACCATGCTATCATTTTTTGTTTTAAAATTATTTGTTTATTGAAAAAGTAACAAAAATTGAATTTTCTGCAGCTTTTTTTGCTAACTAAAAAAAATTAAAAGTTATCTATAAATGAAACACCAGTCATTTTGTACATATTTTTATGCTGAACATTTGTGTTCAAAGTACCATGCTATTATTTTTCATTTCAAAGTTATTCACATTTGACTATGATTAGTGGAGCTAGAACACATCTGCACAACTGATATCTCTGTCTTCATTGACATTATAAAGGCAGCCATATTAGGATTCTCTGAGCAGGATTTTTGAATCAGGAGAGGCTGCTTTTACAATTTGCAAATGCTATTAAACTGCATTTATCCTACTTTAATAAATGCAGTTTTAGTATAAATGTAAACAACAGCCTCTCCTTTTCTAAACCTATTAAGACATTTAAAACATGTGTAAAAAGATAGTTTAGTTGTTCTTTAAGTATCCAGAAAGAAAAAAAAAGTGTTTCTACTGTGTAACATACTGTACAAACATAGACTCTGATGGCAGATAAGGGCCACTTGGCCCGCCCAGTCTGCCCATTTTAGTTTTATTTTTGTTGTAGACCCAACTTGATCTATGGCACTGTCTCCTTCCCTCCTTTCCTTACCTCTACAATGCCCATTTGTCTATCCCAGGCATTTTGCCCCCCACACACAGTTCCCTCCCACTACCTCCACTGGAAGACTGTTCCAGGAATCCACTACTCTTTCTGTGAAAAAGTACTTTTTCATATTGCTCCTAAATCTACCCCCTCTGGCTTCATAGCATATGTCCTTGTTGCAGAGCACCTTTCCTGACAAATTCTCCCCTCCTGTACCTTATTTACCCTGTGAGGCATTTGAAGGTCTTTACCATATCCTCCCTTTCCCTCTTCTCCTCCAGAATGTACATGTTGAGCTATTTTTAGCCTCTGTTTGTATGGCTCTTGATGCAGACCCTGCACCAGTTTGGTAGCCCTCCTCTGGATCACCTCTACTCTGTCAATGCCCTTCCTGAAATGCAGTCTCCATAACTGGAATCAGTACTCTAGCTGTGGTCTTGCCATTTATATAGGGGAAATATCAATTCCCTCTTTCTGCTGATGATACCTCTTCCTATGCATCCCAGCATCCCACTAGCCCTCACAACTGCCTTGTTACACTGCCTTGCCACCTTCAGGTCATTCAATATGAACACCCTCAAGGTCTCTTTCCTGCTTGATTCTTGTCAGTACTACTCCCCCCATTTTGTATTCTGCCCCAGGGTTTCTATGGGCTAAGTGCATTATTTTGTACCCTTGATTACTCCTCTAATTCTTCTCAGATCCCTGCCCATCCTTCACACAAAACCCAATAGTTTCCACTCCCTTATAGATTTTAGTATCATCTGCAGAGTGACAGAACGTCTCTTTCAGTTCCTCTACTATATTGCTTATAAAGTCATTAAAGAGGACCATATCCAGCCCTGAACCCTGAGGCACCCAGCTGGTCACACTCCCTTCCTCAGAGCCAACTCTGTTTATCACCACCCACAGTTGACTATCTCTTAACCAGTTTCTTGTCCAGTTTACAACCTTAGTAGAGATCCACCGAGAGGATCAGGGGATGTGTTGCTGTGGGGAATGGGGCACTGAGGGTCTGGAGATTGAAGGATCTCAGAGTAGCAAGCACCACAGCAGGGAAGTGTTGATTCACCTTTTTTTTTTGCAGCTGATTTGATTGTTTTTCCACTACAGGGGATGGGAAGCAGCTAACAGAGACGAGGTCCAAGTGAGCTACATTACCATCTGGAGTGTCAGTTAGGGGTTTTGTTAGCATTTACTTTTTTCTCTTTCTTTTCATCCAAATACAGCTGAAGGGGGGGGCAGCTAACCTAGAGTGAACAGCACTATCCATCTTGAGGGTTAAATTTGTTTTACAGTAGGTGTTGCCTACCATGTGAGCTGCAATTTAGCATTGGAGCTGAATAGAAGGGGACAGGTTTTTGTTTTCAGAGATAAGAGGGATTACTTGTGCTCTGCATCTTTTGCTGAAAGGCTGGGGTATGACTCCCTTGTGATGCTAGGTGGACCTGGGCCAAACCAGAGGAGGCTGAAAAAGCAGCAAGTTTGAAACAAAAGAATACAAAGGTAAATATTCCTGCTAGTCGGGCATAGTTTCTGTACAGTAGAGATCCACCGAGAGGACCAGGGGGTCAAGCTGCTGTGGGGAACAGGGCACTGGGGGTCCAGAGCTCAGAGGAGCAAGCAGCACAGCAGGCAAGTGTTGATTTTTTTTTTTTTTGCAGCTGATGTGATTGTTTTTCCACTACAGAGGATGGGAAGCAGCTAACAGAGAGGGTAATTGAGTGAACTGCATTACCATCTGGAGTGTTGGTTATGGGTTTTGTGAGCCTTTTGTTTTTTTTTTCTCTTTATTTTTCATCCAAATACAGATGAAGGGGAGGAACTAAAATAGAGTGAATGGCACTACCTGTCTTGAGGGTTAAATCTGGTTTACAGGAGGTGCTGCCTACCATGTGAGCTGCAATTTAGCATTAGGGCAGAATAGAAGGGGACAGTTTATTGTTTTTGGAGGTAAGGGAGATTAGTTGGGCTCTGCATCTTTTGCAGAAATGCCCAAGAGTGACACCCTTGTGACGTCGAGTGGACAATGGCCAAATAAGAGGAAGCAGAATGAGCGCTAAGTTTGAAACAAAGAAACAGGTAGGTTAATATCCCTGCTAGTCAGATGCAGTCTCTGTACAGTAGAGATCCTCTGAGAGGACCAGGAGACATGCTACTGTGGTGAACAGGGCACTGGGGATCCTGAGATTGGAGGAGCTTGGAGGAGCAAGTCAGGCACGGTCTCTGAACAGTAGAGATCCCCTGAGAGGATCAGGGGACCTGATGCTGTGGAGAACATGGCACTGGGGGTCTGCAGATCAGAGAAGCTCAGAGGAGCTTGTCAGGCATGGTCTCAGAACAGTAGAGATCCCCCATGAGGACGAGGGGACGTGCTGCAGTGGGAAATAGGTCACCGAGGGTCCAGAGATTGGAGGAGCTCAAAGGAGCAAGCAGCACAGCAGGGAAGTGTTGATTTTTTATAGTTTTTTGTTGTTGTTGTTGCAGCTGATGTGATTGTTTTTCCACTACAGGGGACGGGAAGCAACTAACAGAGAAGGAGACCAAGTGAGCTGCATTACCATCTGGAGTGTTGGTTTTTTCATCCCAATACAGGTGAAAGGGGCAGCTAACCTACAGTCAATGTCGTTACCCATCTTGAGGGTTAAATCTTGTTACAGGAGGTGCTGCCTACTGTCTGAGCTACAATTTAGCATTGAGGCAGAATAGAAAGGAAGACTTGATTGTTTTCGGAGGCAAGGGGGCTTAGTTGTGCTATGCATATTTTGCAGAAAGTACCATGAGTGATGCCCATGTGACATCTGGTGGGCCCCGGTCGACTCAGAGGAGGCGGAAAGGGAACCAAGTTTGAAACAAAGTAACAGGGAGTTAAATATCTCTGCTAGTCAGGAGTGGTCTCTGTACAGAAAAGATCCACCGAGACGACCAGAGGACATGTTGCTGTGGGGAACAGGGCACTGGGGTCCAGAGATTGGAGGAGCTCAGCATAGCTAGTTGGGCACAGTCTTTGAACAATAAAGATCTTGGAGAGGACCAGGGGACATGCAGCTGTGGAGAACAAGGCAGCGGTGGTCAGGAGATTGGAAGAGCTCAGACAAGCAAGCATCACAGCAGGGAAGTGTTAATGTTGTTGCAGCAGATGTGATTGTTGTTCCACTACAGGAGACAGGAAGCAACTAACAGAGAGGGCAACCGAGTGAGCTGCATTACCTTCTGGAGTGTCGGTTAGGGGTTTTGTGAGCATTTTTTTTTCTCTTTCTTTTTCATCCCAATGCAGGTGAAGGGGACAGCTAACCTAGAAAGAGAATGGCACTATCCGTGTTGAGGGTTAAATCTGATTTACAGGAGGTGCTGCCTTTCATTTGAGGGTCAATTTAGCATTGGGGCTAAATAGAAGAGGACAGTTGATTGTTTTCAGAGGCACGGGGGATTAGCTGCGTTGCACATCTTTTGGTGAAAGGCCCAGGAGTGAAGCCTGTGTGATGTTGGGTGGACCACTGCCTAATCAGAGGAGGCAGAAAGAGCACTACAATTGAAACAAAGGAACAGAGAGTTAAATATCCCTGCTAATTGGGCATGATCTCTGTACAGTATTGATCTGCTGAGAGGACCAGGGTATGTGCTGCTGTGGAACTTCTGGGCACCAGGGGTCTGGAGATCGAAGGAGCTCAGAGGAGCTAGTCAGGCATGATCTCTGAGCAATAGAGATCTGTGGAGAGGACCAGGAGATGTGCTACTGTGTGGAACAGGGCACCAGGGTTCCTGAGATCAGGGGAACTTGGACGATCAAGCAGCGCAGCAGGGAAGTGTTGATTTTTTATTTATTATTTTTTGATCATTTACCATTCTTTTCACCTACAGGGGATGGGAAGCAGCTAACAGAGAGGCCAACCAAGTGTGCTGCATTACCATCTGGAGTGTTGGTTAAGGATTTTGTGAGCATTTCTTTTTTTTTTTCTCTTTCTTTTCGTCCCAATACAGGTGAAGGGGCAGCTAACCTAGAGTGAATGGCACTGCCCGCCTTGTGGGTTAAATCTGGTTTACAGGAGGTGATGCCTACTGTGTGAGCTGCAATTTAGCATTGGGGCTGAATAGAAGAGAACAGCTGATTGTTTTCAGAGGCAAAGGGGATTAGTTGTGCTGTGCATATTTTGTGGAAAGGCCCAGGATTGCTGTAGGGAACAGGGCACCAGGGGTCTGGAGAACAGAGGAGCTCAGCAGAGCTAGTTGGGTGTAGCCTCTGAACAATAAAGATCCATGGAGAGGACTAGGAGATGTGCTGCTGGAGGGAATAGGGCACCAGGGGTCCAGAGATTGCAGGAGGTCATACGAGCAAGTAGAGTAGCAGGGAAGTGTTGATCTTTTATTGTGTTTTTTTTTTTGTTGTTGCAGCTGATGTCATTGTTTTTCCACTACAGGGGATGGGAAGCAGCTAACAAAGAGGGCAACTGACTGAGCTGCATTACCATCTGGAGTGTTGGTTAGGGGTTTTGTGATCATTTCTTTTTTTTTTTTCCTCTTTCTTTTTTGTCCCAATACAGGTGAAGGGGGGCAGGTAACCTAAAGTAAACAGCATTATCCATCTTGAGGGTTAAATCTGGTTTGCAGGAGGTGCTGCCTAGTGTGTGAGCTGCAATATAGTGCTGGGGCTGGATACAAGGGGCAGTTGATTGTTTTCAGATGTGGGGGGATTAGGCCTGCAATACCACCCACCCCAAGCTAGTCCACCTTTATAGGCAGTCTGCCAGGATAAGGGGTGGTAACTTTTTTTTTTGCTTCTAAGCAGGACAGGTGAATTCCCAGTTTCACCACATAACCACTACAGAGGTAGTGGTCAGACAGCATTCTTGCAGTATGACAGAGCCCTAGTAAAAGGAAAAAGAATTAAATGGAAAGGCAGACAAAGGAGAGAGTGACAGAGGAAGGAGAAAAAGGTGGGAATCTAGGACAGGAAAGGGATACAAATAGTACAAGTGAATGTCACTGGTGATAGGAGGCATACCTTATAAGGACAGAGTTGAGGGAGAAGGCTGGCTGTCTCAGAGCCAGTTTGGCCAGGATTCAGGGAGTCCTCACCCCCACCAAGAGGCCACCATGTCCAGAACCACAACCTCAAAGGATGCCCAGTTGGAGGAATGGATGGGTCATCATGGGCTCAGGGAGAGGTCGAGAGGGTGGTCTAATGCAGATCTCCTAAACGGTCAAGCTAAGTAACTCCTACACTGTACTGGGAGAGTGGGACAGCCCAACAAGAGCACCCACAGCTGAGACCAAGGAGGATGTGTGGGTCCTCTGTGAATGAGCCCCAATGACTGGGGGGATAGGACCCCAGATGAAGAGGAAGCTACTCCTGGTGGGGAACTTGATTGTCAGGGAAGTGGAGATAGGGCCATGTTGCGGGGGGGAGAGGGAGGTCATGTGCATTCCAGGAAGCACTGCAGGAAGGGATGGGAAGCGGATCCATTGGATCACAAGGACAATAGTGAGGAGGGAGGAACTGGATGTCTCTGTCCACCTGGGAACAAATGACCTGTCAGGGGACAAGGTGGATATAGTCAGAATCCAGGCAGATTTAAGGAAGCCAGGGGGCAGCCTAAGGCAGATAGCACACTCCATCTCCTTCTCAGATGTGCTATCTGTCCATGGCAAAGGTGAGGCTAGGACACTCTGCATCCAGAAATTCAACTCCTGGCTGAAGGAATGGTGTGGAAAGGAGGGTTTTGGCTTCATGGGGGACTGAGGCCCCACCTGGATGGATGTGAGCCTCTAGAAGGATGACAGCCTGCATCCATCTGGGAAGGGGACCTTAGTCCTGAGTGAAAGGTTTGAATGCTTCAGCAGCAAGCATTTAAACTGGTGAAGGGGCGGGGGGGATCCAGGAATGACAGGAGACTTAGTTTCACCCCCCCCCCACCCATGGGCACATGCAGGAAAATGGGTTGACAATAGGGATAACTGAAGGAAGCACTAAGGGACAAGAAGAGGAATCAAGGCAACATAAAAAAGGTAACTGGGGTAGAGGGAAGAGGCAGGGGAGCAAAAATGGGAGCAGAAGAAGAATAGGCTGCAGAACATGGAAGGCAATGTTAACAAATGTCAATAGCCTGGGAAATAAAATCCCAGACCTGGAGGCCTTGTTGACAGAGGCAGACCTGGACATAGCAACAATAACGGAGACATGGTACACTGCTAATCACGGGTGGGACATTAATGTACCAGGTTATGCTCTGTTCAGGAGGTATAGAGAGACAGTATGAAAGGTGGGGGTGGCTCTGTATGTCAAAGAGGGTATAAAGGTGACAGAAGGGCAGGGTAGACAGAGGAAGGCTGAGGCACTGTGGGTCACCCTTGAATCGGGCAATGGCACAGCAATATGTATAGGTGTGATTTACAGACCTCTGGCACAGGTTAAGGAAGTGGACAGGAACCAGTGGATGAAATACACAAGATGGCAACTGAAGGTGAAGTTTTGCTGCTGGGAGATTTCAATATGCCAGACGTGGATTGGAACATCCAGCACTGCTTCAGCCAGACGACTAGGCATCCTACAGGGGGAAGGTCTCAGGCAGCTAGTGCTGGATCCCACCAAAGACAAGACAATGCTGGACCTGGTATTGAACAATGGGGACAGAGCCAAAGAAATCTGGGTAGAAGGACAGCTGGGGTCCAGCAACCACCACATATTGTGGTTTAGCATGGAGACAGTGACTCAATCGAGTCACACAAAGGTGAAGGTTTTAGATTTCAGGAGGGTAGACTTTGTCAAAATGGGGAGGAAAATCAGAGCAGTCCTAGAGAAGTGGGTGATGGGGGGGTTGAAGGGCAGTGGGGGCAACTTTTTATTTGTTGCAATTAAGTTTATTTTCCAGTAACTTTTACAGTACAAACTATAAAAGAAATACAATAGACAAGAAACAATGTTCTGGCAGTAGGAGTGGGCTGAGAATGTGGACCTAGAACTGTTCATGAATGTGGCATGAGGTGCTCAGGGTGGGACCATATTTTTAAGGGGAATGGGTATCAGAGGCATGGCGGGAAGAATGGAAGGTGAGGGGCTTGACAAAAGATATCACATTTCTTGAGATTTTCCCCAAGTGGGTGGCATTGGAATTATGGGGAGAGTGTATGACGGGGTGGCACATTGCCTTCTGATGCCATAACAACGGGGTGGTAGAGGTAATTAACCAGCAGGGTGGCCATACAGAATTAGTGGGGCAGGTATTGAAGAGTTTGGTGTTGTTGGGGCTGTGCTTGAACTTGTCCTTCAAGGCACAGCACATTGAAGGGGATACAGAACAAAGAGGCTGACTGTCTCTCTCGCTTACAGATCAAGCATTTCAGGGAGTTGGCACCACAGGCCGCATCTACCCAGACCAGAGTCCTGACCTGGATGTGAGGGGGGAAGAGGACAGCCAGGGCCCTGTATAGGGGATCATGGGTGGCCAACATGTTGAAGGCCTACGAAAGGGCATGGGAAGGCTTCCAAGTGTTTTGGACAGGGAGGGGTGGGGGAGGGGGAGCTGGTAAAGGAGGAGCAAGTGGTGAGGTACGTGGTGAAGAAATGGGATGAAGGGGTGGCCCCATGTCACCATGGTGGTGCAGCTGGCAGGGATCAGCTGGGCATGCCAGGAGCAGGGATGGCCGGACATTGCAAGCAGGCGGGCTGTGACATGGATGGTCATGGAGTGGCAGATGGGGCAGGGCAAGTGGCAGGTTGGGAGGAGGCCCATCCATGGCCCCCTGCTCGGAAGATTGCCACAGGCACTGGACCATGCTTGCCACTCAACCAAGGAGGCCATCCTGTTTTGAAATGTATTTGCAGTCTTGGCCAGGGGGGCCTTCTTGGTGGGTGAAATAGTGGTGCCACAGAAAGGGGCAGCCACGGCAGATCTACAAGAGCACAACGTATGGGTGGAAATGGAGAAGCTGGTCATCCAGCTCCTGAGGTCCAAGACGGACCAGGGGGACAGAGGGGCCAGCGTAGAGATATTCAGACAGGTGAATGGGACTCCTTGTGTGGTCCAGGCCATAAAGGAGTACAGCAGAACATGGGAGCCACAGAAAGGGGCCTGTTTTGTGCATGGGGATGGGTCCCCAGTGATGGGTTATCAGGTAGGAACAGTGCTAAAGAAAGCAGTAGCATTTGTCATGGAAGATCCCACTCAGTTTGCCCCCCACTCCTTCCAGATCAGGGCGGCAATGGACCTAGCAACTACCAGAGTGAGAGAAGACGAGGTCAAGCGGGTGGGGAGATGGAAGTCTAATTGTTACAAGCGCTATGTGAGGTGCTGACATTGGCTAATGGGTGTCCTTTTCTCTCCCCACAGCAGGTTCCAAGCTGCAGGTGTGGATCGTGGGGCACTTTTTCATATATTGGGCAGAAACTTTTGTGGCCACCACGAAGATAGGGCCGTAATTGTGGCCAGGAATGGAGCACACTAGAGTGCGATGGAGGAACCTGAGAGGCATGAGGTGATCGCAGTTCCTCCCCCTACTGGAGGACCTGTGTGTACAATGGGGTTGGCCAGACTGCATTAATGTACACCTAGGAGGCAATGACTTGGGGACATTGCCTTGGGGCTCCCTGATGAAAGATATCATTGCGTATTTGGAAAAGGTGAAGGGATGGTGGCCCAGGGTAGTATTAGGTTGGTCAGAAATTACCTCGAGGAGGGTCTGGAGGGAACCAAAGAGTCCAAAGGCAATAGAAGTGGCACGAAAGCAGCTGAACAGGAAGGTGCCTAGGGCAGTGATAGAGGTGGGCAGGGTTCACATCATACATAGGGACATCTCCTTCAAAGAGGAGGCAGTGTACTGAGGGGATGGGGTGCATCTGACCGAATTTGGGATGGGTTTGTTCATCTGCCCGTTCGGGGGCCTAGTAGGGGAGATTAACAAAAAAGGTTTAAGAGAGTAACCTGCAAGAGGGGAGCCCCATCTTCCAACACAAGCTGGAGATGGGTCAGTGGAAGGGTTTGGAGCTAGAGGGAAAGGGGGGACAGGTAGAGGGGGGAAGGGGGTAGGTACCAATGGGGTGGGGACAAAGAGAATACAGGCATGGGAGTAATGAGGGATCGGAGTGGGATATAGCACTAGCGGCAGGATCGGCTGGATCCACACCTAGTAGGGGGAGAATGGTCCAGGTAAGGTGGTACCTGGTTATGATGAAGGAGTGGGGGGGCGGATCACGATCTCCGGACTCCAAGAAGCAGTGACGCAAGAGGAGGAGACCTGGAAGGAGAACTACAAGAGAAGGAAGACGGGGCTGTTATGCCCCAGAAGCAATTGGGAACTGTTGTGTCCAATTTGTAAATACTGAATTTTTATACTGAAATGGGATATAAAATGTATGAATTTCGCCATGCCTTACTTTTAAATAAAACCTGCCAGCTATCTTCCAAAGCAATACAGTGTGGTCTTGGTTATTTCTGGGTGGGAATCCACAGACAAAAGCTTCTGGTATCCCGTATTTTGAGAGGGTCAAAAATAAGTAAGGCCAGGCTACTCTATCAAATGCCTTTCCTGCATCCAGGGTCACCAGTACTGCTTCCAAATTGGGGTCCCTGGGTGCAGAAATGAGGTGATAAAGTTTGCGGAAATGGTCAGCTGATGATCTGTCAGCTACAAACCCTGCTTTTTCAGGCCCTAAAAGAACAGTCCAAACTTTAGCTAATCTGGTTGTTAATATCTTAGCATAAATTTTAATATCTACATTTAATAATGATATAGGCTGATAATTACCCATTAAAGTGGGATCTTTCTCGGGCTTAGGGAGAAGAATAATTCTGGCTTCAAACAAAGACAGATCTGTCACAGCAGATGACTCCCAGTAGTTAAATAGTTGGAATAGCATGGGGAGAAGTTGATCTTTAAAGGTCTTATAAAACAGACCCAAGAATCCATCCAGGCCTGGTGCTTTAACAGGTTTTAAGGTATCAATAGCTAGTGAGATTTCTTCTAGAGTTATTCGATCTGTTAGGAAAGATTGATGTTCCACTGAAATACAAGGGAGGTTTGCTCTTTGTAAGAAATGATGCATTGCTTTGTATTGTATAGGTGATACGGGGGTAGATGAGTACAGAGAATTATGAAATTCTCTAAAGGAGATAAGCATTTCTTTAGGGTTTGAAAGCAAAGCCCCTGTTTAGGGGTGTCTAATGGCAGAGATCCACTTCACTGCTGAATGTTGTTTTAATTGCCAGGCAAGTAGTTTTTCAGCCTTACTACCCTGACCAATATAGATACAGTAGCTTTAACCAGGGATGCTGCTTTTCTCCATCTTTTCTAAAAGTGAATTTGAGTATTGTGCCCTGAGGTGGTTGAGTTCTTGTTTATCCTCCATATAAAGTTTGTCTAGACCATTAGTTTTCAAGATTCCAATTCTGTTTAAACACTGATTGAGATGATACAATATTTTCTTCTTTGTAACCATAGCAACCCAAATGAATTCTCCTCACCTGGTAGCTTTTAGAGCAGCCCATACCATATCCATTGAAGGGATAAAGTTTAGATTCTGTGAACTAGAATCCTGTAAAAATTGCTTAAAATTAGAGATTGTTTGATAGTCTTCCAACAATGAATTACTGAGTGACCAAGAATGTGGCCTGAACGAAATATCTGGAAAATTTAGAATAGTAGAGATGGGAGAGTGGTCTGAGATAACTCTAGCATAAATCTTAGAGTCTGAAATAGAGGGTCTCAGGAGCTGGCTTAATTAAAAAAATAGTCTAGATGGGAATAGCTTTTGTGGACTGGGGAGAAAAAGGAAAAATCCTTGGTCAGGGGGTTTGAAAGTTTCCAAGGGTCTAGCAAACCTAAAGAAGATACAAATGCTCGTAGAGCCCTTCAAGCTGGTGAAGAGCCTAGTCCTGTCTGATACATGCAGTCTAAGTCATTAGTTTGCACTAGGTTCTAGTCATCACCCAGTATGGTTGAATACTGAGAGAAGGGAGCCAGAACCGAGGCCAATTGGGTGAAAAAAGAGGGATTTTCTACATTGGGCCCATATATCGAGACTAACATGACATCTAGTTTACCTAGTTTACCATGGACCAAGATATAATGACCGTCAGAATCACTAATCATTGCAATGGCTGTAAAAGGCACATTCTGAGCAATTAAAATGGCTACCCCCAGTTTCCATGGGCTGAACTCTGCTCCGATTACCTGACCTACCCAACATTTTTGCAGGTCAGTTAACTGGTTCGGGAGTAAATGAGTTTCTTGGATCAATACAATCTTAGGATCGTACTTAGCCAAATGATTTAGGATAACATATTTTTTGGTGTTGTCCCTCCCTCCTTTTATATTCCAAGAGAGAACTGTTAAAATCTAATAGATTTGTTTGATTGGGTGATGAAGGAAGTAAATCAGGTTGGGGGTGGTAGATGTCACCTACCTTCATTTCAGCAAAGCCTTTGACACTGTCCCAGATGAAAGGATGGTTAGCAAGATGGGTAATCTGAACATGGGGCACAAGGTGGTAAATTGGGTTAGGAATTGGCTGACAGACAAGAGGCAGAGGGTGGTGGTAAATGGGATCAAATCCGGGAAGGGGGCAGCCAGTGGGGTACTGCATGGATCAGCCCCATGACCAGTCTTGCTCAATGTCTCATTAGTAACATTGCAGAAGGACTGGAAGGAAAGGTCTGCCTGTTTGCAGATGACACCAAGATCTGCAAGAGGGTGGATACTCCGAAAGGGGTGTAAAAAATGAGGAGGGACCTGGGGAAGCTTGACAAATGGTCTGAGATGTGGCAACGGAGGTTCAATGCAAAGAAGTGCAAAATAATGCACCTAGGAAGAGGAAATCCTGTAGAGAGAGAGAGTTATAGGATGGGAGAAAGTGCTGATGATTACCAAGGATGAAAGGGACCTAGGGGTTATCATTTCAGGTGACCTAAAGGTGTCAAAGCAGAGTACAAAGGCTGCAGGGAGAGCCAGTGGCATGCTGGGGTGCATAGGCAAGAGGCATCAAAAGCAGAAGGCTGGAGGTGATGATGCCTTTGTATAAAACACTAGTGAGGCCTCACCTAGAGTATTGTGTGCAATTCTTGAGGTTGCACCTTCACAAGAACATTGACAGGTCCGAGGCAATCCAGAGAAGGGCGACCAAGATGGTGCAAGACTTACACCATAAAACATATGAGGAGGGATTAATGACTCAAGGTCATAAACAAGGTGCAGGGGGAGACATCCTCCAATGTAGAAGGAACACAAGAATGAAGGGGCATGATATGAAATTGAAGGGGAGCAGGTTAAGAGGAAATGTGAGGAAGTTTTTCATCACAGAGAGGGTGGTGGACTTATGGAACTGTCTGCCTCAAGAGTTGGTGGGAGTAAGTACAGTGGAGGGATTTAAACATGCCTGGGACAGGTGGGGAGAAGTGGGGAGTGGCCACTGACCAATAATGGTCAGGGGCCACATACAAGTATAGGGCTTATGGGCAGACTGGATGGGCCTGGCGATCCTTATATGCCAACAATTTCTGTTCCTATGTTTCCGTGTTATTGCCTGCCCTCAAGCTGCCCAACTTACTTGCCAATCTCCAGTGATGAATGGTGTTGAAGGTCTTGCTGAAATCCAGATAGGACATGTCCACTGCCCCTCCCTGATCCATCTTCCTAGCCATTCATTTGAAAAAAAGTTGAAGTTGAAGAAATCTATTAGATTACAGGGTGAAAACGTGTTGCCTCAGATCCTGAAATCCATGGGATTCCAGATATTGTACAATACTTCCATTAAGTAGTGTTTTCATTAACTTGCACACCACCTGTGTCAAGCTGACAGGCCTATAACTGACCATCTCATCCTTGATACCCCTTTTGTGAAGTAAGACTACATCTGTCCTTCTCTAGTCCTCCAGGGCTACACTCGTCTCCAGCTATCTGTTAAATAGTTCTGTCACAGGTGCCACTAGCACCTCCCTGAGCTCCCACAGCACTGTTGTATGATCCCTTTTGGCTCCATAGCTTTGTCCACCTACAGATTAACAAGTGCTTTCTGGACTCCATCTTAAGAAAAAGGACTAGTATCCATTTCCCTCCTTGCAAAGGTCCCGGTGTCTTTTTTTGTCCTTCTCCTTCCCCTTCTTCTATGAACAGTGCACAGAAGTTTTTGTTCAAGATGCCAGCCTTTTCCTGATCCCTCTACATATAGTCCCTATCTTTTCTTTTTAACCATACAATCCCTCTGTTTTTCTTTTCTTGCTAACATGCCTTAAAATGATTTGTCCCCTTTTGACACTGCCAGATCTATTCTTTCCTCAGTTTGTGCCTTTGCACTCCTTACTGCTTTCCCTGCTTCTCTCTGTTTCCTCTGATATGCTTCCCTCGCCCCCTCTCTCTGGGTCTCATACCTTCTGAATGATACTTTTTAGCCTTGACTTAATCTGCCTCCTCTTTAGAGAATCATAGTGGTCTCCTCTTCCTTTTGCTCTTGCTTACTAGTTTGATGCAAAGGTTGTCACCTTCACTATGGTCTTTTAGTCTAACAAAGTTTTCCTCAACCCTTCAGGTCCTGTCCTACTGCCAGCTCATTCCTGAGGTATTCAGCTATCTTTGTAAAATCAGCCCTTCTGAAGTCTAAATACGTCACCTTTGTCTGGTTGGATTCCACATATGTCCTTATATTGACCCACACTATATGATGATCACTGGTCTCCAGAAAAATTCCCACCTTAATGTCTGCAACACTATCCATGTTAGGTAGAACCAGGTCCAATATTGCCGCATCATGCATGATTTCCCTGATCTGTTGCCCGAGGAATGTCCCCTACAGGGAGTCCAGAAAATCCCTGCTTCTAGCTGAAGCTGTAGCAGGAAGGCTCTAATCTACATCTGGCAGACTGAAGACCCCCATCAACAACACCTCCCCTTTTCAGCCATTTTGCCAGTTGCTTCTAACATTTCTTTATCTAAGTCCTCCCCTTGTGTTGGAGGTCTGTAGATCATGCCTGTCTGATATAATCTCCATTTCTTGACTCCAGGGTGACAAACAGCACCTGCGCCCCTCCCCAAAGTCTCTGTATTTCTGTTGGTTTTATACTTCCCTTCACATGGAGCACCACTTCCCCTCTTTCCTTTCCTACCCTGTCCCTTCTGACCATCATGTATCCTGGTATGATGATGTCCCAGTCATGGCTGTCCATGCACCATGACTCACAAAATACCAATGCACAGGCTTTACTAACTGGAATTGATTATCTTACTGTAGTGTTAAGTCAAAGTCAGGTACAAGTGGCACAATCACAGAAACTTGGTGTAGCCTGTATCATCCAACCCAAGTCATTTTTGTTCATATTTATAATTTTGAAGAAAGGGGCAGTACAGAACAATAAGGGGAGGTGGTGCTTACTATATTCATAATAGCATACCATAGGTACTATACATAGTCACAAACTAGAAAGTAGGTTATATGATGATGTGGTTACAGAAAAAAGACATCACCTAGAACAAGTCGTCCTTCCATCATTGATGTTTTTTACAACACTTCATTTGGTAGCAACAGTGCAGTGATATAGTGTTTAAATAATTGTCTCAATAGAATATTTAAGAAACATCAAATCAGTGGTTAAATTATTAAGGGGAGTCAAATAAATTACCATTAGGTAGGGTCATACAAGGGAGGAGTCTAAAACAAACTCTAAGAAAGGAAATGAGAGTGAATGTTATTTTTGATGTAATTGTCACAAATGTGGCTGATTGGTAAAATGACCTTGACGATTTTACCTCAGATGGCTGTTTCAGACAATAAGACACTGCTGCTAACAGAACGTAATTTGGGGAGGACTGTAATCATTGATGCCAGAAGGAATAGGCCTTCTTTCGTAGAAAGTGGATTATGGTAAAAAAAAAAAAAAAGGTTATAATACCAATTATACAATGGGCATAGAAATAAATGGCAAACCCTGCACTCTGATTGGCTGGCTGGCACCTTCTAGCTGTGGTAAATCCTAGCATCACCCAACGGAAAAAGGTGCCAGCTGCCAGTCAGCCACATCACAAACCCACTGTCAATCACTCCTACCCTGGCAAACCCAAGATTGTCAATCCCCGCTAAAGCACAACACAAAACCGGAACAAAAGAAGCACTGCAATTTTTGCACCTAAGGTAAATGTTGGTTTGCTGTACAGCAAGAGTGCTGGGATGAAAAAAAGTTAGTTAAATCACCTGCACAGTTACAAGATATACAATTACAAAAATACCTGCATTTATTTGCCTGTCCCCAACCACTACTAGCCCGATTTCTCCCGTATACTTTTAACCCACTAGCAAGACGTCTGCCAGTTGCTTTTACTCTGCCACAAAGTTTTTTGTTTTGTTTAATAAAATCTACACCCTAGCCTCCAAACTGTCCTTCAGAGACACCGCTGCCCCCGATTACATCCACCGAGTCCTCGCAGCGGCAGTAACATCATAAAAAAAAAGATAATTCCTCCCCGTCACTCAGATACTTTCAGCCTAAACCCGGAAGCACAATGTCACGTACGATAGCCCGTTACTGCTCGCACCATGCAGACACACCCAAAACCAAACAGCAATTCATAAAGAAAGAATCAAGTCTCACTTGCAGGTGTACTAACAAAAAAAAGCTGAAGACTCTCTGATAGGGCACTTCGGAGGCTCGGTAACTGGCTTTGTGAGACTGTCACTAGAACTGACAGGATGATTTTCACAAGGTATTTAAATAGGTACATTTGCCTTCTTTTCCTGAGCCTTATTGATGATATTACAACAAATGAGCTGAAAAATACCCTCTACATCATCACAATTAAAAAAAAAACAGTCTTTAAATTGTGTGTGTGGGGGGACTAAATCCTCTCTATAGGGTTGGGGAGCAGCACCATTTCTCTGCATACTAACAGGGAACTATTTTTTCTGGCGCAACAATTAATTCAATAAAATATATTAAAAAAACAGTATTTTTCATTAATTTTTTTCCTACAGAAAGTGAAGGGGCCATTGTATAATCGCAATATGCCACTTGCCAGTGTTGGTGATGCCAGGATTTACCCACACCTGGTGTGTTGTTGGTCACTCGGCTGCGCCTCATGACCGAACAACACCCCTGGGCATGGGTAAATCCTGGCATCACCAACACCCTCTCATGGTATATTGCTTAAATATAATAGCTGCTAAGATGGATGATATATGTTTTAGGGGAAGTAGCACACATTAGACCTGGAGAATGTGGAAAATGTAATACATTCAGCCATGTATTAAGTTGCCTGGTTTGAAGTTGTAACAGAGAAAGGTGATGACAAATCTCAGTTATCAAATGATTTTAAATGATTAAGATACTTAAGGCCAGTTGCTTTAAAGGAAAATGATTTGGTGAGATACACTATACTGAGGAATTATATAAATAGGAGGCATGGAATAATGACAAATTATTATGATGGAAATTTTTCAAATTTGAGGAATTCATATTCCAAGAAATGGTGGAAAATATTAAATATTTGATGTATAGTGAAACATGAGATGATCAAATTGATAAATAGCATAAATTCTGCAGTCATGGGGATTAGTAGGCCTTCACTGAAGAGTTAAACAAAGTTTTCTGTAAAGTTAGTAATGATTGAATTCTTCTGATGAAGACTAAATCAATGGAGCAGGAAGTTCCTAAAATGTTTCTGTTACAGCTGGACAGAGTAGTGAAAAAGAAATTAAAAAGATGAAAATTGGAAAATTAGTGGGTCCAGATTAAGTTCCTTAGTTAGACTTGGAGAGAGGGTGCAAATACAGTTACACCTTGGATGTGTAATACCTACATCAATTTCCAAAGTGTCTCCTCCAAGTGGTTTAAAAAAAGTATTTAAACCAATATCTTTAACTTGTTTAATCTCTAAGCAGTTATAGGGCTTTATTTATCAATACTTTGTGGTGTGTGTGGAATTAAAGATTGATCGCAATTAGTCTGGATCCCTAAGAGGACGTTGAACCTTTTTTGTAACCTTAAAGCTCATATAGATTTGTACAAGAGTATGGGATGAGGGGAACTTTGCAAATAAAGTGTTAGTTGAATCGGGTAAGCATTTGAATTTACTGGCCGTATCACATGGATTAAGACAATGCAGTTGTATGCAATTCTCCTGTGTATAATTGGATGGGTTCAAGATTTTCTGCAAGGAAGGTCCCAGTTGGTGCAGATGGATGGCATGAGATATAAAATGGATGTAATCTGCAACAACTGAACTTTTGCCTGTTAAGCGAACACTCATTCAGCTTGCCACTGAGAAGCTGGTAAGGAATTTTGGTTCCTGTGGTGTATA
This sequence comes from Neoceratodus forsteri, assembly GCA_016271365.2. Taxonomy (NCBI): domain Eukaryota; kingdom Metazoa; phylum Chordata; order Ceratodontiformes; family Ceratodontidae; genus Neoceratodus; species Neoceratodus forsteri. The sequence continues at coordinate 805,616,546 of CM057449.1, read as the reverse complement.
TGTTAAGTCATGAGCTGCAAAACAGGCTCAATGGGGATCTAATCTGAGCAGTCAGTTTGCCTTCACAAATTGTTGTTCTTAGCTAAATTTACTTATCATATGATTTATTGTGCTACTCCATACCACCATGAGTTGTCACTAAAGTGAGTTTCCATCTCACAAAAAATTTGGAAAAATATGTTTAAGTCCCTGCCAGGATTTAGACTGCTAATTCTTTTCCTGCTAAGCAAACACATATTCACCATACCACTGAGCTGCAGGTAAGTGAGTTGCAGTTACTGTGTTGTACAGGTATGTCACAACCTACAAAACAGGCTACTGGAGATCTAATCCCAGCAGGTGATATACCATCACAAACTGTTGTACTTAGCTAAATGTACTTCTCATATAATTTACTATTCCAACTAATGCCAGAACGAATCACCACTCAGTGGAGTTTACAATAAAATAATTTAAACAAATGTTTGAGTTCTTGCAGGAATTTAAACTGCTAATCTTTTGCCTGCTAAGTGAACCCATATTCAGTGTTCCACTGAGCTTCAGGCAAGAAGTTTGCAGTTCCTATGATGTAGAAGTTATGTACCAGTCAGCAAAAGAGACAGTTGGTGATGTACACATAACCTTGCCAGGATTACTGCTGTCTCTACCTGTATTTTTAATTTTTTTATTTAGTTGTTTAACCAGGAGTAGCACACTAAGCTGAAAGCTTTTTTACAGGAGTCACATGGGAGCACAGGGAAGTTAAGTCACTTGCTCAGGGTCACACAGTATGCGAGTGGAAGCTGTGGGATTCAAACCCAGGTCTGGTCTGCTGGATGTCACCAGATTTGCTACTCAGAGCCTTAAACCACTGTGCTATACTGCCTCAAAATTTGAACCACTGATTCTTTGTCTGCTAAGCAAACACATATTCACTAAGCCATTAAGCTACAGGTAAGTGAGCCATGGTTCCTATGATTTAGAGGTCATGTTACATCCTGCAAAATGGGGGACTTCGGATCTAATCCTATCTGGCAATCTACTTTAACAAATTTCTGTTCTTCGCTACACTTGTGAATATTTCTTATATAATTCACTATTCCAACTCCCATCACCATGAATCACCACTCATGTGAGTTTCCATCTTACAAAAAACCTGAAAAAAGCTTAAGTCCCCAATCATGTTTGAAAGACTGATCCTTTGCCTGTTTAACAAATACACATTCAGTGTGTCATCAAAATGCAGGTTAGTGAGTTGCAATTACTATGAAAAAAAGGTTATGTCACACCTTCAAAACAGGCAACCAGGACTTAAACTCCAGCAGGCAATTTACCTTCACAAATTGTTCTTAGCTAAATTTGCTTTTCAGATAACTTACTATTCCACACCCCATCATCATGAATCACTATTCAACTGAGTTTCTAGCTTACAAAAAAATGAAAAAATTGTAAATGTCCCTGCCAAGATTTAAACTATGACTACCTGAATTTACACCACTGATTATTTTCCTGTTAAGCAACACACATTCAGTGTATCACTGAACTGTAGATAAATAAGTTGCATTCCATGTGGTGTAGAGGATATGTCGCAACATGCAAAACAGGCAACTGTGAATCCAATCCCAATAGTTTTTGTTTTAGATTTGTAAGTTGTTCTTAGCTAAATTTACTTCTCTCATAAATTACCATTCTAGCTCCACACCACCATGCATCACAACTCAAGTGAGTTTCCATTTTACAACAGAAATGTTTAAATCTCTGCCAGAATTTGAACTGCAGATCATTTGCCTGCTAAATAAACACACAGTCAATGTCCAATGAGTTACACGTAAGTGAGTTGCAGTTCCTATGCTTGAGAAGTTATGTCACAATCTGCAGAATAGGTGACTCACATTGTATTCAGACTTAGACATGCCTCAGTCAGGACTAACTTAATTGACTACAACATACTGCAGAAGTAGGTTCAATTACCTGAAAGTCTGCTATTTAGCTCTGCTGAAACCCTTCATTAGATAAGCAATGACATCTAATAATTTCTCTCATACCACAAAAGTTGTAGCTAGAAATAAATGTGCAATACAGGGGATCAAACCCAGGCTTGTGTAGGTCTGAAATCCTGTGCCTAGATCAAAAAGCCCTATCACTGACATTATCAGTAACATCATGAAGCCAAATTACTAACACTGAGTATAACCTTAAACTTGACTAAATGCACAAAACAGTATGCATGACAGCAACTGGTGTTAACAGCTATGCTGTTGGCAGCTGAAAATGATCTGAAAGAAATTTTATGGAAATTAATTTGGCTAAATAAAGGAAATTTAATTTACTACAATCGATTGCTAAAGCCTTATTTGCTGTTTGGTGGTTGTGAAAAGATGAGATAAATCAGGTCAAATTTTAGTTCCTCACTTATCGAAGTAATTTCTCATGTACAGTATGAACAAATAGAGAACATGGTGAAAAAGGTAAATACCAGATTATACTTCTTTATAACCCTAAAGAGAGTGAGGCTTTGTCAGTGCAACCTGGTGTACTACTATTGTACTGTGGTAAGACCAGTTTTGGAATGCAGAGCATCCATTTAGCTTTGTGGTGTGTCAGTGATATAAAGTAACAGGCTGGAAAGGATCCAAAAAAAGCTATGAGGGTTATATTGGGAAACAAGATTGAATATGAAGATGCATTATGGTAGCTGCGTAAATGTAGAAATATAAGTGGAATGATAGAACATATTTTTTGACATATGTGAGTCAAGTCACAGGTTGTATAACCTTTTAGCAGAAAATTGTGTTTACAATTATACAGTAGATGAAGTACCAAAGTTTGGAGAAGAAAACAATTGTGAGAACAAATATGATGAGCATTCATTCATGAAATATTTAAATACTAATCTTTGAAGATTTAATGAATACAGTATTCTCCCGATTTTACGTATGCCCCGAGGGACATAGAAAAGATTCGGATAATCGGGCATTCGTTAATTCGTGAGTCCATTTAAAAATCTGTCAATGGTATGCAAGCAAACTTACGGGCAACAACCATGGCTTTATTCACTCACTCTAAGCATTCAAGAATCAAGAATCAGTGAGACAGTGTATGCAAGCAAGTGATCACTTTATAGAATGCAAAACACATAAAGCATGTACAGTACTTGTAAAAGAGAAAATAAAAACAGCAATACTGTACTGTAATAGTGTACTGTAGTCATACTGCAATACAGTCCAAGGCATTACTTGAAAAAGTCAGTAATACTTAGTTGTTTTTTTGATTCATTCGTTTCCTTTACTGCTTTTAAACGGAGTTGTCTTAACAAAAGCATGTGAAGGTAGTTGGTGTCTGCTTGGATCTCCAGCCATGAAAGACACCGATTAAATGCAGATACTGCTTCAGCAGCTGATGTCACTTTTACCTCCTCACTGTCATCATCATCATCATCGGTGTCCAGGGGCTTTTCATCTTGGAGAGAAATTTGGTTAATTGCAGTGGTTACGATGTCCTCGTCCTTTGAGATTGCCGTATCCCTCATCCTTATCGTCGCAGGCCATCCAGTTCTCCACTGCTGCCTGAGCTATGTGTAAGGGAGCAATCAAGTCATGTACAATCTGGGCAGCTTCCTCATACTGTGGCATGAGTGGGCCCTCTTGGGTGGAGGGTGCTGTTAGCACAGCTGCTTTCTGCCAACAACGTTCAATGATTTCTGAGCGGACCTCTGAGCAAGATTCCCCCATGATGAAGCAAGCATCTTTTATTGAAATTTTTTTTAACTAAATCTTGTAATGACAGTTCATTGTTCTCCTCGGCAAGCACTAAGGAGAGAAGCTTTCCATGGTAAATGCTCTTCAGTGTGGCAAGAATTCCCTGATCCATGGGTTGCAATTTTGCAGTTGTGTTAGACAGTAGGAATTAAGAGCAGATACCAGAATCTCTTGTTTTCAACTGCTCACTATCAGGGTGAGCTCCGGCATTGTCCAAGAGGAGGATAGCCTTACTTGGGAGTTTTAGGGACTTTAGGTGTGTGCACACTGCGGGTACAAAGTCCTCAAAGAACCAGTTCTTAAAGATTGTTGCTGACATCCATTCACTGGGTTGAGCATGGTAGATAACATGTAACTGCTCGAGGCTGATGTGCTTGAAACATCTTGGCTTCAGTGCTATTCCGATAACCAGCAGTTTAAGTTTGTGACTCTCAGATGCATTAGTGCACCCAAGCACTGCGAGATGGTCTTTGTTTTTTTTTAAACCAGGTGCAAATTTTTCATTGCTGCCAGGCAAGGTTTTTTAATGCAGAAGCTTCCAGAAAATGGCTGTTTCGTCAGCATTGTAAATCTGTGATGGTGTTAACCCCTCCTTTGTCATGACTGTAGTGAGTAGAGTTCAGAAAGGGGCAATGGATTCATTAGCAGCTGACAATATCTCTCCAGCAACCGACAATTGCCAGATGCAGTGGTGGTGCTTGAAACGATTTAGCCAGCCTTCACTGGCATTGAAACCATTATCCCCAACATTCAGTCTGTGGTGAAATTGTAATGCCTTCTCTTGCAAGATGGGACCGGAGATCAGTGTTCCTCTCACTCTCACACAGTTCTGAATGAACCACAAATATAGTGCATGGTCCAACTGTTCATCTGACAGCCCTTCATTGTTTTCCACTGCTTAGGGGAGTCAGCTGAGTCAAGAGAGGAGGCAAAGTCACTGATTTTTCCCTTCACTCTCTTAATGTCACATACCATGGAGCTGCCAATGCTAAACTTATGGGCAACATCCATGGCTTTCTCCCCGCTGTCTAAGCATTCAAGAATCTGGAGCTTTTGGGAGATATCAATTACTGTTCTCTTCTGTTTAGCCATTGTGAAGATGATGTGGGGCAGGACAGGATAGGCTTATCTATCTGCTACAATTCGCACCTAATTAGTGTGAGTGAGTGATAACTGGATTTTAATGCTCATTAACTGAAACATTAACTGCAGTCCCGCCTACACTTGTTAACCTCCAGCACAGCTTGGAAGACATAAAACTAATTCAGATTAACCGGAGATTCGATTAATCGGAGTTCATAAAATCGGGAGTATACTGTATAATGATGTAGTTTCAACTGCTTTACTTAGCATTGTTTTCAATCTTGTGTATATTTACTTCTCCTTGTACAGGTATATATTAGGAATATCATCATATATGTCATTTTCTTTTATGGATTGAAATATATGGTACTTCAGCTATGCTGGTTCCCAGGTTTTTGGTTGCAGTTGTGTTTTTATTAAATCAGTCTTTCTGTCTGTTTTACAGGGTAGGCCTGAGCCCTACACTCCAAAAGTTTGATTCCTTTTAGGTAGATAAACATAATGCACAACTGACCACTCTTTTCAACATCCAGGAGGTATGTGATGCAATGGGGGACATGGCACAAGGGAAGGCACCAGGCTTGGATGATTTCCCTAATGATTTTTATTTCTCCTTCCAAGACATTTTTTCTTAAAGTTAACTGAGAACTAAGAGAAGTCTGGATGGAGGATGCCCTGTTCCACACATTTAGCCAAGCTCTCATTTTACTGCACCCAAAAAAGGAAAATAATGTTTAATGTGGCCACTTTTGGTTAATCTCTATGATTAATGTAAATTCCTAGATATTTGCCAAGATCCAGGCAACCAAATTCAGTTTGCTACAGACCTGCTCCAGCCAGACCAATATTTTTTTTATTTTTTCCCCCAGTTTTCTAGTCACAGACAGTAGCAGTCATTGTTGGACCTTGTGTGGGAGGCTCAGCATAGGAGAGTGTGCACTGCCATTTTATTGTTGGATGCTGAAAAATCCTTCAACAGGGTGGAATGGGTTTCTCCATTTAATGCCTTAACCAAATACATGATGGCTCCTGAGATAATTGCTTGGATGCAGTTTCTGCACTGTGCCTCTGTGGTGGTAATCCTTCTAAAAGGATTTTTTATCTTCTCAGTTCCCACTTGGCATTGGTATCTGGCAAGGTTGTTCACTATCCCTGACTTTGTATCTTTTAGCTGTCAAGACACTTCCACAAAAAATAAGATAATCACCTCAGTTTGATGGCCTACAAGTTGGGAATGTCTTTCACAACCATATGCTTTTGACAGATGACATCACTCTTATAATTACCCAAAACAAAATCATGTTACCAACACTGGCCTCTAAAGGATTCATATGAATATCTCTCTAGCTGTAAGCTTAACTGAGAAAAATCCACAAACCTACTTCTTTCAGCAACCTCTACAAATGACTCCTTTGTATAACAACCCTACCAGTGTGGCCCTAGAGGAGGGATCAATTGCCTGTACATCCAAATGTTGCCCTGTATAACTGACACAATCCATGCCAGGCATAACCCCTTATTAGAAATAGTCAAGTGAGAAATAAGAAGGTGGAGTAAGCTAATGCTCCCCGTTTGGGAAAGGGGAAATGCCTTTAAACTTTTTACTATACTGTGACAGGTAGCATATAGCCATGTGTGCCTAGGTTATTCAGAAACATTCAGAATTATAGGTCAGACAGGTTTAAATGTTCAAACACCTAAATTCTTTATTTTACTTTTGTTTGAACAGTGCAAAACTAAATGATTTATTTTCCAGATTAAAAAAAAAACTCATTAGCAATTTTCCTTCATTATACTACAAGAATAAACTGTCTTTCCATGATTCTCTGTCCACTAACTCTAGGGCCGTGATTCAGCCTATACTGAATCAATTCAATCTCTCAGGGCTTTACTTAGGTGTAAAATGGCCACTAATGATAGGGCCCCAGTTCATTCCACATTAAATTGTTCCTTTCAAAAAACTTTTCATTAGCTCTCGCTACTTTCAGACAGGCCTCCAGGCAAACATCCCCACTCTACCTCTCTCTGGCTCTTAGGGTTAATCTCTACCACTCATTCAACTACGCATCGGCGGTGGAGCTGGAAGGTCAGAGGAGTCAGCTGACCCCTCACTTTCAGAAGTAAGGGTCACACTGCACATTTTGAACCCCCACTTCTGATGGATTTACTAGCCTGTTAGTGTTGTCTTAAAGAGCTAGTATAGCCAAAACGGACAGGACAATAATACAAATTTAAGAAGCAGTCAAGTGTAACTTTTTATTTCTGAAGTATTTTCCTTTTTCCTTTTACTCAGTAGAACATTTTCTATGTGATAATATTGTGATGGATGTGTGGAACAGCTTTTAGGCTGGCAGATGACATATCTTGCTCTGTGCCCCCCCCCCCACTACATCATCAGCATTGTGATCTCACTGACAGTGACATCACAGATTAATGACCTGGCAGTCATTGAGTGGCTGTTCCTAAGCAGCAGTGATGTCACAGTCAGTGAGATTACAAAACTGATGATATAGTGGGGGGCAGTATAGCAAGATATGTCAGTTGCCAGGCAGAGTGCTGTTCCATGCATCATACCTACTGTATTAACATCAGGTAAACAATCTTCTAATAAAACAAAGGGAAAAGAAGAAAGTACATCAAATATAAAAGGTAATGGCTGGCTGCTTTTAAAATCTGAGATTATTTTTGGACAGTACACTAGCTCTTTAAGTCTAGCACACACCACACACATTCACTGGAAGTCGGTTAGAGGAAGGTCAGATGAATTCACTGAATTGTTCTAATTGCTACTTACCCTTCCCCCACTGGCACACAAAACAAATTTAAGATTTAAGAGATTTATAAAATGTAAGCACTCAAACTATGCAGAGCTCTTCATCAAACAGTGACAGACTTTGCAAAGAACTGACTTTAAATACATAGGGCAGAACTGGTAGTATTCAAAAATGAAAAAGAAGTCTGAAATCCTAGTTGTGTGTAAATCAGTCTTTCCCTAGGAGATATGTGACAAGGTATATAAATTGTCAAGTGCAAAGTTTCTTCCTTGAAAAATGCACACCAAAGTGTATGTATCTGTGTGTGTTTTACCTGGAAAAGGCTACATTGAATGATGCTGTTTGAAAAGGTGGTCCTAGTTTTCTACAGCCATTGTCCTATAAAGTCATGGAGCACTGTCTGCTGCATGCTAGTTCATTTTAGTCACTAAAAATGATGTTAATGACTGTTCAAAAACAACATATATTGAGAATACTGATGAAATCCTATGGGGTGCTCCTTTTATTTCATTATTTATTTTTATTCTTTGGTAACTGGGTAAGGCCCAATAGGCCCAAGACCTGTTTTCAGGTGCTGCCGGGAAGCAACTGTCCAGGGTCAGTCAGTATGCATGTGGCGACTGTGGAAATCAAACCTAAGTCTGCTGGGTATACCAAACTTGTTCACAGCTTCTTACTCTAACCTTTAGACTATACTGCCAGCTCAGTGCTGGAACTGTAGCTTAAAGCAGCAGAAATACTAAAGCAGTTTCAAAATGAAAAAGAAAGGCTACAGTGTTTATTTATTTATTTTTATTTTAGTCCTTGGTAACAAGGTAAGGCACATTACGCAAAAGTGTCTGTTTTTAGGGGTGATCTGGGAGCATTGGGGAGGTTAAGTGACTTGTTCAGAGTCACACAGTATGCAAGTGGAGGTTGTGGGACTCAAACCCCAGTTTGCTGGTTGTACCAAGCCCATTCACAGCTCATTACTCTAATCTCTAGGCTATAAATAGTTTTCAGTTTTGACCCACATAAAATGTTATGCTTGTTAATGCCTAGCATAGCTATAGAATTGTAACCATGCTGGTTGCAGTGTAACTGGTGAAATGTGGTGAGTACAGAAGTTATGACATCTGGGGTAAGGCTTCCTGACTCCTGGAAAAACTAGGAAAAACAAACAGATCCAGAAGTAACCACCTCTACATTTTTTGCAACCCTGTACATACTAATGTAGAAGTGAAGATTAGGGTTATAAAGAAAGAAAAGAAAATTGGAAAACGTAATGATCAAATGCCAGTGTTTTACAGATTTACAATAAACACAAGAATTCAAGTCCCTGTGTCATGATCAGGGTTTCCTGAAAATATCATACTGATCAGTTATGTGGTTTTCTTTAAATCAGCATCTGTTAATATGCTCTACAGTACCTGAAAACAGTGAAGAAACAGTGAAGATTTTTCTGTCCCATTCAGTGAGTGATCACATCATTCCTGTCTAGCCTATTGCTGCAGCAATGAACTTTTGCTGGAAGTTCCATATGTATGGTTCTATAATTAATCCATACATGTAGAATTGCCAGCAAAATAATGCAGCTACGTTTAGATAGCCCCTCACTCCACCAATCCAGTTAATACTGTTTCTATATAGAGTGCCTGAAAACCTCTTCTCTAGTTTGTATCATCATTAAACCTATTTTAGGGAAGGGGTTGGGGTTGCAGCTGCAGCACTCTATGGCTGCTCTGCTCATACACAGAAGTTATTTATTTATTTTTTTTATTTATTGTTTCTCAGATTAATACACATTTGAGCTAAAAGCTTGTTTACAGAGGTTCCATGTCAAGATGTTAACAATATAGTAGTAACATACAGAGTAGGACAATTTTAACAAAAACAGTAAAATTGCATACAATTACATCATACTTAGGGTAAAATAAAATACATTGCAAGTGGGGAAGCATTGTGGGGGGGAGGAAAGGGGGCAAAATACTTGAAGGTAGTCAGGGCCCAGGGCAACAGGAGTGCTACCCATGGGAGTGGGGGACGGGGGGAGATAGGGGATTAAACATGAGCAAGGGCGAGACTGGTGATATATGAAACAGCCTTCAGGGCCTTGTCAAGTGGCTTGTGGGATAGAGGTGGGTAAATCAGGTGGGTATGGTAGAGAAAGGAGCAGGGTGTTATCAGCCTGGCAAATTAAAGTATATATTTCTTATTACTATGTTTAGGGAGAGATGCCACAGATGAAAAAAAAACACTCCTCTGAACTGGTTAAAAAGCAGAAAGCAGTGGTATACCATTAACCATTTATGGTAGCATCAGCTTCCCACAGTATTGATATTGTGACTCCCGAGACTGTGAACCTGTCATATGATTATATCATTCATTCTGACCCCCCAAGTGTTTGAACCACTCATCCACCTATGCAGTTACAAGTTCTTCAGAGCTCCCCTTCAGCTCTGTGCTCTGCAGTTTTACTTATTTGCTTCCTGCAGAATCCAGTCCAAAATAAAAAAAAAAACACTTTCACACTGAGGTACAGTATGTTTGTTTTATTTAGCTCTTATGCCTGCAGGTGTTCCCAATGTTCAGCTGCTTCCAATCATCCAATTAAGGGCTGACTACAGGTTTGCACATCTCCCGTCATAGTATTATTTAAATATATATACAGTTTGGATGTGCACCTTTGAGCCAGAACTACTCATTTACAAAGGTTCCTCATCATTAAGTTACATTATAATTTCACATAAGCAGTATCGACAGTGTTGGCACATTAGAGGCAGCACACAAGGCATTGACTGTGCACATTGCAAGCATCATAAAGAGAGTTCAAGAGCAAGTCAAATAGTAGCTCCAGAGACTTTGTCAGACACTGTAAAGACATCAGAAAACATTACTATGTGCCGGTCAACAGCAGCTCCACAAGCTTTGTCAGGTGCTGGGAAGGGAGCTCAGACATAACCAACTCTGAAAAGGCATCTCTTGCTAAATTCTGGTTTGTCCCCCACCACAGCCACTTATTCTGAAAATAACAGGAGAAGTCAAAGGGCAGACCTACTCTGTCACAAACCACCCCCTCAGAGCCATGCCCGGGAAAGGCTTGGGAATGTCCTACAACACAGGAGGAAGGTAGAAGGGGAACCAGAGAACAATAAAAATAGTGTTGAGAAGTGACTTAGAAAAGGTGGTTGCTTAACCTAAGAACTCACAAGTGAAGGGAATTAAGAAGGATAAGGTACACCTACAGGCACAGAAAGAACAACAATAGAGAGTCAGAAACATTTAACTGAAAACAGGAAAAGTCAAAGGGTCACTAGAACTACAAAATACAGCTAGGGAGGCAGGTTCAACTAAAACAAGACAAACAAGACAAACAGAAAAGAAAAAAATTATACAGTAGAATATAAGTAGTGGTGCAATGCAGTGGATGCGGAGCAGCCGTATTCAGGCAGACCTTTTGGACACTGAGGTGCTGCCCTATCTGCTCTCACCTCTCTGAACTGAAGGAAGAGGTCACCAGACTATGGGCCCAGATAACCTGAATCAAGAGTACCTTCAACCCCATCCAGAGACCACCCAGTCCAGCTCCATTGCCTCAAGGGATGCAAAGAAGAAAGGGCACTTGGACAACGTTGGGCTCAGGGAGTGTAAGGGCAGTCAGGCACAGGCACATCCTGAGACCTATCCCACTACAAAATCCCTTTGCCACACTGACAACAAGGGACTGTCAAGAAGAGGCACCCAGAGTAGTGGAAGGGATGGATGTGGAGGTCAACCAGGGTGGTGACCTCTCAGGGGGGAGCGGAGGATGCCAGAGGAGAAGGAAGTGAATCCTGGTGTGGGACTCAATTGTGAGGGGTATGAGGATAGGCACAGGGGAGGAGAAGGACAGGGAAGTGAGGTACCTTCCAGGTGCCACGGCAAGTAGGGACAGAAGGAAAATCCAGGGGATCATCAGGAAGGTTTGAAAGGGAGGGTGAGCTGGACGGCATTGTTCATCTAGAAACTAATGACCTAGCTGAGGAAGAACCAGAGCTAGTGCAGGAGGAGTTCAGGAAACTGGGTATGGGTTTGAAGCAGGTAGCTACATCTGTCACCTTCTTAGAGGTGCTACCTGTAAAGGACATGGGAGAGAGTAGGAACGTCCGCACCAGAAGCTTCAATGTATGGTTGAAGAAATGGTGTGGTGAATAGGGATTTGGGTTCACTGGGGACTGGGGACCCACCTGAAGGGATGTGGGCTTATTCAAGGCTGATGACCTACATCCAGCCTTGAGAAGTACTGAGATCCTTAATCGAAAAGTTTAAATGCTACACTGCAAGCATTTAAACTAGCCAAAGTGGAAAAGGCAGACTGGTAGGTAGTAAAATAGCTGTACACCCCTAGAGACAAGCAGACATATACAGGTAAAGGAGGGGTACAATCAAACAATAACTGTAGACAGGAAGGACTGAATAAGGATGGCATAATGGAAACAGAAAACAGAAACAGAGTAGGAAATTTGGGGAAAAAGAAACACAGAAACAAAACAACAAGCAGGAACACCTGGAAGGCCATGTTCACAAATGCCAGGAGCCTGAGCTGGAGGCCATCATGACAGAGGAAAATCTGGATATGGTGGCAATAACTGAGACCTGGTTAAATAAAAGCATAGACTGGGAAGTCGAGATACCAGGGTACACGATATACAGGAGGGACATAGTGGGCAAGAAGGGGAAGGGGTAGCACTGTATGTGAAGAATACCATCAAAGCCATGGAGATACAAAGGGAAGGAGTTGAGGAGGAAATGTTGTGGGTAGCACTGGAGGCAAAAGAAGGGGCTGTAATACAAGCAGGGGTTATCTATAGACCACCTGCACAAACAGAGGAAGTGGATAAGGAAATGTTGAAGGCAATAAGGGAAATGGCCATCAGGGGAGGCAATTTTGATGTGAGATTTCAACATGCCAGATGTGGATTGGAGCATCCCATTGGCATCATCTAGCAGAAACAGAGAACTCCTAGAAGACCTGCAGGAAGCACATCTAATAAAGCTTGTAAAGGAACCTACAAGGAAGAGGGCCATACTGGAACTGGTGCTAACAAACAGGGACAGTGTTAGTTCAGGATTCTATGTCCGAATGGCGATTGCTGAAAGGTGACCGTTAGTATGGCAAGGGTACATCGCCGAAAATCAGTTTCAGAGATGTACACACCCGGTGCACAAGAAAATGGCTCCAGTGACTTAGATTTTAAATGTTAATATGAGAGACTGTGCCCCCAGCACCCCCCTACTAAAGGATTCTTAACTCCAGGGGGTGCATGTTGGCCTGGTGCAAATTTTGGAAAAAAATTAATTTCAGGCCAGGCACACAAAAATGTAGGTGTGCCATGACCCGAACCTGGAACCCTCGCAGCTTTAGGCTGCCACCCACCCACCATGCTATGGGGCCAGCTCGGGCTGCCCCATGCCAACCACACCAGGCCAACCCTCCCTCCCTTCCATCATGCTCGCTCCCTCCTCCCATGTGCATGTACATATAGCGACGTCCTGTAGCTATATGCGCAAACTTCCCCATTCGGTCGCCTTCCTCACTCCCTAGCCCTGCCCTTCCTACACTGCAAGTGGGTGACTGTTTTGGTAGGCGCCCACTTGTGGCTAGCCCACATCACAAGATATCTTATTTCAATCACAGTGTGGGATCACCTGGGGAAGAGTGACCATAATACACTATACTTCGAGAAAAGAACAGGGCAGGAAGCATTTCACACCAAGACCAAAGTCCTGGATTTCAGGAAAGCAGACTTTGGGAGAATGGGAAGGGGGGTTAGCAGAGCACTGTCACAGATCCAGGAGGGGAAGGTGTAGAGGAAAGGTGGAAGACAATAAAGAAAGCCTTAGAGGAAGCTGTGAGCCTATGTGTAAAGCAGGTATCAAAAACCAAAAGGAAGAAGAAACCACTCTGGTTCTCCCGGAAGGTAGCAGAAGCTGTTAAGGCTAAAAGACTGGCCTTCAGGAAGTACAAGACAACACAGGGGAGACAGGATAGGGAGGAATACAGGAACATGAGAAGAAGAGCTATCAAAGAAGTTAGAGAAGCTAAAAAACACACAGAAGAGAAGATAGCAAGGACTGTTATGCAGGGAGATAAAACATTTTACTGATATACCAGTTTAAAAAGAAAAACAAAGGCAGGGATCATGAGAACTAAGTGGGAGGGGGAGAGAGTGTAGAGGAGGACCAGAAGAAGGCAGACATATTGAACAAGTACATTTGTTCAATATTCACTAAAAAGGGAGACAGAATTGCTCCACAGCCTAAGTAGAAAAGTCAGACTGTGGGGGTGTAGACATAAGCCCCTTTTCAGAGGAGAGGGTAGTCAAGGAACTGGAGAAATTAAGTGTGGACCAGGTTATGGGACATGATGGGATTTATCCAAGGATACAAAAAGAACTAATGAGGGAAATGGATGTACCCCTGGCAGCCCTGTTCAGCCAATCAATGGAGACGGGGTGGTGCCGGAGGACTGGAGGAAAGTGGAAGTGGCGCTGATCCACAAGAATGGGAACATAGAGGAGGCAGGGAACTATAGACCGGTAAGCCTGATGTCAGTGGTGGGTAAGGTCATGGAGACATTAATAAAAGGAATAATGGTGGGTTTTTTTACCATTAACAAGTTGTAGCATCTAAGACAGCATGACATCACTGAAGGGAGATCATGCCAAACCAACCCAATAGAATTCTTTGACTGGGTGACAAGAGTTGTGGATCGGAGAGGGGGCAGTGCAGGTGGCCTACCTTGACTTCAGGAAGGCCTTTGACACAGTCCCACACAGGAGATTATTAAACAAGCTGAACAGTCTAGGGGTGGGGACAAAAATGGTAAGGTGGGTGCAAAACTGGTTAAGCAACAGGAGACAGCGGGTGGTAGTGAATAGGGTAAGATCAAAGGAGGGGGAAGAGACAAGTGGGGTGCCACAGGAATCAGTACTGGGGCCATATTTTTTATTGGGGACATAGCAGAAGGACTGGAAGGGACAGTATGCCTGTTCGCTGATGACACAAACATATGCAACAGGGTCGACACACAGAAGGAGTGGATAAAATGAGAAGAAACCTGAGCAAGCTGGAGGAATGGTCTAGGGTATGGCAGCTGGGATTTAATACTAAAAAGTGTAAAGTCATGCATATGGGAATTAACAACCTGAGGGCAACATACCATCTAGGTGAGAAGAAGTAGCAGCAACTTGTCAGGAAAAGGACCTGAGAGTCATCATAACTGAAGACCTCAAGATGGCAAAACAGTGAAGAATGGCAGTGGGAAAAATGAACAGGCTGCTTGGTTGCTTAGTGAGGGGAATAACAAGTAGGAAGGGTGAGGTAATATTTCCCATTTATAGGTTGCTCGTGAGGCCCCACCTTGAATACTGAACACAGTTCTGGAGGCCCCATCTCAGAAAGGACAGCTACCAGATGGAGGCAATGCAGAG
Organism: Neoceratodus forsteri; assembly: GCA_016271365.2. Taxonomy (NCBI): domain Eukaryota; kingdom Metazoa; phylum Chordata; order Ceratodontiformes; family Ceratodontidae; genus Neoceratodus; species Neoceratodus forsteri. Next base: position 805,601,501 of record CM057449.1, on the reverse strand, counting down.
GAGAGCTACCAAAATGATCAAGGGAATGCATCACAAAAACTATGAAGACAGGTTAAGGGATTTAAACATGTACTCATTAGATGTAAGACGGGAGAGAGGAAACATGTTAGAGGCATTCAAATATGTCAGTGGGAAAAATAAAGTAGGGGAGGGCAGCTACCTACAAAAAAGGAAGAGCACCTGGACTAGGGGACACAATATGAGTCTGGAAGGGGGGATATTCAGAGGCAATGCGAGAAAGTACTTCTTCACAGAGGGTGGTTGAGCCATGGAGCAAGCTACTGGAGGAGGTGGTGGTGGGTGCAGGAACTCTGGAGGCCTTCAAGCATGCTTGGGATAGACACAGAGGGCTACTGGGCCTGAAGCTAGGAAGAAGTAAGGACCCAGATCTAGCAAGATCTAAGATATAGATCTTGAGCAACTCTGCAACCAGGGCAGACTGGATGGACCAATAGGTCCTTTTCTGCCAACAACTACTATGTAACTATATAACCATCACCTCCTGGGAAGAAAAAGGGGCCTTGCTCTGTACTGTGCCGGTAATGGGGGGTACTCTACTCTATTCTCCTGGCTGAAGCTTCTGATCCTTTACTCTTTGTGTCTGCATAGCCACCTGAACGTTCTATGCATTTATCCATTCTTTTTGGCAAGTCTGTCAATTTGTGTTCAGTCCATCTCTTCTCCATAAAATAGACTGTAACATCTTATGTGGCCCATGTGTGCATGTACTCTCTCTCCAACCAGAAGCAGAGGCACCCTAGATTCCCTACAGGGGGCAGGGCTCTGACAGCTAGTGCTTGATCCCACTAGAGACAGGGCGATTCTGTACCTAGTACTGACCAATGGGGACAGAATCACAGAAGTCGGGGTAGAAAGACAGCTGGGGTCTAACAAACACAGCATAGTGTGGTTTAGCATAGAGACAGGGACTCAGTCAAGTCACACAAAGGAGATAGTTTTAGATTTCAGAAGCATGGACTTGGAGAAATGGAGAGGTGCATCAAAGTAGCCCTGGAGAAGAGGGAGGTGGGGGGGGTTGAAGAGTAGTGGAAGCACCTCAAAGGAGCCATAGCAGAAGTGATGAACCAATGCAACAGATTGGTTTCCAAAGGCAAGAATAGAAGGAAGCCACTATGATTCTCGAAAGAGGTAGTGGGCAAAGTAAGGGCTAAAAGGGCGGGTTTCAGGAAATATAAGGAGACCTAAAGGAAGGAGGACAGAGAGGTATACCTAGAGTGTCTAAGGAAGGTAGGAAAGACTGTTAGGAGTGCAAAGGTGAGAACTGAGGAAGGATTAATGCAGAAGGTGAAGAAAGGGGACAAGGCATTCTATAGGTGCATCAGTGAAAGAAGAAAAGCTGGGGGGATTGTAAGGCTCAAAGGGGGTGAAGGAAAGTGCAAGGAGGGAGACCTAGAAAAGGTGGAAATACCGAATAAATACTTCTGTTCAGTAATCACTGAAGGTTGGATCAGGGAGCACAGCTGGGCAACAGATATGAAGGGGGATAGACACCAGTCAATTAACAGAGGAGAGAGTCCTGCAAGAGCTCACAAAACTGAAAGTAGATAAAGCAATGGGGCCAGATGGCATACACCCAAGGATATAAAGAGAGCCGTGAAGAGAGCTAGCAGAGCCTCTGGCATAGAAAAATAGAAACACAGAATTTGTTGGCAGATAAGGACCACTTGGCACACCTAGTCTGCCCATTTCCCTACCTAATGGATAAGCTGCAGATCGTAGTTAAATAAAAAACAGTCTACTTCCTCCTACCCCCCACTAGAATTGCCTTATGCCTGTCCCATGCATTCCTGAATTCCCCCACTGTTTTTGACTTTACGACCTCCTCAGGAAGGCCGTTCCATGCATCTACAACCTTCTCTGTGAAGAGATACTTCCTCACATTACCTCTGGGCCATGCCCCCTCCATCTTCAGATTGTGGCCCCTTGTTCTTGCACATCTTTTTTTCTGAAAGATGCTGCCCTCTTGGACTTTGTTGATTCCCTTGAGGTATTTGAAAGTTTCTATCATGTCCCCCCTCTCCCTCCTTTTCTTGAGGCTATACATCTTAAGCTCCTTTAGTCTTTCTTCATATGTCATTTGGTGCAGACCCTGCACCATTTTGGTTGCCCTCCTCTGGACAGCCTCCACCCTGTCTATATCTTTGTGGAGATGGGGTCTCCAGAACTGCACAGTACTCCAGATGTGGTCTTACCAACTATCTGTACAGAGGGCTAACAACTTCCTGTTTTCTACTGGTGATGCCTCTCCTATGCATCCCAGTATCCCCCAGCCCTCCATACTGCCTTTTCACATTGCTGGCCCACCTTTAGATCATCTGATATGAATACCCCCAGGTCCCTTTCCATTTTTGTTATTGTCAGTATCTCACCCCCCATTGTGCACTCTTCTCCTGGGTTTTTATTTCCCAGGTGCATTACTTTGCACTTCTTTGCATTGAATCTAAGCAGGCATACATTTGACCATTCCTCTAACCTTGCCAAGTCCCTTTTCATCCTTTCCACCCCACCTTGCATTTCAACTCTGTTTCAGATCTTTGTGTCATCTGCAAAGAGACATACTTTCCCTTCCAGTTCCTCTGCAATGTCATTTATAAAGACATTAAAAAGTACCAGCCCCAGTACTGAACCCCGAGGTATCCCACTAGTAACCCCTCTTTCTTCACTGTGGTCTTCATTTACTGTTACCCGCTGTGTCCTGTTGTCCAGCCAGTGTTTTACCCTGGCTACCACCCTGGAACCCACTTTCAGGATGGCTAATTTGTTTATTAATCTTTTGTGCGGGACTGTGTCAAATGCCTTGCTAAAGTCTAGGTAGGCCATGTCCATAGCCCCTCCCTGGTCTACTACTTTGGTCACCCAGTCAAACAAGTCAATTAGATTTGTCTAACATGATCTTCCTGCTGTGAATCCATACTGCCTTGTGCCCTGTGCCCCACTCACCTCTAGATACTCAACAATTCTTCCCTTCAGAAGTGATTCCATCATTTTCCCTACCACTGAGGTCAAACTGACAGGTCTATAGTTTCCTGCCTCTGTCTTGCTCCCACTTTTATGACGGGAATCACATCTGCCCTCCTCCAGTCCTCAGGTACCACACCATCCTCCCATGATTTATTAAAAAGGGTAGTCAGTGGTGTTACTAGTTCTTCCCTTAGTTCTTTTAGAATTCTGGGGTGAATCCCATCAGGCCCCATTGCTTTATCCACCTTCAGTTTTAAGAGTTCTTTCAGAACCCTTTCTTCTGTGAAAGGACAAATATTAACCCCCCCCATACAGAGTGCTTCTATTGACTGGATTAGGTATCTCCCCCGTTTTTCCATTGTGAGTACTGAGCAGAAGTATTCGTTCAGTATCCCTGCTTGTTCACTGTCGCCCTCTGCTTAATCACTTTCCTCTTTATTCAGCCTCAGTATTCCTGCCTTAGTCTTTCTTTGCTCCCTAATGTACCTATAAAAGGTTTTATTCCGCTTCTTAACTGAATTGGCTATTTTTTCCTTGGTTTGGCCCTTTGCTATTCTGACTACCTTCCCCACTTCCTTCTGCTTTAACTGGTACAGTTTTCTGTCCTTCTCCTTCTGTGTTTCCTTAGACTTCCTGAATGCTATCTTTTTCTCCCTTACCTTCCCTGCCACTTCTTTTGAGAACCATAGTGTTTTTTTCCTTTCATTTTGATTTGTTTATTTGCTTCACACAAAGGCTTGTTGCCTCTATGATGGCGGTTTTGATGTTTCCCCACTGTTGCTCCAGCCCACCTTCTTGCCTGTTTCCTAGTGCTTTTCTGAGGCACGCTCCCATTTTGACAAAATCAGCCATCCTGAAGTCCAGTACCTTCACTTTTGTATGGCTTGACTGTACAGCTAAGTTTATCGTGAACCACACTGTTTGGTGGTCACTTGTTCCCGGATAGCTACCCACTTCAAGATCGGAGATCCTATCTCTGTCCCCATTTGAGAGTACCAGGTCTAAGATTGCTTCCTCCCTAGTGGGTTCCAAAACTAGCTGTCTGAGTCATGCCCCCTGTAGGGCATCAAGAATGGCCCTGCTCTTGGATGTGGCTGCAGTAAAGGTGCTCCAGTTAACATCTGGCACATTCAGGTCCCCCATCAGCAATATCTCCCCTTTCTCTGCCACTCAAGGATGCCTTCTATTATTTCCTTGTCCATTTCCTCCCCCTGAGATGGGGGTTTGTATACAACCCTTGTGCTAATTGTGGTGCCATTTCCAGTCTCCAGTGTGACCCACATTGCCTCCTCTCCTCACTGTTTACCCTCTAGTTCTGTTGCTTTGATCCCTTCCCTTACATAGCGAGCTCCTCCTCCTCCTATTCTTGCCTCCCTGTCCCTCCTGTAGATTGTGTACCCAGGTATGTTGACATCCCAGTCATGGTTCTCTGTGTACCATGTTTCTGGTACTGCCACAATATCCAGGCATCCCTCTTCCATTAAGACCACCATTTTGGGGAGCTTTTTACCTAGACTATGGGCATTGGTACTCATTACCCTCTGTTTTTTTATGGCTTTATTTATTTTTGCCCCATCCCTGTCCTTACTGCCATTGTCTTTTTCTTCATTTACCCCTGCCCTTCTCCCTATCGACTACTCTATCTTGGTGTTTACCTCACTAACTACCCTGATTTTTTTGGGGGGTAGGATTTCCCTTATTCTTTTCAGTGCCTCCCTCCTTGGCTAGTTTAAATGCTTGCCAATGAGACATTTAAACCTATCACCTAGGATCCTGGTTCCCCTCCTGGATAGATGCAGACCATCGCACCAGTATATGCCTGCATCCCTCCAGGTGGAGGCCCAGTCCTCAATGAAACCAAATCCCTGAGCTCTGTGCCAGTTTTTCAAACAGTCATTGAATCCCATGGTGCGGAGTACCCTAGCCTCATCCATGCCATAGACAGGTAGCACTTCCGAGAAAGTTACCATGTGTGCTACTTGTCTAAGGCCCTTCCCCAACTCCACAAACTCCTGTTGCACTGCTCTGATCCAATTCTCAGCCACGCTACAAAGTCACTCAACATGGGAGTGTTCCCAGAGGATTGGAAGAAGGCACATGTAGTCCCTCTACACAAAAGCGGTAGTAGGGAGGAGGCAGGGAACTATAAGCTGGTCAGCCTCACCTCAGTGTTGGGAAAGATCATGGAGGCACTGCTTAAAGAAAGAATAATGACATAATTAGTAACCAACAGTGCCCAGGATTGGAGGCAACATGGATTAATTGCAGGAAGTTTATGTCAGATGAATTTGATAGAGTTTTTTGACTGGGTGACAAAGGAAGTAAATTGGGGGTGGGGTTGGATGTCGCCTACTTCAGTTTCAGCAAGTCCTTCGACACCAGCCCACATAAAAGGCTGGTTAACAAGATGGGTAGTCTGGGCAAGGGGTACAAGCTGGTAAACTGGGTTAAGAACTGATTAACAGACAGGAGGCAGAGGGTGGTGATGAATGGGATCCAATCCAGAGAGAATGGGTGACCAGTGGGGCACCTCAGGGATCAGTCCTTGGGCCAGTCCTGTTACATGTCTTCATTAGTGAGATTGCAGATGGGCTGGAGATAAAGGTCTCCCTGTTTGCAGATGACACTAAGATCTGCAACAGGGTGGATACTCCAGACAGGGTAGAGAGAATGAGGTAGGACCTGAGTAGGTGTAAAAAATGGTCTGAGGAGTGGCAGCTAAGGTATAATTCAAAGAAGTGCAAAATAATGCACCTGGGATGAAGTAACCATGGGGATAACTACAGGATTTGGGGGGTAGCTGGTAATCACCAAGGAAGAAAGGGACCTGGGGATTATCCTTTCAGGTGACCTAAAGGTGTCTAAGCAGAGTAAAAGGGCTACAGAGAGTGCCAGTGGTTTGCTGGGGTACATAGACCTAGGTATCACTAGCAGAAGCTGGGAGTTAGTGATGCCACTGTATAAAACACTAGTGAGGCCTCACATAGAGTACTGCGTGCAATTCTGGATACCACATCTTTGGAAGGACATTGACAGGGTGGAGGCGGTCCAGAGAAGGGCGATTAAGATGGTACAGGGCTTGCACTAGAAATCATATGAGAAGAGATTGAAGGACCTCAATATGTACTCATTGGAGGAGAGGAGAGATCAGGGGATATTTATTTATTTAAATTTTGTTGACCGGGTGAACCCATCAGACCTCTGGAGTCCCTTTTACAGAGGAGACCCGGGATAAAGTACAAAGATATACACATAGTGGTAGTTTACAATAGACAGAATGGTAGAACTATCAATCATACAATGCAATTAGATTAGTTACAGGGTTACAATATGGTCCAAGTACTGGTACATACAGCACATTTCAGTACCTTTGAAGAGAGAACAGTCAGATCTGTTATACCAGGATAGACAAGGATAGACAAGTGAATAGCGCAAATTTGTTATTTCTCCTTGTCCTAGATGGGTCGCATGTTTGTTTGCTGGTTGTGCATTAAAACAGATATTGTTTCAGTAAGTTGGACTCTGTTGGAAATCTGTGCTGAGGTGAGTGCCATGACTGCTTTTGTTTTGAAGGATAGACAAGTGTAGTGCCCTAAAGTCTGGGGCACAATAAAAAGCAAAAGAAGGAGCCTCAGCAAGCAAAAGGTGCCCCAAGAATGGTCAGGTGCCCAGGTTACAGATACATACAGCCAATAGCTCAGGAAAAATAATGAATCCCCTCCAGCAGCACAGCTGCAGAAAAGCAGTGTAAATAAAGCCAAAAAGTCCTAGTTAATATTGCTATGCAAGCACGTGCAATAGGTAAGCATTGTGCCCAAGATAGAATGTTATGCTGAGTTGCTCAGACCCAGCTTCCAGAATCAGAACCTAAAGTGTTGCTTTTGGAAAAATTAAGTTGTTACAAGGGAGAATCATGGTGACTGTGGAGGTGAGAGGATGCAGAAAGCATGGGAGGGATAAGAGCTTACCTCGAGGGTTGAAGCTGTCCCTGAGGGCTTCTCTGCATGCCTCTGCTGCCTTCAATCACTGAAGACTATCTGCTTGTCAATTCCTGCAGTCTGCAGTGCCGTCGCACATGCAGGAGAAAGGAGAGGCGTCCTGCTCACCACCGAAAGGGCTTGGTGCCTGTTTTGATATTTTTATTTAAAAAGTAAAGTTTCAGTCCCCCAGAGGTGGCAGTAGCAGTGCCTCATCATTTGCTCCAAGGTTGGGACCTCGTAAGGTCCCCAGCCGACCATTGAGCTGCCCAAAGCCCTCCCTCTGCCAGCAACTCCTCCTACTTCCCTGAATCCCAGGCCAGGGTGGTGAGTAGGCGGTAGCATGCCAGCAAAGTGCTGACTGCTAAAGCTGAACAAAAGTTTATTTATTTTTTAAAAATTAGCACAAGGCGCAAAGTAAAGTGGCCAACGGCCAAGAGAATGAGGTGCCAGAACTAGCATAAATTAATATTTTGGGCATGGTGATGCCCAGCGGAGGGTCCCAGCCTGCAGGCCCAGTAAAGGAAGTGTTTAAATATTTAAAACGGGGTGGAGCAGAGGCATAGGCCCAGCCAATATTTAAAGGGGCAACAAGGCCCAAAGGAGTTTCAAATAGAGCAACCAGGCCCAAGTTATTAGAAAGGGCATCCAGGCCCATAAGTTAAAGGGGCCCAGCAATATAGGTCTGATATTAAAGGGGTCCATCTACATAGGCTCAAAGAGAATATTTAAAGGGGCAACATTAGACCCACATATGTTAAAGGGGCATAGCCAGCCACGATAGTCCCACAGGTGTTAAAAGGGGCCTAGCTAGGCATTTAGGTCCACAGGTGTTAAAGGAGCCTAGCCAGCCATGATAGGCCCACAGCTGTTAAAGGGGCCTAGCTAGCCATTTAGGTCCACAGGTGTTAAAGGGAACTAACCAGTCACAGTAGGCCAGTTATTTAAAAGAGGCCCAGCATATCTAAAGGGGGGCCCACCCAACTAGTGTACCCCACAGTTTAAGGACACCATCCATCGTTTAGCTGCCAGTGCACCCACAGTAGCAGGAGAGCCCATTTTAGTTAGTGGGACCCCACAGCAGTTAGGTCCACAATTAGCAAGGACTTCACCAAGGAAGTGCCCTGATAGAAGCAACAAAGTGCCTGTTTATTTACTGTGGTCTGTGTATTCAGAGACTTTGATATTGAGCAAAACTGATGGAAATGTAACATTTAATTGCATTGTGCCAGCATCTTGTGCTAGTGTGTTTCTGAATCAGTCGTCAGCAACCCTTGAAGTGGTATTCCACAAGTGCACTCCAGAATCAGTCTGCAGCAGTACTTCTGAAGAGAAGATCCATGTTCGTAGTCATACCTTTGCTGTCATATTTATTATTTTCCCCTAACAGTCGCCAATATATGGCCTGGCCCAGTGCAGAGTCTGCCGTCCATTTTCTTGTTTTGTCATCCACACCAGCGTACCATCCAGATCTTCTGTTCCAGTTACCCAAGTCAACATTCTGTTTATTGTTTTATGTCAGTCTTTGGCTCGTCTGGTCTTGATGCCCAGAACTCTGTCATTCTTGAACGTCTGAAGACTTCTTCATCCTGATTCCTAATTTTTGTGGGGTCCCCCATCATCATCTTCTTTACCCAGCAATCCAGAAGCAGGCTGTAGCAGGGTGTTCTGCATCTTCTTTACCCGGCAGTCCACTAGCGGGCTGTGGCAGGGTGTTCTGCATCTTCTTTACCCAGCAGTCCAGAAGCAGGCTGTGGCAGGGTGTTCTGCATCTTCTTTACCCGGCAATCCACCAACAGGCTGTGGCAGGGAGTTCTGCATCTTCTATACTCAGCAGTCCACCAGTGGGCTGTGGCAGGGTCTTCTACATCTTCTTCTTCACCTGGCAGTCCACCAGCAGGCTGCGGCAGGAAGTTCTGCATCTTCTATACCCAGCAGTCCACCAGCGGGCTGTGGCAGAGTGTTCTGCATCTTCTGTATCCGGCAGTCCACCAGAGGGCTGTGGCAGGGGTGTTCTGCATTATCGGTACGTGGCAGTCCAGAGGAAGGCTATGGTGGGGTAGCCACTGTATTGGTCATCTCAACCCGGCTGTCCACCAGCAGACTGGCCGGATCCTTTGTGACTCAATTCCAGCTGCACTCAGTGGTTTTTTAGCTGAGGAAATTTTAGTGCTTGTTCTTAAACTCCAGCAATCCTGGAGAGGTGAGTGTAGTGAGGAACTTGTGGTCTGTTTAGAAACCCTCTCTGTATCTCTCTGGTTTCTCAAGAAGTCCCCAGAGTTATGCTGGCCAGCCAGTCAACTTTTTCCCTGTTATGCCAGTTTCTTTGGTCCTGTTCTGTTCCCGATGACAGAGAAATTGCGACCGTGCATTAACTGCCATTAGTAACATGTCTAGAATCTTGCTATAGTATGCTGTATATTTTATAGTGTGGAGTACTCCAGGTAGTAGGTCTTAGTTAGAGGTGCACCTCAGGGGTGAGTAAGAATGATTTGTACAAGATGATCTTATAGCGTAGCTATTACAGTCAGTTTGCCAATTGTGCCAGTTTTGTCATAGAGTAGCCCTCTTACAGGGACTTTAGAGTTAGACAAGCTCTTATAGCATAGCTGTTACAGCTGATTTTGCTTTACAGTTCTCCTCGTACAGGAGATTAGAGATAATAGTTCTCCTCTTTTCCCTGCGACCGTGTCTTCCTTTCCCTTCTTTGAGAAATAAAGCCTTTTAAGCATTTGAAACCTGTTACCGACTTGCACCTCTCTTTGTTAGGTGACAACATCCACATCTTGGGAACGTGAAGTGTCCTCTCACCATTCCACCTGCAGGGAGCGGGCACTGGTGTTGTTAAATTGTATGCGATTTATTTGGGTCATCATGACACTGTTGCTCTAATCATCCTTTTATCTTAGTGGATCCCAGCACACACTTGTTCATAAGAGCTCAGCTGGGGATGTTCTGCAACCCAGCTTTTTGAAATTGGTAGCTAAATATATTTACGTTCCCATGAAAAAAAATTTTAATGTATCCCTTATAACTGTTGCGTTTTCCCCTAATGGAAACATACAGTGATTATTCCTATTTTTAAGGGGGAGACAGAGGGAAAAATTGGACAATTATTGTCCCATATCCCTTTTGCCCACTTTGGGGAAAATGTTGGAGAGGATTGTAAATGTACAGCTCTCTGGGTATCTCTCCTCTCGTGGCCTCCAGTCTCCCATGCAGCATGGGTTTAAAAAGGGTTATGGTATAAGTACGGACTTGGCAGTGATCAAGACCCACATCAGTAAAGCACTTGATGACAAAAAGCTCTCTGGTGCTGTGTTTGTGGACCTGTCTAAGGCTTTTGAATTGGTGGATCACCCTTTGCTGCTTGGGTGACTGGGGGACATTCGATTAGCAGATGCTTCACTTAGTTGAGTTGCTAGCTATCTTGCCCAATGCCCTTTGAGAGAGAGTAATAGGGACCAGATGTCCGGTGTAGCTTTGATGAAACAGGGCATGCCCCAGGCGTCTATCCTGGGGCCACTTCTGTTTTCTTTATTTATAGATCCTCTACCAGCTGTCCTCCAAAATACTCATATATTGATGTATGCAGATGATGTGATTCTGTATAATAGCTCTGACTCAGTTGATACATTGAACAAATCACTGGGATCTTATTTTATATTACTGTAAAAATGGTTTCAGGTACATAGATTATTATTAAACAGTAAAAACACCTAATCAATGATCATTGAGTCATGCCCAAAATTAGCACACTGTTCTCCACTACAAATTGTTAATAGTAGGGGTGCCATGATTGAGCAGGTAACTTATTTTAGATATTTGTAAATTGTGTTGGACTCACATTGACCTTCTCCCAGCATTTGAAATTAGTTTGTCATCAGGTTAATAGTAAAACTGGGGTTTTATTTAAGTTAAAAAAAGATCTTACTCTGCCTACTAGAACTGCTATCGGTAAGAATGTTCTCTTACCTGCTTTATTTTACAATTCTTTTTTATTCACCCAAATTTCAAAATCAGATTTATCATTAATAACCACCACATTCAATGCTATATGTAGATTTGTTTTACAACTACCTTTTGGGACACATCACTGCACTCTCTATAGGACACTGGATTGGCTTCCGCCTAGATTTAGTTGTGAATTTAGTTTATTGTCTTTGGTTGATAAAACATTACAGCAAGGAGTTGTGTCTCCTTTGTTTTCACTATTTGAATATAAAGCAGAGGACAGATCTTTGAGATCCTCAAAAAATTATTCCTTAGTTATCCCTAAGGTTAGGACTACAATGGGGTTGTGCCCTAAACTTTTGTGTAGCCAGAGGCTGGAATAATCTTCCAAAAGTGTTACGTGAAGGAACAAGTCATGTTTCCTTCAAAACAGGTTTAAAACAATTTTATCATGAACAAATGTGTTGCACTTGTTATGACTGACTTTTGTTGTCAATTATATGTTTTTGTAATGTTTGTATTCATGTTATGTATGTATGGCTATCTTATTTAACTTTGTAACACCACTGGCTTCATCCCCAGGTCATACTGTATATAGAAAAGAGCTTCAGCTCATATTCTTACCTGGAAAACAAAAGTTTAAATAAAATAAAAATTAAAAATCAGAGCACCACAGAAGTGGTTCTTGTCAGTGGATATGATAGAAACATTCAAGTACTTTAAGTGTATAAACAAGGCGCAAGGGGGAGACATCTTCCAATATAGGAGGAATGCAAGAACAAGGGGACATGATAAGAAACTGGAAGGCGGCAGGTTAAAGGGAAATGTGAGAAAGTTTTTCTTCATGGAGAGGGAGGTGGACATATGGAATAGTCTGCCACAGGAGGTGGTGGGAACAAGCACAGAAGAGGTATTTAAACATGCCTGGGACAAACACAAGGGAACCTTGAGGTGAGAAGTGTCAGGAGGTCTAAAACCTCACTCTCAGGTTCTTGGCAATATTGGGAATGCAAGGAATCACAAACACATTGCATAAGAGTTGCCAAAGGATAAATCACAGTTGCCCTAAGCAGTTCCTGCCATTACGAACTGGGAGCCAATGCTAAGCGTTCCCTATACCTCGAGGTTTCTTCGTGTCTCTTGGGGTCTCCGAGGTATAAGTCTCAGGGTCTCACATTATATACCTATGATAATTACTATGGTTACTGTAAGATAGAAGCATTTGTCATGGATTGAACAAATCAGGTCACACAGGAATCAACAAATTTGGTACAACATACCTAAATGGTATGATTTTTATTAAATAAACAAACAAAAAAATTTAAATACAAAAAAAATGACAGCTTACAGCAGCGAACTTATGATAATAAACAAACAAAATAAAACTTGAAAACAGCACAGCTTCCCTGCCAAGGGTCTAGCAGTGGAACATAATCTTGTGCAGTATAACAGAGAGCAGGAGGTCATCAAATGAACTCTCCCTAACAGCATCTAACCTGAGGATATAGGCTGGCTTCTTTTAAAGAGTGGAGCTCCACCTCTTAGCTCAAAGCCCCACCTAATTATTAAGTTATTTACAGGAAATCGTCTTATTTCTTTGTACAATCAATTACATAGAATACACATATATGAAAGGCATAACAAATAATCCATTATTATGACATCAACTTAAACACCCTAATGCTCTATCAGATATTATTGGACATATCTTGCAGAGTGGGCTGCATTATAGACAACTCCTCCCCTTTTGTAAAGGTAACCTAGGAGCTGCAGCATATAAAAGAAGGGAGAAAGGTGCTGCTGACTTTCTATAGGAGACAGCACCTTGCAACTACACCAGCACTGATTGGAGACATGATACTCCTGGGAGTTGTGTAGGTAGACCACATTTTAGTTCTTCTCTATTATCCTGTATTTTAGTTAATTTGCTATCTGTTTATCCTTTCCAAGAACAGGATTTTCCAATCTGCACCTGTACATATCCTAAAGAAAACAACATTTAAACTGGCATTGGTAATTTCTTAAATTTGACTGTCAATCTCAGCTTGCTTTTTACATTGTGAAAGAACCTTTGCCTACCAAGTCTGTTTATAGACCTTTATTTACTTTCATTCTTTAACCCTGCACAGCTCATTTTGACAATTTCTGCACATTTAAGGGCAATACAGGGAAAAAGTGCTTAAATTTAACTAGACTGTGATGTAGAAAAGCAGAAATAGGAAGGGAATGAAAAAGAGTTTAAATTGTAATACACAGCGCCAGATGGTCAGTCTGACTGCAGCATATTCTGACTGTTTTACACAGAAAAGGGGGGGATAGAATGAGATGGGAAGACAAAATGAAAGAGTAAAGTGCTGTTGCACAACAGTCTTTGGAACAGATGTAGGAGAGAAAAAGAAAACATCAGGTTCAGCTAAGCACTACTCACATGGGGGGGTTCAAATACCACATTTCCCCCTCTTTATGAGCAAACCAATAATTTGGTTTGAAGACCACATTCCCTTTTCCACACCATAAACCCAAGGGAATGGGATGGGACTTCAACCTACCCTCAGAGAAGTCCCACCCCAGGGCACCCTATAAACAAAAACAATAAATACAATTAACATCATTCATTGTCATACATCATACTTTGCCCTGGGGATGAAATGGGATACTATATCCCATTCTAGATTCAATTTCCTTACGCATCATATCTAGAAAGAAAATCTGCATTTTTATATTTGCTGCCTGGTCTATGCTTAATCTCAAAATGATAGGGCTGTAGAGCCAAGCACCAATGGAGAATGCATGCATTTTTATCCTTCATCTGGTTAAGCTAGCATAAAGGGTTATGATCCGTAATTAAAGTAAAATGAGACCCCCATAGATAGAATTTCAATGTCTCTATAGCCCATTTAATTGCTAAACATTCCTTTTCTATTGTAGCATACTTCTGTTCTCTGGGTTATACTTTCCAGCTGATGAATAAGATTGGGTGCTCTTCTCCATTGATATTTTGACACAAATCAGCACCAAGACCAGTTTCTGAAGCATCTGTTTGTAATTCAAGAGGTTTATTAAAATCTGGATATTGCAACACTGGTGCTGAACACAGTATAGCTTTTATTGACATAAAAGCTAAATCACAAGCAGGTGACCAAGGGATTTTATTTGGGACTTGTTCCTTAGTCAAGTAAGTCAACGGGGTTGCAATTGTGGTGCAATCAGGGATAAAGCATCTATAATAACTAACTAAACCCAAAAAAGATCTCACTTGTTTTTTTGTTTCTGGGACTGCACTTTGGGCTACTGCCTCCACCTTCTCTATTTCTGGACGTACTATTCCATTACCCAAAATGAAGCCCAAATATCTTGTTTCATTCATGGCTAGGGTACACTTGGAAAGATTAATAGTTAAACCAGCTTTTTCAATGGTATATAAAACATTAGGCAAATGGGTAAGATGAGTTGGCCAGTCTGAAATGAAAATCACCACATCATCCAAATAAGCAGAACAATAGGAAGAGTAATCATTCAACAATTTATCCATATATCTTTGAAAGGTGGCAGGGGCCCCGTGTAAGCCAGATGGCATATAAGCAAACTGGTATAACCTCTTAGGAGTGCTAAAAGCTGTTTTTCCTTTAGACTGTTCTTCCAAAGGGATCTGCCAATAGCCCTTTTTGAGATCAAGAGTAGAGATGTATTTTGTTTGTCCAATGTGATCTATTATATCATCCACTCTAGGAATTGGATAGCTATCAAACTGAGACACTTGATTGAGTTTAAGGAAATCAAGACATAAATGGATACCCCCTTCCTTTTGAGGTACAATTACCATAGGGGATGACCATGGACTTCTAGAAGGTTCAATAATATTTAATTTCCGTAATTTCTCAATTTCCTGTACAACCTCAGACCTACTTCTTTCTGGCAGTCGATATGCCTTTTGCCTTATTGGGAGAGAATCAGTTTTAATCATATGTACTACATCAATGGCTTTACCTGGGATAGTTGTGAAAACTTTTGTATAATGTTGTAGTCCATTTTCCAATTCTGCATGTTGCTGACTGGTTAAATTTGAGTTAATATGTACATCTCTAATAGTTTCCTCTGATTCAAGCCTTTTATAGGCAGAGTCTAATTCAGTGTCTGAACTACTGGGCATAAAATAAAGATCAGCTTTAACATCAGAAGTAGGTCTCTCATGTCATTTCTTTAAGAGATTTGCATGATAAATGGGTGTACACTTTCATCTCCCGGGTATCTCAGCTTGGTAAGTGACAGGACCAGTCTGGGAAACAATGAAGTAAGGTCCCTTCCATTTCATTAAAAGCTTATTGTCATTGGATGGCAATAATAACAGTACCTTTTCCCCTGAATGAAATTGTTTTTCCTGAGTTTTACTATCATAATAGCATTTCTGCTTAATTTGGGCTACCATATTTTGTTCATGTGCCTTTTTTGGGTACTGCACTAGTCGCTTTCTAAGATTAATCAAATAGTCTAGAATATTGGTATATTTCACTGTGGTCTCTCCCTCCCATGTTTCTTTAACTATGTCAAGAGGACCCCGGGGGGTTCTTCCATACAGCAAACTGAATGGTGAAAATCCTGTTGAGGCTTGTGGGACCTCTCGGTATGCAAACAGGAATAGGGGAAGTTATTGATCCCACTTTTTACCTTCTTCATCCACAAATTTCCTAATCATATGTTTTAATGTCTGATTAAATCTTTCTATAAGACCATCAGTTTGTGGATGGTAAGGGGTGGTTCGTAATGTAGTAATTCCTAAAGCATTGTACAATTCAGTGAGTAGTGCAGCATTAAAATTTATACCAAGATCCATCAGGATCTCTTTAGAAATACCCATACGACTGCAAAATTCCACTACTTTTTCTGCTATTTTGGGGGCTGTAACTGTTCTCAAGAGAAAAGCTTCAGGATATTTGGTAGCATAATCACAAAGGACAAGTATGAATCTATTACCCTTACTGCTTTTTACCAATGGTCCTACCACATCTGTAGCTATTCTTTCAAAGGGTTGAGCTACAACTGGTAGGGGCATTAAGGGTACTTTGTCCCTGTGAGTTATCTGGCTGATTTGCTGACAGGAGGGACAACATCTTCAATACTCAGCAATGTCCTCCTGTAGACCAGGCCAGAAGAATCATTGCAATAATCTAGCAGAAGTTTGGTCTCGTCCTGCAAGTCCAGCATTAGGGATATCATGCGCTAAAAACAAAAGATCTTTTCTAAATTGCTGTGGTACCAGCATTTGTTCTATCTGTTCTAGTGTTTTAGGATTTTTACATATTCTATATGAAATTCCATTCTATTGTACAGCATATGGTGAACCCAAAGGTACTTGTTTGTTAAGCTGTGAAAAGAAAGGGTTAAGTGTATTGCCATTTTGCTGTTCAGTTTTAATATCTATGATATGATATTGAGGCATGACATCACCAGTCCCATTTTGTTTTTGTTTCCAGTCTTTATGTAATAATTGCTGTTTGGCCTTTGTTTTTCATGGCCCTTTACCCTCTTCAAACAAAGAATCATCAAAAGAAAATATAGGGTCCTGTTGTATCAGTTGTGACTGAGCCCTCGTGGTTACAGCTGATAAGGAGGTGTCACATGAGGTTAAAAGATCATTAAAGGCTGGAAAGTTCTGACCAATAATCAAAGGCACAGGTAAAGTGGGTACAACTCCTAATGTTATATCACATGTCTGTCCATTTATACATACTTGTGTCTGTGCAGTTGGGCACTGATGCACATCACCATGGATACAAATTACACCAGTGGGTTTAGTACTTAATAACTTGTTATCTATTAGGTCAGCCCGGATTAAGCTTTGTCGGCTCCCTGAGTCCACCAGCCCTTCTACTTGAGTTCCATTTACCACAGTCTTTATGAAAAAGTTCCCCAAGTTCCTAAAAGCTAGGTATGCAGACTTTTTCTTTGGGCAGAAACTGGCTATGTGTCCTAGTCCATGGCAATAATGGCAGTCTATGGTGGATTCTTGTTTTTTGATGCCATCTCCCGACCTTCCCCTCTAGTCTTAATAATCCCAGATCCAACAGATGAAACAATAGAAGGTCTTACCGTAGTGGTTGTGGATGTTGCAGTAGGAATGACACTTTCTGTTCTCCTATGCCCTTTTTGTACCAGTTGTCCAGCAGATAAGAAATCCTCGGCTAGGGTAATTGCAGCTTCAGCATTATCAGAATGGTGTTCCCTTACCCATAATTGGACATCCGCAGGCATAATCTGTACAAATTGCTCCAACACAAACTGCTCAATGATGGCTGGTACAGTCTTTCCCTCAGGTTGTAGCCATTTGTGACACAAATCATTCAATCTGGTAAAAGTCTCCCGGGGTGGTACATGGGGTAAATGCTTTAAAGATCAAAACCTTTGTCTATATGTTTCTGTGTTAATGTCATATCTTTTTAGTATTTCCTTCTTTACAGAGGCATAATCATTAGCAATCTGGATATCCATACAGGTGTATGCTAATTGAGCTTTACCAGATAGATATGGTGCAAGTCTTACCACCCATTGGGTAGCAGGCCAATTACAAGCCTGTGCTACACATTCATATGTTGTAAGATATGACTCTATGTCATCAGAGGGAGTCATTTTCATTAATTTTATGTCTCTGGGATTTATATGGGCTGCCCCTTGACCAGCCCTAATAAGTTGTAAGGCCTGTATTGTGTCAGCCCACCTCTGGTCTTGTCGCCTTCTTTCTTCCTCTCTTTCCCTCAGATCTACCTCTCTCTGGCGTTCCATCTCCATCTGACGTATAGCTAACCAGTGCAGTAAATCCCTGAGATCTTCAGGGGGGGTTCCAGATGTTCTTCTTCTGGTCTCTTCACACCTGCTTCTTCCATCTTCTGTATGCCCTGTTTAACTTTAGGACATGTGGCAGCAGGTAATCCTTTAAGAAGTGGTTCAGCAACAGCAGCAGCCTAGGTTCTGGTCAAAACCCTGATAAGGCACCAACTTCCTCTAGTTTATGTGCCATGTACCTGTTGAAAACCACTTGTGACCTGGATACTATGTGCAGTATCTATTTTGGAGTCCACCTATTCCCTATGGATCTCCAATCAACCCCACTCCTTGTACCAAATGTCATGGGTTGAACAAATCAGGTCACACAGGAATCAATAAATTTGGTACAACATACCTAAATGGTGTGATTTTTATTAAACAAACAAACAAAAAAAATTAAATACAAAAAAAATAACAGTTTACAGCAGTGAACTAATGATAATAAACAAAATAAAACTTGAAAACTGCACAGCTTCCCTGCCAAGGGTCTAACAGTGGAACATAATCTTGTGCAGTATAACAGAGAGCTGGAGGTCCTCGCATGAACTCTCCCTAATAGCATCTAACCTGAGAATCTAGGCTGGCTTCTTTTAAAGAATGGAGCTCCACCTCTTAGCTCAAAGCCCCACCTAATTATTAAGTTATTTACAGGAAATCGTCTTATTTCTTTGTACAATCAATTACATAGAATACACATATATGAAAGGCATAACAAATAATCTATTATTATGACATCAACATAAACACCCTAATGCTCTTTCAGATATTATTGCACATTTCTTGCAGAGTGGGCTGCATTATAGACAACTTCTCCCCTTTTGTAAAGGTAACCTAGGAGCTGCAGCATATAAAAGAAGGGAGAAAGGTGCTGCTGACTTTCTGTAGGACATAGCACCTTGCAAGGACACCAGCACTGATTGGAGACATGATACTCCTGGGAGTTGTGTAGGTAGACCACATTTTAGTTCTTTGCTATTATCCTGTATTTTAGTTAATTTGCTGTCTGTTTATCCTTTCCAAGAACAGGATATTCCAATCTGCACCTGTACATACCCTAAAGAAAACAACATTTAAACTGGCATTGGTATTCCTTAAGTTTGACTGTCAATCCCAGCTTTCTTTTTACATTGTGAAAGAAACTTTGCATACCAAGTCTATTTACAGACCTTTATTTACTTTCATTCTTTAACCCTGCACAGCTCATTTAGACCATTTCTGCACATTTAAGGACAATACAGGGAAAAAGTGCTTAAATTTAACTGGACCAGGATGTAGAAGAGCAGAAAAAGAAAGGGGATGAAAAATAGTTTAAATTGTAATACTCAGCGCCAGATGGTCAGTCTGACTGCAGCCTATTCTGACTGTTTTACACAGAAAAGGGGGGATAGAAAGAGATGGAAAGACACAAAATGAAAGAGTAAAGTGCTGTTGCGCAACAGTCTTTGGAACAGATGTAGGAGAGAAAAAGAAAATGTCAGGTTCAGCTAAGCACTACTCACATGGGAAGGGGGTTCAACTACCACAGCATTTCTAGTTACAGAGATGAGCCCTATTGGCTAAATTAGAGGTGGCTCCACTGTCCAAGATAACATTATACAATTTTGTAGTAGTCATCAGCTTGTAAAACAAAAGGGTACATTACATAGAGTCTTACATAACTCAGTGTAGTAGTACAAATCACCAAAAAGTGGCAATGCCGACTTACATATCATAATCATTCCAAGGACACAGATGTCCTAACATTTGTAAGTAAGAAATACACAGAAGATACATAGAGAAATATATGTATTAGCAAGCAAAGTGTATTACAACAATATGTATACTTATCCTGACTTCTACTCTTGTACGGTATATGCCCTTACCCCTATATGTTAGTATAAAATATGCCTAAGCAGTAGCTGTCTATGGTGTATCTCTGGGGTTACCAATCAGGGTGCAGGGACCTCATGCAAAATTCCCCCCCTTGTTGCCTCTAAGGGCAACACAGGCAAATCCAGGGAAAGGTCAGGAGCAGGGTCATTTACAAACCCAACGGCAAGCTTTGTAAAGGAACTCCAGCTGCTCACGATGTTGGCGCAGCGTGCACCGTAGGCAGCATAGCATAATAATCAAGAAAAATATAAAAAATGCTTGTTTAATAACAAAGCCTTTAAAAGTAATCTCTAACCAAGTGTTAGTTAATGCATCATTCATATCACCATCATTAATCAATGAAAGGATAGCTTCATTAGCTTTGGTCATATTATTGCTGATGTGGATGAGTGTGTATCTTTTCTCTCTAAAAGAGATTTCAATGTAAGTTATAATGGAGCTATGTGTACATTAAAATATGGTAGGTATTCAGAAAGTGTGAGCAAATAATTGGGGTTACCATCAATGATGTCCACATCCATTAGGGGGACATGGGTAATAACGGTATGTCCAATGACAGACTTCTGATGGGAGACAAAACAGAAACTGGGGAAATCAATAACACATGTCTGTTTACCATACATGTACAATTTGTAGTTTGTAACTACACAATACTCCCCATATGTATTATACTGTGTTTAACAGTGGGGAGGCACCACTTTTGCAACTATACCAGGCAGGTGTAGGTCATCTTGGAAATCCGTGTTGACAGGCGATGAACCTCCTCTCGATAAGCTTGATAAAGTTTATCTGGAGCCCATGTTGAGTCCAGAAAAGCAGTGTCATTCATGCTGATGTCATCGTCCAGAAAAAAAGACCAATCAATGCTATCTGGAGAATAACCACATACAGGTTTAATAACATCAAATACATCACATTGACACAAGTAGATATACTGTTTCTTCACACAGCAGTCTGTGTGCGGAGCGACCCAGGCATCCAGGAAAGGATGGTAGACCAGCAGAGGAGGTAAGTCCACGCATTCTCTGTAGATGTCATCATCAAGATGCCCAATGGAGTGTACACAGCAAGCTTGTCGAATAAATATGTAGTGGGATCAAAGCATGGTAAAGAGACAGTAAAAGAAACAAACATAGTATCTCTTCGAAGTAAAACATGGACCAGTGTGAGGGTGTCTAGTCACAAAACCCAGATTTCTAGCTGTAGATAGAGGAATAGTTAGAGATTGTTGCATACACATAGCAATACAGCCAGAGGTTTTACATTATGGACAATACCATTTGGAAATACGTCTGTCATGTATTATATCAGGGATTCTTCCAGATTCTAGATCACAGAAGAGATTGTTAATGGTAGTGATAATGTATGAGCCATAGGCTGGGCAGAGAATTTCTCTAGCAATGTATTGTTGATCTGCTTCTTTGTTATTCTGTGCAATGAGTGTGTTAATCTTGTCTTTAGAATCAGTAAATGCCTTAATAATGTGCATATTGTAAACAGTGTATCTTTCTTCCTGACCAAGGCCATCCACACCATGCAATAATGGGGGTAGTATATCATTCATCAAACCAGTTTGGAATTTGGCTGAATGAGATTTGATAGCAGCAATGTCTGCCTTATTCCAGATAGACATAGCCATACCAAAGAGACCTGTGACAGTGCCTGTTGCACCAGTGACATCAGAACTGTCAACTTCACGTGTGTTACGTTTATGACTTTGATCATCAGGATTGGGTTTTCTCCTGAAGTTGCCTCTATGCTCGGTGGTATATACCCCTGCAATAGTGTCTTGAGTGTGAGTCTGAAATGCTGCTAAGCAATAACGTACAATAAAATGCTGAAGTGTTAGTATTGTGACACATACCAAATTCTTTCATATTCCAGTAAGTAAGATTAAACAAGACAGGTATGTGGATAAATTGTAAGTTGTTAATCAGTGAACCAGACAAAGCAGTAGCTGTTAGGCCACTGCAGGGACCAGGGGTGTGCTTTGGACATTCCAAAAGATGTTTGTCCGTGGGTGGTAACACAGAGAGGTACATGGCAGCAGAGGCCATATTGTGTATAGCACACAATTTTCAATCAGAGTCTTTGGACAAAGAATTACAATACGCAGGGTCAGTTAGAGCAGTGATATTGTATAAACTAGAATGTCTAAGAGCAGTTTGCAGCAAGGACAGGGAACCATTTGGGGATAATTTAGCATTGGGCCAACCTTGGAAAATTCCCTTGGAGAGTTGGCCACAGGGAGAATTTGTCCTTGTGATGTGGTTTGCCACTCAATTTGTAGGGTAGATTTATCAGGAGCAACAACCGAGGCAGTGAGGTAAGCATAAGAACCTTCCTGGACAGTAATCAAACTATCAGGTACTTTAATAGAAACTCCCTCTGGAGGAGATGCTGGATGATCAAGGTGTGGTAGGAGGTTCGGTACCTTGCCTTGGATGCAGGGGATTACTCCTGAGATGAGGAGAAAATGGAACAAGATAGCCATCATGTCAGTGTATCTGAAAAAATCAAACATTAGTAGGTTAGAACTATTCCACCCAATGGGGTGAAGAAAAGTAATTAAGCTCCTTTATACAGCTTGCATGTAACCATTTGTCAGTCAGTTTATTGTTTTGCAGGAGTCTAACTTGAAAGACTGCCGGACTGAGCTTGTTGACAATGGGGTAGGGGCCTTCCCACTTATTGGAGAAGGAGTGTGTGGGATGTGCAAATCGGAGGACCATAACTTGATCTCCAACTTGCCAATCCACTTCTTGTGTGTGCTTGTCAAACTGTATTTTGGACTGTTGCTGGGCCTTGCCCATGCAGTTGGCAGCATACAAGTGTGTGTGTGTATGAGGTCTTTTCTGAGTTTTTCCACATATTGATCTACAGACACACAGTCTGTAGTGGGGGTGTGCAGGTCAAACAACAGGTGTTCGGGTAATCTCATCTGTCTTCCAGTCATGACCTCGAAGGGTGTCAACTGGGTGGTGGCTGAGGGTGTGCCCCTAATTTCCATAAGGAGTAATGGCAACAGGGAATCCCAGGTTTTGGGATTGTCCTCAATGAATTTGGAAAGCATTTGCTTAATCCGTCTGTTGGCTCTCTCTACTTGACCTGAAGATTGAGGGTGGTAGGGTATGTGGAACTTCTGTTGAACTCTAAGGAGTTCAAGGAATTTTTTCATCAACTCATCTGTAAAACTGGTTCCTTTGTCTGAGTCTACCTTAAGAGGTAGGCTCCACCTGGAGAAAATTTGTTCCACCAGGATTTTGGCAGTGGTTTTAGCAGTGCATGTCTTAGTGGGGAAAGCTTCAACCAACTTGGAGAAAAGATCAGTTACCACAAGAGCATACTTGTTGTTTCTGCTGGTATTGGTCAGGGGACCAATAAAATCAATCTGAATGGCATGCCACGAGCCAGAGTGTCATTCTGGTAAGAGTTTGGCATTTTGTTTGGCAGGAATGGGGTTGTTTTGTGCACAAACAAGGCAGTTATCTATGTACTGTTTAACATCTTTGGTGACAACAGGCCACCAGGTGGTGGTCTTGAGCCTCTGGAGGGTATTTTCCATTCCCTGGTGTCCACCAATGGGTGTATCATGTACTTGGTGCAAAAATTCAGACCTAAAGTGTCTGGGGACCACCCACAACTTGGTGGTGGAATTATCTGGTTGGTATCAGATGAGCTTGTCATCTGGTGACAAGTGTAACTTACCTTCATGCCTCTGGTAGGGGTTATGTGTGGGAAGTTTGTCTTCAATGCTTTTGTCAAGGATTCTGAATACTTCTTTGAGTTCTGTACCAAAATATTGGGCTGCTGAGGGGTCCAAGGGGGAAAAGGGTTCAGGTTTCTTCCCAACTGCTGCAATGTGTATGGCTGCATTGGCCTTTGGATGATCCATCATCCATGTGTCCCCCCCTCGGGCCCCTTCCTTGGCAAGCGTATCTGCTGTGTTGTTCAAGGCATGATAGGGGTCATTCAAGGAATGAGCTTTGACTTTATGTACGTAGAGTTTGTGTGCTAATCTTTGTGCCAGTGAATGTATGTATATTACCAGTTCCTTGTACTTCACTGGACTGCCATCAAAAGAGAGGAAGGAGTTCTTCTGCAAGAAGGGAAGAAATTCTGTAAGAGAACAACAAATCTAGTTAGAGTCTGTGAAAATGATGGTATCCTTGGCTCCATGCTGGATGAACTTGAGGGCACAGGCCACCGCTGCCATCTCTGCATACTGTGATGATGCTACACTACAGCGCTTAGAGATTTTAACAGTGTTACCATAGAGGTAAATCACTAAGATACCCATCCCTGCAATTTGTTCTCCCTGATAGTAGGAAGCTGAACCGTCTGTAAAAACATGACACAAAGAGGTGCTCACAAGTATCTGTGGCATGGCAGGGAGGAAAGGACCTGGCTCTGGAAGATCAGGTGACTGTAGTGTACAGTCATGGGGTTCTCCTTGGAAAAGGAGCCCATGTGCCAGCATAGATGGAATTTTGATTGGGTGTACCTGTATGTCTCTATCCTAGAGAAGAAGTGACCAATGTGTCAGTCTGGTGTTAGAGACTGAATCATCCTTCACTCGTTCTGAAAGTAGAAAAGTAGTTGGGGTGTGGTTGGTGTTAATGATCAGTGGAGTGTACCCAATGATATACAGAAAGTGTTTAACAGTCCAGTAGGTGGCCAGAAGGTTCCTTTCACAAAGGCTGTACTTCTGTTCTACTGGGGTCAAGAGCTGTGATGTATAAGCAATGGGTCTGAAGGTACCATGAACCTTCTGGGCCAGCACTGCTGATATGGCAATGTCAGACATGGTGCATTCCAGATGGAATGGTAGTGCTGGATTGGGGTTGACCAGAGCTGGGGTGGAGGCTAAGGCCTGCTTCAGTGACATCACAGCCTGGGTATGTATAGGACCCCAATTCCAAGAAATGTCCTTTTTCAATAACTCATACAGAGGAGCAGCCTTCTGAGCAAAGTCACAGATGAAATCTCTAGAGTAGTTCACCATACCCAGAAACCTTCTAAGAGTTGCCACACTGGTGGGCAGTGGCAAGTCTTGCAATCCTTATAGCTTTTTCCAGGTGGGGCTGCGGCCTTGGTCTGTTATTTTTAGACCCAGAAAGAGTACCTCTTTCTGAAATAGCTGTGCTTTTGCTGGGTTACATTTGAGGCCTGGTCTCTGGATGAGAGTCAATAGTTCATCCAGGAGATCCAAGTGTTGTTCCTGCATGGCAGTTGCCAACAGCAGGTCATCCATATACTGCAAGAGAGACACTGGGGAGTAGAGAAACCCTCAAGTGCAGATGGAACAGGGACGGGCTCTTATGGAATCCCTGTGGTAAGCAGGTCCATGTGTACTGTCTACCTTCAAAGGTGAAGGCGAGCTTATATTGACTTTTGGGAGTCAATGGCAGTGACCAGAAACCATTAGAAAAATCCAGGGTACTGAACCATTTTGGGTCAGGGGTCAAAAGTCGTAGCACATTAGGTGTGGATGCCACAGTTGGAGCACAACTAGGGGTGACCTGGTTCAGTTTCCTGTAGTCAATAGTAAGACTCCAGGTGCCTGTGTTTTTTTTACAGGCCACACTGGGAAGTTAGCAGTAGAAACACATGTTCTGATTACCCCTTGATTGAGGAGTGATTTTATTGTTCCCCTGAGAGAAGGCAAGGCCTCAGATGGAAAAGGATACTGCCTTTGCCTCTCATGTGCCGGGCCTGGCACTTCGATGACAGTGTGCATTCTGCCACAATTATGCTTGCTGATATCAAATGCTTCCAGATGCCTTTGCAAAATGGGTAGGAGCTTTGGAAAAAGCTCATGATTCTTGAACAAATCTATGACGTCATACTCCTTATCGTTGGCAGATATTGTTGCCACAACATGTGAGACAGGGATCAGAATAGTGTGATATTGGCCCTGAATCTGTTTTAGTAGCATATTAGCTAAGTCCACCACACAGCCGTGTGGTGCAAGGAAGTCAATTCCAATGATACTAGGATGATCATGCAATATAATCAGTTGGAAGGAGAGTGAGGCCTTTAGCTGGCCCAACTCTACCGGTAGAGGTAGAGAGCGGTATGCAGGTAACCTAGTGCTATCTACTCCTGACATGTTGGTCCTTCATCCAGTGGACCAAGGAGATGTGTCCGGGTGGTCATCATGTAATACAGACACAGCCGCGCCTGTATCCAATAACACTGTAAGTAGGCGGCCCCCGACCTTGGCCTCAGTGCAGGGCCTTCCATTTGTATCCAAGACCAGCTTGCTTACAGTCCGGACTGGGGCCTGTAATTGTCAATCTGTACTAGAGGAAGTATGGAGATGTTGGGCCTGGCTCCTCTGAACCACTTCACCATGCTGCACTGATGCTATATAGGGAGGTGCTTCTTGGTTCAGGCCTGTTGGGGCCTGAAGGCCTGTACTTCCGGTATCACCATGGCCCATTGGAGCCTGGGTTCCCAATTGTATGGCTGCAAGGGACTGAGCAGGAACAGCATCCGCTACAGAGCACACTTGCCCCAGAAGTTCTCTAAACTTCCAATTCTCTTCAGTTATTTCCCTATATGAAGGGCCTGGTCTTTGCTGTTGTTGTTTGCACTTATTCTTATGGTGCTTTTTGTTCTTATGGTAATTCTGGTTCCCACTCCATTGCTGCTGCTGCTGTTGTGGTTGTCGTTGTTGTTGTTGGGCCTGTTGGGGGTGTTGATTGTCTGCGGGGAGGGGCTGCTTGTGTTGGGCCTGCCCTTCCACTGTGTAGTGCATCGCTGCCTCTTGAGTAGGCTCTAAGGCAGCTACTTTCTTGGAACCGGAGCCCAGATCACAGATGTAGAGTGGATAAACTCTCTCAGTTTTCTGAAAAATGTCGGCAAACCTTTCCGTGGAGGGATAAGTGCTTGGCTCTACCTTTTCTCTTACTGCCAGGATCATGTTCCTAAGGTACAGGGTCTTATGTTCGATAAGGTCCACATCTTCAGCTTCTTGGACAAGGTGTTTTCCTGCTCGGTAGGCCATCCAAAGCATCTGGTGGTAAGTCACTGGACTTTCTTTTGCATTCTGTTTTACAGGGTATGCAAGCATCACTCCTACTACACCTGGGATGTGTGCAGAAATGAGTTCAGCTGCAACCTCATCAAAGGTGGTATTACTGTCCTGGCGGATGGCATCAGGGAGTTTGGCCCACAAGCCAGGCTCAATAGTTTGGGGTAGTATTTGGACCTGATATTCTTCAGCGAGGCTAAGCTTCTTGCATTTGGCACACACCTTTTCTAAGTGGCAGCTGAGGTTGTCGGACGGGCTCATCCGACCAATACTGTCAGCTATGTGTTGAACAGAGTAGGCCATTTGTAGGGGATTATTGGGCCAATCAGGCAGAGGTAGGTTACCTCGGGCACTGTCCAGGGTGGCCTGGGCTGTGGCCTCAGCTGCAGTATGAACTATGCCTTCCTGAGTGCCAGCCTCTTGTAGAAGCTGCCTAATTTGGGTTTTAGTGGCCCATTTACTTCTCTCAGGAATAGGTACACTACCTAATGCATTTTCAATCATCGTTTCTATCTCCTGCCTGTCTTCCACATTAATTACTGCTATTGGTGGTGCCGTCAGGACCAGACTTGGCCTGCTCCCCCCCCATCATGGGGGCCACCATGTTGGCATCTCCCATGAAGTGCATCATGACATCGACTATGTATGACATGGTGTGGGTGGAGTGGGAACCTGCCATGTTGTGGATGGCTGGATGGGGTTTCTGGGCCATAGTAGGGGCATGACTGGGTGTTGTATTGTGAAATGTCATCATCTGAGACCTCCCCATCAGATGATTTATGTAAGGCTGGGACTACGCCTCCCATCGCCTTAAAATGGCCAGCCAGAACCTCCCGCTGATGGTGCAGTTTAGCCATCTTGGATTCACTTTCAGCATGACTAACATTTGCAACATCCATATCAACCTCATCTTGCATTTGTTTCTGCAACACTCTATACGTGGCGCTCAATTCACGACTGTCCCTAGTAGCCACTTCTAAGTCATTACGTACCTAGTTTATCTTGTTCTGTAGCTCTCCCATGGCCTCACTCAACTGTTCATTCACTCTACTCAACAAATCATTCATATTCAAAGCCTGCCCCTTATCCTGTCTCAAACTTTCACATTCCTGCTTCAACATACAATTTTCTTGCTCTCCAGCGTGTGCTGAATGATGCAAAAGTGAATCCTTTTAATTGCACAAAGTCTGGAGTTTGTACTCCAAATTCTGCTGCAATCTAACAAATTCCATTTCCTGTAAACCCATCTCTTGCATAAGAGATGTGATCTGCAGATCAAGGGTTCAAAACCTCACTTCAGAGGCTTCCAGAGCAGCGTAGAGAGGCGCGACCAACAGCCCTTTGGCATGATGCTTATTGGCTGTTTGTCCTGTCTCACAATACTGGGTTGAGATCCCCAGTATAGGGTCTTTGGATTAACTTGCGTCCCACGTGAAGTCAGACCATCCTCCATGGGAGGCAAGGAAGTTAGAGACATAGAATCTCAGTTCTGCACAGATATTTGATATGGTGGCCATTGTGTGGGAGGGAACGTAAAATCAAACTGTGAAAAAGGCACCGAGCTATGTATCAATCCACAGCAGGCACACTTCACACACAGTAGGGCTACTGTATACTTTGTAGGCTTGCAATTCAAAGCCGTTGTAGAGTGGGTTGAGTCGGCATCGACCACACCTGAGAAAAACAGCCAGACTTTACAAGTGACTACAAAGTGGTCTGAAAACAGGAGAGGTGGAATGAAAATGCACATCTACAGTCCCTGTTGGGAAGGGAAATTTTTAAGCAACAAGTGAAAGCTTACAAACACCAAATATTGCTTGCACGAGGTCGCCAAATGTCAGGAGGTCTAAAACCTCACTCTCAGGTTCTTGGCAAAAATGGTAATGCAAGGAATCACAAACACATTGCATAAGAGTAATAAACTTGTTTATTACTGCCAAAGGATAAATCACAGTTGCCCTAAGCATTTCTTATCAATATGACCTGGGAGCCAATGCTAAGCATTCCCTACACCTCAAGGTTTCTTCGTGTCTCTTGAGGTCTCCAAGGTATAAGACTCAGTGTCTCACATTATATACCTATGATAATTACTACGGTTACTGTAAGACAGAAGCATTTCTAGTTACAAAGATGAGCCCTATTGGCTATATTAGAGGTGGCTCCATGGTCCAAGATAACATTATAAAATTTTGTAGTAGTCATCAGTTTGTAAAACAAAAGAGTACATTATATAGAGTCTTACATAACTCAGTGTAATAGTACAAATCACCAAAAGGTGGCAATGCCGACTTATATATCATAATCATTCCAAGGACACAGATGTCCTAACATTTGTAAGTAAGAAATACACAGAAGATACATAGAGAAATATATGTATTAGCAAGCAAAGTGTATTACAATGATATGCATACTTATCCTGACATCTACTCTTGTACGGTAGATGCCCTTAGCCCAATATGTTAGTATAACATATGCCTAAGCACTAGCTATCTATGGTGTATCTCTGGGGTTACCAATCTGGGTGCAGGGACCTTGTGTAACAGAAGGAATGGTGAAAAGCCACTGACCAGTTAGGGTCAGAGGCAGCAAACAAGCGTAGGGCTTATGGGCAGACTGGATGGGCCTGGCCATCCTTATCTGCCGACCGTTTTCTAGGTTTCTATAATGAGGTTTACCATTCTGCAGGATAGTTGACAATACGATATCTTATGTGGTGAGAACCCCCTCAATATTAGAGGCACCTCCAGCATTATCCCCATCCTGCATAGTAGTATGTTGTCCCAGATATTTACATCTGTCATCATAGATTTGCACAGATTGTTCTTTGCTTGGTTTGGCCTTGTTTCTCTGGCCATCGGTCTTGTAATTTATGAGACACACATTTCTTTATAACATCCCTGTCCCTATCAATCAGTTTCTTTGGGCAGTCCTGCCACACTCGGTTTCATCCTTTGCAAGGGAAGTCATAAAGCAGAAGGTGGATAAAGCTATGGGATGAGACGACTTACACCCAAGGATATTTAGGGAGCTGAGAAGGGCACTAGCAGTGCCTCTAGCTGCCCTGTTCACAGAGTCACTCAACACAGGCATGGTTCCAGAGGACTGGAGGAGGGTGCAGGTAATCCCACTGCTCAAAAGTGGCAGTAAGGAGGAGGCGGGGAACTACAGACCAGTCAGCTTCACCTCAGTGGTGGGGAAGATCATGGAGATACTGCTGAAAGAAGGGATAGTGGCACACCTGGAATCCAATGGTGCCCAGGATCTGAGACAGCACGGATTCACAGCAGGAAGGTCTTGTCAAACAAATCTGATAGTTTCTTTTGATTGGGTGACTAGGGAAGTGAATTAGAGAGGGGTGGTAGACATCACCTACCTATATTTCAGCAAAGCTTTTGATATCATCCCACACAGAAGGCTGGTTAAGTAAAAAGATTGTGGATGCACTCTGATTTCTCACAGAGGAAAAAAAAGAAGAAAACAATTTTAATAGTTTGCCCACATTTAGACAACATACTCAGAACTGTTTGATTAAACCCCCAGTGCCTCTTCACCACTTACTTCAGAAGGGATGGAGGTGGAAGGGGAAGGGATGGAGGTGGACATTAGTTCTTTTTCAGAGGAGAATGTCCTGGAGGGACTCACTAATCTGAAAGTAGGCAAAGCAATGGAACCAAATGGGGTGCATCCAAAGGTATTGATGGAACTCAGTGAGATGCTGCCTGCACCTCTGACAGTCATATTTAACAGCTTATTGGAAACAGGAGTGGTTCTGGAGGACTGGAAAAGGGCAGATGTAGTCCCACTTCACAAAAGTGGTAGCAGGGAAGAGGCTGGAAATTATAGACCAGTCAGCCTGACTTCAGGGGTGGGAAACTCACTTCTGATGGAGTGGATTGTGAAATATCTTGAATCCAGTGGGTTACAAGACCCAAGGCAGCACGAATTCTTGGGTGGGGGGGGGCATGTCAAATGAATCTAATAGATTTCTTTGACTGGGTGACCAAGGAATTAGATTAGGGACGAGCAGTGGATGTGGCCTACCTAGATTTCAGTAAGACTTTCAACACTGTTCCACACAGGAGGTTAATATGCTAGCTAGGTAGCTTAGAAGTGGGTCCAAAGGTGGTAAACTCTGTAAGAAATTGATTGCAGGATAGATAGTGGCAAACAGAGTTGACTCAAAGGAAGGGAGGGTGACCAGTTGGGTCCCTTAGGGATCAGTGCTGGTACTGGTCCTTTTTAATGTCTTCATAAGTGACATTGCAGATGAACTGGATGGAAAGGTCTGCCTCTTTGTGAATGATACAAAACCTATAATAGGGTGGACACTTCAGAGGATGGGGGGGGGGATGAGCAGAGACCTGAGAAAACTTGAGAAGTGGTCAAGGGTATCATAACTGGATTTCAATGAGAAAAAGTGCAAAGTAAAGCAATTTGGGCACAGAAACTCAGTGGCAGAGTACAAAATGGGAGGCATGATATTGATGACCTCCAAGCAGGAAAGAGAACTGGGGGCAATTGTAACCCCTAGGTGGCACTATTCTAAGGGCTACAACCCCTGTCAGTATGGTTATGCTCAGGTTGAGGGGCCTGGGTTCGCTAAAAAGTGCCTCCACCCAGAGAAATGGTATTGGTGTTGCTTGTTTACTCTGGTATAGCCCTCTGGGAAGACATAACCTCCCAAAAACCATCCTAGGGGCCTAGTATCTAACACAGTAGTAAATTCACAATCAGTAAGGAACAGTAATAATATGCACACACCCTTCACACTTACCACCAGGGCCAGGCTTGCAGCAGCTTCCCTGGATACCCCTGGAAAGTAAGGTTAGCAATACAGCAGTATGATCTTAATACTGTAACCCAACTAATAATATGCACACTAGCCAGGTTAAGTGTAAAACAAGACAATCAGCTTTATTTTGGGGCAGTGAAAAAGGAAGCGGCATGAATATAAGCAAATGATTAGCTATCTGAATTAGTTCAGTGATTGCACGTACTCTTAGTCCCAAGCTAACAGTCACACAACACTGGGTAACCAGGAGGGTAAATCTGGCTAGCCAGAACCATTGCCTGAGGGTTGCCACCATCGCAGCTGATGTTGGGGCCCTTGATGGAAGGAAAAGCAGTTAACATGCAAAACACCCAGATTATTTGTAATCCAAGCCGGTTGGCTCAGTCTTTTGTAAACTCAAGAAACTAAGACAATTAAATGGTACCACAAATTATTTAAGCTTTCACTGCAGGGAGCTACCCTGATTGTACTCAAGCTACCAGGAATCGGCTGCAGGGCAGGTGATATGGAGACCTCATGGTGATAATGGAAAAAAGCATGGAGAAACAAGGCCGACATGACACACCTCCTCTTCATGGTCTTTCCTCCAGGTGGCCACAACTTGCGTGTTGTTGCTGTGCAGAGGCTGGATGCCTGAGTTAGTCTGTCACTGTGACAGTCTCTGGTGATGGAGTAGTGGCCTAGGCTGAAGTGGCAGGGCCCAGGCAAGATGAGCCATCTGGCAAAGTTTATGATCTTCTGCTGGTGAAGCCTCCAGCTGGCATAACAGATTTCTTCATGGAAGAGCAGGTCTTGACCCATGAAACACATTCAGTGCATTTACAATAATAGCTACTTCAGGACACAGTTAGGATTTAGTCTGGTTGCAATTCAGCAGCTTTCCTGAGCAAACCTTCTGATATGAATATATCTCACACACAAGCTGGCATGGTCATTTCAGGAGCAAGTCTTCGGTCCAAATCACAAGCTGCACTAACACTTCTTCTTTCTGCCTCTGTTCCATGCTGGAATTGGACAAGTCTGCTTCTGCTAAAGGCAGTTCTCAACTAAGGGAAAAGTGTCAGGAGGCAAGTTAGGGCTCTTCCTGCCAATTCTCCCTATGCTCCTTCTGAAGCCACTGCTCGAAGGCTCGAGCTGTTTACACTTCAACTTCCAACTCTGATCCACTGTCTTTTGGCACACAGGGCATTTCCCTGGTTAATCCAAAAGTTCAGTTGGCTGAGGGAGCTGTCAGTTATAGTAAGGGCTCTCTCACCAGGTCCATTGAGGCACCAACAGTAAAACTACAAAAACTACAGTTTTACTTCCCACAAGACCCCTGGGGCAGGATCCATTTTAGGCCCCTGAAGTCTAATTGGCCCAATTACTGGAAGTCCTGGACCTAACATGGTGGCTCCCATCCAAATGGACGATCTGCAAGCAAAGCATGGTAGACAAACTTCTGTATTTCAAATACAATAACACACATAAGCAGTAAATAAGCACAGTTCCTAAATAGGCTCCCTCTGCACAAGTGGTGACTGCAGATTGGAGCAAAACAGAGCACTGTCTGGCTGGCCACAAGCCCTAAATTGCTCATACCCAGCACAGACCAATTTCTAAACACAGATTAGCTATTCTCTTAAAGGGACAGGTGCGGAGGCTCAATAGGGCACTCTCACACAAATAGACAGAACTACTTAGGACAGGACATCAGCCTGACAGTGGGCATTAAGAAGCCCAAGAAGACATTATAGATGATCTAAGGTGGCCAGGCAGTGCAACAAGGCAATTAGGAGGGCTAGTGGGATACTGGGGTACTTAGGGAGGGGTAGCACCAGCAGTAAGAGGGAGGTGGTACAGTATTGCCTCAGTGTAGATCATTAGTAAGACCCCACCTAGAGTACTGTGTCCAGTTCTAGAGACCACATCTCCAAAAGGAGATGGAAAGAGTGGAGGCAGTCCAGAAGAGGGCAACTAAAATAGTGCTTGATCTCCATCAGAAGCCCTACAAGAAGAGACTTAAGGACCTAAATACATACACCCTTAAAGAGAGAGGGGAGAAAGGGAAGATATGATAGAGACATTTAAATACCTCATGGGAGTAAATAAATTACAGGAGGAAAGAATGTTTCAGAAAAAAAGGTGCTCAAGGACAAGGGGACATGAAAAAAACCTGGAACAGGGTAAATTCATGAGAGATGTGAAGAAGTATTTTACAGAAACAGTGGTGGATTCCTGGAACAGTCTTCCATTGGAGGTGGTTGGGAGAATAGTGGTGGGAATGCATGGGTTAGGCATAATGTAATCTTAGGGAAAGGGAAGGAGGGTGGGAAAATGGTCCGGAGATCACATAGGAACTGCAATGATACTATAGGCAGGGAAAAATGGGCAGACTAGATGGGCCAAACAATCCATATCTGCTGGCAAATTCTGTTTCTATGACTTCTCATCTTGTACTGACCTTTGTACAAGTTCTCAGATTACACTGAGTATTTCCACTGCAGCTTGCAGTGCTGGCGGTTAGTTCAGCTCTTTCTGGGGGGTGGTCTCAAATCACCTCAGTCACCCTTCTCTGCTCTGGATTTCACCAGCTGTTCCCTCTTCACATCCTCCAAAAGGCCTAAAAGGTTTGTCATTTCAGGGTATGGCTTTTCCCCCCTCAGGTCAAGAGAGCAACTCTAAAAACAAGGCAAAGAACATCACATAGTGCAGACTGTTTTTCACAACCATAAGGAAAATTTCTCCAGTCCAGGCACTCTTACCAAATGCTGGGATACTGCATACATAAAAATCAAAGGTTTCTTTAGGTTTCAACACTTTCTAGGTAACTTTACTGGCTCCATAAGTTTTTGTGCCAAACAGATTTCCTAGTCTTCCACTTGAACCCAGCTCCTGTTGCTCACACAGTCTCCTTCG
Organism: Neoceratodus forsteri; assembly: GCA_016271365.2. NCBI lineage: Eukaryota > Metazoa > Chordata > Ceratodontiformes > Ceratodontidae > Neoceratodus > Neoceratodus forsteri. The sequence goes on along the minus strand of CM057449.1, from coordinate 805,567,168 downwards.
GCTGTCTCGGTGCCTTAATGCAGAGCTTCTTTATACCTAGCATTTGCCAGCTAGAACCTGCACTCCCTAGTCTCAGTAACAATCCCCAAAACGTTCCTTAGCACTTTTCCCCAAACTACTAGGGGTGTTCAAATTCCACTGCATCAATCAACCACTTGTGACAGGTAATGTGTAACTGTGTGGCCAAGGTTGTTTGGGAACATTCAAAATTATAAGTCAGACAGGTTTCAAAGTTCAAATACCCAAAGTCTTTATTTTATATTTGTTTGAACAGTAAAAATTAAATAATTCCTTTTCTAGTTTTTTTTTTAAAAAGCCTTTCATCAGCAATTTTCCTTCTTTATACTACATGAATAAACTGTCTCTCCCTGATCCTCTCTGGCCACTAACTCTATGGCCCCAAATCAAGTCAGTACTGAATCAGTTCTCTCCCTCAGGGCTTTCCTTAGTTTTCTGGCCACTAACTCTAGGGCTCCAGTTCAGCCTACACTAAACTGTTCATCTCAAAACACTTTCATCAGCTCTCCTGGCTTTCAAGCAGGCCTCCAAGCAGACTTCCCCAAATCTACCTGGGTTAGATTTTACAAAGCTGATTTTAATCAGTACAGTGTGTGGTCAAATACTTCCTGCAGCAAACTTTGGTGCCCCATAACTCTGCACAGGATTTTACAAGACAATGGGTCCTGGCACCAAAGTCCTCAACTTTGCCACAAGCCGACCCATGCCAAGTGATGCATTTAAGGGGACTGCCACAAGCTGTGGCACAGGCTTGCAACATTGGTGGCAAGCAATGGTGACCCACCGGATGGTCACACTGGTGGCTGGTGGGTAGTCTTGAGGCTGCCCTAGCTGGCAGCAGGTGTGACATGTCTGACTGGAGGAAGGGGTGTGTGGAAGGCAGGGACAATGCAGGTGCATGGGGGTATGATGCACCAGCACCACCATGGAGGGGGCTGTAATCTCTCACCTGCCACAGACCACCAGCTGCTCCAGCGCTGGTCTGGCAGGAGTTGGAGGCAGTATGAGCACATTATCCAGGGGGGCACAGGGTCATCTCCTACCCAGCAAGGGCTGCAGCAGTGGTGCATGTCAGCTAAGATCAGCTCCGGGCTGGCCTAAATGCAAGGTCCATGTGCCTCTTGAAGGGGGAGCTTACCATATCGCAATGTAGGGGATATTGCAGCCCTGCCCTGGTGCAAGGCCCCGTCCACCATTGTGCACCAGAGCAGCCATAGCAGGGATGGTGCAAGCCCAGTTGTCACAGGCAGTCTGACCCATAGTGCAGACTGCATTCAAAAACTAGGACTGGTGTAAGATGCAGTGCAAGGAACCCTTTGCACCATTTCTCCTTGATGCAAGTCCCTTTGCATTAGTCCTGATCCTTTAAAAATTAAGCCCCCATGGTTCAATTTTACAGTGCTGATTTAGATCAGTGCACTGTCTGGCTAACCACGCCTGTGGCAAACTTGAGTGCACTGTGGACCTTGCAGTAGATTTTATGAGAAAATGGTTCCCGGTGCTAAAGTCTTCAAGTCTGCAGCAATCTAATCTATGCACCGATCAAATGGTGCATGGAAGAAGAGCCAGTTGTCCTGGTGGTTGAAAGTCTTCCAGAGGATGCCCTGGCTCTGCAGGGGTGAGGTGGTGTGTGGGGGGGTGGGAAGTTGGACAGGTCCTGCTTGGGGGGGTGACAACTGCCCCCAAAGGGGGGAAGGGCAGGGACAGTGGGGGTCTGTGTGGTGGCGGACACCCCTGCCCCTCAACGGGAGGAGGGGTTGCAGAGTCTCATTTTCCATGAACCACTGTCTGCTTCAGTGGCGGTCTGGCAGATGTCGGGGACTGTCTGGGTACCTTCCATGGGGGCACAGGGACGCAACCCCGCCTAGCAAGGGCTGAAGAAGTGGCACATGGCATTTTTGACCAGCTGCAGGCTGGTCAAACTGCAGGGGTTGTGTGCCCCTGGGGGCGGTTGCAAAAATTACAATGTAGGGAATTGTGCAGCCCTGCCCTGGTGGAAGCTCCCTTTACCATGATGCACCAGCGTAGCCATTGCAGGGACAGCCAGTCCTGATTTGTGCAGGCGTTCCCACCATGATGCAGGCTGCGTTTGAAAATCTGGAATGGTGCAAGGTGTGGTGCAAAAAGTTATTTGCACCATTTCTCCTTGACACAAGCCCCCTTGCAGAAGTCCTGATTCTTTTAAAATTGAGCCCCCTGTCTCTGGCTTGTTAGGTTAAACTCCCACAATGCATTCAGCCACAAGGTCTTCAGAACTCCCATTCAGCTCAGTGCTTTGCAGTGTTATCTCATCCCATCCTGCAGTTTCCAGGAAACATAAACCATAAAAAAAAGCTTTCCGAATGAGGTATTTTCTTTTTATTTAGCTCCTCAACCTGCAGATGTTCCCAGTGATCAGCTGCTTTTGAAAGGGAAGACTGCAAATTGCTGGTTTCCCTGCACAGTATTCTTAAACACCAACTCCAAAAAGGCATAGTTTGCCAAATCCTGGTTTCACTCCCACCAGAGTCACTGGCCCTAAAAGTGACAGGTGAGGGCAAAGGGTAGACCTACCCTGTCACACATGCCTAAAATCTACTAAGTGTTTGGGAACCGTCTTCTATAACTGCTTGCAGTTTTTAATTTTTTTCAAATTCCTGTTCAACCTACAAGCATCATCCATGTGCAAGGAGCTCTTGGAGATTGGGGGATCTGTCCCTGCGTCATTTGAAAAAAATTCTGTGAATCCTATATAATGCAACTAGTGACTGCATGCCTCCCAAGAGAAGATGAACTTGCCTCACTACATGGATGCATTTGGAAAGCATACATACCCAGGTGCGAACCTCCCCACCATTACTTTTCTGGGAATGGAGCCTCCCTAGAGGCATCTTTCTATGTTCTAAGAATTCCAGACAAGTAAGTGGTTATCAACAAATTGAGTAGGAAGGCACTGAACTCCTACTTAGTTTACACTTTATCTACAGAACACCACAAGCTCTACACCATTCTATCACATAGTAATTTCTGGCATTGTGGTCATCCTATAGCATCTCTGGGACACATCTTTTAAGACTATCCTTCAATCTAGTCATGCTCGTTCAAGGTGAGGCCATACTTCATACCTTTTTTTAATCAGTCTTGTTCTGTCATGGGTTGTTACCGGCAGGCTTGTTCAGCCCTGCCCCTGCCTCCCCCATCTGGCAGTCACCACCCCAACTCACCTTGCCTGAGTATTCCCCACCAGATTGCTCCTTGTTGTGTGACCAGGAAGGGGGAGGCCATTCTCCACCCACCAGATGAATCTCATTCAAAGCCATGGTCAGCAGTCAGGCAGTGATGAGGGAACAGGGGAAGGCAGGGCTTCATGAAGCTGGAGCCCACTCTTTTCTACTTTCTTCCTTGTCCTCAGCATTGGTGGCATATAAGTGTGTGTACCTGGAGGTGCACATATGCTATAGAACCATGGCACCTCCCTACTATGTCTCTCTTACTCTGGCACTGCCACTTACCCTCCACCAGGTGACAGTCGAGTAGTGAGATGGCATCCTTCCCCACCCAAGAAGAGGAGAACAGTAAACTGAATGCTCAATCCTCTCACCCCAGTCAACTCCCATCACCCTGAGCTTGTTCCTGAACTTGGGTTGCTGGTGTGGGAACAGGTAAGGCACACTAGGTGACTCAGCCATCTTCACCAATGGGCCAGCCTTCATGCTTTTTTTACCTCCTGTCATCCACCCATCCCAGAGGTACTATTGTGGGTTTATACCCATAGAATACCTTTTCCTTGGATCATCAAACCCAGTTCAGTGAGGTAATGGTAGCAGTAATGAGACCATCCTTCTCTATCATTAGTGTGATCCTGATCCTCCATCAGTAGGGCAAGAGTTTAAACTCCTTCACAAAATGGCTAACTAGAACAAAGTGGTGCATATCGCTGGAAGGAAAATGCAACTGTCAACAAGTCCTGGGGCTCCTTTGTGAAATATGTAAAGACAATATCCTTCTTTCTGCTTCCTAACCACTGATGACTTGGGGAGTAAAGTGTAGATCCCAAAGTCTCTGCCCAGCAGTGAATTAGCTGGTTTGTTTGCTGTCTGCTGAATCCAGGTCATAAACCCTTATAATGACTCATGACCTTCCTTTCTTACCATTTCAGTGTTCTAATACTGTATTTGAGGTCCATACTTTTCACTTACTCATTGACTGCCAATGACACCTCCAATTCTACATATTTGGGCTATGATTACAGCTGTTTTAGTTTTTCTATTTGGACATCTGAGCTACTAACTCCTGTCCCATGTATCCTTGTCTGCTGATAGGTAACACCAAGTGCCACAGGAATTTCAGCCCTCCTGTTCCTCTTTGGAGGGCTCAGTGGGCCCCTAAGTTTTTATGGGGTTGGGGGGACTTTGCTCCACCCACAATCCAAATAAAAGCTAGCCTCTTCCAGCAACCCAAGCTCAGAGTGTTTCAAGCACCTTGGCTGCATTACCTGGGTGGCCATGCTGTCCTCCTTCCTTTCCCCTTTTCATGTCTCCTGTGTTGCCTGTTTTCCTCCCTATTCTTTTTTCTTCTGCTAGTTTTGCTGTTCCTGCAGACCTGTCTTGATGACCCTCACCACCTTCCCCTCCCATTATCTTATCCTGCCTGCCTTCTCTATGTTTTTTCCCTTTCTCTTTCCTAATGTCTGTTTTGCTGCCACTGCAGAATTTTAGGTCAGTGATCCTCTGCCACCATTCTGTATCTCTTTAATCCTCCAGGCTCCAGTGTGTCCCCTTCTGATCTACAACCTGTTGGTGTTGCCTTTTGTTTTCTTTTTGGCAGTTTTCTCCATTACACTCCATCATCAGAGCCTTCCCCATAGTCCCGGGCCATGATGTGGCTGACATCTTCTCCCAGTTTATAGCTCTCACCATTGCATTTCCTTATTGTTTTGCAGGAAGCGAGGTCAATGCAGTCATGAGAGAGAAATTGAGAAGTTCAGCTGTTCCTTTCTCAAACAAGGGTTGGGGTCACCAAGGAGACAATCTATTTTCCGCTGCCATCCCCAACCAGTTTTAGGCCATTCAAATTGTAAATAGGACTGCTTTATTCAGCAAAACAAACACTTGATTCCCTCATTCTTTCTGATTCAGATTGCTGTTCTGCTGTGACAGAGTACATTATCCCTTATTCTTCCAAGGTCTGTAGAAGACGTCATTCATTTGAAGTGCAGTATTTATTTATTTATTTATTTAAAATGTGATAACCGGGAAAGGCACAATGAGCCAAGGCTCATTTCTAGGCTCAACCCGGGGAAGGGCAAGGGGTCAGAATATAACAATACAGCATTTGTGCACATTAATTCAGAATGTTACATAGCATTAAAATAGATACAGAGTATAATAAAATAGCATTGATACACAGCATAACAGAGTGGTAACACATCAAGATTGTTACAATGGAATGAGCAGGGGGTAAAGAGATACAGGAGCAGTGCACTGGTGTAAGACAGAGTAAGTACAGTAGTACATAAAACAATGAGGCAGCAGTTCATAAGACACAATAGGCAATAAGAGTTAGTATTGGAACAGGACAGGGGTGGGGGATTAGGGAGAGGGAAGGGGCAAGGGGAACTGGTAAATTAAGGGGGAGCATGGCAGAGACATGGGTTGGAGGTGCCTGAAGTGGTTTTTGATGGCCACCATGATCGACAACCCCCAAACGTGAGGGGTAGTGAATTCCACAAGGCAGGGAGCCAGTAGGCAAAAGTTTGTTTCACAGCAAGAGAGGGTGGATTAGCTAATGAGAAAGAACGTGGGTTACAAGAGTGCAGGGTATAGCCAGAGCAGGGGGCAGGGGCTATTAAGAAGAAAACATAGGAGGAGAGAGTGGTCAATCAGAATTTTACGATGAAGGGCACATAGTGTGGAAGCTGGCGACTGGCTAGGAAGGGGAGGGATACTGTATGGTAAAGACTGCAGTGATGCATGCCGTAGGGGAGATTTGTGGTGAAACAGCAGAAGGCATGGAACAGAGGACCTTGCTTGGCCAAGGAGGACTGGGGGTGCAGCACTATAGAACACGTTGGCATAGTCAGAGGAAGGGAGGATCAGCTTGGTTATGATTTCTTTCCTGACTGGGAGGGAGTGACAGATTTCTTTTGTTGTTGTTGCTCTGGGCTCCACAGGCTATGACCTCACCTTGGAGGGGGTACATCCTCTAGCCCTACCCCCAGCTTGTCTGCCCCCTGAAGTTCCCCCATGGATTCCCCCTCCGCAGCAGGGCCAGGTGGAGGGATGCCGGCAGTCCCTTACCACCCTGTATGGCAAATCTGGTGGGGGGGGGGAAACTTCTCTGGAACATTCAAGCCATCACAGGTCCATGGAGCCCCAAACTTTTTCTCTTTTCTCCCTTCCCTCCACTCTGACGTAACCACATCGGCTTCTGAGGCTCCCGACCCATACTGCCCTCCAGCCACTGCTAGAGGGCAGTCAGCAGGTGGGATGACTAGTCCCCTTCCCCAGAGAGAGTAGAGCCATCCTCCAAATGCTCAATTCCCTCTCCCCCCCACTGACCACCAGCAACTCAGGCTTTTTTCTGAACCTGGGTCTCCAGTGTGGCGTGATGTGTGGCGTCCAGCGCCTCAACCCTCAGCGCCATCAGGCCACCTTGGGAGAGGCAGATTTTATGCCTATATAGCATTCCTAACTTGGAGCAAAGTGTATTATTAATTGAGTAAAGATGTATGGAGAAGTCCAATTTTTGGTCCAGCCAAACTTCCAGGTATTTGGTTCAAAGCTTCAAAAAGATTTATTTAACAATGTGTATTACAAAAAGCATCACACATAAAAAATACTAATAAAACATCATACAAACAGTTCATGTTTAAAATATAATCATATTTTCAAGTGTCTATAAGTTGCAATACAAAATGTTGCAGTATGATGTAGTAAGGTGGTATTATGTGTATTAAGTAAGAACTTAAGCTTTTCTGAATTTGAAAATGCTTTTATAACTGATAAATATCTATCAAGCTATAATTCTCTAAGTTCATGCAGTAAATGACATTCAAATAAAATATGGCTTGTGTTCCAGATCCCTGGGCATCCACCTTTACACACGATATTAGATTTGAACAAATTCCAGTTTATGAAACCAGTTGATCAACCAAGATTTACATCAAATCTTAAATTTGAGATAATTTTATAATGCATTTTGTCTTCACATGTATTTAAGTATGCTTCCTTTAAATGAACAGATTTTAGGGATTTATAAGTTGGAAAATTTTGAGTTAAGGATAATCTTTCACAATCTTTCTGTTTGGCTATATCCTCAATTCTTTCACTAACTATCTTATTCAGTAGATCTAAGTCGTCATAACAATCTATAATTGTTGGAAGTCCCATTTTTTTGATTATAATATCTAGTTCATTCATCCATGTCTAAGATTTGAAATAAATGTTGTGTTTTATCCCAGTCTCAAGATTGTCCTGCCAACATTGATAAAGAGTGGAATTACTATCATTTAATTTACAAATCTTTAAAAAAAATACTTATATTGCCTAATTAAAGACTTAACAGACAAAAAAATCACCTGTTTCTGCCCTTAGAAATTCTTCAGGGATAAACTGGGGCAGATTTAAAATTAATCTAAGATAGAGATTCTTTTCAGGTTCCAATAAATCTACATTTCCATTTTTTCTTAAAACTTCATAACCATATAATAGAGTTGAATCTACTTTCATTTTGTATATTGTTAGCAAGGCTGAAGCTGAATTATTTATAATTCATGTGAATAATTTGTTTATAGCCAAATTTAATTGTCTTTCTCTTTTTTGCATTCTTCTACATGTAATTTCCATATTTTTTTCCTGTGTAAGATGATCCCTAAAAATATATATTGATCAACTTCCTCTACATCATTATCCTGTACTTTCCAAACAAAGTTTAGTTTCAATGGTTTATTAATAACCACAATTTTTGTTTTTTGTATGTTAAATAGTTAATTGTAAATCATTAAGTGACTGAGATTTGCAATTAAGTGCCCTTTGCAAGTCTATGGCTGAATTAGACATCAATACAATATCATCAGCATATAAGATACTATTTAATTTAATCTTTCTACTTTTGGGGTGTCTGTTTCCACTTTATCAAACCTGTATACCAGCTCATCAATATAAATATTAAATAGTAACAGAGCTAATAAGGAACCTTGTTTAACACCAAGACTGGTTGCAATGGGATCTGTTAATCTTCCATCCTTAGAATATTTGACCCATATTGATGTATACAGCCCTTGAATTAGTGAAAGCAGCTTACCATCAATACCCCTGGTAGCAAGTAAGCCCCAAAGTATCTTCTTATTCACTCTATCAAATGCTGAATTCAGATCTAAAAAAGCAAAATAGAGTGGATTTTTTTTCACACATGATTTCCTAATTAAGTGATCCAGCAAAAAAATACAATCCAGCATAAAGTGATTTTTTTAAAACCAAAATTGTTTATTTGAAAGAATCTGGTTTTCTATGACCCAAAATCAAGCTCTTGAAGCAGAATGCAAGTAAATATTTTTGCAGATACATTTTATAAAGCCTATAATTCTTGGGAAGCACCCTATTACCTTTTTTAAAAAAGGCACTACTTCTGTGATTTTCCAAGAACAAGGAATCTCTTCCATATCTATAATATGGATGAATAGTTTATACAGAATATCACCCCACCAACCTACATTGTGTTGGTATAATTCTGCCAGAATACCGTCTATTCCAGGGGCTCTATTTTTCTTTTGTACTAGAATAGCATGTTCTACTTGTGATTTAGAAAGCTGAAGTAATCTATTTCTTGTTAGTGTAACCTCACTACAGGGCATAATGTTATTATCCTCAAAGCCTCTATTATGCATATATAAACTTTTGAAATAAGAAATGAAAACATCAGCTGGTATAATCCCTTCTATGTTTAATTTTAATTTATTGTCAGCTAACAAAATTAATCTCCAGAATTTGTGGTTATTCTTGTACTTAATTAAGTCCTGTAATCTAGACCATAAAACTATTTTATGGGAAAGTTTCTTCTTTTTTATGAATAAGCGATACTCCTTCCTTAAAAGTATTATATCTTTATTATAATTTAGTTCATTATTTTTTCTTTGCAGATGAGTAATTTTGTTTAATACTTTTTCGTAGAACTAACATTGAGCATCAAACCAGGGGACTAAACTTACTGAGTCTTTTTCTTTTTTTCTAAAACCACAGCCTGCTTGCAATTCACTATACATATATTTCATTAAACTTTTATAATGAGTCATAGTTGGAAATGTAAAGTTACCTAAATTATCCTTATCCACTCTCCCATTTACTATACACAAATTCTGACCAATAATAAAGTCCAATAAAATGAGGCCCTTTGTATCATATTTCACAACTCTGGAGTTTCTAGTTGGGAGATCCTGATAAATCACATGTCCATCATAATTAGAAATACAGTCCTTCTCATTTAGGTTACTGACATGAGCATTCCAGTCACCTATTAACATAATGTGCCTTGTGAAGTCATTACATGACAAATGATCCCAAAATTTTGATAATTTACTTAATTTAGCTGAAAACTCCTCTGTCTTAAGACTTGGAGGGAGATAGATATTTACCATTATACAATGGCAAGAAAGAATCTTGGCTTCTGATTGGTCACTTGGCTGTCACAGCAGGGATGATATCCTGGCATAACCTCCCTGCTGATTGTTTGTAGGATTTGGATGATTTGGAGGATTACTGTGTCCTCCTCTTAAGAAACAAATATTTTTACACACCAACAAAAACATTCTCTAAAATTATTTTTTTAAATATAAAACAATATGCCATTGTATAATAGGAATAATGCCCTCCAGGCTGGGTGGGTGTTATGCTGGGATAACATCCCTTCTCGGGTGTTAGACACCCCTGGCTGGTGGCCTTAGGCCCAACCACCGGACGTGGGATGTCAACCCAGCATAACACCCTCCCTGTCAGGCATTATTCCTTTAATAATGACTCTTTAGAAGAGAGAAATAATTCAAGAGCAATCCAAAAATATTGAGATATGGACGAATTTATCCGGACCCAATTATTTCTTGTAGCTATCCACAGCTGAGATTTTGGACCCTTCTAGAGTGTAGAAGGAGGAGTGGTGGGACAGTTTTGCCAGCTTCTGGGTGGAACTGAACACCATTGTGACAGTTTTTTTAGTATTACACATAAGAGATTTTGCATCTAGCCAGTGCAGTACACTCTCAAAGTCAAACTGGAGGACATAATTGACTTGGTCTAGGGAGGGGCCTGAGGTGAAGATCACTGAATTGTCTGAATACATTTGGATGTGTGAGGAAGGGCAGACAGATTGCAGGTTATTTATGAAAATGGAGATGAGGATGGGACCAAGGACTGGCCCTTGCAGAATTCTGGTTATGATGGGAAGAGGGGGACTTTGTTTCACTCAGCTGCAGGAACTGAAACCTGTCCAACAAGTAGGCCTTAAACCAGTCAACAGCAGGGGAGGGAGACCTATCAAACTAAGTTGTCTGTTAGAAGTTTATAGGCAATAGAGTCAAACGCTTTGCCTAGGTCCATGAAGATGGCCAAGGTAAGGTGATCTTTGTCCATACCATTGTTGATATGGTTGGTAAGATGGAGAAGGGATGACAAGGTGGAATGGTGTCATCAAAAGCTGGATTAGTAGGGGTTAGGACATTGTTGGTGGACAGGTAGGAGTTTAATCTTTTAGATATGAGGGATTCCAATATTTTGGATTGGGTGGGGAGAAGCGAGATAGGCCTATAGTTGCCTGGGTTTGAGGGGTCACCTCCTTTGTGTAGGAGAATGACCTTGGCCAGCTTATAGGCTTTGGGCAGGAATCTCAAAGTAAGAGAGAGAGATTAAAGAGGTAGGTGATAGGAGGGACAATGGCTGGGGCTGAGATTTTCAAAAGTATAGGGTTGATTCCATCAGGGATCTGTTTGGAGGAGTTTAGGGATTTCAGGGCTCAGAGTACCTCTGTAAAGTGGTTTATTGGCACTTTTGCTTCTACTACTGCTACCAGCCTTCCATCTCTAGACCTGAAGAAGGTCCTCAGGGCAACCCTGGAGTTCTTCAGTCACATATCTGTCTCACAAAAGACCTTCATATCAAAACTCCATGAATTTTCACCACTCCTACTGATTCTATACCTTCAGATCCTGCAGCAGGTCCTTAGGGTCCCCCTCGGACTTTAGCCATGCATCAATCTTCAAAAACAAAAATCACATCCATACTCTGTGAAGCTTCTAACACTCTTACTGGTTGTAATACATAATCTATAAAGGATCTGACTGTCCCACACCTTATGTCTGAACTGAAAAACCTCAGCATTCTGCCTCCAGCTTCAGCTTGGAAGCAGCAACTCTACGATTTATTTATAGCTACTAATTCTCAGCCTACAAGATTCCCTTCCTAGCCTGCTCATTTCCCAGGAAGTCCCTGTTGCTTTATCTGGAATTCATGGTTTCATGATTTAGCTTGTGACACTGTGTCAGAGCTACAATCTCGTATATTGCTTCCTCAAAGCTTGCCTTTTCTCACAGCCTACTCCAGCATCCAGCCACTCAATACCACCTGTCCTCCCTTCTAAGAGCCATAATTATCTACTAGGGCTTTGCCAAGCAGAAGGACTCCATCCATTTCAGAACTGTCAATGTGACAGAGTTCAGTCTAGATGTGATGAACTGGACTTACATTCATATCTCTTGGCTGATCTCGGTATTGATATGGAGTGATGCAATTTGTTCCTTCTCCACAGCTGCATGAGCTTCTATGACACAATCTGAACTGGACCATCCTTAAAAGCAAACTGCTTTTTGATCACTGTGCTGGGCAGCAAGCTTACTTCTACCTGTTGTGTGGCTTGTTTGTACATTTTACTTCCCTTCATTCTTTAACACCGTTAGATATCTCGCCATCTTCCATTTCAGCTAAGTGATGGATCAGTTGGAGCAACTCCTGCGTCATTTCCTTTTTGAGGGTGACTGACATGATTGCTCTTCCTAACCTCTCTTTCTGCCCAAAACTGGACACATGAGGCAGATTCATTAAATTGAAGAAAGCAAACTTACCCTAATGATGAAGGCTGCCTGGGCTCTGGCTTCCTCTTCTTCATATCTGCAATTTGCTGTGATGCTGATGCTTAGTTCATTGTGAGAATGTGCCCTGTCCTAGACAATGATACTTCGTTCCTGTCATGTTTTATGTTTTACAAGAAAAATCTCTGATCTTAAATCCCAGAAAATATACTAACATGTCTCTAACTCATGGATACACTGTTGTCTCTTGGTAACTTGGTAACTTGGTAATTTGGACATAAAAAGGCCGAAGCCCATCGAGAATGTCCTCCACACATGTGGACCATTAATAAGTTTGTTATTTATTCAAAAGCCATCTACCTAGTTTAATCTTGAAGGTACTAATGTTCTCACAATCAACAACTTCCTGCGGCAGGGAATTCCATACTCTCGCCGCTCTTACATTGAAAAATTGCTGTCTTTTATTTGTTCTTGTCTTTTCAATTATAATTTGTTTATTATGAAGTCGGGGAACAATTTTCCTAGATGCATAGGACAAGCCGCAAGATTCCATTAATATAGAAGATGAGATAATTTTAAATAATTGTAACATGTCACCTCTTAATCTTCTGTTTTCTAATGAATATAATCCTGTTCTCTGAAGCCTAGTTGCATAGTCATGACGAGAGAGGTGGGGTATAATTTTAGTTGCCCTTCTTTGTACCCTCTCAATTTTTGCAATGTCCTTTATCAGGTATGGCTCCACAAGGAGAGCCGAAACCAAATAGGGCCTGACATGAGACTTATATAGTGTCATAATACATTCTTCGGTCTTAGAAACGAAGGTATTTTTTATCCTACGCAACAAAGCATTGGCTTTGTTCGTTACTATATTATAATGGTTTGAGAAGGACAAACGATCGTCGATCATGATACCCAGATCTTTTTCAACAACTGAGTCTCGTATTTTGGTTCCATTGAGATAATATGGTTGTACAGGGTTATTTTTACCAAATGCAGCACGGAACATTTGGATACATTAAAACACATCTTATTGGTGGTCGCCCATGTTTCAATTATTTTTAAATCTTTCAATATAGTGTTCCTACTGTAATCGTTATGCACAGGTCCCCCCAGTTTGGTGTCATCAGCGAATTTCGATAACTTATTCTGAGATACGATCTTTAGATCACTTATAAAAATGCCAAACAAAGTGGGGCCCAACACAGATCCCAGGGGGACCCCACTTGTCACAGGTCTGTCCTCTGATAATACCCCATTGATTCTAACTGTTTGAGTTCGTTCGTGTAGCCAGTTATTCACCCAAGTTATAATACATTTAGAGAATCCTAATGTAACCAGTTTATTAATTAGTATTAAATGTGAGACCTTGTCAATGCCTTACTATAATCCAGCAGGACAACGTCCACTGGAATATTTTGGTCAAGCTTTATTACTTATAGTATTATAAAAGATAACACGCTTGTAGTGCATGAGTACCCCGGTTTGATTCCATGTTGCGTATGATCATATATATTAAGTTCGAGCATTTCTTTATCCATTAGACGTTTGATATACTTTTCTAATAGTTTACACGGTATAGAGGTTAAACTGATAGGTCTATAATTCTCAGTTTTAGAATGTACTCCTGTTTTAAAAATTGGGGTAACAATAGCTGTTTTCCAAGTAGTAGGCACAATTAGTTCAGTAAGTGACTTATTAAATATGATTGTAAGTGGAGTGACAGTATTGTCTATGGTTCCCATAAGAAGTTTGGAAGTAATACCATCTGGGCCTGGGCTCGTAGTTGGTTTCAAAGTTCCCAAAAGTTTATAAGTGTCATAAATAGTTATGGTATAACTCTGAGGAACAGGAGTATGAAAGATCGTTCTAGGTTCTTTGTCTTGTTCGAAGACAGAACAAAAGTACTTATTAAATTCAGACGCAGTCACCATATCTGAAAGAATATTTGAATTATTGATAATTATTGGACCTACTTTATTAACAGTACCCTTTTTATTGTTTAAGTATGAATAGAGACTTTTATGTGAATCCTTGGTGTGGGCAATCTTGAATTCTAGGTTCCTTTTAGCCAAGATAATAGATGTTTTTAAGTTTTTTAAAGCATCCTTGTACTTAGTATAAATGTCCTTCTTGTCCTCCGGTTTGCTCTTTTTTAGCAAACTAAATAATTTCCGTTTATGATTACCAAGTTTTATGATATTGTTACTATACCAAGCAGGGACCTTTCCTTTATTATTGTATCTCCTTCTCACAGGTACATGTTTTTCTTCTAAATTATGTATAATTTTTTCAAAGGTGTTCCAAGCATCATTTGCATTAAGGGGTGCCAATAATGAGTCCCAAGATAGAGCAGCCAGTTGTTCATTGATCTTAGCAAAATTAGCTTTCTCATATTGTTTGATCATGCAGCTATTAAGATGACTTGTGTGAGTTAAGGCCATGGAAAATTGAATAGTCAAATGGTCACTATTACCCAGGGGATCCAGCACCCATAAGCTTGATAAAGCTGTATTCATGTTAGTGAAGACTAAATCAAGAATATTGTTCCCTCTAGTAGGATCTCTTACATGTTGTGTAAGGCCAAGATCAGTAATGGCAGAAATCAGCTGTAAATCGTGTACGTTATGTCCAGAGAGAGTATCCCAGTTTATTGATGGGAGATTAAAATCCCCTAGAATTATGACTAAGCCATTATCTGCTATTAGAGCCATTTCTGAAGTTAATTGGTGTAGATAAGCAAGGTCTGAAGAGGGTGGCCGATAACAGTCTCAAGCTTTCCTGAATTACTGCTCCCTGGCCTCATGATATATCCACCCTTCAAGATTTTAACAACATTTCCTCTCTATGAAATTCTCCGTTTGGAAGCTGCTGCATCATATGAAGACATCTCCAGTCTGTGACCATCTCAATCATGTCAAACAATCAACCAACAGTGGTCTTTCACTATACATGCATGTATTTGTCCCATTCCATCAAGGTGTTTATGTGGAAGCTGACTTGATTATCTCTATAAGATAATTTACTCTGAAATACTTTTAGATTCCTGTCTACATGAATGAAGCAGATGATTCTTCATCTAGATGTCAATTCCAGTACTTTATCCACTTATACTCCTCAGCAGAGTCGACCATGACTTCACCTCCTTGAGGTGCTGATATCATCATTACATAGCATATGATTGTCAGCAACCTGAAGCTTCATACGGTCCACCATAGTGCCTGTTTCAAAGCAACTCATATCACTGCTTCAAAGAAGTTTTCCTTGTTTTGTGCCATTCAAACAATCCATATGAGTTCCTCCTCTATGGATTCCATAATTATATTCATAACCACTACCATCAAATCTGGAAGCAAGCTGAATCTTTCATGTTGCCTGCCTTAGTACCAGCTCCTAAGCAACTCATATCACAGTTTGGAAGAAGTCTACCTCATTTTGTGCAATCCAGTCAATCCATTTTCATTTCTCCTCCTCTATCAGTCATGTACTTCAATTCATAACCTACTGCCATCAAACCTTGAAATTATTACATGGGACCATAAAGCAATATTTATCCAGTCTCCCAATCTTCTTTCTTAGTCAAATGCATCCCTGTCTTTAATTTAATCTCATGCCACAGTTAAGTTCTTCCCACT
Organism: Neoceratodus forsteri; assembly: GCA_016271365.2. Lineage (NCBI taxonomy): Eukaryota > Metazoa > Chordata > Ceratodontiformes > Ceratodontidae > Neoceratodus > Neoceratodus forsteri. The sequence goes on along the minus strand of CM057449.1, from coordinate 805,551,463 downwards.
TGGAATCCATTGAACATTATCCACAAAAGCTCCTAAATGATTCCCTATAGATTGGACTTGCTATGCACTTTTCCAGTTATCCATACATGAGTATTAAGTCTCATCAGTCATTTGACTAGCTCTCTGCATGCTAGGGAGTTGATTATTTCATCATCCTCTTCTGCTAAAATCCTCACAGTCTCCACTTTCAGAAAACAAGCAGATCAGTATATCCTCTTCTTTTCAACTTCAGACAGACTTCACGAAGAAATTCAGATTTACATTTCCAATTCATAACCACTGATACCCAGCTTCTCTGCTCAACACATTCAATGCAACATTGCTCCAAGTCTTTCAGCATCTTCTGACTTCTGACAGTCATGCAGCAATGAATACCAAATGATTCACAGAGCATCTGAGAACTCTCTTACAATGGCTTGAACTGAATTCTTATGCTATCTCAGGACTTTACTTCAGATCGGAGCAGTGTCATCACCATCCAGAACAACATTCCTGCTCATATCATCAAGGCTCAATGAATATGGATCTTTTCATGCCTAGTAACATACATCTCCAATCCAGAAGAAGAAATCAGACAAGCATTTATGATCATCTCCTTTTAGTGTGTTCAGAGCATGGGTAGTTCAGTAGCTGTGGGTACACAGAGGTTTCCCCTACAGGGTTCTTTCCCTCTCCTACATACTACTGTTCCCACTGTCAGTGAGTTGGAGGAAGTAATACTTTCTTTTGGGACTTCTATTTCCCTAGTGCTTCCCATCTTCTCTACTGAGGGTTGGAATAGTGAAAGACCAAAGTTAAGAATACACAAGCACTATACATTGTTCACCAAACACTGAATGGGAGGACTTTGCCTGAGATTCAATGTGAGGGACTAAACTCCTCCCACAATTCATATAAAAGCTAGTCTCTCCAAGCAACCTAATCTCAGAGTATTTCAAGCACCTACCATACTCCCTGCCTCTTCCTTCTCTGGCACTCTTTTCTTCCTTAGTCCTGGGCCTTCTATTTCCTGAGCGCTGCCCAACTCCTCTACTGAGGGTGAGAATAGAGAAAGGCCAAAGTTAAGTACACACAAGCACTGTACATTATTCACTGAACACTGAATTGTCATTATGTGTACACAGATTTATTTATTAAGTCTGGGTTGAAGCATACCAGTTTTGTGGTAGCCCTACTGTTAACTATCTTTGGGGGGCTATTCACTAAGGTGCAGAGTGGGTACACGCCACATAAATCTGGTGCATATCCCATGCCCCACCTGTCTGCACCAGCCCATGGCCACTGCGCCCCCTACCAAGGATTCTCAAATCAAATATGTGCCCCCTACACACCTGCTTCCCCAGTTGATCATGCAGCTCCATGTCTGGGTGGGCAAGAGGATGGTGCAGGGAGGGGTCAGCATTCTGCATTATTTACAAAAGTGCTGAGTGCTATGTGAAGTGGCCAGTGGCTATGCAACCTTGGGGGAAATGTATCCCCAACCTGTCAGTTATGCTACCCCTGGGAATGTGGCAGCTGGTCATGGTGGTGATGGCGGGGATCTGTGGACCTCTAAAATGGATGCCTCAGGCTTTGTAGCTCTAATGGTGGACTGCGGGTGGCCAACCAGGCACAGTCCCCCCCCTTGCAGTCAGTGCACTGTGCTTCAGATGCCAACATGGCACCCCATGGGTGCAATAATCTATGGTTGAGACACTGGTCAAGCATATGATTGGCAGCCTGCATGGGTCCACCGCTTCGCACCCAGCTGCCCCCAGGGATTCTGCATGCTGTGGGGGTGGGGCTGTGGAAAGGAGCCTTGCAGTGGCCAGTGTTATGAACGCAGCCATCACATGGATCTCCCTAGGGTGCAGAGCTGCACAGGTGGAATATGCACCTTTGGCACATAGTTTCCATCTGTTTGTCAATAGCCCCAATATCAGCAAACTGGTATTGTTCTTTTCCGTTACATGCTCTCTCTCTCCGGCTCTCTCTCTCTCTCTCACACATACTTCTTGTTTTTACATGATTGCCTTTTCAGCACTGTGAAGAAGGTAAAATGATCAGTGATCAGGTAATGCTTGCATGTTTCCTTATCTCTTGGTTAGGAAAAGGACCTGTTTAATCCTTTATGCATGATAAAGCTGTTTGTTAGTATACAAATAGTTGATAATACAACATGGGACTTTTCATGTGTAGTATATAAACTATGATTACAAATGTTAATGTTGTAATAGTACCAAGACTACGTACTGACTTAATGTAGCTCTGAATTTTGCAGGTTATCTGATGCTAAGGCAAATATCATTGTTTGAATAAGGTAATCATTATGTGTTGTGGTTCATTAGCTCTTAATGTATGTGAGTTAAATACAAATATTAATTACAACTTTGGTGGGAACAAGTTAATTTCTTCATTTGTGCTCACTATGGCCCAGTCAGTTGTGATCATGTGATTGGTTCCTCCTCCCCTTGACCTGGGATAGTGATGTGGCACACTGATGGGTTCTAGCTCATTGATGAGTTCTAAAGTTCTAACAAGGACAACACATTTGTCAGCTGTTTTTTAGCCTTTGCAGACTATTTGTGAGTCCTTTCTGCATCATTCAATCCCATTTAAATCCAAGACAGCCTTAGATATTTTATGGTGATTTGCATTTACTTAACATGATGTTTTGTGTTATGGGGGGCATGTGTAATCTGATATTCCATTTTATGTTTTTTTCTCAAAGATTTACTGTGATAAGACAGATACTAATCTTAGGCGAAATGAATCATATAAAGCTTCTAGTTGTGAGCAATAGATTGTGAGTTCTAAAGCCAACATCATCAGTAGCTCTACATTATACCATCTTTTTTCAATAGTCAGAGAAATCATGGTTACAAAAAGACTTGTAGCATTTAAACAAATACAAATCGAATTTCAGATTTGGCCTTAATCTTATTGGTAATTTGCTTCTCTTAATTCTGAGTATTGTGCTTTTGGCCAGACCCCTTTCATAAGGTGCCTAACCATGTGATATACTTAGTTCATTATGCAGATTCAAAATGGATTCAGTTTACTGATGAGATAATCATAAAAGCTCCTGTTCAGAAAAAATATAAAAGAGATCTGATCCTTTTTGACTACAGTTAAGTGCTTACAGATGTTTGACCCCAATTGTTCTTTGCTTTTCAATATATTGAGTCATTAACTAAATGCAAAATGTGAAATTTGACTTCAGACCCTAGTATCTCATTTGTTGTATGAAGGAATGGCTAGTTTCATCCAAAGTGTTGATTCATGAGACTTAACTTGTCCAGTGAATTGTATAGTGTGCGTCATGAGGAATTTCATCGGCTGCATATAACGTTTTAATACAACTATGTGAAGACTGTGCTGAAATAGTGGAAATAGAAGTTCTGTGATTAATTTTGTTAGTCCTAAACTTGGTTCAACATAAACTGAGAGTCAATGCACAGCATTCTATGTATATTGAGTCATATAGTACATGATGTAGTGACACTGCACAGACACACACACTAATAGCTTCAATTTGATGAAAAACTATTTATTTATTTACTGGATTTTAGTGCATGAAGACAGCCACTGAGACAACGTCCCTTTGTAAGGGACTGCCAGATATTAATTACAAAAATACAAATGGGTAAGGCAACAACAATGGCACAGTACAGTTATCATCTGAAAATAGTATAATAATCACATGTTTGTGTTGGCAATATATTTCTAAGCAATACAAAGGCATGAGTCATTACAGTCTGAAACAGGTTTGTTAATAATGTTGGTATACAGATCATGACATGTATTGCAGGAGATGTTTTCCCAGGTAGTCAGATGTGTCTATGTTTTCCTTTATTACTGCTAAATCAACCACAATGTTGTATTTAATTATTTGTTTGTTTATTTATTATTTAAAAATTGGTAACCAGGAAAGGCACACTGAGCCATGTCCAGGTGTGACCCGGAAGAAGGGAACAGGGAGGCAAATACATTGCATGGACACAGCAGACAGTTAAATGTAATTACATAGCTTTGGCACAGTATGCAGTTACAGCAAAGTGGAACAGAGTACATGAATATGACAGCAGTCCATTCAATAAGAGCAAACAGCAAAAATCAGGCAAGTCAGTCACACCTACACCAGGGTAGGAGGAAAATGTAAATGGGCAGTCAAATGGGGAAACAGGAGCAACGGAAAGAGGGAAGCAGTTTCTGCTGGTATCTGATGGAAAGAGGGGAAATATTTAAATGGATGGAGGATGGAGAATGGGAGTAGGTTCCAGAGTGAAGGGAGACAATAGAAAATGGCTGATTGCCCATCAGAAGAGCAGGAATGAGGAAGGGCAAAAGCGTGAAGATCCCTGGAACAGAGAGAGCAGGAGGCAGAAGGAATGGAAGAGAGGAGAGAGGTAATAGTGAAGGGATCCAAACCAGTATTTTATTTATTCATTTAGCTTTTTTTGATGAGGTAAGTACACTAGACAAGACATTTTCCTATTTTCAGGTACGACCCAGGAATTTAGATATAAATGAGATGTAGTGGTTCTGGCAATGTGAAAGTAGAGGAAGAATGGATAAGGTGCAGTAGAGTGAGGAATGGTGGGAACATGAGGGGTATTTGGTATTAAAATGACAGAAGGCATTACAGAGGGTGTCTTGTCTGGCCAGGGAGGAGGAGGGAGCATTTCCATACATCACATCAGTATAGTCAATGTCCAAAAGCACCATTTTGGTGATAAGCTCACTGCATATCTGCAGAGACAGAAGTTTTTATTTCTGTGCAAGGCACCAAGTTTAGGATGGAGCTCCATGCAGATTGTGAGAATGTGGGCAGAAAAGTCAAATTTGCTGGCTAGCCACACACAGAGGTACTAGAATAAATGAACCACTTCAAGAAGGCTGCCACCCAAGGTGGGGAAGCTAGGCAGAGTTGAGAGGCTGGCCAATTTTTGACTTGTGCCACAGATCATGGACACAGATTTTTTTTGTATTGATCCAGAGGTGATTAGAGAGAAAGCAATGCAGTACATTGTGGAAGTCTTGCTGGAGTGGACTTTCTAAAGCTGTAGTGGAGGGACTAGAGGTATAAATGACTGTGTCATCTGCATACATATGCAAGTTATAAGTGGATATGCAAGTTGTCTCAAGCTGAGGAGAGGTCATTTAGAAAGATGGAGAAATGATGGGCCTCAGGATGGAGCCCTGTGGGACTCCAAACTTGATAGGAAGTGGAGGTGATAGGACACTAACAAACTGTACTGGTTGCAGGTGGCCAGAGCAGTAAGAATGGAATCAGCCCATAGCAGGAGCTGAAAGGCCAGCAACACTCAGCTTATCCAGGAGAAGAGGGTGGGACACCCAGTCAAAGGTGTTTGCAAGATCAATTAACATTGCAGCTGTGATCCCTGAGAAGATAGAATCAGTTAGATGCATCAGAGAGAAGACAGTAGGATGCTGTCTCCAAAAGCCATACTAGAACAGGGAGAAGAAACTGGTGGATGATAGGCAATCAGAGAGTCTAGTATAGACAAGCTTTTCTTGTAGTTTGAAATGGGAATGGAGGAGGGAGCTTGGTTGGCAGTTACCTGGGGAGGAAGTCCACCCTTTTTGGAGTGAAGAACTTTGGCCAGCTTCCAGGACTGAAGGACAGCACTTAGGGAGAAGGAGACATTGAGTAGGTGAGTCAGTGGCTATGCTATGGCAAGTGCAAAGGTTTGGAATAGTTTAGGATCCATCTGTCAGGACTGAATTTGTGCAGGTTGAGGGAGTAAAGGGCAGTAAGGATTTATTTGGTAGTAACTGGTGGAAAGAGGAAATTGGTGGAAGGGAGATGAAAAGGAAGGTAAGGAGGAGCAGATGAGGCTGGAGGGTGAGTGAAAGAGAGATCACAAGTGATAAAAAACTCATTGAAATGGGCAGCAACAGAGTAGGGGTCAGTCACTACTGAACCATTTACAAGAAAGACTGGAAGGGTGGACTATGTGGGAGGACCAATAAGGAGTGAATTACCTTCCAGAACTTTGAGGGTACGTTAAGGTGGTTCCAAAGTTTGGCCTTGAAATACTGCAATGTTGCATCCCTCACAGCCTGGTGCAGGAGTTCCTGATAGCTTTGTAACAGAGGAAGTCCAGACAGGAGTAAGATAGTTTGAAATGTGCCCAGGAAAGTTTATGGGACTTGCACTGGGCAATGATTTTAGGAGTAATCCAGGCGTGATGGTGATTTTTAACCCTGGACATTCTGAAGAGGATGTGCTAATCCCACCCTGAGGAGAATTTGGAATGATACAGGAACAGGGCAGTGTTGAAATCCATGTTGGAGGGTTAGTCTATCCAATCTGCAGCAGCAAGGTCACTGAAGAAAACAAAGATATTGAGTGAGTGGGGGGACATAGTCCAGATGTATTTTGGGAAAGGAGGGTGGACACCAGATTGTAGAATGTCATGCAGTGGTCACTGAAAGCACCCACAGGATTCCTGCTGCTACAATACAGTGAGGGTGGTAGGAAAGAACCTAGTTCAGGAGGGAGAGGTTATGAGAGTGGGGGTTCAGCCAGGTGGGTTCAGAGGTAATCTATATGAGATTTAGGGAGACAACATTGTGGTTGATAAGCCAGGAGGCTGGGAAGAGCCAACTGACTCTGATGTCCCTTAGCAAAATGTCCCCTAGCAAAAGTCCCCAGAGGAGGATTGAAAAGAGATAGTAGAGAGGGACACTAACAGAGAGAAGGGAGATAATGTAGGTGAAGGGGAATGGCAGCCTGACTAGGAGGAATTTATGGGAGGAAGATGCAACCTCACTGAAAGTTGTGTTGCAAGAGAGGGTCAGACTGGCACAGATGGCAAAATCATCACAACACTTTTCCCTTTCCTGCCTGAAAAGATAGTAGTCCAGAAGGGACAAGCTAGAGTCTGGGATCCTGGAGGGCATCCAGGATTCAGAGACATAGATGATGTCAGGTGAATGTTTTGAAATCAAAACAGACAGGAGGCTGAGTTTTAGAAGAAGGCTTCAAGCACGGAGGTGAAATATGCTAAGGCCTTTAGTAGTTGGGAAGGCAGAGAAGGGGGCAGGATCCAGGACTGGACTCCATTTTGCCAGACAGGAGAAGGAGTAGGAACAGGAGTAAGAAGACAGAGTGGAATTTACAACTTTTTGGGAGTGGGGACAAGAAGAAGGGAGGCAAGGAATTAGGCAAAAAGGCATGGTGGAGAAACTCCAGGTTAAGGGAGGGGAATGAGAGACTACCAGGGTGAATGAGAGGGGAGGAGGGTAGAGGGGATGAAGGAGGGATGGATGGGTAGAAGAAGGTGGGAGGTGTACAAGGAGGAGAGATAGGGAGGCAAGAGGAGAAGGGGTAGGGGCATTGAAGGGGAGTCTGTTAGGTACAGGAGAGTAAAGAACAGTGTGATCAGGAGGTGACATGCAATAGCTATCAGATACACAATAATGTAAAAGATTATATGAATGAACATTTGGTCAAATATAAAATGGCAGTGACCTAGTAGCTGTAGCTAGTAATTGAGATAACTACAGACTGTTACACATATATAAACAACAGGTTACTGACAGAGCATAACAGATTCTGAAAACTAGGAGAAACACTAGCTGGATGTTCAGAGCACTGGCAAGTTTAATTCTGAAATAATGAGCAATGGCTAGGTAGAAAGTGCAAAAAAAGTGATTTCATCCAGATATAATTTGCAGGAGTGAGAAAAAAAGGCAAAAACTGAAAGTAAAGCACTGATAAGCATAAAACCAATGAACAGTTGATTAGCAGAAAATGCAAAGTGAGTACACCCAGATAGTGTTTTGCAAGGAGTCCACAATAAACAGCAAAACGCAAAAAACATGAAACTGAAGCACTGACAAGTACAAAACCTAATGCAATGAACAGTTGCTAGGGAGAAAATGCAAAAAGTGAGTATGCCCAAAGAGGGATTTGCATGAAGTCAACAAAAATGGCAAAAAAAAAATAAAACTAATTTAAACTAAAGAACAAAATGGTTACTAAGTAGAACATGTGATGAGTGAGGTGATGCAATAACTGAATGCGGTAAATAATGGTGGATGGTAGTTGATTGCAGTCATGAAGGGGTGGAGGAGGCTATCAGATCAGAGATGGCTGTATGGTGACCTCCATTTCAGAGAGCAAAGAGTCCAGCAGGGAACACTCCTAGAGACTTGTAGGACTGGCAGTGCACAGCGTGCAAACAATTTTCCTGGTGTATGCCCTACAGGTCCAAGTTTACCTGGTGAAACACACAAGTCAAGGGAAGGAGGAATAACAGAGTCCAGATTTAAGCCTTAGAATCAAGCAGATGTGCTGACACTAATGTTGTAGACCAAATGGCAAGTAAGAAATATCCACAGACCAGATGTAAGACAAGAAGAGAGCAATCAATCCTTTGGACAATGTACTGTTCCTAAAACAGCAGGGGCTTAATATTCAAAGGTTTGTGCAGTGCTCAAAGTGTTGACACAATGTTAGCCTTGGGATTACTCTGGCACACAATATTCAAATGCAGAAGGAGAGTGTGTTAAACGGGTCAGTGGGCATGGAGAAAGATAATGTAGTCAGTGCACAAAGTGGTGGGCAGGACATGAATACAGGCACAGCACCATATTAAGAGCATTAGCACTAGAGATGCAGCAAAGTTTTACTTCACCCGTGAATTATACTCAAAGTCACCAAATTTGCCTCTGTGGATCAATTTGCAATGTTATCCCCTTAAAAAAATTTCCCATTTGCAACTTTTACTTGCTTTTTTTTTTTAAGTGCCAATTGCATCTTAAAAAAAACAAAGCCAAGAGAAGTTACAAATTCCAAATCCCCCAAATCCCTGATGTCAAGTGTCCCCACCCCACCCCTCCAATCAGTGGCCCCTATGTAAAAATATATTTTAAATCCCTGATGTCTAGTGGTCCCCTCACATGATCACTGGCCAAATGTAAAAAATATATTAAATCCCTGAATGAAAATTGTGGTACTGTTCTTCACATGTGCATATGACCCTGTTTTAAATTAAATGTTCTTTTCTGATATGTAAACTGTACATGATTAGTATATTTATACTCCTAACTAGGAGTTGGGTTTTGTGGGTGGTATTCCAAATGCAATCTAGTGGCAAATTGAATGCAACCTATAAATTTAACTCACTAAATAATCCTAAAAGATGAAGGGGGGAAGACATTTACTTTTTTCGTTACATTTACATGTTCTGTCTGATGAAGATTTTGCTGTTCTGTCTTAAACCTTCAGAATGAAAAAGAGAACCAATTTGTCTTCAAGACATCCCCTCAGAAATAATCAATAGGGCCACTGCATACTGATCAGACTTTATTTCCGATATGACCCCATGATATTGGCTGTAAAAAAGGTAGACAAACTCAAAATTCTAGTTGTCCCTTTGCCTTGATCTCATCCCCATCCCAACAGATAAGATTTTTGTAATGTAGCTGTCATCAAAGCTGCAGGGTGAGAAGAGTTAATTGTGATCTGATATCTCATTTCGTCTTCTATACTACAAGGAATCAAAATTAGTTACACAGCACACATTTTGGCCACTTCATAAAATATGCAGATTTGAGAGAAGATGTTCAATGTGCCCTGAAGTCAATGATTGAAGATAGCTTGCTGATTTAATTTATTTATTTTTTCTGTTTGGAGTTAAGAGTCTGGAGAAACTTTGGGATTTTAGGGGCTTTAGGGTGAAAAACATGCCCCTCATGCAACACACACATACACACACACACACACACACACACACACACACACACACACACACACACACACCTCAAAGTCCAAGGATAGTACATTTTGGATGGCAGCCTCTTCCTGCTATACACCTCCATACAAGTTTAACAATGACAGGGTTTCTTTCTCATGGATACAAAATGTCTTTGCACATCCTCCATTCCATTTCTGTTGAACCGCACAGCACCCCACGTCAAAGAAAGATGAGGTACTCATAGACAGAGTCCCTAGAAAATCCTTTAGGGAGTTCCGGGATTTGATTTACCATTGAAACTACACACAATTTTTTCATAAAGGGGAAACACTTGGCATGAACGTGACAATCTTCTCAATGACGTATAAAGAAATGTGGAATACACAATAGATAGCAGAGAATAACACATTTGTCTCCACTAGTGTATGATAAGACCCATAACTCATGAATGTCAAAGCCAGGAGTTAGTTATGCAGGAACTACCATTTACCTGTGGAGACAAATGTGTTATTTCTCTGCAACCCATTATGTATTTGCATTATAGCATACCATTCATAATGTATTTCTTAGTGTTTTACCTTTTTTAGCTTAAGACAACCTTTATTTCCATTATGAACTCTCTATGTGGTCCATTTCTAGTTCCAGATTTTAATTGGAAATAACAAGTTCCAAATGAAATAACACGAGTTCAAAGTAAGGTGCAAGGGCTATTGGTATAGCAACTTTCAGCTTATAATTTCCATGAGTTGTACGAAATAACAGTTTGTCCAGTACCAAGTATTATATGGTCATTATATCACATGGGCACTGTTCTTGTCAGGAATACACAATTAAAAAAAATAAAATAAATAAAGTTTTTGTGCAGCTCAGTAGTTGTGCAAACTTTTTGACAGTATAGCATTTCAAAAACCAAAAACACACATTACAGAGAAAGCTGAGTCATGGACTGAAACAAAAAGCTTCATATAAACATCCAAACGAGTATTAAACATTAATACCATGAATGTTACTTACTGTGAACTTTCCTAATAATGACTAGGGGCATAGGATCACAATGGTCTGTTCCAAAAACACATAACCAGGGTGACTTGAAGCAAGAAACAAGAACTTAACAATTTATCAGTAACAACAAACAAAAAAGCAGTTCAAGAGTTTTTTGTAATGCTGTGTGACTTTTTTTACCCCCCCCCCACTTATTTGATTGCTTATTTCATAATCTGCTGGCTGGTTTGGAGTGATCACTAGTTAGGTTGCACTGCCAGGTCATTGATTTCATTTTTATTTATTTATTTTATTTATTTAAGATTGGGATTAATACCTTTGAGTCAAGGAATCATTTACAAAGATTCCAGGTCGATTAAATACAATGACATTACAAACAACACACAGGTTACATAAGGTTACACAGAGGAATTATTCAGTAACATGCCAATTTACAATGGATCAAACAGGAAATACAATGGTGAAAGGAATTTTGGTGATCCTGGTAAACCAGACCACAACATAGCTAGATAAGAATTCAATGTGATAAAAAGAAAGCATTAACAATTCAGCTGCATAGTGAAACGTATTGGCATTCAATAATAAGTGCAGAGTGCAACACAAAGGATAAGGAACCAGACTTGCCAGGGCTTGAAGGTCAGCCAGATAAGGCATTGTCAGTGCATGGCATGGGAAGGAGAGTGGTGGGGAGGAGGACAAGATATAGGTTATCAGAGGGAGGGGGAGCAGAGGAGGAGGAGGGAGGGAAAGGGGTGAGGTCAGGGGAGTTGGGAGACGGCAGCACAAGGTGGGGTAGAAAGGGAGGAGGATGGGTGGGGAGGGGAATATTGGGGGGGAGATGCAAGGTGGCAACATTGACAGGTGGGAGGGAAGGGGGCACTTAACTTTAGCCTATGTGTCCAAAGAGGGAGGAGGAAGGAAACTAGGGAACTCAGCTTAGCAAGGGCCTGGTATTGTTACAGTTTGAGGAAACAGTTGCAGACATTCTCTTGGGCTAAGTGGGTCTGAAGGTCCAACTTGAATTGTTACTGTTACTAAAGTAAAAAATTCCATTTGACATTAAATATTAGCAGGGAAAATGTCACTTTAGTTAAGCATGCAAAACACTGTAGATTACTGCAGGGCTTTTCAATGGTGTGTAGAAAACAACTTTTTGGGTATAGGGATCTTCAAGAAAGAAAATGATAGCATCAAAAATAAGATTTTAAGAAATATATCAGCTCCTAACAACAGAGATGCGAACTAGATCCACATAAAACTGTCAGTGTCAGTGGCTCAGTAGGTAGCACACTTGCCTCTGAGGCTGGGAGATCAGAGGGCTGTGGGTTCAGTTCCCACATCTGGCACTTGGGTTAATATCCTAGTACTGATACTGTAGTGCAGCATGAGAGGGGTGCTGCACTTCTGAAGTGCTGTCTTTCGGATGAGAAGTTAAACCGAAGTCCCATCTGCCTGGATTGATGGTAGTTCAGGTGGATGTTAAAGATCCCATGGCACTTATCAAAAAGAGTACAAGTTAAACCGAAGTCCCATCTGCCTGGATTGGTGGTAGTTCAGGTGGATGTTAAAGATCCCATGGCACTTATCAAAAAGAGTAGGGGTAATTTGCTTCTTTATTGAAATAAGCCATGTACAAAATACATCAAGAAAAACAAAATCATATGCAAGTAGTCAATAAGAAAAGAACAGTCAATCACTGAAACAAACAAAATTAAGGAGAAAAAACAGTTTCAGCAAAGTTTTCAAATCAAACTAAAGAAACTGAAACTTCATTTAAATTTTATCATATGTGAAAACCCCTTCCACCAAAATTGAACTTTCCTAATATCATGGATCTGAGCATCTTTTTGATAAATTTTATTCAATTCGCAAATAACATATTGGCTGAAACCTATAAAGGTCGTTTTTTTCTGATACAATACCCACTGGCATCTCACCTGCCATAAACAAAACCTTAAGCATGCTAAAAAAATCTGTAATGTAGAGGTATGAAATTTAGCTAAACATGGGGGAAAAGACCCCAGCACTAATAAGTCATAAGTTAAATACTTTAACCATGGGAAATGCCAAATAATAGCTAAATACACCCATAATCTGGAGGCAAAAGAACAATGTAAAAAAAAGTGTTCCATCATTTCTTCCTGAGCTATACACTCTAAATAAGGACAAAACCGTTCTTCTTTCATCTTATACTTAGCTGTTCCTCTAACCCAAGACAACATACATGATTAACTATTATGCTTCCCACATGTATGGGGGGTAAACGGATTGTTTAATTGCTTTAACACAAGGTGATTCAGATTACTAGGGCAATTTTTAAATGCAGGGGAAAGAGGGTAAATTTGAGAGATAATAGCAGAATAAAGTTTTTTTGGGGAGTTAATGATTTGGGTTTTAGACAACTGCCACCCATACAATTTCCGAACTATGTGCTTGAAAAAGAGGGGAGTACAAAAAGAAGCATGAGGTTTTGGAGCAGTGCCAATCCATTTAGATAAATAATTATCCAGCAAAAATTTCAACCAGCTAGATTCTGGGACATTAGGGGCTAAGATACAATTCCAAAGGGAGAAGGAGAGAAAAAGGGAATTACAGAAGACTACTGGATCTATCATCCCTACCCCTCCTTTAGCTTTCTCCAAATAAGTATAATATATTTTAATAGGGTTTAACCTATTTCCCCAAAAAAACTGAAAGCTAATACTGTATAATTTAACTTCTAGGTTAGTCGGGACAGGATCCAAAAATGCCAAATATTGCAGACAGGGTAATAAAAATTGTTTAAAAATCTGAACTTTCTTCAGTTTAGAGAATTTATAATGTTTCCACCTCTGGACTTTCCCATCAACTTTTTGTAATACTGCAAGCCAATTCTGCTCTGACAAATTTTGGGAACCAAAAAGAATTCCCAAAATGGAAATAGGTACTGAGGAAAATGTAATATTTCTGTGTACAAAGGGAGTTAACATGTTTGCTCCTATTAATAACCCTTTAGACTTTTGAAAATTAATTTTAGCATTGGAGAAAGTCGCATATGTGTAAAACAACTGAAAAAATACCTCTAGCTGATTCTGCTGTTTAAAAAATAAACAGATATAATTTGCATAAACTTGAATATTCATAAAAAAATTAGATAAAGGAATATTGGGACCCTCCCAAACCGACCGTAGTTTCCTAATAAGGGGCTCTAAGGAGCAAATATATAATAAAGGGCTCAGAGGGCAACCTTGTCTAACACCAGCTTTCAACGTCCAACCTTTCCCAATTTTCCCTTTAATAACTGGGCAGATTATGGAATGGGAGTATAGATTTTGTAATATTTCTAGTATACTAGAAGGCATTCCTAAAAAGGCTAAAGTTTGAAATAGGAAAGGATGGCTAACCCTATCAAAGGCTTTTTCTAAGTCCAAGGATAATAACATTCCAGTCTGTTTGCTATAAGTTAAGATTTCGATCAAATCTCTAATATAACAAAGAACAGATTGTATCCTCCTTTGAGGAACTCCACAATACTGTACTGAAGATATCACTAAACTGGCCCATGATTTAAGTCTATTATTAAGTAACATTGCAAAAATCTTATAATCTGAATTCAACAGAGTGATAGGTCTCCAGTTTTTAACATCACTTTTGTCTCCTGTTTTTTTAAAAATATAAATTTGTAACCCTTTTGTAAATGCTGGATGAATCTCACCTCCAGAAAGGAAGGAATTAAAAACTCCACATAAACATGAAGCTAATTCCTTTACAAAGGTTTTATAAAAGGCATTAGATAGCCCATCAACCCCAGGTGACACATTTAACTTTAGATTAGAAATAACATCGATGATTTCTTGTGTTGAAAAAGGATTAGTAACATATTCTGTAATTGAGGCATCAATAACAGGGCCTGTCACTTCTTTCAAAAAATCTTGAAAGGCATCAGATTGAAATTCAATCTGCGGACCCAGATTTTGAAAATGTCGAAAGAGAATAGAGTAAATATCTGAAGGGGCAGAATAATGTTTTGAGTTGCTGACTAAAAATTCCAAATTAGTATTATTCTGTACAGTTTTACATAGACTAAACGGGTCTCCTATCACCAATTTAGAAGTATAGTTATTTATTAAGGCCTGAAGGGTTCTAGCGCGATCATATTGGAACTTCCTCATCTGTAATTTTATATGTTTTATGAAAGAAGATAGATCTTCCGAAGAAGTATTAGCTTTTGTTAATAGCGACTGTAATTTAGATCGTAATGTCAGATAATTGAGAAATTTCTCATTCTGCATCTTTTGCCCATAGGTTTTAAACCATTCCATACAATCCAATTTGGTTTCTTCCCACCAAATCCCTAAATCCGAATATAAACATTGTACAGACAATCGGGCAATAAGGATTTTCACTATGGAATGCCGAACAAAATCTTCCTGTAAAGATAAAGTATTTAGCCTCCATCTAGTTTTAAAGGGCTTATAATTAACAAGAATTTCCACTGCTGTTTTTGTGAGGAGATGATCTGAAAATTCAAAGGGCTGTCTCAAAAAATGAGAAATATGAATATTTTTTGAAGAAAAAAGGTAGTCTATACAGGTACCATTACTTCCTTTATAAAATGTACTTTTTGGGGGGTTTGATTCTAAGTGGTTACAAATCCTAAGATCTGCATCCTTATGATGGTTTGTAAACAGTTAGAATCACAATATATTTTTTTACCAATTGGTCGCTTATCAATAAGCACACAATTAAAATCTCCACCCCATAGGACTGGCCTTGTGGTAATTAGGAACGGTTGTATTGATTTCATGCAGGCAATTCTAGCTGTTTTAACTTCATGGATTGTAAATATTAATTAATCTATATAAAACAGATTCCAGAAAACAATCTACAATCAAAACCCTGCCAGGAATGCAATCAATCAACTTATGCAGTTTAAACTGGAAAGAAGCAAAGAGAATGCCAATACCATCCGCTTTATCTTGTCCAAAGGACCAGAAAGAAGGGCCCAGGGCCAATCTTTTAAAGGCTGTAATATGTTCTTTAGAGAACATCCAGGTTTCTTGTAAAAACAGATAGATATTTTAGAATCATGTAACATATGAAAATAGCCTTTCGTTTAGCTCCATTTAAAATACTGTGTACATTCAAGGAAGCCCATAGAAAGCCCATGTATGTGCAATGAAAGGTAAATTATTTCATTTTTTTCTCCTTTTCTTTTTCTTTTCCTTATAAGAACCCTGAGAAGGTTCCATGAGATCTTGGGTAGAAATTTGGGAATCTGAGTCTGCAACATCCATTCCTGTATCCCCCCAAGAAGTTAGAAGAGAGAAAGGGTTAGTGGTTTCCACTGAGTCAAGTGATGTGTAAGGGACAGGTTTTAAATTCCTTGTGGACCTTCGAGGGGTAAAAGAAGAAGTTGTTTTAGGAGGGGGGGGTGGGTCTATGCTCTGGACTGAATTCTCAGCAGAACAAATAGGTTTTACTGGGCTAGTAAAGAGTCTTGTAAGGGTGTACTACTAGACTGACTGCATGGGTGAGGGTGGGGGGGAGAACCAGGTGTAGAGGAAGGACAGGTTTCTTTAGCAAGAGAGGATTCCCCAAGGGGTGTGGAAATAGGGTGTGAGAGTAGGCCATCCTGAGCTTTCTGAACCAATTGCTCAGTACCATTCCCAGGCAATTTGTTCCTTGCTGCCCAAGGGCAGGTTTTAAACACATGGGTACTACCTTCACATAAATCACACTTAGTAGGGTTTGTACACTGAATAAGTGTGTGCCCGATTTCACCGCAATTATCACATCTGGGACTATCACAGACATTTGACAAATGAGTTCGTGAGCCACATCTATAACAGGCCCTTGGCTGGCCACTATAAAAGCAAACACTCTATCTCGGCCTAACAAAATGGAATTAGGGATATGCACAAACCATTCTCATTTTGCCTTAATTTTACCTTATATTTCCACCCCTGTCCAAAAGCCCTCTGAATCCAATATAGGCTCTGGACTCCTGAATATCACACTTATTAGATAACCAATATGTAATATCATCAACTAGCACTCCTTCATTGGAACATTATGGTGACAAATTTAATAGCAGGCTGAGAGAGAGGAATAATAAATGGGGACCAAATTGGAGAAAATTTAACCTGATTATATCTTATCCAGAATAACTCTAATAAGGCAGCAGATCGAAAGCTAACATCATAATTATCCTCTCCCGAGATATTAATAATGGCAAAGACATCTCTGGGAGAGAAATGCAGAGATTCCTTAATTAATCTTTTCCCAACATAGCTTCTATCAGGCCTATCAACCATTCCCCCTTTGTATCTGATGCGAACCGCATTCCGTCTAGGGACGGATTCATGTTTATTTTTGGCAAATAACTCAGACAATAAAGGTCTTTGATCAGATACAGGAATCTTAGTTGCAGAAGAAACATTATTGTCTTTAGAATGAGAAATCATGTGGACTGAGTCAGTAGTATCTGAACCCCTGTTTTCAACTTGTTGTATAGGCTTTCTGGGTTCCACCTAGGAGAATGAGAATTTAAGTCAAAGGAGGAATTCCATGTCAAATCAGCTGCCCATTCTCCTGAAGAGTTCTGTTTCCACCCTGCTGCCATTAAAGCTGATGCAGGAGTCCATGAACTATCATGGCTAGAAGAAGGAGTTGAAACATTAGGGTGTGACTTAATGGGCTGAGGGAAAGCGGTTTTTGAATGCTGTAATGAAATGTCTGCTTTCCCCACCTTACGTTCTCCAAAAGAAAATGTGGTTGCCTCCTCTTGATTATTAGGCTGCGTTTGATAAGTTACAGGAGTGGCAAAATTTTCAGGAGAAAAGACAAACCCCGCTTGTTTTGAGAGTTTAGGGGTTTTGCCAACACTATGAGGCTCTGTATCAGTTCTGTCTCGGTCTCCATTACAATTTGCCTCTCTCCCCGATCCCGATAGAACACCCGAACAGTCAAAAACGAGCGCAGCTTCAGCTTTAGGAAAAGACGCCCTGACTGACCTGTATCATTGCCTGGACTGGAAATGCTCCGTTCCTTTCGGTGTGAAGCGCTCTCACTCGCAGCCGAAATGCTGCTGTCCTGCTGAAACACTTCCGTGTGTACAAGCGCGACGTCATGCTGAGGCAGTGCTTTCTTTAGAGGGGCAACAGAATCTGAGTTCACCCCACAAGCAAGCAGCTTTGCAGGCTGAAAATTAAACTTAGTGGTGTTTTCTGACTCTGTGAAGCTCATTGATACCAAGGGCTCCTCTGAGGAAGATAAAGCAGCCATATAAAACTCTGCATCATCCAAATCTGCTGAAGGAAATGTAACCTTCGAAACAGCATTTTCCACGGTCTCCTCCACATCTGCAGACTGATCTTGCTGTTGCACCTCTACAGCGTCCATCTTGGAAGACTGACCAGCACTCCTGCTGGCGGCCATGCACCAGCAGAGTAGGGGAATTTCACCGGTGTCCTGGCCAAATTTCCCTCATTCACTAAAAATACCACCAAAATCTTAAACTGGTTCAAGGTCAGTTGGCATTCATCTGTATCCCCCTCCCCCGGGTCGTGCCTGAAAATAGGCAGGATTTGTCTAGTGCACTTACCCGGTCAACAAAAGCTAAAAAAATAATAAAAAAGATGTATGATAACATGTATTTTGCTATAAACATATATAAATCACAGCTGCATAACAGTTTCTTAAAGGTACATTTTACAAACTGATGATCTTAAGCAGCTCTGTCTAGAAAAAGGGAGTTTTCACCTGAAATGTTTATTTATTTATTTTCACTTTGGTAACTGGGTATGTGCACTGGCACTAAGTGCCTTTTTCAGTCACGACCCATGTGCAAATGCACAGATATTTGAAGACATACATACAAATGTCTGGGTACTTGGTGCAGAAAATGAAACACACACACACATTGATTGAAAATTACATACTTGCAGCACATAGAAAGTGCAGCTGATTAGTACAGATACTACAATGAGTGCAGATTCATAGGGGTATGTACAAGGGGTATTTACACAAAGCAGTCACAGACACTGAATGACAGATAAAATTCATTCAAATTGCTTGAGAAAGCAGAGACAGTCGATGATTCTCTAATGGGGAGGGGGGGGATTGTATTAGATAATGAGGATACCTGGTAGCTGAAGGAGAATTTTCCAGTGTTTATTCAAAAAAAGGGAAGTTTTAGGTTATTTTTCAAGGTGGATTGAGAAGAAAGCAAATTGACAAACTCGAGTTGTTTGGCTAAATAGATGGGGGAGTTCTTAACCCTAAGTCTTTTAATAAATCTGGCAAGTGTTAGGTTGGATTTGAGCTCTGATGAGAGCCTGTTTAGGGAGTTCAGAGAAGGGCAGTGATGCATCTTTCTATCACTACCTGTTGCAAATCTGGCAATCTTGTGATAGAGAGTGTGCTTTTTCTATAGCAGTTTTGTTAACAGCATCAGCGACAAAGGAGCCATAGTCCAGTATAGGGAGTACAGATGCAGCGAATTTAAAATTCGCTGGTGAAGTGACCTCAAAGTGGACACTTTGCATCGCTGCTCTGCTCGCCGGGCGGGCAATGCAAAGCCTACCGCTTTTGTCATTACCATCAAGCATATGAATGGCACGCAAGTAAGGTGAAGTCATTGTTTTAATGGACTTCGCGTTCCTCATTATGATTCTAAGTGATCCACTTGGTGTTTCAGATTTTGCAGCCCCCCCACACATCACATGGCTTACAGTACTGTAAGTCACATGCTCTTTAGCTAGGTAGGAAGAAAGTGAATCATATAAGCAGACACATTTACTATTTCCTGTGCAGACGGAGAGAGAGAGGAGTGTGTTTTGTGACTGCTGATACTTTGAGATCAGAACGAGGAGGAGATTTAAACTTTGATTTAGACCCAACAGCTTTTTTAAAAGCTATATTTTTTTGTCTTTTCTGTCTGTACTCTTTTTTACTTAATTTGTTCTTTCTGTAAATTTTATTTTTCTTACATAGAGGGACATCAGTTGCAAATTATGTCCATGCTGGAACTGCTGCTGGATCACCATGGGATCCCACATTAGTTTTTTTTCCTCACACCATGTGCCCCTCCACCTTCCTTGCTGTGTTATAAAATGTATTCCTCCACCATCCCCACCCTTGTAAATAATTATGCCTTTTTGTTGTCTTCCATATGTATTCTGAGCAGTGTAAGTATACTGCGCTAAACTGCATGGGTGCAGTTTTCTTTCCAGTCTGTGTAAGTACTGCAGACACTGTCCAACTCCCTTACTTAAAAACACTTATTAATGAGTACAATGGTGGGGCGGTGAAGCCTGGAGAGATACTACAAAACAGGCTTACAATACATCCAAGTAATTAGTAAAAACAAATACTGTTGTGATTCGTGACGTGATTGTAAATCATAATTTGTGACTGCATTTGTGACCGTGATGATGAAGAATGTGATTTCTATCACAAGTGACTCCTGATGATGGTCCTGACTTAAAAACGCATATTAATGAGTACAATTTTCATGCTGAATTATGCACCACACCTGTCCAGTACTCTGAAGGGAAGCCAAAGAAACAACTGTGACTTAAGTTAGAGATGGAAATTGGGCCCTAAAGAGATACTAACTTACTAACATACTAAAATGCCAGCAGAATAGGCCTAATGATCTTTTGCGTCTGCTCATTTGGTCAGCCCCCACCCTGGGAGCTGACCTTGCTGCTCCCCTCACCTTCTCTGGCTTCTCCCTTCCCAGTTTCAGATATTCTCGCTGCATTGGATTTTGCTTCCAGAACCCTTCCCCTGTACCTGTCCCACCCCCTCTTGAACCCCTCCACCGCCTCTGCCTCCACCAGCCCCTGGGCAGCATATTCCATGGCTCCACCACCCTCTCAGTGAAGTAGCACTCCTCCATTCTCCCTGAATCTTCCCTCCAGCTTCCACCCATGCCTCTAGTTGCCCTCCTCCTTCCTTTGAAGCACCCTGACTGCTCCTCCCTATTTACCCCCTTCATGTACCTGAAGTCCTGTATCATGTCCCCCCCGGTCCCTTCTCTCTTCCAATATGTACTTATTTAGCTCTTCAAGCCTCTCCTCATAGGTCCTGTCCCCCAGGCCCCAAATCATTTTGGTTGCCCTCCTCTGGACCCTCTCCAGGAGTTTAATGTCTCTCTTTAAGTGTGGCCTCCAAAACTGCATGCAGTGCTTGAGGTGCGGCCTCACCAAGCAGTTATACAGAGGGAGTATCATTTCCCTCCTTCTGGAGGTGATCCCCCTAGCAATGCATCCCAGCATCCTGTTGGCCTTGGCTGCTGCCCTCCTCCTGAATCACTTAAGCAATATTCTTCCACCCAGATCCTCAGAGACCATCATTCTAGGGGACTCCCTTGGACTGTCAGCTCATTACTGAAGCTACATGCCAAAATATGAAACTACATGCCAAAATAAGAATCCTATCAACAGCACCCTACTGGACATTAGTCAGCGAAGCACATTTACTCACGCAGGTGTCTTTCTCCAACATTAGTGATCACTGTTTTATTGCCTGTATAAGGGCAAACCACCAATTACCTTCTGCATCCAAATTAACTTTTAAAAGGTGTCAATGTAATTTTCATCCCTGCGCATATATTGCTGAGAGAAGACTCCTTCCGCTGGCAGGAATTTTACCTGGCAAAATCGGTGACTACAGCATACAACATTTTCCAAGACATCATACTAGGTGTTCTTAAGCATGCACCTCTTGTGTAAGTCCATGTCAGAAACAAACCCTCTAGGTGGTTTACAACAGAACTGAAGGATGCATTGTGGAATAGACCGTGATGATGAAGAATGTGATTTGTATCACAAGTGACTTCTGATGATGGTCCTGACTTAAAAATGCATATTAATGAGTACAATGTTCATGCTGAATTATGCACCACACCTGTCCAGTACTCTGAAGTAGCACCTCCTCCTTTCTCCCCTGAATCTTCCCCCCTCCAGCTTCCATTTGCATTGTGACTTCACCACTGCATAGGGTACTGCTCCTCCAGCAGCACAGCCACATTTGCATTGTGACTTAGCTGCTGCATGGGATACTTCTCCTCCCGACAGTGCACCACATTTGCATTGTGACTAAACCGCTGCATGGGGTACTGCTCCCCATGCAGCACAGCCACATTGAGATTGCGCTGGGCACTGTAGAGATGCAGATGCAAAGGCATAACACCTAACCAGTGCTCACCATCAGAAATTCAAATCTGGAAAAGAATATCTTTGCCGGTTGGGGTGGGCCACGTTGGGGGCAGTGTACTGCACTGCTGCAGTAAGAGTCGCTAGTATGAGTACCGGCAAAGATACCACAAAGAAGTACAAAAAATTACACAGCTGCAGTGGATTGCAGGTTCACGGTGCTGAAATTATGTGGCACAATAAAAGGTGTCTGATTTGATAACACGCATCACACACATACTCACACACACACTAAGTAATGCGTAACAAATTGAAAACTTCAGTAATATAACCACATATTTTTAACAAACTAAAATTATGCACTGCTGCACCACAACAATCAGCAAAACAATGACAAGAATTATTGAAAATATTACTGTGTGTACATTAACACAGTTATACAAGAAAAATATCACCAAAACAGAAAGCACTGTCTTTTTCTCCAAGTTAATCTACCTACACCACAGATACGCCACTCCCCAAAGCAAACTTCCACTGTCTCTCAGTACACAAACTGAATGTTGTACATTAACATTCAAAATACACACACACAAACAATAAACACTCGATGATATGATCACAGGAGGGTTTCCTATAATCGATGAACTAAAGTTTCAGCAAAAAAAAAACTCAAAAAGGCTTAACAGCTTTTAGAAGGTTTGAATCACAGAGAACTCACAGAGCAGATCATCTCCTACAGCTTCCTACACACACTACCCCAAACTGAGGCTGTGCAGAACAATCTAGAGCCCATGTGACCTGAAATTCCATGAATCACTGCAAAATTTGCCTTTGGAGCTTAAAAACAAGGCAAAGTAAGACAAAGTACATTGTTTTCAATGTACTTTGCCTTAAAGATTAGTGGAGTAGTGGTTTGGGAAGGTGGACTAACAGAAAGTCATTGTTTTCAATGGACTCTGTGTTACCTATTAATAACACAAAGTACTCTGTTTTGCGTTGCGGAGCACTCCGCGAATTCGATTTCATTCCACATTCCACTTTGCGGAGCGAATTAGAGCCACTTTGCCCATCTCTACACCCAAGGTCCAACAGGCCCATTTGCAGTACACCTCAATTCTACGGCTCATGAAGAAAAAGGGTATACAATTTCAAACACCCCTCCCAATGAAACTGAAAATATTTTTGGAGGAAGGTCCACAACTTTGTATCTCAGCTGGAAAAGCTCTGGAGGCACTCCAACTTAAATGTCTATCTCTACCAGCTTTAGAAGCAGAAAGAATCTCTAATTGGTGCATTTCTCCACCTGACTGGGTTTTTGTGGCACAGAGGTCGGGGGGACTTCCCCTCTCCAACTAGTGAAGGAAGCCCTGCAGCATCTGGGAATGGTGAGACAGTGTTCTAAGGACAAATTCAAAGCATCAACCTCAATTTCTGATCGCTGAACCCTCTTGGTAATTTCAGTCGCTTCCTCATTTAGCACTGGAGCCTATGTATTATAGCAGATGGCATCTGACTTTCTCAGGGGAAGATACCTGACCTCTCCCCCGGCACTGGGTACCCTTTCCCTGGTAATTCATTTTTCACCATGGATCTCCACGCAAGCATACTTAAACACTTTTTCGGTTTGGGGAACTAGTGCTTTATTCATCTATAGCCTTTCTGCAACCTTGAGGACTTTGAGTTGCTTATTAGCAACAAGGCACTTTCTTATTTGGATGGTCTGCAGCTTCTCTCAGTTAACATGTTTTGGCTGAAATTACTAGTCTTTGTGTTTTTTTGTTTTTTTTAAAGTTGGTTTAAGCCAGCACGGTGGTGCTGAGGGCTGAGGTGCTGTTCGCTTACCTTGCATCACGCTAGTGACCAGGGTTGGGGAATGACCTTGGCCGCCAGGAGCCTGCATGGGGGGAGGAGGAGCAGGATCGAGCAGCTGAAAGTCATCTCCTCTCCCAGGAGGCTGCATGCCCTCCATAGTTCCACTCCCATCGGGTGGAGTTCCAATGGAAAATGCAGGTGGAGGGGGCAACAGGCGATTGCCAGAGGTGGGGTGGAAGGGGCCGAGCTGGTACCTAGCATGCATTTGTGCCTCCATGCACACACATGTGCATATCTGCCGGAGTCCCAGGATCCAAGGAGAAAATGGGAAAAAATACACAAAAATTGTACATTTTAAAAAAAAGTTGGTTTATACTTTACAGCTCCTATTATATGCATTTAGTTTTGTTGTCAGCAGCTCAGAAGATGAGCTGAATATTAAAACTACTTTTGGTTGACTAAACATTATAAACAAGGCAAAGCCTCTAATCTGCTCCTACAGTGGACTGACTGACATTCAATGTTTATACTACTTTTACTTGGACTTTTAATTTTGTTTTCTAAGATCGGGACCAACTTCACTTATTTACATGTTTTTAGGTTGTTACCTTAACCTCTAGATATGTTATGGGGGAAAGGGAAATTGCTTAGCAGTTTGATGGTGATTTAGTTATTGCCATGATGATGGTTTTTAAAGGAGACAACTTTCTTACTACTTTGTTTGATGTCATACAATGTTTCCTGGGGAGACCTGAGCAATTATCAATGGGCCTTTTCAGTTTTTAGTGACAGCACTCACATAAGGACTTTATCCTTATTTATCGAGTTCCCCAGTTTGGGGTAGGTCAGGGAGAGGGCCTCTACTTTAGGAGGCGTACATATATCTCCAAACCCTAACCCCCTTCAAATTCAACACCTAAGGGGGGGATTACAAGTCCACCATATTGGACTTCCCACTTTGGGAGTACAAGTTCAAGGTTTGAAAGTTACTTTGCCATATTGGTGTTTTCTAATCTACAGTTTCAGGGTCCTCTCTTAGTTGTAACACTTATGGTGTACTGGGGCTTTTTAATCTCCCAAGTTTCTGTAAGATACTTAGGGTTGTTATGGGGATTAGATGTATTACTTGCGAGGTTTGTTTATTATTATGATGGATAAGTCTACAATATTTTGTTCATATAATGTCCATGGCTTAACAAACCCAGTAATGAGTAATAAAATTCAAAGCTTCCTGCAGGAAACAAATGTAGATTTTTTATTTCTTTAGGAAATGCATCTTTCTCCCCAGGAACATGCTAAACTGGGTCAGTTTGGATTCTGTGCTGCCACCTGTGCCTCTTACAAAAAGGGTCATTGCGGGGGGGGGGGTGGTTGCCATATTGATATCCACATGTGTCACCTTTGAACTCCTGGATCCTCTGGTGGACAAAGAAGGGAGATGCTGTACATCTTTATAAAAGGCAGTTTCCATTGTAAGGTTTTAAAACTTGCCTCCATTTATGCTCACCCTGGATCTGGCTTTCAAATTTGCTGGCCAATTGTTCTAGCTTTGTAGGACTGCACTGAGGAGGAGGTTATTTGTGATGGGGATCTCCATCAGCTCCTTAACCCACAACTAGATTCTGCCTCTGGCATTCCCAGGCAGGAGCACAAAACCTCTAAGGTATTTGCTAAGCTACTAGGGGAAATGGGTTACTCAGACACAAGCAGATATCTTCATGGTACACCAAAAACTTACACTTATTATTCCCCTCCATATAAGATCTACTTGAGGATAGACTATTTTTTTTCTTCCAGGTGAGGCTTTAGGCTGGGTTCAGGACTGTTGGAGTGGATACTGCTGTCGGATCGTGCCCTCTTCTTTCCGAAAATGAAACTAGGAGACTTCAAGAATACTTTTTGGCATCTAAATAGTTCATTGCTGCAAGACCCCAAGGTGAAACAGACTATAAAAGAGGTTTTTGATCAAGCCCTGTTAGATAATGATTCCCCGATACTTCCCCAGACCTGCTTTGGGACACGGTCAATGCCATACTAAGGGGGAAGTTTATTTCTTCATCAGCCCACAAAAGGAAGCAGTGGGAGGTAAGATGGAAACAACTTAGAACGCAGATTATACAGTTAGAGGTTCAGCAACAGGAACAATTTGATAAAACCCAGGCAAACACCCTGTTAACCCCTAAAAAAGAGTTAAGTAATCTACTTGACTATAGGTTGAACAAAAACTTCTCTTCTTAAAGCAGAAACACTATGAAGGTGGGCCTGGATCACTCCAACTTTTAGTTGGGAGATTAAGGGTGCAAAGGGCATGAGCTACCATCCTTGCCTTAAAACATCCACACTTGCAGCAAATTCTGTGGTTAATTCCCAAGATTACAGATGTCTTTAAATTATTTTGTACCAAACTCTATGCCCCCGGACCACCCCAGAACAAGATGCCCTAACCCAATATCTACAGTATCTAAATTATTCCTTCCTTCACTCTCTCCTCAGGTAGGTGCAACACTGATGTCTCCTGTTACCTCTGTAGAATTATTAACAGAAATCTCATGTATTAAATCTGGGAAATGCCCGGGTACAGACAGCCTGCCTGGGTAGTACTATAAACATTATAAGAAAGCTGTATTAGCCTTATTGCTAAGGAGATACCAGGAGGCTATGTTTGGTGAAGGCTCCATCCCCATTTTCTGGTTTCAGGCGGTTAGCTCGGTTCTGCCCAAACCTGGAAAGGACCCCTTTTACTGTTCTTCTTATAGGCCTATATCCATCCTCAATACAGACTACAAGTTTCTTACCTCTTTAATCACCAAGAGGCTGCAACAGGTGATTCCAGAATTGATTCATTTGTATCAGATTGGATTCGTTCCTGGCAGTCAAGCGCAAGATAACTTTAGACGTACCGTGCATATCATTAATTCTCTCCACTCCTCAAAACAAACAACACTTTTAATTGGCCTTGATGAAGAAAAGGCCTTTGATAAGATGTCCTCGGCCTTCCTGAGGACTGTCCTTTCCAGGTCTGATTTCTCAGAAGCCTTTACTCACTTTTTGTTTGTTATACAGTAACTCAGTTGGGTATATTAGGGTGAATCAGCATGTTTCCTCTCAGTTTAATTTAGGGAGAGGCACACAGCAAGAATGCCCTCTATCCCCACTTCTATTCACCCTCTACATTGAGCCCCTGGCACAAGGTAACATACTGTAGAAACATAGACTATGACAGCAGATAAGGACCGCTTGGCCCACCTAGTCTGCCCATTTCCCTACCTACAGGATAAGCTGCAGATCCTAGTCATCAACAGCCTATTTTTTCCTAACCCCCACAAGAATTGCCTTATGTCTGTCCCATGCATTCTTGAATTCTCCCACAGTTTTAGACCCCACAACCAAGTCAGGAAGGCTGTTCCATGTATCTGTCACCCTCTCTGTGAAAACATACTACCTCACATTGCCCCTGAGCCGTCCGCCCTCTATCTTCAGATTGTGTCCTCTTGTTCTTGCACATCTCTTTTTCTGAAAGATGCTACCCTTTTGGACTTTGTTGATTCCCCTGAGGTACTTAAAAGTTTCTATCATATACCACCTCTCCCTCCTTTCCTCAAGGTTATACTTATTAAGCTCCTTTAGTCTCTCCTCGTATGGCTTCTCTTGCAGACCCTGCACCATTTTAGTTGCCCTCCTCTGAACTGCCTCCATTCTGTCTATGTCTTTGCGGAGATGGGGTCTCCAGAACTGGATGCAGTACTCCAGATGGTGTCTCCCCAACTGTCTGTACAGAGGGATAACAACTTTCTGTTTTCTGCTGGTGATGTCTCTCCCTATACAGCCCAGTATCTGCCAAGCCCTCCCTACTGCCTTCTCACATTGCTTGCTAACCTTAAGGTCATTTGACATGATTACCTCCAGGTCCCTTTTAATTGTTGTTGTTGTTACTACCTCCCCCCCATTGTGTAATCTTCCCCTGGGTTTTCGTTTCCCATGTGCATTATTTTGCACTTCTTTGCATTGAATCCAAGTCACCATACATCTGACCATTCCTCCAACCTTGCCAAGTCACTTCTCATCCTTTCCACGCCTCCTTGTGTAGCAATCCTATTGCAGATCTTTGTATCATCTGCAAAGAGGCATACTTTTCCTTCCAGTCCCTCTGCAATGTCACTTATAAAGACATTAAAAAGGACTGAACCCAGTACTGAACCCTGCCGTACCCCATTTGTAACCCCTCTTTCTTCAGAGTGGACTCCATTTACAATTACCTTCTGTGTCCTGTTGTTCAGCCAATGTGTTACCCAGGCTACCTCCTTGGGACCCACTCCCCTGCTGGTTAATTTGATTATTAATCTTTTATGTGGAACTGTGTCAAATGCCTTGCTAAAGTCTAGGTAGGCCATGTCCACAGCCCCTCTCTGGTCTACTACTTTGGTCACCCAGTCAAAGAAATCAATTAGATTCATCTGGCATGACCTTCCTGCTGTGAACCCATCCTGCCTTGGGTCCTGTGCCCCACTTTCCTCTAGGTACTCAGCAATTCTTTTCTTCAGAAGTGTTTCCATCACTTTCCCTACCACAGAGGTCAAACTGACAGGTCTGTAGTTTCCTGCCTTTGTCTTGTTCCCACTTTTGTGAAGGGGAATCATATCCGCCTTCCTCCAGTCCTCAGGTACCACACCATCCTCCCATGATTTGTTAAAAAGGGTAGTCAGTGGTGTCACTAGTTCTCCCCTTAATTCTTTTAGAATTCTGGGGTAAATTCCGTCAGGTGCCATTGCTTTGTCCACCTTCAATTTTAGGAGTTCTTTCAGAGCCCTTTCTTCTGTGAAAGGACTGGGATTGACTCCCCTATCCAGCGTGCTTCTGTTAATTGGGTTAGGCACCTCCTCCTTTTTTGTGAATACTGAGCAGAAGTATTCGTTCAGTATCCCTGCTTTTTCACTGTCCCTCTCTGCCCACCCACCATACTTTCTATTCAGCCTCACTGTCCCTCCCTTTGTCTTTCTGCACTCCCTGATGTACCTATAAAAGGTTTTATCCCCCTTCTTAACCAAGTTGGCTATCTTTTCCTCAGTTTGGGCCTTTGCTATTCTGACTTCCATGCCTGCTTCCTTCTGCCTTAACTAGTACAATTCTCTGTCCTGCTCCTTCTGTGTTTCCTTATACTTCCTAAATGCTATCTTTTTCTCCCTAACCTTCCCTGCCACCTCTTTTGAGAACCATAGTGGCTTTTTCTTTTGTTTTGATTTGCTTATTTGCTTCACACAAAGGCTTGTTGCTTCTGTTATGGCAGTTTTGATGTTTCCCATTATTGCTCCACCCTCCTTCTGGCCTTTTTACTAGTGCTTTTTTAAGGCACTCTCCCATCTTGCCAAAGTTAGCCCTCCTGAAGTCCAGTACCCTCACTTTTGTATGGCTTGACTCTGTAGCTGAGTTTATCTTGAACCACACTGTTTGGTATTCACTTGTTCACAGATGGCTACCCACTTCTAGATCTAAGATCCTCTTTGTGTCCCCATTTGAGAGTATGAGGTCTAGGATTGCTTCCTCATGAGTGTGTTCCAAAACTAGCCGTCTGAGGCATGCCACCTGTAGGGCATTGAGAATGGCCCTGCTCTTGGATGTGGCTGCAGTAAAGGTGCTCCAGTTAACATCTGGCATATTCAGGTCCCCCATCAACAGTATCTCCCCTTTCTCTGACATCCTAAGGATGCCTTAGGTTCATAGGATTTTATGAGTTAAGGGGACCAAGACGTCCATAAGAAACTCACCACCTATATAGGTGGAGGAAAGAGATCAACGGCAGCTATTTAATAAATGATGTTTTTCTTTTACCCATGTAATAGTCAAGTCTGTTTTTAAAAATAGCCATGCTGTCACTATTTACAACATCAGAAAGTAAAGAATTCCAGGCTGGAATTATTCTCTGAGTGAACCAGTTGTTTCGCTTATTTGTCCTATTTGTATTCCCTTTCAATTTTAAATTGTGAGATCTTGTGCTAAGAAGGACAGTATATTTAACTAACCCAAGGGTTTCCATTAAATAATTGTCTTTGATAGCTTTGTAAGTAAAGCAAAGGTCTCCCCTGGCTTGTCTATATTGTAATGAGTACAATCCAAAATGTTCCAATCTTTGTTCATAGTTCATGTTTTTTACAGTAGTAATGTGTCTTATAATTCTTCTTTGTACTTCCACTACTAATTTTTTACATTTGACTGTGGTTGGAGAACATAAAGGGGCACAGTATTCGAGGTGTGGACGGACTAATGTTGAATAAAGTGGTATCATGACCTTGTGATCTCTACTTTTGATATTTTTAGATCTATAGGTAATAATGTTATGACATTTTTAACAGCTGTTTTATTATGCATGTCAAAGTTTAGTTTATTATTAATTATTACTCCCAAATCAGTTTCATTATTGGTTTCTTGTAATTGTATATTATTTATCTTGTAGGTATTTTTAATATTATTGTGCCCTAGGTGCATAACCTTACATTTTTTTTAATATTGAAACTCATTTTATTATTTTTAGCCCAAAGTACTAGGTGATTTAGGTTATTTTGCAGATTAGTTGCAGGTAATGTATTATTAACTATACAGCCCAGTTTACAAACATCTGCATACTTGACTGTCCAGGTATCACCTGTTGTTTGCATGGATGAGATAAATATTTTAAATAATATTGGCCCTAATACCGAACCCTGATGCACCCCACTAGTAACAGGTCCCCACTCTGAGTGGTATCCTCTTAGTGCTACTCTCTGCCTCAGGCTAGCGAGCCATGAGCAAATCCAGTTCACCATATTATTTTGCAATTTAATTTTAAGAAGTTGTTCAATTAAAATCTTATGTGAAACTGTTTCAAATGCCTTAGAATAATCAAGGTATATGACATCCACTGGCAAACCTACATCAAGGGCTACGCTTAAGGATTCAAAAAAAATTATTAAATTAGTCATACAAGATCTCCCTGGTTGAAAACCATGTTGGTTAACATCAGTTAAGTTATTTTAAAGGATATGTATCTCTATCTATTTTTGAATAAGTCTCTCTAATATTTTGCAAATGACAAAAGTTAGGCTTATGAGCCTATAATTATTAATGTCTTTTCTGTTACCAGTTTTAAAAATAGGGGTCACTATAGCCTCATTCCAGATTGGGATTGTTTTCCCTTTTTTCAGAGAAATATTAAAAAGTAAAATGAGGGGACCTATTAGTACCTGACTCAGTTCTTTAATTAGTTTAGGGTGTATCCCATCTGGTCCTGGTGAACCATTGCATTTTAAGTGAGAAAAAGCTTCTATAATCTCATTTTCTGTAAAGGAAGTTCATTCTAAGCTGTTACATTCTGGAATAATAGGTGTTGATTCTTTAGAATTGAATATACTTAAGAATTGCTTATTAAACTAAGTTGCCATTTTAGCTTCATCACTAATAATTTCGTCACCAATTATTAAAGGACCTATATTAGGTTTATTGCCACGTAGAGACTCTATATATTTGAAAAACATTTTTTGTTAACTTTAGTTTTTGTGGCCAAATGTAATTCTTGATTTTGTTTAGATTTCCTTATGATTTGTTTTATATTAATGTTTTGTAGAGTTCCCAATTTGTATCAGAAGACACCAATTTGAATTTCTTGTAGTATTTCTTATTCCTGTTAATGGGTCTTTTGATTTTCCCATTCCACCAAACTGGAACTCTACAGTTAATTTTATATTTTGTCCTGTCTGGAACCCATTTGTTTATACAATATTGTAATTTATCCCATAATGAATTCCATAATGTGATCAAATCCTTGTTATTAAGTTCTTTGTCCCCAGTCCCAAAGAGCAAGATATTTTCTCATAAATGTATAATTAGTTTTATTGAAGTCTTTCACAATGGTGGACCCTTTAGTATGTTTTGTAGAAATGGTTATACTAAATTTAATCATATTGTGATTACTAGTACCCAAAGGTTCAAGGACACATGGTACCAGATATTCAAACTGCACCAGGCTGTGGCGCAAGCTTGGGCGCAGCTCAACTTGGCTGTGCAGGGGTGTGGACTGGGCGATATTCAACGGAGCTGTGCCATGGCTCAGCATCATTTAATATCGCACCCTGGACACCTGCAGTGTGCATGGCGCAGTGGCATTGTGCCAGCGTAAGTGGCCAGAGTGGAGCATGGGGATGCGCTAGTGCAAGTTCCATTGCACTATGCACAGCAACCGCAATATTCAAAACATGACATGCAAATGGGGCCATAATGTATACAAGGCACAAATTGGGCCATTTGCATGTCATTATGGCCCCATTTGCATGCAGGTGCACCGATCCCCGATGACTTGGGCTGGCTCCCCACCAGGCAGCAGCCATCGGGGACCGACACCCTCTGCAGCCAGCAATGTGCTCCACAGCTGGATAGCAGGCTGAAGTAAAATATAGTACACTCCAATATCCTTGCCACAATCGGGCACACAGCGGTCCACTGGGCCACCAGGAATACTGGACATATTATTATTTATTACAAATGCCCACGATCAGGCACACAGCAGTCCACTGGACCACCAGGGAGTTTGGGGATATTATTATTTATTACAAATGCCTGCAATCAGGCACACAGTGGTCCACTGGACCACCAGGGATATTGGACATATTATTATTTATTACAAATGCCCATGATCAGGCAGATAGCAGTCCACTGGACCACCAGGGAGTTTGGACATGTTTTTCTTTATTTATTACTAATGCCCACAATTGGGCATGGGGGGTGCCGCCAGGTGCAGCTAGAGCTCGGCGGCCACCCATGGTGGCAGCTGCCGTGTTGCACCCTGCAATGTGGCAATTCCACCTGTGGGTGGCCATCTGTTTTTCCTTTTGGATCAACTTTGTGCTGGCGCAGGTAGGGGTTGCGCATGCATGGCTCTGCACATCCTGGGCTGAATATCGGGCTGTACAGGGTATGCATGGGCATACCCCACACTGCACCTGCATACATACTGATGCACTCTGGTGCATCGGGATTTGTGCTGCGCACTTTTCCCTTTTGAATATCGCACTGGGGCGCATCAGTGCGTTGCGCATGGTGCAACACTGTTGTGCCATGTGCAACGCTTTTGAATATCTGGGCCATGGTGTATTGATATCCTCATCACAATTTGATAGGACCAAATCTAGCAAGATGTTTTCCTCTAGTGTTACCCTGAACTACCTGTTGCAAGTTGGAGTTAATTGTAAAATCAAGGAATTTATTTTCCCAGGACCCAGAGGCGTTTAAAGTGGACCAATTAATATTGGGAAAATTAAAATCACCCATCAGGATATAATCTGAAAGTACATCCATATTCTCCAAGTTAGATAGAAATCTTTCAGTTACAGTATGATCCAAATTGGGAGCTCGGTAAGCTAAACCAATATGTTAAATGTTTTCCAAGTAAATTAGTGTGTACCCATAAAGTTTCTGTTTCATAATATGGAGCTTTAGTTGTATCCAGTATGTGGGATTTATATTTTTCAGATACATATAATGCTATCCCACCTCCATTCTTGTTTTTTCTGTTTTTGATTATCTGTTGTAACCAGGGATATCCATGCCCCAGTCACCATCTTTGAACCATGTTTCAGTGATACCACATACAGTATTTCTATATCTTGTTCCATTAATATGTATTTGAGCTCATCAATTTTGTTTATTAAACTTCTAGCATTAACTAGTAAAGTATTAATTTCTTGATAGTGAAATTTAGGTTCAACTATATATGACTGAGTAATTGAGGCATTGTTAAGAGATGCAGAAACAAGCTGCCTCTCCCCCAAAATATTCAGTTTAAAGTTTTATTTATAAACATGTTGAATTGTTTCCCAAGAACAAGGCTGCCTCTTCTACTCAAATGCAAACCATCGCCACAATACAATTCTGGGTGATCCATAAATTCCTTCCAGTGTGTGATACATATTATCCCCTGTTTACAACACCAGGAACATAGCCACAAGTTGATACATTTAATTTTATTGTTAACAAATTTTTTGGCGCTGGATATGGGAAGAATCTCAGAGAGGGCAATTGTACAACCTATATTTATTAGTTTATTTGTGAGGGCTACTAGGTTTTGTTTTACTTCCAGGGCTGAATTATGGAAAACATTATTTGCACCAATGTGCACTAGTACTACAGTGGAAGCAACATTTTTGTCAACTATATTATTGACCATTATTGTAATATCTTCAATTTTCGCTCCACTAAAACTGGATAGGGTTCAATTGGCCTTATCAGGGTTACAAATAGCCCTGTCCAGATGTTTTATTATTGAATCCCCAAGTACATATATTGTTGGTAATTTCTGAGAATTAGTTCTGGGGCCATCCGAATAGGTACATGGGGTCAATAAGTTTGTTGTAGTAATGTCAACAAGATTTGATTCCCTAGGGCCTTGATCTATTGTCTTTATAGTTGGGAAACTGCTGTTTTTGTTTTGCTCCTGAAGTAAATTGCATGAGACAAGGGATGTTGTTGCTATACAATTCAAATCTCTAGTTTAATGTGTGGTATTACTATCCTTGGACATTTCAATATTTGGTTCAAGTTCAGTAACTTGTAAAAGAGGGTCAAAGGGGTTAAAAAGAGGAATGTTAAAGGTGTTTGCTCTCCTTCCTTTTTTTAGGTAACTTAGCATTCAGAACTGTGTACCATTCCTCATCTGTTGTTTCAGATATTTCTATTTCTCTAGCCCTTTTTCTGCTTGATTCTATACTTGGTGTATCTGTAGGAAGAGGCATACAGTTAGGTGGTTGTATTGTAGTCAAGTTATTAATTTGCCTTGTAAATGATTGAGCAATAGTTGATATTTTATTTGTGAAATGTGCTGGTTTATTAAGTTCAACTTGAAATCTAGCTGCCATGGCCTTTTAACTATTTTCTAGATTGATCATTCTAGAATCAAATAACTTTATTTCATTTGTGAGAGACTCAATTTATTCGCAATTACTACATCTAGATAATTTGCTAGTATTATCTGGTAATATTTTATACATTTCACAGGATATGCACTTGTAAGCAAAGCCCCCATTTACAATTTGTAATATTTATGCCATTCTATAGTACAGGCTAGCCTAGTATAACCTTACAGTTTGCTTGCAGTAAAAACTAAGAGGGATACTGTCTGTAGGAAATACAATCTATTCACCTCAGTCTCATTTAACAAGTACACTTTATTAAGCCTCTAGGTCTTACTGGATATGGTATAAATACCTTGGAGACAGGTCTACATGTAAACCGACATGCTATTCCATGCTAAAACATGCAAAACATGCACTTAGACGCACATGTCTTCATGAGCGGCAGACGCACGCTCACCCCGCTTGCCTCGGGACAAGCTTCAAGTATGCTCCCATGACCCAGAAATGCTATCTGGAGGTCACAGTCTCCCCAAGTATAGTATTTGTGCAAATTTATGTTTTAAAAAAAAATAACACACATAGAATCTACTCATGCATGGTATATAAGTAAAATCTCAGTACACAAATAGTTTTTAACTGTTAAAAAATGAGTTGTAGTCCTGAGAGTTTGCAAGGGACTACAGCTCCTCTTCCTGTTATGGGTTACAGGGTTCAGTGCCTCAAGAGGAGGATATATCAAGTAAAAAGTATCACAACAATAATAAAGCCAATTTCATCCCTGAGGACAGCATATACCACTGTCACCAAGAATCAGTCATATCATATCTATCATATCCTTGTCCATTCCCTCTCCCTGACATGGGGGTCTGTATACAGGAGAGAACCCAGCTTTCTCTATGGGGAACCCATCCCAAACTTGAGTTGTATGCTGACAATGTTTTATTATATCTAGCTAACCCAGATGTATCCCTACCGGCAGTATTCAACTACATCTCTCATTTCTTGTCCCTTCCGGGTTACACCCTGAATACTGCTAAAACTGAAGTTTTGAAGTTTAAATATAAGACCCTTCGTGATGTTCATAAAGCTTTTCCCATGAGATGAAATCTTCCCTCTTTAAGGTACTTTGGGATCCATCTACCCCCCTCCCCAGGTGTCACAGCTCTATCACTTAAACTACTGTATGTCCCACTAATCACACAATTATGGCAAGATATACAGTGGTAGTCATTGTTGCCTCTCCCACTTTATTCATGCATTCAATGAATGCATTGTTCAGGCTCCTTTTCTTATTCCAATGTGTACCGTGTATAGTAACAAAAAAAGAGTTAGAGTCCTGGCAACAGCTATTCATGAAATATGTTTGGTATTCGAAAAGACCTAGGATACGTAAGCAAATCCTTTACCTCCCCAAGCAGCTGGGGAGGGCTAGCTGTCCCATATTTACCCAGTTACTGGGTAGCTGCTTAAATATGGATTGCTTTAATGCTAGGACATACGGGATACACCTCACACTGGAAAACCATAGACCTAGCTGAACCCCTTACTCCTCCCCTACTCGCACAGTGATTTTCTCCTTTCAGACTTCCAAATTGGGTGAAATCCTCTTACTCAGGTATGGAGGCAATGATAGAAGGATGTAAATGTGGGCTTAATCAAGTTATCACTCGATCACACCTTTGGAAATATCAGTGGTGGTCAGCTGATCCAGTGTTCCTTCTGGTCCAATCATATGCCTTCTTTCGAAGTTTAGCATCTAGGGGTATTTATGCCCCCTGGCAACTTTTGCAAAGGTGACACAATAATTTCCTTTGAGCTTGCACAGGAAAGATGTGGGTGACAGGCTGGAGACTGTTTAAGATATTATCATATTAGAGACTATAATAACACTCATGTAAGAAGATGCACGCAGAGAATTGAGGGGTCTCTGCCAGGCCAACCTTTTGAAATCATTTGGAACTCCAATTCTGGGGAGAAAGCTATTTATACAACAGGTGTGAAAATAAATTTAACAAGATAAACATGTTATCTTGGGCAACATGAACAAGGTAAATGAAGTTGGTTATTGAGCATGCTCAGAAATTTATCTCACTCATTGTGGTCAAACTGAGCATGCTCAGAAACTTATTCTCACATGTGAAGATAAATTTCTGAGCATGCTCAGTGACCAATTTCATTTATTTTCCCCAACACACCACCGTAAATGAGTTTTGTGGCTCATTAGTCCTGTTCTGGCAAAATTCTTTCAATAAGAAAGTAACATTTGAGATGCCATTTATTTTTTGATTGACTATAAGGTAGTCTAAGTAGTTTACATTGCTTTTCTGTCTTTTGTAGATTTTTAGTATTTCTATCAAAAATCCATCTAAACATCTGGGCCTCGATATTCAGAATTGTGCCTGGCACAGAAGCAAGTGTTGGCACAGTGCAACTGAATTGCACTGTAGCAACAAAGGGAGATATTCAATAAAGATGTGCCATGGCACATCTCTGCTGAAAATAGCACAGAATGTGCAGGGTGCAAAGAAAATGTGCCAGCACTTCCCTCAGACAGATCTGAATACCAGGAAAGGGAATGCTCCAGCACAACTGTAGCTGCACTGGGCTCAATTCCCAGATATTCAGACCTGTATATGCAAATGGGGCCATTATGCATGCAAGGCACAAATGGGGGTCATTCGCATGTCATTATGGCCCCATTTGCACATGTTGCACAGGGCTGGCCAGTGAAATGTGCATGGCACACTCCACAGCATGCAGTACCTGTACCAGGGACCACAGTAGTACCCCCACTCCATCCCATGCCACTGAGCACCAGTAGTATGATGTCTACACTCCCTGGTGGTCCAGTGGGCCCCCTTCCTTGCCCAACTCCATGATCACCCAAGATTCAGTAAAAATAATCCCTGGTACTCTAGTGGTTCCCCAGCCCAGCAGGTAAACCTGATCTCTCATGTTAAAATATTATTATTGCCCTGGTAGTCTAGTGGTACCCACCACAGTGGGCAGCAGCAGAGGTATGTGGGTGGGTTTCCTGTTGCCTGCCATTGACAGGATGGGAGCTGGGTGAGCTGGGGGCCTGTGTGAGTGGTGGGTGGGGGTTACCACTGGGCTACCAGGGCAATAGGATTATTTAATCTAGGGTGATTGGGTTTATTGGTGGGACGGGGTACCACTGGACTACCAGGGACATGATATTATTTTATTTCTGCCTATTGGAGTTATGGGCAGGCTGGGGAAGCACTGGACCACAAGGTACATTTCTGGGTGCTTGTGCACAGTGTACTGGGGGGGAGGCCACCCATGGCTGGTGGCTGTTGTGATGTGCCTTGCATTAAGGCAGCTTGCCTTATTTTTTGGGCTCAACCTTGTGCCCTGGTATACAACGCATCTCAGGGTTGTGCCAGCATATGCACTGCACATCCTGGGCTGAATATTGGAATGTGCCACATATGCATCGGCATGCCCCCTGGAGATGTGCTGCATACATTATCTCTGCACCCCAGTGCATGGAATATTGCCCCGGGGCACATTTCTGGGGTTGCGCTGGTGCAACTCATTTGTGCCATGTGCATCCCCTTTGAATATCTAGCTCCTGTTGTGTAAATCAGATATGACATGGGCTGACTTAAAATATCATTTTTATCTTCAATTGAGGGCATTGATGTATTGCTACTGTATCTCACTCATGGCTTCACCACTCGTGAGACATCAACAGACCAATGCCCTCTCATGAAGATAAAAATGATATCTTAAGTCAGCCCATGTCATATCCCATATTTCTTTACTATATGCTACTTTTATAGCAGATTTTCTGCAAACAACAGATAGAATTAGACAAAATGGAAACAGGAACTGCCGATCAAAACTGAAGAGGGGCAATGGCTCCATACCTGGAAACACACCTGGAAGACCTCTTTGTCACCTGGATGTATGGAATTTTTATGGAAATTGTGCAAACTTTCATGTCCCAGCAGATGTGTCTGAGTGGAACCTATCAGTCTCACCTGACTGTTGGAGGAGCTGTGGTGAAGGAATGGTTTCACAGACCAACATTTTCTGGTCCTGTACATTGCTGCATCCCTATTGTATGGGAATACAGGGCCACTTAATTAATATGTTTGGCTTACCCTTCCCTCTCAGCCATGTAAATATTCTTTTGAGTCTACTGCCTGGAGAAGTGGTGGATAAAGAGGCAAAATATTTATGGAACATACTGCTCATAGCTGCTTTTTTAACTATTACAAGATAGTGGCTTTTGCCTGCCCCCCCCCCAGGTGTAAAGGACTGGAGAGAGATAGTCAACCTTTTTCATAAATTTGAAAGAATCAGTTTCTCTTTGCAACAACAGCTACTCCAGTTTCAAAACAGATGGACCAGGTGGGACCTCCACGAGGGCTTTGACTCCCCCTAATTTTTATTACTGGGCCCACCCTCCTGGACATTGCAGCTCCTAGACTCCTCCCCCCCTCTATTTCCCTATTTTCCTTTAAGTATATCTTTTTCACATACTGATAAACCCCAACCCAACTAAACTCAACTTTGGGATCTAATTTTTGATTTTTAGACCTGCTGGTCTTTTCTTGTCCATCTTATTTCAGTTGTAATGTATTTTTCCTTCACCCAAAGATACACCCCCCCCCAATAAAGGGGACTATGTAAAGGAGTTATGAGGACACATTTTTTTTTCTTATTTTGGTTATAAATTTTTTTTATATAGTTGTGAAATGGAAATGTTATCACACAGAGTTATTTTTTATATTTGATATCTTATTTGTTCCCATACTGTAAATTTCTGAGAGAAACTATTTATGGCAATTATTTAAACATCTGGTTGACTTATGAATACTTTGAATAAAGACTGGGTATAAAAAAAAATTGCATGTTGTGAGGCATGGGCATGGACAAGAAAAAGCATGGGTGTGTACCACACATGCCCATGCCACAGGTCTGGGGGATGTGCGAGAGATGTAAAAGTCACACAGGGGGAGTATAACAGGTGGTGAGCTGGTTCTGCCAAGATGCAAACAGGAATGGAGATGAGCAAGGGCAGTGGGGGTGCAATTTATCAAATCAAATTAAATCAATTTTATTCATAAAAAAGGCGCCTTTCTAAAACCAAGGCGCCTGTACAATAACTACATAAAACAGAATAAATTATTCTAACAAACATAGAATTCAACAGACAACAATATAATAGCAGCACAGGAAAGCAAACTAACTCTCAATCAATAAATGCCAGGCTGAAGAGATAGGTTTCCAAAGATATTTTAAAACTCTGGATGGTTAGGCAGTGTTGAACCTGATGAGGTAGAGAGTTCCACAGGGATGGGGCAGCAAAACTAAACATCCTTGCTCCAGATGTTTGCAGACGTACCCTGGGAACCTCTAGCAATCCTTCATCAGAGGATCAGAGAGGACGGAGGGGATGGTAGGGACAAAGGAGATCTTTCAAGCAACCTGGTCCCTGTTCATGTAGGGCCTTATAGGTAAACAAAGCAACCTTAAAGGTGATCTGCCACTGTATAGGCAGCCAGTGCTGACCACAGAGCACAGGCGTCATATGACTGGTTCTTGATGCACCAGTCAATAGCCTGGCTGCCACATTCTCACTAGCTGCAAGCAATGGATATCAACACCCAGCAGCCGTAGGTAAAGGGCATTACTGTAGTCAAGACGGGAGGAAACAAAGGCGTGAACCAATGTCGGAAGATCATCAGAAGGAACCAAATGTTTCACCCGGGAGATATTTCTTAGATGGTAAAAAGAAGTTTTAACAACTGCTGACACCTGTGATTTCAGGGTCAAGCAGTCATCAAACATAATGCCCAGGTTCCGCACTCAGTCTGAGGTAGCCAGCTGAAAACCTCCGAGCCATAGACCTGAAGGTGAACCTGCCAACATACCCACCTCACAACAATCTGGGTTCACGACCAACACCTCAGTTTTTTCAGGATCCAACCTTAGCCAGCTCACATTCATCTAGGCCTGAATTTCAGTCAGACAGCTGTTGAGCACCGAAACAGCATCATCTTGTTCCAGGACAAAAGACATGTATAGCTGAGTATCATCTGCGTAGCAGTGAAAACTCAAGCCATACCGTCTAATAATTGCTCCCAACGGCAGCATATACACTGCAAACAACATGGGTGCTAAGATGGATCCCTGTGGAACCCCACAGGACAGGAAGAATGTAGCTGAGGTACAAACCCCTGTCACCACTCTCTGAGTCCTTCCCATGAGATAAGATTGAAACCATCTGAGGACAACCCCTGAGAGTCTGCAGATAAACCGCAGGTAATACAACAGCACACCATGGTCCACAGTATCAAATGCTGCAAAGAGATCAAGAAGGACCAAGATGGAACAGGCCCTTCAATCTCTCACTATCAGGAGGTCATTTAGTACCTGAACAAGAGCCGTCTCAGTACTGTGTCTCTTCCCGAAACCAGATTGGAGAGAATCAAAGATATTGCGGCTGGTCAAATGTTCTTCCAGCTGCAATGCCACCACCTTCTCAATAACCTTACCCAAAAAGGGAAGGTTAGAGACTGGCCTGTAGTTTGCTAGACAGTCAGGATCCAAGGAAGGCTTTTTAAGGAGAGGTCGAACTACGGCCTCCTTAACGGAAGCTGGAAAAACTCCCCTCTCCAAGGATAACCAGACTATCTCAGCAAGGACAGGGCTTATAACATCAGAGCAGCCAATGAGCAAGCGTGTGGGGCCTGAATCCAAACTACAGTTGGTAGGATGTAAAGTCTGAATAACCATCACAATATCATTGATTGTAGGCTGGGCAAAGTCGTACCACTCAAACCGGGAGTCCGACATCTCCTGCCGACCACTGCTATTCCCTAGAGAAAGGGTCAGGTAGATATTGGACCTGACTGTGGCAACCTTATCCGCAAAGAATCAAGCAAACTCCTCACATTGCTCTTGTGAAAAAGCATTCCTGGGCTGAAGACAGAGTGGATTGCACAGTCTGTCCACAGTCCAGAAAAGCTGAGCTGGTCGATTCCGCATGGCAGCAATTTCCCTGGCCAGGAATTCTGCCTTCTTAATGGAAATTGTTGATTCATAAATCAAATAATGGTCCATCCATTTACTACAAGACCATGATAGGCCTTGGCACACAGGGTTGTCTGTACAGAGCCATAGCATGGGATGTGTCTTGTGCAGTCAGCTGGTATAGCTACCCTAAGCAGACCATGGAAGGCACAGCCTGCTAGGCAGGCCCTGACTCCATGGCCCCTGGGCGCCATATGTTCTTCCTGTGCCAGCTGTGAGGAGTTAAGCTTGTTGTGGATATGCTGGGGTGGAGGAGCTGTGCCTCCAACATTTGTCTGTGCCCACCGCAGGTGTGGGCCATATTCCACTGCTGAACCCTGTGCGTGGGTGTTGTGAACCACAACAATGGTAAGGGGGTGCTTGTAATACAGGTTTCATCCTGGCCTGGGTGTGGCCCAGCATGGTGCTGGACATTGGGAGGTTCAGCTTGCACCCTAGTGTGCAGGGAATGTCAGTGGAAGTGGAAGCCCTGGCTGCTTTGCCAATGTCTGATTCATCATCCCATGGCATTGGAGTACACTGAGGTGTCTGCTGGTTGCTGGGGCATACATACTGGAGAGTCTGGGGATATGACTGGCTCTCTCAGCATTAGTCACCAGGCTGCGACCTCCCACACCACCCTTGTGAGGTCCACAAAAAGGTTCTATAAGGCATCATGTCATCGAGCCACTCAGGCCTGTGTCCGCTGCTCAGCCCTCTGCAAGTCCTCATGCAACAGGTGGCAGAGTTAGGTCAGGTCATTGTGCATGACATGCCAAAATTGTGTCAGCTCCCACTGTGTGGCAGCCCGGTACTCCATGGCAGAGTGCTGCAACTGTGTGCTGTCAGATGCATCCTGCTTCTGGTGGACACTGTTTGGGGGGACAGGGTCTGGTTCCACCCATAGGTGTTGTGTAGCCTGCGGGCACACCAGAACTAGGGTGGGTGTGGGATGGGGTAATGCTGCAGTGTCCATGTCCTGCTTTGCCTAAAGGGTGTGGGGTGATGGGGTGCAGACAGGCTGCCCAACCCCTCCTTAGGAGGTACACAGGTGGCATGGGTAGAGTGGTGGAGATAGCAGCTGAGATGTTGCTAGTGATGATGGATATGGTCACTGGTGTTCCAGATACGGCAGTGCCATGCTCCTGGGTGTGTGGGTCATGTGTGTATGATGGTGATGCTTGGCCCATGTGGCTGTATCCTTTGTGGACTGTTAATACGGCTGAGTGACCACTGCCACTAGCTTCATGTTTTCACTGAAAGTCTTGTCTTCATTGTCCTCCAGTACCTCCTCACAGTAGTTCTCTGGGTGGTATGATCAGCTGGGTGGTGACTGCTAAACATACCTGGAAAGTTCAGCAACATCCTTCTATGAGTCTGACACCATGGCCTGTGCTGTAGAGAGAGGAAAGGACCATCAGTGTTGCACCCACTGCACAGTACACCATGCAGAGTGGTGGTGCAAGCATTCATCAGAGGATGATGCTATGTGACAATACAGTGTTTGCAGGCAACTGGTGTAAGCAAGATAACCTAGCCCAGACCCACACTGATCACACAGCTACTATGGGGGTACTCTTCAGGCATGAGAATAATCCCTGTCCATAGTACACACACACGCCACACACATGCACAACACACAAAGTTCAGACCAAAACCCCAAACCAAGAGCCACACACTTAGAACACATGAAACATGCCCCAGTACCCATGGACACCAAATGGAACAAAAGCATGCACTCACCATATATGCATGGGCACACCCCAGTGGTCCTGGTTGCACGGTGTCAGGGTTGTCACAAACCCACTCAGCAGGTTAGGCCCTCTACTTCCAAAGTGCCAACCTCTGAGCGCAGTCTTGTGAACAGTGTAAAGAAAGTCTTCACTTTCTGGACCTGGTCCGGGAACAGCTGGGGAGACAATTTTACTGCCTCCACAGAGGACTCCTGCTTAATCTCTTCCAGCAAATCCAGAAGAGGGTCTCCTTCATCCATCCCTTCCCCATGACTACACACTGCAAACACCATGTCAGCCCTATTTGCACATGGCTTCATCATGTTGACATGGTACATCCTTTCTGTCTGTCTTCTGTCAGGTAACTCCACAATTTAGTTCACGTCATTTACCTTCCTAACCACTTTGTACGGTCCTGCCCACTCAGCTTATTTATTTATTTACGAGTTTAACTGGGAAGACATACTGAGCACAGTTGCTCAATTCCAGATGCGACCTGGGGGTCAAGACCCGACAATGGTACAAACTTTTGGAGCAGAATTAACAACACAATAAATGTCCATCTGCCATATAGACAAGCAGCAATTAGTTACATACAGGCAGAAGATCGATATAGGAATAATTTAGTTGGTTACAACTGAGTACAGAGACACAATATTTGTACATAGTTTGACATTAGTTGTAACAAGAGCAGCAGGAGGAGAAGTGGGAGAAGTGGCGATGTGATAGCTAGGGTTGGGAGAGTGTCTTATGTCAGCTGGGTGGAGTTCCATAGCTAAGGGATGAGGAAGTTGAATGTGGCCTGGCCTTTGGTTGTGCGATAAGGGGACGTGGAGGAGTCTGGGGTCAGAGCTTCAGAGGGAGTAAGCGGGGGGGTTTGTTGTGCGAGGGAAGAGGCCAGGTAGGGGGGTAGGGATTGGGACCAAAAGTTGGCAGTGAACCTAGCACTGTGAGTTTGTCTTCGGTCTTGAAGGGACGGCAGGGCTAGGGAGCTATATAAGGTGCAGTGATGGGTTGTTTGTGGGCAGTCGAGGATAAACCGACAAAAAGAGTGGAATAGGGTGTCAAGGCTGGCCAGCGTGGAGGAGGGAGCAGTAGTATAGACTATGTCGCCGTAGTCGAGTACTGCGAGGATCATCTTTTGGACAATAGTGTTCCTGGCTGGTGAAGGGAGGCAGCTTTTGTTTCTGTATAGGGCACCGAGTTTGGGGAGAAGTTTCTTATGTATGGAGTCAATATGCGTGGAGAAATCGA
Organism: Neoceratodus forsteri; assembly: GCA_016271365.2. Taxonomy (NCBI): domain Eukaryota; kingdom Metazoa; phylum Chordata; order Ceratodontiformes; family Ceratodontidae; genus Neoceratodus; species Neoceratodus forsteri. The sequence goes on along the minus strand of CM057449.1, from coordinate 805,506,887 downwards.
GGTGCAAGTCGAGCCAGATGCCTAAATATCTGAAGCTGGTGCATTGTTCCAGGGGGGTCCCATCCAGGGTTTTGAAGAGGTGGCAGGGTGCTTGGCGGGAGAGTCTTTGCTGAGAGCCGAAGGTTAGTGACATTATTTTTTAGGGTTTAGGAACAGTTGGTTTGACCTGAAGAATTCCTGGATGGAGTAGAAATCCTGCTGAAGGAGGTTTGCTACAGTACTTGTGGAGGGGCCTGTGGCATGCAGTACTGTGTCATCTGCATACAGGCTGATGGGAGGTCATTTAGGAATATGGAGAAGAGCAGTGGGCTCAGGACTGAACCTTGAGGGACGCCAGCGGTAACTGGGAGGGGGTAGAGACGTGTGAGGTGACTTTTATAGCCTGATGTCTGCCCACTAGGTAGTTGTGGAACCATGTGGTGGCTGGTTTGGAGAGCCCGGCCTCAGCTAGTTTGGAAAGGAGCAGGGAATGTGAGGCAGTGTCGAAGGCCTTGGCTAAGTCTATAAAGATGGCAGATGCGATGTGGCCTTTGTCCATGCTGGTGAGTATGACACCAGTGACTCATTGCAGGGAGGTGATGGTCGAGTGAGATTTGCAAAAACCAGATTGGAAAGGAGTGAAGAAGGAGGAGGTGTCCACATGGGGAGAGAGTTGGGCGAGGACCAGACGTTCCTGCATTTTTGCCAGGATCGGGAGTAGGGAGATGGGGCGGTAGTTGCCGGGGGAGTAGGGGTCGCCTCGCTTTGGTAGGGGAATAATTGTAGCCTGTTTCCAGACAGTGGGAAACTTGCCCAGCATTAAAGAGAGGTTAAATATTGTGGCTAGAGGGGCGGCTATGGCTGGGGCAGACAGGTATAACATTTTGGCACCCAGGGACGTGGGGCATTTGCCTTTGTTGGGGTTCAGAGAGCATAGGGATTTGTAGATTTCAGCTTGGGAGACAAGGCGGAAGAAGAACTTTGAGGCAAGTGGGGACGCACTTGGCTGGGGAAGGGGCCCTGGTGGGGTGGGCACTGGAGGGTTGATAGGAGTGAGTCAGTGCAGCTGAAGAAGTAGGAGTTGAAAGCTTTCGCTACCTCACAGGGATCTGTGATGTAGGTGCCCTGAACTGATAGTGTCGGAGGTGGAGATTGGGTGGGGGGGAGAACAGGGATTTTAATGATTTCCAGAAGTTGGTCGGGTGGTTTATGTTTGCACTAAAAAGCCGAGAGAAAATAGCTCTTTTTGCCTGGTGAATGAGGTTAGTACAGGAGTTTTGGAGGACTTTGTAGGCTTGGAGGGATGCTTGGGTGCCCAGTTTCTTGTGGGCTTTCCATGTGTGATCCCTGGAGTGGCATTTGCTGATGATATCAGCTGTAATTCAGGGAAGGTGGGTGCCTCTGACTCTTTTTGTATGCAGGGGGGGCATGTTTGTCCCAGACTTTAAGGAATTTGGCCTTGAAAGTATTGAATGTGGTGTCAATAGATGAGGCCACTGGGATGAAGGACCAGTCAACTTGGCCTAGGTCAAGCATGAGTGACGCTAGGTCCAGGGATTTGTATGTCCTTGTGTGCAGCATCTTTGGTGGTGGAGCTGTGGGTCTGTGCACTTTCCTGATCAGGACACCTGAAACATGGGTATTGGGGCAGTACTGAGCCAGACATCCAGCCAAGGGACAGATCACTCAGTTGTGTACCTGAGCAGAAAGCTGCTCCCCAGGGAGCAAGCATACTTTGGTCTCCAGTTCTGGATGGATTCAAACTGTTAATCTCTTGTTAGCATACCCAATGCACAGGCTCAGATATACCTGTACTCAGGGGGGCCAGATATCTTTGTCTATGGGCACCTAACCTAGTGTACAGAGATGAACTCTTTAAAACTTTAATAAAGACCTCAGATTTTACGCTTCTCTTTCCAGTTTGCTACCACCATGCAAGCTTATGTTTAGTATCTGCAATAACAATGTACTTTTCTTACAAAATAAAAAGAAGTCAAAGACAGACCAAGTAAGTTCTAAAAAGAATTTTACTAAATTAGTTAAAAATATGTGAAACACAAAATACAGGACTCATATCAAACGACATGCAAATCTTTTAAAAAGAAACAAGGTTTAAACAGTGCAAATTCCTACTACAGTACTTAGTCTCTAAATACTTGCCTAAGTGCTCACCAATCTTGCTTGATCAGAGTCTAGGTAAAAATGGGTCTCTGTAAAACAGAATTGTTCTTAAACAACTGTATTGGCCAACTCCTTTTTGGTGAGGTCAGCAAGTTCCTCCTCTGTCGATTATGTATAAAAAATATATATCTTATACAACCGCAGGATGTATTTTCAAAGTATACACTCTGCAGTCCTCAGCATAACTCATGTGTGTCAAATGGCATCTCTTTGATATTTAAAGAGTATCCTCTGTCACACAGAGACCAAAGCATTTATGATCTCACACTAATACAGCAGAACCTGCTTTTCTTCCTCTGGAAGTGTCACAAAATAGATACACTGAACTCAAGCCTCTTAACCCTATAATTAGCTTCAGGCTTTTCCATGTAACACATTGTCTCTAAAATCTGTTTGTGTATAATCTTACACGCTGTCTCAGCATTTTTTCTCATGACATCCATCCTTCAGCTGAAACCAGAGGGTGGGGTGAGTGAGGTTATTCCAATGGCACTGGCATTTTTAACAGGCACTTCAATATCACATTTCTGTTATTTTAAGAAATAAAATGATACAGCACTCAGAACATGGCTGTCTATGTCACAGGGGTGACATTCCTTAGTGGGGGCCACAGGGTGGGGCCTGAGCATGCTTTCATGTTGAGCTGTGGCCAGGGCATTGAAGGATCATGAGATGTGCACCAATACCATGTCTGTAGTGTGCCTCAAAAGTTGTGGGAACCAACCATGTACCCATGCTCCCAAGGAGGGGGCAGTCATGTACTTACATGGCAGGCTGGCCACTCCCTGGGTCTCATTCCTGCCCACAGGCCTCTGTATTGATGCCACAACTTCCTCCACTGGATCCAGGGAACTGGCAGCCCCTGATGGTCATGGGACCTCACTCATGATGCATTACTCCTAGTGCTAGGTGGCAGAGTTGTCCTTGGTGCAGCATCATGGATCCTGAAATTGTTTCCACATATTCTCCGTAGGCCACCCCTGGCCACCAACAGCAATGATCTCTTCAGTTATCTTCTCCCTGGCCTGCTGGACACAGCCATCTATGCTGCAGCTGTGGTACAGGATCTCCTCCCTAGCCTTGTATGCCTGATCCAAGGCATGCAGTTCATCTGCACTGAATCGGTGGGCACACAGACTATCAATTTCTCCCATTAGACCTTTTGGAGTAAGTGGTACAACAGACTTTAATGGGGTGTGTGAGAGTGCAAGATATGTGAGTGTATGAAACCCCACTGTGTCTGGCCTGGCCGCTGATGCCCTGCATGGGATACCAGTGGTGGCACAGTAGGACCAGTGTGTAGTGTAGGCCCATCAAGGGCACCTCTGGGAGCATGCATGACATAAAATTGCCCAACCAACACTGCTGGCATGTAGATAACACACAACCTTTATTAGAAGAAGGGGCCTCATTTAAGTAAAAAAAAAGAAGAAAGTTGCTGAGTGTTTCTCTGAGGAAGGGGTCTGTATCAGTTTCATTTATTGAGTCAGAGCAGACGGTCAATCTAATTGGGGGTGTGGCTTAGCAGCATAGGTGTACAAAAGCAGCTACCTCCAATTACAGCTTCCTGCTGTTTCTGCCAGAAGAGAACTTTGGTTTCAGAGCCAGAAACAGAAGTCTAGAAATACAGATGTTTTACTAATTAATCACTTCTATCTCAGCAGGAGTTACTACCTGTTTGGATTAAGCAAAGAGATACTTTATTAGAAGAAGGGAGTCTCATTTAAGTAAAAAAAAGAAGAAAGTCACTGTCTGTTTCTCTGAGGAAAGGGTCTCTATCAGCTTTATTTACTGAGTCAGAGTAGAGGGTGAATCTAATTGGGGTGTGGCTTAGCAGTTTAGGTGTACAAAAGTTACTGTCTTCAATTACAGATTCCTGCTGTTTCTGACAGAAGAGAACTTTGGTTTCAGAGTAAGAAACAGAAGACTAGAACTATGGATTTTTTACTAATAGCCCTCCTTCCCACCCAAAGCCAGTTCTACTTTTATAGCCACTGGATTTGACTGACAACAGGAACTTCCTGTTTGGCAGTAGGAAGGGAAGGATCACTGAGAAACATTAGTTTCATCAACCTTGAAGGAACCTAAAAAATAACTCCCCCCCCCCCAGCTTCTGGAGGTCTCAATCCAAGCATGGAAGAAGGAGACTACTGAAGACTACAAGAAGTTCCAGCCACAGAACAGGAAGGGCAAGAGTTGTAAGGGCACATAGGCAGTAGGAAAGTAAGTGTAAAAATACATAGAGGGAGGAGACAGAAAGCATACAAAGCAACAGTAGAGGGGACACAAAATAAGTCAAGATGGGAGTGGTGCAGTGCAATGGCTGTGGAGCAGCAGTGTTCCAGGAGACATTCTGGAGGTTGCGATGCTGCCCTGTTTGCAGGCACTTCTATGGTCTGAGGGAGGAGGTTGCTCGTCTCCAGGCTGACCTGGCTAGGATTTGTGAAACCTCTTCCCCCACCCAGGGACCGCCAGGGTCACCGCTGTTACCTCAGAGGTTGCCAAGAAAGAGGAGTGGTTGGACCAAGATGGGCTCAGGGAGGGAGAGGGTGGTGGAACTGAGGTGCATCCCTCCAGTTGTACCTCTCCACAATTCTTATGCTGTTCTGGCAAAGGGTGGTTCCTCTATGGAGGCACCTGCAGTGGGGACCAAGGAGGATGCTAGGAACCTCCACAAAGGAGACCCACAGGAGGGTGGCACAAGACCCCACAGGGGAAGGAAACAACTCCTGGTGGGAGCTTCAATCATTAGGGGGTAGAAGTGGAGGAGGAAGGGGATGGGGAGATAAGGTGCCTGCCTGGCACCACAGCTCGGAGGGACAGGAAGCCAATCATCAGAATTGCGGGAGCAGCTGCACAAGGGAGGGAGCTGGATGTCATTGTCCACCTTGGGACAAATGACCTGGCTGTGAATGGGATCAAAGCAGTGCAAGAGTAGCTAGTGGAGTTGGGGAGGGACCTTAGACAAGTAGCATGTACGGTATCCTTCTCGGAGGTGCTGCCTGTCTATGGCAAGGATGATACTAGGGTATTCTGCACCATGGGATTCAATGAATGGTTGAAAAACAGGTGTGGAGCTCAGAGATTTGGCTTCACTGGGGACTGGGGAGCCACCTGGAGGGATGCAGGCTTATACTGGCATGATGGTCTGCATCTGTCCAGGGGGAGAACCAGAATCCTAGGTGACAGGTTTAAATGCTTAATTGTCAAGCATTTAAAGTAGCCAAGGGGGGGGCACTGAAAAGGAGCAGGGAAAGCCCAGCCTCCCCCCCACAAAACACAATAGTTAGAGAAGTAAACACCAAGGTAGAGAAGTCAGTAGGGAGCAGGACAGGGATAAATGCAGAAAAAGGTGGTAAGGACAGGGATGGGGCTAAAAGGGGTAAGGCCATAAAAATAAATGGAAGGTGATGAGTACCAATGCCTGCAGCCTGTGCAATGAGCTCCCTGAACTAGTGGCCTTGTTGGAAGAGGGATGCCTGGATATTGTGGCAGTCACTGAAACACAGTACACAGAGAACTATGACCGAGATGTCAACATACCAGGATACACAGTCTACAGGAGGGAAAGGGTGGGTAAAAGAAGAGGAAGAGTAGCTCTCTATATAAGGGAAGGGATTAAAGCAAAAGAACTAAAGAGTAAACAGGAAGTTGATGAGTCACTATGGGTCACCCTGGAGACAGGAAACGGCAACACAATCCGCATGGTGGTTGTGTACAGAACCCCATCTCAGTGGGAGGAAATGGACAAGGAAATGATAGATGGCATCCTTAAAATGGCAGGAAAAGGGGAGATATTGTTAATGGGGGACCTGAATATGCCAGATGTTAACTGGGCTACCTTTGCTGCAGGCACATCCAAGAGCAGGGTCATTCCTGATGCCCTACAGGGGGCATGCCTCAGACAGCTAGTGCTGAAACCCACTCGGGAGGGAGCAATCTTAGACCTGGTACTCTCAAATGGGGAAGGAGAAAGGATCTCAGATTTAGAAGTGGGTAGCAATCTGGGAACAAGTGACCACCAAACAGTGTGGTTCACAATAAACACAGCCATACAGTCAAGCCATACAAAAACAAGAGTATTGGACTTCAGAAAGGCTGACTTTGGGAAAATGAGAGAGTGCCTCAGAAAAGCACTAGCAAATGGGCAAGAAGGAAGGGTGGAGAAACAATGGGGAATAATCAAAACAGCCATCGCAGAGGCAACAAGCCTTTGTGAAGCAAATCAACAAAACAAAATGAAGTAAAAAAACACTATGGTTCTCAAAAGAGGTGGCAGGGATGGTTAAGGAGAAAAGGATAGCATTCAGGAAATATAAGGAAACACAGATGGAGCAGGACAGAGAACTTTATCAATTAAAGCAGAAGGAGGCAGGGAAGGCAGTCAGAATAGCAAAGGCACAAACTGAGGAAAAGATAGCCGACTCTGTTAAGAAGGGGGATAAAACATTTTATAGGTACATTAGGGAGCAAAGAAAGATGAAGGGAGGGATACAGAGGCTTAATGAAGGGAAGGGAATGTGGGCAGAGAGTGACAGTGAAAAAGCAGGGATACTGAATGAATATTTCTGCTCAGTATTCACAATGGAAGAGGAGGGGGAGGTACCTAAACCAAACAAGGGAGAGACTCTGAATGGGGCAGGGTCGATACCAGTCCATTCACAGAAGAAAGGATTTTGAAAGAACTCTTGAAACTGAGGGGGGACAAAGCAATGGGGCCTGATGGGATTCACCCAAGAATTCTAAAAGAACTAAGGGTAGAAATAGTAACACCACTGACTACTCTCTTTAACAAATCATGGGGGGATGGGGCGGTACCTGAGGACTGGAGGAGGTCAAATGTAATTCCACTTCACAAAAGTGGGAGCAGGGCAGAGGCAGGAAACTACAGACCAGTTAGTTTGACTCCAGTGGTAGGGAATATGATGGAATCACTTCTGAAGGTAAGAATTGTTGAGTGCCTAGAGGCCAGTGGGGCACAGGACCTGAGGCAGCATGGTTTCACAGTAGAAAGGTCATGTCAGATGAACCTAATAGATTTCTTTGACTGGTGACCAAAGTAGTAGACCAGGGAGGGGCTGTGGATATGGCCTACCTAGATTTTAGCAAGGCATTTGACACAGTTTCACACAAAAGATTAATATACAAGTTAGCCAGCCTTGGGGTGGTTCCCAAGGTGGTAGCCTGGATAAAAAACTGACTGGACAACAGGATGCAATGGGTAATAGTAAACGGAGTCCACAGTGAAGAAAGGAGGGTAACTAGTGGGCTACCGCAGGGTTCGGTACTGGGACTGGTCCTCTTTAATGTCTTTATAAGTGACATTGGAGAGCACCTGGAAGGAAAGGTATGTCTCTTTGCAGATGACACAAAGATCTGCAACAGGATTGATACACAAGGTGGGGTGGAAAGAATGAAAAGTGACTTGGCAAGGTTGGAGGAATGGTCAGATGTGTGGCAGCTCAGATTCAATGCAAAGTGCAAGGTAATGCATCTGGGAAACAAAAACCAAGGGGAAGAGTACACAGTGGGGGATGAGTTAATAATAACAAAAATCGAAAGAGACCTAGGAGTAATTATATCAGATGACCTAAAGGTGGGCAAGCAATATGAGAAGGCAGTAAGGAGGGATGGGGGGAATACTGGGATGCACAGGGAGAGGCATCAACAGTAGAAAACAGGAAGTTGTTATCCCTCTATACAGACAGTTAGTTAGACCCCATCTGGAGTACTGCGTGCAATTCTGGAGACCCCATCTCTGCAAGACAATGACAGAGTGGAGGCTGTTCAGAGGAGGGCAACCAAAATGATGCAGGGCCTGCACCAGAAGACATACGAGGAGAGACTAAAGCAGCTTAACATGTATACCCTTGAGGAAAGGAGGGAGAGGGGGGACATGATAGAAACTTTCAAGTGTCTCAAGGGGATTAACAAAGTACAAGAGGGTAGTATCTTTCAGAAGAAGAGATGTGGAAGAACAAGGGAGCACAATTTGAAGATAGAGGGGGGGACGGCTCAGAGGTAATGTTAGAAAGTATTTTTTCACAGAGAGGGTTGTGGATGTATGAAACAGCCTTCCTGATGAGGTTGTGGAGTCAGAAACAGTGGGAGAATTCAAGAATGCATGGGACAGGCATAAGGCAATTCTAGTGGGGGGTAGGAGGAAGTAAACTGTTAATTAAATAGAATCTGCAACTTATCCATTAGGTAGGGAAATGAGCAGACTTGGTGGGCCAAGCGGTCCTTATCTGCCATCAAATTCTATGTTTCTATGTAACCCTAGAGTGGCTGCCTGCAGCATCCAGGAAAGAGTAGATGTGGTGCACTGCTGCCAGTGCTGTGCAAGTAAGGGTCAGACAGGTGTGGATGACAGCCTAGAAGTGTGTATGGCCTGTTTTGAACCATGTTCTGGGAGGGAGACTCAGCCCCTGATGGTCAGTGGTGGCTGTGACAGACATGCAAGTGTGACTTGCCAGTCTCACCCCTTGGCCATAGGTTGCACATAGTATGCCATGCTGTACACCACAGGAGCACACCATGATACAGCTCAGCACAGCTGAACATGTGGGAGCACTGCACAATGACTACCCATGCAGTATGGTCCACGCTGTGTGCTATGCATTTGACAGACACAGTGCTGCAGCCTAACGCTACAACCCCACCATGTGATATTTGTTAGTCCACTGTCCCTACCTGCACAGATGGAGGTATGCAAGAAACACAGCTGTTAGACACCGTCCTCTGTGGCACGTGTCATGCATGGTTGCAGGGCTGCGCCTCAGGCCTCTGTGGTGCTGTGGCTGGGCATGCAGTGTTCTGTATTGAGGCCACATGAATATGGCAGGTATTGCAATGCCACCCTGCTTACTGCAGAGGCCTCACCACCCCATAAAAACCCTTATGCAGCATACCTGTACATGGATCTAGCTACTTAGCGATGTCCCTGGTAGTGTTTGCAAAATGTCCTCTGTTCCTCAGCAGCCCTGTGCTGCTGTGAGAGAACAGTGTGAAACATTATCATGCTGAGAAGTCACACCTGACAAGTGCAGGCCTTTGATACCCAGTGTACAGTATTGTACACTACATACCTACTGATGTAGCAGTCTGAGTGCACCCAGTTTGGTAACTGTGTCCTCGATGCAGGGTATTTCGCAAAGTTGTTGACATCAATATAAGTAACTGGCATGCAGTACACCTATCTGTGGCTGTGAATATGTCCTCTTGGATTACTTGGCCTGTGTACAGTCCCAATTCAATGGGTTGAAGTTCAGTTGTGGTGTAGTTAGTGCACATGTCCCCTGATATAGCCTGGCTGCAGTCAGCTATGCTAACGTATGTGGAAGGCACCAGAATGACAAGCAAAGTAGCCCCATTGCCCACTGACTGCCTAAGTTGTTGATTTGCATAGCATATCTGAATATTGGCCTTTAGCATGTTGCACTAAGCATTTTTGCATTAGCACAAGAGGTCCAGCTTACGCATGTTGGTAGAGGTGCTACAAAGCAATACTGTCACCCACATATGATGTCAGTAGTCTGCGCTACTCGTGCATGTGACGGCACAGTGCTGTCACAATGCACAGTGTTGTGCTGGTCATGCACAGCTCATGCATGTACGATGCCATCACATGTGTGCTTGGGCACACGTTTAGCACTGTGTAAGCAGATGATACACAGTGCAGCCTAGTGCAACATAGCATGAGAGTCACTGCACTCCAGAACCATGAAGAAATGTGCAGATAACTGCAGAGCACCACCACTCCTGCTTCATGATGGCAAGAAGAAGGCCAGTCCTACAGAAGGACTACTGATGGTCTGAAGTTGAAATTGCCAATTTAGCAGACCTCTTCCTACGGCAGGAGGATCAGCTGATATTTTCCGCCATGAGGTGTGGGAGTTGTGGAATGGAGCCTCAGTAGGTGTACAAAGGTGCTGTGCACTGGGAACCAGTGCTGCCACCCCTACAGTGACCATGTGATGAGGAATCAAACATGACTCCACCAGTATGGGGTCATGGTTGCCAATTAAACAGTCCTTGGGCAGGTAGGTAATATGTGGTATGTGGCACCTGTATGCATGGGCATGGGATGAGTGGGGCCACGGTTAGCACCTAACACATTGTACCTACATGGTGTACCCTTAGGGGTTGCTGGGATTCTTTGCAACCCCACACTGCACTGTGTGGACAGTACTGTGGTCCATCATGTCAGCTGCTGTTGTCTGTTACACGAGATGCTTCACCGCTCCTCCCAGTGTACCCTGTAGTGCAGCATATACAGCTGTGTACCATCAGGACATCTGCCTGTCTGCACAACATCACATGTCACTGCACCAAGTCCATCTGTGACTTTGCAGGGAAGACCCTGTCCCCATGTAGCACCTGGTGGGGTCCTGTGCACTGAGGCATCCTGCCGAGTTGTGCCATTTGGACATGGCACCTGTGTCCTGTGTTACTGGATGTGCATTGATGCCAGGGTCACACAAAGCATGACAGTGGACCACAGCCACCATGGCCATTGAGTGATGCACCATACTGGGTGACCAGGGCCCCTGTGGGTCAGACACCCACTAGCTTTCATCCCTCCCCCCGGCACACCTGCAGTGCCAGTTCCGCATGGGGGCCCCACCAAGGCAGGCTGTCAGCACACACCTTCAGATGTGGGTTCTCACTGTTACATTGGCAATGCTGGCGCATGGGGGGTAACTGGTTTAGGGCACAAGGCTGCACAGTGCAGGTCTCAACTCACCTCTTTTTCTCACCCTTACAGATCTAGTATCCAGTGCAGTGGACAGGAACCAGGGAGCAGATCCTAGGATGTCAGCAGAGCACTCCCCAGGCTGTGATGGGGTGCCCTCTGGGTCTGGTGTATGCCTGCACACATGTGAGTCTGCAGTGCTGTTAGTTTTTTTCCGTAGCCATATTTTGGTTGCAGCCCACACCAATGTTGCTTTGTCCCACCCTGACCACACTACATGCCACCATGGTGCAGTGTCACCATGTGCTGTGTCACATCCATGGTGCACAGGACAGTGCTCATGGCATGGGGGATAACCCATGCCACCAATACACATGCTATCATGGGTCACCAGTCTGTTTGCCCAGTCCTGCTGCCATGTCACTTAGCATCAACGATGGTTCCCCAGGGCCTGGTGCCCCCCTGGGAATCAGTGGTCATGATCCTACACTCCCAGTAGGCACCATGGTCAGCCAAGGGCATTGGGTGGGGTCCCCACGTGCTCCAGATGTTCCCTGTGCACACAGCAACTGGCACCAACTTGGGGCATCATGACACTGGATTGACCCTATGGGGTATGTCTCACCATTCCCCCATGGCCAGAGGGAGAATGTGTCATTATGTACCCCTCCATGAGTGGCCTGTGCCAGACACCACCAACACATGTGACCCTAGCAGTGCTTCTACAGTGGTCCATCAATGGGTGGGTGGCTGGGGCCACGATGCTGCAGGCACCCTGTGTGCACCCCAGCCCAGGACACTCAGTTATACCCACAGGCATTGCACAGGGATCCAGTCGCCCACACTAGTCACAATCCGTGTCCCAGGTTTTGCCACCCACATAGGCCTCATGACTGCCCGGGTAAACCATGCCACTCTGTCAGTCCCCTACAGTGCCTCCCCTCGGGCTGGCATGCAGCATGTCTGCCACCCAACATCACACACAGTCCATGGTGACAATGCACAGCTGACTTGGGGTTTGCCCCGCATGCACAGTTTCATATTCTCAGTCCCCATGTGTGTGTGTGTGTGTGTGTGTGTGTTTGTGTGTGTATGTGTGTGTGCTGTTGCCACTGAGCTGCTGGTGTATGTCTCTGTGTCACTCCAATGGCACTGTGGACAACACCGTGGCATGGTCACACCATGTTTGTGTTATGGAGTCTACCACCTACCCCAGTTGCAGTGCCACTGTGTGGTGTGCTAGTGTACACCTACATGGAGCCTTTATTGTTGGCAACGTGGGACAACCTCATGGTACACAACTGGGTTGTGGGGCATTTGGGGCCTTTGTGAGCATGTACATTGGCATAGAGGACACCATCACGTACTACCAGACAGCACACCATCCTCAGACTTGGAACTTGCCCCCAGTGTGTCCAGCGCCTGAGAGTCATACGGGACTTCATCAGGGTGCCAGCTCCCTATGAGCTGTGGGGCCCTTCTATCAGACACAATCTCCATACAACACAAAGAACCATGCCAAGCCAGGTGGCACTCAAGGGGGCCTGCCACGCTTGCCCTGGTGCCATCCTACTGGCATGTTTGCTGGCTTGCATGGGCACAGCCAGTGTGGTGCCTGTATGCCCCCAAGGTACCTCTGTGCCAGGTGTTGGCCCTGTTAGCCACAGTAGAGGAGAATGTCTACATCATGCCTTGTGTGTTTGGGTTGCGCACGTACTGCACTCACCACCACTCGAGCCTCCCAGGCCAGTGACAGATATGCTACTGGACGGACTCCCCTGTCTCACGGTCCTCTCAGGTGTTGTGGCAATCACATCTCTCAAACTTTCAACCCCCCAATGTGCAACAGTGTACTTCAAACTGTGGGCAATGTGAACAGCATGTGGAACATCTCATGAGATCACAAAGATAGAGGCTCAGGACACTGTGTAACTATGTGTTTTATGTTTACAAGGTTTCCTGTTTATTGAGTAAAATGTGTACATTCACTGTGTCAATTTCTGATCTACAATTCCACTGTAAACTGAGGGACAGTACTGAGTGAATGTGGTACAGAGGACTTTTCTGGGGTGATATGCGGACCTGGTCCTCGTTCTGTGGGACACCTGGTAGATATGGTGGCAGCTCAGGGGTGCATCCAAGCCTGCCTGCAGGATGGCTTGGTCTGCAGCTTTGGCAGCACTACACTGTGCTTTCACTACTCTGTCACATATCACTCCCCTAAAGCAGTGTCTGCCACACTCCACCTCAGTATACTGCCATCCATTCCCTGCCCTGTAAGCTGCTGCTGTGTATGTCCTGTCAGTGCCTGTGTCACCTCCCATGGCACATCATGGTGCCACTGGCTGGCCTGCCTAGCATGCCATGGATGGCCTGCATGTTGCAGACTCCTTTGGCAGCCATGGGCTCTCCCTGCAGTTTGCCATCTAGCTGTCCTGCAGTCACTTTATGGCAGCATGTTGCTGCCATTGTGACTGCCTGTCCCATACATGTATCTGCACCATCCTGCTTCTGTGGTGCAGACATGTCTGACCTGGACAGATGTGCTGATACTTGGTGGCCTCCATGCCTCTGTGCTCCAGCAGTGCCCACTACCCCCCCAGGCTGTTCTTCACCTGCCACAGCCACAACACTACAAGGTGGACGGGGGAGATTTTCCAGGCCTGACCATCCCTTCAGCCCCACAGCTCTGTGTGGTCTCAGGGTGCCACATTGCTCAACCTATGCCGTAGATTGCAGCCCCATATATATCATACAGAGCTGCCCAGCCCAGCCCCAACCATAGCGTCCTTAGTCTTTGGTTCTTAGTGGCGCCCAGTAGGCACTCTGGGCTCACTGAGTGGCATTCCATTCAATGAGTGACAGCCGCACATGTCCGGATGTCCAGCCAAAAAGGGGTGTCTCCATTCAATGTAGTGGCTGTGCCACCTGTGTCCCCATTGTTCCATACTGGTGACAGTATTGGGGGAGATCCATGGCTATGCATGCTAGCATAACCTACACCTAACTGGTGTACCAGTTGAGGAGGCCAGGTCATTTGAGTGTATTGTGGTAGCTGGTGTACGGTGCAGGATTGCCCTCATTTATCGTATACCAGGTGAAGAGAAGCTTTTTCTGCAGGAAATAGCAGATTTTGCCGCCGACATGGCCTTGGAGTTGCCCAGACTGATGGTTCTGGGGCGACTTCAGTGCTTGGGTCAACGATGAATCTTCGCTTTTTGGTCAACATTTCCTCCAGGAGATGACATCTCTGGGCTTTACACAGGTTGTTTCCTCAGCTACACACAAGGGAGGTCACTCTCTTGACCTGGTCTTCCTCCTGGGGATCGAGGCTTCTGATTTGGTGGTAGAACCAGTCGGTTGGTCCGATCACTACTCAGTTGGATTCAATTTTGAGGCCCCTCTGGGTAGGTCGGCCCCTGTGGAGTCGGTCAGGTACTGCCCATTGTGGGATGTTGTCCCTGAAGACCTGATGGTGGTTATTGACCTCTCGTTGTTGGACGAGTTCTGCACTGATCCTGAGCAGCTGGTAGTGGCCTATAATAGGGCCATATCGGTAGCACTCGATCAGATTGTGCCAGTCCGTGTTCGCCCCCTTCCGCATCGTCCCGCTGCCCCATGGTTTGATGGGGCTCTGAGAGGGTTGCAGAGGATGGGGCGTAGGTTGGAGCATCATTGGAGGAAGACCACCACTGATGCCGACCACCTTATTTTGCTAGAGCATTATAAACTCTACCAAACAGCAATTTCCCATAAGAAGGCAGAATTCCTGTCCAGGGAAATTTCTGTCACACGGAATCGACCGGCTCAGCTCTTCAGAACTGTTGACAGACTGTGCAACCCAGCCTGTCAGCAGATCCGTCGAGTCTTTACTCAAACTGATTGTGAGGAGATCGCTCGATTCTTTGTGAATAAGGTTGAAGACATCAGGAGGGAGTGCTTCCAACCTCATCCCAAGGATGTTGCAGTTGATCGGTGTCCTGTCGCAGAGCCCGGAGTTTCCTGGAGTGCCTTTCACCTGCCGTATCTCGTAGACACTATGAGGATTGTCCACGAAATGCATCCCACATGCTGTAGTTTAGACCCTGGCCCTACCTCCCTGATTTTGGTTGCAGTGAGATCATTGGCCCGGTCTTAGCTCAGATTATCCGGTGTTCTTTAGATATGTCAGTTTTTCCTAGCTCTCTGAAGGAAGGGGTGGTGACTCCCCTTCTGAAGAAAGCTTCTTTAGACCCAGATGACCTAGCAAACTACAGGCCAATCTCTAACCTCCCTTTTATGGGGAAGGTTATTGAGAAAGTTGTGGTGGCTCAATTGGATAAGCATTTGACCATCCGTAGTTTATACGAACCTCTCCAGTCTGGTTTTCGCAAGAGGCATAGTACCGAGACTGCTCAGGTTTGGGTGCTCAATGATCTCCTGATGGCGAGAGATCGGAGACACCGTTCTATCTTCGTTCTCCTTGATCTATCATCAGCTTTTGATACTGTGGATCATGGGGTTCTGCTCGAACGCCTGAGGTCCATTTGTGGGCTATCGAGTACAGTCGTCAGATGGTTTTCATCGTTCCTTGAAGGGAGAATGCAGAGAGTGGTCTCGGGTTTGTTTTCATCCAGGGCCTTCTCTTTGCCTTGTGGGGTGACTCAGGGCTTGGTGCTTTCCCCCATGTTATTCGCAGTATATATGCTACCCCTAGGAGACATTGTAAGACGGAATGAGCTAAGGTTTCACTGCTATGCTGATGATACCCAGCTCTACCTGTCTTTTGCACCTGACCAGGTTAGTGCTATCTCGGTACTGAACAACTGCCTTGCAGACATCCAAGACTGGATGAATTCCAGCAGTTTAAAGTTGAACCCAGGAAAGACTGAGGTTATGGTTGTGGTCCCAGGTCGCATGGTAGAAGGATTGAGGACTGGTCTCCCCTCTTGATTAATCCTGGGGGTGGACCAGATCCTCACCTCTGAACGGGTGTGTAACCTGGGAGTGGAGCTTGACGCTGGTTTGACCCTCCATCATCAGGTGTCTGCAGTTGTCAAGCTGGCCTTTTTCCATCCTAGGAACATTGCCAGGATTAGGCATCTTGTTCCGCCCAGTGACCTGCCAGTCTTGGTCCATGCCTTTGTGACATCTCGCCTTGATTACTGTAACTCCTTTACCTAGGACTTCCTGGGGTTGATATCCACCGCTTGCAGCTAGTGCAGAACACGGCAGCACATTTGTTGACTGGGGCCTCTAGAAGTTCTCATATTACCCCTGTGCTGCATGCTCTGCACTGGCAGCCAATACAGTGGCGGATCACCTTTAAAGTGGGTCTTTTGACCTACAAAGCCCTACACGGTCTGGGTCCCGATTACTTGAAACAACTCCTGGTGCCTTACACCCCTCTGCAACAGCTCCGCTCGGCTGATGAGGGGTTGCTGGAGATTCTGAGGGTAAATTTGAAGTCATCTGGTGCCCGTGCATTTGGATTTGCAGCACCTACCCTCTGGAATTCTCTGCCCCGTCAGCTCCGGGATTGTAGGACAGTGGGGAGTTTTAAGCAGGCACTAAAGACCATTTTATAGGAAAAGGCGTTCCCTTCTTTGTTCTGATTTTATACTGTTGTATTGGAATATATGTTCATATTTGATTTTATTGAATGTATTGAATATGTTTTATGTTTGTTCTTGCTGTACAGCGCCTTGAAATTTTGAAAGGTGCTCAATTAAATAAATTTATTATTATTATTATTATTATTATTATTACATGGTCCACCATGTCTACATGGTTCACTTACAACATATTCTTTCTCCTCATAGGTGACTGTTGCTCAGTGGCTGAGGCATCTGAACCTCAGGCACATGAAGGAAGGGATTATCTGCCATGGCAGATCATCCAGCAGCAATGCCTCCTGTTCTGGAGGGTAGTGGGCCTGGAAGAGGCATACACACAGGTTATAGAAATCATGTGAGAGATCAACAGGAGCACATTTTCACAACCCCCACCTGCACTCTAGACTGTCCCCCCTCCCCCGTATCCCTTGTTCAGATGCCCCGCACCCTCCTTCTTATCTCCTCCCTTTTTATTTGGCCTGTTGTCACCTCATGTTTTTTTTTTTTTTTTGTTGTTGTTCCTATCATGTTGTCATTGTTGTTTATTTGCATTTTTTATTGATTGAACTATTTATTCGTTCTAATGCTCCTGTATCTTGTGTATGTTCTTTTCCTCTATTAGCATTTTACAGTGGTTTACCAAGATGCTCTTCCTGCCCACATATGACCACCTTAGTGGGGTATATCCTTCTCTGTTCTCTACCAATGGCTCTATCCTGGAAGTCCTGTAGTTGTCTGTGCTGGGTCTCCAGCATGTTTCCCTGCATCCTTCCCTTGGGCACTGGGCCGCCATGTCAGACTGCATTGCCCATATGCTATAGTCAGTGCTGGGCAATGTTTGCACTGCTATCCAGCCCGTGCATTGCACGCCTGCATTGGCTAACTATATACAATGATTTCAGCACCAGCACAATGCCTTTGAATATTGCACACCGTGGGTCTTGTGCAAGCACTATCTGCCATTAAGCTCAAATGTTCTGCATGGGTGAACATTTGAATATCTTGCCCCAGGTATCACATTTCTAGGTACAGACACAATTGGAAAGCAAAAGCGGTAGGAACTTGCTAAAATCTCTTTGCTGGAGTAGGTCTTCAAAAGTTAAATTTAATCCTGAAGAAATTACTCATACCCAGTGCTGTATTGTTCAAATGGTGATTCAGGTGCTATTCACTGAAGTTATGGTAAAAGCTGATAGAGTTACTCACAAGTATGTAGCACAAAAAAAGACACACAAACAAAAAAAAAAATAATCTACCAACAGACAGAAGAAAACACAGCCACCATCTAGGCTGTCATCTTTAAAGACACTGGTTTGTTGCATGTAACCAATCTGATGAGTTTGTGTCAAATAAGAGGACTTCTGTTTCCAATTATGGAATGTATTTACTGTTCTTAATATAATTCTTGCTAAACCAATTGCATATGTTACTCAGATTCACATTGTTTTGCTGAATGCTTTGTGATACAACTTTAAAGCAACTTTTGTCAGTATAACACAGACAGTTATACTTAACTTGCAGTGCTGAATGTCTAATGTTGTGTTTGTTTATGGAGACAGCGCACGTTCTCTTACCCAAAGAACTGTGTATGACTTGTTTCCAGGAATGCAGGTGAAAGCTTGCTACTTTTGAAACTATGGGCTTGATTTTCAAAGGTCAAAGAATAACACAAGGTGCTTATACCAGAAAAGACTGACTCAAGGAGCAAGCTGCATCAAAACTTGTGTCAGTGCTGATTTTCTAACGCTACTTGTGTCAAAAGCCGAATTTGCCTGTGCTAATGTGTCTTGCCTCAGGCATGCGTCACAAAATTGGGTGAACCGTGTTGTAATGGGACCAGCATTTAAAAAAATGATACACCATCTCCTTCTTCTTGATTTTCAAAGGTTGAAGTTGTTGTACTGTGCAGAAGCTGCATGCCGCTGTTAGACCAGCCACTGACACTGGAGCATATAAAGGAGTGGAGCGATTATGTAGCAGGTTGGTTACAGAGCCAATATTTCCCTGTGGGACCAGTTTAGAGCTTTGGGGGTTTAGCATGCCATTGCCTTGGCCATTTCATCTGCCATATATTTTGACTCAGATCCACAACGGGTGTTCAACAAAATTTTTGTTGAATGCCCCAACAGCAAAACCGGCAGGTCAAACGCATTTTGCAGTCAACTGTCAGTTTTCAGTGCCTCAAAGTGTTTTCATCAGGGGGCTTCACCACCCGAACCCCCCACGTGGGGGCTGTGCCCCTGCACCCCCATTTAGGATTATCAACTCTGAGTCGGAGCTGATTTGGTGGGGGGTTCAGGACCATTGACAGACAATGCCAGGTTTCAGCAGGTTCCATACAGCAGCATGGCACTGTAGTGACTGCAGGGGACCCCGTTGTTGAAAAGTCGCTGTCAGGCAGGTATATCTTTTGACTCAGCTTGAGTCGTTCTTGTCCCATGCATCACCTTTTTGATGCAGCTCAAGTCATTCTTGCCTCATGAATCATCTTTTTGATGCCACTTGAATCATCCTCACTACATATATCACTTGCCTTTTTGACTCAGCTTGAGTCATTCTCACCCAGCATCACCTTTTTAACTCAACTTGAGTCATTCTTTCCCCCTGCATTATCTTTTTAACTCAGCTTGGGTCATTCTTGCCTCTTGCATTTTTGACTCAGCTTGTGTCATTTTGGGGGACTTTGCAACAGAGAATGCTTTTTTAAAAAAAAAATATGGTGCACAGTACTTGGTGTACCTGGATTTGTTGCAAAGTGGTTATCTGATGTATCTTGCATCAGTCTAAGGGCCCTTTGAAAATTCAGCTTCATGTTTCATGAGACAAATAGAAAGTAAGCAAATGGTACAGATGCAGTATCAAAAAGCAAAGTGCAAATCCTTCAAAGGTGACCAGGCCTAGTACTATGGCCATTATTTTCCCAATCCTTGTCACTTTCTACATTCAGCCTCCAGAGCTTTTTTTACATAAAGAAATAAAATCTGGCTCATGGTAGGTAGCCATGGGCAAAAGTTGCGAATTCTGCTTTTTTCGGGACTTTAGCTAAATTTCGGCAGTTTCGCAAAATCTTTCAAATTTCCACCATTGGTGAAATTTTGATCTTCCGTGAATTTTTGTCTGGTTTCATGGCCTTTTTTCTGAATTGCAGAACAAAACATCTAAACTGTGGAATTTATTCCATCCACAGTTTATTGTATTATCTTGTAATACTGCCCCCCTGCCAATTGCCAACACTCTGTCCCACAAAAAAACCCTGGTGTTTAGCACCCCCTCCCACTGAATGTGGGACCAAAGTAAAAAAAGGAAATCCCTGGTAGCTAGTGGTCCCAATCCCACCTACCGATTTGGGTCCCATTTTAAATAAAAGTAAAAATCTGTGCCTGGTGGCTAGTGGTCCCACTCCCACCGCTGATCATGGGTCCAATGTTAAATAAAAAAAAATACTCCACTCCCAAGTGGTTATTGGCCCCACCCCCACCCACCTATCATGGGTCACAAAATGTTAAATAAAAAAAAAATCTGCTCTCTGGTGGCTAGATCCTACTCCCACCTGCCAATAGCGGGTCCCATCATGTTTAATAAAGAAATATACATGCTTGCTGGCTGGTGGTCCCCCCACCCACTGATTGTGGCCCCCCAAAGTTATAATTCTCTGGTGTCTAGTGGACCCCCCTCCCAATCCATGATCCTTCACCATAATAAAAAAGAAAAGGCAGTCCAACGTCTCCTTCTGATTTATTCCCTGGTGTCTAGTGGATCTCCCGCCCCAAAGGTTAGTCTGCCACCACCCCACTCCCCCCGCCCTGACCCTGACCTGGTCACTGGCACAGACCTCCTCTCTTTTCCATGGCCCAGCCCACTGAGCTGTCAAGATATGAGTTCATGCTTGTACAAGCATGTGCTCATTAATTGACAGCTCAGTGTGCTGCCGGCCATGGAGGAGAGAGGAGGGCTACACTGGAGGCCTGCACTGAGTTGGGGTTGGGGGGAGTGGGTAGGTAGCAGACTAACTTTTGGGTTGGGGGTATGGGGGTCCACTAGACACCAAGGAAAGGGGATTACAGTTTTACAGGGTATAGAGAGGGGGGTCTACTAGACAGCAGAGAATAAATAGGAAGAAAACAGTGGACTGCCTTTTCTTTTTTATTAAGGGAAGGGACCCTTGATAGGGAAGGAGGTCTGCTAGACACCAGGGAATTATAACTTTGGGGGGCCACGATCAGTGGGTGGGGGGACCACTAGTCACCAGGGTGAAGATTTTTTTCTTTACTAAACAAAAAGCATGAAGGGACCCACAATCAGTGGGAGAGAGTGGGACTACTAGCTACCAGGAGCAGTTTTTTTTTTAAATTTAGCATGGACCCATGATCAGTAGGTGGGGGGGGGCACTTGACACCACCAAGAGAGCAGAGTTTTTTTTTTTTATTACATGGGACCCACAATCTGTGAGTTGGATGGTACTGTTAAAATATTAAACTGCAGGGGGAAAAAAGCCTCAGAACTGATCACTGGCAGTGATCAGTTCTGCAGATTATTTTGTCACAGTATAATACATTGACCCACAGTCTGTGCATTTATTCCACTGTTTTAAGGTGGAATTTCTGCAAAAGTTGGTAAAATGATTTTTGAACCTTTGCGGCAATGAAAGTATGACTTTTGAGGAAATTCTGCTGGCGGAATTTTTTTTTTGCACACCGCCAGTGCCAGGTTCAAAGTATTTTTTTTAACTGATTGGCTTAACAGGTGAGGATGAAAGAGGTTGGAAATAACTGAAGTGGGTGAAGGCTGGAACAGTGGTGCATGTTCCCCTTATTTTTAGCCTGCTAGACATTCATATCAAAGAGTCAGTGTCTTCTGTCAAAGTCCCAAAACTGAACTAATCTCAGGAGGTCTAAATCAAAGCTGAAGTAAAGTTGACACTTTTCACATTCACTCACTCTTAACTGAGAAACAGTAAGATCTAAACCAAATTGAGATTTTTGTAAGCCATGATAGAAACAGAGAACTGCTTAATTAGTTATTCATTTTTAAAGAATTGAAATTTAACTATCCCAATAAAAAGAACTGTGCATCATGAAGATTTTGAACAAATGTTGCTATTCAGAACACAGAAATCATTGACTACTGTGCTGATGTTGAATTAAATAGATGTATTTCTGTTTCATTTGCCACTTGATTGCTGTTATTAATAACAGAATAACACAACAGATACAGTACGTTACTAACTACAAGGCAATTACATCTGATTCAGTTTGTTTTACAAGCTCTACTGCAAGTACTGTTCAGTTTGTCGATTGGTTTTAAGACCACTGTAAATTATAACTGTGAGAACCTCTAAACTTTGGAAGCTCTGAGGAGTAAAAATACAATACTGTATGTGTGATGTGTTTAATGCTTTGGGTGTGAACCATTGGACCGAGTCTTTACGTTGGATTCACATTTAGCAAATTAGAAGTAATGCCACCCCTCTGTATTCTTTTCAGTAGAAATAATTTGACCAGTTTGAAACAAAGACTGAATCTTTGAAGTTCATGAGCTTCAGTTCCTTTAGGAACTGTATGTTTTGATTCTAGTGTAAATATCTTGGAAGCATGTTATGAAGTCCATATACACATAGCTGTGCTGATCATGAAGTTTGTATTTTGTTTGCAGTCATGTAAGAACTTGAAATATAAGTTCACACTGTAATTTATTTAAAGTTATATACTTTAGTTAACATTTTGATTTCAACATTTCTCTTCTCTTCTCTTCTCATCATTATCACAGAAGAAAAGCATAGCGTATTGAAATTAACTGATATCTTACAATTTCACTGTAGGAGCAAAACACTTTTTTTGATTGGTGAAAGACCTTACAGAATGCACTTCTAGTTTGTTCCAATATCTCATTTATTCTTTTGCCCTACATTTCACCTCTATCAGGGGCTTGTCCACGGGGTATATATTCTTAATTCTCTTCAATATTCTTGTTTATATCTGTTAATATACAACATAAATATTAGTTGTCATTTTGTTGCTTTAAAAGCTAAACATACAAAACATTTTTTGGTACTAGCTGTCCTACCTCACTAAGCTGTGCAATATTTATAAAGGCTCATAAGAGTTCTTTCAACTATTGTGCCAGCATTTGTGATATAAATTTCATTCTCTGAGATACACCTGCAACGACATGAAGATATGCACCATAGGAGCAAGCACTGCTATAATCCATCACTTTCCACAGTATATAATACTTGTGCCACTGTTTAACTGAAGCAATGTTCTACCTGGTATGGCTCACAAACTGTCTCACATATCATAGATTCTGTAAATATATAACAATGTAGTTATGATTTAGGATTGGTTTTCAAAATTCCATGCAATGTTTCAAAAGGTTTCAAATTTCTATGTAAAGAAATACTTACAAGGTCCAAATTCATTGAAATACTGAAAGGAGATCAGTACAAACACCACACAAAATGGCTGAAAGGTTCTCTTACCGGGTATGAGGTGCTTCCACAACCTCTTGTGCCTGTCTTGCTGATTCTTGTGATAGGACATCAAGGATTGATGATGTCACAGTCGCTTTACTGAGCATGTGTGGGCAGACCGCCTTGAGGCAGGCAACCAGTTTTGCAAGACAGGCACATATTGGATTGGAGCAGTTTGTTCCTCGCATTCTAACTATTCCAAATTCTCCATTTATAATGACTGATAATTCTAGTGATACTCTATATACACATAAGGAGAAAACTATGTTTACAATAAAGAAAACTAATCACCACTCAAAACTAAATCTATAATGGGAAAAAGAAGAAATAAAGTAGTGGTGCTTAAATAAGCCCTTAACAAGTCACAGATCATTAAAAGAAGCTCTAGACTACATATAGAATACAAGACCATGACAATTTCTTAATTTATCTTAAAGAAAGACAAAAAAAAAATAAAAGTTTAACTATATCCCAATGTTGACAGCTAGTGCTATTTGTATTTTATATGGTGGGAGGTCAGGAGGTCAAAGTGTTGACACAAAAGAAGACCAATACATCTTATTTACTACTCTTCAAAATATAATAGTTCTTATGTTACTGAAAAAAGGGCTAAGTGTCTGTAGGTTCAAGGATTTTTTAAAAACCATTGTAGCTAAATGTTTAATGATGCTGATGAGTGTGTTGATGGTCCCTCAAAGGGAGGTCATAAGATCACTAAAGATGATAAGTGTTTGCCAATTCTAATAGATGGTAAATAGTTTTTGACATGTTTAAACATTATATTTATACAGGATGCAGTACATACGAACTACTTCCCATACATTTAGTAGTGTGCATGAATATATTTTCGATTGCTGAAAGGGGAGGTCAAAAGGTTACCCATAACAAAATATGTACTGGATTATAATTTGCTTATGTCTTCTAAAAAGCACATTTCTGTGATGTGATGTATGAAAATATATAAACTTATTATCCTCCTTATTCCTCAGTGGGATATCAAAAGGTCACACGAAGAAACCATATGTCTTTTTATAGTTATTAGCTTCTTTTTTTAGAGCGAACCAAGTAATTCCTAATACTTATGTTTATATTCCTACCGATAGTTCTATTTAGCACTGCCTCATATTCTCTAATTACAGTGGGAGGTCAAAAGGTCACATACAAGGTGACCGAGTGTGCTTATTAAAAGTTGCCTATTTTCACTACAAACTAAGCAATTCTTGATATTTGTGTACATGTTAACACCACTGAGTTTGCTAGGGATGCCTTAATGGGAGGTCATAAGGTCACAAAAAGTGGCTAAAAGAAATATATGTATAGATATATTCATACATGAAAGGTCAAAAGGATCTGTATTATAAATGATATGATGAGGTCTCCTTTGGTGCCACTCCGTCCCACCAGATTCTGCCATCTGAAGTTCTGAACTGTTGGGAATAATTTTTAGAATGGTCTCTGAATCTCATAAGCATGTTTTAGATAAACTCTGTCATAATGGAGTACATGATACAGACATGGACATTTCCTAAGGGATACAAGATGAAGTGCTATGAAAACTGTTAAACCAGGTCATTTCAACATAAAAAACAAGACTAAAAAAGTCTTCATGTGTACTTCTGACTTCATGTGGAAAATAAATAGTCTTAAATGTCCATATGTTCACTGAGTAATTTTAACTGCATATATGCCAATTGGTTTCAATGTTCATACCAATATTGCTACCTAGTGTATGCATATGAAAAATCCATCTCATCTCAGCAGCTAACAATGCACCTCTCAGACACCCATCTCTGGTTGAAACTGTAATTTTTTCCAATCCCCAAAATCTAAGTGAGGCGCCATTGTGGGATGCATCATTGCAGTGTTTGGCTACTGGAGAGTTTTCGTCATGATTACTAAAATCTCCCTTGTGTTCTTGAATCCTGCAGTGTAATTCTCTACTGGTTTGTCCTATATATAACATGTCACAAGGACACTGAATAAGATAAACCACCACCTCAGTATTGCATGAGATATGCTGTCTTATGTCAAATTTCTGTTGTATGTGTGAGTGAACATACATTTGCTTTTAGAAGTGTGGTTACATACACTGCATTTCCCACATGGAACCATGCCTGGATCTAGGGGACCTAATAGTAATTGAGCTCCTGCTATTTCCGGTTGCTTAAACTGAGAGTGCACTAATGTGTCTTGTAAGTTGTTGACCTTTTTGGCCACAATTATTGGCCTGTTCTGGAGTGACTCTATTTATTGGTTATCTGTCTGGACCAGATACCAGTGTTTATTGACAATCCTCCTGATGTCTGACATTTGTGATTAAACTTAGTTGAAAATACAATACGCTGTGCCTCTGTTTTATTAGTTTTTGGTGCTATTAATTCTTCCCTACTTTTGGTACTAATTCTGGTT
Source organism: Neoceratodus forsteri (assembly GCA_016271365.2). Lineage (NCBI taxonomy): Eukaryota > Metazoa > Chordata > Ceratodontiformes > Ceratodontidae > Neoceratodus > Neoceratodus forsteri. The sequence continues at coordinate 805,481,560 of CM057449.1, read as the reverse complement.
TCAGCTTGATGCAAAACACGTTGTTTATAACCCCTATCTTTACATTTTTGAAGCATGTTCTGTTTCTCTTGTTTCATGCTTTCCTCCTGATGTACAATAGAATCCCAAGGGCCCTTAGAATCAGTGTGGAGCCTAATTTAGGCATTAACTCACAAAAACTTGACAGTAAACATGACTGCATCTGAAATAGGGCATCTTTTGATTTCATATATGCCCCAACAGAAGCCATTATAGATGAGAGGCAAATTTTGGAAATGGGCATTAAGGGAACAGAAGATTTACTAAAAAGGAAAATACAGGAGGAAGAATTAAAAAAAAAAAACTATAGAAGACATCAAGCAAAAAATAATAGATTATGAGGGGAGATTAAAAGAACAAAAAATCAAACATTTATTAAGGATACTAATGATTACAGGGATGGGAGAGTCTACACTTATAAGAAATTCAAAAGACAATACCCCTATAGTGTTTACAACACATATAAAAGTATGGCTAGTGACAGCAGTTACACTAGGGAAGCACAGAAACCCACTAATGTAGTTACCACATCCCACTGATTCTGACCAGCCTAGTACATCCAGTGATACAAACAGAGAAACCAGATATGACCTTAGAAATCAGGGTGCACATAGAGAATCATTTAGGCAGGGGGAAGGGTGGAGGGCGAAGGGAGAACAGGGGAGGTGGGCCAGGTGGCAAACAACTAAGACACTACACACCAGGCAGAAGTCAAACGATGTAAGAGAAGAAACTATTCCCATTTTTAATCTAAGCAAAAGAACTCTGTCACCCATAGAGACCAAAGTATTGAGTCTGGGACTATCATTTCCCCCCACCCAATCAGTTAATCTGTTCAATTTGGAAGTAGATTTACAGAAATTCTTTAAGAATTTAAGATTAAAAAAACAATATGGTTCAAGTCTAGAAGTAACAAGTGATATATATAGGCAACAACTGAAGCAGAAATTGCAAGTTAAATCCAAGTATAACCCACCCATGGGGGGAAAAAAATGGGATTGAGGCTTTCTGTCAAAATACGGAAAAAGAAATCATGGCACTATTTCCTTGTACTGATGATCTTAGACCAACACATTATAACCTAACAAAAAAACAAAATTAAGCATTTAATGACCTTAAAAAGGACAAAACAATAGTCATTAAGAGTGCTGATAAAGGTGGGGGCATAGTAATACAGGACCGACAGCATTATAAAGATATGTGTTAGAAAATCAAGAGAATTAAGAACTCTTGACAGAAGACCCTACTAACAAAATCAAGACAGAAATTAACTGTCTAATAGAGGAGTATACCACTATGGGATGGATATAGTTGTGAGAGGCAGAATTGCTCTATTGTTAATATACTAGAAATCCTACATTTTACTGCATCCCAAAAATCCACAAAAACTTAACAAACCCCTCGGGGAGACCGATTATGTCTGGGGTTGGCTCTATATTTGAACCACTCTCTAAATATGTAAATTTTCATTTGCAGCCACACATAGAGCAAACCAGATTTTTCATTAAGGACACTTCTCATGTTATCAAACTTCTCATGTCATCAAACTTTTACAGTGTATTTCAGCCCAGGGAATAGCAGAGAACAGTATTCTAACAACATTTGATGTCACAGACCTATACACATCTATTCCTCATCAAGAAGGTGTTGAATGCATGGGGATTATTCTTGACAACAGAGAAAACAATAGCAAACCTAAAACAGTAATTTTACAAGAAATGGCAGACATTATTCTGAGGAAAAACTATTTTGAGTTTGATGGTCACTTTTATCAACAAAACAAATGCACTGCAATGGGGTCTACCATATCCCCAGGCAATGCTAATGCTTTTATGAGCATGTTTGAACAGAACTTGATTTATGATGCACAAAATAATCAGTATCTGGATAAAATAGTTACTTGGGTCAGATTTATTGATGACATTTTTATGATATGGTGAGGTACAACCGTGGAACTACTAGTATTCCATGAAGAATTGAATCTAAAAGATAGAATCTTGAAATTTGTAATGAATTATCATAAAGACCAGGTAGCATGTTTGGATTTACTGATTATACATTGCAATAATACAATTGAGATGCCATTATTCAAGAAACCTTCTGATCGTAACGCTTTATTACATAACAAAAGCTTTCATGAACAAAAACTTAAGTACAGTATCCCATATGCACAGCTAGCAAGAGTAAAAATAAATTGTAGCCAGGAGGAAAGCATGAAACAAGAGACACAGAACATGCTGCAGAAATTTAAAGATAAGGGTTAAAAACAGCATGTTTTGCATCAAGCTGAAACCAGAATTAGTACAAAAAGCAGGGAAGAAATAATAGCACCAAAAACTAATAAAACAGTGGCACAGCGTATTGTATTTTCAACTAAGTTTAATCACAAAATGTCAGACATCAGGAGGATTTTCAACAAACACTGGTATCTGGTCCAAACAGATAACCAACACACAGAGTCACTCCAGAACAGGCCAATAAGTGTGGCCAAAAAGGACAATAACTTACAAGACACATTAGTGCACTCTCAGTTTAAGCAACCGGAAATAGCAGGAGCTCAATTACTATTGGGTCCCCTAGCTCCAGGCATGGTTCCATGTGAGAAATGCAGTGTATGTAACCACACTTCTAAAAAGCAAATGTATGTTCAACCACACACACAACAGAAATTTGATATAAGACAGCTTATCTCATGCAATACTGATCTCATGTTATATATAGGCTAAGCCAGTAGAGAATTACGCTGCAGGTTCAAGAACACAAGGGAGATAGTAGGAATCAAGATGAAAACTTTTCAGTACCCAAACACTTCAACGATGCATCCCACAATAGCACCTCCCTTAGATTTTGGGGATTGGAAAAAATTACAGTTTCAGCTATAGGTGGGTGTCTGAGAGATGCATTGTTATTTGCTGAGATGAGATGGATTTTTCATATGCATACACTAGATAGCAATATTGGTATGAACACTGAAACCAGTTGGCATATATGCAGTTAAAATTACTCAATGAACATATGGACATTTAAGACTATTTATTTTCCATATGAAGTCAGAGGTTCACATGAAGACTTTTTAAGTCTTGTTTTTTATGTTGAAATGACCAGGTTTAAGAGTTTTCATAGCACTTCATTTTGCATCCCTTATTAAGTGTTCATGTCTGTATCATGTACTCCATTATGACAGAGTTGATCTAAAACATGCTTATGAGATTCAGAGACTGTTCTAAAAACTATTCCCAACAGTTCAGAACTTCAGTGGCAGAATCTGGTGGGACAGAGCGGCACCAATGGAGACCTCATCATATCATTTATAGATACAGATCCTTTTGACCTTTCATGTATGACTATATCTATACATATATTTCCTTTGGTCACTTTTTTGTGATCTTGTGACCTCCCATTAAGGCATCCCTAACAAACTCCGTGGTGTTAACAAGTACACAAATATCAAGAATTGCTTAGTGCTTAGTGAAAATAGGCAATTTTTAATAAGCACACTTGTTTACCTTGTATGTGACCTTTTGACCTCCCACTGTAATTAGAGAATATGAGGCAGTGCTAAATAGACTTATTGGTAGAAATATATGCATGAGTATTAGGAATTACTTGGTTCATTCTAAGAAAACAAGGTAATAACTATTAAAAGACATACGGTCACTTTGTGTGACCTTTTTGACATCCCACTGAGGAATAAGGAGGATAATAAGTTTATATATTTTCATATATCACATCACAGAAACGTGCTTTTTAGAAGACATAAGCAAATTATAATCCAGTACATATTTTGTTATGGGCGACCTTTTTACCACCCCTTTCTGCAATCGAAAATATATTCATGCACACTACTAAATGTTTGGGGAGTAGTTCACGCGTAGTGCCTTCTGTATAAATATAATGTTTAAACATGTCAAAACCTATTTACCATCTATTAGAAATGGCAAAAACTTATCATCTTTAGTGACCTTATGACCTCCCTTTGAGGGACCATCAACACACTTATTAGCATCATTAGCATTTAGCTACATCAGGTTTTTTTTAAATCCTTGAACCTATAGACACTTAGCTCTTTTTTTCAGTAACATAAGAACTATTATATTTTGAAGAGTAGTAAATAAGATCTATTGGTCTTCTTTTGTTTCCTCAGTTTGACCTCCTGACCTCCCGCCATATAAAATAGAAATAGCACTAGCTGTCAACGTTGGGATAGATTTAAACTTTTATTTTTTGTCTTCCTTTAAGATAAATTAATACATTGTCATGGTCATGTATTCTATATGTAGTCTATAGCTTCTTTTTAAAGGTCTGTGACTTGTTAAGGGCTTATTTAAGCACCTCTACTTTGTTTATTCTTTTTCCCATTATAGATTTAGTTTTGAGTGGTGATTAGTTTTCTTTATTGTAAACAAAGTTTTCTCCTTATGTGTATATATATATTATCGCTAGAATTATCAGTCATTATAAATGGAGAATTTGGAATAGTTAGAATGCTAGGAACAAACTGCTCTAATCCAATATGTGCCTGTCTTGCAAAACTGGATCTCTGTCTCTGGCAGTCTGCCCACACATGCTTAGTAAAGCGACTTTGACATCATCAGTCCTCGACGTCCTATCATTAGAAACAGCAAGACAGGCACAAGAGGTTGTGGAAGCACTTCTTGCCTGGTAACAGAACCATTCAGCCATTTTCTTCGGCATTTGAACTGATCTCCTTTCAGGATTTCAATGAATTTGGACCTTGTAAGTACTTCTTTATATAGAAATTTGAAACCTTTTTGAAACATTGCATGGAATTTTGAAAACGAACCCTAAAACATAACTTCATTGTTATAAATTTGCAGAATCTAAGATATGTGAGACAGTTTGTGAGCCATACCAGGTAGGACACTGCTTCAGTTAAACAGTGGCACAAGTATTATATACTGTGGAAAATGATGGATTATAACAGTGCTTGCTTCTATGGTGTATATCTTCATGTCATTGTAGATGTATCTCAGAAAATGAAATTTATATCACAAATGCTGGCACAATAGTTGAAAGAACTCTTATGAGCCTTTATAAATATTGTACAGCTTAGTGAGGTAAGACAACTAGTACCAAAAAAATGTTTTGTATGTTTAGCTTTTAAAGCAATTAAATGACAACTAAATGTTATGTGGTATTTTAACAGATATAAACAAGAATATTGAAGAGAATTAAGAATATATACATAGAAACATAGAATTTGATGGCAGATAAGGACCGCTTGGCCCACTCAATCTGCCCATTTCCCTACCTAATGGATAAGCTGCAGATCCTAGTTAACCAGCAGCCTACTTCTTTCTACCCCCACAACCTAGAATTGCCTTATGGCTGTCCCATGCATGCTTGAATTCAACCACTGTTTTTGACTCCACAACCTCCTCCGGAAGGCCGTTCCATGCATCCACAACCCTCTCTGTGAAAAAATACTTCCTTAAATTACCTTTGAGCCGCCCTTCTTCTATCTTCAAATTGTGCCCCCTTGTTCTTGCACATCTCTTTTTTTGAAAGATGCTACCATCTTGGACTTTGTTGATTCCCTTGAGGTACTCGAAAGTTTCCATCATGTCCCCTCTCTCCCTCCTTTCCTCGAGGCTATACATATTAAGCTCCTTAAGTCTCTCTTCATATGTCTTCCGGTGCAGACTCTGCACCATTTTAGTTGCCCTCTTCTGGACAGCTTCCATCTTGTCTATGTCCTTGCGGAGACTGGGTCTCCAGAACTACACACAGTACTCCAGATGGGGTCTCACCAGCTGTCTGTACAGTGGGATAACAACTTCCTGTTTTCTACTGGTGATGCCTCCCTATGCATCCCAGTATTCCCCCAGCCCTTCTTACTGCCCTCACATTTCTTGCCCACCTTTAAGTCATCTGATATGACTACCCCCAGGTCCCTTTCCATTTTGTTGTTGTTAGTATCCCCCGTTGTGTACTCTTCCCCTGTGTTTTTGTTTCCCAGGTGCATTACCTTGCACTTCTATGCATTAAATCTAAGCTGCCATACATTTGACCATTCCTCTAACTTTGCCAAGTCCCTTTTCATCCTTTCCACCCCACCTTGTGCATCAACTCTGTTGCAGATCTTTGTGTCATCTGCAAATAGACATACTTTTCCTTCCAGTCCCTCTGCAATGTCACTTACAAAGACATTGAAGAGGACCAGTCCTAATACTGAACCCTGCGGCACCCTACTAGTAACCCCCCTTTCTTCAGAGTGGACTCCATTTACTATTACTCTCTGTGTCCTATTCTCCAGCCAATTCTTTACCCAGGATATCATCTTGGGACCCACTCCCAAGCTGACTAACTTGTATATTAATCTTTTGTGTGGGACTGAGTCAAATGCCTTGCTTAAGTCTAGGTATGCCATGTCCACAGCCCCTCCCTGATCTACTACTTTGGTCACCCAGTCAAAGAAATCTATCAGATTTGTCTGGCATGACCTTCCCACTGTGAATCCATGCTGCCTTGGATCCTGTGCCTCTCTGGCCTCTGGGTACTCGACAATTCTTTCCTTCAGAAGTGATTCCATCATTTTCCCTATCACTGAGGTTAAACTAACAGGTCTGTAGTTTCCTGCTTCTGCCCTGCTCCCACTTTTGTGAAGAGGAATCACATCTGCCCTCCTCCAGTCCTCAGGTACTACCCCATCCTCCCATGATTTGTTAAAGAGGGTAGTCAGTGGTGTCACTAGTTCTACCCTTAGTTCTTTTAGAATTCTGGGATGAATCCCATCAGGCCCTATTGCTTTGTCCACCTTCAGTTTTAAGAGTTCTTTCAGAACCCTTTCTTCTGTAAATGGGCTGGTATCAACTTCTGTATCCAGAGTGTTTCTATTGCTTGTTTTAGGTGCCTCCCCCTCTTCATTTGTAAATACTGAGCAAAAATATTTGTTTAGTATCTCGCCTTTTCACATAGTTCAAGAGGTTTTTATTATTATTGCATATTTCTAGCACTGAACTAGAAAAAATTACATGTTCACAATCATATCAGAAAGATTCATCAGAATTGTCATGACAAAAATGATAATACCCCATGAACAAGCCCCTGATAGGGGTGAAATGTAGAGATAAAGAATAAATAAGATATTGGAACTAGCTAGAAGAATTTTTGGTGTTATTTCAAAAGGGCCCCCACCCCCATTTCGTGTACATGTCGATAGAGCCTCAGAGGGGCTGAAGATGTTCTATGAAGAACATTGCTCCATTTCTCATCATACTTTAAGTGTTGTTTATATGTATAGATCTACTCGAGGACAATACATATTCTGGTGGATGTTGGTTCTTTTGTTGTTAAACAAAATATTTGTTAAAATAATATTAACTTGAGTTTATGTAAAGGGTAGGGTCCATGACCTCCCTACTGCTACAGTCCCAACTGCTACTGTGTACATGTTGATAGAGCCTAAGGGGGGTTGAAAACATTTTATGAAGAACATTGCTCCATTTCCCACCATACTTTAAGTTTTGCTTACAGAATGCACATCAGAACTTTAGACCAGAAGCTTTCTCTTTATGCTATCATCCCTTCCCCCTCCCCAGTTTAATGGCATGCCCTTTAGTTCTGCTTGCACTAGTCAGTTAAAACATCTTTGAGAACTCTGACAGAGAGTTTATCCCTTTTAGTATTAACATAAAAAAAAATATGTCCCATCTCAACATTCTCTTTTTTGGGCTAAATAATTTAATTGCAGTATGTCCAAACTCTTTTTATAGGTCTTGCCTAGTAACCCACTGTTCTGTTGGTGGTGGTGTGCTGAACCCTCTCTATCTCCTCAATATCCTTTCTGTACTGTGGTGACTAAAATTGGATTGTGGATTGTGTCCAGATATGGTTGAACTGAGACCTTGCACAGGGAGAGAATCATCTCTTTTGACCTGCACCTTAAATGTTTCTAATGCATCCCACATTGTACTTTGCTTTCTTGACTGTGGCAGTTCACTGTCATCTTATAGACCACAGTAAACCTTAAATTATTTTACAGTACTTGGTTGTTCTGTTACCAGAGCCAGTACCAGTACTGGAACTGATACTAGGGTTCTTACAATAAAATAGTATTACTCAGTTTTACAGGTATTCTGTAGAACAGACCTGGAATGTACTGGCATAGTTCAAGAGCTTTTTATTATTATCTCATATTTCTAGCACTGAACTAGAAAAAATTACATGTTCACAATCATATCAGAAAGATTCATCAGAATTGTCATGACAAAAATGATTTTTTGCTTTACCTAGTAAAACAATAAGCAAATAGTTATTTTCTTTGCCCAGTGATCCTTTAGTTTAAAGTAAAGACTTGTAAGCTGAGATACAAGAAAACTTAACTAAGCTGATGTAGGTATATATATATATATATACAGTATATATATATATTTATAAAATGGGTAGGAAATTGTTGTTGCTCCATTGGATCCTGAGCATCACATGACCGTGTAATATCAGAGCGTGACCGCACACCTCAGAGTGGTATATCTATTATATATATATATATATATATATATATATATATATATATATACACACACACACACAGCAGTTATATACATGTTCATACACACCCACATTGTATGTTTGCCTTACTAGCAGTGTTTATATTGAAATGCAGTTTTTCTATTATATAGCAGTTATGCTAAACTATTCTATACACACAAGATATGATGCAGCAATCCCCTAAACAGTTTCTAACAGTGACCTGTAGTCTCAGCTACTCAAATTTTCCATCTGAGCTTTGTCACTGCTAGAAGCAAAGAGCTTAATCAGTTTCTTACCACTTTGTGACCTTGTCTGCAATCTGCAGCCACAGCTCACTAAGACAACCAGCAGTTGTTTCCAAAGAGCCTGCTTGGAGTGTCTTCTCCACTTACCAAAAGTCTGTGATTTTTTTTACTTTTTTGTCCCAGGGATTTGCAGAAAGAAGTATGAAAAGGGGAACCAGAAACCTACCTGTGATGCTGCTAAGGGGCACATCATCTCTAGCAGCTACCACACACTACCATTTTCTCCCTTTTTGGTCAGGGGAGACATTATTTTACCACTTTGTTTTTAGTAGCTGCTTCATGAGATGCCTTTTGGGAGCTCTGCTATACTAAATGCTTTTTATAAATGTTTTGCAGATACTTTTTTTTTTAATGTTCCAATTGGCAGACTCAGCTGACCTTTTAGCCTGTCTGCATTTATAACCAAAATTCAGAGTGCTTCAGCCTTGTTAATTTTAAGGGACCTTTTTGACTAGTTTTTCCTTGGTATGCTGTGGCCTGGCTGGTACAAGCCCTTGTGAAAACTAGCCTGGTATAATTTCCCCCTCTTGTTGCCTTCTGGCTTTGTGGACACAGAAACCACAATGCTCAAAGATAGATGTTAATTTAAGACTGTGATTAACCTGTATGCGTCTTTTGAGGGCATAGTTATTATGCCATTTTGTTTTAACCCATCAAAAATATAAGTTACATTTTACAAAACTAGAATATGTAAGTGTTCAACCATAGAAAGGAGTGTAATATTGCCAAGCTAGTGACCTTACACCCTAGAACTGAAAGGTAGGTGTTTGTATGGGGGGTCTAACTGTATAAAAGTAATGGCATCAAAATTGCCTCAAAAGGTATTGTCCAGTTTAAGGTTAAAAAATTTTGGGAGAGTAGCTCTGTGGTTCCTCATTCTCTGTGGTTACAAGGAAGACTTTAGCTGTGAGGATGGTGTTGGTGATATAAATGGAGGAGGGTTGGCAGTCTGGTTTGTCTAGATTGCAGATTCAAAATTGTGTGCCTTCCCTGGTAAAGAACATCAAACTTCAGTGCAAATAGTAATGCAGTAACAACCAATATGACCCACAGCCATGCCCATAGACTTCCTAAACAAGGTATAAGGTTGCCTATATAGGATGGTATCTTGTAGAAAGCATTCCATATGGTTTCAGGTAAAATAGAAGTGTTTGGGTCATGTGAGATTGTGCTGACTGAAGTTATGTAAAACCTGCATTAAGTTCTGCTGGTACAGGTTTTAGAAGTAGAAAATCTTTAAGACCATCATGAACCTTAATAAAATGTAAGAATGAGACTGCTGGGGACATGGTGTATGCCTTTAAGGGTCCTTGGAAAAAGTCAAAATTACAGGCAGTGAGGAAGGTTGAGGTTATGAGAAATACAGGTGTTGGGGATTTCAGAGTCAAACTACATATAGTAAGAACCATTTGCAATGGGGAAATTACATTAAATTAAAAATTAATGTTGTGCATGACAGTAAGAGAATAGTACACTGATAGTATATCAGTACATTCACCAATACATCTAAATGGTCAATTTTATACCCTCAATAACTGATCATGGATTTAAGAAAATGTTTGTGCAGAGCTTTGTGCTAGATCCAGAAACACTTATGCAACTCAATCAGAAATGCTAAAACAACTCATTAGAGGAACAGTTTAATATGACTTGTACGGTATACAAAAATGGAAAAGTTATGCAGCAAAGTGGAAAACCCTAAAATAATTTGAACTGCACTAACCTTAGTTTCTCATATTGCTGTTGGTGGTTCTAGCAGCAAGGTATGTCTTCAAATGACGAGTAGATCTTCACCTGGGGACCTGTTCATATAAGTGATGATTTGTGTGTGTGGGGAGGTGCATGTGGGATGGTGGGTCCTCAGTAGGAGGTCAGGGGGGAGATTGGATCATTGAGGGACCATTTTCTTTCTTATAAGTTTAAAAAGAAAATGCAAAAACATTGAGGGACTGTTTTCTTTATTTCAGAGAGGATGGTGACAGGTGATCGGAGAGTGAAGGGTGCTACTAGACACCAGGGAAAGAGAAAAAAGTAATGGGGATGGTGATTGGAAGGTGGAGGGGTGCCCCTAGATACCAGAGAAATAAAAAGTATTAATAGGAATTGCAATTGTAGGGTGGGGGGTACCAATAGATACCAGGGAAATACAAATTGTTAATGGGGATGGGAATCAGAGGGTGAGTGATGCCACTAGACATCAGGGAAATATCTATAATTAGCTGGGATGGTGATCAGAGAGAGGGGAGTGCCAGTAGATACCAGGGCAATACAAGTTACTAATGGAGACAGTGATCAGTGGGAGGAGGGTGCCACTAGACACCAGGGAAATGTATATTTTTGTTTGGACTCAGTATATCAATTTTCACAGGAATGCAAATATCATATGAGAATTTTCATACTGAGTGCAAACGAAAAAAGGAGAAGAGTCATGAAAAAGATTTAAAATGTAGCACAAGACACATTTAGGTGTCATTTTTCCAACAGTTAAGAGCAGAATTCACCTAATGGGGTCCCGATTAACCATTTTTGCAGCTTTTGATTTTTTTTAAGAAAAAAATGGAAACAAGATGGCAGCAAATGAAAAAAGGATTGGTTCATATGAAAAGGAGTCCTTTTTAATTTCATACAGCTATCTTGAAGTGCTTACTGAGCATGCTCAGAACCAAACATTTAAAATGTAATAACGGAGTGGATTAATATTTTTTCACCAAACCAGCAAAAGGCACATCCGTGGGCTAGCCCCTTTCTACCCTGAACATTTCAGACCAAAATTCCAAACCGTCTGGGTGCTAGACAAGATAAAAACATATAAAAAAAAAACAGCAAACAAAAAATCACTTTTTGAACTATCCAGATCTTGGAATCTGTATGTCTGATTGGAACAAAACTGGGCACACCCAGAGATCTTCCTCATGAGACTGCACATGTAAGCGTTCATGTAAATCCACAGAATGGTTATGAAGTTCTTAAAGTGCAAAAACTGGTGTTTAACATTAAACTGCCTACTCAATTCTAAATCTCTCTCTTCTCTCTCTCTCTCTCTCTCTCTCTCTCTCTCTCTCTCTCTCTATATATATATATATATATATTTAATGCGTGTGTATATATAGCTAGCTAGCTATCTATCTATCTACTATATGTCTATCTATATACATATATTAATTGCAAAAAAACTTCATTAATGCCTCAGTTAGGGTTCATGTTAAAGTAATAAAAGTATGGAATTGAGGTGTTAGGGTTCCTAACCCTAACACCCAACACCAACCTCCCCCCACAACCATGTGTAAGGAAGCTAAGAGGCTACAGCATAGGAGAATGTGGTGAGTGTTAGGGTCCAAGGCACACCCTGTCACCTGTTTCTGTGTGTAGGGTGGGGGTGGGGTGGTAAGGTTGGTTGTGAGGGGAGAGTAGTGTGGGGTGCTAGGTTTGAGAACCCTAACACATCATTTGGTTACCTTTGTTGCTTTAATATAAACCCTAACTGATGCATTAACAAAGTTCTTTGCAATGAATTTCCTTACTTTTTGAAACAGTGTAATCTTATCCGTATGTGTTCGTAGGAGCACAGTGTACTCTGGGCCCTGGAATCCCATCAGTTTATAGTGTATTGTGGGACCACAGGGCCATGCATGCATATTGTAATTGTCCCTGAGTTTCATGTGGGAGTGCAGGGCTCTCCTGTCTAACCATAAGTGTAGAGACATTGTAATTAGCCCTCACCTCCCTGTGAGAGTGCAGAGCACTCCCATCACTCCATAATTGTATCCATTTGTGGTCCTCCACTCTCATGTGCCAATCAATCAATCAGTCAATCACTTTATTTAACCGGGCATAAACACCATTGAGCAAGTTCATTTTGAAGGTGGTCCTGGGCCTTAATACAATACAGTACACTTCATAAGATTACAATTACGGTGGAGACCTCATACCTAAATGATAAAAAATAAGGAGGTATTAAGGAATAGGGTAGAAACTGGTGTGAAGAGTAGGCAGCCAAAAGGGAGGCCAGAATAGGTAAAGGTAGAGAATAGGCAGGGCCATCTTGGATTAAGGGAACTAGGCTTGTAGGTCCTAGGTTTCTGTTGTTAGGAATGTGGGGTGGATGAGATACTTAGGTGTAGGATTTGAGAGTGGCACCCGGGGCTTAAGGGTCATCGGCGTCTGAAACAGTTGCATGATTCCTTCAGATAATCCATTAATAGAGTTTTGAATGTGAAAATGCTTGGAAGTGAGGATAATTTTAATGAGTCTTGCATAGTGTTCCAATGTGATGGAAGTGAGAAGCTGATTGCTGCTGAGCAAGGGTAGTTTTCACTCTAGGAATCTGGAAGCAGATTAAGGAGAAGCGTCTCAGACCATAGGAACCTTTAGCCCATTTGAAGATGTTCGAGATGTATGCAAGGAGGTTATCAGATAATGCTCTAAAAAAACAGAGGAGAGCATTCCTTTTTCTTCTAGTTGAGAGTGATGTCCATCCCGAAACCTGGTATAGATGACAGCGATGTGTACTACGGGGTAGATTTAAGATAAATCTTAAAGCCTGGTGGTAAAGGGTGTCCAGTTTGTTTAGCATCGTTGATGAGCAATGACTGTAAATGAAGTCAGCGTAGTCCAGTATAGGTAGGAATGTAGTTTGTACTAGTCTCATTCTGGCTTCTAACATGAGTAGGTGTTTAATATGATAGAATAAACCTAATTGCTGTCTTAGTTTCTTCAAGGTTTCATTTAAGTGGTACAGAATGTTGAGCTTGTTATCTAGCCAGAACCCTAGGTATTTAAATGTATCGACTACTTCAAGGGGTTCATCTAAGAGTGTTCAGATCTGTGTGATATGTGGACATCCGGAAGTAGACTTTGGTGAGAGAATCATTGCTTTAGTCTTTTTGGCTTTGAGGAGGAGCTTATGAGTGAGAAGGTTGTATTGGAGGGTAACAAGGTTTTTCTGTAGGTACTTATGGGCCAGATCCAAGGATGAATTTGTGGTATAGAGTACAGTATCATCTGCGAATAAGTGCACATTTGCTGTGCCCAGCTGCGAGTCCAGATTATTGATGTATATTGCAAAGTGGATAGGGCCCAGGATGAAGCCTTGTGGGACTCCTCATAACAAGGATTTTTGTGGTGACAGATCTTCTATGGCTTTGACGTGTTGTAACCTATTGGTTAGGTAGCTGGTGAACCATTTAATGGCAGAACTATCAAGTCCGATGTTACTCAGTGCAGTAAGCAAGATGCTATGATCCACAGTATTGAAGGCCTTACTTAGATCAAGGAAGAGGGCAAATACATGCTTCTTAGAGTCCAAGGCCATTTGCCAGTCTGTTGTTACTTTGGCAAGAGCTGTTACTGTGCTGTGTTTGGCTCTGAAGCTGGACTGAGCCTGGTTTAGCAACTTTTGTGAATCCAAATGTTCTGTAAGTTGGATGTTGACAATTTTTTCAAGTAATTTAGAGAGGACGGATAGTATAGAAATAGGCCGGTAATTGTTCAGATCACTCAGATCCCCAGTCTTGAATAATGGTATGATGTGGGCAGTTTACCACAAGACAGATAGCTCACCTTGAATCAGAGAGGTGTTGAATAAGTGTGTAATGGGGGCAGTCAGAAAGGTATGGACAAGTTTTAGGAAGAAAGGTTCAATATTATCTGCACCCACACTCTTTTTTGTATCCAGAGAAAGGAGGAGGTCCTCCACTTGTTTGAACGTAATTGTGAGGAAGCTGAAGGGGGTGGGATGTGGTTGGTTATGGTTGCAATTATCAGTGAAGCCAACAGTGTAGTCTCTTGCTGGGCCAAGTTTGCTGATAGGTGAGGTGTCAAAGGCAAGCCCTGCAGTGGCAAAGTGATCATTAAGCTTCTCTAGTATATCAGCTTTGTCCGTATAGGTGGTACTATCAGACACAATTTTGTTTGGAAGGGGTGTTGCAGTGAACTGACCTTCGACTTCTTTGAGGATGTTCCAAAATTTGGCAGAGTTGTTTTTATTGTCTTCTAGTTCTTTTTGGAAGTACCTAGCTTTTTCTGACCTAATTAGCTTGGTACAAGCATTCCTAGTGGTACGGAATGCTAACCAATCAGCCTTCAGATGGGATTTCCTCACTTTTTTCCACCAGTAGTCCCTATCCCCAAGTGCTTTCTTCAGGATGAGAGAGAACCAGCTAGGAGTTTTATTTTTTGATTTGATCAGTCTTAGTGGGGCGTGTTTGTCTATTAGCCCCAGTAAGAGGCTGTGAAAGATGAAAGATGCTATAAGTGTACATACATTGTAAGTAACCATCATCTCCCTGTGCAAGTGCAGGGTCCTTCTGGCCCTGTGCTTCTATCTACCCATAAGTCTAGAGATATTCTAATTAACCCTCATCTCCCTGTGGGAGCACAGGACCCACGCTCCCATTACTGCATAATGTTATCCATATGAGTGAGTGCAGCACCCTCTGGGCCCTGAGCTCCCATCTATCCAGAAGTGTAGAGACATTGTAATTAACCATCATCACCATTACTGCATAATGGATGACCCTGCACTCCCATTATTGCATAATGGTATCCATAATGTGGGAATGCAGGACCAAGAGGGCCCTGTACTCCCATCTATCCATAAGTGTAGAGACATAGTGCAGGACTGCAGATATTCCAAGTAACCCTTGTGCTGCAAATGGCACAGTATCACAGTAACCATATGAACACTGGAAAAAAATCTACTGCAGTTGTAATCAAGGCCTGGCAACATGCATACTTGCTTAGTACACCTAAAGTGTGCTAAGCAGTATTCAGCAAAAAATCTGTATCTCGAAGTGTTTTCGAGATATAGGAGCCGAAAGGTACTGCGACCACCACAGTGTTATACTATGGGACATTTCTAAACTTCAAAATGTTGTAACTATGGAACTGATGTAAATTTTATCATCAAACCAGCAAAAGATACATCTATGGGGCATGCCCTTTCTACCCTTCAAACTTCAGCCTAAAAGTCCTAACTATTTATTTGCAGTAAAGTGACAAAAAAACAGAAATATTTTGAAAGTAGTGCCCCAAATTGCAACACTACTTTTGCAAAAGTGTCACAGTTTGTGGCATACTGCTGGTCTTTTATGAAACAGTGTCTCAATTTGCAACACTTTTGCAAAGTAGTGTTGCAGCTTGCGTAAGTGTTGCAAAACTAGTGTCTCGGATTTGTGACATCACAATGGCTCAATTAAAATAAACATATTTCTGGAGCTGGCCTGCTGGTGCAGCTGCATTGTATCCATCTGTGACACTGACTTCCTGGGTTTGGGAATGGACCTGGGAAGTCAGAGGGCTGGACGGGGGTATAAAGATTAAGCATCCAAAGGACAGCTCTCCTTCTCCAGGGGGAAGGGAGCTGTGTACCTAGTACAAGTTGGACCCCTAGCTGAGGCTGGGGACCTCATGGTGACAGGCACCTAGACTTCTTAGGAGGCATGTCAGATGTTGCTGTCATTGCATGCCAATCAGCCTTCAGGTAGCACTATAGAAAAATATTGCAGACGCCATTCACAATGATCGCTCCCTGACCCCAATCGCTGCCAGAGCACTCTAGGTAAGCTGACCAATCCTGTCTCCAGTGTCTCTGACCCACCTCACACCTCATCCTGGGGGGCAAGACAGGGAGGTGTTGTTGGTGGGTGCCCCTACCAGTAACCTTCTCCCTCCGCCATGTAGGTTTGGGTCAGATGTGGTGGCCCCACCCTGGGTGGAAATCCAGGAGGTACCACTTTGGAGGCAAGTCTGTGGGGGTGAGGAGGGGGTCTGGGGAGGACAGGGCTGAGCTTTCAGGTGGTATGCAGTATAAAGCATACTAAATAAAAAAAAAACATATTTCTGGGCATCTTATCAAAAAATTGATGCCAGCATCGTGCTTCTTGGACCCTGATTAGGTATACACAACCATTGGTGTTTACCAAGGGGTATTATTTTTGAATTATAATGTTTTATTCACATCACTAACAGAAAACAAGATTGCAGAACCACAAAAGAACTGACCCCATTTGCAAAAGAAAAAGTTATTTCGCGAAAGAGAAATGGCTCTTTTTGCATGGGACAGAAAATTTTTCCCATAGGAAATAATGAGAAACTTGACATTTTAATAATTTTTTCTTTTAATTTACCTATTTTATACCTGTCGCTTCTTCCTGCCAACTTGGCGATGAGGACTAATAGGTATTTTGCAAGTTTTCTCCTCTTGCCCCCTCCGAGGCTCAGGCACATGGTTATGCAAGTGAGTGGAGGCATGCACACACTCTGTGGCACCAGCTCAGCCCCGTCAACCTCCTGTTAACTTTTTGCTGCCCCCTCTCTGCCTATGCTACCCACCGGACCTCCACCTGGTGGGAGCAGAACTATGAGGGGTGCCAACCCACACTCACCACCCTTGGAAGAGGAGAGATGCCTATCGCCATGCTTGATCCTGCAACACCCTCCACCCACGCTTGCACCCTGATGACCTGAGGTAATTCCCAAACCTGGGTCTCTAGCATGGCATAAGGTGTAGCATCCAGCACCTCAACCCTTTGTGCTACTGGGATGGCTAATTTCTATAAATTTTGAAAGGGTTAATATTTTTTCACCAATCCTCCGAAAGGCACATCTGTGACCCAGATCCCATAGGCACGAGGTCACAATGCTGAAGTGAAAACAGCACAGCAAAACAATACCACAGTCAAAAGAGCACATGTAAATAACAGAGTCAGTGAAAACACTGACCAAATCAATTGCAAGGCAGCCCAAATAAACAAATGGGAAACATTCCAATTTCTTTGTTTCTTGCAGGGTGCTTAGCCACACATACCCCTGAAATGGGGGCTTCACCCCCACGCCCCCAAAACTAAATTAACCAACTCTGAGGGGACTGAGGACTGAGGGGATAAGGGGAAACTTGGGGGGGGGACTTACATTTTTACCAAAAACAAACAAACATGTCTAGAGATGGGGAAGTAAACTCCAATTCCCAGGTTTACACTACACCGGGAGCTTGTGCCTTAGCCACTACACCACAGGAGCAGCTTAACCAGGCACAGCACATACGGATTCTTCAGCCCTTTCTTCAGGTCACAGTGAGTGACAGGGGTAGTGGTAATTTCCTACCACTATTATACCTCTGTTGCTCTAATTCATTCCACATTTTAGACCATGTGGTTATTCCTGCAGTTTTAGCAGCTCTATATTGACCCAGTACTGACCCCATATACCCAGAACATTTTGGACCGAAGCTCCAAGCAGTTTTGGAGAAACAGTGTGACAAAGAAATTGACAAAAAAGTGTGATTTTTCAAATTTTTGTCGAAATTCTGTAGCTCCGTAACCATGTGAACAAAATGTGCCAGATCCAGAGATCTATGGTTCCAGACAGTGTTTGCAAAATGTCAGGCAAATTGGTCAAACAGTTGCAAAGTTATTAAAGTGCAAAACTTTGGGTTTAACATAGTCGTGACAGTTGAACCCTAACTATATTGGAACTACCATGCCACTATAATAGATACCATATGTATATGTGTTTCAGCTTTCAGGTTCTTTAATTCGAAGGGGATTGAGTTATAGGAACATTTCGTCAACATTTAATTTTATTTCTTTCCATTTAATTTTAAAATAATTTATCCAAATGTTACTTAGTCTGAAACACTTAAACTACTATTTCACATTCTTATATATGCTATATTTCACATTTCTAGCTTTAAAAGGGACCAAATAATAAGTAGCTTAACTTTCATAATTTTTCTAATTAAATTTTGAAAGTGTGTAAATTGCAAAATAATAAACCACTGCAGCTTTAAAACTAGATATCATAATGACATTAAATATGCAAGGTTCATAGACCATAAAATGAGACTCTGTGTGTGTCAGTTTCATTGCCTCTTTCATAAAGTTACAAGTGGCTAAAAATCATAAAATAACATCAGTACTTAAAGTTGAGTTCCATGAGTCTTTTTAAAAACTGTGGAATTTCATGATAATTATGTGGCAGCAATATAAATGAACAATTTCCAGCCATTCAACTGACCTTTCATACAGCAGAAAGGAAAAGGCTTCAGTGTGAGAGAGATAGAGAAATAGAGAGTAGTAATATGGTTAGATGATTCATGTGGACTCCTGTGTAAAAGCAGGACAGACGGGGGAGCACTGCAAGCTCCTTAAGCAAATACAGGTAAGATCATTTGCCTGCATGTCATGCAAGACAAATGAGTGTGAGCCATAGCTAAGTACAGCATGTGGAGGATTAAAGTGGGGGAAGTATGAAAATTGACAATTTGTGTAGTTTCACGGTGCAAATTTAGGCAATTTGCCGACAAACATAAAACATGTTTTGCAGTTGTTACAATACATACAATTCCTCCCTTCATCCACTATGGTATAGCTCCACCCCCTCCCACATGCCAAGCACTTTTAAATATCAATCCTTCAGCCACTTGCTAGCATCCTTCTCTCACCCTCTGCCCTGGTGTATATATATATATATATATATATATGAGGGATACATGATGGGTAGGAGTGTGATATGCATAAATATACTCACTCCTGTAGAGTGAGCTATGGATACTCACAAGTGCCAAAGGCCCAAGTGACAGTATCCATGGCTCACAATGCAGGAGTGAGTATATTATGCATATCACATGATCTGCACATCATGTGTGTGGTTAATACAATGGAGGGAACTTCCAAAGTACAGTTATATTTTCCTGTGTGTTCTTTGGTAACCAGGTATGTTTTTAGCGATTATTTGTTCAGAGTCACACAGTGTGAATGTGGAAATTGTAAGAATCAAACCTAGGTCTGGTATGCTAGATTTATCAAGCTTAGCTAAGGCTCATGACTCTAACCTCTATGCTATACTGAGAGCACTGTTTGATTGTGTTCTGTGTGTAAGTGTTTCTGAATGAGCTGGGAATGTTACCCACATTATAAGAAACAGGTGAATGTGTTTGGCAATGCTAATTAAATTAATTTCAGCAAGCAGTGAGGAACAGCTACTGTGAGGCATTGTGATTTAGATTCCAGGTTTTCTTGAACTGAACTTAAAATAGTAATGGGGTGGGAGTTTTACAAACTCTGTGGAAAACAGGTAAATGTTCTTTGCAATGTTAAGTGAGTTACTTGCAAGTAGCAGTGAGAAACAGAAAGTGTGAGGCACTGTTATTTAGAATGCAGGATTTTTTGAAAATGTAGTAATGGGTTTGGAGTTTTACAATACTGTGGAACACAGCTGAATGTCCTTTGAATGTGAATTGAGTTACTTGCAAGTAGCAGTGAGAAACAGATTTGTAAAGAAGTTCAATTTAGTATGCAGGCTGGAGTGAGTGAGTGAGTCAGAGTGTGATAAGCAGAAAGTATTTTAACTCCAGTGATGTCATCACCAGATATCTCACTCTGGTGGAAATAACATGTTTTATTATCACTGTGGAGCTCTCATCCCCATTGTGTGTGTGTATATGTGTGTATATATATATATATATATATATATTAGTTTGGGTTAAGTAGGGTGTTCAATGATAAACCCCTGACTTTGCACCTTACTAACATGGGTGGCATTCATTGGAATAGCCCACAAATTTGAATTTTCTGTTGATGATGTGCCATGTTGTTGAAACGTGGAAAGTTTCATGACAGCATGTTGTGTGGTTTCCAATATTTGGATACTCCTGAGTTTGTAAAAGGGTCACATTTTCCACTATACTTAACATGTTTTTTTTTTGTTTGTTTTTTTGTTTGTTTGGGGTTTTTGTTTGCTCTCATGTACAGGTTACATAGTACTGAGTTTCTGCACAAAACTTCCAAGGTAGAGGTGGCCCATGCCAAGGTAGTGCCTTTTTTAAGTTTTTGTGAAAAAATATTAAATGGTTGCAGTTATAATGATTTACAATTTGGTTTTGGATAGATGTCTGGTACAAACCGAAAATTTGTGGCTTGTGACACAGTTTTTCGTTCACATCAGTTATGTATCACACACAAAAAATGGGCATCATCAACCATTTTTTTTGGTTTGTGATGGCTGCCATCTTATGTCTTCCTTTTGGCTACCACAAAAATATTAAAACACATATAAGTGGACACTTTGAGAAAAGCAAAACCAAAAACATGACTCTAACGAAATGGGACCTCCGAAAGAAGATTCTGATGACTGCTTTTTTTTTCTCAAAACATGCAAGAAATAGTATTTTTGGAATTTTGGATTATCCTTAACTGGTTTTTGGTTCACAAACCAAAAATTGTGGAGTAAACCAAACATTTTAATTCACAAACCAAACATTTGGTGCAAACCAGATTTGGTTTGTGATGGCTGCCATCTTGTTCGTTCCTTTTGTTTACTACAAAAATATGAAAACACATATGAATGAACACTTTGACAAAAACATGAATCTTACCAAATGGGACCTCCTAAGGAAGATTCTGATATTTGTTTGTTGTTTTATAAATTTATCGGACATAGTATTTTCAGACTTTGGGATTGCCTTGTTTGATTTTTGTTTCACAATCCAAACATTGTCCCAGATTCCCCCCTTTCCTTCCACAAAAGACAGACAACTGGGTGTTGTTGTTCACAGATTGGCAATTAATTTATTATATTTCACATTTATATTTACAAATACCATCACCATTTTCCATTATTTCTTTTCCACAATTATTTATTTACTTTGCATTAAAGTATCAATCTCTGATCACCCCTCCTCCTTCTTCCTCTTCTTCTAGTCCTCTCCAGGTGAAAACCTGGGCACCTTCTTCTCCTTTTTCTTGTAGGTAATGGTGAAAACCGAGACCACATTTATCTCCTTCTGTTGCTTCTTCTTCTCCTCGTAATCCTTTATCATTCCCCCCCCTCCTTCCTTCCTTCCCCCCTGCTGCCATCCACCTCTGGCAGTCCACCAATGTCCGACTGGACACCTACTGCCATCCACATCTGGCAGGCCATACTACACCCCTCTTCAAAACTCATCTTTCCCTTCTCCTTTTGAAGGGTGGGTGGGAGAAAAAAAACTTCAGCAAAAGATGCTAAAATCCACTGTGCAGGGCATTATGTACCCTGCACTTGGCCCTCCTATTTTTCCTTTTTTTCCTATCCCTGTCTCTTTCTTCTTAGGCTCCACCCCTCCTTCCTGTCTGCCAGCTCTTTATCCTGGCTCCCTGTCCCTCCCCCTTCCTTTCCCCTCCTTCTGAGCAAACCATCTGTACCAAAGGGGGGGAGGGGTCCACTAGGACAACTTGGTCTGCCCCATAAAAGGCAAAATCCATTGTCCCAGAATCCCCTCTTTCCCTCCACAAAAGACAGACAACTGGGTGTTGCTGTGCTTAGATTGACAATTAATTTATTATATTTCACATTTATATTTACAAATACCATCACTATTTTCCATTATTTCATTTCCACAATTATTTGTTTGCATTGCATTAAAGTATCAATCTCTGATCACCCCTCCTCCTCCTTCCTCTTCTTCTCACCTCCACAGGTGAAAACCTGGGTGCCTTCTTCTTCTCTTTTTCTTGTAGGTAATGGTGAAAACCGAGACCACTTTTCTCTCCTTCTGTTGCTTCTTCTTCTCCTACATTCCTTTATCATTCCCCTTCCCCCTCTTTTCCCCCATAGACTGTCTCCAGCTTGTGTTGGATGACTGGCCTTCCCCCTCTTCAGACCCTCTCCTTCCCCTCTATCTTCCTTCTTGTCTCCTCCATTCCTCAATAAAACCCATCACCTCTGTATTAAACATGTCTATCGCTAGGTCTGACAAATGAACCCCATCTGCTCTGTAAAAATCCTCTATCCACTCTTCCACCCCTTTCAATATTACATTCCCTCTCATGCTCCTTATCAGTGTCCCCACCCTTCTATTCATCTTCCTTCTGGCCCTATCCACTGCTACATGGCTGTGTTCATGTCTCCATACCCTCCTTGGTATCATATCTGACCATGCCATGCTCACTCCCGGCCACCATTGTTTTATTTTTTTTAGACCCGGTTTAACCCACAAATATGTGTTCACCCACAGCTTCTCCCCACTATCATTACCCCTGAGGTGTATAATGATTAGATCCTGAGTGGGCCGCCGCTCTCTCATCTCTATCAGAGTCAGGAGTAACTGTGCCCATTTCATCCCCAAATGCCACGCCATACCAGTCTACATTGTCTGACATCTTGGTACAGCTGCTTTCCCCTGGCCTTCTTCTCCACTCACCTTTCTGCACAGTAAATGTAGGAGTGCCCACAGATTCAAACTTCTGTGATCCTCCCTTTACCTATTGAATCAAGCAAAATATATCTTACTCTCAAACCATCTCAAAGTGTTCCTTCTCCTTCTGACCCTATTCCTCTTCTTTTTTATTTATAACATTTTTTTTTGTTTATTTATTTTTTTTAAACCCTTCCCCCCTCTCCTCGGGTTCTGTTCCTGTAAACAAACTACAATGACAGGTTAATCACCATACTTTAAGGCTCAAATGTACCTCTTGTAACTGACGGACCGCCAGTGTCCCTTTTCCAACATACTGGTCACTGCCTCCTCTTCCACTGCCCATTTTGAAGCAGCCTCTATTCGAAAAGAGTGGGAAGAGTAACTACCTGGATCTTCACCCAGAAACTCCATGCCTTTTTTGAGCATGGCTATTACCTGGTAACTCATCACCTTCTTCCTGTCTCCATACACAAATAACCTCCCTTCTTTGTTATAGTGCTCTGTGGCATAAGCTCACAAAGCCTTCACCGGGCACAAGATCCTGTCAGGTGAACCTTAATGGTTACCACGCCATCCCTTCCCTTCCTGATCCATCTTGGACCTCCTAATCATGAGTTGGATTTCTTGTGTCCCCCAATTTATATCCCCCCATTCCAAACCTCCCCCTTCATTCTTTCTGTTGTGTCCCACTGCCTCGCTCACTCTCAAGGCCCCTGTGAACATCACTAAATAAATTATCTGAAACAGCTGAGCCTCATCCTTGGATTTACAAATTGCCGGCAATATCCCACCTACTCTAGCTAACCACTGATCTGCTATTGACCTCCGCCCATCCTTGGTCCTTTGTTTCAGCCTATTCCACCCTTGCATCATTCTCCATATCAACATTGACTTTATAGGATCCTTTCACTTTTTTAAACTGCAAACTAAACTGATCCCTGCTAAGTACACCCCATTGTGGCATGAGCCATCCCTTTTTTGCCACTGATCTACCATGAATTTTCCTAACTGTTCTTCTGTTACTGGCCCACTTACCTCCATGTGATGCATTTCCCTGAATGTTTGCAATGCCTGCCATGCCTCTTCATAGGCCCTCAATGTCCATGGTGCCCATGAGTTGTGAAACAACATTTCAGCTCCCTCTTGCCAACATCCCAGATGTTCATTGGAATGGGTGTTTTTTACTCCTCTGCTGCTGGTGCCTGTGCCCAGAAATGATCCAGCTGCAGACAGGAAAGGCTGTCAGATAGGATATTTCTCAACCCATCTATGTGCTGGCCCTGAAAGACATGTTCAACTGAAAACCCCTCAATTCTAGCTGCCTCAATACTCCCATAACCATCTCGGACCTAGCCCCCCTCTTGTTCAGAACATCCGCCACTGCCCTGTTGTCGCACTGAAAGGTAACCTTCTGGTTCCGCAGTTCACCCCCCCATATTAGGGTGCAAGCCAAAAATTGGCATGATTTCCAATAATGTGATGTCTTTCACCCTCCCTTCTCATACCCAGTGTACTAGCCATGGTTCTGAAAACCATTTTCCTCTCAAATATCCCCCCATTCCTAGCCCCCTGCCGCATCCGTGTGCAATCCCAAATCCGTGTTATAAACCCATTCCTCCTGCCAAAAGGAACAGCCATTATAGTTGCTTAGAAATTCCTCCCACACCTTGAAATCTTCCTTTACCCCTTTTGTTATGTCTACCCAGTGGTGTGGCCTTACTACTCCTGCTGTGGCCCTTGCTAATCTCCTTGTAAATGTCCTTCCTGGTCCAATTGCCCTGCAAGCAAAATTCAAATACCCCATAACTTGCTGCACTTGCCTTAGTTCTACCCACCTTCTGCTAGTATGCACTTGAATCAGCTCTGTTAGCCTCTGTACTTTGTTGTCTGGTAACCTAAATACTTTACCCAGTGCATCTATTTCAATCCCTAGAAACTCTTGCACCCTAGTGGGACCTTCAGTTTTTCAAGAGCTAATGGCACTCCCAGCTCTCCACACAGCTCTTGAAAGCTAGCCAACATCCTTTCTGTCAGTACCTGTCCACTGCCTATTAACAAGAAATCATCCAGATAGTGTATCATCATCTTGTAACCTGTTTTTTGCTGGAATATGCATTGCAGGCAGGTGCTGAATGTTTCAAATGTAGCACAAGCTATGGAGCAACCAATCAGCATAGCTTTGTCAAAATAATACTGGCCCCCTCCTTTGAAACCCAGTAGGCCCCAATCCTCTCTTCTCACTGGGAACAGCCGAAAGGCCACTTCTATATCAGTCTTGGCCATCCAGGCATCTGGGGTTGCCCAAATAAGCTGTACTGCTTCTTCTAATGTGGCATAGGTGACCCGGCTGTTCTCCTCCCCAATAAAATCATTGACTGAGTGTCCCTCTGGGAATGACAGATGGTGAATCACCCGATACTCCTCTTTTTGTTTTTTGGGGACCAGCCCCAAAGGGGAAATTCTCATGTTATCTAGAGGGGGAACTGGATATGGTCCTTCCACCCTCCCTGTAGCTTTTCTTTCTCTATTTTCTGTGTCAAAATGTCCTCCTTTCCCCTGACTGATCCCAAGTTATTGGCCTCCATTGCTTGTCTTCAATCAAAGCTAAAACAAACAAGCATTTGTCAATGCTGAATGTTGATTGTGTTGGTCTGTTGAGCTCGCTCAGTGGCCCTGTGTCACTGGCTCGGTGTGCTTGTTCCGGTGCTGCATGCTGCTCTTTTGTACTGGGCTGCTGCCTGCATTGGCATCTTGTTCTGCTGAGAAAGAAATCTGCAGCTGTCCCGACAGAGCTCCATTGAGGTGGCTCACTCCCCCTCTGTCACTCGCTCATTCTGTTTCTCCTGGCACTGCAGGCTGCCCTTTTGTACTGGGCTCCTGTCTGTGTTGGTGGCTTTTTAGACCCACAAAGAAATCCACAGCTGTCCCGACAGAGCTCCGTTGAGGTCGCTCACTCCCCCTGTCTCACTCAGTCATTCTGGTTCTCCTGGCGCTGCAGGCTGCCCTTTTGTATTGGGCTCCTGCCTCTGTTGATGCCTTTTTCTGCCTACAAAGAAATCTGCAGCAGTCCCGACAAAGCTCTGTTGAGCTTGCTCACTCCCCTTCTCTCACTCACTCATTCTGTTCTGCCGACGCTGCAGGCTGCCCTTTTCTACTGGGCTCCTACCTGCCTTGCTGCCTTTTTATGCCCACAAAGAAATTTTCAGCAGTTACAATACAGCTCTCTTGAGCTCACTCACTCTCTCATTCTAGTTTTCCTGCCAGTGTGGGCTGCCCTTTTGTACTGGGCCCCTGCATGAATTGCTGCCTTTTTCTGCCCACAAAGAAATCTGCAGCAGTCCCAACAGAGCCCCGTTGAGCTCACTGACTCCCCCCTCCCTCACTTGCTCATTCTGCATCTCCTGGTGCTGCAAGCTGCCCTTTTGTACTGGGCTCTTGCCTGCATTGGCGTCTTTTTCTGGCCAGAAAGAAATCTGAAGCAGTCCCGACACAGCTCCACTGAGCTCGCTCACTCCCCCTCTGTCACTCTCGCATTCTGTTTTTGGTGGTGCTGCAAGCTGACCTTTTGTACTGGGCTCCTGCCTGCATTGCCGCATTTTCTGCCCAAAAAGAAATCTGCAGCAGTCAAACAAGAGCTCTGTTGAGCTCGCTCACTACCGCTCTGCCACTCACTCATTCTGTTTCTCTTAGCCTCAAGAGAGACTGTGCTTTTCTATGGGGCTCCTGGCTGTATTGGCACCTTTGTCTGTCCACAAAGAAATCTGCAGCTGTCCTGACAGAGCTCCATTGAGGTCGCCCGGTCTCCCTCTCTCATTGCTCATTCTATTTGTCCTGGCACTGCAAGCTGCCCTTTTGAAAGGGGCTTCTGCCTACATTGGCTCCTTTTTCTGTCCACAAAGAATTCCCAACAGTCCTGATAAAGCTCCATTTATCTCACTAAGTACCCTTGTCTCACTCACTCGTACTGTTTCTCCCACAGCTGCAGGCTGGCCTTTTGTACTGGGCCCCTGCCTGTATTGACTCCTTTTTCTGCCCACAAAGAAATCAGCAGTCCTGACAGCACTTTGGTGAGTTCACTCACTCCCACTCACTCTCTCGATCTGTTTCTCCCAGTGCTGCAGGCTGCCCTTTTCTACTGGGCTCTTGTGTTGGGGCCTTTGTCTGAACACAAACAAAGCCACAGCAGTCCTGACAGAACTCAGTTGAGCTTGATCACTCCCCCCTCTGACTCGGTCGATCTTAATCTGTCCCAAACACTGATCTCCCAGAGTGACTGTGCTATTATCCGGCAGAAGTGCAAAAACATATCTTAGCCAGGATGTGAAAAATGACAGCTGTAGTGTTCATAAGGAGTTGTGAAAAAATGCCACTGTTAAAAATGTGGCATGACAGTATTACAAATTTGCAAAGTTACAAAGGTGCATGGAAACAGTTCAACGGACGCTTGTAACACAGTCATGTTATGGACTTTCATCACCAAATTTTAAACATAGGGATTTTTGGACCTCTGCTCATGAACAGTGCCACTGTCATTTTCTTAATCTGTCCCGAACACTGATTTCCCACAGTGACCACATTATTCTGCGCTGGAACTGTGAAAATACATTTCGGTCAGGATGTGAAAAATGGCAGCTGTACTGCTTATAAGGAGGTGTGAAAATGGCACTGTTGAAAATATGGTGTGACAATATTACAAATCCGCAAAGTTACAAGGGTGCATGGAAAGTGCTCAATGCACACTTTTAGCACAGTCAATTGATGGGCTATCATCACCAAAATTTCAACATAGGCATTTTAGGACCTCTGCTCATGAGCAGTATCATTGTCATTTTCTTAATCTGTCCCAAACAGTGATTTCCCACAGCAACCACTCTATTCTGCACCAGAAGTCTGAAAACACATTTTGTCGAGGATGGGAAAAATTTCAGCTGTACTGTTCATAAGTAGGTCTGGGAAAATGGCAGTGTTGAAAATCTGGAGTGAAAATATTACAAATTCGTGAAGTTACGAGTGTGCGTGCCAACTGCACAACACACGCTTGTAACACAGTCATTTTATGGGGTATCATTACCAAATTTTCAACATAGGCATTTTAGGACCTCTACTCATGAACAGTGCCACTGTCATTTTCTTAATCTGTCCTGAACACTGATTTCCCACAGTGACCTCACTATTCTGTGCAGGAAGTGCGAAAACACATTTTGGCCAAGATGTGAACAATGACAGCAGTACTGCTCACAAGGAGGTGTGACAAAATGTCAATATTGAAAATCTGGCATGAAAATATTGTAAATTCGTGAAGTTACGACTGTACACAGCAACTGCACAATGCACGCTCGTAAAACAGTCATTTTTTGAATTTTTTCCACCATATTTGCAACATAGGCTTTTTGAGAGCCCACCTCATGAACACTGGCACTGTCATTTCATTAATTTTCCCCGAAGGGTGATTCCACACAGTGACCGGGAAACCATCTTTCGGTGCCGATTAACGCCATGACAGTTCAAGAATTCATGAGGAGGGGTCCGAAAAACCCCATGTTGAAAATTTGGTGAAAGAAATCCCAAAAATGACCGAGATATGCGCTAAAGTTGAAAAAAACCCTATGTATTACATTATACAGCTTACTGGCATTTCCTCAGTTCACGGTTGGCTTTGAAGAGTGTAGACATGTTCCCGGTCCACTGAAGATTGTCACGCCGAGCTCCGGAGGTAAGTATGGGGTGAGGTGTGGTGTGGGGAGGCAGGGTGTGCTGTTAGTGGGTGCAGGTTGCAGGTGGGGGACAGGGCAAGCACCAAGGGACAGTTTTCTTTTTTTCAGGGCAAAAAAAAACAAAAGACGTCGCTGGACCATTTTTCCATTCATAGGGGCATCTGGCATGCTGGGGTGGGCTCCCAGTGTGCCAGCAGATGCTTGGGGGCAAGCAGTAGCCAACAGGTGATTGGGCACGCCAGTCGGCAGGAAGAAAATGGGGGGGTTCATTATGCCGATGGGGACTGGGCACCCCGTCAGCAGGAACAAAATGGGGAGGGTTACAGAATGCCGATGGGGAGTAAACTCCACGTCGGCAACAAGTTAACATGGTGGGGAGGAGGGGGTTATATTGTTTGTGAACACGGCTGCAAGCAGCCACCATGTTCACAAACAATATCAGGGGGTTTCACATCCCGCTCTGCAATGATGGGTCTCTCCCTCATTGCAGCTGATGGCTGACGCTGCAATGACGAGGCGGCCCCTGATTGAAGCGGCTACTTTTTTAGAAGGTTGCGGCATGCTGGCTGAACTAGTGTCAGCAGCAGCATGCCACGGCATTGGGGGATGGAGGACAAGCCTCTGCAGGCTGTGGGGGCATTGGGCACAACAGTGCCATGCCTCTACAACCTGCTTTTGGAGAAAGCGGATGCAATATGTTTCGTGTGCATGCTCGCAATCAGCATAAAAACTACTAGTAAAAATACTAGTACTCAGACTACAGTAACTAAAACTAAGTAACTAAAAAAAAATACTTGTTTAAACTAAAGTAAGGTTTCAAATCAACTCAATCTGGCTGCAAAATTTAAACAAAAGAATCCACAAATGTTAAAGCATGGAAATCCCTAAATAGATCAAGCTTGTTAGTTACTGGAGCAAAAAAAGCACACAGTAAACACACACACTGACTATCCAGCTCCTTCTTCAACAGCAAATGAAACTAGTTCACCGAAATCCTGCCCAATTAACTGCCTGTCTACATCATGTGACCTACAGACAGTCAGACATGTGATCTGTGGGCTGTTTCTTACCAACTTCATCTTCTCAAACTGTAACTCGAAGTTAACTCAAAGTGCACAACGCAAACTCCATTAAAGGCAAATTTTGACCTTTTAATGGGAAATTTGCTTAGTGCTATGCAAATCCGAAAATGGGCACTTAGAGTTAACTTTGTGGGTGTACTAAAACTTTGTTGCATCTCTACTCTCAGCATAGCACACCCTCTAGCACAACCGTACAACCCAACTTCAACATATGGACTTATTTCTCCTGCTGAAGGACTGATGGCAGCTTAACCCAGGAAGGAGCATTTTTTCACAGTTCAACAACAAGAGGGGAAGAGACAGGCCACTCATCAATACAACTTATCCCAATGAGGATCAGCACAACAATGGCATCAAGACAGTATCTCTATGCTGCATGATGGTTACAGTGACTGAGAATGACTACCAGGTAACACTATCACCACCAGCACAGATCACAATGTCTGGAAATAACAGCTGCTGTGTCATCACCACCACTGGCACCCACCAGTCCATGCTGCCATTGGGGGTTTCAATGAACAGATGAAGAAGTATTCATGATTATTCTCCATCATTCAGTGAACACCTTGATGTAAGCATGGCCACTTAAGTGATGCAAATGAAGACATTCAACTAAAGGGAAGTGACGCTGTCAATACAAGGTAAGCATATTATTTTTTTAAAACATACATGAATGTTACATTTTGCCATCATGGGGTATATCTCTATCTTTATGTCAGCAAATCACAGACTGTTGTTAGCAATGTTTGAGACATTAATTCTTTAAAAAGGTTGTAACATACACAGCATTCATATCAAAGGTCTGATATAAATGTCACATCTCGGATCCCTGGGTCCAATCTCAGACCCCTGGATCTGACCCTGGACCCCTGGAGCCAACCTACAATCATTTGCGATGCCACATCCGACTTTGG
This sequence comes from Neoceratodus forsteri, assembly GCA_016271365.2. Classification (NCBI taxonomy): domain Eukaryota; kingdom Metazoa; phylum Chordata; order Ceratodontiformes; family Ceratodontidae; genus Neoceratodus; species Neoceratodus forsteri. The sequence continues at coordinate 805,450,861 of CM057449.1, read as the reverse complement.
TTGGATTTTGGCTTGGATCCTAGGTCAGAAAGTAGCACAATATGATGGAGTGAGGGTGGACCCACAAAAGCACTTTCACAGCAACACCACCTGGTGCAGAATGTCTGCCCTGTTCAGTGTTTTCAGTAAGTAATGATGCTGGTGCATGATAAATACAGTAGTGAATAGTGACATATTTGAACCTAGTAAAATCAGATTGGCTGAAAATTCTACCAATAATGTCTTATTAGGAGTAATAAGATAACCATTCATTCATGTTCCAGAGCCATTACCAAGGTGGACACCAAGCAAACCAGTTACCCAAAACCAAAGGACTGTTTTCATAATTACAGCAACTTTTTCTGGGTGCTGGTGAAGGGAGGAGGGGGTCAGATGGGAGGTTGGGTGGGGTCTTTGTGTGAAATTTGATGTGTTCATGTGGAGGTGGTGGGGAACTATGTTAGGAACAAGTAAGAGAAGGGTATTTCCAGACAGTATTGGTGGAGAACTTCACTTAGTTATACGTAAAAATCAAGGCCACTGATTTATGATGGTTAAAATAATGAAATTCAATTTTCATGACTTGAAATTAAAGGAAGTGCAACAGTAATTGTAAGTCTAATTTCTGGATTTTACTGGGATTCTGCTGTTATTCTTTAAATATGTTGATCAATAATCATAACAAAAGAAGGCTTAATTCATAGACTAGTAAATGAAGCAAATTGAAAATAGCACTGAAAACAATTATATAAAAAAAAAACACAAGTTCTGCAGATTTACTGATCTGGTCCAAAATGCCAAATACCATGAATGTTTTTGTTTTTACCAGTGTGAAGGCAGTCCTATATCCAGAACTTTACTGTTTTTTTTCCTTGTGAGAACTAAAAGACAGCGGCCTTGATAAAAAATATATATTTTCCAGGGCAAGGGGAAGAAGGATGCGGGTACCAGTGAGGAGATGGGAAGGGGTTAAGATTTAAAAGTGCTTGGGAAGTGGAGGTGTAGGTGTGACAATATTACAAATCCACAAAGTTACAAGGGTGCATGGAAAGTGCACAATGCACACTTTTAGCACAGTCAATTGATGGGCTATCATCACCAAAATTTCAACATAGGCATTTTAGGACCTCTGCTCATGAGCAGTATCATTGTCATTTTCTTAATCTGTCCCAAACAGTGATTTCCCACAGTGACCACTCTATTCTGCACTGGAAGTGTGAAAACACATTTTGTCAAGGATTGGGGTGGGCTCCCAGTGTGCTAGCAGATGCTTGGGGGCAAGCAGTAGCCAACAGGTGATTGGGCACCCCCATCGGCAGGAACAAAACGGGTTAAAAGTATCTTAAAATGGCTCCACTGGAGGTGGGTAGAAGGATTTTATGGATTTTTAACTTTAAAAAATGTATATATAAAATGCTATTGGTGAAGCAGGTGTCCCAACCAGGAATTTCCCAAAGCTCTGTGAATTTCCTGAATTCATGCTAGTTTTGCTAGCAAATTAAACTTTGAAACATCTCTTCTGTTCTGCACATTGTGATTGGGTGTATAAGTTCTAAGGACGTAAGGATGTCACTTATTGAAAAAGTGATGTTCCTAAAGGATAAAATGTCCAAAGGGATCTTATGTCATTGTTCTGGAGCCTGTGAGGAATGAAAGTGGCATCAATTAAAGGAGATAAATATTTCTAAGATTCTGTTGAAACAGGAAATATGTTCTTTTTTGACAAATTAGAGGGCATTTTGGGTCAAGGAATCCCTGCATTCTCAGAATGTGCTGTAATTGTGCTGAGAGGGAGGGGTACTGGGTTTGTCAAGGAATATAAAACCTGGATGATTTAAGTTAAAGGACAATAGTTTTAAAGCAACTTGTGGAGGAGGTCACCAGAGGCAGGAGTTAAATGCGTGGTTTTATCAGGAAATATACAGATGAGCTTGGTAGCAGAAGAATAGCAGGCCCCACCCCCTTCCCCAGCTGCAGCACATACTGTCAACAATTACAACTTGAATGTAGGTTATGTAAGAATCACACCAAAAATGACTATTCTAAAAGCCTATCTACTTGCAAATCTAAGACTTAGAGGTACTCAGTATGATGTGGTAGGGGAAAAAAATATCTGCGGCACCAAAAAGGAGAAATTCTGTATGTTCCAATGGGAGAGATCTGATAGAGAAAGGAGTAGGTGACTCTTTAAGGTAGTCTCTCACTGTAAAGAACAAGAAGGATATTAGGGGACCTAGCAGTTCCACTTTGTCTGTTAAAACTAAGATAGACAGGGGGAACACAATAGTCACCCAGGGAGGAACCAGAGGCTTGCAAACAGCACAAGGATTTATTGATTGAATATAAGTCATTACAATGTATTTTGCAACACACATATTACATAAAAATAGAATCTGCATAAGTTCCATACATTGCATTGAGCATTGCTAATAAATTAATACATATCTATACAAAACTTTGCAAAGAATTGCAAAGTGCATTTCTTTGAACCATTTCCATCCAGAATGTATTGTTCCTATTTTTATTTCTTCTTCACCAGCCTCTGTACCATATATTATACAGATATTTATGGATGTAAGTTTTAGCTAATTCAAGTTACTGCCACAAAACTGAATGAAAACTGGACACTGCAAGGTCCAGTCCTGGGTACCTACACCTGCAATCATTGAAATCAGCCTGTTATCTCATACACCTAGGCAGAAGATGGTAATCTTTACAGACTTTAAAAGCATTTTGTCTATACTTACTTTTTGTTACTACTGTATACTGAGACTGGTATCAGTTCAGACAGCTATTAACAAACTCATTCTCCTTCCAAGTTTATTGATATATTGTTTTTGATAAAAATATTTTTATTAAAATGTGCAACATTCAATATTGCCCTCCTTATTAAATCAAGATGGCACAATTCCCTTTTTCCATTATTAACTCTATCTTTTAGTTCAAGTTTCTTAAAGACTTTCCTAAGGCAATTCATGACATTGTTCAAGGCTGTATCAGCCCCTGAGGCAAGCAACATTCCTGAAGTTTCTGTTGTAAAGGGATAACATGGATTTAAGTATGGAAACAAGCATTGTGTTCTGTCCTCCATATAATTTTGGAAACATACTGGTAATAAAATGAGCATAACATCTTTCCTTACATTTTTCTTATCACCATCACAATAAATACCCACATGTCTGCCACTTTCCTTAGGACAACTTACATAGAGAAATTTAGATGAACATATCTCTAATCAAAGACTTATAAACATGTTTCTAGCCTTCCATTCCATATTGTGTTCAAGGTATGGTTCTAGAGCATAATACATTTTTTGTACATACCACTAACTGGATTTAATTGGTGCATATTTTTCCTAGTCCTCATTTGGATATGCTGCTTTACACATACTCATGTCTCCCCTCATCCCAGTCTATATCACTTTTGGATAAAGGGGACTGAGTTTTAATTTGTCTAAACTGGTCTGTACATATATGTAACAAACTGATGTCTTCTAAAATATTTTTAATTTCCAATAACCTGGAAGACTCCAAAATCTTCTCCTGCCGTAACATTTTCTAGTGTAAATAAACATTTGTTAATTTAGTATCTGGTTGGTTTTGGCATCCTCTCATATCGCATATATGAGACAAAATATTATGTTTTCCCTTATTCAAAATAGCTGCCTCAACCTGAATGAGTTAAGCCAACATGTTAGTTTTCACAACTTTACAATATTCAATATTTTTTTCTAACCAACCAGAGCTCTGGCAGTTTTGCCTGGTATAGAGTTGGTCACCTCTAAGTGATTTGTAAGGTGAACAGAAAGGTTGTTCCAGTCTCATTAACCTCTTTTACTACCAGATTTCAGCCATATACTGTATAATGCAACACTGGACATTTTTATGTTTACTGCTTTTAGAACCACCATAGCTCTTTGCTCCCTCCCCATATTCATAGTTTTCATAGGTGTATACTGATCAGAGAAGACAAATTGTCCATTATGCTCATATATAATCAGTGACTATACCACTTATTTCATTAATTATACAAAAATCATCCAGCTTAGCCTTAAAGTCAATCATATATTTGCTGCCTACTATCTGTAATGGGAGCGAGTTCTACAGTTTTACAACTCTTTGATTATACCAATAGGCTCTCTCATTCCCAGGTCACTCCTAAAAATAGGCACTTTGCTGTCTAGTGTGCTTACCTGGTTAACAAAAGCAAATAAATAAATAAATAAATAAATTTGAATGACAAAGATCCCCCTTAAGTTGTAATTCATGGGATCTTGTATTATGTGACTGTTGTTTGAACTTAAGTCCCAGGCCTAATCATCCTTGTTGCCCTATGCTTGACCCCCTCAAGTACTTTGATCATAGTTTTTGTGCCTGGTGCCCATAACTAAGTGCAGTACTCAAGATGCAGCCTGACCAAGGACACATACAGAGGAACTATTACATTCCTATCTCTACTAACAATGTGTCTTATGGTGTTGGTCAAAACTCTGTTGACCCTCTGTTTAATAGTGTGATAGTGCTTTGTAAATTTTAGGTCATTGGTTATTATGATGCCCAAATCTCTGTTCTGGGCCACTTCCTTTAACAATGTGCCCCCTAAAAAATATGATTCCTTGATGTTGTTCTTGGCAAAATGCATAACCGAGCATTTATCTGTATTACATTTCAAACTGTATGATCTTGCCTATTGCTCTTATTCAACCAAGGGCCTCTGCAAATTGTAAATATCCATTAGATTGTGTACTGATATGCCTATTCTAGTATCATCTGCAAAAAAGGAAATCCATGTGCCCTCACTACATTTCATAGAGGATACATAAAGATTAAACAGACATGGACCCAATACCGAGCCCTGAGAGACCCCACTTGTCACTCTTGCCCAGTCTGAAGTAGTGCCCCTGAGGCTGACCCGCTCATTCCTGTCTGTCAACCAGGAGTCAAGCCAGTGAATTATATTTCCAATCATCCCCATGTTCTTTAATGACTCAATTAGTTCACAGTGTGGTGCTTTGTCAAATGCTTTTGTGAAATCCAAAAAGATCACAGCTATCAGAGAGTGTTGTGATCTAAGGCCTCACTAACTTTGCCATAAAATTTAAGCAGGTTAGTTGGCCAAGAGTGGCCCCTAGTGAAGCTGTGCTGTGTCTCATCACCTATGTTGTCTCAGTGACAAACCTTTCTACTGTATATAATCTTTTATAATTTCCTCAAGAATCTTCCTCACTGTTGACAGCAGACTCAGTGATTTGTAGGTCTTAAGGAACTTCCTGCTCCCCTTTTTAAAGACAGGGACCAATGTGGTCCATCTTCACAATCCACCACTGTGCCCTGGTCCACAGACAACTGAAACAGTTTTACAAGTGGCATAGTCAATTCTTTGGCCAGTTCACTTACCACTTTGGGGGAATAGCATCCAGTCCTGGGGATTTAAAAGGATTAACCCTGAGTAATCTCTCTCTGACATTATTTATCCCCACTGTAAAAGGGCTCCCTGTGTAATCTATATGACACAAATTAATACTATCTGACTTGTCATTAAAACTGAACTGAAATATTCATTTAACATACTGTATGTGCCATTAGTCCTTAGTTAGAAATCAATTCACCATTATTGCTCTCCAGAGGGCCAACACAAATCCTACCCCCTCTTCTATAATTTACATGATTATAAAATAACTTGTAGCTGTCCTTAACTGTAATGGTCATGCTTAATTCATACCCCCATTTTGACTGCCTGGTTATCTGTTTTGCATTCTTTAAGTAGGATCTTCTATTTCTCCCAGTCCCAGTAAGCATTGATTTTCCTTGCCTTAATATATGCTCTGTTTTTAATTTTATTTTCTTTCTTAACTTCTTGGTCATCAACGGTGGGATCCTGCCTGTCTTGTTATAATTTTTCTAACTGAGACATACTTATTAACCAGAGTATCCCGCTTACTGACCTGACTGTCCCATATTTGATTGAGTGATGTGTCCTTAAAATCTCTTACCCAATCCCAAAGTTTGAACTCTGCCCTCATCCCATCAAAGTTTGCTTTGTCAAAACATTTGATTGTAGTAGATCACACTACTCCATACTTCTGAACTAGGAATTCAAATTTAACCATGTCATGATTACTGTCTCCCAATGATGGTAAACTCATGCATTCTTGAATCTGATCCTCCATATTGCTGAACACAAGGTCTAGAATATTTTCACCCCTTGTCACCTATGTTACTTGTTGTTCTAATGCTAGCTGGCATATGGTATCCAGGTGGTTCTACTCGGTGTATGATTTCCCCTGCATATCTCCATATTTTACATTAAACCCAAGTAGTTCAGATTTTAATTGGATTAGTCCTGCTTTTGTTTTGTCAAGATGTACAGCATCATTTGTTATTATTTGCCAAATGTATACCTAGTTAGCAATAACTTTTAACTCTCTGAGTGTTGAGTATGTTTGAATGTACATAGATTCTGGATGTAAATACTCTTGCAGCACTATGGGGGCTATACACAAAGGTGCAAAAAAGCATGTGCAATTCACACCTAAAGAGCCTTTGCACATATGCACCCCAGGACAGACACACACTGGCCGGTATTCACCATTGCAGGCCACCTGTCCATGGCCCTACCCTCCCGTCACCCAGTCATGTAGTGATGGCTTGGAGCCATGGAAGGGCAGAGCATAGGACACAGGCTGGCATCAAATAGGATGCCTGTTCTGGGTGCTGCAGGGGATCCTGGGAAGGAGCGTACACTAGCTGGGAATAACTAATGGGCATTTGTCTGAATGGTTGCATCCAGCCCTCACAGGCAGCACATTGTACTAGGGCAGATGTGTGCCTGGGGATCCCACTGCTGCCATACCCCACTGGTAACCACCAGGGGCTCTTGTACATAGTTATGGCAGGGTTCCCCATGTGTATTGTTTATCACCATGGTGCCATCATGCATGCTGCACTGGCATGCCCCCTAGATCCCCCCAGACCACCTGAGGCGCATAGCTGCAGGATTGGGCAGGGGTTTGTGTTCACAGGTGGCCTGTGAACCTACCATGAAAGCTGCTAGGGCTCCAGCAAACCTCTGCTGCATGGCATTCTGATGTAGGATTGCCTATGCTCCTCAGCTAAGTGGTGCATAGGCAGTCTGAGCTTTTGTGCAAAGGGCCTTGTGACACTTAACCACTTCTAGTTCATTGCCTTCTAGCCACCATTTGTGCCCTACTTTTTCCCCCTCCATACACCATAAGTTTACTTTTTTCCTTATTAATCTGGAGTACTGAAGTTTAACAATAGTTCTGAAGCCACTTAAGTTTTCTCTTAAGTCATAAGTGAAATTAATATCAAATCATCCAAGTGCATTATACATTGTAGAGTTTGGCCATTTTCTTTTTACAGGGGAGAGTTCATCATCTTTATTCAGTGTACTGGATAGGTCACTGACAAATAAATTAAATAACAAAGCAGCTAATAAGCATCTTTGCTTTAAGCCCAAGTTGATTTTGAAGGGTAAGGTTGTGGTAACCTTTAACACATTTATGACTATAGCTCATTTGTCAGAACACACGTTAATAATTATTCTTAGAATGGTTTGGCTGATGCCTATTCCTTCAAGTATCTCCCATTGAAGCTTTCTGGATACCCATTTAAGGCCCCTTTTAAATAAGTAAAAGCTACTGTAAGTACACTTTCCATTTCTGCCTCACTTAATATTTGTCAATTTAATATTGCAAGATAAATCATTTGTCTATTGTTAAATAGGCTTTCTAAATCTCATTTGGTATTGGTTTAATATCCTATGGTCATCCTCCCAGATGTTCATTTTTTCAAAATAATTTGTGCAACAATTTTAGCTACTGAATTTACTGATCATCCTATAATTATCTGGAGATTCTAAACTTCCCTTTCTTGTATATGGGAATTATTATATTTCCTTTACATGCTGGTAGATATCTATCTTTCTAAATTAACTTGTTATATAACATACTGTAGAAGAAGCATGACTCCACCATGCTATCTCAGTTTTATATTCAAACAGGGGAACTGTATCTTCTCTAGGGGCTTTAATTCCACTAGTCTGATTAATAGCATTTTCCACATCTTCAGGTGAATCAATAAGTAAGTTACCTTGGAGATACATCTCTTTGATGAGTTGTTTATACTGTAGTATTACTCTGCCTCCTCATGAAAGAAAATTTGTTGGTAAAAATATGTCAAATTTTGTGGGGGAATGTGGGCTAACATACTGATATAAAATGATTTGTATCTGTCACAGTGTGTGCGAAATAATCAGATGAGCCAATGTGTCAGGATTTAAAACACACAGGAATGTGACATTTATTTACAAATAAGAAAATAAATAATTAAACAACAAAATAAATTGCAATCAGAACAACCACTTGACATCAGTGGTTTCTTGGAATAGAGTCTCAGATCAATAACAACTCTGATCTTTTATCTTCAGTATCACTCTTGTCTACCTGCACTGTAGACATTCTCACTCCACATCCATGGCTCATCTGATAAGGCTTCCTTTAGCAGGGGTTTAAATAGGAGAGGCAAGGGTCACCTGACCTGGTTGTAAACTTATACAGACAATTTTCTACTGACTAACAACTTCAGACAGGTGGGAGGACCCAAACCCAGTACTATTATAATAAACAACATTCTATAAATGCATATTTACAGTTTTAGATCCCTTGGAAGCTTTGAACACCATTTTCCATATTAAATTTGTACCTAATTAGCTCTAAGCTCCTCCCATTTATATTTGACTGATAGCAATGTCCTATAAAAATAGACCAGAGAGGGTGCTGATCTCCTTATACAACACAGTTTTCTGGCATCACAGATGGACAGAGGTCTGCCTAGGGGGAAATTGGTAGGACCTGGAAAATGGATTGTCCCAGAGAGAAAAGAAAAACACCTTTGTTTAACAACAGTTTCAGTTTTACAGGAGCCCTTCTGTCTTACCTGTACCAAAGATTATGTACAGGTACTCCTTTATGAATTAGCTACAGATATTTATATTGGGACTGCTTATTTATTCATTATTCTCTCTTACTAACTGGCAGTGCATTTATTCCTACTGTCAGCTATAGAAGAAGCTAGGAAAAAGTTTCATGCAGTACAAGGAGCGGTCGACTGAAATGGTTAAAATGCTTCCTCAGCCACTGACTCCTCTAACCTGCTGTACAAGCATTTTTAATTTTAAGTTTCCAGGAGCTTACTACCTGCAGATATTACCTTAGGTAGTAGTTCTTTTGTACACTTAACAGTGACAGGGTATTTCTCTTGCAGCCCTCTATTTTATTCTGAGGGCCGTTACCCTTAAACTGCATACTGCTTCACAGATATTCCTGCATAGGGATATTCCTATCTCTTTACATTTCTAGGGCTCTTCAGGTTGCAGCAGAGCAGTAGTCTGCCAGAAAAAGACATACACTAGCCGCTCTGCTGCAGGACTGAAAAACCCTCTTGTCAACCCCTGTATATTTGATTAAGGTTTTTAGGAACACCACTGTCCCTTGCACCATAGCGCGTGTTACATAACACTTAGTGCTAGAATAGGAAGCAGGGTGGCTGAAAGTAAAAGTGATTGCCGCTCTGCTTGAACTGCAGCACAGTTACCTCAGTGGGGGAGAGAGAGCAAGTAAGGAGCAAGCATGCTCCTCTATTCTACTAATAACAATGCTGTCTCTCATTTCTTGGTATATTTAGACCCCACAGGGATTGTTTCTGTTAGCAAGGGGCACCAGGAAAACTTTCAAAGAGCACAGAGCAGCTAAAATGTAATACTAAGAGCTGACCGCTGCTCCATGTTGGGATCTAACTTCAAATCAGGCTTTCAGCCCAATCAGCTGTTTATTTCTTCTGCTCCTCTGCTGCTGGTTTAAGCAAATATGGATTACTTTGCCAGCAGCCAGGAAACGTGAATACATTTTAACAAAGTCAAGGGGGAGGGGATCTGTTACATACCGAGTGGCGGCTGAAAGGAAAGAAATGCCGTCCACTTTAACCATGAATCCTGCTTCGATGCAGGATGTATTTAAACACTACACAACAGAGTGGTAGCTAAATTAAATAAATATATCCATATATGCCACTCTGTTTCACTCCTATAATTATTGGCTTTACTTAAAGGCCCTACAATACCTTTCTGGCAGCTCAGCAGCTTGTTTTTAAACCCCTCACATATTTATTTATTATGCTGCATTTTACTACATAGTTTCTATTGGCACTGCAGCACTTTAATCACACAATAATCACTGTAAGTCATTTCATAAAAAAACATATTTAAATGCACTGTTGCACTTTACTTCATTCTTCAATGTATATTTAAAGGCACAGATGCACTCTATTGAAACCCAGGCATGAAAAGCCATATAAGCACCTTAATTGTTTTTTTTGCCAGCTGGCATGCTGGACCTGAACATGATGCTAGAGAGAAATGGTGGTGATGGACGGATGTTGGGAATAGGAAAGATAAGGCAGTAGGAAAGAGACATGTAGAGCAAGAAAAAAGACTGATGTAGATGGCCAACATATGCCAGGGCTAGAAAGAGGTAAAGAATAGGGCAAAAAGATACTGTTGCGCAACAGATTTTAAAGTGGGAAAAAGAAGAAGATAGTAAAGACATCCCTCCACCAGGGTCTAGGAACTAATGGAATGCAGAACTATCACAGTATCCTTTGCCACTAGGAGCAAAATCTTCTGGTCATTTTCTTGAAATTGCTTTATACTGCACATATCTCCCAATTTTTCCTTACGATATTCATAGTTTTACTTATACCAGATTCTCATTATTGATTTGTTCTAGATCTGTTTATATATCTATGTATTTCCTTTGATCAATGTTATTTGGTTCATTTTGTCAACTTCAATAGTCATCCTTTGTACTGTATTTCTTGCAGGTAGTATTAAACCAGGTTGTACAATCTGTACCACTACCTTTTCCATACAAGAGTGGAATAATACTTGTTTGTTACTTTATTTAGGTCTAGTTTCTCAATAAAAGTATGATTATTCAATACCATTTATAGTTTATTTTGTAAATTGCCATCAAAATGAACTGTTTTATTATTTATTATTTCCTGGTAATTAAGTTCTTTCTCTTGTTCACCAGAGTTCATAGTTTAGGTGTTTATTATTAAGCTGTATTGGGATTTGTTCCTTTTCAACCCTTGTAATGACTTTTAGTAATTTAAAATTTAAAAAAAAATTGCCACAGAAAGAATATATAAAAATCCATTACCCCCCCATTAAAAAAAGTTTTCTGTGTAGTTATATCCATTCAAGGGCCCCATTTAGCACACAGAGACCTAATTTCTTCACCAGATCTAAGAGATTGCATCCATTCTTGTACACATAGAGATCAGAGGACTTCCGTTGCAACAACAGCTCTTCCTCAGCATTAGGAATTAGGCCTTTTCCCCAATATGGGTAGATGAAGTAGTGCTTAGAGATGTGCAAAGATGACAGACTTCACTTGTCCTCAGATCTGCCCTTCCCCAATAAGAGTCTCACACAGTAAAATGCTGGTGCTCAGTCAACTTCATTTATTAAGTCATAATCCTTCAAATGTTGGCTTCCTTATGCCATACAAATCTTCCCCGATTATCCAACAACACCATGATTATAATTTACATTTTCATTTGACATACAATCAGTCATTGACTTTTCCTTCTCCTTGGACCAGGTGTAGACCTCTGTCCCCCAATTTGTATGGGCCAGATGTAAATCTCAGCTACTCCCTTTTATCCTTCTATGCATTCGGGTGGCCACACATTGTATTTGTTTTTTTCATTTGGTTTAGATGTTAATGACCTCAGTGTTGATCCTGTATTTTGGTCAGATCATAGCACCGTGAGGTTCACATTTGGTAACACCCACCCAGATGGTCCTGCTCCTATGGAGATGGTCTGGTACCATCCATTAAGAGGAGTTTCCTTGATGGGACTATCTGCGGTGCTGGACCTATCAAGTGTTGTGGTGACTTGTGTGATTGGAGTGGAGGAAGCAGTGGTATCCTATAATGGGTCGGTTGCTGCAGTCTTCAATTCCATCGCACCCATTCATGTCCATCCCTTGTCCACTCGCCGGAGACCTTCTTGGTTTGATGGGGATCTCCAGAGTTTAAAGACTAAGGGGCAGAGGTTAGAGAGATGCTGGAGGAGATCTGGCTTGATGGAGGACAGGTTGGCCCTGAGGTTGCATTATACCAACTATCAGGGGGCAATGTCCTTCAAGAAGTCGGAATATCTGTCTAGAGAGATTGCTGCAGTGAGGAACAGACCAGCTCAGCTTTTCTGCACAGTGGATGGGCTATTACACCCTGCCTGTCTCTGTATTGGGGGAGCAGGTTCGAGCACTAGGTGCGAGGAGCTGTCTGTATTCTTTGCTGACAAGGTGTCCTCTATCAGGGATGAGGTCTCCTCGAGTATCTCTCAAAGGGGATGCATGGACCAGCCTGGAGAGTGTAAAAACATGCCTCCTGCCTGGGATGAGTTTGAGTTGGTTAGGGTGGAGGAGGTGATGAAAATAATCTTGAAGCTGCGGCCAACCCAGTGTGAACTTGACCCAGGTCCAACCCGACTGTTGGTTGGATGTTTTGACCTGATTGGGCCTGTGATTGCTGGGGTTGTCTGGAGTTTCTTGAGGAATGGGGTCTTCCCAATGGCCTTGAAAGAGGCCTTGTTTAGATACCTTTTGAAAAAACTCTCCTGGGGCCCAGACTGCCTCAGCAATTACAGGCCAGTCTCAAACCTCCCATTTTTAGGGAAGGTTATTGAAAAAGTGGTGGCCATGCAGCTTAAGAGACATCTTGCCTCTTCCTCCACCTATAAGCCTTACCAGTCTGGGGTTCGTGTGGGGCATAATACAGAGACCGCCCTGGTGAGGGTGCTTAATGATCTACTGGTAGCAAGAGACAGGAGAGACCTGACCATCTTGGTCCTCCTGGACCTCTCTGCAGTGTTTGATACCGTGGACCATGAGGTGTTACTTAACTGCCTGCAATTTTTGTGTGGCTTGTCTGGTAATGTTATCAACTGGTTCAGGTCACACCTGACAGGCAGAGTGCAGAGGGTGATGATGGGGTTAGCCTCATCAAACCCAAAGCCTCTATGCTGTGGAGCACTGCAAGGTTCAGTCTTGTCACCCTTGTTATTCATGGTGTACATGCTGCCACTCGGGGACATTATCAGGCAGTACGGGCTGGGTTTTCACTGCTATGCAGATGATACCCAGCTGTACTTGTGCGCCCAATACCCGGGTGTCGAACCCTGTATTTATCAGCTGTATCAATGAGATCCAGGCTTGGATGACCTAAAACTGGCTTAGGCTCAACCCAGACAAGACAGAGGTACTTATTGTGGATCCAGTTCGCTGGGGCAGAGGGCCATGTGAGGGGTTACCCCCTGACCTTGTGTCGGGGGTGTTCCCCTTACTCCGTCTAGACAGGTGAAGGATTTGGGTGTGATTCTGGACGATGGTTTGATGCTTGATGCTCTTGTGTCAGCCGTCGCCAGGAGTGGATTTTATCATCTAAGGAACATTGCACAAATCTGAGCCTTGATCCCGCCAGAGGATCTGACCACACTTGTGCATGCTTTTGTCACTTCCAGGCTGGACTATTGTAATGCCCAGTACCTAGGGTTATCTGGGGGCAACATCCACAGGCTGCAGCTGGTGCAGAATATGGTGGCAAGATTATTGACTGGGGTGAGATGGAGTGATCATAACACCCCGGTGATCAGTGGACTGCACTGGCTGCCAGTCAGGTGGAGGACTGTCTTCAAGGTAGGGCTACTGACCTATAAATCACTACATGAAAGGGGATTTGTCTATCTGCAAGATCTTCTTGCACCATACCATCCACCCCAGGCACTCCGTTCTGCCTGGGGATGCCTGCCTGGAGTTCCCAGAGTGAGGTTGTGGAATTCTGTGGATAGAGCATTTTCAGTGGCAGTACCCACTCTGTGGAACTTCTTTTCTGGTTATCTAAGGGAGGCCCCCTCTATAGAAGCCTTTAAGAAAGCATTAAAGATGTATCTATTCCAGCAGGCTTTTAATGAATGATGTTGGTTTTAATGGGATAGACAGAATTTTAAGTTTGTGTTGAGCTGCTGCTTATATGTATTTTGTTACTGAATTGTCTGTACAGTGCACAGAGTCTATGGAAAAGGTTCTTTATAAATAAAATATCTATCTATCTATCTGTCTATCTTCTATGGATCTGAGCTCATGTGTATACATTGTGCCCTCTTCAGGAGCCTCTGGTTGTCCCCAAGGCCCCCACCTACACTCACTCCCAGCCCTGGTGTAAACCCTAGGCCAGATTCTCCCTCCCTCCCCTTCTATCCCCACTAAACCACCTCCAGCTTGCATTGAATGGTGGTCTTCCCCCCACTTTTTCTCCTCTGCACCTCCCCTTTTTTAGCCCCACAGGCTATCCCTAGCACTCCCTATACCTCTTGTCATCCTCCAACTGTCTATTGCTATTAAACATTCCACCTGTAGGCAGGAAAGGCTATCAGCTTATGGTGTTCCATGCTCCTTCAATGTGCCTTGCCCTAATGGATAGGTTTAGCTTCAGGCCTTGCAAGACAAGCTGCTGCAATACTCTCATCAGCCTCTCAGACCTAGCCTTCTGCTTGTTCAAGACTTCAACTACAGCCAAATTGTCACACCAGAACGTGATTTTTTGGTTCCTCAGAGCTTCCCCCCATACCAGAGTAGTAACCCAAATCGGGAAAATCTCCGAAAAGGTGATATCTTTTCCCAGGCCTTGTTGGATCCACCATTGCAGCCTGGGTTCTGAGATCCATTTTCCTTTAAAATATGCCCCCATCCTGTGGCTCCCTGATGCATCGGTATATAGTTCCAAATCACTGTTGAAAACATACTCATCTTGCCAAAATGTAATGTCATTGTGTTGGTCCAAAAACTGTTCCCACACCCCTAGGTCATTGCTCATGCCCTTCTTGATATCGATACAATGGTGTGGCCTGCCAGCTCCCCTCATTGCCTGTGCCAGGGGGCATGTAAACACTTGCCCAGGCACAATGGCTTGGCATGCAAAGTTCAAATGACCTATCAGTTGCTGCACTGTATGAAGAGGGACATTCCTGCAGCCCAGAACCACCTTCAGCAGTTCCTTCAAGTGGATGATTTTCCCCTGCAGTAGCCTAAAGACCCCTGTGGTTGAATCAGTTTCTACACCTAGGAAGTCAATGAAACAACTAGGACCCTCAGTTTTTTCTGGCACCAGTGGCACCCCAAGGTATGGCACACGGCTGCAAAATGTTCTAGCATTCTCATCACCCCTGAGTTCCCCTCCCCGATCAGTAGGAAGTCATCCAGGTAATGTAAGACTGCCCAGGAGCTGACTTCTTTTGGAAAAACTGACTGCAACCAGGTGATAAAAGTCTTGAAAGCTGCACACGCAATCGAGCAGCCCATCAGCATGGCTTTGTCAAAGTAATAGTCACCCACTATTCGGAAATTTAGCCAATCCCAATCCTCGGGTCTCACCGGTAAAAGGCAGAAAGCCACCTCAATGTCAATCTTAGCTAACCACATTGTGTCCATTACCCATATCAGTCTAACTGCTTCATCCAGTGACACGTATGACACTTTGTTATCCTCCTCCCTGATGTAGTCATTCACCGACTCCCCCACAGGGTAGGACAGGTGATGAATCACCCTAAATTCACCCAACTGTTTTTTGGGCACCAGGCTCAGTGTGGAGACCCTAAGATTGGGAAGAGGGGGTTCCACAAATGGACCCTCAACTCTTCCCGCCTTCACCTCCTTGTCAATTTTCTGGAAGAGGAGGTCCTCGTACCCCTTCACTGAGTGCAGGTTCTTCACCTGTGTTGCCACCCACTGCCCCCTGTAACAAAGGCTAAACCCCCAGCAGAATCCCTCCCCTAGAGTCCCTGCTGCCTGCTCATCAGGGTAGACAACCAGCCAGGCTTCAAGGACTTCTAATCTCTCTGGGGTGGTGGCTAAACAAAATCTGTCCCACCCCCTCCCCCTTGCCTTCCCTCCCCACTGATGGCCTGTTTAGCCAAGGAGTTGTCCCCCCAACTCCCTTTGAAATCCCTTCCTCAGCCTCCGGTGCCCCACCCTCCCTGGAAGTCCGGGTGGTCCCCCTGAAAGGGCCGTTGGTTGCGAGTTGGGCCCCCGGTGTTGGACAGGTGTGTCCTGCATTTTGATTCAGGGTGGCTCCCCCCGCATTTAGAGCATGAATGTTGAAAGTGACAGTTGGGCCAGGAGCAGTATGCCCTATTGAAATCCCAATGGCATTTTTGTCCTATGCCAGTCAATTTGCCCGAGCCTCCTTCTCCACTCCCCAGTACTGTCATGGTCTCAAACCAAATGTCTGAATGGCGAGTGTCCCAATGGATGTCACCGTCCATGGCCATCTGGGTCCAGAACATCTTGTCATAGTGAATCCAGTTATTACCCCCCTCATCTTGTAAGCACTGTGTACAATCAGGAAATAGGCCACAAGCGGCTTTTCCAGTTCAGGCTGTTTCTTCTGCACTATCATGCTGAAATGGGTGAACCCCACCATCCATGTGTCCCATGTCTTCCCTTTCTGTGACTTGTCTCTGTACCTCTTTCCCAACAACATGACAGCTGTGGCCATGCCTTTCTCCCCGACAGTCTCCCTCTCTTCCTGCTTTTTCATGCTCTCCTTGGTTGCTAGTGAAAACATGTCTACATATTCTCCCCTCCAAATCTTCTCCTTGGTGGCCAGGGGAACATGGTTGCCCAAGCGCACCCCAGGTGGACCCATGTCCATGCTATTCTGGGCAGGAGAGTGCTGTGCCACTAGTTCTGCCTGACCTGTCCCCTCTTTCACTTTCTTAGTTTCTTGAAGGGCTTTTTCTAACTACACCACCCCACCATCTTCATGGCAACTAACATCTGCTCCACATATTCCTTAATAGTCCCTTCCACCATTTTGTCTGATGTACCTGCTCATACGGGGCCCATAATTCCAGATGTCATCATGTTTGCAAACGAAACTGGATCGTCAGGAGGCGAAGGCTATAGCGGGGCAATCGCTCCTCCCCCTGGTGCCAGGGGCCAGTCCTGCATGGAGTGTGCTGGTTCTGGCATGGGATGGGGGCCGTCAATTGGGGATTCAGCCAGTGGAGGAACAGGGGTCAAGGGGGGAGCAGGCCATGGTTCATCAGGGGTGTCTAGTGTCATCTCCACACGGGCTTGCTGCTTCCTCCCCATGATCCCCTTCCTGTTCCAGCTGAGCCCCCATCCTTCCACTTCCTCCCACACCTACCTGGCACTGACCACCCCGGTCCTTGCCCATGTCATCCAGGAGTTTGTTGGCTTGCTCCATCATCTGGGCCCACTGCCGCATGGCATCTTCCTTTGTCATCCTCTTCCTGGGAGCCATCTTGTCAATCTGCAAAATATATTGCTGCAACAGCATAAAACAAATAGTTAGCAAATCTTTAACATGCTTTAGAACTGTCTGATGCCCCCCTCCAATCCCCCACCTCTCTCCCAGGCGGCCCTAGTGCAGCTGCAAATGTATCAAATCTTTGCAACAAAACATCCTGAAATGAATTGCTGTCTCACTGATGACCAGCTAGTAAAATGCCCCTGCTATGGTAAACTCACGTTTTAGGGGGTAGCTCAAAGACATTTTTTTTTGTATGCTGTTGCCTACCACTGTGATCTGGAAAAGGTGTGCACTACCTGACTGCACTCCAAAAGCAGGCCTTACAGCCTGGGGCCCCTCACTTTGTTGTTCAACACAAAATTGGTGCCTTTGGGAGGGTGAGCAGATTAGGTGCTACCCTACGCAGTCAAGCTCCATATGAAAAAGACACCAGTAACCAATAACCCAGTATGAAAAGGCAAATAAAGATAGTGGGATTTCTGAGCTGTATGGGGAGCTCCTAGTGATTCTGGAATTTGACTTTGAAACCCCCCCCAACCAAAGGGGGAAATCAGTGAAGTTATATGGTAGGCTATAAAAAATTTCCCCCAATCCACCAGGTATGAAGTATAAAATATCTCCTTCTTCCCCAATACTCTATTTTGTCTGTGCCCCAGTAACATCTCCCACTGTGAGACTTGAAACTCTCATCTGTGATGTATTTTCTCACTGGTGTCTTCATCCCCATTCACTAGACCCCACAGTCTTCCTCCCAGCAAGATGGCCATCACCACGTGGCACCAACATGGCATCCCTTGTGTCCCCTGACCCCCGCAGGCCAGTAGGAGCCCCAAACTAGGCCTCACAATAGTGAGAGGCAAAACACAGCCAGCGGGCTTGGACAAACATGACTCTTGGTGTACTAGAGACCTGGCTTTCTGAAATGCCCAATTCCCCAATTCATGTGCATGTGCAGTGGCTTGTTGCTCCACCCTTAAGTCCATAATGCCAGTAGTGTCCTGGTTATATATATATATATTTTTAATTTTGGGCTCCTCCTTTTATCACCAGACTGAATTGGCCTTAAGAGTCTATGGATATAGGAAAATTGCACCCCAAACAAGAGAAACCCAGGTCCCCAGGTTCAAACAGCTCAGCTCCTGGGTCACAGTGTTAAGCTGTGTGACTTCTTGGCCTGAGAAGACTGGTTAACCACACCAGCTGTTGCCCACCCCATGCCCTTCTCCCTCCGGCATGAACACAATACCTGTTTTTGCTGCTCTTGCATCCTTCACTGTGCAATCATCCTTTCAGCGGGCTCTGGAGGTGTAGAAAGACAAACTACTCAATTTTTTAGCCAAGACGCAAAACGCAGCCCACAGGTCATACTCCACTCCTTCTGCCGCAATTGCTGAATGCTGGAAAAAAACAAACAGAGAAAATCACTACTCGCAGATGCAAAGCACCTAAATATGTGGAAAAACCATCAGACCTCACCTACAACATGCGAGGAATGTATACTGCGTGGACCAAAGAAAACAGAAAAAACGCCGACTGAAATGTGCTGACCCTGGAGCTCAGAACGTAGGCTCAAAAGCACCCAGCAGTGTACAGCCAGCAAGCAGAAAGAACTTGCTGCCTGGGTGCCCCCTTTTTATTGCTTCCCCTCCCCTCTCTCGCTTGCACCCATTTGTCCAATTCCTGCCTGCCACCTATTCTTTAAGTCCCTGTACCTGCTTGTCACCTGTCCCCACCCCTTGCCCCCAACCCCCCTTAGGCTCCAGTTTTTAAATGCTGGCTCTAGTGGCTGGGAAAGCTACCAAGGACAATCAGCCTTGCCCCTTTAAGAGGAGGGCAAGTTCCCTTAGCAAACTAATTTGTGAAGTTTGCCAACTTCAAAAAGTGAGAAGTGCCATCTTTGGAAAATTTTCAGCAGCCAATGTCACACTTTTTTAAGTAACCTCATGCCAATTCACCAGCAAAATTACAACTTTGCAATGCCTTTGCCTGAAAAAGTGCCACTCACCAAAACTCATTATGATCTGAAAAGTTTTGGTGAAGTGGAAACTTCACAAACTGATTTGCAAAGGTGAATTTTGCCACTTCCTCAGAATTCAGCAGTGAAGTAAAACCTTGCAATATCTGTAGTAGTGATGTGTGATTTGCAGTTGTTAAATTCCATAAGAAGAATTCATGAGGCTTTACTTATTGTGCTACCACAAATATTTGAGAAAATGTTGGCAATAACGTTTGGTATTTCCATTATAAATTTAAAACTGCTAAACCAATTTGTACACATTTTGTTAGATACAAGGATACTGTTGACACTGAATATGCATGACGAATGTCAGATCTCTGCCTGCAAAAGTGGAGATGTTACAAACATCTACATTTTTAGAATTTTTCTGACAACATTTTACAAATAACTACATAATGAAATTTTGAATCCCAGTAACTTAAACATTTCTTTAAAACATCTGTCACTATTTAGTCAATTGCATAACCTCCAGAAAAAAAATGGTATCTATGCACATTTTAACATACATAACTCCAAAGGGTTATAAGCAAATAAAAAATATTCACAGAATGTCTCTCCCAAACAAAAAGGTCAGATTTTAAGCCAACATAATTTTGCAATGATGCATCCAAATGTCAGTATATATGCCTTGCTTTTAGGGATTGTTTTAATAGGTACTCTTGCCAAATTACAGGTTTCTAGATCAATAGAAGGCTGAATTATGGATTAATAACAAAAACATACAATAAATAAATATTCCATGGCATTCAAAGAAAAACTACAGAATTTTGTGAATTTCATGGAGTTCTGTCCAAGTTCCTTGAGTTCAGAATTTTCTTTTTTTTAAACTTATGTTTTACTGTTTTATCCATAAAACAACATGAAATTGACACCTCCTACCAGACATACAATGCTAAAGGCAAGGAACAAGCATAGGCAGTCTGTCTTAAGGAGTTGAGGGTAATTCAAACAAAGTACGTGGAAGTGTCCAGGACAATGTTGCACTTCACAAGAGTGAGGCTATCTTGCCAAAAGGGTATTGCTTTAAAGTTTATATTCAACTAAAAAATTGCTGTGATCCTAACCTCAACATGTAGGTAATATTCAGAAAGTTAGCACTCCACCTCATCATGGCAATTTCTCAGGACTGCCAGTAGTTACAAATTTTAATGATGTACATATAGCTAACATTTTAACTGGGGTGCTACCAAGACTGGGCAGTACTGCAAGCAAAAAAAGAAAAAAAAACAGTTTTTCAAACTGCAAACATTTTAACATACTGTACATTGATGATTTCATGGACCTCTAAGGCTGGAAACAACTGTTAGAGTAATACCAACATTTAATAGGAGTTTACTGTAGCACAGTCTCTTAAATGATATTAAATGAGCCCTGCTTGCCACAGCCAAAGTGATGAATGTTTTTTCTGTAAGGGAAATTCAAAGGTAAAACATTATAGCTACCACATGGTGTCCACCATTGCTGTACTGCATAGGACAGTTGCCACAGTGATGCAGCAGCCTAGTAATTCTCTCTTAGAGACTGTGATTATTAACTAAAACTCCAGCAGTGCAATAAATAATAGTGAAATCAAATGATACACAGTTTTCCAGTCTGTATCTAGTCCTCTGTTTTTATCACCTGTTCTAGTATGAAGTAAAAATTCACTACTATGCATTACTCAAGAGTTTCTTCTCCCTCTGATCTATCTTCTCCAAGAGATCAGGCTGCAGCAAAGTCCCTCTCAAGCACCTCCACCTTCTTCCTGGATTCTTGTGGATCTGTGAACTGATACGTGTGGCCTCCATGATGTGCAGGCATTAACTATCCCAAGACTGTGACGATATGACCACACTATGTTAAATTTCTTTCTGTGGGGGTGGGACACAACAGATAAGTCCAGAAAACTATGCAGAGCATTTCCTTGAAAGTTGAAATTTTGCAAGTCTTGGACTACTTTTAGGGGTGTATCACTGATGATCACTCCTGTGGTGACCAACAAAATAGTTCTTGGGAGGTCCTGATGGACCAGGGCAGCTCACGGGGAGATCCTGTTTACCTGAGTAATCAGGGAGCTATTCCTGCTCTATTGTCCACCCATAGGGCCCTAGGCAACCAGTTCTGCAGGAAAGATGTGAGATCATTTTCCTTTTTTTCCTTTTTTTTTTAGTCTTTGGTAACTGGGTAAGGCCCACTAGGCACAAGTCCCTGTTTTCAGGGGTGACCTGGGAGCACTGGGTGGTTAAGTGACTTGCTCAGAGTCACACAGTATGCAAGTGGAGGTTGTGAGAATCAAATTCAGGTCTGGTCTGCTGGATGTACCAAGCTCATTCACACCTCATCCCTCTAACCTCTAGGCTATACTGCCAGCCCTGTATCATGACCCTCACTGCTCTCTGGGAGCCCCACAAGATGAAGGTTCACTACTCCCTGGACATTTCCCACAGCCTCCAAACAGTACTACAATAGTCAGTTCTCTTGCATGAACTTACTAGTGGTGGAAAGTGCTCTCAAATCATCTGCCTCTGCCAAGGTTGCAGTCTTCATGGTTATTTTGATTTTTAAGTTTTGTTCCACTTAACACATAAGTATTTCCTCCACTTTGCTGTCTATGTCCTTCATGGTTAGCATCAGGAACTGCCATGGTATTCATTAGTTGCTGCCCCTCCCCTCCATCACCATATTAGCCTGCTGCTCTGATTCTGGCTGATTCTTAGAGTTTGCTGCTCAACTATCCATCTGCTCCTCTCAATAAGGGTGAGTTAATACTGCAGCTTAGAAGTCTGAGCATTTCAAAATGTTAAGATATTTTGAATGCAAAAGTCCAATGTGTGCAGAACTGAGATGAAGCAAGCCTTCTCAGTGAGCTTGCTCAACAGCATTTGAGGCAGATGCAGTTTAGAGTGGGTACCCAGCTTATGGGTGGTCTACCTCAACACCGGTAGCTGGATGACTTCACTGCAGGACACTGAATTGAATGCCAAGACCCCCCTCCCCCCACTCCTTTTGAAATAAAATTAGTAAATTGCCTATCCAGACTGCAAAAATATGTTTATTGTTACATTTACCGGGGGGGGGGGGGGCAGGGTGTGTTCTGACTTGTTATTTTTGTTGATGTATGCCATATGCAGTAGCACCCCTTATTTAGAATCCTATTTATGGTTCGTGGATGAGCAAGGCAGAGCAATTAACATTAGGTAAAGTTTGCAAATGGAGAAGTATGGCTTTTCTTGCACATTGGCTGGGGACCACACCTTAATTAAGCCAATTTTAGGCTGATGGACCCTATATAAAGGTAAGTCATTTGAAATAGATGCACCATTTTAGCCTGCTGCTCTGCTTCTGACTGACTCTCGGAGCTTTCTGCTCAACTATCCATCTGCTCCTCTCAATAAGGGTGAGTGAATACTGCAGCTTAGAAGTCTAAGCATTTCAAAATGTTAAGATATTTTGAATGCAAAAGTCCAGTGTGTGCAGAACTGAGATGAAGCATGCCTTCTCAGTGAGCTTGCTCAACAGCATTTGAGGCAGATGCAGTTTAGAGTATGAACCCAGCTGATGGGTGGTCTACCTCAACACTGGTAGCTGGGTAACTTCACAACAGGGCCCTGAGGTGAATACCAAGAGACCCCCCTCCCCCCCACTCCTTTTGAAATCAAATTAGTAAATTGCCAATCTAGGCTGGAAAAATATGTTTATTATTACATTTACCCTTGGGGGGGTTCAGGGTGTGCTCTGATTTGTTGTTTTTGTTGATGTATGCCATATGCAGTAGCACCCCTTATTTGGAATCCTGTTTATAGTTTGTGAATGAGCAAGGGTGAGCAGTTAACATTAAATAGAATTATGGGAAATTTGCACTTGCTACATTTTGTGTGGTCACAGTGGCTTATGCAGCATACCTCATTTTATGTTTCCATTTGTCCACAATTGTTTTTATGTGCAAAGTTAAACTTTATAACAACAACATGGTCACAAATATTTTCTGGCAAGACATTGATGTGACTGATTTGTGTCAGGACTTAGCAACAGAAAAAAATCAGCCCACCATTGATAAACAGTTGCTGAGGGAAGTTTTCTTCAGGCTGTGTGGAACTGTATGTGTGTGTGAATATTCAAAAAACAAGTGCAGACATGCACACCACTCATTTTTTCAGTAACAAAACAGTTGTAAAGTAGCTGCTATACACATAAGGTATATGTTGCTTAGTTTCCATAATGTCCAACAAATATTGTGCTTCAGGTTTTGTTTTTTTTTTTAAATGGAAGAGTAAAGTTATGAGGACTGTAGATTTTGTTGGGACCAAGGAAAATGCAGTGCTAGTAAAACACTACTGTTTAAGTGTCAAAAGTTTTAAATGGCATTGGCAAAGAGAGATAGGTTAAATGACGCCCTACAGCAGCAGTTACTGTTGTCTTGCATGTTTTTGGCTATATGAAATCAAATTACTACTTCAGTGCTGCTCAAATTATATTAGTACCAGCCACAGTATTGGCAATTAATAGTAGGCAATGTGAGTAGATGAGAAAAGCCCTGATTCTACATTGGTTCTCAAAAAAGAACAAGTATATAGAGAATAATGCATATGTAGGGAGTTGATATGGGGTTTTTTTACACACCCAAGTTGTGTGATAATATGTAAACCTCGAGAGCGAAGCTTGAGAGGTTTTACTATTATCACACAACGAGGGTGTGTAAAAAAATTCCATTTCTACCCCTACATCTGTTTTATTTTATATAATAACTGGTACTAAAAAATTCTTATAATTATCACTATGAGGGAGACGATGAACGCTGTTCCTATTTCCTATGTAGGCACGCCCACGCTGACATCACATAACGCATAGAGTAGGGGCTGCCTACCAGTAAGGAAGTAGAAGGCTGGGCCATGGGTCTCCATGGTGATTTTTACGAGTGATCTTAAAATATCTTAAATAAATGCTGCACAAATACAGATGTAAACTGGAGGGTAAGCTACAGAATCGGGGAAGGGGGAGGGATGTGTTTTAAGTGCAAACCTGCTCTGTTCATTTAAAAGTAATACGCTCTCATTTGGATCTGTAAGTTATGATAATATTTTGAATCTGTTTACTGTGGAATCTGAGTGCTACAGGCTTCTTGGTGCGAGGCTGTAAAAGTCTTGATGCGAGCTTTTTTTCGTGATCAACTATGGTTGATACGACTTTGCTGGCATCAAAACGGGTTGATAACAATCTATCACCAGTTATTATAGTACCATATTTGGCTGTTTGGCTGTTTTATGTAGTACTCATACCTTGCTGTAAAGCATGACTGTTCCTTCTCTGACTTTTGCTTTCTTATTTTGTCCACAACATGCAGTGTCTGAGGTCTAGCCTATAGTTGCCTTCTCACCACAGCCTTTCAGAATTCTATGGTGCAGTACTTTAATTCCAATGCCAGATCACCTTATTTTGTCAGTAGTAAGCACATGCAGTATCAATGGTCCTGCCTTTAGTTGTCTCATCAGGTCAGTAGCACCAGGACCTCATGTTAAAGAAAGGAAGAATTTGTTTGCAGAAAAAAGTCTCCAAATCCCATTGGATCTGTCCCTTACCTTCCAATCTAACATGAAATTTCAGAGCTCTATTAGCTTTCACTCCTCCTCCTTCCTTCTCTTTTTTTGATAATGCATTTACTTGTCCCATGTAAAGTATCTATTTCACCCAAGTATGAATCCATCTGAGACATTGCACAGACTCCCTCTTTTGATAGTGTATTCCACCCTTCAACCACATTTTCTGTATAAAAATAATCCTAGTATCTCTTTTAAATGTGTCCCTTCCAGCTTCAAGGAGTTTCCTCTGTTTGTAGGTATGAATGAAATTTATCTTCCACTAGCAACATTCTGCCAAAATTTCACAAACCTTCCATGCAATGTTTCTGAAAGTGCACCAGAATTGTAATTTCAGTTATTTCCATCTAGTTTAACAAGTTTTCATCTAAACTGCAACATGTTTGATATGGTGAATTTATATCTCCCTATGGATATGTGCATCAAATGTCAAATCTCTGTCTTTAAAGGTAAACTGAGTTATAATTCTCCGAACCTTCAGAAATTTTAATATTCTATTTCGGAAATATGTAAACTGCACAACTTTAAGCCCATATAACTTAGAACTACAGATGAGAATATCACCAATTTTGTTAGGTTCATTAACCCTAAAAATGTGTGTGTGTGTGTGTGTGTGTGTGTGTGAATTCTCCAAATCTCTTGCTCAGAGGGTGTCCAAGTAATAAGCAGCCAAAGACTACAAAACAACATCCATAATTAAAGGTGAATTTCATGAGCCTGTGAAATTTTTTTCCAGCCATGTATGTGAGCTGCTGTTGTGGAGGAAGCCCCTTGATGAAGCGTATAACATTAGAACAGCACTGTCATTAGGGCACCATAACATGGGTGCTGCAACCAGTTCATCTGTCATACTGGTGAAATGGATTTCGCAGTGCTCCCCATGGGCGGGGCTGTAAGGGTGTTGCGCCCCTTGCCCCATACACCTCTGACATGAAGGTGATTATATTACAGTTTTGTGGTGTGCAGGGGCACAGCCACTTGCAAACAGCCTGCACTTAACTCGGGGAATTGGGCACAACTGGGGACGGGTGGCACAATTGCAGGGCACGATGATCACTGTTGGCATTGTGTTGGTGCTCTAACGTCCCTTGCCATTTTCATTGTTGCACCAGTGTGAATGAACCCTGATGAATAGGATCTGAATCCTTGAAGTGCCAGGATTTCCTTGTCCAACTGTTGGAGCTTCTATACTTCTACATCTTTTTGACCAAAGAATAAAATGATTAATGGCAAAATACCTGCTGGAGTGTCTTCCTCTTTATTCCTCTGCTGATATTTCACAAAGCATCCATTCCCATTCCCCTCATGGAGCAGAAACCCACTCTGCAGTCAAACTGGAGGAAGGTAAAAGCTGGATAGGATGGCAATAATGTAGCATTCATATAAGGCTTCATAGTAAAAGTATAGTAGTGTCAATGGTCAGGTAAGTATTGTGAGTGAATAACCATTAAGACTAGTCATGGACATCATTGTGCACTAGCCTGTCTTCTTGCAATATGCCAGGTAATCACTAGTGCTCACTGATTGAATGACTTGAGAAAGCACATGTATGTGCAGCATTGTTTCTGTACAATACCACCTGCTGACTCTCTATAGCTCTATAAATGCAAATGGGCCATTCGCACAACCAAAGCAGAATACTACAAATCATCCTTAACCACCACATGGGACTCCGGACGCAAATTTTGGAATAATATTAAGGAACTCCTCGACAAAAGTACTAACCTACTTCCAGACCAGCTGGTAATAGACAGTTATCTCTCATCGGATCCCCTCAGTATAGCCTCGGCCCTAAACTCCATATTCACTGATCTCAGCCATGTCTTCCCCCCTAATTTTTTTGAACCGCCGCCTACCCGGACTAACACCCTACCACCCCACACCTCACCTTTCTTTCTTCACATCCTTACCCCACAGACCGCCAAACCCTACTTTGCTAAAGCCCTCAACCACTCTCAAATTAGTAGTGACTCCCTAGAATGCGACTTCTCCGACTCACCCTCCAGGAAGTTCTTACCCCTCTCACCCATATCCTCAACTTCTCCCTCTGTCAGGCAAAATATCCCACTCAATGGAAATCCACCTACATCATCCCAGTACATAAGAATGGAGACTGCACTGCCCCTTATAATTACTGCCCCATCTCCATCCTACCCCCTGTATCCAAAGCATTAGAGCATATAGTCTCCGATCAACTCACAGACCACCTTATCAAATATAACATGCTATGCAGCCAGCAACATGGTTTCTGTAAGGGACACAGTACCATCACCGCGCTCCTTGAACTTACCTTACATATCCACACTGCCTTAGACAGCAGCCACCTCACAGGAGCTATCTTCATGGCCCTCTCTAAAGCATTTGATACCATCAACCATACCCTCTTACTAAACACACTCACCCACAGTGGCCTCTCCAATGAGGCAGTAAACTGGTTCACCAGCTATCGCTCTGACAGAACACAGATGGTTAGGATAGGCACTGTCCTATCCTCCAGCCTCCCTGTCCACTCTTGTGTCCCTCAGGGCTCCATCCTAGGCCCCTGCTATTCTGTCTATACCTAAACTCCCTCCCATCAGCCTGCCCCACCAACCTACTCCTATATGCCGACGACGCCGTCCTTTTTGCAACTGATTTGGACCCCCTGAAACTCCACCAAACACTCCAACACTCACTCCATGTGACTGAACACTGGCTCACCTCCCAGTGCCTTATAATTAATTACAATAAGACAAAAGTCATGATTTTTTCCCACCCACAGAACCCACTGAAGAACCTCTGCCCCCAATTTCTTACTGTAAACCTTATCCCCTTGAACAAGTGGACACCTTCAAGTACCTAGGAATCACACTTGACCTGGCCCTCAGCTTTAATCAACAAATTCAGCATCTATCCACTGCCCTAAACTCTAGACTTGGTGTACTTTACCGGCACAAACACTGCCTCACCCCTGAGGCTCTATGTCTCACCATTAACTCCGCAGTCCTCTCGCTGCTAGACTATGGCATTCTAATCTACAGTGCTGCTCCCACCTCTGCCCTAAATAGACTTCATCTTGTACTATACAAAGCCTGCTGACTCATACTCAGATGTGATCACTCCATGCACACCTGTTCCCTCTACAGCACCACACATTGGCTAAACGTAGACAACAGAATCAAGTACCACACCTGCTTAATGACCAAGAAAATAACCCTAGGCCTCACCCCAACTACCCTAAACAAAATCATCCAACCAGAACCCCCTGTCAAAGTCACACATAACTCAAGCAAACCGTTACTAAGGGTACCCCATTGCTGGACCTCCAAATTCCAAAGAACTTTCAGTTACAATGCCCCATCCTGGACCAATGCACTCCCCACTCTAATATCCATTGAAACAAGATTAGGCCTATTTAAATCTAGTCTAAGGAATCATCTCCAGTCCTCCAGCCTATGTGATTGCCCCTAGACCAGCCTCTAATCAGGCTCCAGACCCAATTCCCACAGAAACTCTGTCTTGACAAACAGCCTCTCCCCTACCTTGGGCTGTGCTAAACCCTGATGTTACATGATGTCCTTGTTTATAGTTTCACTTTTGTATCTAGTGTCTATCACAATGCGAAATTAGGAAATTTCACAGCTACCTGTATGTTTTTTGTTACCCCTGTACCTCAATATGTATAATGTGGAACCATTATAATCTCTGTAATGTAATACACAGCAACCTGTCTGTTTCTGTTTCCCCTGTAGCTCACTATGTATGACGTGGAACCTTTGTAAATGAGTCTCTGACTCAAAGGTCTTTCTGATTATCTCAAATAAAATAAATAAATAAATAACAGAGTATATTTTTAGCATTTAAAAAAACTGGCACCAAGTAATGCCAAACATTACAACTACTTGAGACTGAGGTAATTGTGGCTGAAGTATCCTGATATCTTTAGTCATGATGTAGCATGATGCTGGGCATTACAGTGTCATGATGCTGGTACAGATTAGGTGATTTTGGTATCACATAATATTGATAAACCAAGCTGAGTGACTCAGATATGAACAGTTCAATTTGGGTGCCAATAGGAGCAGCAACGGTGAGGATATAGTGAGGGGAGGGAATAGTGAGGGATGAGGGGAGAGAACAGTGACTGTGAATGATGGGGTTTTCCAGGAAGCATGGATTAAATTCAGGAGTGCAGCCTGCTGCTGATGAGGTGGCTGCCTGGCGTGGTGGATAGGGATGCTGTCTATGGAAAAGATGGTCCCAGGTTCAGGACTACCTGCAGGTTTTTTTTTAAAATTCAAGTTTATTGACACACAATTGGCACACAAGTATGAGAACCAAACATTACATGAACTGATCTGTGACCACACCGTACCACTAACATGTACCATTACAACATAACCAATACTTTTTCGACCAAATAAAACCCCTCTCCCCAATCACCCCCTAACTTCCCTATCCCCCCTCCCGGTTGCAAAAACTAAGACAGATCTGCCCGTGAGGGAACAAGCCAGGGTCTGCTAACCCCACAACGGCTAGCTATGAATGCAGTAAGTAAAGGGTCTGAAGGGGGCCCCACACTCGATCAAATTTCGAAAGACAGCCCCTCTTGACAGCCCCAAATTTTTCCATACTCAAATTGAAAAGCAGTTCCTGTAACCATTCCACATAACCGGGTGGGGAATCCTCCAGCCAGTGCCTTAACACAATTTTCCTAACCGAGGACGAAATCAGAGCCATGTAATATCTACGGGACTTAACCGGAATATCATCATAGTCCCCTATGAGACAAATTTCGGGAGTAAAGCAAAGCTCAATACCTAATATTGAGTCCGCCTTTGCTTAATTTGATCCCACAAGTCTTTTATCGGTGGACAATCCCAAAAATGTGTTAAGATCACCCCCGCTGATGACACCGAAACATAGGGCATCCGGGGACGCCCTAATCCTACATAGCTTGGCAGGGTCCGAACAAGTTATTTAAAAAGTGGAATTGCATAATACGCAACCTGTCCTGGGTAATATACTGGTATGTGTGGCGCCAGATACGGTCCCAGTTCCGGCCCTGATCCCCTAAGCAGTTCACCCAGAACCATGGTTTATTACCAATGTCTGTGTAAACCTGCTCAAAGAGTACTTTGTAAACCTTGGAGACTGCATGCGGTTCCCAGACCCAGCGAATCAGGGGTTCAAACCATGTCCTGTTAATCCTTCCCGCTATTAACTTAGATTTGAACCTCCCTAACAAATGGGTAAGTTGGTATATTTTAAAGGAATGATTAGGCCCAATATTATACTTTGTTAGTACCTCTCGACTGTTAAACACCTGTCACCCTGCATGAGGTCTGCCACTCTTAACCCGGCCCAAAAAAGGAGTCGTGGTTTCCTTTAACGCATGCCCCCCCCAATCTTCATATTAGGGTTATGACATATAGGCTGAAAACTGTCTGCACAAGGGGAATAGCGAAGAGAGGCACATAGTTGAATGTGGGTACGTAGAGAGAACCTAATGGGGGTGGTAGCTAGGCTAGAGGGGAGAGATTTTCGTGGGATAAAGAGCAGAGCCTTCGGATCCACTCCAGCCTCCTTTATTAAGTCTACTTCCATCTTAACCCAAGAAGGGACATACGATAAGAGTTCCAGATCCCTAGGGGGTAGGAGCCAGCGTAGATATTTACAGAGGTTACTTGCCCAGTGATATAGGCCGAAGTGCAGGAGCCTTAAACAGGCCTTCTCCTTGGGAGCCACAAGTTTGTGATAAGCTCTACGGGGTGTTTTCTTTTCCCAGATGAAGTCTGAGATAATTGAGTGAAGCGCTCTCTGCCACTTTAAGGGTAACCATACGTTAAGCATATTTAAAGGGTATAAAATCCTCGGCAACACATTCATCTTTATTATATTGACCCTTCCCCAGAGAGAGAGCGGAAGTTGGCTCCACCTCTCTAGATCCTGCTTTATAGTTACCTTAAGGGCATCTAAGTTATGTCTCACCATTTTGGATTCTGAAGTAGACAAAATAATGCCAAGATATTTCAGAGCGCGAGAAGTCCAATGAATCCCCAACTGTAAAATATCTGATTTACAGGTCTTAATATTAAGCGGGAAGAACTGAGTTTTCCCTATGTTGATTTTATAGTTGGATAGCTTGCCATACGAGTCAATAAGATCGAGCACTACAGGAATGGAGGATCGAGGATGGTTAATATGGAGTAGGATGTCATCTGCAAAAGCAGATACCTTAAACTCCATAGATCCAGTTTTTATCCCCTTGATTCTAGAGTCCTGTCTGATACTACACAGGAGTGGCTCTAAATAAATATTGAACAAGAGGGGGGACAAAGGACAGCCCTGCTTGGTCCCCGATAGTAAAGGGATGCTTGCCGAAAAGACTCCATTACAATATATTTTGGCAGACGGTGACCTATATAGCGCAAACACCATATCTATGAAGTGGGTCGGGAAGCCAAAATGCTCCATGGACAAAGACAGAAACCTCCAATCCATCCTGTCAAATGCTTTCTCAGCATCGACAGACAACAAACCCCCAGGAGTATTACTGTCTTTAGAGGCCGAAAAGATGTGCGATAATTTGCGGAGATGGTCTGAAGCCATTCTACCCGACATGAATCCTACTTGATCAGGGTGGATTAGCCTAGGAAGCACCTTCGCTAAGCGAACAGCTAGTAATTTCGCCAAAATTTTAATGTCATAATTAATGAGGGCAGTGGGCCTGTAGTTTGAAACCTGGTCTCTATCCTTCCCATCTTTGGGGGATGAGCACTATCAGGGATTCAAAAAGGTGACCGTCAATATGTTCTGAGGTAAAAATGCTGTGAAAAAGACGTTTTAATCCTGGGCATAACTGCCTACTAAAACATTTATAAAAGTCCGGAGAGAAGACATCCGGTCCGGGAGCTTTATCAGCAGGGAGCATCTGAATCACATTAAGAATTTCAGATTCAGAGATGGGACAAATGAGCATTGTTTTCTGTTCTTCCGTTATCTGCAGTAAATTGCACCCTGACAGATACGCCCTAATTACCGCATCATTTGGCCTGTTAGACATAGGACTATATAAAGCCCTATAATAGTCTTCAAATTCTTCAGCTATTTCATGAGGGGTAGTTTTAATCGACCCGTCGGCAAGGGATGATATACTTTGGATAATTCTAGCTGTTTCGGTCGCTTTGAGGCGCATGGCCAAAAGATGTCCCGATTTCTCCCCCCCCTGATCTAAATATAGGGCTTTCGTTTTGTTAATGGCATATTCTGCCTTTGCTCTCAACATGTCATCATATTGGTGTCAGAGCCTGACCAACCTTTCTCTAACAGCCATTGGTGAGGTCTTAGAGAGGGTATTCTCTATGTCCCTGATCTGGGTAAGCAGGTGCTTAGCCCGGGCCTCTCGCTTTTTCTTTCTGGCGGCTGCTAATTTGATAAGCTCCCACCTTAGAACACATTTTAGAGCACTCCATTCCATGTCACCCTTACCCGTCGTAATACAGTTCTCCTGCCAGTACTGCTCTATAGTCTGACCTATACTATCTCGAATCTCAGGAACCCTGAGGAGCTGGTTATTAAGCTTCCAGATGGTCTGCTTGGGGGTATTAGATAGAAGATTTAGGGAACATCGGATCAACGAGTGGTCTGAGATAACCCCCAGCTTAATTGTGCAATCAACCAGACCGGGGCGCATGCACTGACTCATTAAGAAATAATCAATGCGAGACCTGGTTTTATGGACCTCAGACAGGAAAGTATACTCCCTTTTGGAGGGGCACAAGACCCTCCATGGGTCGCCTAAACTCAAATTATCTGCCATCTCCTGAGGGCTCTTTGAGCGGAGAGAGGCCCCTATCTCGCCTACTTTCGCTATCCAACTCCGGATTGAACACCAAATTCCAGTCGCCTCCCAAGAATATTGGGAGATGAATGAAGGGGGAAAGAACCTTGAGTAAGTCAGCGAAAAATCGGGGTGAATCACCATTTGGACCGTATATACTACCTATCACCATCCTAGTTTGACTAACAAGCCCGACTACCAGTATGTACCGGCCCTCAGGATCAACCAACTTTTCCTCACAGACGAAAGGGGTGTTCCTAGAGATTAAAATGGCTACTCCCTTACTAGCGGTGCTGTCCCCTGCAGCGTATACCTAGGCTACAAATTGACGTCTCAAGGCATTGGCCCTCCGCCAATAAATGAGTTTCCTGCAGGCATATTATCTGGGCTTTCTGCAAATGTAAATGCCTCAAAACCTTATATCGCTCAAGTCCTTCCTGGCCCTTTGATGTTCCGAGATGAACTCATGGATGCTACCCATGATCCCTAAGGTCAATTTTAAAACTTTTAGTAGTTGACTGGATTCCAAACCCACCTACCTCCCTAGGCTTTACCTCACGAGCAGATACTCCCAAGTCAGTGCCTACCAACCTTAATGCAACCCGGATCCCTATAAACTCCCACTGCCTACTCTAAACCCTGCACAACCCCCCTGTGTCCCTCCCCACCTCCCCACCCCGAATAGGCCACACCCTAATCCTAACTGGTAAAAGACCACCCCTCCCACCCCCTAAAACCACCTCCCGGCCCATGAGTTCGCAAGTTCCAAAGCTCCCTGACACCCTCCAGCCTCCTCCCACTGTATGCTATAAGCAAATGCCTTACGCAAGAGAGAGACTACTCTCCTATAAAACCATTCGTAATACTTTCCCATGTCCAAAAACTTAACTACCCCCAGAGAATACCGCCCAACAACCCAGAATACAACCCACCTAGGGTAGAACTGCTCCAAATCAACTGTCCTCCAGGTAGGAAACTTAACCCTCATACCATCCCTCAACTTGACAAATTGTTAACTGCATAATGAAAATGGGAAAGTCTCCCCACAGTAACTAAACAACCCTACCCCATGTACTATACGTACCCCAAAAAAGGGAAAAAAAACCCTCTACAAATCCACTAAACTAACTGCCCTTTTACCAAATCAATAATCCACCCTGCAGATTATAAAACACAGTAACACTTTAAATATTGAAAAACCGTATTGAAAATATCCAGAAACTCATGTCCATGCAGTCCCATAACAAACAGCTGATGGGGAAAATCACAATTAGCATTATTTGAACTAACCCCCAAAGGACTAAAATCCCCAAATGGGAAACAGCGATCTCGAAAGATCCCCAAATACAAGTAATAGGAATAAACAGAACAACAACAATAAAAATTGAAAAGGGGAGAGGTAGAAAATAACCCAGAGGAAGTAAGGTCCCCAAATGTAATTAGCAAAACCAGGGAGAGCAGGACAATTGGGCTGTCGAAAGTCCCTGCAAAGGACACCTGGTGATGAAGCCTAACCCTGCAAGCCTCCCTGGAGGCTCCTGGGCAGGACAACCGGGCCACCATTCAAGAAGACCCTTCAAAAGAGCTACGATCCATGTAATTCCATAGGCGGGATCACCCAGCACCAGATCCAGACAGCCAGGCAGTGTTGTTGGTGAAGACAGACATACACTCTCCCGAGAGCGCTATTAACAGTCTCCCAGTCAGTTTGCCACGCTAAAGAATAGCTCCAAAACAGCTAGAGGTGATCCCAGCTGGTCCCACCGATTCTTAAATGAAGCATCCCAGGGTATCACCTTTCCACAGGATCGCTATACCCAGGGAAGTTAAACGAGGATCAACCCAGTCCTGGATTCGATTTACTGTTCCAACCAAAACCATGCATCAAAAAGTAAACCACATAATGAAACTCCCCTGGGGTGCCATTGAACAGTCCTCCACTCGCAGGTACAGCAGGCTAGATCGGGGTCTCACAGCGGAAACTGCTTGCAGCAAAAAAAGAAGAACGATCCGCCCCAGTAGTGCAACAAGCTCTTCACTTCGAGCTACAGTAAAGTATCTCCTTTCACTTCTAGGCGAAACTGCTGCACTGCCCTGACATAATCTTTACTTTTTGTAAACAAATCAGGAGGGCCTCTTGCAGGCCTTTTTCCACTGCTTGAGCATTCTCAAAACTAGTCCACTGGCCAGACAGGACCACCTGCAAGCACGCTGGATAACCCATCCGAAAGCGGATACCTGCAGCAATCAGCTTAGTAACAACCTGATGATACTCCGCTCTCTTTTGCCGAACTGATAATGGTAGATCTTGAGCAATTCTTAATAAGGACCCCTCCCACCGAACTTCCTTGAGCTCTTTAATTTTGGCTAACACATGCTGCCTCTCCTGGTAGTTTAAAAGACGAAAAATCAGGATACGAGGCAGAGAACCGGCAGGAGGCATGGCTCTCAATGCTCGATGGGCCCATTCTATCGTGTAGCTGCTCCCGAAGGGCAAAGGGCCTGCAATCCGGTGGAGGAACTTCTGGATGAACGCGATGGCATCGGGGCCTTCTTCCTTTTCAGGGAGACCGATGATGATCATGTTGTTTCGCCTGCTACGACCTTCCAGGTCCTCTAGCTTCATTTCCACTTTTTGCAGCTTTTGCTTTAATAAAGATAATTCCAGTTCTTGCTTCTCAGCCCACCTCTCTAAAGAGGTGACCCTGGCTTCCGTGTCTCCTGTCTGGTGGGAAAGGTCCTCCAACGCCTGGGTGACTGCCTTAAGCTCCTCGGTCACAGTGCCCAGTTCGGAGCGAAAAGGCTTGATCTCGGCTAAAAACTGCGCCAAGGTCAAGGGCTCCTTGTCCGAGTTACCACCTTCATTTTCTTGCCCGCTTGCCTGTGCAGAGGTTCTAGCTTTCTTAGACAGGGCCTTAGCTGGGGATGCTGGCGGGGTGTGCTTCGGTGGCGGCTTTTTCATTTCGGCATCCATCGGCACCGGAGTCTCTCACCAGGGCTTCAAATGAATTTCAAACTCACAAGTTGTGATTTAGTGGTGTTGTAGCTCTCTCTAAATTGGGCAGAATAAGCTGGTAAAGGAGCGGGAGGCCGGGACAAATGCAATCAGGCAGCCGCCATGAAACCTGCACCACGTGACTCCTACCTGAAGGTTTTTTACTTTTACTGATATTAGTTTGTTTTTTCTCATTTTTGCCATTGTCTGGTTCTGGAGCTGCAGTAGTCTCCTGTCCCCCAGTGTCCACCCCCCCGGAGATGAATTTTTTAGTGTGAGGTGTGCAGAGGGCTTGCCCCCCAAAAAAGGGGGGTGCAGGGAGTGTAGTCCCAATGTTAAACATTCATTTTATTGTGCACTTAATTGGTG
Source organism: Neoceratodus forsteri (assembly GCA_016271365.2). NCBI lineage: Eukaryota > Metazoa > Chordata > Ceratodontiformes > Ceratodontidae > Neoceratodus > Neoceratodus forsteri. The sequence goes on along the minus strand of CM057449.1, from coordinate 805,414,684 downwards.
TTTGCTGCTTTGTGTTGTGTGCCAATTTGGTATTCGGTAAGATGTACTTGCTCTTTTGCAAGTCACGGTAACATTTTCATGATCATGACATGGAACCAGTGATTTTCCTTCCTGCTGTACAAGTCAAATGAATGTGATCAATAGCCAACCACAGAAGGACACACATTCTGCAAAAGGAAGGGGGGTATGATAATGGCAATGGAAAAGGAAGTCAAAGGGATTTGAATTACAGGATAAGGGAGGTAGCTGGTGCAGGGGTGCACAGTGACATGAGTTACCTGCATGGGTTCAGCAAGGGAATGACATCTGGGCTAAGTGGCAAAAGAAGAGTAGGCTACCATTTGGTGCAAGAAAGCATACAGGACAATTCTTATTTGAAAGCAGGATGTATGAGAATCACACCCCATAACACTGACTGGTGTAAACGTCAAATTCAAATTGAAGCCCAGAATTTTGAGGAACTCACAGAGACCTGGTAGGGGAAGAAAATGACTAGGTGCAGAGAAGGAGAAATTCTCACTGTTCTGAAGGGATAGGTCTTACAGGAAAATGAGTAAGTGGCTTTCTTTTGAAGTGAGCTTGTCTGTGAAGAAAACAAGGATGAAATCAGTGTAACACATAGGTCAACAGAGACAATCTGGTCAAGCTCAGTGGAAAAACATGGGGGGAAAATAGTTACACAGAAAGGAACTAGAGGACTGTAAACAGCTCAGAAAAGCTAAATGGATTCAGTGGCGATAAGTTCTTTATGAAAGTTAAATTCCACAATGGAATTCTAGTGTCATTATCTATTCTGTGCCCATGAGTTTTTGTGCAAATTTTGCCAGTTAGTAATTTCCGAAATTTTCACTGTAACTGTTAGGCTACTAAAAAACATGTATCCAGCTTTATTCAATTTCAGGTCCTACTTACATTAGGCATATATGCCAAAGTGTGGATGCATACCTGCAACAGCAGCAAAACATCCCAAACATTTTGAAAATTTCACATAATCTAACAAATAATTAAATTGTGAAATTTGAACTTCTCTAACTTAAAATTTAATTAACTGCCTCCCTATTTAGTAGTTCCTAAGACTGTTCCTAAAAAGCACACCTACAAATTTTCAGTTATCTAGCTCCAAATGATGCCAAGCTGTAATAAAAGAAATATTGTAGAATTTTTCACAAAAATAATAAAGTGCCAGAATTTAAATCCCTATCAGTTCCACACCCTCATCCAAATGCCATACAATACAACATCCTTTAAAGAGCTACTGATGCCTCAAAGAAAACATTAAACAACATAACAATTTGGTACAATTCTGCCTGCTTCCATCTATATTTTTTATATTTCTACTCACCATTATTTATTATTAAGGACATGTGCATGAATATATATAACTTTATCTCTTAAAGTCCATCTGCCTCTATAGCTTACTCCCTACTTCAAGTCATAATCCTCTGTTGTGACATCACAATCTGTTGCTATTGGAGTATCTGTGATATCACAAGCAGTGATCTATGACTTCAGGTAGGGAGAAAGCAGCATAAATAGATGAACTCTTCAGAAGCAAAGATCATGTTTTCATACAAATGACCTCAGTAATAAATCATGGGGAGGAGGAATACAGCACTAATAGGAAACAAAAGCTGGCCTGTGTCTAAATATTAGGTTTGGTTAAAGTTCTCCTGAATGTGTCATCCGCTCTTTAAGGTCCCCTTACAAAAAGTAAGTACTACAAATTAAAGGTGTCTAGCTAAAAGAACGACTGCATTGTGACTAAGTAAATATTTTTTAAAAATATTGAGTGTTTACTCACCTGTTAAAGATGATTGTGTTAGTTTATATCCATGGCACTCCAATTATTACCTAATGGGTCTTAGTCCACCTGATGCACACGTGACCCAGGATCAAATTTTGTGGATACACATGAGTCCCAGGAGTTCCTGCTGTCCAGTTTGATATTTCCAAAGCTGAAAGAAAATAGTTAATCACACAATCCCTCAAAACCCACAGGGGAAAAATAATTATTTATCCAGAGATCAGTGTAGTACTACTCTAATTTAATCTCCTATTGGAACAATATTGACTCAGACACTATGCTATCTGATTAGGAATTACCACAATCAGCATTATTATTGTCATCCAGAATCAGTCTGGACAGGTTCCACAGTAGCTGCTCTGAGAACAGGATGGGATGTGGAGTGCCATGCATATAAACTAACACAATCACCTTTACCAGTGAGTGAACAACTATTGTGTTATGTTTCTATCCATGGCACTCCAGTCATTACCTCATGGGTCCAGTAAGTAGCAGTGACACCCATAAACCAGGGTGGGTTCTAGTGAGTGGCTTGGGAACCTGAGGCACAGGCAGCTAATAGAACTTTTTCACCAAAAGAAGCTCTCTGCCTGAATAGAGTCTCTAGTCTGTAATGCTTGGCAAAAGTATGTATAGAGGACCAAGTGGCTGCTTGACATATGTCCTCTGGAACCACTTGATCTTTCAGCCCAGGAAGTTGTGACAGTCCTTGTGGAATGTGCTTTTATACTTTCCAGTGGACTTAAGTTCTTAGCCTTGTAGGTTTCCAGAATGGTTCTTTTTAACCAGCTGGCGATTGTCATCTTGGATGCCAATTGTCCTTGTTTATTGCCCTGTGCCACTATGAAGAGTATCTTGGTTTTCCTTATTGGCTGTGATTTTTCAAGGTAAGAAGCTAGGGTGCCTTTCACGTCAAGGCTGTGAGGTCTATTGGGCCTCCCTTCGGCCATGTTGTGAAATAGAGTAGACAGTTCAATGGTTTGTTCTGAATGAAAGATAATGAGGACTTTAGGTGTGAAGGCTGGGACTGTCTTCATATAGACTCTTTCTGCAGCGAACACTGTATAGGGCTCTTTGCAGGAGAGGGCTCCCAGCTTGCTAATCCCACAAGCAAAATACATGGCTATCAGGAAGCAAGTCTTTAGGCCTGTTCAATACAACTGGGCTTCCTGGATTGTTTCAAAGGGAGGAATGGTAAGAGAATCCAGTACCAGAGTTAAGTCCCATGGGGCAACCCATACCTTTGGACATGGGTGGATCATCTCTGCTGCCTTAAGAAAACTCAGGTCATCGGGGTGAGAACCCGGTAGGGTATACCCAATCTGGCCCCACTGCTGCACCAATGGCTGACAGCTGGACTCTGAACAAAGCTGGGGAGAGTACTTTGTCCAGTCCTTGTTGGAGATGTAGTAGTATGGTAGACATATCTGCTGTTTTTGGATCTATTTCCATGTTCATACTGCAGGTTGAGAAAATCCTCTATTGTCTGTTGTAAGTGTATGTGGTTGAGGGCTTTATGGACTGCAGAACTGTGGTGATTACAGATTTGTAATATCTTGCTTCTTGCAGTCTCTGTCTTTCAGGAGCCAGGCAGAGAGTTTGAGTGTGCTGTATCGGGCCCTGAATGAGGATGTTGTGTTTGGGGGGGCAAGTGCCAAACATCCAGTGCCATCACTGTTACTGTCACAAACCAAACCCTCCTTGGCCAATATGGAGCAATTGGAATGATGAGCCTCCTTGAGTGTCATATCTTTGTAAGGACTTGGGAGATCAAGGGTATTGGGGGGAACATGTATGACTGATCTAGTGTCCACTCTTGGGAGAGCACATCAACACCTGCTGATTAGTGTTCCCTGTACTGGGAGAATTAGATCTTGACTTGAGCACTGGCCATGGATGCTATCAAGACCATGGTCACTGGTCCCCACCTTTTGTTTATGTATCCGAAGACGTCAGAGTGCAGCTGCCCTTCCCCTGGGTGCACCCGCTGTCTGCTAAGCCAGTCTGCCCTGATGTTCAGTTTTCCAGACAGGTGCACTGTGTGAATATGAGTGAGGTGAAACTGAGACCATTGCATTACTCACTTCACCTCTCTCTGCATTGCCATGCTGTTGGTACCTCCCTGTTTTGTGATGTATGCAACAGTTACTCTGTTGTCCAAGCTTACCAGGAGCGACTTTCCTGTGGGTTGTGTCCAAAATGCTAGCAATGCATGGTAGACCATTTTCATCCCCAGAAAATTTATAGAGAGCTTGATCTCTGCCCTTGTCCATTTCTCCTGAGCTGAGGAACAGCCCAGGCATACCCTCCATCCCGTCAAACATGCATCCGTTTTCATCACAACCTCATACGTTTGCTTGAGATTGGTACCTGTGATTATGTTCCGTCTTGCTGTCAACCTTGTTAGGGAGGTTCTGACCCAGTGAGTCAGCTATATCTTGGTTGACAGATTGTTGTCTGTTGGCATGGCCTGGCCTAAGAGACAACTCTGAAGTGGGCGCATGTTCCACCTGGCCTAGAGCACCTGGTCAATGCATGATTCCATACACCCTAGCACCATAGCCACTTGTCCTATGGTGAGTGAGGGTGTCTTCATCAGGTCCTTGGAGACCCAGATTAAATTGTTCACTCTGGCGAGGGATGGCCTTGCCTTTCACTGGAGGGTATCTATGTTTGCCACCAGGTGTTCGATTGTCTGAGTTGGAGTTAAGGAGCTTTTGGCAAAGTTGACTACCCAGCCATGTGATTCTAGGGAGTTTAACACCAGTTCTGTGTCCCTCCAGAGTTGTGATCTGCTTCAAGCCCAGATCAGCTAGTCATCCAAATATGGGATGATGTCCACTCCCTTCTCCTTTAGATGTGCCACTAGCACAACTGAGATTTTTGTAAATACTCTTGGAGCAGATGCCAGCCCAAAGGGTAGGGCCTGGTATTGGAAATGTTAGCCCAATTTTTGAAACCTGAGGTACTTTCTGTGAGAAGGCCTTATGGGGATGTGAAGGTAGGCATCCTTGAGGTCGATTAACGTTAAGTAATGGCCATTGCGGAGCCTTTCTGAGAGTGGATCTGAGGGTTTCCATCTTGAACCAATGAACAGTCACATGTTTGTTTAAGAACTTGATGTCCAGAATGGGCTGCAGGTCCCCATTCCTCTTTGTGACAAGGAAGAAGATGGAATAGACATCCTGCCCCTGCTCCTCCTGTGGTACCATTTGGATCACTTTATTTAACTAAAGGTCTCTCTGGATATCTTGGATTTGGTGAGCTGAGGCCCATCTTCTTGAGTTGGGTGACAGTATTAATCTGTCTTGGATTAGAAAGTTTGACAGTTCTACAGTGTAGCCCTTGGAGACTACATTTCATACCCATCCTTCTGACGTAGTGTGGTGCCATTGGTTTTGGAAGAGTGACAGTCTTTGCCCTTCTGGGGGCAGTGTCAGAGGTTTTCCTTTGCTTCATGTTTGCTAGTGTGACCTGGGCCTGGTATTTGTCTGAGTCATTGCTGACCTGACTTTCCTCTTCTGCTTCTGCCTCTGTATTTCTGTCTGTAGGATTTTCTTCTGAATGAGGATGAGTTGTGGTTGTAGAAAAAGCGATGAAGATTGTACCCTCTTCTGTGGGAGGAACTGCTGTTAGAATTGGACCTTTGTCTGCAGTTTTAGAACTTGTTATTCCGAAATCTCAAGCATCCAGATGGTAGGTACATCATTCTGTTCTTGTCCCTTGCCAGGCCCTTGCCCTTCTCTTCCTGCTTCAGGTGCTCCTGAAGACCCTCCCTGAAGACATGTTCAACTTTTAAGTGCAGGTTGACAAGTAGAGATTTGTATTCTGAATCTGCTTCTCAGAGTCTAAGCAACAGGCCTTTCCTTGCTCCTATTCGTGAGAGCAGATGCTCAAGCATTTAACTGGAGAGCCTCAACTGCCATATTCCCCATGTATTTTTCCATGTCTAGGGTACATTCTAGGAGTTCTTTGCCCCTAGTATTGATTTTCCTAATTTCCATGAGCTCGTCCATCCATCAAATTTGGGATCTGGCCTCATAGATCACAGTAGTGGCCTCCCAGGCTGCCAATCCTGACATTTCAAATAGCTTTTTGAGCATGTCTTAATTTCTTGTTGGCCAGGTCTTTTAGGGCAATTGTGCCACAGGGCAGCACTGTTTTCTTGCTCTGTGCTGCTATTTGGGGGTTGATAGTGGGTCCTGTGCACCACAGTTTGGCCTTTTCCTCCTGAATGGGGTACATGCTGCCTATGTTCCTTTTCTCAGAGAGTCTCCAAGGCTCCTGTGATTTCCACTCCTTGTTGAAGAGTTCCTCAGTTGCTGGGCATATGGGGAAGGAGTCTTTTGAAGTCTGTTTTTGCTGGATTATTAAATCCAATTTTTATTCAGGCTGAGGTGGGGACATCTAGAAGCCCACTGTGTTTTTTATTGCCTTGACAATTCCTGGCACCAGGTCGAATGAACATAGCTTATAAGTCAGGGAAGGGGTACCCATTTCCATGGGCTCCTCATCCTCTTCGTCCAAATCTACATTGGAGTCCTTATCTTCTTATCATCTGGGTCTCCTGTGCCCCCCTTCTGGGTCAGAGGGAACCTCTGATTCTGGGCCCACGCCCCCTTCTGGTTGGGGTCAATTGAGTTCTGGTGGCACAGGTGGCCCTCTAGGGGCTGGTCCATTGGGACCCACTGGTTTGTTCCTTGCAAAAGACTTAAGTTTCTCCAACATTTTCAGCACAAATAATTGCTGGCTTTCCATCATAGCAGCAGCCACCTGTTGGATCTGTAGCAACAGAGCAGACGGGTCTACCATCCAAGAAGCCCCACTTGGGCCTGGCAGACTCTGATCGATGTAAGGGGATTGCTCCAATGAGGACTCCTCCTCATCCTTGTGTAAAAAGGCTGGGCATTGAGGCCCTGAGTCATGGGGCATCATTGTAGTGCTACACGTACTGCATTTCTTGGCCTTTACCATCTGGGGACAGAAAGGGAGAGGGGTGAATATCTTGTGTGGAGGCCCATGAAGCCACATTATGTACCTGCCATGTACTAAACAACATGGCAGTTGGCTCCAACCCCTGTCGTTGTCATATTGTGGCGGTCAAAAAAGGTGAGGTGCCCATACTTAACAATTTATTTTCTTTTTGTAACATCTATGTTGGTCCAAAGAAAGGTATCAAACCATTTGCTTCTAGATCATGCTTAACAATAGGACTCATCTGCATTAATGCCCCCAGAAACTATACATGTAAACATAGAAAAGGGTTTCTCTCTGGACTGGGCCGCAAGCCTCATCAGTAGCCCAGACAGCTATGGGAAGTGCTGTGCCACCCCCTCAGTCAATAATTAGCCTCATACAACATTCATGTAGCCCAAACAGCTGAGCAGGTGGTGGGCACACCTTTGTCCACTCTAATCTGCCACAGTATCAAAAAATAGCATAGATTACAAGATCTCTGGGGTTAGCCTTCTTGGCCCCTCCTGACCCTTTGAGCTCATCCAATAGGTCCTTGGGTGCAAGACTGTAAGATGCCCCAGGAAGTATCTGATTGCCATTGGTAGCACCCTTGCAGGATGCCTTCTGTGGATCTGGAGCGCGGCTGGTGTCCTAGGGGATGTTTGCCAGCCTGGTGTTTCAAATCCCTTTGTTTGCCATCTCTAAGATGGCAGATGAGAATCATGCATGCATGGCCATGAGCAACATGGTCACCATGCGATGCATAAGAAATACTTCCCATCCCAAAGATGGCATCCTGGAACTCGTGCATGCATGTCCGAGAGCAAAATGTCAGCCGCACAATGTGCATGCACCCCCAATGGAGAGAGCTGGAAGGGGAGCAGCTAGTGTAGAGAAGATGGAAGCTGTGGGCCTAGACCACTAGGCCTGGCATGCCACAAGGGGTGGAAAATGGCACTGCTTGCAGCTTAACTACCAGGCCTCACCACTCGCTGAGCAGAAGAGGGGACCTGAAGGAAGTCCCATCAGAGGCAAGAATACTCAGTAAGCCCACAATCCTTTAAATCCATGACTAGGCCACCCAGAAACAAACACTTAGGAACCAAACACTCCGTCGCTGGTGGCCTCTGAGAAGGGACCTCCAGCAGGGGACTCTAATCTCTCCAGATTGGCAGCAATAGAAGTGGCTAATTTGAAACCAGACAAGATGCCTCTTTGACTTCTCTATCAGCAACTAATAGGGGCTGCTAGTGAAAGAGTAAGTTTGCCCAATTGGCCACTAAGAGAGGGGCCGATCGAGAGGGATGAGGGAGAATGCATTTGCGGGGGGACATCTCCCACTGTAAGGAGGAGAAAGGAGCAACAGAGCACCTGTGCCACCCATGCCAGAGGGCAGTTCCCTGAACAGAAATGACTTAGGGGCTGTATTCACAAAGCCACACCAACCCCACTTGGGAGGAGGTAGGGTGAGGCCTGTTGGCATGGCAGTGGAGATGGCAGGCGATTTGAAAAGCTATACACCTGGCTTCAGCTGACAGCTGACCTTGAATTGATTTCCTAGGTGAGCTGAAGCCATGGTGGGCCTTGGGGACCCAGGAGGTGGATGGAGGACAGTCACAGGGATCCAATCCCTAATGCCAACCAAACAACAAAAAACAACTCTCACAAGTGAGCAATTAACAACTTCAAAAAGCAGCAGTGATAAAACTTCTCCTCACTAGAGATGCAGTGAATTTAAATTCTGCCGGTGTAGTGAAAGTGGTGTGTGCAATGCAATATGATCACTTCGCCTTGTCATTACCACTTCATGCTAAGGCAGAATGGTAACGTGAGTTAAGGCGAAGTTGTCATTTTAAATGGACTTTGCGTTCCTCATTATGATTCTAAGTGATCCACTTTGCGTTCCAGATTTGGCAGCACCCCCCACACATCACATGGCTTACAGTACTGTAAGTCACATGCTCTTTAGCCAGGCAGGAAGGAAGTGCCTTGCCAAAGAGATAGTTTCACTTTCTCCTGTGCAGACGGAGAGAGAGAGAGAGAGAGAGAGAGGAGTGTGTTGTTTTGTGACTGTGAGACAGCCTGAGACTTGGAGATCAGAGCGAGGAGGAGAACGAAACTTTGAATTAGACCCAACAACTTTTTTAAAAGCTACATTTTTTGTCTTTTCTGTACTCTTTTTTAATTAATTTGTTCTTTCTGTAAATTAATTTTTTCTTACCGTTTTAAGTAGTTAGTTGTTTAACTGTGTGTGTTGTGTGACAGTGTAAGTGTTTTCTGTCGAATAAAATAATCATTGCTCGGACTGAGGGAGCACAGTAGGAGAGATGGACCAGGGTGAGGGAATGTCTGGGGAGGGAGCAGTTCTGGGAAAGCGTGGTAGGCATTTAGTTGGACCAATCCAAAATTTTGAGTGCCCTCCCAAAAGTAGGACCAGCGCCTGCTTCGGACTCTGAGACAGTTGGACCACCACCACCATGTCCAGCACCAGCTCCAGCACCAGGTCCTCTGGAGCAGGATGTGCCTGTGCCCCCAGGCCCAGGTGTGGATCCCATTCCTGTTGAGCACCATGACCAGCCTGCTGCCAGTACATCTGGCCCTCCCCTCCCTGTGCCTGGTCCTCCTCACACCTCCATTGTTTGGGAGTTTTTTGACTTTGTCTAGGGGACAACAGTGTGGTCAGGTGCTGCTTATGTCAGGTGGAGGTGTGCTGTGGCCCCCAGGGGACTCACCTAGGGACTGGGGGCCAGTGCACCCATATGCTGAACCACCACAAGATGGAGTGGCAGGCTGCCACAGAACGGGCCAGGCCTGAACCTGCTGGCCCTTTTGTGGCAGAGTGTGCAGCTGTGTGTGGCAGTGGCCCTAAGATGAGGAGGGCCAGAGCAGCACCTGCTGCTCCACCAGCACCCCCCCACCACCACCACCAACAGCTGAGCTTGTAGAAAGTGTGGACCCCAAAGAACTTCCTGTAATGCAGGCTGATCTGGCAGTTCTCTGGAGTGCTGTCAAGGAGAACAATGAAAGGGTGAGTGCTGTCCAGCAGTGGTTGAATCGCATAGAGGGACATCAGTTACAAATTATGTCCATACTGGAACTGCTGCTGGACCACCAGGGGATCCCATATTAGTTTTTTTCCCTCACACCATGTGATCCCCCACACCTTCTCTGCTGAGTTATAAAATGTATTCCTCCACCAACCCCGACCCTTGTATGTAATTATGCCCTTTTTTTGTTGTCTTCCATATGCGTGAGACTTTGTATTCTGGCCCCCCTTCCTTCTCTTAAGTAAGTGTGTGTGTGTGTGTGTGTGTGTGTGTGTGTGTTTGTGCACTTTTTGGTGCCTCATTAATATTTACTTTCTGTTGTGGAGTGTTTGTGGAAAAGCAGGACTGAGCAGTGTTAGTATACTGTTCTAAACTGCATGTGTGCAGTCAGTCTTCTTTCCTGTGTGTGTATGTACTGCAGATACTGTACAGCTTCTTGCAAACATATATATGCTGATTGCTGACTGACTTGTTACTGTGTTTATGGTATAAAGAATAAAGATATGAATATATAACGTATATTTTATTTGCTAGGAGATCATAGCAACAAAAATCCTGCTTTTCAACAAACTGTATCCAACAGACATGACATATTGCTGATTCACCCAAAATATTTCATGATGTACAGGCATTATAAAGTTGGAAAATATATAAGGTCCAGTTCACTGCCACCACACTGTACTACCACGTTCCTTCTTTCATTATTTGTTCTGGAATATGTCTTTCTAGTTTACACTGGCAGTGTCAGTTTTGCAGCAAGTTGATATACACCATAACATGACACAGCACCCGTGGTAGCACAGTGTAGTGGCAGTGGACTGCAGGACCTGTTATATAGTCTGACTTGAACATGTCTGTACACCATAAAATATTTTGGGTGCCTCAGCAATGTTTTATGTCTGTTGGGTATGGTTTGTTTAAAAGCATGATTTTGTGTGCTATTATCTCTGCAAAGTCATGTGTGCACTGTCTGTGTGAATGATTGAGGTGCACACTGGCCCAAGACCTCTGAAAACATATAATTTCACTGTGTCTACTGCCATTGATGGTACAGATAAAATATAAAATGTTTATTTATTTATTTATTTGAAAAATCGGATTTACAACCTTTGAGCCAGAGGCTCATTTACAAAGGTACCTCGTCACAGAGAGGACATACAGTGAAGCATATTTACAGTGTTCAGTACAATGAGTGACATAGACTAACACAGTTGTTTTCATACAATGAACAAACTGAAACATTTCAAGGTGACAACAATTAGCACATGTAGATGCTGATGGGGGGGCAGGATGCCAGGGGGGAGTTGGGGATGTGTGAGGTGGAGGTTCAGCCCAGTGGGCATTGTCAGGTGCTAAGTGATAGTAGTGAAATGCCGTTTAGAGACAGGAGCAGCTGCAGGTGTTAAACAGTTGGTTCCAGTGGACGGTTTTGAAGGCAGGCAATTTTGGGGACATTGGAGATGGTTGCAGGGAGACAGTTAAATCAGGATGGGGCTCTGTAGTAGACTGACCTAAGAGCCCGGGTGGTCCTAGTTCTGGGAACCAGAAGAGTGGCCTTGTTGGCAGTTCGGGTTGAGACAGTGGATGGAGTAGAATGGATGGAGGCAGTCACCCTGGGTGGGGAGAGCCCGAGCAGAATTTTCTTAGTTAGGAGGCAGGTTTGGTAGCAGAGTCATTCATAAAGGTTAAGGAGTTTGGCCTTGTCATAGAGTTGACATGTATGAGTGAGCCTGGGGGCACCAGTTATTAGTCTGCAAGCCTTGTTAAGGGTGAGGCGAATCTTGTTGAGGGCTGTGGTGTCAGCGGGACCATAATCCACAAGAGACAGTACTGAGGATGTAATGGCAAGTCAGAGAGCATCAGATATATATTCTTCTCTTTATTCTTTATACCATAAACACTGCAATAAGTCAGCATCAGCATATATATATGTTTGCAACTTGCAAGAAGCTGGATAGTGTCTGTACACATAGGAAAGAAGACAGACTGCACACATGTAGTTTAGCACAGTATAATTGCACTGCTCAGTCCTGCTTTTTGACAAATCCTTCATGATAGCATGACAGAAAGTAAACGTTACTGAAGTTCCAAAAATATTTACCAGACTCACCTGAATTCCCAATCCCAAAATGCAACTGTCTGGTGTTCAGAAAATTCCCCAGTGTTGACAAAGTGAAATTGTAACATAACAAGAATTGCAAAGTCTCCCAGAATTAATGATGCAGTCAGTCATGCATATCGTACTCACACACAGTCGCCAGAATTATTGTGCATCCCCCAAATGCAACTGTCTTGTGTCCAGAAAACTCACAAATGCTGCTGCTGCTGCTGTTGTTGCACTTACATGTAATGTTTCTGTGTGTATTGACCTTACTGTGATGATGTCATGATGCACAGTGTCTTGCCAAACCGTGTGAAGGAGGGATAACATGACATGAATAACCATTCAGTGTTCCATCACAAATGATGACAGTGATAGAACTGTTTGTCCAAAGTGTGCTGCGATGTGATCACCTCAACCGGATGAAAGGGTGCCCTTTGTGTGTACACTAATAGTAGCCTTGGTGAGTTGATATATATATATATATTTTTTTTTTTTCTTGGTGTGGGGTTGACATATATATATATATATATATATATATATATATATATATATGTGTATATGTGTGTATGTATATATGTATATATATAGCTGTGTGGACAGTATTTGAGAGACAAAGTGTGACATTCATACACTCAAAAAAAGTTTTATAATTAGGCATAACTTCACCTTAATTTTAATGTGTATATGTGGTAGTTGCATAATACAAAATATAAAGATAGTTCTGTATTTCTAAGTTTGGAAAAATGACAGTTATTTATGACATGTAAACTACTTTCATGGGTAACTCGGGGTCCATTATGCATTATTTCCCATTCCTAGTAATAAATAACTTTTTCAAATGCAGTGCCTCTGTCTTCTATTTAAGTGTTTATTTGTTTGCAACATCTAATGATTTGATGTTCTTCTATACCTATGTTTTCCTATCTATCCTCCAATGTAAACAGCACTAAAATTACAAACAGGACGTTACCAAAGTTTCATTACTTCATGCTTATACTGTTTATGTCCAGTCTACATGCCTTTCACACTTAAGCTGGACATTAAGTAGAAAGATAAACATCAACACATCACTTGGTTGTACTTAATTTATCATGTGACCATCTCTGTTGCATAAAATTACTGTGGGTAATGCTGTTTATGTCCAGTCTACATGCCTTTCACACTTAAGCTGGACATTAAGTAGAAAGATAAACATGAACACATCACTTGGTTGTACTTAATTTATTATGTGACCATCTCTGTTGCATAAAACTACTGTGGGTAATGCGGACACCACAGTAGCAATGCAACATGTGACATACATGGTGTTCCACAAGGCTCTATTTTGGGCCTGCTGTTATTCTGTTTATTTATAAATGATCTTGCTAGGCACTGTGGAGGGGCCTCTGTGCATCTCTATGCGGACAATGCCATTATTTATCGTTCCTCTCCTGATGTCTCCTTGATTAACAAGGAACTTTCATCTGACTTCAAGGACCTTGAAGCCTGGTACCGGTGTAACCAACTTGTCCTCAATACTAAAAAAAATAAATGTATGCTCTTTTCTCACCACCGCCCATCTCTATGCCCCCCTCACCTCTAAGTATCTTATCACATAATGGTGACATTCTTGAGATGGTCCCCACTTTTAAGTATTTGGGTGTGACCCTTGACACCTCTTTATCCCTCTCTGCCCATGTTTCCACCCTGGTCAAAACACTGAATCAGAAGTTGGGACTCCTTTACCATATCCGCCCTTTCCTCACCTCTGCATCTTGCATCAAGATTGCCTCTTCGTCTCTTCTTCCTTTACTTACTTACAGTGCACCATTATTACTGTTGTCCAGTGTGTCTAACACATCACTGCTTGCCCAGGCTTACCATGGGGTGGGTGGGTAGGTTTGCACTTGAGGTCAATAGCCGCCACCACCACTGTGATGTCCTCTCTTTCCTTGGCTGGCTCCCTTATAAATCTAAACTAAGGTACTCAACCTTGAGCTTTGTGTATAAGCTTGTCCACAAATTTACACCTCCCTGCCTCAGAAAGATTATTCACCTTAGGATACCGGCACATGCCCTCCGCTCCTCTGCTCTACCTCTCCTTGAACAGCCTAATCTGAGGCTTGCAGTCACCCATAAATCTTTCTTCTTTGCATCAATAACTGATTGGAACTCCCTGCCTCCTCCCGTCCTTTCCTGCACTTCCCCGTCCAAGTTCCAAACCACTTTACTTACCTTCCTGTCCTACTCTGCTAAGTGCACCTGTTTCCGGTGATTTTCTCACTCCTCATTTCCCTCATCTTAATTCTATCCCCCTAGTCCTCTTCCCCTATACCATCCGGTCTATCTCCCTTCCTTGGTCTGTTCCCTCATCTCTTCTTTGTCCTTTGTCTTTCCTGGTTCTACTCCTCCCTCCCTCCCTCCCTCTCTCCTCACTCAGGTCCACTCCCTATGTTGTCTCGGTCTCTACTGACATCTATCCTCACAGGTGTTCACCCCCCCTTCTCCCTGTATTGTTTTCAGGGATTAGACCCTTATACCGTGTTACCTTAGGAATTAACCTGATTGTATTTACCCATTTTACTTATTTTATTTGAATGTCCATGTATACAAACATTGCTTCCTACCAGAAGGCATAGTACTCTCTGTATAATTATGTATATAATCAATGTACTCTATTGTTTTTACTCATCTTGCATTGTATATATTTTTGTAATCTTTTGTTTACGTTTTGCACTCCATTCTACATGTGCTTCAGCCCTTTGTACTCATCTGTTTTACAATATTGTTCATACAGAATGGATTTCCAAGCTTTGGCTATTTCTCTATTCCCTGGTAAATTTGCCATGCTCTAAGTAGACATATTGCTGTCAATTCCCAAGTGCATGCGATTGTCTTCTGTATCTCATAATGTGCCTCTGTATTACTCTTTCTTACTGTTCTCTCCAGGGTCGCCCCTGAAAAAGGGACTGTTATTGTCTCAGTGGACTTACCTGGTTACCAAAATTCAAATAAATAAATAAAATAAACTTTTATTAATGGCTTATTATCAACCAAACAGTCAATACACATTGATAAGTACCATGCCACATCAGGGGCTATTTTGACATCACTGTAGCTCCACAGAACCAGATTGAGGAGAGGCCCAACCACAGTTAACAACCAGAAAGCACCCTAGCAAGCTGTTCGGTACTGATAACTATAGATGAGGGTGCCACATGATGCTCCCTTGCAACCCCGTGCCAGTCTTTGAGGGGAAAATGATGCCAAAATATCACATAGGCCCACCCTAAGCTCACCACCACGTGCATCACAGCGATGCCGCTGCAGCAGGATTCTTGTTCTGCACGTGGAATGCCACATCCAAACTACTCTACAAGTCAAAAACAACACACCAAAGTTTCCCATGAACAAGCAAAGGCAAAGCAAGAGGCAGCTGGATGTTACATGGCATGCCTGAGCCACATCAGGGGGTCATTTTGACATCACTGTACCTCCACAGAGTCAAACTGAGGACAGGCCCAACCACAGTTATCAACCAGAAAGCACCCAGGCAAGCTGTTTGGTGTTGATAACTGGAGATGCAGGCACTGTATAGTGTCCCCTGGCAACCAAGTGCCAGCCATTATGGGGAAAATTATGCCAAAATATCACACAGGCCTACCCTGTGCTCACCACCATGTGCATCACAAAGACACTGCTGCTGCAGGGTTCTTGTACTGCACATGGAATGCCACATCCAAACTGCTTGAGTCAGGCCCAGGTAATGTATTTTTTTTTATTTTTAAACAGTTCGAAGATATAATGCCAACACTTGACATTTAATTTATAGGCAGTCTTATTATAAATAAATCTGCTAAATATTTTTGCCAGATGAATCCAAGCCACTGATATTGTACAATAGGCACTAGTACACCCAGGCAATGACCAGATTCCAGTACTAAACATGGTATCCCTCCCATACCCATGAATGTACTAAACAATGCCATGAGCAGCCTTTCTGAGGTAAGCCCAAGTGCTGTATATTTTAATTTTTAAACAGTTCCAACATATTGTGCCATCACTTGACATCTAATTTAGAAACAGTCTTATTATAAATAAGTCAGGAACATGTTTTTGCCAGATGAATACAAAACAATGATGTTGACCTACAGGCACTGTTACACCCAGGCAATGACCCAGTTATTACACGTGGTACCTCCCCATGCCATGAGCAGCCATTTTGGGGTAGGCCCAAGTGCTGTATTCTTTTATTTTTAAACAGTTCCAACATATTATGCTATCACTTGATGTCTAGTTTAGGAAGCAGTCTCATTCCTACACATGGTAACCCCCCATAACCTCAAATGAACGGACCAATGTCATAAGAAGCATTTTTGAGGTAGGTCTGATTGCTGTAGTTTTTTTTTATTTCAGACAGTTCCAATATGTTATGCCACCACCCACACCTGATCCCCTAGTTCAGTATGCCAATACAATGATGCTCCTTTACAATCTTACATCAAGAAAGACAACTTTATCATTTTAAAATAACACCACACACACATGCATGTACACACACACACACACTCACAAACCTACCTTAACCAGAGCCAGCATTACCCCTTCTTTTCAAAAATTACAAGCATCTCTCACAAATTGCATTTATTTTTATTTAAAACATTTTAAGAGTGCAGCTTTTATATTCATTCCAGATACACACTTCTAAAACTGAGCCCTCATCACATCAACAGGTGCAGCATTCATTTGACAAATACACATTCTTAGAATTTACGAGTAGGAACCCCACAGGTGTTGTTTTTCCCCATTTAAACATGATTGAAGTCATCACCAGGGGAAAGTTGACCAATATTAGCAATATTCTGAAAAAATCTAATTATACAATGTAAACCCATTGTATGGATTGTAAACAAAAAAATATAAATCTCAAGCAAAACTCAATTTGATTAGACTGGTGACATATATGCACAGCCCCATTTTGAAAAGGGGCACTTCACAAGCAGCTGGGCCTTGATACAACACACAAATTTTACTTTTCTGCCCCCAAAGATGATAGAACACAACTGCTGCACTATAGTCAGATAGTATATAATATGCCCCATTTAAACAGTGCCAGCACCAGAAGAAAGTTCTGCTGATATACTTCCCAATCTAAAGTTTAAAATATGCTATTTAATATGTCCCATTTAAACACTACCAGCACCAGAAGAACGTTCTGCTGATATACTTCCCATACACAACTTTAAACTATACTATATAATATGCCCCCTTTAAACAGTGACAGCTCCAGAGGAAAGTTCAGCTGATATACTTCCCAAACAAAACTTTAAAATATACCATTTAATATGCCCCATTTAAACACTAAATGCACCAGAAGAAAGTTCTGCTGATATACTTCCCATACACAGCTTTAAACTGTACTATTTAATATGCTCCATTTACATAGTGCTAGAACCAGAGGAAAGTTCTGCTGATATACTTCCCAAACAAAACTTTAAAATGTACTCACTATGCTGCACAGCCCACTAATCTAATCATCCTCTATTTTGAAGAGGGGCCCTTCACAAACAGCACAACCATGAAGTCTTAAGCTGAATACTTTACTTATGTCCCCAAAATGACACAGGATAACTGCTGCACTTTAGAGTCACAATTTAATATGCCTCCCAGAATTTTAACTTGCTGTTTTGTAGCAGAATGCTGAAGATCATGTTTTCTAGTGACTGGAGACCTCTGAGATCCATCCAAACTCCTGTGCAGCACACCAGATTTTAAATGGACAATGCTTCATTCTACCTGTTTTTAAGAATGGTAAATGGGAGAAGCAGCAGGAAGAGAACAGTTTTGCATAGAGCCAGAGTACCAAAACTGAATGCCTGATGTCACCTTGGATCCCGGCTATTTGTACCAATACCAACATCATCACCATCCATGTGGCTAACATGGACATGAAAGCAAGAGCCACAGCTTTTGATGCTGCTTCTCCTTGCAGGCTCTATGTACCGCTGCATTAGGATTGCAGATTTGTGTGGGGGGAAACACATTAAGCAATGTGAATTGACACTGAAACAAAAACTCAAAGCATAAAGGCAGAATACACAAAAGAAATTATGCAGCTATATAAGACACCACAGTAATGCACGAAAGTAAAAAATTACATGTGGTGTCATGTAAATGTAATTACATCTGCACAAAATTAATAATTACTGGGGGACAGTTACACATCCAGTCTGTCCACTAAAACAGAAAACTTTAGTATTGTGCTTTCAATACAGTAAATTTAATGGTCACCAAAATGTGTAGCACAGTCATGTCACAAAATGGCTGCCTTTTTTAAGGCTATTTTCATTATTAAAATGTTGCCACAATAAATTAAAAATACATACACTCTTTTTTTATGCACACTATCTCTTGACCATATTGGCAACAGTACAGAGCACAAATTGTGTATTTTTAATAAATTATGAGTAAAATACAGACCTTATTTTAAGTGCACACCCAAGTCTCTCGAATACTGTCCACACACCTATATATATATATATATATATATATATATATATATATATATATATACACATGTACTCATTGTATTGTTTTATCACAGGTCACATACTATTGGTGTGCACATTACCGTGCTTGATGAGAAATTGTGGTGTTGGAATTGGAAATGGAATACTGTCCAGCCAATGAAGTTAAGAATTTTTTTTGAGGGGAGCATATCTGCAAGTAGATATCATTAATGGTTTATTATTTGGTTACTTCTTCTCATATTTTATCTGCATCCTTCTCTAGTCCGGTAATGATGGTCATGGTGATCATCAATTCAAACAACTTCTGCTTGTTGCATGTCTGCTCCAGCCTGGGGGGGGCATGATGTTGAAGAAGTTCTTTGGAAAAGGCAACTATGACACCACAAAGCATCTTGAAGTTTCCTAAAAAGAGAAATGAAGGATGTATTACCACTTGATTGCAGCAGTAAGACATTATGTTTTACCCGTGGCTGTTCCACCATGGGTATCTGGATTAAGACAGATAGCAAGCTGCCCCACTGCAATCACCAGATAACAATTTAAATACCACACTATAACAAATACACTCTGTCAGTGTCCCTGCGTCTCAACTCAAGTTACAGTTTAAAAGCATATCTTGTCAAGTAACATGACCTGGGTCAAACTTTTTCAACACTGGCATGCCTGCAGCTGCAAATTTGGAATACAGTTCATGATATGTTGCAGAAATATTTCTTGCGATGCACATGTCACCTAGTTTATAATCAGTCAGATTGTTTGCACTGTTATGAAAAAAAAAAGGAACAGATGAAATAAAATTTATATATTTACCAGTATGGATTGGAAATGGATATCCCATAGGTTCCTGTCAACAGTTCTGCTGCTGTCCCCTTGAAACAGACCTTCAGTGAAGGACAGTCCATTGTTGTTATCCTGTAAAAAAACAAAATAAATTGACCATATGTGTTTTACCATTGCAGCTCGGAAAAGCTACAGAAAACAAAACACAAAGTTAAAGGAAGTTGAATAGCATGAAAACCATTAGTACACATAATCACATTATCGTATTCATAGTAAGAAATCCTGTGTCTGTGGCTAATGAATGTGGTCTCCTGTTCGACTTCCTCTGCCTTGGCATGGTCAAGAGTCAATACATGTAATGTAAAACATTGTCACAATAGTGGTGGTGGGTGGTGGTGGTCACAGCTGAGGCAGATGATGATATTCCCTCTCACTTCTTCCTGCATCTGGTGGCAGTGGCAGTGGCTAACAGCAGTATTATGGTGGTGGTGGTGGTCAAGGGGGGCACAAAATGTCATTCACCCTGGTGGCAGTGGCTAACAGTGGTTTCATGGTGGTAGTCCAGGGGGGCACACAGTGGCATTCCCTATAGTGGCACTGGCTAACAGCAGTCTTATGATGGTGGTCCAGGGGGGCACACAAAGTCATTCCTTCTGGTGGCAATGGCTAACAGTGATTTTATGGCGATGGTGATCCAGGGGGCACTCAAATTCTTTCCCTCTGGTGGCAGTGGCTAGCAGTGTTATTATGGTGGCAGTGGTCCAGGGGGGCACACAGTGTCATTCCCCCTAGTGGCAGTGGCTAACAGTGGTTTCATGGTGGTAGTCAAGGGGGCCACACAGTGACATTCCCTATAGCAGTACTGGCTAACAGCAGTTTTATGGTGGTGGTCCAGGGGGGCACACAAAGTCATTCTCTCTGGAGGTAGTGGCTAACAGCATTCTTATGGTGATGGTGGTCCAGGGGGGCAGATGGTGACATTCCCTATAGTGGCATTGGCTAACAGCAGTCTTGTGGTGGTACAGGGGGGCACACAGTGACATTCCCTATAGTCGTACTGGCTAACAGCAGTCTTATGGTGGTGGTCCAGGGGGCACACAAAGTCATTCCCTCTCTTAGCAGTGGGTAACAGTGGTCTTATGGTGATGGTGGTCCGGGGGGGCACACAGTGACATTCCCTCTGGTGGCACTGACTAACAGCAGTCTAATGGTGGTGGTACAGGGGGGCACACAGTCATTCCCGCTGGTGGCAGTGGCTAACAGCGGTTTCATGGTGGTAGCCCAGCGGAGCACACAGTGACATTCCCTATAATGGCACTGACCAACAGCAGTCTTATGGTGGTGGTACAGGGGCCAGCATATATTGTTCTTGTGTTACAAGTGTGACATGATATATGGAATTTGAGTCACTCTGCATGGGACACTCATTTAACTTCATGAGAAAGAAAACATGTATCATACAACAAATGTGACAGTCTTTTAACCACTTAAGTTAAAATCTGCCAACATTAAACTTATCATCTTCCTCATAAAGATAGCTGCCCTCACAGTCATCTATGTCTGAAGTCTGACCACTGGAAATTATTTCTTCATTGTGTCATCATCTACATCAGTGGTAGGCTGTTTCATGCTGCCACTGCCAGTGCCACCAGGATGGTCCATTTCTACATCACCAAAACCATGACTAGGCCATGGTACAAATACTGAGGTTGCAATCTGAACTGGTATGTGCCTCTCATTCATTTTTATGAATGTTAGCAAACTGACATTTGCAGGAGAAAGGTTTGTATGACAATCCCGAACTTTTGCACCTGCTGAGCTGAATACCCTCTCGACACTTACACTGGAGGGTGGGCATGTCAGGTACTTCAGTGCCACTGCAGTCAACTCTGGCCATTCACTGACCTTTCCACTCCGGTATAAAAGAGGATAATTAGTTATTGACAGATGCCTGTTTTCAGACAAATATGACTCAATCATTCTCTGTGCTGCACTAAGTCCAGTGGTTGATGGATCATCCTGTTCTCAGGAATCATTTATGTCACAAATCCCCACTTGGGACAAAGCCTCCCAAAGTGAGTTAAAGCCAACTGCTTTTGATGACAGATCACCTAGAACTGCAGTCCCCTTCCCCTTACAGGACTTGCTTGATACTTCTCCAGGTTCACGTTCAGCCTGATTATGCTGCTGAGGTTTGCTGACCTTGGCACATGACTTCTGTGCCCCATGAACCAAGCACACCAGTTGCCCACTGACATTTTTTACCTGTTCAGGCATGCCGTCCAGTACTGAGGCAATTCCATGTTTGCATTGTGGGTCCAGCATTGTTGATATTGCAAAGCTGTCACTATGCTGAATGTTCAAGATGCAATGATTCTGGTTGAATGCTGTCAGCATGTGTTTCAGCTGCATACTGCTAGCACTGTCTCTGGCAACATCAAGGCTATGCTGTACATTCACCAATGTCTGCCTCAGTACCCGCAGCAGTGGAATTGATTGGCTAATGGAGGAAGACTCATCACTCACTGCCTGTGTGGCATGTTCAAAAGGCCTCAAAATTGTTTTTACAGAGTCCATGAGGCACCACTGTTCATTCGTCATAGACATGGAGGCCCTGGAAGTGTCATGGCTAGTGTGCATGACAAGATATTCTGAGATGGCTTTGTATTGTTCGTACAGCCTCTCTGCCATGTGTAAAGGGGAGTTACACCAAGTGACAACTTCCAGCTTTAAGCAGCGCTGAGGGAGACTGTTTTGGATCTGCAACTGCTGAAGTTGGTCATGAGCCTTTGCAGAGCATGAAAAGTGAGAACAGATACGGCGTGCAACTTTCAGCATTTCCTTTATATCAGGGTGCTGCAGAAACTCCTGCACCACAAGATTTAAACAGTGTGCCATGCAAGGAACCCAAACAAAGCCGCCATTCATGATGCATTTCATCACATTTGACCCATTGTCACTTGCTATGAACCCAGCTCTCACGGACAAGGGGTTCAGCCACTTGTCAACTTCTGTCAGTACCAAGTCCAACATGTTTTCACCAGTGTGTGAGCAGGTCACATTGTGCATAGCAATTGTTGCATGCTGTTGATTTCCTGGAAGATTGCTACCACAACATTCCACCTTACTGCACTGATTATTCACACTATCAGCAGCAAAAGCACCACCCGGCACCTGTGCACAATGTGCAGTTATACACAAATATGAACTCCCCACTGTTTTGTCACTTGTCCACATATCCATACTTAAATGGATGAATGGAGAGGAGGAATGTTGAAGGGCATGTCTTACAGAGTCAGACACAGTACAGTACAACTCGGGAACAGCATGGGTTGAAAAGTATGTCCTGGATGGGACTTTCCATTTTGGACAGGCACATGCAGCAAACTGCCGGAACCCAGAATTCTCCACAAAGGAGAAGGACAAAAGATCAATTGCCAGAATTTCAGCTACAGCAGCATTATGTTCACGTGACACTGTATGATTGGGTGGGTACTTCAGCTTATGCGTAAAAACACTCTGTAATGTGGGCTGACTTAAACATTTTACATGGGGTGTGATGAAAAATGGTTCTGCTCTGCGAATGGCAGGGGGTGGAGTGTGGACGTTTGATGAAGATGGTTGCACAGGTGATGAAGACAAACCCAGAAATGCAGCTATTTTCCCAGATTTATCAACAGGAGTTGATGTACCACTTGCATTAGACATACTGCTTTCACCACCACCACCACCACCACCAAAACTGCTACTCTCACCACCACTGGACAAAATTTCAAAATCATTATGTTCCTCCTCATCATCATGCCTGTAGTAATCCTCTGCTCTTATTTCATCACTTCTGCACACATTTAATTTCCTACTTGATTTTATAGTCGTGGAAGGGGATAACATGCTTGTTATGGTTGATAAAGATGGTGAACGCTCCACTGTGGTATTAGCTGGCATCTTGTGCTGGATCCACAGTGCCATGTGCCTGTTCTTAAGATGTGTATGCTGTCCTCCTGTGCCCAAATGGCTCCCCTTTTTACCCCGACTCACACGTGCTTTGCAAACCTGGCAGATTGCAAATGACTGATCATTTGCATCTTGCATAAAAAATCTGAAACAAGGGATTGTAATGCCCTAGTTTTAACATGTCCCTGATGCTGCTTATTGGACTCTGTTTTTTTAAATCATGAAGTGGAGGGGGGTACTGCATGATTTTTCAGGCAGGACACACTTGGACTGCAACTGATCACCACGACTACCTATCATTAATACTGGGTCATCATCATCACCATCAACTGAAACTGGTAAATCACAACTTGTTTACGGGAGGGGTTAATGGGTTAATGCAAACAGACCCAGACTCAGCCACCTTGAATTTCTTTTTCTCCAGTTCCCAACTGGGGTCATGTACATCATCATCATATTCATCAACATCACCCACATCCACATCTTCTGCTTGGATGCTGGCATGTGGACTGCATGTTGCAACCACAGCAATATCATCATTATCAGATTCATCATCATCAACACCACCATCACCTGATATTTTTTCACCACACTGTGAATCACTGCATGCAAATGTGTGGCCTGAACCATGGTGGAAGAAATGTCACATTGTATGCTTTTGTTGATATGATGATCAGAATCCTCATGTTCAGTTACTTGGGATGTTACTGGGGAGTATGACATCATCTACGGTGCCACTCAATCTCACTGCTTCACACTCCTCTATATTTTTGGATATGGTAAACTGGTCAGAAGTGGAACTTGAGACAGCAATACTCATACCACCACCACCAACTGCACTAACACCACCAGCTGGTACAACATTATCTCCTCCAACTATGAGAGAAGCTACTGATTGCACTGTAAAAAACATTGAAGGAGAAATACCTTTCCTCACATCAGCAATGCACTTCTGCGACTACGTACTACCACACCCACAGACAATCTTACCACTGGCAGCAGTGCCATGGTGAGAAACAGCATTGTTTGCACATCTCTTTGTGGAATCAACAAGAATACTCTAGACAAACTTAGATTTTGGAACTTTCACTCTGGGTGAGGGCTGGGGGGGGGTGCTAGATGTGAAGCCATAAAAACAACTGTGGTTTCAACAACAGATACAGACACAAAGTCTCAAAACGTTCAACAACACCTTAACTAACCAGTGGTGCTGAATTCACAAACAATCCAGTCTGGAAAATAAATCCTTTTGCTGGTGGCGGGGGGGGGGCACTGACTGCAGATTACGGCAGTGCAAAACCAAGAAAAGATACCACAATGACAGTACAAAATCACGCAGCTGCAGTGGATAGCAGGTTCACACTGCTGCACCTGCAATTACATTGTGGCACAATAAAAGGTGTATTATTTGATGTCACGCACAGCACATACACACACACACAATTTGTCTACAAGTAATGCATAGCAAATTGAAAACTTCATTATAACAAGGGTCTGAGAAATGAAGCTTTCTGATTGGCTGTAAACATTCTAACAGCCTTATGTTAATCTTTTATTAACATACTTATACAGCTTAACTGTATATTGAACAAGGTTTAACACTGTTTAAAAAACAGTTTTATTATAATATAATAGCAGAGTTCCAGGGTTAGGTACACGAACAGTCATCACTTAGCATGTGCACTGCAATGCCTCATGCCACATTATACCCCTAGAGGGTGATTAACAGACCATTAACATAACCCCTGGTCATACCTTATTGCTTAAGTAATATACCACGTATTTTAAACAACTTGAAATTATGAACTGCTGCACCAGATCCACAACACACAATCCACAAAAAACATTTCAACAATTACTGAAATTATTACTGTGTGTACATTAACACAGTCAGTTATACAACAAAAATATAACCAAAAAACAAAGAACTCCCTATTTCTTCAAGTTAAATCTACCTACACTAAAGCACACATTCACTGTCTCTTACTACACAGACTCAATGTTGTACGTTAACATTCAAAATCCACACACAAACAATAAACGCGCAATGATATGAACACAGGAGGGTTTCCTACAATCGATGAACTAAAGTTTGAGCAAAAAAATGTACTTAAAAAGGCTTTAACAGCTTTTAGAAGGTTTGAATCAAAGAGAGCTCTCAGATCAGACTGTCTTCTACAGCTTCCTACACATACTACCCTGAACTGAAGCTGTGCAGAACAATCTAGAGCCCATGTGACCTGAAATTCCATGAATCACTGCAGAATTTGCCTTTGGAGCTTAAAAACAAGGCGAAGTGAGGCAAAGTACATTGTTTTTAATGCACTTCACCTTAAAATTGGCGGAGTAGTGGTTTGAGGTAGGCGGAGAAATGCAAAGTCATTGTTTTCAATGGACTTCATGTTGCACATTGTGACGTGAAGTACTCCGCTTCTCGTTGCTGAGTACTTCGCAAATTCACCTTCACTCCATGAATCACTTCATGGAGCAAATTGAGCCCACTCACCCACCACCACTCCTCACAAATCCCCACAGAAAGACAGAATTCTCTGCTTGGGGAATCTGCACAACCAGAACCAAATAAACCAACTTTTAGTTGAAATACATTCAAGTAAATTCAGATAAATGTCATAAGCAATAATACTCCTGTAGCAAGATTAAGGTGTATCTTACCTCGAGATAGAAAAATGACTAAAAGTATCTGAAGATGCATGCAGGAACTCTGGAGTGCTGTTAGCCTTTCAGATGCACTAGGAGAACTGGAGAGCAGGGACTCCTGGGACCTAGGTATATCCACAAAATTTGATCCTGGGTCACATGTGCATCTATAAGCCTATCAGGTGGGCTAAGATCCATGAGGTAATGATTGAAGTGCTATTGACCAAAAACATGAATTGCTAGTTTCACCTAGCCCTACGTGGTAGTAGCGTTCCCACCCATGCTCTGCCTCTATCTAGCTCATCTTGTTAGCAGTACCTGATTCTCTGACTCTAGTCACCTTTTTGCCACATCATATCAACAGTACAAAATACCTGGAAGTCCTACCTCCAATTCCTTCATCCTAACAACAGCCTAAAGCATCTAAAAAACTCAAAAAAGTTGTCAACTCACTGCATTGTCATTAAGGCGGTACATGACAACCTGTTTCTAGCCATCTTATCCTGTACTCAAGCTACACCACCTGTACATTATATTAGTGAGATCATATCACTCCTGCTTATCTCCAGAATTATCAGTGTTGCCCTAAATCTCACTTGATCCCTAGCCTCCACAAGCATAGTTTGTGCCACTGAGTTAGGGAAAGGGACATTCACAGACAGGCCATCAGAGTTGTTGTTGTTGTACTGCAGGGTCTAGCAAGGTACTAAACTGTAATTGTTTCAATTTTTTACAACAGACTAAGAGGTTTCTGGTTAGTGGGTAGGGGTGAGGGAAAATATATGAAGAGGAATTGTGGGAATTTGACCAGCTTGAGAACTATCTGCTACTCTCTGCACCATTGGGTTTGGGGGATAATCTCATGACTGCAGCTGGCCAATCACTCAGCTGTGGGGGGATAATCTTATGACTGCAGCCAGCCAATCACCTGGCTGCAGTAAATATTTTAAAAGAGCTGTGTTGTGTGTCTTTTGCTCCATAGAGAGCATTCTGAGAAGTCAGAGCACTGCATGGTCTAGGGGATATGGTAAGGCAGTTTAATTTTGTCTTTTGCCAAGATGGAGTGAGTGGTTTCCTGTTTATTAGTAGGGAGGGATGAAAAGGAAGGAAGAGGGATTGTGGGAGGTTGATGGGATGGAGACCTAGCTTTAGATCTTGGTGTCATAGTGTTTTAGGGCTGATCACATAACAGCAGCTGACCAATCACACAGCTACACCCAGTACTTCAAAACAGCTATGCTTTACGTTTGTTTTCTATTCACAGCAGGGCCGTCAGAGCAGATGGCTGGTGTACTGCAGGGTCTAGTGAAATATAGAACATAGAAACATAGACTTTGATGGCAGATAAGGACTGCTTGGCCCATCTAGTCTGCCCATTTCCCTACCTACAGGATAGGCCGCAGATCCTAGTTAACCAACAGCCTATTTCTTCCTACCCCCCACAAGAATTGCCTTATGTCTGTCCCATGCATTCTTGAATTCTCCCACAGTTTTAGACCCCACAACCTCCTCAGGAAGGCTGTTCCATACATTCACTACCCTCTCTGTGAAATAATACTCCTCACATTGCCCTGAACCACCCTCCTTCTATCTTTAAATTGTGTCCCTTGTTCTTGCAAGTCTCTTTTCTGAAAGATGCTACCCTTGGACTTTGTTGATTCCACTGAGGTACTTAAAGTTTCTATCATGTCCCCCTCTCCTTCTTTCCTCAAGGGTATACATATTAAGCTCCTTTAGTCTCTCCTCATACGGCTTCTCTTGCAGACCCTGCACCATTTTAGTTCTCCTCTGGACTACCTCTATCCTGTCTATGTCCTTGCGGAGATGGGGTCTCCAGAACCGGACACAGTACTCCAGATGGGGTCTCACCAACTGTCTGTACAGAGGGATTACAGCTTCCTGTTTTCTGCTGGTGATGCCTCTCCCTATACATCCCAGTATACCCCCAGCCCTCCCTACTGCCTTCTCACATTGCTTGCTAACCTTAAGGTCATCTGATATGATTACCCCCAGGTCCCTTTTCTTTTTTGTTGTTGTTACTACCTCCCCACCCATTGTGTATTCTTCCTCTGGGTTCTTGTTTCCCAGGTGCATTATTCTGCACTTCTTTGCATTGAGTCCTAGCTGCCATACTTCTGACCATTCCTCCAACCTTGCCAAGTCCCTTTTCATCCTTTTCACGCCTCCTTGTGTATCAACCCTGTTGCAGATCTTTGTGTCATCTGCAAAAAGGCATACTTTCTTCCAGTCCTCCGCAATGTCACTGATGAAGACATTAAAAGGACTGGACCTAATACTGAACCCCTGCGGTACCCCACTAGTAACCCCTCTTTCTTCAGAGTGGACTCCATTTACAATTACCTTCTGTGTCTGTTGTGCAGCCAATGTTTTATTTAGGCTACCACCCTGGGACCCACTCCAGGCTGGTTAGTTTGACTATTAATCTTTTGTGTGGTACTGTGTCAAATCCCTTGCTAAAGTCTAGGTAGACCATGTCCACAGCCCCTCCCTGGTCTACTACTTTGGTCACCCAGTCAAAGAAATGTATTAGATTCGTTTGACATGACCTTCCCGCTGTGAACCCATACTGTCTTGGGTCCTGTGCTCCACTGGCCTCTAGGTACTCAACTATTCTTTCCTTCACAAGTGACTCCATCACTTTCCCTACCACAGAGGTCAGACTGACAGGTCTGTAGTTTCCTGCCTCTGTCTTGGTCCCACTTTTGTGAAGGGGAATCGCATCCACCTTCCTCCAGTCCTCGGGTACCACACCATCCTCCCATGATTTATTAAAAAGAGTAGCCAGTGGTTTCACTAGTTCCTCCCTTAATTCTTTTAGAATGCTGGGGTGAATTCCATCAGGACCCATTGCTTTGTCCACCTTCAGTTTTAGGAGTTCTTGCAGAACTATTTCTTCTGTGAAAGGACTGGGATCGACCCCCTATCAAGAGTGCTTCTGTTAATTGGATTAGGCACTTCCTCCTCCCCTTTTGTGAATACTGAGCAGAAATATTCGTTCAGTATCCCTGCTTTTTCACTGTCCCCCTCTGCCCACCCACCGTTCATTCTATTGAGGTACTTAATGTGATTTTTTTTCTATTTTTTACATCAGTGAGGGGTTTGTGGTTTGTTGGTAGGGAGGGGGTAAGAGGTACTGTAGGATGGAACATTGTATGATGTTGAGGTGGGAAGAACCAGCTGCTTATCTTGGAATCATAATGCCCTTGCCAAATTTCTCCCATTTGCTAAAAAAATACCACCAACAGCTTAATCTGGTTCAAGGTCAGTTGGTATTCTCCTGTATCCCCTTCCCCTGGGTCATGCCTCAAAATAGGTAAGAAACTGTCTAGTACACTTACCCGGTCAACAAAAACTAAATAAATAAATAATGTCTGTGGGCAGACCACATCACCATAGGAACCTGATCATGCAGCTGTAGTCAAATACATAAAGCCTATAGGACCAGTGACCTCATAGAATTTGGAACCCAGGAATGCCATGGCCACAGAGAGGGAGTGTTGTTTGCATGAGCATCCATGAGAAGTCTTCAGTTTTCCAGGGGACTCAACACAAAGTAAAGTGGTGGCAAAGGTAAGGTGTGAGGTTTTTTCCAAGGGAGCTTGTGTGTTAGATGAGTATACTGAGACAGGGATCATAGAAAAGGAGAGATCATTCAGGGTGTTTAACGTGTTGGTTGCAACAGATAGGTTAAATAGATGGACAAGGTAGCACTAAGGAGATAAACAGGAAGGAGGTCTGACAGTATAGGTAGAGCAGGTATGCATTTCAAGAAATATAAGGATTCACACAAGAATTCTGTCTGGGGTACACAAAGAAAATGGCCTCAGACTAGGGAACAACCTCATGGGAGATAGTTAAATACTAGTCAGGGAGGGCCCACACATTACATGAGAAGCATAGAGTCATTATGTGGAGACCAGCATGTGGACAGGCTAAGGTGGAGTGGACCTGCTAGGTTGCAACACCTGTGGTGGATTAACATCAGTAAAGCCCTCTGGAGGAGATGATGTTGCCTATTGTTCATCAGGTTGGCAGCTCCAACTGAGCAGCTGGCTGTGGTAAAGGCAGACCATAGCCTTCTCCAGAACACTTCCCAATGGGCCTTGGTTCAATCAACTACTACTCCACTTATCAAGTGGACACCTACTGTTTAAACTGGGGGGGCAGTGGAATGTAGTTGGCTAGGGTGGTGGAGGAAGGAGAATCCGTGTGGAGGAAATGCTGAAGTGGCAACAACTGACTGATTTGCACCACTGTGTGTGAGTACTATAGCTATCCAGGAAATCATGTATTTTCCTAAAGGGATGCTTGATGTATAATTGGAGTCTATGGTTAAAAAGGGGATGAGGAAAATAGTCATGATAGGAGGCTTCATCATATGATTAACAGAAAGGGTAATGAAGACAGGGCAGAATGGGGACAGGATGGTCAGGTTTCTGCTGGGGATTCAGTTGATAAGGATATAAGCAGAGTAGAAACAATTTTCAGGGGAGTGTGAAGGAGGAATTGGCTTGATGTTATAATATACCTTGGGACTAATTAACTGGGTTGCAGACCTCAGAAGGAGATTACAGATACCTTAAGGAAGCAAGTGGAAGGCTCAAGTTGCAGCAGCCTCATTACCCTTTTTAAAGGTCCTACCAGTTTGGGGCAGGGGAAAGGGGAGACATTTTCTGATCACTCACTTCAACACATGGATGAAGGATTGGTGCAGAAGGAGGAATAAGGGTGCCTAAGGGATTGGGGCCCTCTTGGAGGGATAGAAGTCTGCTAAGGCAGGATGACCTTTATCCCTCTGAAGAAGGCACTAGAATGCTAGGGTAAACATTTACAGACATATTAAGGGCCATTTAAACTTGCAGGCAGATAGTTATACCTATATAAAAGAGGAAGACCTTGAAGACCTACACCCAGTGCTACAAAACAAGGAAGGAGAAACAGAGATGAAACAGGGGGAATAGGGAGAACCTGGAAAAATTTGCAGAGAAGAGACTGCAGTGGAGATTAATATGAGGTAGGAGAAAGGAGTCATAAGCAAGACAAGAGGTCAGAGGGAAGGAAAGTGGTTTGGGACCAGAAGAGGTGGAACAGGTGAAATAGAGTGCTTAGTGCAGAGATGCCAGGAGCTTGGAGAATAAGATCAGTTATTTAGAGGCAGTGGTGGCTGAGGTAAACTTGGACCTGGTGGCATAATGGAAACAAATAATTCAGTAATATGACTGGGAAATGACCATCCCATGGCATACCTATATTTAGGAGTGATAAGGAAGTAGGAGGTATGGGTTGGGTAGCTGTATTTCTATTGGAGGAGGTAAAGGCTGAAGACGATGAGGATTGGGGGGAATAACAAGCACACAGAGACAATATAGGCACATGTAATCATTGAGAAAGAAGTACTGAAGGCTAAGAATGGTAGATCACCATCTCAAAACAAAGAAAGCTGATGGGGAATTGGGGGATGAGATAAAAAGGGTAGCAAGGCAAGGTGAGTTGTTGCTAATGTGGGACTTCAACATGCATGATGTAGATTGGTACCGCAATAAGCGCATGTGCCAAAAGCTAACAACTGTTGGAAGTCTTTCAAGATGCATACCTGGTGCAGAAAGTAGAGGAGCCAGTGCTATACCATGTGGATAAGCAGAGGATTTCACATCCCATTGCCATCAATCCAGCACCTTTCATGAGCACTAAAAATTCATACATGGAAAAATAAAAATCTCTAAAAAAAAAAAAAAAAAAAAGAAAGAAAGAAAGTAAAGGTACCAATTGAGGAGACAGCTATCCTTGACTTAATACTTACTAGTAGGGTGAGTATTGGAAAAGCAACAATGCTGAATCCACTTGGAACCAAAGATCAGATGGTTTGGTTTGACATCAGACTTCAGGGAAATATATATCAGTGCCAGATTAAAGTTTGGGGGCCGGGGGGGATTTTCAAAAGGGTTGGATGTGGACACAAATGCATGCTGTGTATGCATATATGTTTTTGTATGCAGGCAAGCCTGGTGCTATTTTCAGAAATTGTAATTGTTTACAGACAAAGTCACAGTTTGTTGCAAAAACAGATGCAACTGCATTCAAATTGGCTGCAAGTGGCATTGCGTCCATTTTTGAATGCAATCTTTGGATGCTCTTAGCCATCTTATAGATGGTCTAACAGATTTGGATGCATTTCTGCTCTGAAATAGCAGCAGTTGTACTTTGGGAAGAACTCATTGAAAATCCCCCCCTGGATATTAATTGGGCTGATTTTGAAAGAATAAGTGGTCTGTTACAGGGGACACTAGAGGGGCTGGTTCAATAGAGGAGGTAAGAGTTAAAAGAAAAATGATTGTACAGTCTGCGCCACATTATGCGGACGCGGTTTGCATGGACAATCATTTTGCATGGACAAATTCTATCTGCCAAAACCAAAATGCACTGCAGCAATGTTAAAGACACTGGCTAATGCGGACTCAGCACTCCACCTACCGTGGACACTAAAATATGGTAAAAGAGCAAACTTTATGTCTAGTAGCTTGTTAGTTTCCATGACAATCAATTATTTTATGCATCAAGGGTTAATGAGGATCATATAAAACACCTTACCTCCTATTATCACTGCTTACACCCTCAACTTACCTTGTCTTGTCTAAGCTGATCTCTTACACACTGTGCACCAGATGGCTTCTTGTCATCTTCTGGGGATCCCTCTGTCCCACAAAGTTGAGCTACTAAGAGAAATAGATGCTCTGCCTAAGTATAGTGTGAGGGACACTGCACAGAGACTTGGAATCCCCAAATTGATTTTGTCGGACTTGATCAAGCAGAGGGATAGCATTCTTGAACAGTGGCACTCAAATCAGAACCCCAATCGAAAAGGCAAGTGGGATGGCAAGGACCATAAATTTGAGAATGCTCTTTTAATATGGTTCACAGATGTCCGCAGCCGTGATGCTATGGTCAGCTGTCCTCTGTAAATAGGGAAGGAAAAGCAGCTTGCAGTCAGTCTTGGTAAGCCAGAGTTTAACCCAATAGATGACTGGCTGCAAAGGTGGAAAATCTGCAGCAACATATGCTTTCTCCGAGCAAATGCAGATGACCTTGGGGCCAGCAACTGGATAAGGGATGTTGTTCTTGATTTGTTTTCAGGCTATGGTCCAACCAAAATGTACAATGTGGATGAGACCAGCCTGTTTTTCAGGTGTGTGGGACAGGGAACAATAGCGTTCAAAGGGTCAACTCCACTTGGGCAAAAAAAGGCAAAGGAGCATGTCTCTGTAATGGCCTGCTGCAACATGGCAGGCACAGACAAATGCCAGCTTGTTGTTGTTTGTATATCTGTGCAACCCCACTGTTTTTGTGGGGTTGCCCACTTGCCGGTCATTTACCAAAACAATCGGACATCCTGGATGACGGGAGAAATCTTTACAGAGTGGGTTAGGGGTGAAATTGTAGGCTGCAAGGTCGCAAAATCACACTACTTTTGTATAGTTTTTCAGGACACCCTGATGTGTGCAGCCTTTGAAACAGCAAGCTGGTGTTCCTACCCCCTGACACCACTTCAATAATTCAGCCTTGGACCAGGGGATCATCTACTCGATGAAGAGACATTATGTCCGAGAAATGTGATAATGAGTCCTTGCAGAGATTGAAAATGGGGCCAAACTGACAGCAATGGAGTGTGTCATTTGCATAACACTTCTTGATGTGGTTATATTGCTGAAGACTGCCTGGGACTCCATCTCCCAACAGATGATAAACAACTGCTGTAGAAAGGGAGGCTTTACAAATCATGGCTTGGATGTCACAGACGTACCCGAAGATCCACTGACGGTTGATGAGGACGTCGTACCGACACCTGGTAGGCTGTCAAAATTGGAGTTTGATGCACTCTCTCAATTGGGAGAAAATGATCCTGAACCAGAGCAGGAGTTAGATGAAGTTGCTAGGGTTCTGTCATGTATGCAGCCATCTCCCACCCCACACAAAGATAGCGCAGAAGATGGAGAAGATGAAGATGAAGATGAAAAAGAGATCCAAATAGAAACTGCCAGCGAGGTTAGACAGGCTCTGCATGTTCTTCACATTGCGATGTCGCAATGGTCTGACATCCCACGTGACTGGGTCCTCCTTCCGCAAATGGAGAGGGGATGGGGAAAGTATGGATCAGCGCCATTGAAGCAAACCACAATAACTTTTTTTTTAGCCAGAATGAAAGAAAAAATAACGTTTTTAGTCACCTGCTCAAGTCCACAACACTTCACACCCCCACACAAAGCACTGAACGAACACTGAGAGCCCTGAAAAATAAAAGCATATGTATAAAGCTCAAGAAGCACAAGAACACTGAAAGTCTTGAAAAATTAAAGACATATGTATAAAACACAAGACACACCCGGAGCACAAAGTACAAAGTAAAGCTTTTTTTTTTTTTTACCACCAGCAACTGCTGACATTGCTTTGGGCGGACAAGAAGCTTGTGCATGGAATTGTCCACATTAAGTGGCATGCACTGTATATGGTAAGAGAAAGAGAAGTAAACAACCATTGGGGTTCAAAAGGGAAGCAGAGGCAGCCATGATGGCAAAGGAAAAAAAAAGAACATTTAAAATACAGTTGCAGCCAAGCAGAGGGAGGCAAAAGGAGATGACCATGTAAAATAGAGGGAAGCAGGTAAGACAGTGAGGGGAGCAAGGGTACAGGCAGAGAAAAGTATAGTAAGACTTTCTTCAGGTACATAAGTGAGAACAGGAAAGAAAGGTGAGGGATAGTGAGGATAAGGAGGCCAGCACAGGGCAACTGCACAGTACAGGACCATGTAAAAGTAGACATCCTGAACAGGTACTTCTGCTCAGTCTGCACAGTGGAAAGGGGGAATAGACCACCAGTGATCAAAAGGAACAAAGGAGTAGGGGGAGGCAAACTTAGATCCATTTTCAGAGGAAATAGCATGGAAGGGACTTGCAGGTCTGAAAGTAGACATGACTTTGAGACCTCATAGGAGACAACCAAGGGTTTAAAGAACTCAGGGAGGTGGTAACTCTCCCAATAACAACCTTATAAAATAACTCACTGGAATCAGTCATGGTTCCACAGGGCTGGAAGAGAGCAGATGTGGTCCCTCTATATTATGGTGGCAGTAATGAAGAGGCTAGAAACTATAGGCCGGTAAGCCTCACTTCAGTTATGGGGAAATTAATGGAAGCACTGCTAAAGGAAAGTTTGGTAGAGTACTTTGAAACCAATGGCAGCAACTCAACACTACTCAACTCAGAATTTATTTATAAAAAGTGCAAGTCAACAAGTACCCAAGCACTTGTACATTCAACACATGAAAGTACCAGTTAAAACAGCATAAATTACACTTCATACACATATCACCATCGAGCCTGCAGACACAAAATGTGCATTTAAGCGGAATGTGCACTTAGCCAAAATTCTATAGAAAACACTGTATTTTTAAAGATTGCAGTTGCGCTAGTGTAAAATCACTTTTATTTCATAAATCAGTTGATTTGCACATTTGAATTAGCACTTATGAGCCCTTTTTCAGCAACCATACTCAACAAAAGTAGCACAGACTCATCACAATTAAAGATACAGTCCCAGATTTTCTGGGCTAAGTTAAGTGTTACTTCCTTTTTCTCCATAATGCTTGTTTGCTTCTGTGAACCAGTGTGTGACTAGTGTGGGGCAAGGTGTTAAATACTGCTGACACATTATTAACAGCACCTGTGCAATTAACCGAAATTACCTACATTGGGAGAGGTCAGTTAGTGAAACAAGTAACTGCGTATTAAAGCGGAATGTGCACTTATCCAATGTGCATTTAACTGAAATTATTAACATAGGGGAAATAGAAAAAAAAATGGGAAATGAGAAAAGTGTGTATTAAACCGAAATGTGCACTTATCCGATGTGTACTTAAGTGGAATCCACTGTATTTGAAAATCTCTATCATATCCCCCCCTCCCTCCTTTCCTCCAGGGTGTACATTGGGAGCGGTATCACCAGCAGAAGGATGGAGGTGATGTTACCACTGTATATATTTTTGGTGAAACCCAGCTGGAGTACTGTGTGCAGTTCTGGACCACATCTGAGGAAGAACATAGTGTGGAGGTAGTCTAGAGGAGGGCAATACTTCTTCACGGAAAGAGTGGTGGATGCCTGAAACAGTCTTCAAGCAGAGGTGGTGGGGACGAAAACAGTGGTGGGCTTCAAGCATGCATGGGATAGACACAAGGAAATCTTAGTGGGAAACAAGGGGGGAGCAGACGATGAAGTAGGGTCTGCAGTGACAGTATAGGCAAGAAAGAAGTAAGCAGACTGGGTAGGACAAGAGGTACTTATCTGCCATCTAATTCTGTATTTCTGTTTCTGTTAGATGGGTTGGAATTGATTCTGTGACAAAACACAGAAAGTGTTACTAAATGGGGAGTTCTCAATGGTCAGGGATTTAGTAGTGGGGTGCCACAGGGTTTGGTCTTCAGACGAGTTCTGTTCAATATCTTTGTCTACAATATAAGTGTAGGAATACAGGGCAAGATATGACTCCTTGCAGATGATACTCAGATCTGGTTCACCCATGATGGTGCATGGGCAATGTGGGTGAAGTCGTTTAGGGTACTGGAATTATGTCACCCAGAATCATCGCAGACAGCATTCTGGCATCCTAAACTGACAGTGGCACAGGACTATGCTGAGAAAAACTTAGTTTTTGCAGGGGCTTTTCCCCCCACCTCCCCAATGCTGGGGGCTTTGCACCCCGCTAAATAAATAAAACAACCTCTGGTGGGGGCATGCTGTGAAAGGGCACAAAGTTGTAGGAAACCCAATAGTGTGTGAGTGCAGGACAATCTAAAATCCTGATCACCCCTATCACTCACACCCTTGTTGCGGCACCCAAATCACGGTGTCCTAATCACAGTGCCCTGACGTGATGTTTCCAAGATGGTAAAAACACTTCGGACTACTGCTGACAACTGGGCCTCAAATGTCAGTCATTCATCCAGAATGACCCCCAGATTCCTAACCTTAGTAGAGGCCTCCAGACTGGAGGAGCCAAGTTCAAGGCCATACTCCACCACTGTAGCTCACCTCTTACCAGGCTCAATCACTAATACCACTGTCTTGCCTGGGTTAAGTCTCGACCAGCTAGATGACATCCAGTCCTGGATCTTGGTGAGGCATAAATTTAGCATCTCAACTACATCTGGCATCTCAGGTACAAAAGGCAGATACAACTGGGTGTCATCAGCATAGCACTGAAAACCCAGATTGTACTAATGATCCCTCACAGGGGTAGGATGTACACCGCAAACAACACGAGTGAGAGGATCAAACCTCTTCCACTGAAACTGGCCTAATCTCTTCCTAGACCTGAGGAGTACACCTAGCCACAACAAGCTCCCCCCATCTGGTTGAAATGACCTGATAGAGGAGATCCCTGACTGAATCAAGGACATCCTGACAGAGAAAAACTGAGCACGCATTTCACACCATGCAAATGCAAATTGCTCTTACCCGTTGCAGACATAGTGAGCAGGATTTTCAAAGCCTGCAAAGATGCATGGTGCTTGCATCAAACAGGTATGATACAACTGGTTCCTTGCATCAAAAGAGTTGGCAATCCCAATTCAGAAATGCAGTCTGCATTTGAATTGGGAGCTGCTGCATTAAGCTGCTACTGTGTCTCCCTTGCATCACATAGCAGGCTGCAACAGGTCACAAGTAGGCTTGCACCATGGTGGGGCTGCAACATCCTCTTTTCTAGGATGCAGAAAGCCCCACCATGACTGCAGCAAGGGGATCAAGATAGAACAGTACTGAGCTGGTCTAAACCCCTTGCACCATTGGCACTCTCATAGTGGACTCTGTTGGAGGGGCCCTAACACTGACATTGGATGGGGAATGGGGCATAGGATGCCATAGTGGTTGTTGGGGAGGCTGTGGGTAGTTGGATCAGGGCAGTTGTACCCAGCAGGGGTGCTGATTATAGAATGCTTACACCAATGACTTGGCACCATGGGGGGATACACTGACACACAATGCCATAGACCCACCTGGGCACAACTCTGGCAGCATCCACAAGGCTGGGGCTCCTGCCAGGGCTGTGCCCACATTTGGCAATGGAACAGTGCCATTTCATCGGTATTAGTGTGCTTCTATCGGCATCCCCACCGGGTGCTACTGCCCTTATCCAACTATGCACAGCCTCCCCTATACATACCACTGCACCCAGTGACTATTCTGCCGCCTGTCCACTCCAGCCTGGCATGTTTCTGTATGCCCTGGATGGTCCCAGCTCCTCTGATGTTGTGCCAGGTGGAAAGGCAGAAGCATCCCTATGACATTTCCCACAGATGCACTGATTGTTTTGGTCCACTCCTGCAGGTGCGACAACTCCTGGATTTATGGTGCAGGGACCCTATTCTTCCTGAATATGGTGCAGGGTTCCTGACACAGGCATGGTACACCACAGCCCTAGATTGCCACAAATTGTGGCAATCTACAGGTGCTGTGAAAATCCACCCAACTGGGTTCAACAGTCTTGTCTTTTTAAAGGCAGGTTGCCCTTTTATTCTCACCATAGTGTATCCTCAAAGCCAATCTGTCCTCATTGGCCCTTGACCTCCCCCAACAATGCTCCAACCTCGGACCCTTAGACTTCAGCTCCCTGAGCTCCCTGTCAAACTACAGAGATCTTGTGTGAAATTCTGGGTTGTATAGGGACCATTGCAACTGCATCAAAAGCTGCAGTCATGACCCAAATATAGGTCACCACTGTTTCCTTCAATCCAGTCCCACAAGCAGTCATTGCAGATGAGAGATCCACCACCACATGGAGTCCTTCTGTGGACAACCCCTTCAAAGGGTGATAGTGAACCATCTCCATGGGGGGATGGACTATGGGAAGCGCCCAAACAAGACCTCACAGTGCAGTAATCCAACTAACTAAACAGCTAAATATTGAGATTGTTAATATTGAGCCTCAACAGGAAGACTAAGTGCAAGGCATGACCGTGATGGTGGACCACAGAGATAACTACCTCTGCTAGGCCCTGTGATTCCATCAGCTGAAGGAACTCTTCACCAAACTGCAAGAGTTCATCATCAATCCATGCACTGAAATCCCAACATTCATTGAAAGGAACGGACACTATCATTTTGCCAATACATCAGCATCATCAGGAGTCAAGGAAGTAAGGAGCCACTGGTCTTTTTAAGCTTCAGTTCTTTTTTTTTTTTTTTTTTGCATTTACATTTTTTCCACCCCGGAGCCCTGACAGGTGGCTTCAGCCCCCATACCCCCGATGAAGGGACTCTCTCTCTCTCTCTGGTCCCCACCACTCCCATGCTAAGTGGTCCCAGAGTATCCCTCGTGGATTGCCCCCCAGTGGAGGGGCTTGGAGGAGATTTTCGGCTTCTCCCCCCTCTCAGAGACCCAAGCCAGATTCTGGTACCACTCCTGGGTGCAGCGGGCCATCATCGAGCCTGCCAGGCTTGATTTTCCTCCAGTTTTCACCCACCCCCCTCCCTCCCTGCTGACGTATGGACGTCTGCTTCCAGCTTCCCAACCTGAACTGCCCTCCAGCCACCGCCAGAGGGCAGTCAGTGAGCAGAAAGACTAGTCTCACTCCCACCAAGAGAGGAGAACAGTCCTCTGGATGCTAGATCATCTCTCCCCCCTGCTGACTCCCAGCGGCCTGAGCTCATTCCTGAAATCAGGTCACCGGCATGGTATGAGGTTTAGTGACCAGCGCCTCAACCTCCAGTGCCACCGGGCTGGCTTAAGCTTCAGTTCCTAAGGTGATAATAGTACAAATAAGGTGCAGACCATATAAAACCTAGTAAGCTGAAAAGAATGCAAAGTTAATGCATTGGTGAGCTAAAGAAAACACATTTATACTCACAAAGTGTGTGTGTGTGTGTTTTTTTAGCCCACAGATGCATTAGCTTTGCATCAAAGCTTAAACAAATTAGAAAAAACTTTTCAGATGGAAGTCTGGTGCCACTTACTTTGTTCCTGTGAATGCTCATTCCAGGCTGAGCAGAAACTGCAGAGGTGGAGTGCTACCACCTAGCTGGTTTGAAATTTTCATTTCTCCACTGCAGCATGAGCATGCCATAGCACATTTAGAAGAATAGGGAAGGTGCAAGTGTGGGATTGTGAAGGATTTAGCTGACTAGAATTTTTTTACTGACTGTAGGTGGTTCATCAGGGCATAGAAAATCATCTTTTTTCACCATTGTGTGTTTGAGCTTGTCAGACCATCACTGAGTAAAAAATAAAGTAGGTTGATTTGTGAGACAAAAGAGGCACGATATTCAGAAAGGTGCAAAGTGTAGCACAATTGTTTGTGCCGCACTTTGCTATTGCTCAAGGGTCCCAGGATGCTATATTCAGTCTGGCACTATCTGGCTGACTATAGGGCCATGTCAGTGCAGAGCTAAATCAGGAAGGACTGCTCCAACATGGCTCCTGAAGTTGGCTTCAGGAGTTGACAGCGTCAGAGTGCTAATAGCAATTTTCAAAGGGAACCATGCAAATGAGCCCACTGGGCATGCATAGTGCTAAGCGGCCATTTGTATGCCCAATATGGGCCCATTTGCATTTGTAGTGGAGGCAGATAGCATGACACCACACCCCCCAGCCAGGATAGCAGCAACTATCCCTGGAGCTTGTGCTCCCCTGCCTCCCTCAGTGAATCCAGCCCTATTATAATATGTAATATCACTGGTGCTAGTGGCTCCTCCCTCATTCCAAACCCAGCCCGATTATAATAGTTAATATTCCTGGAGCTAGTGGTCCCCTCCCTCCTTCTGATTGCAGACCTGACATAAAATGTTTTATCCCTAGTGGTAGTGATCCCCCCCGCCCCGATTGTCAGCCCAATGGTAAAAACAAACCCTCCCTGGCATCCAGGGTCCACTCATGGCACTGGGAACCCCCCTTTGCCATGATCAGTATCTGCTGTGCCACAGGTGGTTATGGAAACCAGCACAGTCCTCCTTACACCTCATTGGTTGTCCGCCATATGTCCTGGTTGGGAGCGCACCACTTATTTATCAGACAGGGTGATGTATCCTGTCCTATAAATATGTGGCATGCTCCATGACTGTACATATAGTGGCCAGCCAAGGAGGTGTGAGGAGGGCTGTGCTAGTCACTGTAGGCACCAGTGGCACCATGAATACCATGCAGGGCATTGAGGGTGCCTAGTGCTGTGGGGGGGGGAGACCACTTGATGGCCAGGGATGGTTTGCTATTTAAGTCCTGGCTGGCACTTGGGGGAAGATGGGGACCACTAACACCAGGGAATTGTTTTAATAATATGGGTCTGGGGATGGGAGAGTGCAGTGGACCACTAGCACCAGGGAATTATATTAATAATACAGGACTGGGGATTGGAGGGGGGGCACTATCACTAGGGAATTATCTTAATAGCATGGGTCTGGAGATTGGAGGCTGAGGAGACAAGCAACATCAGGCATTCTCAATTTACACTTGGTGCTGGTGATAGGAGGGTGGGGGGCACCACTGGCACCAGGGCATTTTTTTTCATATAGGATGAAGATCAGAAGAGGGGTTTGCCATGGAACATAGGGGTGGAAATGCTTCCCCAGCAGCCAACCTGCTGGTTGTATTTATTTATTAGCTTTTGTTGACCAGGTAGGTGCATTAGGCAAAAACCCTGCCTATTTTCAAGCATGACCTGGGAAAGTACAATATGCAGTTTACAAAAAGACAAGCAGTAAAATAATACGGAATCAAAAAAATAGCTGCATTACTTCCATGAACCAATAGGGTTGCAGGGAGAAAGAGGATGTTTTCATTGGTGGTATTTGATTGGTGCAAAAGGACCACACAAACTCTCTCACACCATGCAAATCCACTGAATACTGGTTTGCACCAATATTTCTGTGCCCAGTGCACTATTTGCATACCTCCCATTTGGTTTGTGCTGGTGATATCCCTGTTTTTTTTCCAGCACAACAGATCCCTTTGAATATTGGGCTTCAGCGCAAAGCCAAGTTTGTGGGGCACAAACACCGGTTAGCACCCATGCAAACTTCTGAATATCAGGCCCAAAGTCTTCAGGGGTAGGGGTGTCATCTGTCAGCAGGTTAAGTGGCCTGCTGATGTCACTCCTTCCTGTCATCTAATGGGTTGTACAACACTGTGGCATGTGCATACATTGTGCATGCCTGTCATGTGGACATCTATGAATTGGTGGGTACGGTAAGACATAATTGTTTGTGTCTAGTGGTAGCTATGTCATGTCATCATCTGTTGTGAGTCTGCTGCTGAAGTATGTAGAAAACATGAGAGGAAAGGAACAGGAGGAGAAAGAGAAATGAGCAGATAAATGCTCCACCATTCCAATCTCAGCAAGTACAAGTTCTACAGCTAGGATGGAGAAGGAAATGGTCATGGTGGAATAAGAACTGGAACTCATAGTTATTGAGGTTGTGTGGACCAGGGTTTGGTGCATGATATTGTACATCCAAAGAAATCAAGGTTTATTAGTTCTCAGAATCCACTGGTTCTATTCTCACTGCAATGTCAGCAACCTTCCCTACCAATCATCCAGTGCATCTGGTAAGGAAACCATACTGATCAGTCCAACAGTAGA
The DNA here is from genome assembly GCA_016271365.2 of Neoceratodus forsteri. Taxonomy (NCBI): domain Eukaryota; kingdom Metazoa; phylum Chordata; order Ceratodontiformes; family Ceratodontidae; genus Neoceratodus; species Neoceratodus forsteri. The sequence goes on along the minus strand of CM057449.1, from coordinate 805,372,232 downwards.
ACATCCCCCCCCCCTCTAAGTCCTCCCAGTCCCTGGAAGTCACCAATCTAAAAATGTAAAGTCTAATCCCCTCCATTAAAAAGCAACTTGTGTATGCTGCCAAGTTCCTCAAAGCCCCCACCACCACCACCACCATCACTAGCTGTTTCTGAAACAGCATGAGGGAAGGGAGTTAAACAGCAAGCCCAATCACAACTTCAGTTTCATCATTCATGTTTTCTTGGCACACAAGAAAATGTTAGTAAGCAAATAATAACAATTGCCATATATTAAGTTACTGAAAATTGGTTTATGCTATGGAAAAGAATCCAGCGACTTGATAGTTTGAGACATTGTCTTACTCCTGACTGAAAACCAGTACATACTCATATAAGGACAAAGATCATCAGAGATGAAAGGACAACTGGAAAACTCATATTTACAGTGGAAAATACAGGAAACTGTTAGAACAGCTGCAAGTCAGTCATGAACTGACCAACAAGTGGTTAGAAAGACATGAATTTAAGCCACAACATGAGAGGTTGATAATGGCAGCTCAGATAGTGAACTATGCACAAAATGGTTCACAAAATCCATAGAAAAATGGGAAAAACAGACAGGTTCAGGTTCTGTAGTACAGAATTAAAAACAGTTGCACATCTTGTAGCTGGATGCAAAGTATTCATGTCAGAAGGCTTGTATACCAGAAGATACAACAACATGGCGAGGTTGATCCACTGGAAGCTATGCAAACACTATAACATACAGGTAGCAGCGAAACACTGAAAACACTAACCACAAAGAATCTCAGAGAATGAAAAAGTAATGGCCACATCAGATCACCCAATACCTACTGCCAAGAAAGTGGAGGCAAGAAAACATGACACTATAATAGCAGTAAAAAAACAAAGGTAGCATTGCTGATCGAAGTAGCCATGCCTAGTGACTACAGTCTCCTGTGCACAGAGAGATACAAAATTATGAAATATTTAGATATGCAAACAGAAACTAAACTGATGTGGAATAAGCAGGCACAGATTGTTTCTATAGTGCTCAGAGCAATGGGGCTAATCAAAAAGAACTTTAAGGTACATAAAAATATGCTACCAATATCTGTGACACCCTATGAACTGCAAAAGGAAGCCATCCTGGGGACACTGTAAATGCTGAGAACAGCACTCTCAGTAAACATCAAAGATTAATGCAATAATGATTTTTGACTATGCCCTGGCTTAAGAATGGGGTCCATTCTCATCACAGCAATACAAATCCCTGAACAGTTGGATACACTAACCTCTGGTAAGAAAAAGAAGCATCCAATAGTGTTTTACCTACTTGGAAGTCTTCCATCAAACAAGCTCAGAATAACCTTTAAAACAAAACCACATCTTAGGCAAAACTGAAACAAAAACAACTATTTATTTTCATATAATGCATACAAATTTAAAAAGAATAACTATAGATATGATTTTTTTTTTACTTTTTAATACATAAAAAAAGAATTGATTAAATAATAGCAATATAATTACTGGCAAGCATTTTTTCCCCATAAGGAAACCATGTTATAATTTGCCTTTATAACCAGCAGGTTATAATGACAAACACACTCCATGTTTCCCTCGATCCACAAATGCACCAGCCGCCACTGTTTCCTTCCTCAGTGCCGGACTCGGACATTTTACCACCTCTCATACTTAGTGGTAAGTTAATTAAAAAACTTGTCTCTTTGTGCCACAGTATTACAATTAAGTTTTATTTAAAAAGATGAAAAAAGGGAAACTTTCCTTTTCAGAGACACTTCAACCTAACCGTGGACTGCGTTGAAACCTGACTGGCCCACGACAGCAGAAGGATATGATTTTATTTTATATAATTGCTGTGGCGAAAAAAAAAAATGCTCCCCAGCAATTATATAAAATAAAACCTGAGTTGGTGTGTTTAACTCACATTTTACACACACCCTTAGTGCTGGGTGCCTAAATAATCCCCTCGAGCATTGCTCTTGGGGTTAATGTAGCATCCAACACCTCGAGAGTGTGTAAAATCTCAATAAACACACCACCCCATTTATTATTCTATATATTGCACTATGGGATTTTGTATGTGTTGGGATATTGTCAATTCTTTGGTGGATTAGATACTCAGCCTTCAGCCTTATGCCTCACAAACCACATATGGCATGACAATATTCCATGACACATAGTACTCTGTTGTACATTACATAAGCAATAAGACAGAACAGAGTGTGAGTAGTTATTTGATAAATACATGCCCAGGTGCATTGCAAAGCACAGGGCATTTACTGAAAAGCCAAATTAGGAGCTCCCACCTTTCTTCAGTCCCATTAGTACTCAACAGTTCATTCTAAAAGTACTAATGCCAAAGAGCCAAATCAAAAGGGATTGTTGTATTTACACTATCATTTATTATAAACTTCTTGTAGGTAGCGCGAACATCCCATACAAAAAATGGTCACGTAAAAAAACTAGTACATAAGTACACTAAGCACGATATGATGGTTCCAAAAAATGCTGCAACAGACACGCCACAGGAGTGGTGAAAAGAACCTTGCGTTTCATCCTGGCTGGGCAGGGCTTCTTCAGAGGTACAGTATGCACCCTGTCAATCTAAGTTTCATTTATGCATCTATCAATTAATAAATAACCAGAAAGTGCATGTGCGTATATAAAATAGAGAATAAATTATGGGTCAAGGAGTGTAACTCGATTTTACATTACCCTGTTGGGATGCTACATAAAACCCTGAAGGCGAAGCCCGAGGGGTTTGTGAAAAGCATCCCACAACGAGGGTGTGTGTAAAATCGAGTTTGACACACATCTGACCCATATTTTATTTCATATAATTTCTGGGTTTCCCTTTTTCGCCTCAGCAATTATATAAAATAAAAAGCTTCCGGTGCATCCACCGTGTGGCTTCTCAGGTGCCGATTTGAATTGGCGTATTTTAAAACATTTTGTTTTTGTCCTGGTTTCTGAGGTTTCACCATATAGGGGGGAAAAAAGAACTTACCGCCAAGTTCTTCTGGCAGTGGCGGTGCTGTTTCGGGAGAGATGGAAGCGGTTAGCGGTCTTGAGTGGTGGCGCTGCTGCGTGAGGATGTGCACAGAAAGGGAAACCATGTGCGTGTTTGCCGTTATAAACACTCTTTATAACGGCAAATTATGCCACGGTTTCCCTATGGGAAAAAGGGGAAGCTGGTTATTATTAAGATAAGTGATCTCATAATGATACAACTACAATAGAAACTTAAAATCAAGCATAGTTATTTGCCCTAGCAACCATCACAGCACAAAGTTTATAGTCTGTGGAGTAAACATGTAAACACTTTTTTCTTTGTATCTTATAAGTCCCAAATGAATTGTCAGTCCACATAAAATCTTCATTTGTTTGGTATAATTTCTTTATTCAAGCTGTACATTTAAATCCACTTAAACTGGCAGTTCAGTGTTATTTTCTTTATTTAACCAGGTATAGCACACTAAGCTGAAAGCTTTTTTACAGGAGCAACCTGGGAGCACAAGGAGGTTAAGTGACTTGCTCAGGGTCACACAGTATGCAAGTGGAAGCTGTGGGATTCAAACCCAGGTTTGGTCTGTTGGATGTTACTAGATTTGCAGCTCAGAGCCTTAGACCACTGCATTATACTGCCTCCTTTTGATATCATGATATTTTTCTTGACTTCACTTTTTCAACAGACTAAGTTCTATGGAGGAAAAATATATCATAAGCATATAATTCATCAAATGATTCCATACAGTACTATCCAAATATAATTAAATAGTATCAAATATGCACGTGACCATCTCATTTTATTTAATCATTTGGGCTATATGTGCAATGTCATCAAGTTGAACACGACATACTAACTATTAACTCAAAAAACACCAAGTATTAGCAAATTACTGGACAAAAACAGCACCAGACAGCAGTACATGAGACAGAAAGTTTCTTGCAATATGTTTAGTGTTCAAATATTTTAAATATGTAATGAACAAAATACAGGGTGCATATAAAACAATAAATACAAAGCTCATTCACATAAATATTATCAAATAAGATTATTAAATCTCCAAAACAAATTTTGAAATGTGTTGGGGGGGTAGGTTCGGGAAACAACGTATAGAAAAGCAATGATCATTGTCAAATGCAGGCACCAATGACCTTGCAAAGCCTATGCTTTTTCTCTAATGCCAACTAAGTCAAATCCAAAGAGCTATATTCACATAATATTAAATAGAATATTTTTTTTATAAAAATGTTTTTAAATTACAGCTTTTATGCCTGCATTGCACAATACCAGGAATTCATAATACAGGTACTGCAAAATAGTATTCTGAATTTAATCTCCATCAAAAAAGAGGAAATAACTTTTCATTCCTTTTACAACAAATGTTTTAATTCAATAGAGTTATTCAGACCCGGTGAGAAACAGGCCCATGTTCTAAAAATCCATCTTGTTTCCCTTTCACTCACACTTGTCTCCCAGTCACCTCCCCTAACATTTTTGTGGAAAAAATGTTGCAGGTGCCATATTGGTCCTTTTAAGAACAGATCCAGAAACAAATGATTTGATACCTTTTATTGGACCAACATGGATGTTACAGAAAAGAACAAAGTGCTCTAGCTTTCGAACCAACCCGGTCCTTCTTCAGAAGCTTTGTGGCAGTTATTTCAAATATCCCATACTATTAACACCAGATTATATTGAAGAAACAGAAATAATTCTCATCGGTTTAACATGTACATTTAAAACATAACAGAAGATTACTTCAGAGAAGCTAATTAACAGCAGTATGCCTTTAACTGAGGAGCCTCAAAAGGGCAAAGGTTATCAAGAATTCTCTACAGCCAGAGAGTTCTTGTCACATAAATTTTAAAATGTCTCAGTATGCCAAGAAAGCATTCTAGTGATAAAAAAACCTTGGGGTGGCATTCTCTCTAATACTTGTAAGATGAGCTTACAACTTACATTCCAATTGTCCTGGTATATTAAAGAATAGATAATGAGAGACAAAATCCTGAAATTAGGTATAACTGCAAGTTGAAAACAAACCTCAAATTAACATACACATATATACATGGTGCATGATAGTATCACTCATAAGTGTAAGTGCCAAATAAAAAAATACTTGTCAAGGACCCCCAAGAAAATGAGACCATGAACCTGATAAGTGCAGATTTCAACACAGAGTCTGTGTATAACAAAAATGCACAGAATCAGTCTAAGGAATCTAAATGAAAACCCAAAGGAATTATACCTTTTATGAACCCCCAAGTAAATGAGATATGCATCTTAATGTGAGCAGATTTAAAAATGTGACAGTGTGTAATCCAACCGCTGACAACTAGTAGAAGTAAGTAAATGTACACTATAAGTGAAAACTAAGTGTCCTAGCCACATAACAATTGCCCCATGTCACGCTCCCCACACATATATGTGTACATATACCACACCACACCCCACACACACACACACACACCTGCACACCCCACACAACCACAACACACAACAAATATAACAAACACAATCCACACACACCACACCACACCTGACACAACAAACAAAACACACACACATACCATAACACACACAAAACACACACATACCAAACACACATCAAACACATACATACATACATCAAGACACATACATACTCAAACACACTCACCACAGTGTTAAGGTGAGAAGTCAACATGTAGATAACCATAAACTTACAAAATCAAAGGCCCGCTGAAGAACTAAAGTATTTATGTACATCTTTTAAAGTAAAGGTCTGTGTAAGTTTAAGTGGAATAATGTGTCATATAACCAACATCAATGTTCAGTCCATCCACCACGATATTGAGAAGTAAAATAAGTCTAATATATGTATAATTACCCTGTATCCTGAATAGTCTGTTTTGTGATGTAACCACACAGTCTGAAGTGGAAATGAGGTTACATGTCTTACATGTGCGTTGATGACAGGATCGTGTACCATATGATGTCATGGTATTCTGTTCCGGTTCAAGTTGACTCCTAATAATCAGGTTGGCTAAATCAGGTGGTTGTTTAAAAGATAGTAGTGGTAGTTCTTGTAAAATACAGTTAAGGGTTTCATCCTCACCAATTACTGGATGGAGATCCTTAATAATCTTATGTAGGAGTTCAAGGTCAGGATAGTATGTGACTACTAAGGGTATTCTGTTGATAGTCATCTGATCTTTATATTGCAGTAGCTGTTCTCTTGGGACCTGTGTTGCATGTTCCACTGCTCTGTCAATTTCTCTGGACAAGTGTCCCTGCTCAATAAAAGTGTTTTTCAACATCACCAGATGTGTGTCTCTGTCTTTCTCATTTGAACAGAGGCAGTGATATCAAAGTGCTTGACTATATATGACAGATTTCTTTGTGTGGCTTGGGTGATTACTTTTCTTGTGTAAGTATCTCTGTCTGTCTGTTGGTTTCCTGTAAAGAAAGGTATGTAGGGTTCCATCCTTAATAGTGACAGTGGTATCCAGAAAATGTACACTGGTGGCAGAATATTCCAGGGAAAGCTTTATAGTTGGGTGGAGGTTATTAAGTTCCCGATGAAAATCTTTAAGTGTGTCAGTGCCCTCTGTCCAAATTATAAACAAATCATCAATGTAATGGAAATAAGCGAGTGGTTTATGTGTACAGTGCCTGGAAAATCCTCCTCAAATTTGCCATAAAAGATTAGCATACTGTGGAGCCATCCTGGTTCCCATTGCTGTTCCCATAGTTTGAACATAATGTTTACCATTGAAGCTGAAGTTGTTATGTGTCAGAATGAATTCAGTGAGTTTACCCACAACTCCAAGGTCAATGTTGGGGTCCAATTCTTTGTCATGCAGGTATTTGAGGCAGGCTGAAATGCCATCTGTGTGTGGAATATTAGTGTAGAGGGAGGTTACATCCATCGTGGCTAAAAGGGTGGTAAGTCCTCACTCACAGGAAACCAACAGACAGACAGAGATACTTACACAAGAAAAATAATCACCCAAGCCACACAAAGAAATCTGTCATATATAGTCAAGCACTTCGGTATCACCGCCTCTGTTCAAATGAGGAAGACAGAGACACACATCTGGCGATGTTGAAAAACACCTGTATTGAGCAGGGACACTCATCCAGAGAAATTGACAGAGCAGTGGAACGGAACAGAATACCATGACATCATATGGTACACGACCCTGTCATCAACGCACATGTAAGACACGTAACCTCATTTCCACTTCAGACTGTGTGGTTACATCACAAAACAGACTATTCAGGATACAGAGGAATTATACATGTACATCAGGTAATGTGGTCTATTTTATCCAATGCAATAAATGTCCTCGCACAGGTTATGTAGGGGAGACAAGCCAACAACTCCGCACTAGAATGAATTCACACAGACATTCTATTAATCACAAGAAGACTGAGAAACCAGTAGCCCAGCACTTCTCCCAGGATGACCACTCAATCTCAGATATGTATGTGATGGTCTTAAAAGGACATTTCAACAGTACACAACAGAGACAGGCTTCTGAAATTAGACTTATTGTACTTCTCAATATGGTGGCGGATGGACTGAACATTGATGTTGGTTATGTGACACATTATTCCACTTAAACTTACACAGACCTTTACTTTAAAAGATGTACATAAATACTTTAGTTCTTCAGCGGGCCTTTGATTTTGTAAGTTTATGGTTATCTACATGTAGACTTCTCACTTTAACACTGTGGTGAGTGAGTTTGAGTGTGTGTGTGTATATATACTGATGTATGTATGTTTGTATGTGTGTGTTTTGTGTGTGTTTGGTATGTGTTGTGGGTATGGTGTGTGTGTATGTTTTGTTTGATGTGCGTGGTATGGTGTGGTGTGTGTGGATTGTATTTGTTATATTTGCTGTGTGTTGTGGTTGTGTGGGGTGTGCATGGGTGTGTGTGTGTGTGTGTGTGTGTGGGTGGTGTGGTGTATGTACACACATATGTGTGGGGGGAGCGTGACATGGGGCAATTGTTATGTGGCTAGGACACTTAGTTTTCACATATAGTGTACATTTACTTACTTCTACTAGTTGTCAGCGGTTGGATTACACACTGTCACATTTTTAAATCTGCTCACATTAAGATGCATATCTCATTTACTTGGGGGTTCACAAAAGGTGTAATTCCTTTGGGCTTTTCATTTAGATTCCTTAGACTGATTCTGTGCGTTTTTGTTATACACAAACTCTGTGTTGAAATCTACACTTATCAGGCTCATGGACTCATTTTCTTGGGGGTCCTTGACAAGTATTTTTTTATTTGGCACTTACACTTACGAGTGATACTATCATGCATCATGTATATATGTGTATGTTAATTTGAGGCTTGTTTTCAACTTGCAGTTATACCTAATTTCAGGATTTTGTCTCTCATTATCTATTCTTTAATATACCAGGACAATTGGAACGTAAGTTGTAAGCTCATCTTACAAGTGTTAGAGAGAATGCCACCCCAAGGTTTTTTTATCACTAGAATGCATTCTTGGCATACTGAGACATTTTAAAATTTATGTGACAAGAACTCTTTGGCTGTAGAGAATTCTTGATAACCTTTGCCCTTCTGAGGCACCTCAGTTAAAGGCATACTGCTGTTAATAAGCTTCTCTGACGTAATCTTCTGTTATGTTTTAAATGTATATGTTAAACCAATGAGAATTATTTCTGTTTTTTTCAATATAATCTGGTGTTAATAGTATGGGATATTTGAAATAACTGCCACAAAGATTCTGAAGAAGGACCTGGTTGGTTCAAAAGCTAGAGCACTTTGTTCTTTTCTGTAACATCCATGTTGGTCCAATAAAAGGTATCAAATCATTTGTTTCTGGATCTAACATTTTTGTGTACTTTTTCAATAACAAAAAACTTGATAGTATGTTTTTTTTATCTTTATCCAAAATATGCCTTCCAATCATGTATTTTAGATTCACATCCCTCCATGCTCTAAAGTGTTCTATGTGGAGCTTAAACTGTCTTGTTGCTTGTCCAATATCAAAAGCATCACATTTGTATCTTAGAATGCATACTAAGCCCCCTGTATTACAATTAAATTAATTACAATAAATGTCTTTCTTTCCCCTAGAGTGGGGAACTGAATCTTCTTGTGTTATATAGATACAATAAATGCACTGACCACATATTTTAATTGCATGAGGAACTTTCCAAAGGCTCTACGATGCTGGTTCAACAAGAAAAACTTCAACCTGCATCACAGCGCCAGGCTCCATGTCAACAGCGATTTGCAGTCGGCAAGGAGCCGCATACATCAGTGTGTTTTTTCTTCAGGGGCTTCGCCGCCTCGAACCCCCTATACTTTAAGATTCTAACTGCAGGTCAGAGTTAGTTTGAGGAGGGGATGCAGGTCGGGGGAAGGGGTTGCCTGGTCCCAGCAGCAGTTCTATGGTGACATGGCACTTTTGTCGATATTGACGCATGTCACCGTAGAAATGTCACTGTTCATGGGCATACCCTTTTGAAAAACATTGTTAATCACTGGCAGGTGATATTTAGTCCTTACCACTCTAGCTTTAATATTCTGAGCCCTTCTAAAGACTACATTAGGATACTCTGGCAAAATCTGTTAAAGCTTACTATCTCTCATTAAAATTTGCCAGCGCTTATTAACTATTTCCCTCAGACTTGCATCTCCATGTGCGTAGGTAGTGACAAGCATAAGTGAAACAATGTCCTCGCAATCATCTCTAAGGAAAGAAATACACAAAAAAAAAAAAACACCACGCTCTCAGCAGATACCAACAAGCTGAACATGATAGCATGGACTTTTGCTGGTTTGTTCTGTTTTTCCTCAAACGCTTGAACAATTAAACTTTTCTATGGACATTAACTTAATTTTATTGTTAAAGAATAAAATAACAGCCATTTCTCCATATTTACTGTCACTTACAATTCACAGTGGGAGAACAGCCAAAAATAGGAAATGACAATAGCAGAATGGATGAGAATGGTAAACAGCAATTTAAGCAGTTTAAAAAATACACATATTTTTATCTGTATACACAATAAAAATACTGGTTGGGCAAAACCATGCTCAACCACCCTGTGCTGCCACCTTGAGGTTCAGATTACAGTGGACCTCTCGAGTTTCAACTCTTGAGGTCTGCTGTAATCTGGACCTCTCAGTGGCAGCACATACTGGTTGCACATGGTTGCCCAAACAGTATTCTCTGTTTTTTGTCATACAGTATGTCATTTCTATGACATCCACAGCTACATCATTCCACAGTGCCCCCCAAAAAAAAAAAATTAGCAATTGCACAATATTCCTCTGGAAATACTTCTGGCCCCACCCTGTTGCCAGTACACTGTGCCTGAAAAAACAAAAGAGATCCTTTTCGGTGTGTAATTAGTTTACAGTTGATACCAGAGATCCACAGAATGCATGTGGCAATGAATGCAATTAATAGGTTGTTCAGGGTTAGTGAAGTCTAATCAGACATGGGGACCCAATGATTTGACTGATGATTTGAAGATGAACATGGAATCCTCCAAACAGCCATATCCACTGCTACTCAAATCAGATGGAGCAGCAGCAGCAGCAGCAGCAGTGACCATCACATTGTGTTAGGCATGGAAGGGATGGTATAAGATGGTTCATTCAGGTAATCCAACTACCATGGCAGCTGCCAAAGCCAAATTATGCATCCCAAGTTACCAAGTTGGCAGTATGTAAGAAAGGATTCATCAACCACTAGTCGGAACCCAGACCAGTGTAGACTCCCCAGTAGAGATGCAACAAAGTTTAATTTCACTGGCAAAGTTCTAGCAAATTTCACCCCACAGAATATTTCAAGTAATTTGAGCATTTTGCAGAATATTCTGCGGGTGCAAAATGCAAAATTTTACCCACAAAATGCAGAATTTCACCCTCAAATGATGGAATGTCACCTGGCAGTGGCAACATTTCACCGTTCATCGTGAAATTCACCATTTCTTCTTATAAAATTGGCATTTTGGTGGAATTTCACACTTCGGACCCACGAAATATATCGCAAAATGCGCAAATTTCTTGAAATACTTCACTGAGGAAATTTACGGACTTCGCCCATCTCTACTCCCCAGAGGATGCCGAATTTGTTGTAAGAAAATAAAATACACTGCTTGAGTCATTACAAGCCTGTAGTAAACAGCCAAGCTTTCCTTCTCCAGACATCTTATTTGGAGCCTTGCATCTGGAAACAACACATACTCTTTATCAGATCATCTTGATCTTCTCCATCATGAATCTCATTTTCTCAGCCTATGAATAAAGTCACATTTAATATTAACAATTGTATCAATAATAAATTTAAATAAAAACCATAGAAGTTAACTGGTCCAAAAACATCTTCTTCATCATATATTCTTTTTCCCCCTTCATCAAGAATAATATTTTCTTAGACAGCAAATAAAGCCAGATTTGATAATAATAATTAAAATTGTTACATCAGAATATAAAATCATAGCAGTCATCTGGTTCAAAAAGTAACATATTATCTTCCTCTGACTATTACCTCCACCGTTCATAATGAAGCAGGTTTTCTCATCATATTGAATTAGCCAAATTTAAGAATAATAACGAATAATATTAATGTTTACATTAAAATATTAACCATTAGAGATGGGTGAAGTGGCCAAAATTTGCTTTCTAAAATATGTGTGAATTCCACAGAATTCACAAAGGGTGAATTTGATGAATTCATGAAGTTTTGAGTGGCGAAGTTGCCACATTTTGGTGAATTGACCAGAATTCACTCATGAAGTGGTCACTTCATCAAAGAAATGACCATTGTAGGGTAAACACCTTGCAATTGCAGCAAAGTTCCTAAAGCCCACAGAAACTTTACAAAACTTCAGGAAGGCAAATTTCAGCTATTCATGGTCGCTTCACCAAGGAAGTTTAAATTTGCAACACCTCTAATAACAAGCATTTGTCAATGCCGAATGTTTGCTTGCTGGTATTAGCACTGGAAATGCAAGAGTTAGACAGATGCAGAGTAGGAATGGCAGTGAAGTACTGAACTTCACGCCAACCCCACCTCCAACCTGTAGAGACAGACAGGCACTGGGGTATGCATTTGGGCTGTCACCCATAACATTCATGCCATTTCACCTCACCCTATCCTGCAGACACCAACAAGTGTTGAGGTGTGCCTTGGGGTGTTTGGTTTTATAGTCACCCCACTCCATAAGGACATATGCTGTAATGGGTGCAGTATAGGAGAATGGGGTGTACTCTGGGGCTGAAGAGTCCAAGGCACACCCCAATGCCAGTCACTGGCTGCAGGGTGCGGGGGTGGGGGTAGAATGGTATCAGCATTATAGTCGGCAATCCAAAGGCCCCTGATGCCTGTCAGTCTGTACAGGGTGGGACGTTATGGTTAGAAACCCTAATGCCCCATGTGTTTGTTGGCATTTGCACTACAAATTTTCAACATGGCCTTTTTACGACCTCCACCTCATGAAAGCATTTGGGACCTCTTCTCATGAACAGTTGCACTGTGATTTTGTCAATGTGTCCTGAACTTCCCACAGCGACCATGCCATTGTGTGTCAGATGTTCGAAAACACAGATCGGGCAGGATGTGAAGAACGACAGCTGCACCATTCATAGGGAGTTGTGAAGAGATGGCAATGTTGAAAATCGGTAGTGAAAATATTAAAAATGCTCGAACTTCTGAACGTACTTGGAAACTGCGCAACACATGTGCATAACACAGTCATTTGGTGGAATTATTTCACCAAACTTTCAACATAGGCATTTTGTGACTTCTACTCATGAACACTGTCACTATGATTTTTTTAATCTGTCCCAAACATTGATTTCCCACAGCAACCGTACTACTCTGCGCCAGATGTGTAAACACATATTTCATGCACGATGTAAAAAATGCTGCTATACTGTTCATAAGGAGGTCTGAAAAAATGGCAATGTTGAAAATCTGGAGTGAAAGTACTATAAATTTGTGAAGTTACGAGGGTGCATGCAAACTGCACAATGCACACTTGTAACACAGTTATTTTATGGGCATTTGTCACCAAATTTTCAACATAAGCATTTTAGGACCTCTGCTCATGAACAGAGTCACTGTGATTTTACATAGGAACATACATATGAACATATGAACATACGAATCTGCCAGCAGAACAGACCAATCAGTCTATCTAAGTCTTCTTGAGTGTGCAGCTAGCACCCTAGATTGTAGCTGCCCTAGCCTTCTCCCCCCCAGTTCCCCCCCACTTGTCCCAGCCCCTGCCCCCGACTCTTCCTCTTACTTTATCCCCACTCCTCCTTAAAGCCTTTGACTGTCCTACATGTTACCACCCCCTGTGGAAGTACATTCCAACTAGACACCACTCTCTCAGTGAAGTAGTGCCTCCTCATTTCACTCTTAAAAATGTCCCCCTTCCAACCTTAGTCTGTGCCCCTTTGTCTCTTTTACACTCCTCAGTTTAAACACCCCCTCGGTGCTAGGTTTATTTACCCTCCCTCAGGTATTTAAATGCTTCAATCATATCCCCCCATCTCTCCTCTCCTCCAGTGTGTACATGTTCAGCTCTTTCAGTCTAACTTCATATTCCTTTCCTTCCATCCCCTTTAACATTTTTGTTGCTCTCCTTTGCACCCCCTCCAGTAACTTTATATCTCTCCTCAGGTATGGCCTCCAGTGTTGCACACAGTACTCCAAGTGTGGTCTGACCAATGATCTGTAGAGAAATAGAAACACATCACTGTGTCTGGATGAGAACCCCCTTGCTATGCCCCCCAGCATCCTGTTTGCCTTCGCTGCAGCTCTTTTGCACTGGGCTGAGTTGTTCATGCTCCCAGTTACCAACACCCCTAGGTCCTTCTCCTCCTCTGTGATCCCCAAACTCACCCCCCAACCAATAGTTCCTCTTCTGGTTCTTAGCCCTGAAGTGCATCACCTTACACTTTTTTGCATTGAATCCTAGCTGCCACTACACCAACCATGTCTCTACTTTGGTTATGTCCCCCTGCAGTTTTTTCCATCCATCCTCTTTGTCCACCACTGTCCCCAATTTGGTATCATCTGTGACCAGACTAACCCTGCTCCCCACTCCATGTGTTATACAGAGATAAAGAGCCCAAATAGCACCGGGCCCAGCACTGACCCCTACGGCACCCCGCTTGTCATTGCTCGTGTCGAGAGCTCCCCCACCACCACCACCCTCTGCACCCTCCCTGTAACCAGTTCTCTATGCATTTAGTCAGCTTTTTTACCACCCCTACTACAGTCAGGTTCCCCCAGTCTCCCATGAGGCACTATATCAAAGACCTCACTGAAGTCCAAGTACAGGACATGTACCGCATGACCCCTGTCCAACTCCCTTGTCTCCCGGTCATAATACTCTATTAGGCTAGTTTGACAAGACCTCCCTGAGATGAACCCGTGTTGCCACCCATCTTGGAGGGCATTACTCTCTAGGAATGTCACCAGCCTCTGCTTCAGTATCGCCTCCATAAGCTTACCCACTATGGATATGAGAGTGACCGTCCAATAATTTCCTGGCTCCTTCCTAGGCCCACTGTTGTGTATGGGCACCACATGGGCCACCATCCAGTCCTGGGGCACACACCCCATTTCCAGGGAGGAGTTGAACAGATCTACCAGTGGCTCAGCCAACAGCTCCACCATCTCCCTCAGCACCCTGGGGTGGATGCTATCAGGACCTGGTGCCTTGTCCACCCTTACTGCCCTCAGCTCCTCTAGCACCCTACTCCCTGTGATTATTTTGTCCATCACCTCTTCCCCCCTTTCCCCACCCCCCAGCCCACGCTGTTAGTGGACCATCCCTCTCATTAGTGAAAACAGAGCAGAAGTACTCATTTAGAATTTCTGCTTGCTCCTCTCCCTTTTCCACCCAATCCGTTCCCCGCTTTATCCTCACAATATGTTTCTTGCACTTCCTCTTTTCCCTGACATACCTAAAAAAGTTCTTTTTCCCTCCTTTTATGCCCTGTGCTAACCTTAATTCCCTGGAGGCCTTAGCTTTTTTCACCCTCCTGGCCACATCCCTTGACCAACTCCTGTTAAGTCTCCTTATCTTCTCCCTTCCCTGTTCTCCTGTACTTCTGGTATGCAGCCATCTATGCCCTCACCCCTTGCAGCACTTCCTTTTTCAGCCAGCATGGTTTCTTGGCTCTGCTCTTCTTACTCCTGGCCCTGGTGCAGGCTACTGTGGCCTCTGTTAGCCCAGTTTTTATGACTCACTACTTTTGTTCTGCATCCATCCCCGGCCTTATATCCTGGAGTCTCCCTTGCAGTATTGCTCCCATCCTCCCAGAGTCCACCCTACTAAAGTCCAGCACCTTAGTGCCTGTGCCTCCTGTCTCCCTGCCCAGCACAAGAACAAGTCTCACTGTTTAGTGGTCGCTACCTGCTAGTGGGTCCTCCACCCTTACCTCCTTCACCGCCTCCCCATTTGCCAGTACTAGGTCCAGAGTGCTACCAAGCCTTATAGGCTTTTTAGGGAAGGTGATTGAGAAAGTAGTGGCAGCACAACTGGAGGACCATTTGACCATCCATGACATCTATGAACCGCTCCAGTCTGGTTTTCGAAAGAGACATAGTACCGAGACAGCACTGGTTCAGGTGCTCAGTGATCTCCTGATGGCTAGAGATCTGAAGAACTGCTCCATCTTGGTTCTTCTGGATCTCTCTTCAGCATTTCACGCCGTGGACCACAGGGTGTTGCTTGGTCACCTGAGGTACATCTGTGGACTGTCTGGTATGGTCCTCAGGTGGTTTACATCTTTCCTCACAGGTAGAACTCAGAGAGTGGTGTCTGGGGTCTTTTTCTCAGACCCCATCTCTCTGTCATGTAGGGTCCCTCAGGGGACAGTGCTATCACCCATGTTGTTCACGGTGTACATGCTACCCCTTGGAGACATTGTAAGAAGGTATGGGCTGAGGTTTCACTGCAATGCTGATGACACCCAGCTCTACCTCTCTTTCATACCCAACCAGGATGGCGCTCTCTTGGTCTTTAATAACTGTCTGAAAGAAATCCAAGAGTGGATGGATTCCATCTGGCTGAAGTTGAACTCGGAAAAGACTGAGGTGCTGGTTGTGGACCCAGGTTGCCGGATGGGGGGTTGTGGGTTGGTTCTCCCTTGGGACTTTTTCTCAGTGGCATTTCAGTCCTGAACTCTGAACAGGTGCATAACCTGGGGGTAATTTTTGATGAAGTGCTGACCCTGCATTCACAGGTGTTGGCTGTCATCAAATCATCCTTTTACCATCTTATGAATATCACCAGGACTAGGCACCTGGTTCCGTCTGGTGACTTGTCTACTTTGGTCCACGCCTTTGTGTCTTCGTGCTTCGATTATTGCAACTCCCTTTACCTAGGGCTTACTGGGGTGGAAATCCATCACTTGCAGCTGGTGCAGAACGCGGCAGCTCAGCTTTTGATAGGAACTGCTAATCATGTCATATTTTGCCGGTGCTGCACGAACTGCACTGACTGCCAGTACAGTGGGGGATCACCTTTAAACGCGGTTTTCTGACTTTTAAAGGCCTACACGGACTGGGCCCAGACTACCTGAAAGAGCTGCTCCTTCCTTACTGCCCTGGACAATCACTCCGCTCAGCCGACGAGGGGTTGCTAGAGATTCCAAGGGTAGGTCTGAAATCATCGGGGACCAGAGTATTTATGTATGCAGCCCTAACCTTTGGAATTTTCTACCCTGTCGGCTATGGAAGTGCACAACTGTGGAAGGATTTAAACAAGCTTTAAAAACTTTTTTGTGGCGCCAGGCATTTAATGACTGATCTTCCTTTTTGATGAATATTTTATTGTTGTTTTACTGATAATATATTGTTGCTTGATTCTGTTTAAAATTGTTAGGCGCCTTGGTCTTGGATAAGGCGCCATATAAATAAAAATGCATTATTATTAATTTTATTGTAGGCCCACTTACCAAGTGAGTCAGAATGTCGTCATGGAATGCATCAAGAAGCACCTGCTCCCTGGTACTGTTAGTAGCAGGGGTGATCCAGTCAACCCCTGGTTGGGTAAAATACCCCAGAATCACCACAATCCCCCTTCTACACACCCTCCTTATCTGCTCTGCCAACTCCTCATCAAGTTCCCTGGATTGGGCTGGCAGTCTGTACACCACTCCCAGCCTCAGCTTTCTGCCCTTGGAGTCCAGGAGCTGCACCCAAAGTGCCTCTGTCTTCTCCTCTTCTCCCTCATCCCTAATGCATTTGATCCCTTCCCTCACATAGATTGCAACCCCCCTTCCAATCCCCCAGTCCCTGCTGTATATCCTGTATCCCAGGATTGCCAAGTCCCAATCATGGTACTCTGTGGACCAAGTCTCTGTTACTGCAGCAGTGTCCACCTTCCCCTCTAAAAAGAGCGCCTGAAGCTCTGCAATTTTGTTCCCCAGGCTTCTTGCATTGAGAGAGACCACCTTCCACCCATACCCCTCCTTCTTCTCACTTTTCTCCTTGGCCTGTGTCTCTTCTCCCGGTAGTCTGCACCCTTTCTCCTCATTATTCTTATCGGGTGGTGGTGCCTTCTGTATTACACTCAGACCACTCTGCTCGCTCCCTCCCAGGATTACTATGCCTCCACTTTTACCTATATCTAGGAGGGTGAGCTCATTTGTCTCCCAGTCCAGACCTTTCTACCAACCGTTGCCTTTTGGCCACCCCCCCACTAGTTTAAATCCACCTTAGTAGAGACATACCCCTCTAATCCCACCTTTAATACTCCCTTCCCTGCTCAAGTGCAGCCTGTCCACTACGTACAAGTCACTATTCCCCCAGACCCTACCCCAGTTAGTCACTAACCCATGATTTCTGGTGTGGCACCAATCCTTCATCCACTCGTTGAACTCCTCAATCCTACCCTTCCTCCCCATGCTTGCATATGCTATCGAGAGTACCTCTGAGAATGCCACTGACTCCCCCACCCCATCACCCTGCCTGCCCAACTCCTATAACTCCCTCTCTCTACTTCTACAGTCTCCACTGCCAAGTTGTTTGTACCCATATGCAACACTAAATGAGGTTTCTTCCTCCCCCTCACTGCACATTTGAGCAGTGCCTGCCCTGCCCCTCCTGCAATCAACCTGGGGATAGCTTCAACCCAAATATGGCTGTGCCTTCCCCCCTTCTACCCCATCTCACCCCTTTCAGTATAGAATCCCCCAGGATGAGTACCCCCTGTCCCTTACCCATTTTCACTTCTAATGCCCCTTCCACCACTCCAGTATTCATTTTTCCCTGCCCCTTACTCCCACCAGCAGCGCCCTCTGTGACTTCTGTATCTACACCCCTACTTCTGCCTCACCCCTTTTCTCTGCCTTATTCTTCGCATCCTCCTTGAACCTCTTCCCAGCCTGACAACTTCCTACTGGGCTTCCCATGTCGTCCACCCCAACTCCCCTGCTGATTTCCAAACCCTCTCCTATCCCCGTTGTTGTCAATTTAGAACCCCTATTACCTTCGACCCCAATAGTGATGCCCTTCCCATCCTTCCCCCTTCCTATAGCCTTCTCTCCTCCAGTTACCCCCTGCTTCCTTACTAGCCCCCTTCTACTCTTTCATCCTCGCTATCTCTTCCCCTACCTGTTGCCATCCCTCTCATGCCCCGCGTGTCCTCTGCCCCTTCAGTATGTTCCTGCTCCCCCTCTCTCTTCCATAGCAGAGGCTCAAATCAATTCCTAGTCAATACCTCTCCTACATCTCTTCCCCCTATTGGTTCCCTCCTCCTACTTGTTCCCCTCCGTGTCCTGCCAGTCCCACCCCTGGTCCATCCCTATCCGCAGCCATCTGCTCTCTCCTCTGGTACTCCTCGTGGTCTCTTCTTCCCCCATCAGGAGGCCCCCCTCGCCTCCGGCAGATCCTCCCTTCTCCTTTCTTTTCTGCTAGTGTCCCTGATACTGGGGTCAGTTTCAGTCCCTAGTTGTTCTTCCTCCTCCCCCCCCTTGCCATCCCCTATTTGCCCCCCCAGCCAGGATGCCTACCATACTCATCTGCCCTACCACTTAGACTCCTTCCTAACCTCCACAGTTCCTCCGAAAACTAGCCAGTTGTCTACAGACCATACACCCCCCCATCCTCCAAACCCAGTTCAGGATCATGGTGGACCCACACCCTGCACACCCCACCACCTTCCAAAGATGCCTGCCCTATTGACATGTGGCACCTGCCCCATTTTGGCCCCATCTTATGTTACGGACTCTTACTCCTGGTTTCTGTACCGTACTACAACTGTTGGGGCCCTATTCACTCAAATTCCTGTTCCGCCGACACTAGTCCCCCTACTGCCCCCTTGCCGACCTGGTTAATTCAGTCTCAAATCTCATCCGTTAGATACTGTATTACTGTAGCAATCCTAAAGCCTCCTTGTCCATTTTTTACGCCTCAGCTACCATACTTTTTGTTCTCAGCCCTCATAGTTTCACTTAGCCCAGTGAGAAATCATATTGCACTCCAAGTATTACTCAGCTGAGTTAGAGAAATAAATATAACAAATAAATATGTATTATTACAGCAATCCTAGAAGTATAGCTCAGTACTTAGCTCAGTTACAGAAATAAACAGAACAACTAAATCTGTATTATTACAGCAATCCCAAAAGTATCCAATCATTGCTTTGTCTCCACCCCAGAAACCCTGCTGTAATATAGGACCACACAGGACCCTGGGCAGGTGGGTGGGCAATTCTAAAGTCCCAACAGAGCTCCATTGAGCTCGCTCACTCCCCTTCTCTCACTTGCTCATTCTGTTTCTCCCAATGCTGCAGGCTGCCCTTTTGTACTGGGCTCCTGCCTGCATTGGTGCCTTTTTCTGCCCACAAAGAAATCCATAGCAGTCCCAACAGAGCTCCTTTGAGCTCACTCACTCCCCCTCTCTCACTTGCTCATTCTGTTTCTCCCAATGCTGCAGGCTGCCCTTTTGTACTGGGCTCCTGCCTGTGTTGGTCCCTTTTTCTGCCCACAAAGAAATCTGCAGTAGTCCCGACGGAGCTCTGTTGAGCTCGCTCACTCCCCTTCTCTCACTCACTTTTTTTTAATCTGTCCCAAACACTGATTTCTCACTGCAACTGCACTATTCTGCACCAGAGGTGCGAAAACACATTTTGGCCAGGATGTGAAAAATGACAGCTGTACTGTTCATAAGGAGGTGTGAAAATGCCAGTGTTGAAAATTTGGTGTGAAAATTTGTGAAGTTATAAGGGTGCATGGAAACTGTGCAATGCATGCTTGTAAAACAGTCATTTTATGGACTTTCATCACCAAATTTTCAACACAGGCATTTTAGGACCTCTGCTCAAGACAGTGTCACTGTCATTTTCTTAATCTGTCCCAAAAACTGATTTCTCACAGCAACTACGTTATTCTGCACCGGAAGTGCGAAAACACATGTCAGCCAGGATGCATAAAATGACAGTTGCACTATTCATAAGGAGGTGTGGAAAAATGCCAATGTTGAAAATCTGGAGTGAAAATATTACAAATTCACGAAGTTACGAGCATGCATGGAAACTGCGCAACGCATGATTGTAAAACAGTAATTTTTTAGATTTTTTGGACAAAATTTGCAACATAGGCTTTTTGAGAGCCCACCTCATGAACAGTGGCACTGTCATTTCTTTAATCGGTCCCAAAAGGTGATTTCACACCGTGACCGTGAAATCACCTTTTGGGACTGAATAACACCATGACAGTGACTGAACTCATGAGGAGGGGTCCCAGTAACCCCATGTTGAAAATTGGGTACCAAAATTCCCCAAAATGCCCGAGATATGCACCAAAGTTGAAAAAACCCTATTTATGTCATTATACAGCTTACTGGCATTTCTTCCATTCGCAGTCGGCTTTGAAGAGTGCAGACGTGTTCCCGGTCCACTGAAGATCATCACGCCAGGCTCCAGAGGTAAGTATACGGTGAGGGGGGTGTGAGGAGGTGGGGTACGTAGAGGGTGGGTGCTGGTTGGGGAGGGGCACTGGACACATCGAGGGACCGTTTTCTCACTTTACAGGTAAAAAAAAAAGACAAAGCGGGTCAGTTTTCTTCTTTTGCAGGTATGGTTGGTACACTGAAGTGGGCGCCCAGTGTGCTACCAGCATTTGTGGAGAGGGGGACTGAAGCCGATGGAGATTGAGCCCCCTGTTGGCACAGAAAGACTGTTAGGGGGGTGCATGATGCCAAGGGGGATGGGGCACCCCCTTAGCATGCAACAGAAATTCAGGGGTGGAGACATTATGCCGATGGGGAGTGGACTCCCCGTCAGCAAAGGAAGTGGGCCGGGGGCATGCCGACAGGGGGCTTGGTCACCCCCGTTGGCTCTGAGGTGGCTGCATAGAGCCACCATGTTCATGGTAATGTTACACCAGGAATGGTACCGCCCTGCAATGATGGGTCACTCCCTCATTGCAGCAGAATTGCTGAAGCTGCAATGATGATGTGGCCCCTCATTGCAGCGGTCAAATTGTTTCAAGTTGGTGGCACTTCTGCAGAACCAGTGCCATCAGGACACGGGGCCTGCATTGGGTGCACACCGCCAAGCCCACAAATGCAGTGCTGTCATTGGCCGCCACACTGCCTCACCTCCACAACCCGCTTATCTCCATAGCTGCCACATAATGTTTCTTGCACATGCGCACAAGCAAACATAAAAATAGAATCAACTGATTCCAAAAACAAGAAACCATCAGTTAACCATTTTCCTCCTCCCTACATCACAAATAGTAATTGCTTGGCATGTATATAAAGCCAAATTCATTCATAATGATAATAATAATCATAATCATAATAATAATAATACCTAATTTAGAAGTCAACCAATTCTGAAAACTAAACATTCTCTTCATCCTTTTCTTCTGTCCATGATGAATCTCATTTTAGCAGCTCCAAAATGAATTATAAAAAGAAATACACATTTGCATATTTGTATATCATGATCATGTTGCTATTTACAGTACCACAATATCATAGTCTCATATCTCATCTTCTGAGGAATTTAGTTTATTGAATACAAAAGTACATAATGCAGGCTTATCTAATAAAGTCACTGTCTAGCAAAACAGTGACCCAAAATAACTTTAGTAAGACAGGCAAGTCATTTGTCCTACACTGGCTAAACTTGCTTTGTATTTTCTCAGATGCCCTCCAGTACTTGTTATTTCAGAAAGATGTTTCAGTAGCGCTGGGGATATTGCCTCACTCTATTGCTCAAGGATACATCCAGGTCATCTTCATATGGATAAACTTTAAAGATCTAATGGATTGCATTAACTGATCTATACTTCTAGTTGTTTTTTAAAATATGTTCTAGGTTGATTATTTCATGGAATAGTGTGAATATGAGTGATGCTTTTCTGTTTTTGTATACTTGCAGATTTTCTCTAGTTGGTATAGTTACAGGAGGTGCAATGCCATTCTCAAAGTGAAGAGCAGAAGTGACACAAATGGGGGGGGACATGGTGGACTGACTGTAATACTTGCTGAAACTGTGTTTTATGTTGAACTTCAAAATGTGCTATGCTATAAGATATATAACATTCCTAATGACTTGCAGGTAATGTTATAAATTAATAAAGGCTGGTACTGTATTGTAAACACTAAAACCCATTTGACTGCTTATTTCAAATACTGTGTCTCTCTCTTTTCTTTCTGCAGCCTCATTGCAGCACAAGTGCAACTTGTCCCCTGAATCCCCCTCAGGAATTATAGATGCCACACCATTTTAACTTATTGGTTGCTCGTTGGCAAATTTATTTATGGCACAAAAGACTATATTTACAAACCATATATTTTGAATTCACAATTCAATTTACGTTAAATGTCTTTCCACATTTTCTGGCTCCAGCCTCTGTCCTTCTTCTGGTCATTTCTTCCAGCTTGCTTTCAGGGTCCGGACACTGTGAATCCGGCCCCCTCCTCCACACCAAAACTAGGCCGGTCTACTTCCCCGGGCTTTCACCCTCCAGACGGATGCTACAGATCCAGCACCTGACCTATCCTCCCTTTATCACCACATCTGGGTTCTTTGTCCCCAGCCTGTGTATCCTACCCCTCCTCCGTTCTTCCCCCCACTCCCCCTTTTCCTTTCTTCGCCTGCCCCTCCTCCAGCTTGCGATTGATGGAGGAGCTCCTCCCTTGCGGGCTAGTATCTAAACCCTCTCTTGGCTATCTGGTTCACTAGCTCCTCAATAGGTCGCAGGAACAGGCACATCCCAAACTCAGACAGGTGGATGCCTTCCAAACTGTACACTGCAGGCTGGTCAAAGGAGATGTCTCTGTGCTGCAGGTGAACCCCCCCCCCCATCTCTATTACCACCTTGGCTACTCTGCTGTTCAAATGCTTTCTGACTCTTTCGATCAGCCGGACAAACTGTACCCCCCCTCCATACCCTCCAGGAGGTGATGTCAGACCAGCCGATCAGTACCCTCGGCCACCACCCTCTCAATCACTCTAAATCTCCCATGATACTCTGTCCCAACACCCCCCATAGCAGACTCCCTAAATCATTGCCCCCCAGGTGTATAATAATGCAATCTGGGGTGCCCCATTGAAATTTCAATTCCTCCTTCAAAGGCATGAGCTGCACCCACTTCATCTCCCTAATGCCTTTCCATAACACCCTGGTATGCTCCATATTATATCACAGCTCTGCTCCTCTGGAGGTGGCCACTGCAAACATCTCAGCCCAATACACAAAAGAATGTCCCACTATCCAGATTTTCCTCTTGGAACCTGCCATGGAAAACCAAAAATAAACAGTGTGAGCTGTTGTTGCTATTTTCTCACGTACCTCTTGTAGCTGCTGGACCTCCAGAACCCCAGCTTTTGTAAATCTGCCTCTGCAGCCCCTCTCTCTGCTGCCTCCATGGCTGCTCTGATCCTGAATGAATGCAGGGTGAATTTGCTGGGATCCTCTCCTAGAAATGCCAGCACCATCTTGAGGACTGCCCCTACTTGAAACCCTGTGACTGGGGAGCTGTCCCCATGCCAGAACAGCATCCCCCCTACCCTACCCCAAGCACTCCTGTACTCCTCCAGTGCATTCATGGTGCAGCTGTCCGACTGCAGTTTCTTCACCAGTGATACTTGGATCCCCTTCACTCCCTGGTCCATCTTGGACCTGACCAGGTAATAACCACCCTGTTGTGCCCCCACAGGACATCCTCATGCTGCAACGCCTGCACGACGTCCACCTTCCGTGGGGCCACCACTTCCCCCACCCAGAATGCCCCTGCAGCCATCACCATAAATACGGCCCGGAATAGTACCCCTTCGTGGGCAGATGTGCATACCTTTTGGGTGGCTCCCAAGACCTTTCCCAGTAATGCCCCTCTAATGGGTTGCCTTCTATCTACCCTGACCCCTTGCCCCCACTGCCACCCTGCTAACATGCATTTTATGACCTTACTGGCCCCACCATCGGGCCAGCTCCTGTCTTGGCATACCCAACTGATGCCCGCTAAGTGAACTACCATTGTGGTGTGGGCCAGCCCTTCTTCCAACAGCTCCACCATGAACCTCCTTGCCTGCTCATCGCTGGCCGGTTCCTCCTTGTCCCACCCATGCTTCACCCTGAAGATCTGGAACTTTTCCCACCCTGCTTCCTAGGCCCCAAGTGTGTTTCCTGCCCAGAAGCCCCTGTACAGCACCCTGGCTGTGTCCCTGCAACCTCCCATTACCGATCCTGGTCCTGTGTGGCACTGCCTGTGGCTTCAGCTGCTGAAACCTGTCAAGCTGCAAAAGGGAAAGACTGTCAGCCACTTCATTCCTCAAACCTTCAATATGCTGCTCTTTGAACGACAGCTTCAGCTGCAGCCTCAGCAAGATCATACATCTGAGCAGCCTGCCCACTGTCTCTGTCCACCCCCTTGCCTATTAATCACTTCCACTACCCCTTTGTTATCGCACCAAAACAAGATGCTCTTCCCCTTCATCCTATCACCCCATATCTCCAGAGCCACCCATATCGGGAAGATCTCCAGGAAGGTGATGTCCTTCAGCAGTCCCCCATCCATCTAAGATGCCAGCCATGGTTCTGACATCCATTCCCCTCAAAAGTATGCCCCATTCCCAGGGCACCCAAAGCATCCGTGAACAGCTCCTGGTCCGTGCTCCATTCCCACTCATCCTGCCAGAATGTCACCCCATTGTAACTGTCAAGAAACTCCTCCCAAACCCCGAAGTTCTCCCAAACCCCTTTCAATATATCCACCCAATGGTGCGGCCACTTGGCTTTTCCCATGGCCCTCACCAATCTTCTTGTAAAAGCTTGGCCTGGACTGATGGCCTTGCAGGCAGAATTAAGGTGCTGCAGCAGTTGCTGTATTTGTACCAGCGGCACCCTCCTCGCCCCCATGACATGGGCCAGTAAGCCTTTAAGGTGCACTACTTTGTTCCCCGGTAGCCAAAAACAGCCCTCTTCTGTGTCCACCTCTATACCCAAGAATTCCAACTTCCAGGTGGGGCCCTCCGTCTTGCCCTGCGCCAGTGGAATCCCTATCCACTGGCACATATTCTTAAAATCCCCTAGCATTTTCTGCACCTTCACTCTTATTTCCCCAATGAGGAGGAAATTGTCCAAGTAATGTACCACCCTCCTGTGCCCATACCTGGCCCCGAAAACCAACTGTAACCAGGTGCTGAAGACCTCAAAAGTGGAACAGGCCACCAAACAACCCATAGGCATGGCTTTATTGAAGTAGATGTGCCCTTGGAATTGAAAACCCAGAAGGTCCCAGTCCGCGGGCCTGACAGGCAAGAGCCAAAATGCCGACTCAATGTTCATCTTCACTAGCCATGTCCCCTGGATTGCCTTAATCAGCACTATGGCCTGCTCTAACGAGGCATACGACACCACCCTAAGGTGCTCTGGAATGCCATCATTCACTGAGGAGCCCTCCGGGTATAAGTGATGAATCAAGTGGAACTCTCCTTCCACCTTCTTGGGCACCACACCCAACTGGGAAATTCAGAAATGCGTGCACTCAGGGGATCCTCCAATGGGCCCTCAACCCAGACTGCTGTGATTTCCTTCTCTATCTTGGCCTCCACAATCCCTTTTTTCCCTCTCACTGACCCCAGATTCCTGGCCCATGTTCTCTCCCACCCTCCTTGAAACCTGAGTGGGAAACCTGTCTAGAACCCATCCTGAAACAGCTCCCCCACCCCTTTATTTGGGTACTCCACTGACCACTCCTCCACTGCTGCTAGGGAAATGGGAGTATACGCCAGTGCGTATCTCCACCGTCCATCCATCAGTGACCCGCTACCACCACCCCCGGGGGTGCTATGCTGCCACCCGTGGCTGCCTCCACAGCTCCTGCTCTGTATCCCCCAGGCATCCCAAAAGGACTGCTCATAAAAGTGTCCCCCATTCTGCCCTCCTCTGTCACCATTCTGCCGGCAGCTGGAGGCCAAGTGTGATCCTTCACATTTTAAGCAGACATGCCGGAACTTACATCTGCCCCATGTGCAGGTGGCCTTGTTGTAACCCCAACATGTCTTTGTCCCTGTGACCGGAGTGTTCCACCTTGCTTGGTCTCCTACCATCCCCCCCTCCCTAGAGAGGGTCCTCCCCCACAATTCCAAGTGGGTGCAGTCCCATCTTAGGTCCAACTTTTGCTGCCATCTGCTTCCGGAAGGCCTCATCATACTTGAGCCACCCATACCCGACTTTTGCCTTGTACACCTCCCTGATAATGGATGTGTATGTAGCAAGGGGATTGCGAGTTCCAGCTGCTTTTCCAGCATCAATGTGCAATATATTATGAACCACCTTACCAATTCTCTGTGGTGTTCCCCTTATACTTTGCTTCCTCTTTCTTGTGGCCTACCACCGCCAATGCCACTGCCATTTCTGATTTCCCCACTGACTCCTTCTGCTCGTACTTTGTGGCTCTCTCCTCATCCACGAGCTCGAAGATGTCAAAATACTCCCCTTTCCAGATTTTCTCTTTGATTGAGGCTGGCACGTAGTCCCCAATTGAACAACCCAGGGGCCCCTCATTCAACTTCTTGTTCACTGTGGCCCTGCCCCCCATTACCCTGGCCTGGCCCCTTTGTCCTTTAAGGCCCTGACAGCCCTCTCCATCTTCTCAATTTCCATGTTCCCCATACCACCCAACAGCCCATCGAGGTAATCCTTTAAACTGTTCTCATACGTGAGATCCACATTGTTCTTACCCCCATCCAGGTTCTCTTCATCCAGTTCTGGAACGGGCAGGGGCACTGGTATTGGTGCCGGGCACGGGACTTCCTGCCTGGGTCTCTTACTCTCTCTGCCCCTACCCGGGCCTTCTTCTTGCTCCTTGCACTTTTTCTGCACCTCCTCCTCTGCCTCTCTCCTCTTTGCTGCCACCAACAGCTATGACATCTGCCTGATTAACACGGATGCCTCTTGCAACATCTTCTCACTAGTCAGCTGAGCTCGCTTTGGTGCCATGTCTGCTTCTCTGTGCCTGCAATCTGTGGGGCAAAAGATTATAATGTTGAGCCTGGCACATTCAAATCAACCCCTTTACTGGGGTTGGATGGGCTTGCAGGTTGCCAAGCCTCGTGTTCCGCTGGACCACTCCTGAGACCTGCTCCTGGCATATTACTCCCCGCGTCCATTTGTTCCCATGCTGCATTTTTTTGATGTCCCCAGCTACTGCCTTTCTGGTAGTAGCAAGCCCCCTCCGGCATCCTGTCGAGGTATGCCCCTCCCCTTAGGCCCCTGTTCTTTGCCAGGTGACCAGCTCCTCCACTGGTTGCCAAAGTGTGTGACCCTTCCTTCTGTGACCCATTGTTTTATGTTTTTTTAACTCCCCCATCCCAGAGCCTCAGACTGCATGGTCCCTCTCTAACAGCCTGTGCCATCTCCCCGCAAAGCGCTGCCCCTTTGTCACCACTGGCCATGGCCTTCCGCCTTTTTCACCCAGGGTAGCCATGAACCTTGCCCTTGGCTCACAGTACACCCTGCTGGCCTCTGCCCTTCCTTTGCTTTGGGCCCTTTGGCAGCATCACACACATGACCTTGGCTGCCGGGCCCCTGCTTCCTCTCTGAGGCAAGGCATTTTGCAAAATGACTCTGGCCTTTTTGACTGGCCATCAGGGCTATGGCCCCTCATGCCACTCAAACCCCCCCCACCATACTGACAACATGTGGCTCACCCTGCCCTGGCCTGCCACGTTGCAGGTCCCCCCAGGGTGACCTGGCATGGTGGTTTGACTTGTCAGCCCCTGCGGCTCCTTGGCGCCACCGAGCTCTCTTCTATCTTCTCTCCCTTCCGATGCAATCCCCTTTTTTTGCCCCTCTCCTCAGGGTAACACACAAAGCAGCAAACAAAAGAAAACTGTGGCTCACGGCACCCGTACCACTCGGCTTCCACCCTGCCAGCTGAAAACTGGAAAAAAAAAGAGGAACATGAAGCAGAAAAAAACGCCCAGTAATAAGCTGTGGTACCGTGTAATTCTCTTTATCCGAAGCCTGTGAACCTCTGTCTCTTTAGTGTTTGTGCCCATCCACCACTTGAGCAGACCGGGAGGCCATCCCCTGCACACCAGCTCTCTCTGCCACCTACACCTCCTTCCCCTATGTCGACCATCGCACACCTATTGGCCCTCCCATCCCTGTCCTTCTTTTTTGACTTTGAGCCTGCAGGGCACCTTCCTGCCCAAACCTTCCTTGATTTTCTGTGAAAGCATCACCTAGACCACCGTGTGGGCTTTCCCATGATCACTTTTAGCATCTGTGTGTTGGCGCACCTCGCTGTCCTGTCCATATGCTTTCCCTGGCCGTCATGCACATATACTCCCTGCCAACCTATTTCTTAATTTCCTACACCAAATACGAACTGCCCATTTCCATTTTAGCCCGCTAAAAGTGCCATGGTTTCTCCTCTGCTTCTGTTTTCTCTCTTTTTCTTCCTTGTTTTTTTTTTAAACTTATGCAAAAGCGCAAACCACATGAAAACAGGCCACATGCATGGATGCAAGACCAAAGACACTGAGGAGGCCCAGCACCCACACAACAAGCTTTCTCCCAAATCAATGCCACACCATGCAGGCCCAACATGCTGCCCTGCCCCACATTCGACATTTTAATGCCCCATTTTGAACAAACCCCCCCCCCCGGCCACAACCAATGGCCCCAAACTGCCAATGCTAACGTTATCCGTTTTGTCCAAAATCCACGCTTTTTCCATCCTAATAACAAGACCATCGCCTGGCTAGCTGCCTATCACTCTCCAGTCACACAAGCTTCTTGAGTTGATATTCTTAAAACCATTGCACATAAACAGCTTAAATTAAAAGGAAACAGTACACCAAATGCATGTCCAGCTCCAGTGAGCCCTGTTATTACCTCTCTACCTTACATGCCATGCTAGCAAAAACCATCTGAAGTAAAAAATTCTCACAGGGCCCACATGGCCTACCAGGCCTAGTTGTCCCATGTGCCCTACCTAGATTTTTTGCCAACGAAGTGCTGAGATCTTCAGTCTGAAAAATTCCCAGCAAAAGGGGATGTCCTGCATGAGCCGTGGCCTAATATACTCCTAGTAGGCCCCTGGTCAGGATCCCCTTTGGGCTCCACCCCAGCCAATCCCTGGGGCTATGGCTTGCCCTTGTCATATTACTCTTTCCTGCTTGGTGATGTCACCATGCCCTTCCCCCCTCTATCCCTCAGTCTCCTCCTCCCTTCCCTCTACTATGCACTTATGCCTGGTAGGGTTCACTGGACAACCTGGCCTGCCTTTAAGTACTGTTCCTCCAATTCCTACGTCTACCTTCCTAATTTCTAATTTCAATCATTGTGCATCTGTCAGTGGTACAGACTTGTTTTATATTACACAAATCTTTTGCTGTTGTCTGACAAACTATTATCTTCAAATCTATCCTGCAACTATTAAAAGAAAAAGCATTCTCCTTTCTCCTCAGTCATCTTTGTAAAAAAAATACAGCACTCTTACTCCTACATTTCCCAGTCCTCATCACTGCTGGTTTCTCCCTGCCAATCACCAAATCAACAAACCCACTTCTCCCCTCCCCACACACAATTCTGTTGCTTTTTTCTGTGAATTATGTTTTCTTTGCAACTTTAATGTTGCCAGTTATCTGGCTTTGTGCTGATAAGCAATAGTCTTTCAAATTTTGTAACTAAGAAAGAAATGTCACGTGCCCCCCCCCCACATCTGCACTGGTAAGATAATCTCCTACCCCTACACTGCTCAGTCCTTAGTACTGTTGGTTTCCACTTCTCAAATCCACAAACCCACCTCAGCACTTCCCCCTGCATGGTGACCGGCACATTCCCTCCTCTCACAACCAAGGCCGGCCACTGCTTGAAGGACAGTACACAATCTGATTTTATAAACAACAGTTTATAAAGTTGGATCATGGTCATGCACTGTCACGCCCAGTAACAAAGTTTTTTTTTTGTACTTTGTGATGGGAGGTCGCAATGTTCATCCCTCTAGCCAGTGGTTTGTGTAAGGCTCCACTCACTCACTCAGGAACCTCTACACACTGTCACAAGGCTCTAATTTGTACTCTGGTACTATTCTCTCTGTTACATAGTTGGACACACAGTATTTACTCCCTGATGTCAGCACTGCTTAATGGTGTGGGATCCATGCAATGATGACCCCTCAGGGTTCAGTTACATGGAGTTCAATCTTTTCCTTTTTTTTTTGAGTAACTTTTAAATACAAGTAGCAGTGGCTGGACAATGAGGGAATGCGTCAGTTCAGTTGACATTTGGGGGGGACATGAAGTGGTTTTGTGGGTTTGTGGATTTGAGAGGGGGAACCAGCAGTATTAAGGACTGGACAGTGTAGGACTGGGAGGGTTCCTTAAAGGTACAGCTGGGGGAGAGCACTTGATATTTATTTATTTGCTATATTATTGAAAAGTGATTGATTATCAGCTTGGAGACAGACATACTGGAGACATCAAAGTAACAAAGACATAAATCATAATGTGGATAAAATAGCACAGATTTCATAAATACAGCTGGCAAGCTAAGATCAGTTATGTATAAAGATTAAATTATTAGAGAAGCAAAGAAACAAAGTCTCCAAAATCAGCTGACAGCCACAGCTAACAGACATACATCAAGCACCCCTACACAGCTTAAACTTAGTTGTCATTGCCACGCTTCCCCATCACCATCATTTCCTGCACAGTTATACTCATCTGCCTGATGCCCATGCTGTGCCATGGAGTTATATCATGACTACTGTAAGCATTTAGTTTGAATAACAAAAAGGCAAATAATATCAGAAGTGTGGAATAGCTGCTTATTTCTATGATCACATAACCACATGCCATTTAAGAATATACAGAATAAAGAAATTGTCTAAATACACTAGGGGCTGGATATTCAAACTGCGCCATTCTGAGGCGCAAGCCCTTGCGCTGCGCAAAATAGTTGTGCAGGGGTGTGGCCCAGGCGATATTCAAAGGAGTTGCGCTGTTGAGCAACTCCTTTGAATATCACCCCCCAGCCACAGCCACTGTGCATGGCGAAGTGAAACTTGCGCCACCGCAAGTTGTCAGAGTGGAGCATTCAACTTGCGGTGGCCAAGTACCATTGCGCCATCGCGCAAAATCACAATATTCAAGGTGACATGCAAATGGGGCCGCATAATTCATGCAAGGCGCGGGGGCCATTTGCATCTGATTACCCTATTTGCATGCCATTAGCATGTAGGTGCGCCCGATCCCGAGGACTTCGCCTGGCAGCCCTGCCAGCAGCAGCCATCGAGGACCCGTACAGCTACTGCAACTCGCGGGCAGACGATAATGACACCCCCCACCCAAACATCTCCCTGGTGGCTAGTGTCCCCACCCCACCCACCCCGAAGCACCACCACCCTGCTCCCCCCGGCAGCTGGCGGAGGGCAGCATCCACCCACCTGCCGCCCGCCACCCACGACTGACTGCCGGTAGGGCTGCCGCCAGTGGTGCAGGCAAGAACCAATGGGCGATACCCGCTCGTGTGACGATCGGGTGTAGATGATCATTTACCGTCTGAACACCATCGCCGGTATAAACCGATAACAGTTGCTGTGGCGTCTGTGAGCAATCAGCCTCGGCCGGTAACAGGTAACGGGTGGTGAGATACCACTTCGCCAGCACCGAAGGCCCGGGGTGGTGCGGGCTTCGTGGTGGGTGGGGTGGGGGACACTAGCCACCAGGAGATGTTTGGGTGGGGGTGTCATTTACATTGTGCCCGCTGATCGGGCATTACGCCCACTGACCACCAGGGAGGTGGAACAGGAGGGGCCACATTGATGCCCGTGATCGGCCTGGTGGGGTACACTATGCCCACGATTGGGCTGGGGGCACAGGGACTGAGTTGAGGGCCAGCCACAGGTGGCAGCTGCTGTGTTGTACCCTCAATACAGCAGCTCACCTGTGGTGGCCCTACTTAACCCTTTTTGGCTCAAGGTCCTGCAGGCTCAGGTTGGGGGTTGCGTCTGCACAACTCTGCACAGCCCGGCTGAATATCGGGCTGTGCAGTTTATGCATGGTTCCTCCCCCTCCTGTTGAGCATGCATTCATTTGCATTGCGCTGTTGCTCAGCCTGTTTTCAGTTGCTCAACTGCCTCCTGCTGAATATCACAGAATGGCGCAATGTAGGACTTGAGCATGCACAACCCTGTTGTGCATGGCGCAACCCTTTTGAATATCCCACCCTAGCTGTTTAACCATCCATTCGATTACTTATATATCCAACAAGCGACTTCTGCTACTATTCCCAGTTCCCACACCTACACCATTTGAACAAACAAAACAGTCTGCACTTCTGACTGATTGTTGTGTGTACCAATCTGAATTGCCAACCCAAATGATTACTTTGGCTTGATAGGGGTTAGGCACTGCAAATAAAAAACCTGTAGCCCTGTAAATATATTTCAGCAAAAAAAATCACCATTTAATCAAATTTCAGTTCACAGGAATCAGTGCACATCATGAGGGACCAAACTATTTATTTTAATTTTTGTTGTCCGGGTAAGTGCACTAGACAAATTCTGCCTATTTTCATACACAACCCCGGGGAGGGGGATAGAGATGAATGCCAACTGACATTGAACCAGATTAAGCTGTTGGTGGTATTTTAGTGAATGGGGGGAATTTGGGCCAGGGCACTGGGAAAATTCCCCTACTCTTCTGTAGGGGGATCCATGATGCAGGTCTGAGTTCTGTCAGATTATTGCAGAGTTGCTGGAGAAAGGATGTTCTGGAGGCAGGGGTTTGGGCCTTTGCCCCTGTCTCAGCATATTGTGAGGAGGTCCCTGCAATGCTCAGAAAATGTCAGTTTTAGAAGAAGAAGGAGTTGGTGTAGCGATGGAAGTAGAGTGCGATGCATGGAACGAGCCAGAAGTTGTGGCACTGGAGAAACAAGTTGAATTGAGCAGTGCACATTCTGAGGAGTTGGGGAGTGCAGGTAAGAGAGAAATCAACAAAGTTATCTTGCAGAGAAAAAAGTCTGTAAAAAAGTCTAAAGGAAGGTTATCTGTTAGAATAGAGTGGAGCAAAACAGAAGAGTTCGGCACACTCAGAGTACTGTGATGGACTGTCAGAGCCAGCCGCAGGAGGCTGACATGGGAACATCAAAGGAAACCAAGCTTGAAGGGAGAAAAGCCAGTTTTAAAGAGACATTGTGGAAAAAAATAAATGAAAAGGAAGCACCGACATGAATGGTCATTAAGAGTCGGAAATGGCTTGGCCTAAGAAGGGCTTCAAGTGAAGGGACTTCTAGCATGCAAACTGAGGATGTGAAGGAAGAATCAAGTGTGGATTAATACGATAAAATAAGAGCTGTTCTGAAGGCACCTGATGTTGAAAAGGGTCTGAAGAATGCAGATGACTCAGGAGGTGGCAAAATAGATGCAGTAGATCTAAGAGACATGCCAGATTGGGTTGCATAAGCCGTCTTAAATGCAGGGTGGAAAGAATCTGAGGATGGGAAGGGCTGGGACCCTAATATGCCCAGTGGATCAGTGGCCCAAGAAAATCCTATTCCTGAAGGGACTGATATAGAGAGTATTCGAGTAAAAGAAGGGAATGGATGACCTCAGATGGAACAGAAAATTATTAATGAAGAGGGGCAAGAAAATATAGAAGAACAGAGGAAAAAAGTGGAAACTGAGGGCTTACAACCTGAGGAAGATTTAAATGCAACAGTGGAAATAGAAGAAGGGTCTGCTTCTCTTGGAAATATACAAGGGGAAAATGAGGGGACCAATCAAAAAGAAAAACCCACTGTTTGTAGTGAAAAAGTTAAGGAAAATTTGTTCCCAGAAGCCATGAATAAACTAACAGAACTGTCCAAAATGAGAAATGTGGTGAGGCTAAAATTTCAAGGCCTAGCTGAGGACGCCCCAGATAGGTTGCTTGTGGGTCGACAGCTCTTGAAAGCCAGCATGAAATACCATGCATATGAAATCTATGCATTGATACACTCCCCAGGGGAAATCACATACAAAATAAGTTTCAAGCACCCCTCAGGTCTTGACAGGTTGTGGAAGCTATCATCAAATCAAAGCCACACCTTTATGGAAAGATTTTCTTGCAATCCCTCTGACCAAACCTGCATATAGAGTGGTAACCATTTTATTTAAAAATGAAGGTGTTAATGTTGCAGAAATCTCTTACTGGCTTAAACAAAGGTGTACTCTAAATGGGCCTCCTGAACCAATTTTGGACGATGAAAGTTTATGGACTGGTGGATGGAAATTTAAAATAACTCTTTGCCAAAAACACAGAGAAATGCAGCACCTCCTGAACTGTTTTTCATGGGGAGGGATAGGAGGGTTGTTTTCTATGCTGGCCAGCCAAGGGTATGTTATAAATGTGGGAAAAAAGGTCACCTAAGTAATGCCTGTGAAAAGATTAAATGTGGCTTATGTGGGCAGCCGGAGCACCATGGGGCCATATGTAGAAAACCTATTAAATGTAGCCTCTGTGAGGAAGCAGACCATATATTCAATAATTGTCCATGGGCTGCACACAATAGCATGGACCCCCTGGAGATAGCTGAGCAGGATATTTATCTTTCAAGAGCCCAGAAAGAAAAAGCAAAAAAAGAAAAGATTATCACAGAAACAGTGGAAATGGAAATTCTAACCTCAGAGAAAGATAGAACTGCAATAGTAAAAAGGAATGCAGCCAATGGGAGCATGAGAAACCAGGATGAAATCTCTAGTCCAAGAACACCCTCCAAAAATATAGGAGAAAAAGCAAACAGAAGATGGTTACACAGTAGTCACAAGATCTAGAAGAGAGGTAATGCCCCACAAAAAACTCCTGGAGGGAAACGTAAAGAGGACACAAAACTGACTAATACAGGACCATCTTATAAATTGGACAAACAGTTCTAATGATGTGAAATTTACCATCTACTATCCTGTATAAAAATAAAGGTTTTTACTGCTACTACTACTAATAAATATACTACTTTACAAGATAAGAAATGGTCCACAGTAGATGAAGACTCGGGCTCCACATTATCTGAGCACTCTGAGGGAGAGGATACCTCAGACTATGAAACAACTGATATGCAAGCTTCCAAAAGAAGAAAGAAGGTTCCTTAAAGAGACTAAATGACTAAAGGATGATTTTGAACTTTAAACACTAATCCAAAAATGGCAGTCTTAAATTGCATCAATAATAATGTGAGCAGCATTAAGACTAGAGAAACGTGGATGGTTGCCTTTGCCTCTTTAAGGGATTTGAAAGAATATATTTGCTTTCCTCCAGACACTAGGTTGCACACTTTAAATGAACTAAAGCAGCTGTAAGAAGACTGGAGGTGGGGTCCTTCGCTTTGGTCCATAGGGGAAGAGACTTGCTCGGGAATTGGAATTGGGTTTGGAACATCAGATGTCAAAATTATTAAAGTGGTAGATTTGGTGCCAGGCAGGGTGATGATAGTTGATGCCGAAATAAAGGATACAAATGTTAGACTAGTGAATATTTTTAACACACAAAGTAAAGCCTCCAGATGTAACACTATGAGTAAAATAGAATCCTTTTTGCACACATCCAAATTAATATTGTGGGGAGGGGACTTTAATTGTGACCTTTCAAAAAAAATTGGGGAAGAAAAATGACTATGCTGTTCTGTGACACTAAATGTTTAAAAAGAAATATTGGCAGGGGCATTCCTTGAGGATGTTTATAAAATCAGTAATAACATTCCTGTACATACCTTCTATAAAGGGAAATTATCAAACCGGATTGATTTTTGGTTTGTGCAAAAAAAATACAAAAATTAATGAGGTTAAGGCAATACCATTAGAAACATCTGACCACATGGCTGTGCGCTTAGAAATAAACCTAAAAGACAGCCCCTCCTTTGGTAGAGAACTATGGAGAATGAGTACAGAAATCCTGCAAGAAAAAGATATGTTAGAAAATATAAAAGATGTATTGGCATCAAGAATTACAGTACTAGATATGTATGAGGACACTCTAGAGTGGTGGGAAGATACAAAGAGAGACATTAAACAAATGATGATCACAGAATCTCAGAATAGGGTTAAGACAAAGTATCATAATTACCTAGGTCTCAGAGCAAAACTATATAAGGAAATAACAAAGCATAATGTAACTGGACTGGCCTGTACTGAAATTATATCCAATTTGAAAACACAGATGTGGGAATATCAGTATAGTAGAGAAAAAGTTTTGCAAATGGAACAAAGATGCGGAATGCAAGGGACAAAATCCCAAACCAATCCCTTTAAAAGTAATAAGGAAAGACTGGAAAATAGGATAATGCACAGTCTTAAAGATGCAAAAGGAATACAGTATACAGACATAGATAATATGAAGCAGATAGCCCAAGACTTTCTGAAAAACAAGTTTCAAAAGGGAAAATAAGTGGGAGAAACAAGCTATCGGGGCAAATTAAGGTCCCAAGAATTAATAAGCAATATAAAGAATATTTTAAAGAACATATTACAGAATATGAAATTAAAGAAGCAATTACATCACTTATAAATAATACAGCCCCAGGAGTGGATGGTAAACCAAATTGGTTTTACAAGCTGTTGGAAAAGCAGATTATTCCCATGTTGTGTACAGTATGTAACTATATTTTTGAAGAAAAAAGATTGTCTGAGAGTATGAAACAGGGGGTAACTATATTTCTTTACAAAAAAGGTAGTAAGGAAGAAATTAAAAATTGGAGGCCAATAAGTCTTTCAACAGCAGATTATAAAATCTTGGCAAAAATTATAAATAGAAGAATGATGGAACATGTACACACCTTGGTTCTTCCAACACAGACATGTGCAGTTCCAGGACGTGCTATAAGACAGAACTTGATATACATAAGGGAAGTCTTAAATGGGGGAAAGAAGGTGACCTAAGTAGATTGCTGTATTTAATAGACCAAGAAACTGCATTTGACTCATTTAAGCATGAGTATATCTGGCAAGTACTAGAGCAATATGGGTTCCCAAAGGAATTTGTAGGATTAATTAAAAGCCTATATCATGAAGCACAAATCTGGCACATGATAAATGGGCATATGGGCATTCCGATGTATATCCAGAATGGGGTACATCAGGGGTGCCCTCTGAGTCCACTCTTGAATGTATTATGTTAGGACCCAATGCTAAGGAGAATAGAGGCAGAGGAGAGCATCAGAGCTGTAAAAGATGTTAAAAGTGTTATTTATAAGACTTGGGCATATGCTGATGACTGTATTTTTTCTCTAAAGGATCAAAGCTCAGGGGAAAGAATGTTAAAATTGGTTAGGGAAAATGAAAAAAACAGGAATACAGGTGAACAACAAGAAAAGTAAAATGTTAACAATAGGGGAAGGAGCAGAGATTCAAAAGGAAAGTATAGAATTTGTGCATGGTAGTACAGAAATTCTAGGGGTAATGTTTGGGGGTTCAGACTTTATGCAAGAATATTGGGAAAAGAAATTTAGTATAGCCCAGAGGAAAGTGGAAAGCTTGAAAAACTGGAACATGACCAAACAAAAAATGATCTACATGATAAAAACTTTCATAGTACTCATATTTTTATATATAGCCTATGTCTTCCCTATACCTCTTCAGAATCAGACAAAAATATCAGGATTATTTTTTCAAATTTTGTGGGGTAATAAACAGAATCCCATTAAAAGGAATCACATGTATAGGCCAACAGTATGGGGAGGGGGTAAATATGTTTAACCCTATAGTGTTTTTTTAAGCATTTTCACTTATGCTGATATAGTGCCTATGTTGCAAGGTAAAGATAATATATGGAACTCTTTGGTATACGAATGGAAGGATAAAATGTTGGAAGGATAGGGGAAAAAGAAAAAGAAAGAAGATACTGGGAAGATAGCAGAATATTTCAATATAGCAAAAAAGTATCTGGACGGGTGGAAGGTAATGGTAGGTACGGATAGGCTTTTAATAAAGAACAGGAAGCAATTGTACAAAGAAGTCCTATGGACAAACTACTTTGAATCACCTGTTTTTAAAATAGTACAGGGAACAGATAAGAAATTTATTCTAGAAGCCCAACTGGAAAAATGAATACCACATAAAATGAGATACCATCTGGTTATTCAGTCATGGGAAGTTAAATATTAAAGGGAATCTTAAGCATAAAAAAGTAGAGGCAAGGATGTGTTTAGAAGCTGCATGTGTGAATGAAGAGGAGACGATAAGAAATTTATTTTTTGAGTGAAAATATATCAAAACCTTTTGGAAACTATTTGCAGGGATGTGGGGAATCAAACTGTTTGAAGAAATGACAAATGAAATATTAATATATGGGCAATTGTCAACAGAATGGAGAAAGTGGGATAAGGGCACATTATTTGTAATATTTGCAGTAGTTAAATTGGCCATTTGACAAGTAAGGTGTCAGAGATTCATCCACAGCAAACAATTGGAAATCCATGATCTGTATTTTAAGATACAAGTAGAATCGGATGAAATATATCAAAAAGAAGCTCAGTTATATGGAGAAAATCACATGGGGCAACTTTGAGAAACCTAGAGTGTACTGGTTAGGTGCAGAGAAATTATCTCGAATGTTATGATGTAAATATTGTACATAATTTCTGTTTTACAATTCTCTTACTTTTTCATTTTTTGGTGTCAGGTATTGTCTATGGTGAAAGGTAGATTGTTTTTGGTTCTAAATAAAAACTTCCTCTACTCAAGAAGTGCCATGGGATCTTTAACATCCAGCTGACCAGGCAGATGAGACTTCCATTTAATGTCTTATCTGAAAGATAGCATCTCAGGAATGCGGCACCCCACCTCATGCTACACTACAGTGTCAGTACTGGGATATTAACCCAAGTGCTTGGTGTGGGTTTAGAACCCACAGCCTTCTGATTTCCTAGACGAGTATGCTACCTGCTGAGCTACTAGAACTCATTACTCTCTCACTTCCTAGCAGCAAGTCTTCCCGGGCTCCAACTGGCACTCACTAGCCCCACAGTCTGGCTCATCACTCTCAGTAGAAGTGATGTCACTCCTCACCTTGATGACACTACAGCAGCTTTCACATTGTCAACACCAACAAGCTTAATATGATCAGGTGTGCTATTGAGCACACAAGGTCCATATCAGTTAAACAAGACCTAGCACCCCACCCACAATGGAAGGGACTGTTATGGCATGAACTACCTGACTGGCCATGAACAGACACGTATAGTTATCCAGTCTGACCTCATGTAGTCAACAGTTAACTACTACAGCTTTACCTACCAGTGAGCAGTGCCTACGTTCAAATAGGAGGCAGTGTAGTGCAGTGGTCTAAGGCTCTGAGCTGTAAATCTGGTGATATCTAGCAGACCAGACTTGGGTTTGAATCCCACAGCTTCTAGTTGCATACTGTGTGATCCTGAGCAAATCACTTAACCTCCTTGTGCTCCCAGGTCGCTCCTGTAAAAAAGCTTTCAGCTTAGTGTGCTATACCTGGTTAAACAACTAAATAAAAAAAAAAAAAACTAAGTTCTGTTAATGTGAAAAAGTAAAATCCATTCACTGATAAAAAAGTTGTGCAATGTAAT
Organism: Neoceratodus forsteri; assembly: GCA_016271365.2. Classification (NCBI taxonomy): domain Eukaryota; kingdom Metazoa; phylum Chordata; order Ceratodontiformes; family Ceratodontidae; genus Neoceratodus; species Neoceratodus forsteri. The sequence continues at coordinate 805,332,168 of CM057449.1, read as the reverse complement.
TCCTTACATTTTGTAGAAGCATAGAAATCACTGGCAGATAAGGACTGCTTGGCTCACCAAGTCTGCCTATTTTCCCTACCTACTGTAATACTACAGACTCTACTTGATCTCTGGCTTTATCCCTCTTTCCTAACCACTAAGGTTCCATTATGCCTATCCCATGCATTTTTGAATTTTGTTACCATTTTTGCCCCCTCGGAAGGCTATTCCATGCATCCACCACCCTTTCAGTGAAGAAGTACTTTCTCACATTTCCCTGAGTCTACCCCCTCAAGCATGACACCTTGTTATTGAACATTTTTTTCTCTGAAAAATGCTTCCTCCCTGTACTTTATTTATACTCTTGAGGTATTTGAAAGTTTGACGTATTTATGTATTTTCATTTTTTTCAGTTATTTACTGTATGTTCTGATGCACTGCTATTTATTTGGTGGGGAAAGTATTATTATATTATTTGAAAAGCAATGGAACCAGAGGGAATACAGTAATTGATATTGAGTTAAAGTGTAAAAAAATGAAGACAAGGAGCTGCGTCAGCATGTGGTCTAAAAGCAAAACAAAATGGTTTGGGATGCTGTGACAGACTATAAAACCCACTGAGACTGCCATGGACCAGTGTGAGCTATAGCATTAGTTAATGCTCATTGCTGACTTCAAAGGTGCATACCCTCTGTACAGTAGTTGTAACTTTAACTCAATGCAAAACAAAATGGTTATATCAAATGCACGCTGAAAATAGAAAATAGAGTTAAAAATCTATGTTTCGACCTTAGGTCTTCTTCAGGAAATATCTAAAAGAGAAAAAAAACAAGTTAGTGTAGAGGAGAGGTAAAATGAGAGAGATATATATGTGGAGAAAGAAGAAGAGGGAGGCTAAGGGAGAAGAAGTGATAAATGGTAAGATTAAGAGAGAATCTGTGAAACAAAAAGGTGATGATGGGAAAGATAAAACATAATGGAGAGAAAGAGCTGGGAAGTTCCCAGGTAGAGACTGATTAACAGGGCCTTGTAAGAAGGCTGAAAGGTGACAAATGTGTGAGAAGGAGACAGAAATGGAGACATATGGTGAAAATGAAAAATAAATCAGTACAAAAACAAATTGACTTTAGGGGAAAAAAGGGGAGGCTGAAAGATGTTAGTGGAAAATAAGTCTATCATTTAAACCAGAGGGCTGCTGGGAGCCAAGGCGGATGATCAGCTTGGCTTCCATGTTTTTTCTATGGTTAGGATCCCAGAAGCCCTGCTGAAGGCCACAAACAGAAAGGTCATTGACATTGTGGTCCCTGGAGATAAGTGGGATACAATGGGTTTAGCAGTTTCACCATTCCTGACCGCTCTGTAATGTTCCTGAAACGGTCAGCAAGACTCCTACCAGTTTCCCGATGTACATAGCTGAACACCTCCTGCAAAGAATACAGTACACTACATTAGTGGAGGTGCATGAGAACTCCTTGGTGATGTGAAAAACACCTGAGGCCCGAATCTCAGTTACACTGGAAATAAATTTGCAGGTGTGCAGCTGAGTCCTGTTGCAAGGTTTGGTACCTGGGGGAGGAACTGTTAGGAGTGGGTAGGCTGCTTTTACCAGGAGATGCGAGGTTAGGTGGCCGGTAGGAGGCAATAGGTGGTTCTGTAAAGGAAGTACCAATGTTAGGGTCAATTTGCAAAATGGGAAAGTTACTAGTGATGATCCTGTGAAGAGAAGGTGTGCTCTGATGGAAAGGAAGAACTAGTGGAATATACGTTGTTCTTGTGTGACAGTATCCCTCCCGCGGGGGTCAGGGTTACGGGGCATGTTACTGACCCGGGAGAGTGCTCTGTCCACTGTGCTTTTAGGGTATCCCCTGTTGATAAAAAAACTATGCATTATTTGGGTCTGCTCAGCAAAATCATCCTCTTCACTGCATAACCTGCGAAGTCTAAGAAACTGTGAATAAGGCAGGCCATTTTTGACATGTTTAGGATGGAAGGAGCTATGGAGGAGGAAACTGAGAGTCAGTGGGTTTGTAATAGACTGATGTCTTCAGACCAGTGTTCTGGACTGAGAGCTGGATATCCAGGAAAGGCAGTGTAGAGGAGGATACTTCAACAGTGTACTGAAGGGAAGGATGAGCCGTGGTGAACTTGTCAAGGAAGACTTGGAGGGTCTCCCTGGAGCAGGAGGTGGCCCCCACACAGTCATCAATGTAGCATTTGTAGAGTTCAGGCACAGTCCCTGTAAATGAGAGAAAAAAACATTCCTCCACCCAACCCACAAACAGATTAGCAAAGCTGGGACCCATCTTGGTACCCATGGCAACTCCACTGACCTGCTGAAAAAAACTGTTATTAAAAGAAAAAGCATTGAGTGTTAGAACCAGTTCTGCCAGATGAGTTAGTGTGTGTGTGGGTGGCTGCTGGACTTCCGCTTGTTCAAGAAATGCTGCAAAGCTGTCAGACCATCATCATGGGGATCACTGTGAAAGAGATTTGATGTCCATGGTGAAGATGAGCTGATGAGAGTCACTGAATCTGAACCTGTCAAATAACTGGAGAGCATGGTTAGTGTCTTTAACATAGGAGGGCAGGGACTCAACAAGGGGGTCTCATGAGGCCATCCAAAAATGCGGAGATGTGGGATGTGGGGCAGGAGCAGGCAGACACTATGGGATGACCCGGGTTACCTGTTTGTGGATTTTGGAGAAGATAAAACCTAGATGTCTGGGGATGCTGGACTATGAGTCTCTTAGCAGAAGCAGGGAGCTCATTGTTTTCAATAGCAGAGGTGATGGTGGTGGTGACCTCCTTCTGATAGTCAGCAGTGGGGTCCTGTGGAAGAGAAGAATAAAACCTGGTGTCAGAGAGTTGCTGTGTGGCTTCCGTGATGTATAGCTCCTTTTGCCAGACCACAAGAGCACCTCCCTTATCAGCTGGTTTAATAACAATGTCATTCCTACATTGTAGAGATCTGAGGGCTGCAAGCTCACCAGGTGTCAGGTTGGAATGGTTGTGCCTGCAATGAAGATTAAAGTTAGTGGTGTTTTCCATGCATTGGTTAACAAAATTGTCCCATAGTGTCTGTCTGCTCCTGCCCCACATCCCACATCTCCGCATTTTTGGATGGCCTCATGAGACCCCTTGTTGAGTCCCTGCCCTCCTATGTTAAAGACACTAACCATGCTCTCCAGTTATTTGACAGGTTCAGATTCAGTGACTCTCATCAGCTCATCTTCACCATGGACATCAAATCTCTTTACACAGTGATCCCCCATGATGATGGTCTGACAGCTTTGCAGCATTTCTTGAACAAGCGGGAAGTCCAGCAGCCACCCACACACACACTAACTCGTCTGGCAGAACTGGTTCTAACACTCAATGCTTTTTCTTTTAATAACAGTTTTTTTTCAGCAGGTCAGTGGAGTTGCCATGGGTACCAAGATGGGTCCCAGCTTTGCTAATCTGTTTGTGGGTTGGGTGGAGGAATGTTTTTTTCTCTCATTTACAGGGACTGTGCCTGAACTCTACAAACGCTACATTGATGACTGTGTGGGGGCCACCTCCTGCTCCAGGGAGACCCTCCAAGTCTTCCTTGACAAGTTCACCACGGCTCATCCTTCCCTTCAGTACACTGTTGAAGTATCCTCCTACACCTGCCTTTCCTGGATATCCAGCTTTCAGTCCAGAATACTGGTCTGAAGACATCAGTCTATTACAAACCCACTGACTCTCACAGTTTCTCCTCCATAGCTCCTTCCATCCTAAACATGTCAAGAATGGCCTGCCTTATTCACAGTTTCTTAGACTTCTAGGTTATGCAGTGAAGAGGATGATTTTGCTGAGCAGACCCAAATAATGCATAGTTTTTTATCAACAGGATACCCTAAAAGCACAGTGGACAAGAGCACTCTCCCGGGTCAGTAACATGCCCCGTATCCTTGACCCCCGCAGGAGGGATACTGTCACACAAGAACAACGGCGTATTCCACTAGTTCTTCCTTTCCATCAGAGCACACCTTCTCTTCACAGGATCATCACTAGTAACTTTCCCATTTTGCAAACTGACCCTAACATTGGTGCTTCCTTTACAGAACCACCTATTGCCTCCTACCGCCGGCCACCTAACCTGCGCAATCTCCTGGTAAAAGCAGCCTACCCACTCCAACAGTTCCTCCCCCAGGTACCAAACCTTGCAACAGGGCTCGCTACACCTGCAAATTTATTTCCAGTATAACTGAGATTCGGGGCCTAGGTGTTTTTCACATCACCAAGGAGTTCTCATGCACCTCCACTAATGTAGTGTACTGTATTCTTTGCAGGAGGTGTTCAGCTATGTACATCGGAGAAACTGGTAGGCGCCTTGCTGACTGTTCTAGGAACATTACAGAGCCGTCAGGAATGGTGAAACTGCTAAACCCATTGTATCCCACTTTATTTCCAGGGACCACAATGTCAATGACCTTTCTGTTTGTGGCCTTCAGCAGGCTTCTGGGATCCTAACCATAGAAAAAACATGGAAGCCAAGCTGATCATCCGCCTTGGCTCCCAGCAGCCCTCTGGTTTAAATGATAGACTTATTTTCCACTGACATCTTTCAGCCTCCCTTTTTCCCTAAAGTCAATTTGTTTTTGTACTGATTTATTTTTTCATTCACCATATGTCTCCATTTCTGTCTCCTTCACACATTTGTCACCTTTCAGCCTTCAAAGGCCCTGTTAATCAGTCTCTACCTGGGAACTTCCCCAGCTCTTTCTCTCCCATTATGTTTTATCTTTCCCATCATCACCTTTTGTTTCACAGATTCTCTTAATCTTACCATTTATCACTTCTTCTCCTTAGCCTCCTCTTCTTTCTCCACATATATATCTCTCTCATTTTACCTCTCCTCTACACTAACTTGTTTTTTTTCTCTTTTAGATATTTCCTGAAGAAGACCTAAGGTCGAAACGTAGATTTTTAACTCTATTTTCTATTTTCAGCGTGCATTTGATATAACCATTTTGTTTTGCATTGAGTTAAAGTTACAACTACTGTACAGAGGGTATGCACCTTGAAGTCAGCAATGAGCATTAACTAATGCTATAGCTCACACTGGTCCATGGCAGTCTCAGTGGGTTTTATAGTCTGTCACAGCATCCCAAACACTAATCCACAGCAGATAAAAACCAACACCACCTGCCACAGGTAAGCTACAGTAATTAATATTCACTGAGATCAAGGCTTTTTAACCCCCTATTTGTGGTCTGCTTTCCAAATGGCAAATACTGCACTTGAAGAAAAAGTGGTTTGGCCAAATTCAGAAAGCTGAATTGAAAGATTGGGGCCTGTCACAAGACTGAATCAAAGTACTATAGCTAACGGTTCACATTTCTTAGTCTTAGCCTAAATATTACAGCTTCAGATTCTGTGGTTCCAATACACTGAATACTTTTCTTTACAATTCTCTGATTGAGTATTTGCTTTCTAACACACAAGGAGGCACATCCTGTATTATATAAATCTATTCAAGTTAAAAGCCATATTTACTTGTCATGCTTCCTTTCATGAGAATAGCTACAATAAGGCATATTATAAAGGCAGCCCAAGTTAATAAACTGAAAGCAAAGCAAAATACACTTGAGACAAAATAGCATTACAGCATGAGACAGAAATATTGCCTTTTATGTAAACATTCTTTATTTCATTAGGCTCACTTCTTTTTGGAAATAATCCTCTTTGGGTATTATGCAACTGTATTGGCCCAAGCATAAAAATGGTAGCACTAAAAGACTGGGTATCCATTGCTGTACATATAAATTCAGTGAATGTGCTATGATGCACTCCAAGTACCAGTTACTGAATGTACAGTATAAAGGTGTTATACTATGCATATAAATACAAGAAAATTACTAGTAGGTGTTTGTAATTCATTCATAATCAAAGAGATTCTATTTTAAAAAAAAAAAACTTTCATTACTTTCTTAATTATTTTCAGCTTAATTTGAGTTGACAAAGTTTCTGTACTTTTTGGCATATAGTATAAAGGGTATTGTAATTGGCCTTGGGCGGTAGGAATGGTTGAAACTGTTTATATTGCTGTGCTTTTCTTCGTCCAGATGTAAGGCCAAACATGTGTTGATGGTTCTAGATTCTGTAAAACATCTCACAAACTGTATATTTAAAGTACAAAAGAAAAAAAAATTAAAAACAGTCACTAAGCTTGGAGTAGAACAAAAATACAGTATTTCTCAATATAAAGTTTGAAGAGGTGCTCAACTAATATAACATAAGCTGGCATGGCTCAGACTGAGCTGATTATACTGCAATATGGTGATAGATCCCTTAACATGAAAAACTGAATTACTTCAGTCTATCTCCCACAGGCAGTTCACTAAGACTTAGAGTACTAGTAGTTTGCATTTCATTATAAAATGGCAAGACAATTTTTCATATCCTCACTGGTTTGTTTGTGCCTGGGACAGTGATGTTATTGAACAACATCATCACTGTGTGAAGTCCAGTTTGAAACCTTTCCCAGCAAGATATAGTCAGGATTCTACAGTATCAGTAAATTGCTAATGTGACATAAAAGAACCTTAAAACTTGCACCACATAGTATTTAAATGTACATGGTATAAGAGTTTAAAAATGAAATATGTGGATGATTTCATTGATTCCTTGTTTATGCCCACAGTGTATATTCTTGATCTGTCATTCAATTCTGAAAACCTACAAATTTTAGAGAAATTAGCTATTTATTTATTAAAAGCAGTTCAGCTTAGAAAAAAGAAGTACACCTCGTGGGCAACTGAGTGATTGAATATTAAACTGGCCAATACTAATATTATGTACCTTATATATGTAAGAGTATTTAAGATAAGTGTATATTGATATATATTATCTGACAAATCTGTTTTATGATGGTGGATTTTATATTTGATGTCATTTATAAGTCGTCTTGTCAGATTTGTAATGGCAATTTTGTCCACAATAAATTTATTAATACTGTATGAAGTCCAGGCACACACATAACTGAATGACAGAACATGAAATCATGCCTCCCATCCACAGGTTACTGCTGCTTCGGTCAACCGATATAAAGGACTCCACCCCCCAACGATGTCACCACCCCAAAAAAACAATTCCACCAACACATGAGGCAGTCACAGAAAATACAATATTGCAGGATATAAGAATAACTTAAGTTGCATGCCCATTTTTATCCAAAGTGAGCAGCTTCACTGAACCACAGAGACTGTAACTGGTGGTTGCGTGGTTCACTGAAGCCACTCAGTTCAAAATCCCCTAGCCAATCATCCACTTCAGTATCAGTGTCGTCATGAAAGAAAATGTGACAAGAGCATGAAATTTAGTTTGTGTCCTGGAAAACAGTGAAGTGAGCTGAGTGGTGACCTATCTTTCAGAGTTTCTACTCCCTACAGTGTTCATAGCTGCATCAACATGCACGCATTCGGTCCACAGCATTCACTCATTCCACCACAAACTGAAATTCAAAATGCAGTAAAATCAAGAAGCACAACTGGCTTAATTAAAGAACGTGGCCACAAAGAATCGGGTGTGTAAGTGTGTGTGTGTGGGGGGGTGCACAATGTGAGAGACACACAAAATGACAAAGACTAAGGGGGAGGCATGAAGCACCAGCACCACCTACTGGACTACTTTTGCTTATTTTGTGAATATATGTCTCCCATACAAAAAAAGAATACAAATGTTATAAATATTTTTTTTTTAAAATGTTTTATTACTATTTTAAAATGAACCATTGTATAATAGCAAAAAGGCACTCCTGGATGTGTGTTATTGTACAAGAATGTCACTTCTTGAGTAGTGAAAGCACTCAGTTTCACCTCATGCTTCAACCTACCTGAGGAGTGACATTATTGTACAATAACACATACCCGTTCATGCCTTACTGCTTAATTATATGTCACCCCATGCCAGAGACAAAAAAGAATGCTCTGTACAAATGCTTTTAATCTCACATTTGTTACATTTAAACATTATACTCCATACAAATTGTGTACAACCAAAATAATTAACATTAGAAGCACATGGCTAAGTTAAATGGCAGATGTGTGCTACAAAGAATAAAGTACAAAACCATAAGACTGGGTGTAGTACTTTCTCAATAACACTATCCGAACATCCAACAAAAATTTGTCAGTGTAGAATGTTTGTTTGCAGTATAATATAGCTTTAAAGGGAACAGGAAAGATATGTAATTTAAAGGGGAACAGTCACTGTCAAAGTCCCCACACTCAAGCATGTGGCTGGTCCAAATATGCACTTCATGTACAAAAACATTTTTGTTTATTTACTGTTTACTGTAGTATAGTAGATTGTATTGGACTAATTTTTTTCAGTTCTAGGATGACATCTTTTGTTACTACAAATCTCAGAATCCACTGCAGATGATATCAGAGCAGTAGGCAACAGTGAGAAGATTCAATAGACTGCAGTGCATGTTAGAGTTTATATAAACCGTACTCTTTATTTTGCTGGTCTTACTGTCCTCCATGGACCATGTACAGTCATAGAAGAAACATCTGATCGGAAATCATAAAAGTCCTATTGTACACTGCAGAGTATTGAATTACCCACTATTGCCTACTACTCTGATGCCAGCTGCAGGGGATTCTGGGATTTGTAGAAAAAATAGCCTAAAACTAAGCAACATTAGTCTGATATGATCTACTACACTATAGTAATCAGTAAGCAAACCAAAATGTTTTGGCCCTCAAAGTGCACAATGGAACCAGACCCCCAACTGAGTGTGGTTCCTTTGTGCTGACTGTCACTTTTAAATCAACTATTTCTGTTTTTTTTCTGCTCATTATTGACATGTTGGTAACACATTTGGTGCTACCATATTTGCCTTCTGCATGCTGAATTTTTTTCCCATTTTGTTTAGTACTTTCAGAGAGATGCTCTCTAGACTACTATCTATACCTATGGGATTACTAAAAGTGGGAAAACGCACACAGGGAGAGATTGTAAGGCTTGAGGTTCATCTTCAAAGCCTGATGGTGCTGTCTGTTAACTGGATAATGGGTGGAACCACTGCAGATGGAAAGGAGGGAGAGGGGGGACATGATAGAAACTTTCAAGTACCTCAAGGGAATCAACAAAGTCCAAGAGGGTAGCATCTTTCAAAACAAGAGGTGTGCAAGAACAAGAGGGCACAATTTGAAGATAGAGGGGGGTCGGCTCATAGGTAATTTAAGGAAGTATTTTTTTACAGAGAGGGTTGTGGATGCATGGAATGGCCTTCTGGAGGAGGTTGTGGAGTCAAAAACAGTGGTGGAATTCAAGCATGCATGGGACAGTCATAAGGCAATTCTAGGGGGTGGGGCAGAAAGAAGTAGGCTGCTGGTTAACTAGGATCTACAGCTTATCCATTAGGTAGGAAAATGGGCAGATTGGGTGGGCCAAGCGGTCCTTATCTGCCATCAAATTCTATGTTTCTATGGAACACCAGTGCAATTGGTACAGATGCAGCCATTGGACTACTCAAAGTTTACAGCCAGCAGCTAGCTCAACACTGTCATCATCAGACTTTTCTGCCATGGCTTTTGTGTAGCAAGCCTTCTGCATTTCTACATTCATTGTCTTATACTGCACAAACCTCCACAGGCCTTGTACTATCGATATGTTTGCTTTCTGCATGCGTACATAGCAAACATAAAGAGGTACACATCTGGATGGTTATTGCTGAAAAAACAATTTGGTGCCACCAGAGTCAAATGTTTATTTAACAAGACTGAGGCCTTGATTGTCAAAGCTTAGCACTGGTGTTAACGTGGTTACTGCTGGTGCTTACCCAGGTTTGCACTGACACTCCTGGTGGGGCCATATTGAGAGGTCTCTGGAGTGTCCTTCAAACTTGGCAGCACCAAGTGTTTCCACCCGTGTTCCATTCCCATTCATAACTTTTTTTCCTGGTGGTCCAGTTGTTCCCAATTGATCTTCTATTTCCATTACTAATACTGTCATATCCCTGGTGGCATAGTAGTTCCTCCAATCTCCTGTTTCCATTCATAATTTTATCACTAGTGCCATGACGGTTAACCTCCATCCATACAGCAACCCCCACCTGGGATACTGTTATAGTGTTGTGCTAGCAGTTTGAAATGGGAGATTGATGGGATCACAGGACCTAGATGGTTAAAGTTATGAATGGAAACAGGAGATTAGGGGAGATGTCTGGATAACCAGGAATAAAGCTATGAATAGAAATAGGAGATCAAGGGGTTGCCACTATACCACCAGAGCTTTCTGTTTTCCATGAATTGGAGCTATGGGGCAAAAGTGCTGCATGCAAATGAGCTCATTATGAGCATGCAGATGGCCATTTAGTGCCTTACAGGCCCAATAGACTCATTTGCATGCTTGAACTGACTATGGCCTACAGGGGACCTGGCTCTGTCCCGTTGTGTGCTGTGCTATTACTGTGGGCCATGTGCAGCCTTCTGGTCCATGTACAAGCAGCAGACATATACTAAGTGCTACTCTGAAAAGCGCTGTAATTTCTTAATGTTTGTTAAAACTGTTCTCAAAATGTTTTGTGATTAATTACAGTTCCACTAGCTACTTTGCCTGAGTGTTAATTGTGCTTACAGCCCTTCCTGTGAAAGTGTTCAGCTGGATCTCAGACAACTGGGCGCCATCCCCAATTGCTTATATTGTGGTGCAGAGTGGACTCCCGCTGGCTTCTGCTGGTCCCTTTGTCCACAGCCAGTACATAATCTTCCTTTTTTTTCTTTTCAGCCATGAGAAGCCACCCAGGGCTCCCCAGCTCGCTAACCGAGGCTTTCTCAGACACCAGTCAGTCAACACTGACCTAACCACCGCCAAAGACCTCCAGCCCAGACTCGCACCCTCACAAGGTATGGCAAAATCTGCAATACGCCCACCCACCCATCCCCACCTCCTCCATTTATTAAATACGCTTTGTCCCACCTCTTCTCATTTTCTACACCCTCTGACGCCCCTCCCACTTTAATTTTAACTATCTGCTGCCTTTTACACTTTAATCTCCCTGCAGAGGTCCATCCCCTATCTTTTTAGTCTATCCTGGGCGTTCATCAGATTCAGCACAACTACAGGTTATAGTATCTGTTACTAGGTCTGGGACATTCATCGCACTATTCTGTGGCATATAGGAAGACCTTATCATGGGAGGGAACAGCTGGCTCCTCTGTATGCCCCTTGTCTTGCAAATGACCTGCTTTCTCTATCAGATCTCACATTCCCCCCATGGTGGGGATGAGGTTTGCACCTCTCCCTGTTTATGTGCTCAACAACTCCTCTCATGAATTTCTACATGATTACTGGATCATACAGCTGTATTTGCCTGGAAGTGGGACATCTCCCAAATTGCCATTGCAGGGTACTCCTCCTTCCCATCTTGATACTTTCTTCTCCTTGCATGTTTCTGTCAGGATTCTAGTGGCTGCAACCCTAAGTTAGTATAGCACCAGGAGTGGATATAACTATGTTCAACTTCACTGCCATCCCAGATGCTCAAAGAACAAAGACTACAAATTAACTTTCACTGCCATAAAAAGGATTTTGCTGCTATTGCTATTGTGCTCAGGCAATGTCGAGTTCAACCTGGGGCCTCTAGATACTCTTACTTCTCCCTCCAACCTTAAATTATGTATTAATGGAATGTCATTCCCACATGTCAATGTCTGCAGCCTTTTGAAAAAGATCACCCTGATCCAGGCTTGGGTTAGCCACACTCTACCTGATGTTCTGGTGATCACCGAGACCTGGCTTAGACCAGCCACTCCTGACAGGGAAATCAACATCCCAGGTTATTTGATCTTCTGAGCCGATAGACAGTTGAGAGGCTGAGGGGTGGTGATTTATGTCAGGGACAAATTCTCTGTATCATGTCTAGAATCATCCTCCTCCCCTAATGAATTTGAATGCTTGACCCTAAAGGTTGAACTATCACCTTCTTGTGCACTCTGTGTAATAGGCTGTTACAGGCCCCCATCTGCAGGGTCACATCTCTTGTCACATCTAAGCTCTGCCCTGGGGCTTTGTACACTGGAAACTATTATTCTTGATGATCTGAACTATGACTGGTTATCAAAAGCCTTGGCCCCCTTGAAATCGTTTTGTGACACCTTGTGACTGGTGCAACTCATTGTGAACCCACTCGCCCAAATAAAAAGAATCCTAGTAACAGCATCATTTTAAATGTAATTTTGGTTAACAAACCACACCTGTTCTCCCATGTCGGAACATTTTTCTCTGACATCAGCGATCACTGTTTCTTCGCCAGCATCAGATCTGTGCATAATCCACAGTTTGTAGCAAAGTTCTCAATCACGAGGTGTAAACGCAACTTGGACTTCTTTGCCTACCTCAATGAATTGAAACATTCCCTGCGATGGCAGAATTTCTACTTAGCCAAAATGGTTAATGAGGCATATACTATCTTTCATGAAATACTAACTGAGGCCTTAAACAGGCATGCCCCCATGGTAAAGGTACGTGTAAGGAGCAACACTTGCCACTGGTTTTCACCAGAACCCAAAGCTTCCATGCTAGATAGGGATATGCTTTGGAAAAAAGCACATAGAAGCAAGAGTGACTTGGATTGGTATCAGTTTAGGAGGGCATGCAATAAGTGCACGAAGTTGGTCAGAGAAGCCAAGGCCACTTTCTATCGCACTGAGCTGGACTCTGCCTCAAGGAATCCTTCAACATTTTGGAAAATAATAAAGGACATGTCTGGTCATTCACCTGGAAATTCCCTCCCATCAAAAATTATATCCAGTAGTAACACCATTTCAGACTGATCGGAGGTACTGGAAGCCCTCAATAATAATTTCACAACCACTGGGCTAGCATTTGACACATTCCCTGCTAATGCCATCCTCACTCAGCAGGGATTATTGTTTCACAAGTCTTCTGCTACCAAAGAGGCCTTCTCCTTCCTGCCTGCCTCTCTAAAAGCGGTTGAAGATCTATTGCTGCAGTTGGATATCAAGAAGGGTGCAGGTTCAGACTCTATAGAACCTTACTTTCTGAAATGTGCATACCATGTGTTGACAGTGCCAATCATGCACCTCTTCAACTTGTCACTATCCCAGGGGAGCCTCCCCTCACAATGGAAAGTAGCCCATGTCATCCCTCTGCTCAAATCAGGTGACCCTTGCAACATTAATAATTACAGACCAATCTCCCTCCTCCCCATTCTGTCTAAATTATTGGAAAAGATAGTGAGTGGTCAGCTAACAGCGTACCTTGAATCCAGGAGTCTGTTAAACCCAGTGCAGTCTGGGTTCAGAGCAAAGCACAGCACCATAACTGCCCTAGCAAAAGTGATTAATGATTGGCTCCTTGACCTTGACAATAGGGATTTTGTCTGTGCCATTTTTTTTGATCTAAGTAAGGCCTTCGACACAGTTGACCATAGCCTGCTTCTTTCCTCCCTATGAAACCTAGGTCTGGACCCTAACTCTAAGTGCTGGTTTGCTGACTACCTTACAGAAAGGAAACAGCAAGTTAAGGCTGAAGGTGATCTTTCACCACTTAAACCCCTACAGAGAGGTGTGCCTCAGGGGTCTATCCTTGGTCCCCTGTTGTTTGCAGTTTGCATTAACAACATCAATGACAACATTGGCATATTGATTGGAACAGAGGTTTGTACACTAGGAAAGAGAAGGTAAGAAAATGAATAGCTATTTGAATCAGAGATAATGTTTAAAAAAATTTTGGGCTTGGGGAGAATGGTTAATAATAAAACTGTGGATGAGTCAGTGTGTGAGGAATGCTGCTGTAGACAGAGCCTTGTGAAAGAAATTCTAGCATTAGTAGCAAAGCAGGATATTGAAATGCATATAGCACAAGAGGGTAGAGGTTTTGGTTTTGTCAAGTTTAAGTTTATTGACTGTTTAAAAAAAAATATAAAAATAACAAATGGAATGTAACAAATAAAGAATTAAGTTATAAAGCAGTGAGGCATGCTAGATTCAATAGGAGAAAGGACTGTGAAGCAGCATGTGGTATTGTGGGCCAGGTGGTCTAGCAAGCAGAGCGAGAAGAGAGGTTGTGGCCTGGTATTGTAGGATGGCTGCCTTAGTTTAAGAGCTGTAGAGTGGGCATGTTGCAAAAAGCATGTTTTTCTTGGCATTTGTTGTCATGTCCAAGCCAGAAGGGGAGGTGATCAAAGAGGTATTGCCGGTTTGCTACAGTTTCTTTGGTTAACGCTGGTTTACCTGGGGGATAGGCTACCACTCTGTGTTTGTTTTCTATGGCTTTGGGGGGGCATTCATGAGCTAATGCAAGCCTGGGGGTGGAGGAAGCAGGAGGAGCGAGAGTGGATTAGTACCCGTGTCCATGCCAGAAGGGGAGCTGAACAAAGAGGTGTCACTTGTTTGTCGCAGTTCTTTGGTTAATGCTGGTTTACTTGGAAGACAGGCTACCACTCTGTGTTTGTTTTCTATGGCTTTGGGGGGGCATTCATGAGCTAATGCAGGCCTGGGGGTGGAGGAAGCAGGAAGAGATTAGTACCCGCATAGACCAACCACGTGGTATGACATCAGATGCCGCTGGTGCAATGTGGCAAGAGTTTTAGCGCTGGGTAGCTGGGGAAAGTATCGTTGTCTGGCAAATCATCTAACTAGGGACAGGGAAGAAACAAAACAGGCATTTTGTGGGATGCAGAAGGGCTGGCTGGGTGGCCTAGTGGAACAATATAGCGCAATGCTCACGCGAGACTGCCACCTGGCGTGACGTCAGACAATGCAGTACCATGCGGCTGGAATATTACAGAAAGGGGATTGGGGGATCTCTGCTGAAAGGGCAGCAGGAGGGAAACAGGACACGGGGCCATGGAACGACCTCTGGGGGGGAACACGCAGGTAGAGCATCAGATACTCAGGTCCCTCAAGCGGATGGGGTGGGGGCTGAGGTCAAGAGGCCACGTGGTGCAGCCGGAGGTGTAAAGGAGCAAGGGGGGGAAACAAACAGGCCTAGAGGGCCATCAGCTAGAGGCATGCGAGGGCATGCAGGGGGAGGAATGAATAGGCCTAGAAGGCCACAAGGGGTGGTGCCTGAGATGCTAGGCAGCCATGAATGGTCCAAGGCCAGGTGGGGGCACAAAAAAGAGAGGTTGGGCCTGATAGGCCAGGGCTGGGTGGTAGAAGCCATGGGAGGGCGTAGGAGCTGTAAGATCACCCTGGAAAATGCCTTTTCTGGTGGTTTGGTAGTGGAAGAAGTGTAGGGGGCTGCGGGGAGGATGGCCCAAGGCAGAGGACTGGGTTCGAGGCATTAAAGAAAGTTTTTTTCATTTTACAGCATATCTACAGGCACGGGAGGAGAATGCGCAGCATTTGGGGGATAAGTTTGGGCCTAAAGCTTAGATGGCTGTGCATAAATAATTTGACGTATGGACTTACATGTTCAGTGATGACAAAGGCACATTTTGTTAATGTTAATTGACTGTCTCTTGTAAAGTGGGCCTGGCCATGCAAAGGACTACTTAAAACAGAGGTTTAATAATGGAATTTTTTCAGTTATCTTCACAGTTTGCAAGAAGCAAGGAACATGGCACCACAGAAGAACAGACCTTCGAAAAAGGACACCTACAGGGCTATAGTGGAGTTGGCAGAAAAAGCCAAACTAATGTGGGGGATGGTTGAAGGGGGGGCCAGGGAGATCCGGGGAGAAAAGGAAAATGGGAAAGGGTAAAGGTGGCAGAGGGAAACGGCCGGCTGAGAGGCCACACAGCCCAATCAGGGTACAAGCACTGATAGTGGTAATTCCCAGAGTGGCTAGTCCAGTACCTCTGCAGCCTGTTGACCCGGTACCATTAGTACCTCCCCAAGATCAGGTTGTGGTTTCCCCAGTGGGGCCCAGACCAGATCCCCTGTGCACAGTGGTTTCTCCACAGACACTATTAGTGCAACCAGCCCTTCAATCACAGGGGAACATACTTGGGCATCAGGAGGACAGCAGGCAACAAGGAACAGACAAGGCCACAGGCAATGCACCTGGTTCTGTGGGTGAAAGCATGAAAGAGTATATAAGCCAAATTATTTCGGCATTCAGGACAGGGGGTTTGGGGCAGATGGAGTCAGCACTGGCGGAGAGTAGGTCAGACAAAGAGGTGACGAAGGAAAGGGAAGGAGGGGTGGAGAAAGAGGGAAAAAGAACAAGGGAGATAGGAGCTTCTGGGATGAGAGTAGGAGAACACATCCCACTGGCCACGAAAAAGAAAATATGGAAGGGAGAGTATGTGGATATTTTTGCATTAGTAAGCCGGGAAGTGGCAGCAAAATATGAAGAAACAGAGAACATAGGAAAGAATGAAATGGCAGCAGCGGTAGTTTTGTTAGGTAAGAAAGAGGAGGACAAATTCACAAAAGGGAAGACTTGGGATGGATGGTTTGTAGGTTTCGCCACATTCTCAGCCATAGTACTAGAAAATAAGCTGGAGTTGAGCATCCCGCTCATCACGTACTACATGATAATAAGGCAGGCGAAGGCAAAAGGGCAGGGTGGGGTGGATATGCTATGACGAATTATTTCGGCAAAGAATGGCGACATATGGGGATGTAAGATGGGACACGAAGCAATTAGATTTTTTGGACAGACTATGTAACTGATCAGTCCATGCCAGAAGGGGAGATGGGGAGGAAAGGAACGATGCCCCAGAGGTGTTGCAGGGGTTACAATAGGGCCTTTTGTTCCTGGCCACAATGCTGCTTTCGGTATGCATGCTCAAAATGCGGGGGAACACATCCAGCGAGCAGATGCAGAATGACATGGGAACAGGGAGCCCAAGGATAAGGGGTGCAAGGAACAGGTCAACAGCTTTTTTGTGAGGGGCAGGGGTATAGTGGGCAGGCTTGGAGTAGAGGGGGGAGAGGCAGGGGCCATGCAGGTAGGGGGATTCAGAATTACTGACCAGCAAGGCCAGGAAACAAGCAATGGGGGGGACTTTAGGGAAGAAGAAGGGAAGAAGGGAAGGGAGCAATTTAAAGAAGCAAGAACTCCCATCAGGATAGAGGCATGGGAAGATTGGTTGGAAAGATACCCAAATAGACAAGTGGCAGAGATGATTGAAAAGGTTTTCATACAGGTTTTTCATTGCATTGAGGGCCTGAGACAAGTAAGAGAGGCAAACAATCTGGGTTCAGTAAAAGGGAGAGAAGAAATGTTATGACAAAAAATAGAGGAAGAAAAGGCAGCAGGTAGAGAAGAAGGGCCATATGATACCTGCCCATTGCAGAATATGAGGTTTTCTCCATTGGTGCTAACCACTCTGAAAGCCCATAGAGTGGCATTTCTATTTCTCCTACAATGAATGGAAGTCCAGGTCCTGGTGCACCCCTTCCCTTTACCTGAAGATGGTGTGCTCAGAGGGGGAGGGGAAGGGAAGGGAGGGACAGGGAGACAGAACAATAGGCAGACAACAAGAAGGGAAGGGGGCTAAAGGAGGTACATAATGGGCAGCACAGGAGTGGTTCAGCCACTTTGCTGAAGTTTTGATCCCTCCACCCACCCTTAAACTATAGAGCATGAGGGAAGACAGTAAGGGACTGTATGGTAGGTCTGTCAAAGGTGGATGACAGAAGTGTCCAGTAGGACGGTTAACGGATTGCCAAAGGAGGACGGCAGAGATGAGGGAAAAAGGGGAGGAAGGAGGGGACTGGGGGAAGAAAAAGGAATAGGATGAAAAGAAGAAGAAGCTGAAGGAGGAAAAGTGGTCTCGGTTCTCACTGTTACCTAACAGGAAAAGAGAAGAAGAAGGCACCCAGGTTTTCACCTGGGAAGCGACAAGAGGAAGAAAGAGGGATGATCAGAGATTGATATATGGATGCAATTAAATACAATGGTGAAAGACACAACAATAAAAGGTGATGAGATGAAAAATGGAATTATGATATATAATAAATTAATTGCCAATCTGAGCACAACAACATTCAATGGTCTCTGTCTTTTTTTGAGGGAAAAGGGGGGAATCCGGGACAATTTAACCTTTTGCAATACCAGCTCATAAACAAAAAGCTTCTGCTTAATCCGAAAAAAACAAAAGCGGTGCTCTTTTCCCTTCCTCTTATGCGGTGAACCCCGCTTGCGTTAGGGCTATCCCTCAGATTACCACAGTACTTGGAGAAAATCTAGAGTATGTGCCAAAATTCAAATTTCTGGGTGTATGGCTTGATCACAAACTCTCCTTCTCTGAACATCTTGAAGAATTACAGAAGAAACTAAGACAAAGACTAGTACTATTCTACAGAATTAACCACTTCCTTACTAGGGATGCCAAGCAGTGGTTGGTTCAAGCCACGTTCCTTTCATTAATAGATTATGTGGACCTTCTCTATAGCCATTGTACTGCCTCTGCCCTGGCTAAGTTGAACACCCTATACTACAGAGCAATCAGGTTCATAACGGGCCTTCCACTTTCCACAAACCATTGCTCCTTGTACACTGCAGTGGGCTGGACTTCCCTTCATTGTAGGAGAAATAGAAATGCCACTCTATGGGGCTTTCAGAGTGGTTAGCAACAAGCTCCCCTATACTTCTCTGATTGTATTCCCCTGAGTGTGATAAGTGCCTATGCTCTAAGAATCTATTCCCTAATTGCCTTGCAATTACCTAAGGTCAAATCTCGTTTCAGCAAAGCTGCCATAAGTTTCTCGTTGCCTTCTTTGTGGAACAATATGCAAAAAAACTTGAAGCCGAGCTGTCCCGTTAGCCTGAATATTTTCAAGTCGCTCTATGACCGCTCCGTGAAGGAATCCTGCAAATGTTTCCCACATCGCTAGCTCACCTATTTTCTAGTTTCCCTCCTTCCCATCCTGTCTCCCACCCTGCCTTTGAGCCTGCCTCTCTCTCCCTACCAAAATACCAGCTTCTCTGCCTCTCTTTAGCCATGGCCAAGTTCCACCCCCTTCCCTGAAGTATGCCAGTTAACTATTCCAACCCCATCATTTCTTCCTAAGCTGGTATCCCTCTTCTTGCCTTTCTCTTTCCTTTGAAGTGAACATTTAGGCTGTACCCAGTTATGAGCCTATCTGTTGTAAAGGCCCTCTCACTCAAATGTTGATGTACATATGTATATTTTTCTTCTTTGTGTAATATTGAATTATGTTTTACCATGTTACTGTACTATGATTTTTGTATGACCAGGTCCATCTTGCAAATGAGCCCTGCTCAATGGTGCCCACCTGGATAAATAAAGATTTTGATTGATTGATTGATTGAAGTGCTGTGCTGACATGAACTGATATTGGCAAGTGCTATCCATCTGAATATCTCTGGAGCCAGACATGCATAAATATGCCACACAAAACTATGCTGCTCCTACTCCTAAATCTCAATATTACACGCTGTGTCAAGTGATATTGCTAAGTGAGTATATGTACTCAACAAATCTCAGCACATGGCAAATCAAAACGTAAAATACAAAATGCCACATATAATAACAAATCATGATACATTCAGCCAGCCATTGCTATGAAGCTAAAGCACCCCCCTCCATGGCAGATATAAATTTATATATTATTTCATTGTTTTTTTACAATACAATAAAATAATATATAAATAAACTGCACCTAGGAGATAAAAACAAGGCAAGTCAGCTAGCAGAAGTGAAATACTGAATAGTGAGAAGTGCTCCTGTATTTTTCATTTCACTATATTGTGTTTGTGTGAGAGTGTTGTGTGTATACAATCCACTCCTTAACGTACGTTTTGGCTAAATTATGACAGCACAAAATATGAATATTTGTGGACCATTGCCAAAGAATGTGTGACATTTTTTGTTTGTCAACTCATAGGTCTGGTTTATTTAAAGTCATTTTTTTGCTGATAGAAGGTTTTTTCTGCATTGCTAATACTTCTGGGTTTTTACATGCTTTGTACATATGGTATCGAACTCCTGATATAGGCCTTATGGTTATACACATTATTTTTTTCAGATTTTAAGGTACTTTTAAAAGTTTTTGTGCCATACAGATCACATGATCAGCTGGCTGTTCTAGATTTAAGTGTACATGCGACGGTGTCTTTTTGGACTCATTCATCATTTTGCCTAGCGCAGCTGGGATGAGTACAAGGAGCTCTTTGGGCAGACTCTTTGTTTATATAGCTTGAATAATTTTAGCAAAGTTAATAGTACTTGCAAGCTTCATTTTTCCTTTTTTTGTTTTGCTAGTCATGTTACTGTCTTGATTTTAGCCGCTTTCTGCATGTTTTATTTCTGTAGTAGCCCTACTGGTGCTGCCTATTGATGGTGTTTTGCAATTCATATATACAGGAAATTTGCTGAGGACAGTTTATGAAAGCTGGTCCTGAAGAATATACTAACCAATTTTGCCATTTAGGCTTTGGTTAATTCTGTACCATGGAGAGGTTAGAGTAAGTCTGTCTTACAAACCTGGTTCCCTGCCTCAGGTAGTCTGCCTGCACATGCTCAGTAGACCGACTGTGATGTCAACAATCCTCGACATCCTATCCCGAGAATCAGCAAGACAGGCACAAGAGGTTGTGGAAGCACCTCTTACCTGGTAACAGAACCATTCAGCCATTTTGTGTGACATTTGTACTGATCTCCTTTCAAGATTTCAATGAATTTGGACCTTGTAAGTACTTCTTTACATAGAAATTTGAAAACCTTTTTGAAACATTGCATGGAATTTTGAAAACCAACCTTAAAACATAGCTCCATTGTTATATATTTACAGAATCTAAGATCTGTGAGACAGTTTGTGAGACATACCAGGTAGGACATTGCTTCAGTTAAACAGTGGCACAAGTATTATATACTGTGGACAATGCTGGATTATAGCAGTGCTTGATCCCATGGTGCATATCTTCATGTCATTGCAGGTGTATCTCAGAGAATGAAATTTATATCACAAATGCTGGCACAATAGTTGAAAGAACTCTTATGAGCCTTGTAAGCATTGTACATCTTAGTGAGGTAGGACAATTAGTACCAAAACATGTTTTGTATGTTTAGCCTTTAAAGCAATAAAATTACAACTAAAATGTATGTTGTATATTAACAGATATAAACAAGGATATTGAGAATTAATAATATATACCCCATGAACAAACCCCTGATATGGGTGAAACATAGGGCAAAAGAATAAATAAGATATTGGAACTAACTAGAAGTCTTTTTGGTGTTATTTCAAAAGGAACCCCACCCCCATTTCATGTACATGTTGATAGAGCCTCAGGGGGGGCTGAAGACGTTCTATGAAGAACATTGCTTCATTTCCCACCATACTTTAAGTGTTGTTGATGGTTTAAGAAAGCTGGTCCTGCTGAATACACTAACCAATTTCATCATTTAAGTTTTGGTTAATTCTGTACCATTGAGAGGTTAGAGTAAGTACACTACTTGTAATTTGTTAGAGTCACATTTTATTTTATTTTATTTTATGTGATATTTACCATATTTTTTTATTACTAAAAACACACTGTTAAGTACATCTTTTGATTCCTCTCTCTCCCCCCTTAAAGGTTGAGATGGACTATATGTATAACAAAGTGCAAGAGGTGCTTCAAATTTGTTAATAGGACTGTTCTACTTCCTGAGATATGGTGTGCCCTCAGTGACATGTCAAAGATACACACTTTTTTTGTCTGATAACAAGAACTTTCCATGTGCTCTGTATGGACAGATACTTCTAACTAAAGAATAGTGGTGGCACCTTTCTACACACATTATTTTAAATCTTAAGAATAGTCCCTATTAATGATATATTTTATGATTACAGTATTCTGAACTGCTTTTTAATGTGCCATTTTATAATTTATATTTGCACTTTACAGACTACAGAACAGTTTATATTTCTGTGTGACTTAAGTCTTAAAGAGGTTTTATTGGCTCTAACTTGTGTCTTACAAAATGAAGTCTAGAAGCAATAGGCAGTCAGAAGTTGTTACTGTATTACATCAGAATACTGAGTTAACAGAGATTAGTAACGTATTTCTTATATTGGTAACTGAACGCAGAAAAGATCCAATAACAGTGGGAGGAGTAATGGTAAAACACAACAACAAAAAAAGATAATACTAACAAGAGACAAAAAACGAATAAAAATGCTTATAGAAATACAAACAAGAAAATCTCCCAAATGAGGGACTCCACTAAGCAAATTGGATTGATTGATGTTACAAGGGTTAAACTGAACACTAAACAAATAGGGCAAACATTGATTACTGATCATTTAACAAGACAGAAAGTGCAAGATTTAAATTTAATAGATACTTCTACACCTATAGTAATACCCGGCACAAATAATAGAGAAACAGGGCATAGATAAGTTTCGTTTATTAATGATTCTTTGGAAAGAACTCATACTTTGATTTTTGACTGCCTTATCTGTGATCCATACTCTGCAGAGGGATATTTTAATGCTTCTATTGTGGCTAATGCCCTAGTACAGGATAGCCAAAGGTCAAAATACAAAGTAACTGTTTCTTTAGACTCTAGGGACAGCTTTCAGTGTTTACCAGAGCCTAATTCTAGGTTAAGTGTTACCAGAACTGTAAATGATAATAAACCCTGTAGAAAACAAGAAATCAATGAAATTAGCAAGACTTGCAAGATACCATAATTGGCATGAAAGAAATTATAGAGAAAGAATATAACAATGCACAGATGATTGTTATTATGTTGAGACTCAGTTTCCCAAATGCCCTCAGCATACATATTGTCCCTTTCTAGAGATTGATTTAATTAAAGTATTGAAAGACCTCTATATAGCCAGTATTTCAATAATGAAGCAAATTATTCTAATGAAAAATGAGCTGCTCCAATTAAGGGATGAAGTTGCCCGAAAAAAAGAAATGCTTGAACCTCAAACAACCCTTATTGATGGCTTGAAATCTCAAGGAATGTCTAGACAGTTTAATGATGAATAATATAACAAAGAGCAACATATCGATACTCTAATAGTAACATCTAGCAAACACAATGAGACCAAGAGAGTGGATAAGCCTAGGGACAAGACTGAGAAAGGTGTTAAAATAATTAATAACAAAAAAAGACAGGATAAAGGGAAATTGGATAAACAAAGGTTAAAAATAAAGTTCCAACTCCTAGCAGGGAATTACAAGTAATAACCACGTAGCCCAAAGACAAATGTGCTGGCAAGAAAGCAACTGATAAGCTGAACAATAAAAAAATAGACAAACTGAAGCAAGATATGCAGGGTCCAGAAACCAGAACAGAAAACCAGGTTCAACCACAGACATCTATGTTTGAGGCAAATGATCTTCACCAAGAACAATTCCTCATGGTACTTAGAGGTATTGAAAAGAGTGAAGTGGAGAACAAACAGCTTCTACTGATTCTGTTTCAACTGATCTGTAATGAATGGCTTCAACTTGATATTGAACCTGAAGATATTGTAAAGGCCATTCGAGCCTATGATTGTCAGGGTAATGACTTAATTGTGTTGCTTCCCAAATTTGATAGAGTGGCCAATTACTTATGGAGGAACTCTCATTTCCTTAGTAATATTAATTTAAGTATGGATTACCCAATTCAAGTTGCTAGCTTAATAAATGGAGTAGTCAAATAGAATTTCATCTGATTGAAAAATTGAAACTGTTCACACTTTGCAAGATATTGTGTTTTTTGACAACACACCAAAGGTTTACCCAGATGTTACAATTTCCATTTTTGGGCTTTATCTGGTGGGTTATGAAACCAATATGAAATTAACTGCACTTGTTACTCAACTTATGATTAATTTTCTAGGTATAGAATTTTATAAAGATGACATTGTGACCTTACACAGGGTCTATAAGAACTGGAAAGATGGTAGCCAGATAGATTTAACATTGAATAATTCCCTACTAATAAAAAAGATTCTACAGGATAGCTAGAAACTGGATAATTTGGGAATCCATCTTGTCAGTCTAAATGCTTTACAAAAAATTGCTGCTACTGATATTGAACTGGCTAGAGAGAACAAGAATGCATTGTACAATGTTACGAATAACAACAGATATGAAGCTTTGTATGAAAGGAATGAATGACATTATATGAATAAAGACTGACGGGACCAATGAAAAACCTATTAATTCATTTAATGGCATTTTGAATACTTCTACTGTGGGCTATATGGAAAGACACAGAGAACATTTAGGATTTTTTTCTTGGAATATTGCAGGCATTCATTCTAAATTGGTAGATAGTGAATTAAATGATTTTTTCAATCAATGTGATATTATTATGCTTCAGAAAACATTGCATAACATTGATGCTTTAGAACAAATTCAATTAAATGGATATTTACAAATACAAAGTCCAGGGATAAAATTAAAAATGATTGGTCTATATATGGGTGGCCTAATTACATATATGAGGATCACTGATTATATCAAAGTTATCGACTATATAGCTAAACCTAATTACACTTTGGTGATAATCAGAATTTGGGGTGACCTACTTTTGTTGGTTAATCTTTATAATCCTCCCTGAAACACGCTACAATATGACAACAATTTCACAGGTAGAATATTACGTGATATAAACTCCATACTGTCTTCCAATTTGTGTATTAAGATCTTGATCATGGGGAATTTTAATATTAGGTACTCTAACTGTAAATCTAATGAAATTGTGTCAAACTTGGATATTCCA
Organism: Neoceratodus forsteri; assembly: GCA_016271365.2. Classification (NCBI taxonomy): domain Eukaryota; kingdom Metazoa; phylum Chordata; order Ceratodontiformes; family Ceratodontidae; genus Neoceratodus; species Neoceratodus forsteri. Next base: position 805,307,552 of record CM057449.1, on the reverse strand, counting down.
GAGAGAAATTATCTAGATAAAAAACACATCGATCAAAATTCACTTCAAGTTATTTTACTAATTGGCAGATTACCAGCTAATAGCGATGGTAGGACTACTTGCCTAAGTGCAAGAGGAGCTACCACTATAGATTTTGTCGTGTGCCCAATTTTTGACTTTGCAAAATACCTGGACCATAAGATCCTGCAAAGAACAGAATGTTATCACATGCCCTTAATATTGTACAGGTCTTCCAACATCCCTATTGCATGCATTAGGGAAGAACCAATAAAAATTAGGAATAATAAAGTAAGATGGGACAAATTATCAGTAGAAAAAATCAATGAAGTATCTAATTGGTTCATTCAAAATATAGCCAGATATTTACAAGATGATTCAGAACCAGAGAAATTATAAGGTACTATTCTTCAATTTTATTATATATGTATGGATAACTTAACAATAAATATCCCTAAAATTGACATAAAATATAAATATGAGAATTGGTTCTAGAAGCATTGTAGACAAGAAAAGAGAACATTAAATAAACAATTAAGGATTACAAAATGTGTTCCCACAAAGAAAAACATAATAAAACTTAATTAGGTCAGGAAGAACAATAAAACTTATGTTAGCAAAAAGAAAACAGAGCACCAGGAGTATTTGTGTGAAACAATACATAATGCTATAATGAATAAATGTGACACAAAATTCTGGACACTGGTAGCCACCGGCAAGGAAACAATTAAAACCAGAGTAGATATTTTTACCTCTCCTGATGTATGGGCAGATTATTTTTCTAAAATATTTTAGGACAATAAAGTGAAAACAGAGGATGTGAACATATAAATTAATGGTGATTTTGATTGGTTCACATCCCATGAAGTAGGATTAGCAATAAATAGTTTTAAGAAAAAATAAAGCTCCAGGGCATTATAAATGTTCAATAGATTTCTGTAAAGTGGAAATGGAATGGTGGGCTCATGTTCATTCAGATTTATTCAACAAAACAATAATGTATGCATATTTTCCACAACTTGGTATGGTAGTTATATACTACCCACACACAAAAAAGGTTCCAAAACAGATCCCAGCAGTTATGAACCAATTAGCTTATTTGATAATTTATCGAAATTATTTGCAAAAATACATTTAGACAAACTAATTAATTGGCTTGATCAGAAAAAATATTGTCCCCCTTACAAGTGGGTTTTGTTAAGAACAAAAGTGCTGTATCACAAATTTTCCTACTAAATCATCTATTTGAAAAATGTTGTGCTATAAGGAGACAACCAATTTTTGTTGCCTTTGTAGACATTACCTCTGCATTCGATTTTTTATTGAAAACATTATTATGGGGAAAAATGCAAGAATTAGGTATAGATGGACATTTAATCAATCTAATTAGAAGAATGTATACTAATACCTGGGTGCAGGTCAAATATACAAAAGCAGGTGGCCTGACTGATAAGATTAAGAATAATCATGGAGTTTGTCAGGGCTGTGTCCTGGCTCCAGCTTTGTTCAATATCTACATTAATGATCTTATTGTTGAACTAGAGAATCATGATCAGCATGCCCCTAGAATAGGTAGCATTAAAATACCCTTGCTTGCATACACAGATGATCTTACGATAATTTCTACCAGCAGACTGGGCTTGCAGAACGCATTAAATCTGCTGGATGAACTATGCAAGACTCATAATTTAAAGCCTGATACCAACAAAACACAGGTTATGATATTCGGCAGTACTAAGAAATATAGAAGTGTATATCTTGCCAATAAAAGACTAAACTATGTCAATAAATATTAATACCTAGGGGTTTGGTTTTCAGCTAACCTGAAATGGAACAAACACATTTACACTGTTAACAAAGCAAAAAATACTTTAAAATCTTTAGATCGGTTTAATTTACTTATACGGTGGGTGTACGGTAGCCCCTTTTATAAAGACTATGAGTGTCAAAGTAATTCCACACATTTTATACTCAGCAGAAATATGGGGAATAGATAATACTACCAATATTGATTTAGCCATTAATACTGCATACAGGAGATTACTTAGAGTACCAAAGGGAACCTCCAATGCTTTGGTTAAATCTCAACTTGATCAACCTAGTCTTCATTATATGATACAAGCAAGACTGATTAACTTCTGGATAAAAGCAAAATCAGATGCATCAGACTCGCTAACAAAAATGTGTCTTAAAGAAAAAGAGAAACTATTACAATGTAATACCTGTAATTGGCTAAACAAATTAGAAAGCTCTTTGGAATGTCATGGCCTAATATTCTTAAGGAACTGGAATAAATTGAATATCAATTTAAGTAAAACATATACTAAATTTATAACCAATAAATTATATGAAATCACCAGACAGAAAGATCTTACTGACCAAAAGAAAATTAAAATCTCCAGCTGGCTGGTAGGTAATACCACAGAGCATTCTTTAAAATTCTATTTCAATATTTTTAGTTCTCCAGAGCATAGGGTGCTCTTGACAATGTTTAGATTCGGAAATTTTGCAATTAAAGTATTGGATGCCAGCTACAATAAGAAACATGATGGCCCCAATTCTAGAAAAGTTACGCCTGGCGTAACAGCACTTGCGCCAAGTAGAATGGTGCAATTAGCAACTTATGTCAGCAGTTGCGATATGCATGATTCTACAATGTGGCCTGCGACATGTTGCAGGCCACTTGCACCGAAGAGCTGTTACGCCGGCAGTTCAACCATAAACCCCTTGCAACATGGCACAAGGGGGTTTGTGGCAACAGTTGTGCCCCATTCCAGAAGGGCAGCAACAAAGTTCCCAATGTCGGGATTCTACAAGAACCCCTGGAAGAGAACTGGCAACGTAAGTTACACCAGCCTTTAGCTGGTGTAACTTATGGACACCCCCTGGGGGTCCTGTAGACCCACCAGCAGCCCAGCAGGCAATCCACAGTTGCCCTCTCCATGCCCAGCATACCCCAGTTGGTGCCCCACAGTGCTGCCCACACCCCGTGCCCCCAAAGCATAATGTGTATTCCCCACAGGGCTGCCCTCTCCCCTGACCCCCCCAAATCCCCATCAATGAATGCCCCACAGCGTGGTGCTGTCAACCTCCCACCCATGCCCCGACCCTGAGTCACTGCTGCAAATGCCAGCATTTCCCCATACCATCCCTAGTAGTCTAGTGGCCCCCCCACCCAGCCATGCCAGTCCTCCCAGCTGCCCATCCACCCATCATCAGCCAGTGACTGGCTCAGCCCACATCTCACCTCCATGGCCAGCCATCAACTGAGTTCGGTAGGAGCACTACTGTAAAGACATGCTCAGAAATTAATTTCTGACCACGTCTATTCAGTAAGCTCTCCTACTGAACGCAGTTGGTGGCTGGCCATGGAGGTGAGAGGTGGGCTGTGAAAATCACCAGCTGGGGACAGGTGGGTGGGGTGCTGGGTGGACTGGCATGGCTGGGTGGAGGGCCACTAGACCACCAGGTGAACGTATGGGATGAGGGATGCTTGTACTGTACATACTGTGCAGTATGCTGGCAATGGTGCAATTTGGGGACCCCACAACAGTGGTTAGGGGGGCCTCCAGTGCTGCGGGGTGCCAGCAGTGTGTGGACAATGGGGGGAGCACTTGCAACCTGCGGTTATGGCTTGTGACTTCCTCACCAGGTATGCCCTCTCTTCAGGGTACCTGGCCGCATGTCGCAAGTTGCAGGACTTAGATGTGGAGACCCTGCCCCTTCTAGAATAGGACTCAGGGTCACTGTTGCAGCTGCGATTGGCCCAAGTCACGATTGGTGGTGACTTGCACCAACCTTCTAGAACCAGGCACGATATCTCTAAATTATGCCAATGTAATACTCATGAAATAGAGGATCTTAGCATTGTAATACAGAAATGTCTGTGGTATGCTAGGGCAAGGAATAAGTATCTGAGGAAATATTTTAACTCCTGTAGCATTCCAGACAGGTTTATATTGGACCTGTTATTTAACTTGAAAAATCTGGGATTACTTACAGATTTGGCTTTTTATCTATTATTCTTATGATCCCAGAAAAAGAAAATAGCGATTCTGGCCTGCTGAGCTTTGCAAGCACTTACATTAAATGTTCCCATACAGTCTTACTACTTTATAGTGCCTAGGTACTATACAATTATACTTATCGTGTCCTGGCCCATTGTGCTATGCAAGTTCTTATACTAAATGGTCCCATACAGTCTTACTATTCTATGGTACTTAGGTGCTACACAATTATTTCTATTGTATTTTCTGTATTTATGTATGGAATTGTTATTATTGCACTTTTTGGAGATAGGTTAATTTATGTTCAGTATATCTATCTATGATATCTTACCTTACCTTATCCGTTCTGCTATTTAGTGACAGTGTTAAAGGTCTTAAAGGTCATATATGTCTATTATTGGGCTTTTTGCCACATTTTCTGTATATATGTGTGGCTGCTATTGTAATGTTTGATACATTTTTTTAGTAATTTTATTCTGTAACATTTTACTTTATATTGAAATTACTATGGCTGATCAAATACATGATTACTTACTATTATTTTATTTGTATGCATATGAACAATATGTAGAAGTTATTTTAAGCTGGTAAATGTTTTCTTTTTAATAATCCAACATACATTGCCATTTAGATATCATTCATATTTTCACATCCATCCATCCATATTTAATTAAAAGGAAATGCTCACTTGGGAGAGTCAAGCTAAGGATGGTATCAGGGGATTGGGCAATAAAAAAGAAACTGAGTAAATTAAAAAATGATTAAAAACACTAAACGAATTGTATTGGGACATCCCTTGGTCTGGACCCCTGTGAAGGGCATAGCAGACACTGGTAGCAAAAAGAAAACAAAAGTATCAATGGTACTGAGTGATGCTAGGGAATGGATGTATAATTTTGAATAGTAAAAGATGCATATACATGCTATACAATTTACATGCAGATGCTGTACCCTACAGACATATGCATGCACACAAGAAAATAAATATACATCACAACATAACCCACACAATATACAAACTCTGAACATTTAACCTGATCAGTCCTGAACAAGAACCTCTGAAGTCAGAATGATCTTTTGTGAAATAACAAAAAAGAAGTTTCACAAGCTATGATTTTTACGCCTCCATTACTTCCTGTCATGATTGATTAATCTTGATGGAATGGGATTGTTGTATTCCATGTTCTTCGTTCCAGGGCCACTAACAGTTCTATCATAGGAAAACCTACTCCAAGTCCTGAAAACCTTATCAGTGATGTTAGCAATGGCATCTAATAATTTCACATATTGACAATACAAATTTTAGTCTGAAAGAAAAAATATTCCCCAATTGGAATGAAACTCAATCCCCCTCCCAACTACTACCCTAGAGCTCTGCCACTCTACTATGGTTCCACATGGAGAAGCAGAACGGTTCCAGAGACAGATGCATTCTACTGTAACAACATACTGTAACAGCTGTTTTAACATAAAATCTTAATTTGAACTTGCTGTATTAAAGGGGTGTGATAGCACCCGAATAGTCAGAGTTGAGTCTGCAGTTCAATGTTAAATCCAATTTTTGCACCTTAATAACATTGCCATTGTTTAACAAATTAGCACACAATTTAGCATGCATGGTCAGTCTGTTAGAGTCTCAAGATCTGAAGAGTTTCATCATGGCTTCTTGTACATTTTTCTAGATATGGAGGGTCAAAATAGTGAAAAAAAATACTTTTTTTCCTATGCTTAACATTGCAGAGTTTTGCTCTCTCCTATAGCCTAGACAGTACAAAATTTCTTCATGAAATTTTCAGGGATGATGGGGCCTGGGCCTATGCCAAGGATGTGCCTTTGGATGGCTTGGTGGAAAAAATATTTACAGTTTTTGAATTATAACAATTTTTGGGATAACATTGAACTTCGATTAAAAAGAAAATTGTGTGATCGGTAAAAGTAACAGTTTGCAAGTGCTAACATGTTGTACTTTACTGTTCTTCTGCAGTGACATACCAATCAGAAAAGGTAAAAAAAAGGCAGATCACAAGTGGTTATTTCCATGATTTACTTACTGTCTGAAAAAAACCTCAAGATTATCACCATTTTCATTTTTTGTTAGTTGTTTAATGAGGACTAGCACACTAAGTGGAAATCTTTTCTACAGGTGTGACCTGGGAGCACAAGTAAGTTAAGTGACTTGCTCAGGGTTATACAGTCTGCAAGTGGAAGCTGTGGAATTCAAACCCAGGTCTGGTCTGCTGGATGTTACCAGAGTTGCAACTCAGAGCCTTTAACCACTACACTATACTGCCTCCATTTTACTGTTTTAAACTTAAACACAGTAGATTACAATCAAAGTATGTATTTTTACAAAAACAAACACCTGAACTTAGCTAAACATGACCAGTTTAGCTAGATTCTTGAGTTTTTTTGTCTGTATAAACTTGCCAGAAAGTCTTTTTCTGGGCACACCAAACCAAGGTGCCAAGCTTAGTGAGAGAAGCCTTTCACCCACATTTTCTGTACGCGAACACTGGGATTTTCTCCAATTTTGCTGCAGCTTCTGGAACTCATGCTGCAGGGTGCAGTGTGAGCTGTTAGCTTTCATTTCTCTGGTATCTAAGGGCACCACCACCACCCCCCCACTTCACTGTCATTCCTAGCAATGTGTAATATTGCCCTGGTGTCTAGTGGCACCCCCCACCCTTCTGATCGCCATCCCCATAATCATATAATCTTTCACCAGTGTCTAGTTGCACTGCCCCACTCACCGATCGCTGTCCCCATAGTAAAATAATACATGCCCTCATCTCTATTGGCACCCCTACCCTTTTACTGCTGCCTGAATCTGCAAAAAGGAAAATGATCCCTCAATGATTTTTTCAAACCTCACCACCCACCACCTCACACCCACTGTACACACCCACACACCCTCACTCACAGGAACAGGTCCCAGATTCAAGATCCACTCTCCAATCGAAGACATATCTTGCTGCTGGAACTGCCGACTGCTTTGGACAAGCTTTAGAAAAAAACACAAACAACTAAGATCCCGCTGGACTGGTGTCACTTCAGGAAAGCCAGGAATACATGCACTAAGATGATAAGAGATGCTAAGGCCTCCTTTTATCACTCAGAACTGGATTCTGCTGCCAGGAGCTCCTCTAAATTTTGGAAGTCCATTAAGGACATGTCTGGACATACAGCAGGGAACTCCCTGTCTGCAAAGATTACCTCTGGCTTTGCCACCATCTGCAACAAAATGGAGATCCTGGATGCATTTAACAACCACTTTGCCACAGCAGGGCTGGCATTTGACAATGCCCCTGCATGTTCTTTAGGCTGTTAGTTGGGTGCACAAAACTCTGAGCCTCTTCTTACCAACTCAGTCTTTTCTCTCCAGCCTACTTCATTGAAAGAGGTCGAAGAACTTCTCTTACAGTTGGTTACCAAAAAAAGTGTGGGTGCTGACTCTCTAGACCCATACTTTCTAAAGGTCACCTACCATGCTTTAGCTGTACCAATTATCCACCTATTCAGCCTCTCACTGTCCCTCAGAATCCTCCCACCCTTATTGAAAACAGCTCATGTTATCCCTCTGTTTAAATCTGGGGACCCCTGTGATATTAACAACTACAGACCAATTTCTCTACTCCCTATACTGTCCAAACTGTTGGAAAAAATTGTAAGCAAGCAGTTGAGAAACTATGCAGAAACTATGAATCTTCAAAACCCAACACGATCTAGCTTTAGAGCACAGTGTAGCACCATTACAGACCTAGCCAAAGTGACCAATGATTGGCAGCAAGACCTAGAGAATCTAAACTTTGTCTGTGCAGTGTTCTTAGACTTAAGTAAGGCTTTCGACACCTTTGATCATGACCTGCTCCTTTCCTCCCTTAGGGCGATAGGACTGGACTCACTATCCTTGAATTGGTTTGCTGACTAACTCTATGACCGGTGGCAGCAAGTCAAGGCTGAAGGTGACATTTCTCCCCTTAACCTCTGCAAAGAGGGGTGCCCCAGGGATCGATTCTTGGTCCCCTACTGTTTGCAATTTACATAAACAACACTGACACCAACATAACTAAGACCAATATCCATCTGTTCACAGATGACACAGTTCTTTATCTAAGTCATCCTTCACCAGAAGCTGCCTGTGGAGACCTACAATCTGAATTCAAGTTACTACAGAGCAAACTCCTAAACAAAAAGCTTCTATTAGACACAAAAAAAAACTAAGGCAATGCTATTTTCCCCACTTCTCCTTGCAGCAAACCCGCGAGTGCTGGCTCCATTCCACAGATCACAACAATCCTGGGAGAAAACCTTGAATTTGTCAATAAATTCAAGTACTTGGGAGTGTGGCTTGATCACAGACTTTCCTTTATGGACCATATCGAAGATCTGCTGAAGAAATTGAAGCAGAGGCTTGGACTCTTTTTCAGGATTAATAACTCCCTTACTAGCAATGCCAAGCGGCGACTGGTACAAACAACGTTTCTCTCCTTGATCGACTATGCTGACTTTCTTTATAGTCACTGCCCTGTCTTTCATCTTGCTAAATTGGATACATTGTATCACAGGGCTCTGAAATTCATTACTAGCCTACTTTTTTCCACTCATCATTGTGCCCTGTATGCTGCCGTGGGGAGGCCCTCCCTTCAGTAAAGGAGAAACAGAAATGCTATACTCTGGACGTTCAGAGCTATTATCAAAAAAGTACTCATATATATATATATATATATATATATATATATATATATATATGATTGTCTTCCTCTATGCCAGCTTGGGAACTATGCACTAAGAAGCTACTCCTTTGTTTCCTTAACGGCACCTAAGCTAAAAACACACTTTGGGAGAACAGCCATAAGCTTTGCACTGCTGTCTCTATGGAATAAAATACAAAAATCGTTAAAGCTTAATACCCCAGTCAGTCTATCGTCCTTCAAGACACTATATGACCATTCAGTCAAGGAAATTTGTAACTGCGTCCCCCGATCCTAAACTTCCCTGCACTTATAGCATACCATGATGGCGTTGTCCTCTCCACTACGCCTGACCTTGTGGCTTCTCCTTCACATTTCTCTAATAACTAATTGTGTTCCCCACCCTCCTGTCCTGTGTCCTCTCTGAGGCTTCATCTGTCACTCGTCTATCCCCTACATCCCTGTCTGTACCCTATTTCACCTCGCCTACCACACCCCCCTTCTACCCTGTTACACTGTTTGCTTGTTTTCTTTTTTTAATTCACTGTCTGTCTTGTTTCTTATGGCATTGTATGTAATATACCATTACCTAACAATTGTCCTCGTTAGTACTTCCAGCTACTGTTACTAGACTCATTATACACCATGAAGGAATTGAACCACTGTTTCCAAACTGTTCTCCACTTATGACTATGTTTAACTATTGTATCTCTGTATTGTATAATATTACTGAGATGTTATGTTGTGACTGTTCATATATTGCATATCCTGTGTTGCTGTGCTAACCAGGTCCATCTTGTAAATGATCTACGCTCTATGGTGTTCACCTGGATAAATAAAGATTTGATTGATTGATTGATTGAATATGAGAAACTAAGTTAAATGTGGTTCAATGTATTTTAATGGAGTTTTCAACTTTGATGCATGACTCAGCCATTTTTGCATATTTTGACACCAAATTTTCAACATGGCCTTTTGGGAACACCACCTCATGAACAATGTTGGTGGAATTCTGAAAATCCAGCCTGAAAGATGCTTTTGTGGTTGCTTGGCAAAATTACCTTTCAGGCAGGACTTTAAAATTTTCACTACCCTAGTTCATAATGTGGGGTCATAAGAAGGCTATGTTGAAAATTTGGGGTCAAAATATGTAAAAATGGCAAAGTTATGTGCAAGTGTTGAAATTTTACTACACTTGCTCATAACTTTATTAATTGTAAATATTTTGACCCCAAATTATCAACATAGACATTTTTTACACCACCTCATGAATGTGACAGCTGTCATTTTTCAGATCCTGGCCAAAATGCGTTTTCTACCTGTGCTGCGGAATGATGTTGCAGTGGCACTGTATGATGTTTTGTTGGGGATTTGAAACTTCTCAGCATGGTGTTCATGAGGTGGGGTAATAACAAGTCTATGCTAACCATTTGATTGCTGTTTTGGCTGAAATGCAAACATAGAGCCTTTCTGCCCAGTATACACATGAATGCACTATAATCCACACCTGTTTTTGTACCCCAAACCTGTGGATATAAACCATAAACACATTAACACATATTCATCACATATTTCTTGTAGCTACCTGACCTCTACTTACTGTCCTTTTTCACTTCTTCTTCCGACATCCCCCCCGGTGAACACTTCTGATGTGGCTCCTATTCTGAAAGAGTGTGATGAGAAGTTCCTTGTACCTTCCCCCAAGAACTCCATTCCTTTTTTTAATACACCTGTCACCTGATAACATGTGACTGGTGTCCTATCTCCATGTACAAACAGCTTGCCCATAATGGCAGGTCCAATCACTTTGTACTCCTCTAAGGCCCTCACCATGCACTAGCCCACTTGATGGCACCTCTCCAAAATTATTTCAGCACTATAGCCTGCTTGGTCTGTCTTGGAGCACCACAACCAAATTACCACTCTTTCTGGCCCCCACAAGACCTCCCCCCCACAGTATCCCTGACCCATCCTTCCTACTCTTAGTGACCACCTCACATACTCTAAATGAACACCTTGCCATGACTAGGAAAACTCGAGATGACAACTAAAGGTGAGGCTCTGCTGGTGGGGGATTTCAATATGCCAGACATCGACTGGACCACCCAAGCAGTTGCTTCAACCAGAAGCAGAGGCATCCTAGAATCCCAAAAGGAGGCAGGTCTCAGGTATCTGGTGCTTGATCCCACCAGGAACAGAGAAATTCTGGACCTTGTACTGACCGATGGGGACAGAATTGCAGCAGTCCAGGTAGAAGGACAACTGGGATCCAGTGACCACAACATAGTGTAGTTTAGCAGGGAGGCAGGTACTCAGTTAAGTCACACAAAAGTAAAGGTTTTAGATTTCAGAAGGGCAGACTTCACTGAAATGTGGAGATTTATCAAAGTAGATTGTAAATATTGTTTAGTGGGTAATGGTTCTCTTCTAGGTTCTTAGGTCCCCAATCTAGGCTTTAAAATTAAAGAAAAAATATAGGAAATGTTGGGGGGCAGCCCTTTGAAGTAAACACTCTTAGCTCAGGTTATTGTTCTTCAATCTTTCTTTTTGTTTCTCATCCAGAAATAAAGAAAGATTGAGCTCTTTCAAAGTGTTTACTCAAAAGTGCCCAACATTTCCTATATGTGTTCATGTATCAAAGTAGCCCTGAAGGAGGGGGAGGTAAGTGGAGGGAGGGTTGAAGAGCAATGGATGAACCTAAAAGGAGCTGTAGTGGAAGTGACAAACCAATTAATCAAATTGGTTTCCTAAGGAAAGAAGAGAAGGAAGCCACTACGGTTCTCAAAAGAGGCAGCAGAAAAAAAATAAGGCCTAAAAGGGCTAGTTCCAGGAAATGTAAGGGGACTCAAAAGGAGGAGGATAGGGAGGCATATCTAGAGTGCCTAAGGGAAGCAGGAAAGGCTATTAGGAGAGTGAAGGCACATACTGAGGAAGGATTGGCACAGAAGGTGAAGAAAGTAGACAAGATATTTTTTAGGTACATCAGCGAAAGATGAATAGTCAGGGGGGATGGTAAGGCTCAAAGGGGATGAAGAAGAATTTAAGGAAGGAGGCCTGGAAAAGGTGGAAATACTGAACACATATTTCTTTTCAGTATTTACTGTAGAGGGGGAGAGTCAGGGATCAAAGATGGGCAGCAGATACAAATGGGAGAAGGGGTGGACAGCAGTCCATTCACAGTGAAGAGAGTCCTGCAGGAGCTCACTAAACTGAAGGTGGACAAAGCAATGGGGCCAGATGGCATACACCTGAGGATATTAAGGGAGCTGTGAAGAGAGCTTACAGAGCCACTGCAGCCTTGTTCATGAACTCACTCAACACTGGAGTGGTCCAAGAACACTGGAAGAGGGTACATGCAGTTTCTCTACACAAAAGCGGTAGTAGGGAGGAGGCAGAGAACAATAGGCTGGTCAGCCTCACCTCAGTAGGGGGAAAGATCATGGAGGCACTGCTCAAAGAAAGAATAGTGGCAAATTTGGAATGCAACATTGCCCAGGATCTGAGGCAACATTGATTCACAGTGGGAAGGCCATGTCAGACAAATCTGATAGTTTTTTTGACTGGGTGATGAAGATAGTAAATGAGGGAGGGGCCATGGACATAGCCTACCTCGATTTCAGCAAGATCTTCAACACTGTCCCACATAAAAGTCCGGTAAACAGGATAAGTAGTCTGGGCATGGGGCAAAAGGTGATAAACTTGGTTAGGAACTGGCTAACAGAGAGGAGGCAGGGGGTGGTGATAAATGGGATTCAATCTGGGGAGAGGGGGGTGACCAGTGGGGTACCTCAGGGATCAATCCTATGGCCCGTCTTGTTTAAGGTCTTCATTAGTGATATTGCGGAATCGCTGGAAGTAAAGATCTGTCTGTTTGAAGATGACACCAAGATCTGCAACAGGGTGGATACTCCAGATGGGGTGGACAAAATAAGGAGGGTCCTAGGAAAGCTGAAAAATGGTACAAAGAGTGGCAATTAAGGTTTAATGCAAACAAATGCAAAATGATGCACCTGGGAAGAAGGAACACTGGGGAGAGCTACAGAAGGGGAGGTGCTGACAACTACCAAGGAAGAAAGGGATCAGGAAGTCATAATTTCAGATGATCTAAAGTTGTCTAAGCAGAGTACAAAGGCTGGGGGGGGGCAGTGGCATGCTGGATTACATAGGTAGAGGTATCACTAGCAGAAGGCAGGAGGTAGTGATGCTGTTGTATAAAACACTAGTGAGGCCTCACCTAGAGTACTGTGTGCAGTTCTGCAAGCTGCACCTTCATTAGGACATTGACAGAGTGGAAGAAGACCAGAGAAGGGTGACTAAGATGGTACAGGGCTTGCATCAGATATCATACGAGCAGAGATTAAGGACCCAAATATGTACTCGCTGGAGGAGAGGAGGGTGCAGAAGGTTATGATAGAAACATTCAAGCACCTTAAGGGTAACAACAAGGTGCAGGGGGGAGAAATCTTCCAATTTAGGAGGAGTGAAAGAACAAGAGGGCATGATATGAAATTGGAAGGTGGCAGGTTAAGGGGAAATTTTTTATTTATCTATTTATTTATTGAATTGTTTCACCAGGAATGATACACTGAGCAACTTAATGTTGATCTCACGGTATGTCCTGGGGGAAGGGGAAAGGGATATATGGAGTACAAGTTCAGTTAAAAACATACAGATGGTGTAATACAGTTATAAAACAGGAGCATGGCACATGACACAATATAGGCTGTTATAGAGTTTCTGTGCAAGCAGATCTTAGGAGCAGCATACAAAACAGAATCAATACAGGTAATGAGCAATAGGATACATGGTTGACAATTCATAAAATACAGACATTAGTGCAATATGCAGCAGGGTGAACACGTTGGAACCACATTGGACCAGTCACCCCTATTTAAGAGCTAGTCTAAAGTATAAGTGCAAGTGGAGGGGGGGAGGTGAGAAAGAAGAGAGAGAGAGATGGAGAGAAAAACAGAGAGGGAGACAGGTAGGAAGGGGGGGTCAGGAGCAGGTGCAAGAGGGTGATGAGGTAGTTGTGCAATGCAGTGGAACGGGAATAGAGGGAGGAGGAGGAGTGATGGATTTGTGGAGGGAGAGCATTCCACATTTTAGGCAGGCGGTAGTAGAAAGCTTTCTAGCCAGAGGTAGTGGTTCTGCAGGGGAGTGAGACGGTGTGATGGTCAGCATGGGATCTCAGGGAATAGAGGGAGAGGGAGAGGGTAGGGGTGCCAAGAGAGGAGGAGATATATGAGGGGAGAGATCCAAGCCAGAATTTAGAGATAAATTTAGTACCATGAAGCATACGCCTGGAGTGTAGGGGAAGCAGGTTGAGAGAACGGTAGAGGTCACAGTGATGGGTACAGGGGGGCATCAAGAGCAAAATGACAGAAGGAATTAAAGAGAGAGTCCAGTCTGGATAGATGGGACTGTAGGGCAGCATCGTAGCCTATGTTGCAGTAGTTGAAAATGGGCATGATAATTTTCTGTATCATCTCACACCTGGTGGCGAGCGGGATGCAGCTGCGGTTTTGGTAAAGTGCCCCAAGCTTAGGCCTTAGTTTTTTCAGAACGGCATCAATATGTACAGAGAAGTCAAGGTGCCTGTCCAGCCAGATGCCGAGATACCTGAAAGAGGAGGAGTCCTCTAGAGCAGTTCCATCAAGGGTGTGGAAGGAAGGGAGGGAGGTGAGTTAGTCTAGCGAGTCTCTGCCTTGTGCCAAAGGACATAGAGACCATCTTCTTGGCATTTAGAAAGATTTGAGAGCTAAACCAGAGTTGGACTTTGGTGAAGTCTGACTAGAGCCTGGCAGTGACATCAGCAACAGTATTGCCAGAGATAAACAATACTGCATCATCCGCATACATGTGGATGCTGGATGTGGTGCAAACCCGGGGGAGGTCATTGAAAAAGATAGAGAACAGAATGGGGTCTAGCACAGAGCCTTGAGGGCCTCCAGTGGTTATAGGCAGGTGGAAAGAGATTTCATCAGCAATTTTCACTGATTGCGAGCTGCCGGAGAGGTAGGCACTGAACCATCCTCTAGCAGACGGGAATAGACCAGCAGCTGAAAGGCTGTGAATGAGGATGGGGTGAGAAACAGTGTGTCAAAGGCTTTAACCAGGTCTGCAAAGATAGCTGAGGTAATGTGCCCTTTGTCAAAGCCTGAAGGTGCAGGGGGGAGAAATCTTCCAATTTAGGAGGCGTGAAAGGACACTAGATTTAATACCACAAATGTCCAAGTTAAAACTTGATAATATTGTATGATAAAAAACTTTACAACAGAAATTAATGTAAGGAAATAAGAGGAAATAAAAAAAAATTACCTAGTATGAACAACTGTTTAAAACATTCATACAGAATTAAACCTAGATAGGTATCAAAGCTCTTGGTTTTCGAGTACATTAAAATCATAAAGAGGTCTTGGAAAGCATTCTAAGAGTTTTGCCAGCAGGAAGGGATGAAGGTAAGTGAGGCTGTCACAGAAAAACAGAAACTTTCTGTTGTAAAGTTTTTTTTCATTCAATACTATCAAGTTTTAACTTGGACATTTGTGGTACAGTATTAAATCTGAAATGTGAGGACGTTTTTCTTCCTGGAGAGGGTGGTGGACACATGGAACAGTCTGCCATAGTAGTTGGTGGGAGCATGTACAGTGGAGGAATTTAAACATGCATGGGACAGGCAAAAGGAAACCTTGGAGCTGGGAAGGGGTGGTCGAAAGTCGCTGACCAGTTAGGGTCAGAGGTCACAAACAGTTGTAGGGCTTACGGTCAGACTGAATGGGCCTAGCGGTCCTTATCTGCCAACAATATCTATGTTTCTATATTTCTAAACAAACATGCCTTATAACTCAATGTGAGTATGTTTCCTAATACCTCCAATAGCCTGCCCAGCAATTGCCCCGCTACTGGCCTCCTGCAGTCCAGCTGTCTGCCCTGTATCCTCTGCCACCTGATAAACATGCACCTTACTACCCACATCTTGTTAGATTCCCCCATCCATGTACATTACTTACTCAGCCAATTCTGGCTAGCTGTATCCCCCATAGTGGAATGTGCCATTCCCTCTTCCCATTTCTGAACCATGAACCTTATGACCTGTTTTTCTGTGACAGCCTCACTTACCTTCATCCCTTCCTGCTGCCAAAACTCTTTGAATGCTTTCCAAGACCTCTTTTATGATTTTAATGTACTCGCAAACCATTTTTTATCATACAATACTATCAAGTTTTAACTTGGACATTTGTGATACTAAATCTAAAGGTCTTGCTTTTAATTATGAATGTATTCCCATAACACACTCATTCATTAATTATTTCAGTTAGAGGTTTAGTCTACATGAGTAATCAGCTTATCTAGTTTGGATGTCATTTGACCTTGAAAAGATTCCCAGTAGTAGCAAACAAATTGAATGCTATTCATGCCATTTAAATCTGTGTTTTTTTGAAACAGCTACTTTAAACCAATGAGAATTTTTTAGTGTTTTTTATGTACGATCTGGTGTTAATAGAATATGTCTCTCTGAACTGTCACAAACATAGAGACATAGACTTTGATGGCAGATAAGGATCACTTGGCCCATCCAGTCTGCCCATTTCCCTACCTACTTGATAAGCTGCAGATTCTAGTTAACCAACAGCCTACTTCCTGCAAACCCCCACTATAATTGCCTTGTGTCTGTCCCATGCATGTTTGAATTCCCCCACTGTTTTAGACCCAACAACCTCCTCAGGAAGGCTGTTCCATATATCCACCACTCTTTCTCCATGAAAAAAAATTTCCTCACATTAGCCCTGAGCCATCCCCCCTCTATCTTTAAATTGTGCCCCCTTGTTCTTACACATCTCTTTTTCTGAAAGATGCTACCCTCTTGGACTTTGTCGATTCCTTTGAGGTACTTAAACGTTTCTATCATGTCCCCCCTGATATCTAATTATTCCCTCTCACCCAACAATCACAACAAACATATATCCATGCTTTCTTGTCTACCCCATGCCTTCTTTCTCATACTTAGGATCAGGTCCTCAACATGGTCCTGCATGCCCCTGGGCTACCAAACCAGAAACAATCCCCTTCTTGATTCTTTGGCCCGTTCTACAATTGTACGTTATCTAGCCCCATTCAGTGCAAACAACATAAAACTGAGACCAGATCTTCTCTTCGCCCCCAGAGCTTTCCACTTCATTCTTACCAAATCCTGTTACAATTCTTCAATACAACCAAATATTCACAATGTTTTTTTTTTCAGCAGACAAAAAACACCACCAAAACAGACACCTCCCAGGCTAGAGGCCCCTTATCCTTTAAGTCACATAAATCTAACCTTAATTTCTCTTGTTGCCCACCTGCTACACAAAATCTGCCAACTGATGTGCTAAAATTAATTCAATTCTAGCAAAAAGGTAGAGAAATATCCCCTTTTGCAGCCCCTTATGTAGTCCCTACATCAACCCCTTTTGGACTCACCCCGACCATTCACCTTATCCCCCTCCACCCTCTATAACTCATTCTCTGAGTCATGTCCCCACCCCTCCTTCCTTCCTTCTGTCTCAGCTGTCACCTTCGCTAGCCCAACCCCCCTTTCACCATTCCCTTCCCCCACCCCCCTCTAATTACCTGACAGAACCATTACTATTTCCTTAATGAAAACCCTGATATTTCAGGTTGCCGTGAAATGGGTAACTCCATTTGTTGAAAATGAGCTCAGGCTCAATCAGATGTATCCTTATCTATGTATTTTATTATGAATAAAATTTGTTTTTTTTTTCCTATCTATCTATCTATCTATCTATCTATCTATCTATCTATCTATCTATCTATCTATCTATCTATCTATCTACTGTAACAACACAGACCATAGATGATGATGGCATTGAAAGACTGCTGGCAACTCCAGTGTGTCCTCATTACCCTATTATTCCCTTGGACTATTGTCTCTGTGGGGTCTACACTTACACTTTTCTCCCTTTGTTCTCTGTGTCTCCAACTCCCTATTCCCATTAAGTAGCTATTATACCCTTGACTCTATCCCAGCCATGTTTGGCTATGTTTATGGTTTGCGCGCCCACCACTTCTGGTGGCAGACCATTCCATGGCTCAACCACTCTTTCTATAAAATGATTCTTCCTCACATCCTTTATAAAACATTCTCATTACCCTCCACTCATGACCCCATGTTCTACGGTAGCTTTTCAATTTCTGGTAAATAGCGCCTCACAGTCCACTTCTTCAATTTTTTTGTAATAAAATAGTAAACTATATTGAATTATTAAACAATAATCTACTAACACAAACAAGGACAGGGCAAACTGATCAGCCAGTAAAAACTCTTATAATCTCCCCTTATTTTTGGGGGAGACTCAACAGACAGTAAGCAGTTAAGTATTATAGAGATTATGACACAGTAAGGCACAAATTATGAAAGAACAGATTTCTAATATCAATGACCAATATTGTAAACAAAAGTTGGTAAACTTTAGGTGGTCAATTTAGAAGGAGAAGGGTCTTGAGGGTATCACACATTTTGTGATAAAGATAAAAATCAGGAAGCCAATCTATGAAGGGGTTAGGAAAGCTGAATAGTTGGCATGTTAGCTGTAAGAAGGACCAAGAAACTCTATCAAAGTTTTCTAGCCTTTGGGGGTCTCTCTGTAAATACCTTATCCCATCCACATTGTTAACCCTACCAGCGAGTTTAGTGTCATCTGTGAATAGACACAAGCTGCCCTAAATTCCTTCTCCTACAGTATGTCACTGAACATATTGAAGAAGACTGGGCCCAGAACAGATTCCTGTGGTACTCTACTGGTGACCTTTTTTTCTTCTGTTCTGACCTCATTCACATAGCTCTCTGCTGTTTTTCCTCCAACCAACTCCCTACTCACCTTACTATTTTCTTAGCTGTTCCCAAATCCCTCATCCTCTTCAGTAGCCTTTGGTGTGGACCAAGTTGAATGCCTTGCTGAATTTGAAGAAGAGTAACTCTACCATGCACCTCTTGTTGACTGCCTTGGCAAGTCAAAGAATACTATCAGGTTGATAAGACAAGACCACCCTGCAATGAACCCATGCTACTTGCTATCATGAACTGCACTTTTCTCCAGGTATTCCACTAGGTTATCTTTGACTAGTGTTTCCAGCATTTTCCCTACCGTGTAAGTAAGGCTTAAGGGTTTATAGTTTACTGGCTGCCCCTTGTCCTCTTATACATAAATTTAATGAGAAATAAAAGATGCTCACAACAGGGAATCAAATCCACGCCCCCTCCAAGTACTGTCCTGCTGCTCAACCACTATGTTATCATTCCACATAGTGAGAGAGAAGGTTTCTGGAGACAGATGAATGCTAAGATCAGAAATTGTAGTGAGAAAGAAAAAAATTTCACTACTGGGAATCAAACTCAGGCCCCTTCAAGTGCTGTCCTGGTACTCTATCACTGTGCAATTGTTCTACTGTTTAATATGGTGAGACTAAAGCTGTCTAGAGAGAGACATGATAATAATAGAAATTCTAGTGAAAAAGAAAACATGTTCACAAGTGGGAATTAGACTCAGGCAACTTCAAGTACTGTCTTGTTGCTCTATCACTGTGCTATTGTTTTACTGTTCTACGTGATGAAACTAAAGGTTTCTAGTGAGAGATGTATTTACACCCTTGAACAATCGTGCTTCCTTGGAATGATTTTCATTTACTAATTATACAAAGCTGCTGTATCAGCAAATTGCAGAAAAGCCTTCTCTGACTCAGTATTGAGTGGGATGGTTCCCCCACTGATTTGTTACTGAAGAAATTATAAGAATACTTTTCCTTCCTGTATATAATCTGTTGAATCCTTGCTGAAAGAGTTTTTCCACAAGGGTTACCTTGCTCTTGAATGGTTGTTAGGGGTTTCCCAATTACACATCTACCTACTGCAATAATTAGTGATGCTTTCGGCACACCTTGGTTTGAGTATCTCAAATCAGAACTTGAATGACTATTTCTAGATGGCCATTATAAAGAAAGCATCAAATACTCACTAGATGAAAGAAGACTGTATTTAAATTGTGATATTTTACTAAAGTTCTCATATTAACTACTGTCAGCAATAAATTTGTTTCGAATGGGGTCAGTTTTCATTGAACTTGATTTTACAACTGACCTCATTGATGGCCATAAACTGATAAATGAATATTACAATGGTTTGCTGATATGAAGCACCTTATGCTTTACTTGTGCATTAATTTTAAGTCTATTTTTATTAATATGCTTGATATGTTTATAGAATTTTAAATCCTTTTGCTATTTTAAATGAAAAACTGTTTGACCCTTTTGGGGTGTACAATGGCAGCAGGACTGACAAACTTCTAGAAACAGAAAAAAAAAATTGACATTTTTGCAATCAATGCTGAAATCTTGCATTAAAGCAGCAGTGCATTGAAATGCATTAAAATCTGATGATAATAGAATTAACACAACATTGCTTGTATTTAATGTTACAGTTTTGATGTGTGTTGGTACGGTGGTGAAACTCTAATGTGGGGCTGTGTTTTTTAAATGAATGTAGAGTTATTTTACATGAAATAAGTAATTATACTCCATTTTTTTAAACAGTCTCCACACATGATTCGGTTGAATCAGACGGCATAACACTTCACGTGCTCACCCAAGCTTCTGAATGCAGAACGTAAACAGTGATCTAATACAGTACCTGTTACTGCAGCAGGGGTTCAGTCGGTTTGAATGCCAAATTACTTATGCGCTAGTCATTTTTGTTCAAAATATATGGTGATTTGCCATCAAAGTATAAGGTTTGTGACCTTGCTTACCAGTTTAGCGTAATAGTTCTTACCAGGTTGGTATGTGTGTGGTGCAGAATGATAATGTTTGTATATGGACTTGTACTTTTACCAAACACTGTGCATAGCAGATCAGAATTAAGAGTTGCAGAGATCATGCCACCAACAGAAATATTAAAGTAGGATTTCAAGCTTGTAAGTGACTGAATAGAGGGTGAAATACTGTATGAAAATGCTATTATAAATGAGGGTTGGCGTCAAAATCCTACTTTAGTATTTCTGTTGGTGGCATAATATCTGCAACATTATGCACAACAGTTAAACAGCACATTGGCAGCATCCCTTTCCCCATGCTGCATTGAACTGTGCACCTCATTAGTGATTTTTTTGTATTCACATACACTGTATGTTCCTGTCAAAGTGTAGAAAAGAAATACATTGAAAAAATGCAGTTTTGTTTGCGCCGAACAATGTTTCACCACTCCTAGCCCTCACCTAATGTTTTCACCAACTTTCACTCCACTCTTGCTCTCTGAGCTACATTGTAACTGGTTCCTGTCTGCTCACCATTTATATTTCAGAGAGGGTCAGAGTATTTATTGTGGACATGGATAACCCGCTGTCACTCATGATAGAGATATCCTTGATCACTCAAGTCTGCCATATTCACTGTTTAAAAACAGACAACCAACATTGATTAGATATTTACACCAGCTCTGGGACACCAGCATTTACAGCACAAACAGATGCTGGATGTTAGAAATAGCATAGCAGATAGGAGTTGGGGAGAGAAGCACAGTCTGGTAGCACAGAAAACGTACAACTTCCAGAATTATGGGGACAAATTGTAACTTGTCCTCCAGTAATCATCATAAATCTTGGAGCAACATTGCAGGGAAATGTTAACAAAAACTTTCCAAAGAAATACAAGGAGTTGCCTTGTTTTTGTTTTTACATTTCCCTGCAATGTTGAAATAGCTGACTAGACCTCTAACGATTGGTATTATATGACAGATTTTGTTGATATCTGGTTACAAACTTGATCTCAGCTCGTTACCTTTTTTTTTAAATGGTACTTGCATCCTAGAAAGATATGGGAATGTTTTACCCACTTTGATTTAAGCTGTCTCCTGTGGTGTAATGGCTAGTGTACTAAATTTCAATAATTTTGCTGCTTCTTTGATGCTGTCTTGAGTTCGAATCTCTCACATTGGTATTCCTCAATATTTTTTTTTAACTGATTTGGATTGATAACGTATCTCTTTTTTTTTGGTATACTACTTTGGGTGTTGATTCTGTCTGCATCTTTGTCTTGGATGTGTTTTTACATTTTGAGATGTTGGGAATATAGCAAATGAGACTGTGTCCTGGCCATGACCCCACACTCCTTCCCTCCCATAAATGTTTCCTGATCTGTGTCTTGGCTTCATGGGCATATAGACTTTGTGTGTTTGACCCATCAACTTTGTTTGGTATTGGTCGGCATCCATATTTCTTTTATGCTCATCATTTAGTTTTCTACATTTCAATTACATCAAGTTGCAGTTCTTATTTAATCTTTAGATTTCTGATTGAAATTGTTATGGGTTATGGCTAGTTTTAGTTTTATCTCCCTTTCTACTATAACCCATTTTATTTTTTTCCCCCAATGCAGCTTTAATATTTATGATATGAGAATCATTTATCTGCCATGTTGCAACAAAATGTTTCTGGTGTGGTGGTTAAAGCACTTGCTTATGATGTTTTTTTTTATTTCCATTCCACGATAGCACTGGTTCGAGACTAGAGGTGGGAGAAATTCAGTTCCCGGAATAATCCGTGAAATTCTGCACATTTTGCATAGTGAAATGCGAAATTTCACCTGCGGAGTGGCAAAATTTCACCTGGCAGAATGGCAAAATTTCACCTTCCATGATGAAATTTCGCCTTCCATCCATGGATGAAATTTCACCTTACGTGGGTATAACTAAATCCCTGGTGGCTAGCGGTCCTTCCCCCCACCTGTTCCACATGTATAGAAAAATCCCTGGTGGCTAGCGGTCTCTTCCCCAACCTGTCCCACATGTAAATAATTATCAATGGTGGCTAGTAGTCCTTCCCCTCCACCCGGTAATAACCCACCTGCCATGGAAATGTACAGCAACCCCCCCACCCACATCCCTCCGTATCTCCTTCTCCTGTTAAAAAACAAAATCTCTGGTGGTCTAGTGGTTTTTTTGTATTTAAACCCCCTCCTTATCCTCAGTTCCAATAAATCCCTGGTGATCCACTGCCCCACCACCCAGCCTCCCCAGCAGCCAGGTGTCCCCAGTACAGCCCCACTCCCACCTCCATCCTAAATCCCAGCACTGGTGGACCAGTACAGCCCTCCTCTCTCCTTCATGGCCAGCCCACCGAATGAGCTGTCAATGAAGCCCTGGTGGATAGCGGTCCCTCCCCCAATCTGTTCCACATATATGGAAAAATACCTGGTGGATAGCGGTCTCTCCCCCCACGTGTCCCACATGTAAATAATTATCCATGATGGCTAGTGGTCCCTCCCCTCCACCTGGTAATAACCCACCCACCGCAGAAATGTACAGTAACCTCCCACCCACATCCCTCCATATCTCATTCTCCTGTTATAAAAAATATGTGGTGGTCTAGTGGTTTTTTGTATTAAAATCTCTTCCTGATCCCCAGTTCCAATAAATCCTTCTTAATCCAGTACTCCCCAACCCCAAACCCAGCCTCCCCAGCAGCCAGGTGTCTCTGCCACAACCCCGCTACATCTCAATTTGTTTTGCTCATGTTGTTTACATCAGGTAACAGCGCTTACTAAATTTTTATGAAACTACAGTTTGAAATTTTTATGTGTGATTACTGTTTATAAATCCTTATATTCCATCTCTTTTTTTTTTGTTTACACTTTAACACTGCTATAGATTATAAGATTAACTTTTAATCACCCCAATATTGCAAAGTGCTCTTAGGATTTGTGGGTAGGGTTCTTACCTTTAGTGTGTTTTGGTGCTCATCCCACAAAGACACAGGTTCAAGTCTATATCCTTCTATCATTTTTTTTATTTTTGTATACATTTATTTTTTTATAGATCTGTAAATAGTAATTATTATGAGGCTATATGGGGAATGCATTTGAGGAGTCTTTTTTGCTCAGCTGTATTCTGAAATTTTTATGGTCTAACTCTATTTGTAAAGAGTTTATAATTTTGTCTTGTCTCCAAAATTGGTTGTGACACCCTGTCTGCTGATTACTATTTTTATTTTGCTGTGGAACCCCAAAATATGGATACATAGAAACTGTCGGTAGAGAAGAACCGCTAGGCCCATCCAATCTGCTCTTATGCCATATACATTCTATGTGGCCATTGACCCTACGTGATCAATTGCTTTTCATCACTCTCCACCCTCTCAGACTTCACTTGTGCCTGTCCCAGGCATACTTAAAACCCTCCACTGCGTTACTGTAACAGACTATTCCAAGTGTTGATTACTCTTTCTGTGTTGAAATGCTTCCTTATATTACCTCTTATTATACAATGAGATATGAAAATACTGTAACCTCTTTGTTCAAACACATAAAATCACTGTGGTATATTATGACATAACTCATATGTGAGTTTCTTCTACCCTTTGCTATAAGGGAAATTATTTAGATATGGCTTGTGGCAAGGTGAATACATATAGCATATATGTATTTAGTACCTCAGGCTAGCATGATGCTGATAATGTACTGAACCTGAGGCATCAAGCCTGCAGCTGTGGTTGGATGGGTATTGTCATTCCTTGCTGCTTTGTCTGCTGACTTCTAGGCTAGGGGTCCAGAGGCCATCAGGCCCCCCAAATCACTGGTGTACTAGAGTCTCAGTAGTACATTTTATGTGCATATTTTAAAGCTAAACAACTCATCTTTCAGCTCTCCATTACCACTTGATCTGTTGAAAATCATTACTACCTGGCCTGCTGCAGGTTGAATACATATTTATTCATTCTGCACTGCACACCATCACTTCCTACTCCCATTTATTTAGTTAATGCATGCTGTACAAGAATCCTAGCCCTAAACAGTAATCAAAGATTATTTACTATCATTTCAAAGAGGAAAATCCCTAATAGCATCACGCTGGTCCCAATGTGCAGATTTTGTGCTAATACATTTCTTTTAACTTTCTGTTTTCTGCTGTATGAAAGCAGTTTGTATCAGGCTAATTATGTTGCCTTACAATTTGACACTATGCTGTAACCAGAAATCCCATAAACCCTTGCAGCTGAACTGAAATTAGCATGATACATTCTATAACGAAGTAAACCGCAAGTCAAAAAAAAATTTGCACAAAAAAATTCACAAGGTAATATCCAACATTTTCCCCAGTAGAGTCAACATGGGGAGAGGTCTGAGGGCTACTGTTTGCCATTAAGTACCACTGAGGGAAATAAGTACTGAAGGAAAGGATTGTGTAATATCTTGAATTTAGTGGCTTACAGGAACCAAGGCAGCATTCATTCACAACAGGGATGTCACATTAAACAAATCTGATAGATTATTTGACTGGGTGACTAAGGAATTAGATCTGGGTGGATCATTGGATGTGGGACACCTAGATTCAATAAGGTCTTCAAAGAGGTTGAAACTGGCACCGGCCCACTAGACAAATGCTGGTAGATTTTTTACTGGGCTAGTAAAAGTTTTATTTAAGTAGCCCGACATGCTCATACTGGAAAAGCAAATATTTCAATGAGTACACCAGCTGGGTCAGTAGAAAAATATGTGGGGCTAGTGAATTTTTTAAGCCTCTAGCACATGCTGGCTAGTGGATGCAAAAAGATAATACTGACCCCTGCTTCAATACCGTTCTGCATAGGAGTCTTGTAAACAAGCTGGAAAGCATAGGAGTGGGTCAAAGGTAGCAAACATGGTAAAAGAACATGGTTATGGTATAAACAACAGAGGGAGGTGGTAAATGGAGTTCATTATGATGAAGAGAGTGTGACTAATGGGGTGCCACAAGGATCAGTACTGGGACCAGTGCTCCTTAATGCCTTTATTAGTAACATTGCAGATGGGTTAGAAGGGAAGACATGTCATTTTGCAAATGACACAAAGATATGCACTAGTGTAGACACTTTGTGGAGTGGAGGATGACTAGAGATTTAAGAAAGTAGGTATGGCAAATGGCTAGACTAGGCAGAAACATAAAAAGAAACATAGAAGTTTTCAGCAGATAAGGACCACATGGCACACATAGTTTGCCCTTAATTCCCTTCCTCCCTACCTATAGAGCCTCTGGAGACCCTACTTGGACTCCATTTTACACCCACCTCCTGATTCTAAGATCCCCTTTTGTCTATCCCATGCATTGTTATATCATGTGAATGTTTTCTCCCCCATGCCCTCCGCTGGGGTGCCAAGTGGTGGACCAAGTGGTACTTATCTGCTGTCAGTTTCTATGTAAGTAAGTCAATAGGTGCACATACCTTTCCCCCCCCTCATTTCTTTTTCCCATCACTGAGGCTGGCATATGTAAGATGATGTGGGTGTGTGAAATGTAGAAACATAACATAGAAGGTTTCGGTAGGGAAGGACCTCCTGTTCCACCGAGACTGCCAAATTCTCCCTATCTACAGTGCTACCACAGACCCTACTTGTTCTCCAGTTTTCACCATCCCTTGCTCACTTCTAAGATCCCCTTGTGTCTATCCCATGCATACCTGAATCCTGCAACTGTCTTGGCTCACCACAACCTCAGCTGGGATGGTGTTTCAAGCATCCACCACCCTTTCCGTGAAGAAGTACTTAATTGCACTTCCTCTCAACCCCCCCCCATCCAGCTTCATAGTATGATCCTTTGCCTTTTAGCATCTTTTTCTTTGGAAAATGCTCCCTCCCTATACCTTGTTTATACCTGTAAGGTATTTGAAAATTCCAGCCATCTCCCCCGTCCCTCCTTTCATATAAGTAGTACATAATTAATCCCTTAAGTGTTTCTTTGTAGGGCTTCTGGTACAGGTCTTGCACCATTTTGGTTGCCCTCCTCTGTACCACTTCCACCCTGTCAATGGCCTTTTGGATGTGGGGTCTCCAGAACTGTACACAGTACTTGAGGTAGGGTATCATCAGTGATCTATACATGGGTATTATTACCTCCCTCTTTCTGCTGGTGACACCCCCATCTATGCATCTAAGCATACCACTAGCCTTTCCCACTGCCTTGTCACACTGTTTAGCAATCCCCTATTTGTAAGTACCAAACAGAAGCACTCATTTAATGCTTCTGTCTTTTCTGCTCATTTATTCACTCACCACCCTTTCATATTTTTATCACCTTTTTCTCCATGATGTACCTGAAGAAGTACTTATGTGTATATCCTGCAATAATCTATGGAAGAAAAATAGTGTTTGTTGTATAAAAACATATTGAAACTAATTTTGTAATTTATTTTACACATGCATTCTGGTTATTATTGGTTTAACCCACTTCCTGTGTTGTTAATTAGATGCGCCCTATGAAACATGAAATATTGTCAAAAAGTCCAAGCAGTGTATACTTATCTTTCTTTTATGATTTATTGTTTTAAAGATGCCTCCTAAGAAAAGATATGAATGGCCGCCTACATATTCATCAGGTGCTACTAAAAGAAGAAAACTGGAACAGGACCGTGCAAGACACACAAAAGCAGTTAAACTTGGGAATGCCTACACTGCTTGGATGAACTTGAAAGACGAACTGAGTATGGAATCTGATAGAGATCTTGCAATGTTTTTGATAGCCTCTTACAGGTAATTTGAAATTAGCCATTCCAAGCATATACAATTATGATATTTACATACTGTGATGATTACTTTGTTTTTTCATGGCTGTAACTAGTTATATTTATGTGTGCTTGTTTTGACTTTAGAAAATGGGACCAATGGGGAGGAGACTGGTTATCACCAGATATGTGGGGCAGTTACTTTACAGGGAAACAGTTGAATACTGTAATATGTTTCATCCTCTGGCACTCTATATCACATATGTGTAATTGTGCATGTTTGGTAGTCAGTAGTCACATGCTGTCTGTAAAATAAAAGTAATTGAATAACTCGGTACCACTATGATCTTTGTTCAGAAAAAAAATCAAAGTACATTACTGTTTTTTTGGGGGGGAGTGGGCTGCATTAGGATTAGCTCTGTAGCATATCTCTCACTCACATATTCTGCCAAGCATTATATAACTATTCAACATAGAGGAAATATAACGTGTTAAAATCAGTAATAAAAAAATATGTTTTTGTCTTAAATTATTTAGTATTTCTTTATATTCCTTCAATTTTTCCACATTGTATTATTGCAATATCCAACTCAAAGGGGTGGGTGATGCCAGGATTTGTCCATGACTGGTGTGTTCCGTTCACTCAACCTGCTGCCTCGTGACCAAAGAAAAAAAACATACAAAGCATGGGTAAATCATGTCTTCACTTACACCTTCTTGTTTTATGTTGCTTCAGTAACCCACACATGAAATTACATTATTATGTTTTATGTATAATCTCATACACCTTAATAATTATATTTACATTTTCAGATTGAAGCATTGTAATGACAAGGCACATCATCAGATTTCTGGTATGTTCATACAACTTGAAATATGATGAGCAATTGCACAATGGCCCAGATATTCAGAATGCACCAGACAGTGGAGTAAGCCTGGCTGCAGTGCAACTGGGATGTGCTGGGGGCCAGGACCAGGTGATATTCAATGGTGCTGCGCCATGGCGCAGCACCATTGAATATGGCAAGGTCGGCGCACATACTGCGCATGGTGCAGTGGCACTGCGCCAGTGCAAGCCACAGATAGGGAGCATGGGGATGTGCCAGTGCAAGTGCAGTTGCGCTAGGTGCATCACCCGCGATATACAGCCTGGGGCATGGAAATGAGGTCATAATATATGCAAGGTGCAAATGGGGCCATTAGTATGTCATTATGACCCCATTTGCAGCCTTATGCAGGGCAGGCTGGTGACTTGTGCTTGGCACCCTGCACAGCATGACGTGGGCAGTGGGGATCCCGGGGCATCCCCCACCCTGTCGCCATGATCATGCGGTATATGTTGACAGATATAGCCCTGGTACTCTAGTGACCCCCCTGGGTCCCCGATAAATAAAAGACATGACTATCCCTGGTGGTCTAGTGGTCCCCACTCCCACCTGAGTCCCTGATACCCCAATCTATGTCATTATGACCATCCCTGGTGGTCTAGTGGAACCCGCCCATTGTTGTGTTACAGGTAAAACCCATAATAAATGTCCTGTTGATCCAGTGGCACCCCACCTCCACCACACAGAGACCCTTGCCCACCCCACCCAGCCGCCTGCGAATGACAGGTACTGTATGGGCTGTAAACCCATTGATCCCCAGTGTGGACCAATGGGCTTGCAGGGCATACTGTATGACAGTTCCAAATATGTGAATGAAGTCATTCACAAATTTGGGACTATCTAGTAATAGTATAGCCCAGCAAGCCCATTGGTCTATACTGGGGACCAATGGGCTTATAGCCCATACTGTACCTGTCATTCTGCGGGCAGCCGGGGGCGGTATGCAGGTGGGATGCTGCTGCCCACTGATAACAGGGGGGGAGCAGGGTGAGAATGGGGTTCTGTGTGGGTAGGAGGGGTGTTGGGTGCCACTGCATCAAGAGAGCATTTCATGATGGGGTTTTATCACAATCATGCAATGGGTGTGGGGTTTCCACTAGACCACCAGGGATGGTCATAATGACATAGATCAGGGAATCGGGAACTCAGGTGGGAGGGGGGACCACTAGACTACCAGGAATGATCATGTCTTTTCTTTATCAGGGACTCAGGGGGGGAACTAGACTACCAGGGATATATCTGTCAACACATACCGCATGATCATGGCTACAGGGTGGGGGTCCACTTGACCACCAGGGATCAGTGTGTGCTTGCAGAACTGTGTTCTGGGCAGGCAGGTGGCCATCCATGGCTGGGCTGCTGTGTTGCACCCTGCAATACTGCAGCCTGCCTGTGGGTGGCTGGAAGATGTTCCTACTCTGCACAGGCTCAACTTTGAGCCCCCCATGTGGTGCAGTGCTGGGCTGTGCAAGCATATGTGCTGCACATCCCAGGCTGAATATTGGGATATGTCGCATATGCATGGGCATGCCCCCCTGCATATGTGCCGCATAGGATTACATTGCACCACAGTGCATCAGGATTTGCACTGCACCGGGTAGCCCTTTCAATATCCCACCATTGGCGCAACCACTTTGAATGTCCAGGCCAATGTTTTCAATTCATGCCCGTTGGCTGCCAAATTTTTGGATAATAACTGAGTTGAGTATAGTGGTGCGATTGTATTTTGATAATCACTCTATTCGTAAAGTGAATTCATACTCAAATAAGGATATTGTTACATCTTCATGATACACAGTTGACAAAGTATATTTGGATACACACTCTAATTGAAAACAAACATAAAGGAAAGATCTTGATACAACAATTGTCTTTATTTTAATTTTTTTTTCAAATTTTTCCTACTCTAAAGAGATGGCTTCACCCGACACATCATTGTCTTGTTCATCTTCTGTCTCCCCATTTGAATCTATTTCTATTCATCTGATGTCAAGACCTTTGATTAGAGCATGGGAAGAAAAAAAACATCAATCACAGTAAGGCATTTTTGAGAAAGTTTCTAATACTAAACAGCATGTGGGTTATTTAACAAAGTTATCATGACAGGGTGTGGTTGATGTCAGGATTTGCTTCCTATTCAGAGTTGTCGCTGATCAGTCAGACATATCATCATCCCCCAAAACATCCCAAGATGATTTTAACACTCATGGTACTACATATGATCCCGGAAATGACAGGTCAGAACATGAAAATCATAGCTCTTATATTTGGATGATTCAAGGGAGCACACTATTGACAGACTTGCTGTTGAATACTCTCTTCTAAGATGGTGGGGAGTTGACAAGGAGGAGACAGCTAGTTATATATTTAAACAATAAATCATGGCAGGGTGTATGTTATGCTGGGATTTACCCATGGCTGGCATAACTCCCAGCATGACCCACACCCTGTCACGTACCAGGTCATAATGTCTTACGCTTAGTAGTGTACGGCATTATGGCGAAACCCAGACCTGTGCGCTCTCCATGTTTGCCCCCCCCCAGAATTAGAATCTTTAGTGTGGGAGTCTGCGGGCACAAGCCCCCATAATTGGTGGTGTGGGGAATGGAGCCCTCCACAGAAAATAAAATAAACCAGAATTGCACATTCTGCCATGCAACATTTTGATCCTGTGCCACCCTGTCATGGTTTATTGCAATTATATAATGCCCCTCTTCACTTATTGGAAGAAAATAAATTAAGAAAGATATTTTTTTATAAATTTATTCTTACACCAAAAAGTATTCTGACTTTCTCAACCTCACAGTCTTCTCTAGTAGAGAGTGTCTTAGACATGATAAAATTGTTCAATTGTGCATCATCCAACTGTTTCAGAATTACATAACAGCACAATTCAGGGAAATTTTTGTCTTGTTGGAAGCCATTATTTTGACTTGTGGTTATCTGAACATTTAATAGTTAGGGAAGGTGTCAGTGTATTGTAAAGGTAGCAAGCTACCGATCATGGAGACAGAGTGAACCGCATGTGGAAAATAATAGATGTGAGACCTGATACATGTACAATATTAAAACGATCTCTGAGGAAAACTGTTTTTGTGTTCCTGCAAGTGGTGATGGGAGCTCTGTGTGTTGTGTTTTTCTTTTTTTGTAGTGATACTTTTAGTGGGACTGTGTCAGGGGATCGTTTGTGAGGATGTTGCATGGCAGTCACCATGTTTGATTTTCAGTCTGAATGATTTGTCGGGGGGGTCAGATGTGGCTCACTGGCACCTTTTTTGTGGGTAATGGCAGGATTTACCATGGCAGACAGGTGCCAATCAGCCAATAAGGGACTCCGATTCTTGGACCCCATTGCATAATCAAACAGTCTTTGATAGTAATACATGCATAGCCGGTCAATCATTATGGTTTTAGCGTAAATGTGTTTCATTGTTGATTATTGTACTGAAATATGTCGATTCTCGATTGCAGCTTCATTGAGACTGATACTGAAATGTCAATGGATGAAGACGACCTTTTTGGTTTGAACTATGAATGTTACTGCCACAACATAAGTCCTGATAGTAACTGCGAGGAACATGTTAATATACATGAAAATTCTCACATACATGAATTAACTACAAACATTGTTTATGATTCTTGTCTAAGGCAACTTGCAGTTAAAGCATTCAGAATTTGCGAAACCATAGGCTGCTTCAAATAAGTTCATGTAACATTGAACAGAATTGGGACAGTGTTCCAGATTAAGGCTATTTGTGATAAGGGGCACATACATTACTGGTACTCATAACCATTTATTCAGAGAATGACTGCTGGGAAATTTTTTCTAGCAACAAATATATTGCTGTCAGGGAATAGCTGCGGCAAGGTTTCTCTTTTGTTAAAATTCATGAATATGAATCCTGTTACCAAATCTATATTCTGCACAATTCAAAGGCAGTATGCTTGTCCAACCATCAACTGTTTTTTTGAGAATATGCAGAATGAAATTGTATCGGGACTTACTGAGGAAGTGGTATTGATGGGGGATGGCAGGAATAATAATTCCGGGCATTCGGCTAAATATGAAACATACACTATGATGCATTATGCATCTAAAAAGGTTATTGACATTCAAATAGTAGATGTCAGGTAGTGTAGCGGAAAATCTACAAACATGGAAGTTCTAGCTTTCGAACAAAGTTTGAACAACTTTCAAGCTAAAGGGATACACGCTTCAGAAATAGTGACTGATGCCCACATCCAGATCCTTTCTCTAGTGAGTATGTACATCAGATGAACTACATCATGTAAAGTCATAACCCTAATTTGTTACTATCTCTTATTGTTTAACCAGCTACTGGATAATCAGTGTGTGTGCCTTGATCTTGATGGTCAGATTGCACAATTAGATGTAATTTTTTGTCGATCATTAATCATATGTACTTGATTTTGTTTTCCAAAAAAAAGAGAAAGTATTCAGAAAATGATCACCAGTTTGAGCTATGGCATGGCAGCAAAGCCCTAAACAAAAGATTACATAAGGTATGACCTTTATTGGCATTAACTTTTTACAAGCGATTATATTCTGATGTTGAGTTTGATAGTAAGGTAAGTGGGCCAGTCAAGGTAAATCTATGCATACATACTGTATAGGTAGAGGTGATGATATAAATATTTGTTATGGAGAATGGTCACTGATGGATTCAAGCAGACTTAATTAAGCAATAAGGCATGACCAGGGGTTAGATTAACTGTTAATCACCCACTAGGGGTGTAATGTGGCTTGAGGCGCCCTAAGGGGTGATTCACTGACTGTTACTCTAACTCCTGGGAGTGCCTTATTGCTATCATAAAACATGATTCCTAAAGAAAAGCATTAAAAGTACATGTTATGATTGTTTTCCTCATTTAGAGGGAGATTTTTAATAAAATAGTTCTTCTACCAACAGTTTAAAACTGCTGGTCTAAAATTAGAATGCAACATTCCACAAATTCAGCACTACTAGAGGATGGAATGCTGACAGGAGGAATCCATGTGCCATGGTGATCAGGCTGTACATGACAGTGTAACATGAATTAATGCAAGGCTGTTTGAGTCAATACAGCCAATCAGATTGCAGCACTTCTGAGATCCTTTTTTATAACATAATTTGGATTATTAGTTAGTATCCAATCTAGGAGTGGGGATGTCATCTTACCCCTGTAAATGACCCTTGTGAGGCTGCACATAGAGTGCTGCTTGCAACTCTGGTGACTATGTATGAAAAGAGGCATCAGACTACTGGAGGAGGTACAGCGCAGAGCAACAAAAATGATCCTGTTGTTGAGGGACAGACCATCTGAGCAGGCACCATTTCACAGAAAGTGTGTTGGAAGGGTGTAAC
This sequence comes from Neoceratodus forsteri, assembly GCA_016271365.2. Classification (NCBI taxonomy): domain Eukaryota; kingdom Metazoa; phylum Chordata; order Ceratodontiformes; family Ceratodontidae; genus Neoceratodus; species Neoceratodus forsteri. Next base: position 805,274,080 of record CM057449.1, on the reverse strand, counting down.
ACTCTGCCAGAGGAAGTTGTATCAGTACAGAGTGTTGGGGGCTTCAAGAGTGGGAGAGACAGATTCAAGTGGATGGTATAAACAGGGAGGTGGTGGGAGATGGTTGCAATCTAATTGATTGAAGTACAGCACACTTGAGCAGACTAGATAGACCGAATAGCCTGTGTCTGCTATCAGTTTCATATTTATGTATGTTCTCTGTATTTTACACAAATTATAGGTCACCTCTCAGAAGAAGAACAAAGAATTATTACCATGATTCAGGGACATCATTAACCATTTCTGGTATTCATGTGTGCAATGCATAGGAAGTGTGATTTTACTAAATGTAAGTACCAGCTTAACAAATTTATTTACCTTATGAAAGTACTCTGATGATGAGCCATTCAATTTTGCCACCATCATGAAACTTACCTTACAACACAGTCCAGCTTACTCCTGTCATGTAATTGAAAGTCTAGATAATGTCTCACATAACATTTCTAATTTCCAGTGATCACACATTAAACTCCATTGGACTACAGGGTTCCATGTCAGAACGGCGACTGCAGTACAGTGACCGGTCAGAGCGGCACCGACCCCACATAGGCGCCACTTGTACAAACCATCTTTTCTTGCAGAAGGCTTCACCCCTGCACCCCCTCCACTATATATTCCAACTCCAGGGGGGCACACCTCGGGGATGGGGGGAACCGCCAATCACTTAAAACTGTTGGCGCTGTAATTCATTCACCATTCCGACCAGTCACTTTTGTGCAGTAGCTATCTTCACATGCTACCGACTACAGTAGGCACATAACCCTTTCATTCTGGATTATAGTCTATGGTGGAGTGTGGTTGTGTATGGAAATCCATATACCACAAAAAGTTGTTCTGCTGCAGTAGTAACGTGCTCACTAATGCAGAATGACTTTTCATTCTGCGTTAGTGAGGATTTCATAACAAGATACTACAGCAGACTTTATGATTCATCCCCTGCCTTGTGAGAGTGGCGTGCGCGTGAGTTGGGCAGTGGCACTTGTGAATTGAGAGTGTCAGCAGAACTGCTTAAAACTATAAAAAAGTGTTTTTTTTTCTGTTTTTCAGTCACCATACACTGTATAGAACAGTGTATGGTTACCCATACACTACTAGGCTATTATTTCACCTTGTAGATACAATGTCGACTTGGAGACCACTTGAGGTGATTGGTTGGCATTGTATCCACTGGTGGAAGAATAGTCTTGTAGTGTATGGTTACCCATACACTATCCTATATGTCTCATTTTGTTTTAAAAAGCATTTTAAAACATTTTAATTTTCACTGTTATGTTTGTTTTATTACATATAAATTTAAAGTCTTTGTGAAGAGGAGTTCCACATCACATAGTAAGTGTACACATCTGGCAGATGTTCATTCCAGGAAAAGTCACAGGATGTGCACATGAAGTGATGACTGACCCATTAGATGGAAAGAGCTGGCTAACTGATGGATCACCATCTCACATTTTGCTGAGAGATGTAATGTATGACCCGTGGATTCGTAATAAGCTCGGGTATTTTACACATGCAAGGTCTGTATGGGTTGTCTATGACTGATCAATTATGGTTTAGTTTTATGGAGTCAGCTGCGGTAGAGTGTTAGAATTTATTACCTGATATGACAAACAATGAACAATTTAATTGTCTAAGAAATGAAATTGGATAATTATGTAGAATAACTTTTTTTTTCTAATTCTAGGTGATCATGAAACATGATATGTAAGTGACATGACACTTGCATGACCAGAGTTTACTCTATGTAAGTGTCTGACACAGAGTGATTAGTGGTTATGTGGTAGAGTCATCACATAATGCTTCATGTTGAGACAATTTATTTCTGAAACATACTATATTACTATAAAAAGTACTGTATTAGTATATGTGTTGCTGTAATAACTATAGTAATTGCTGGAACTGATAAATATCAGTGTTAGTATTATTTGGCAATTACAGACATAACTGTGGTGTTTATGCTATGGCTGAAGTGAATTGAATAGAATGGCACACAGCAGATTAAATTACATGCAGGAAAAGAAGAAAGATATCACTGTGGGTGATGGGGTGTAGCAGAGAAATGCACTCTGAGCCCCTGCACTGTGAACAAGTGGAAAATCAGAACTTCTGGACGTTTTCTTACAACGTCAAGATAACCAAGAGCACATTTAGGATTTATTTAGGGAGGGACTAAACAAATATATGTGGATTTAGGAACAGAAAATTATGACATTTTCACTTAAACAGTATTGATTTTATCATGCTATTCAATGGCTACCCTGATCCTATGTAGGATTCTCTATGTATGGTCTTTAAATTCTGTCATTAATGTTGTTTCTGTAACATTTATAACATAATTTTTATTGATTTTGCACAGAACGACAAGTGAATTGGAGAACTTCAATAGTTTGATATTCTTATATGCATCAAAGAGACATGCATATGGGTATGAATTAAAATTAAAATACTAGCAGGCTCAAATATATCAAATCAAAAGTTGCTAAGATGGACCACCACTTTATACTCTTAGTACAAACAGAACACAATATAGTAACATACATTACTGATATTATAAAAAAAAGTTGTGTTTTGAGCAGTGGTAATCCCTGTTTATGATGTGATTAAGCTGTACATGTATGTTTCTCAAGGCAGTCGTATAAATGCAAGTAATCAATCAAGTGTGTTGGTTATGTTGCGTCAGAACCAGCATTCTGATACCCATACTGCAAATATGTTCTGTAGTACTGTTCATATAGTACTAAATAGATGGTATTAGTGCTCAATTAACAATGTTTATTATTACGTTTTGTATTCATAATATAAACAAAGTAATTCTTATGTGAACATAGAAAGATAGAAACATACTGTAGAATCTGACGGCAGATAAAGACAGCAAGGCCTATCCAGTCTGCCCATTTCTTTTTCTACCTTGCATATGTGCCATCTGCCTTTGCTCTGTCAATGTCCTATCTATACATACTCATCTGTATTGCTCCCTTATGCCTATCCCATGCCTGTTTGAAGCCCTGCACTGTATTCATATCCACCAATTCCTGAGGTAGGCCATTCCATGCATCCACCACCCTTTCTGTGAAAAAGAAATTCCTCACATTACCCCTTAATCGACCTCCCTCTAATCTCATGCTGTATCCTCTTGTTGTGCTATTTTTCTTATATTGAAACATGTTAGACTCTTTCACCTTGTTAATGCCCTTAAGATGTTTGAATGTTTCGATCATATTACCTCTCTCCCTTCTTTGCTCTAGGGTATACATATTGAGCTCAATTAGTCTGTCCTCATATGTTTTCTGATGCAGTCCCTGCACCATTTTGGTTGCCCTTCTCTGGACTGCCTCAATGTGGTTAATGTCCTTGTGAAGGTGTGGCCTCCAGTATTGCACGCAGTACTCCAGATGGGGCCTAACCAGTCTTGTAAAGAGGGATTATTACCTCCCTCTTCTGACTTGTGATACCACTACTAATACACCCTAACATCCCCCCAGCCTTACCTTCTGCTTTAGTGGTCTGCTTAGATGATTTCAGGTCATCGGTGATGATGATGCCCAAGTCTCTTTCTTCCCTTGTGACTGCCAGCAACTCCCCTCTCAGCCTGTAGGTGGCTTCAGGGTTTCTCTTCCCTATGTGCATGATCTTGCACTTCTTTACATTAAACCCTAGTTGCCACTCTTCTGACCAATTTGCTAGTTTATCCAGATCTCTTCTCATTCTGCCCACCCCATCTGGATCATCTACTCTGTTGCAGATCTTGGTGTCATCTGCAAACAGACAAACCTTACCCTCCAGTCCATCTGCTATGTCACTGATGAAGATATTGAAGAGAACTGGCCCCAGGATTGATCCTTGAGGTGCCCCACTTGTGACTTGCATCTCTTCTGACTGTATACTGTTTACCACCACTCTCTGTTTTCTTCCCATCAACCAGTTTGCCACCCAGTTGACCAACTTCTGACCCACCCTGAGCCTACCCAGCTTATTAATCAATCTTCTATGTGGAACAGTATTGAAAGCTTTGCTGAAGTCAAGGTAGAGACATCAACTGCTCCCCTTGGTTCACCACTCTGGTTACCCAGTCAAAGAAATCTATGAAATTAGTTTGACAGGACCTTCCTTTGTAAACCCATGCTGTCTTGGATCCTGTGCTCCTATAGATTCCAGGTGTTGCACTATCATTTCCTTAAGGAGGTCTCCATAATCTTGCCCACTACTGAGGTAAGACTGACTGGTCTGTAGTTCCCTGCCTCCTCCCTGCTACCACTCTTGTGGAGCAGGATCACATGAGCCCCTCTCCAGTCTTCTGGGACCTCTCCTGTGCTCAGAGACTCACTAAACAGTTCTGATAATGGCTCTGCTAGTTCCACCCTTAGCTCTTTTAATACCCTGGGATGTATGCCATAAGATCCCATTGCCATGTCCACCCTGAGCTTATCGAGCTCTTGTAGGGCCATTTCTTTTGTGAAGGGACTGGTGCTCACCTCCCTTCCCCCTGTCTCCATGGTGCTGAGCTGTGGGCCCTGCCCTACCTTATCTTCACTAAATACTGAGCAGAAGTATCTATTTAGGATAGATGCCTTTACATGGTCCTCTTTCTCACCCCCCCATCTCCTTTGATCTTAGCAATACCCTCTCTGGACTTTCGCCTTTCACTAATGTATCTATAGAAAGTCTTGTCACCTTCTTTTACTGTTTGTGCTAGTGTTTCTTCAGTTTGGGCCTTTGCCTTCCTTACTGCCTTCCCTGCTTCCCTTAGGGAAGTTTGGTATGCTTCCCTATCTTCATCCCGCTGCATTCCCTTATATTTCCTGAAGGCCAGGCTTTTGGCTCCAACCTTTTCTGCTACTGTTTTTGAGATCCAAAGTGGTTTCCTTCTTCTTTTGCACTTCCTTTTCTCTCTAACACAATGGGACATTGTTTCAAGTATTGCATCCTTAATGCTTGCCCACTTTGCATGTACCCCCTCACTTGTATTTCTTTTTGTCAGGGCTAGCTTAACTGTGTTGGCCATCTTATCAAAGTCAGCTCCTCTGAAGTCCAATATTTTTGCCTAGGAATGGGATGATTTAGTTGTAGTGGCCAAACTGAACCATACCATGTGATGGTAACTGACCTTCTACCTGGAGATCTGTGATCCTTTCCCTGTTAGTCAGTACTAGATCTAGGATAGCTCTGTCTCTTGTGGATTGTTGTACCAGTTGTTTGAGGCCCTCTGGCTACAAGGAATCCACCATGTGTCTAGTTCTGGCAGATGTTCCTGCTGGTATTGACCAATCTGTATCTGGCATGTTGAAGTCTCCCATTATCAGAACCTCCCCTTTAGCTGGCATGTTTTGTATATCTTCTAACAGTAATGTGTCTATGTCCTCCCTCTCGTCTGGGGGCCTGTATACTACCCCAGTTCTTATGGCTGTCCCATTTCCTGTTTCCACGGTGACCCACAGTTCTTCTGGTTCCTTATTTGTACTCTGAATTTCTGTAGCTTTGATATTTTCATTGACATACAGAGCCACTCCACCCCACCCCCCCTTTTTGCACCTCGATCTCTTCTGAACAGTACATAGCCAGGTACTGAAGTCTCCCAAGTGTGGTTACTGGTAAACCACGTCTCACTAATTGTTACTATGCCCAGTTTAGCCTCTGTCATTATTGCCCCCAGGTCTGGGATCTTGTTTCCGAGACTGCTATCATTTGTTTACATGATTTTCCATTGGCCAGATTTCAGTGTGTTAGTTGTTGGGTGAGGCTGGCATTTCCCCTATGCATCGTATGGGGAGCCAGTCCTTTTTCCTTACCTGGTGATGCAAATGAACTGCAAACATGCTGAACTCCTGTTTGACCACTAGCTGAGGAGGAGGAAGTGGTGTTCTTCACATTCGATGTATGGGGTGCTGCACCCCTCTCACCATTTGCTAGTTTAAATATTCTGCAAAGACATCAAACTTCTGTCCCAATGCACCAACTCCTACCATAGTCAGATGCAGTCCATAAAATTTAAAGAACTTTTGTTCCCAAAACTGTTGCCAGTTCCCTACAAATGTGTGTCCTTTTTCCTGGCACCAGCCCTTGAGCCACATGTTTAGCTCCCCTATCTCCCCTTCTCTGACCTTGTATCTATCTGCCTCCCTCTCCCAGACTGGCAGGATTTCAGAGAAGGAGATGCCTGATGAAATGGATGATAGTTTGTCACCCAGTCTAGTCAGGTGTTCCTTGGTCTCCACAACTGACTGGCTGGTGAGATCATTAGACCCTATGTGTACCAGGACGTCAATGTTTTCCCCTGCTTCCTGAACAATTTTAGTAATGAGGTCAGTGTCTCTCCATGCTGATGCACCTGGGAGACATCTGACCATTACCCCTGGCTGGAGATAGGTATCAACTCCCCTAATCATGGAGTCTCCTATGCTCAGAAGTTTTTGGGATTTCCTTTTGGTTTTTTTTGTTTTGGTTCCTGTTTTGGGTGAGTTTTGTTGTGCTAGCTCCTGTGCTGCAGTGTCCTGCTCTGCAGTGTCCTCTGCCACTTTGTTTGATTTCAGAGATAGAGGCAGATACCTGTTTGTAGTTTTTATATGGTTTGTGGAGGTAAAATGTAGGAGAGTACTGAGTCATGGGGCACCTGATTTGCCCCTCCTAACCACCTGCCAACCTCCCAGACCAACTACCCTCTGCGGTTGAGGTGCTTCTGTTGGTTGTTGGGGAAATGGCGGGTGGTTCTTATAATATATTTCCTCTTGAATATGAAATATGAGGCATGCAATCTCTGCCCATGCTGCCTGGAGCTGAGCCCTAAGATCTCCAATGCCCATCATGTAGGACAGTGTCCTAAATCCTGTAAAACTGCCCTTCTGAAAAGTGTTCCACAGTGCCTGCAGTTAATGATATCCATTCCAGATAGTTTGCTGGGTTTATAACCTGATCAGAGTAATTAGAAGGAAGAAAATGAAAGCAAAAGTTTGATTTTGTGTTTTGTTTGTTTTTTGTGTAACTTGCTATAATAAGTTAAATTACTAGTGCCCCTGTAAATTAGATCACTGTGTGAATACCCCACTGACCTGCCACTTCCTGCTTTGCCAGAGGAAATGTCACGACTGTGCTACCCTGTAAAAGGAGTGTAGTGTGAGGTTTTTGGGGATGGGGTGGGTGACTGGGCCCTTCCCCTGTCAAAAAAGAAGAACCACGGACAAAAGAAATAAGGAGTTAAGAGCAGAAACAGTCAGCAACAAATACAATAACCCTGAAAGCTTATCCTTATGATAGATAAAACTGCAAAACCTTTAAAGCACCACCTGTAATAATTTCACAGAAGATATACCCGTTAAGAAACACTTTGCTACAGAGAAAAATAAAGCAGTAACAGAAGATATATCATGCAAAAGGCACTTCGAATCAGAAGATTGCAGCAGTAATCTGTTAGGAGTCACCTGTAGGCACACCTTGTAATAATGCAGCGAAAGGTAAACCCAGCAACAACAGTGTGAAACAGAGAAAATTCAAAATAAAGTATTTGTTGTTTTAGAATCAGGTTTTCATACCAAAATTGAATCTGACAGTGGAGCACTCATTTTTGTTCTTTATTCTTTCTACTCCTTCAATAAATTGACCGTAGTCACAATATCAGTTTCATTCATGGTACATGTCATTCAAAGTTTTTCTTGCTTCCTTAGATACCAAGGCCCAGATATTCAAAAGGGTTGCTCCATGCGCAACAGGGTTGCGCATGCGCAAGTCCTACATTGCGCCATTCTGCGATATTCAGCAGGAGGCAGTTGCACCACTGAAAACAGGCTGAGCAACAGCTCAATGCAAATGAATGCATGCTTAACATGAGGGAGAGGAACCTTGCATAAACTGCACAACCCAATATTCAGTCGGGCTGTGCAGAGTTGTGCAGGCGCAACCCCCAACCTGCACCTGCACAACTTTGAGCAAAAAAAAAAAGAATCAAGTTGAGGGCCACCCACAGGTGAGCTGCTGTATTGCAGGGCACAACACAGCAGCTGCCACCCGTGGCTGGCCCCAACTCAGTCCCTGCCCCCCACCAGCCCGATCACAGGCAGTATGTATCAGACACCCCCAAACATCCCCAATGCCCGATCGCGGGCAGTATGTATGAATACACTTCCCCAAACAGCTCCCCGATGCCCGATAGTGGGCAGAATGTAAACAACCTCTCCAGTGCCCGATCGCGGGCAGAATGTAAAGCCCCCTCCCAACCCGAATATCTCCCTGCGGTCCAGTGGACCGTATGCCTGTCACGGGCAGAATGTCAGTTACAACCCTCAAACATCTCCCTGGTGTCTAGTGTCCCCACCCCACCCACCCACGGCTCCTCCACCCCGCCTCCCCGCAGCTGGTGGGCGGCAGCATCCCACCCACCTGCCACCCTGCCGCCTGACTGACTGCGACTGATTGCTTCAGAGCTAGAGCCACGGCATGCAGTTTCATATCAGACATGACAGTTCAGATTTGTGAATGATGTTCATTCACAAATCTGGACTGTCATGTATGGTATGGGCTGGATGCCCATTGGCTCTAGCTCTGCACCAATGGGCATGCAGCCCCACCAGACAGTCAGGTGGGTGGCGGGCAGCAGGCGGTAGGATGCTGCCACCCACCGCTGCCAGGGGGAGTGGGGTGGAGGGCTTCTGTGGTGGGTGGGGGGGGACACTAGACACCAGGGAGATGTTTGGGGGTTGTAATCTGACATTCTGCCCATGATCGGGCATTATGGTCCACTGGACCACCAGGGAGATATTCGGGTTGGGGAGGGGGGCTTTACATTCTGCCCGCGATCGGGCACTGGGGTGGTTGTTTCATGCTCTGCCTGCGATCGGGAATCGAGCTGTTGGGGGAAGTGTATTCATACATACTGCCCACGATGGGCATCGGGAGATTGTGGGGGGAGGTATTCATACATACTGCCTGCGATCGGGCTGCAGGGTGCGTCGGTCCCCGATGGCTGCTGCCTGGCAGGGTGGCCAGGCGCTAGTCCTCGGGGATCGGTGCACCTACATGTTAATGGCATGCAAATGGGGCCATAAATAGATGCAAATGGCCCCCCTGTGCCTTGCATGAATTATGGCCCCATTTGCATGTCACCTTTTGAATATCGAAAATTTGCTCATGGCACACTGGTACTTGCACCACCGCAAGTTTAATGCTCAACTCTGACAACTTGCGGTGGCGCAAGTTCCACTGTGCCATGCACAGTGGCTGTGGCAGGGGGGTGATATTCAAAGGAGTTGCTCAATAGCACAACTCCTTTGAATATCGCCCCGGCCACACCCTTGCGCAACTATTTTGAGCAGCGCAAGGGCTTGCGCCTCAGAATGGAGCAGTTTGAATATCCGGGCCCAAGTATATGAGGCCAGGAACAAACTTGCAGCTATTGAACACAACTGCCACATAAATAGGGAATACCTAAAGGACATGAATGGGGACACAATGTAAGTGCAGTAAATGTGCAAGATAAGCTGGGTTACTGGTTGGCCAGACAGGGCATATGCATTGTTAGTTGTTCAAAGCTTGTTGTGCTATAATTAATTGAGCACTCTACTAATAATGGTAGGTTTCTAATGGTGCATTGCAAGAATCAGTAATGTTATTTTCTTTTGTTAACATAACCACTGGTCATTCCTTATGGCGTAAGTATAAATCTTTGCAGATGTCACAAAGACATGCAACAGGGCTGACACACAAGATTTGATAAAAAAAATGAGAAGTTATTTGACAGAGTTGTTAGAAGAGTTGTCAACATTATCGCACATTGGATATAATTTCTTATCTAGCCATATGCTTGCTGAAGAATAATATATACTGTCGGTAATTGGCCCAATTCTCAAAGCTTGAAATATGACATAATGTGCATGTGCAAAAAATATATGGTGCAGTATGGCATGTGTTTGACATACAGGAGGGTTTGCTGCAGTCATGGGTACATATGTGACGGAACCCCTGCTGTGCCTGTATCAGGTGTGGGGTATCTGGCGAATGTAGTTTTGTCACAAGCTGATGTTTGCAAAAGATTGAATCAAATGTAGCCCACTTTGAGAATTGGACTCAGTATGTTTAAATAAAGTATTTTACTTTAAAATGATATACTTTTTAAGATACTTTACTCCACTAATATCAAATATTCGAAATTTGGGCATACAAGGCACTGCTCCAAATGTACCAGACAGTGGTTAGCAGAAGCAATCAAAGTACTGAAGACCTATTACTATGTTCCTGACCTTCAAGATCAGATAATTAAAAGGCGCATGTCTGACAAAGAACATGTCATGCGATCCATGGAACTATCACACAGACATCCATCAAACTTTGCAGCAACTACCACTCAAATATAGCCACTACCTGTCTCAGAACTGGTTGCGCATCAGAAATGTAGGTCAGGACTATCATGTTCATTAAAAGGTCACCATATTAATGAGAAGGAACAATAATCTGAATTGCAAATTTGCAATGCCACATTATTAACTGTGAGCCATAGTGTATTTGTTTTATGACTGGTACACTGGAAACAAATTATAAACAATTGTTATAAAAAAAGTGGTGTTGCATACTGATTACATTACACTGTTTCATGAGTCTCAATCAATATGACCATATACCTGTTAAAACTGTGTTGATAATTAACTGGAATGGTTCTATGCATCATGGAGGGGCCCAGCATTGGGCAATTACTCTTCCTTCACTCCCCCTCTCCCTAAATCCTTTCTATCCAACTAGTCCTCACCTGCTTCCGTGCTCTGGCAGGGTTCCCAGCATCCTAGATTGGCCTAGTCTTAGGTCATTTTCTTCTTTCCCTCCTTTTCCCTCCTTTCCATTCATCCTTTCTTTTCCCTCTTCCCAACTTGTCCTCACCTAGTTCTGCCCATTGGCATGGGCTTTCATTATACTGGAAGGGGTCAAGTACTAGGAAATGACTCTTCCTTCTCTTCCCCCTTCCCCTACATCCTCTCTCTATATATGACTCATTCTTGCTTGACTGTGCTCGCTGACAGGATTCTCAGCATCCTCAAGAGGCCTCACCCTAAACAAGTTTCTCCCACCCTCCTCCTCCTCCTCCTCCACTGTACAATCCCCTCTACCATTTCTATCCAACTTGTCCTTGCTGACTCCTGCCCCTTTCTTTAAGTTCTTGCCTCATTCCACCACTGGCAGCTATCTCTGCACTCTGAATGGGCCAGTTCAAGGTATGAATCATCCTTCAATTCCCTACCCATTAGCCCACCTCTCTCCTGCTCCCTTGCTACCTCCTTACACATAATGAAATGAATTAGTCCACTTAAGCTATTAATTCACACTTTTTGTTCTGTCTGAGGTGTTTCCAGATTGCAATAGCACTGTGTTAACTTGCCCTTCACAACTGATTTATTTTTCTAAATTTAATCTGGTAATGTTCCCCCCAATCTTTATCCTCTCCTTCTCCCCAGATTGTTTCCCTTGTCTACACCTCTACACTCCTTGATGTCCCCCAGCTGGATCTAATTTATTAAATAATTGCTAAATAAACTGCATAGTAAATGTGATCCATTCCTGTGATTAATGGGAAGTGACATCCAACACTGAACACACTGTACCACATTATTTGGGGTGTAATCAAAAATGAATGCAAAATTGCAAATCTTGTTTTATTATTTGATTAATGAAAATTTTCAGAAGTTGTAAAATACTAAGTAGATACTTGTTCAACTAATACAAGTTCTGTGAGGGTAAAAAAAATTAAAATTATTTTATGTAAAAAACATTTAAGTCACTAACTAATATTAACAAACTATGTATATTGTGGACTGAATTTTCCTTCAACTAATGTACTTCTTTTTTTTTTATTAAAAAACATTATATAATGCAGAAGTAGCATTTATTTCTTACTATGGCACAATAAAAAGATTAACATTAATACATGTTGTTGCGTTCATCACATCCATGATTGGTTTGTGTGTATAACATGGATAATTTTATTACAACAAATAAAAACATGGAAACTAGATTTCTTTGTAACTGTGATACATGGTGTATATTGGCTTATATTCATTTTAGCAATCTCTTTCAACAAAAACAGAAATTATCATCATGCAGTACTGGCTATAAGTTTGTCAAGATCAGTACACATTACCAACACATTTAATTATTTTAGTTAATTTGAATCACCTAAAAAATAAACTATTGAAGTAAACAATGCTAGAATAAACAAATAAAGCTATTCTGTGTGGTATAACATCAAAATAGATGCTGTTCAGGTCTGGAAATTTGTCCCTGATTCTCCAGACACAGCATGAAGGAATAACCCTTCTATTACCATTGCCGAGTCTACCGTACTGCCACAATATAAATTGTCTGTGGGCAGTAAATCTCATTTCATGATTATGGTTATCTTGCACATAATGTTGCAAACCAAATAAATCATTATTGTATGCAACTACGACACCTAACTTTGGCTCAGATAGTCATAACAAATCCATTGTCTGTGTTAAAGAAATGCAATGCGCAAGTATCTTTCTGCAGCATGTGCACTCCAGAATGGTTGGTATATTGTGACATTTACCACAGACTCACCACTGAAGTTGAGGTCCAGTACAGTGGCCTGCCATATTGTTCTCATTGCTGTCTTCCAGCAGATCAAATACTCCACCAGGTCATTGAATGGTGAGATGAACTGCATACCTCTACACTGACCCATAATCTATTCTCTGTATCAATGTCTTTGGGGGAGGAAAAAAAATAGTGGTTTTTACATAGATTTTGCTTAGTGTAAAGTAACATTTAATTGTTTACTTGTTTAATTAGTATTTTGGAAAGACCTTTGAGCGTGAACTCTTTTACAAAGGTTCCATGTCAGGGTGGACAATAAGACAATACACATATTCAGTGGTTACAGAGGCCAGATCATTAGGCATTAAAGAGTGATTACATGACAATTAGACAAATAGGAGAAAAACTGAGTACTTGTAATTGAATACTAAGCTATTTCTAATCGGTTGCCCTAGGTAACACACCCCTAGAAACCTTCAAATCCATTGATAGACTATGGCAGAGTAACTGCATATGGTTTAATGCTATCCCAGATGGTGAGAGGCTGGGTGATAGTGAAACAAGAGGGACTGGGCTTGAAACCAACCACAGAGAGCGAGAGGTGGGGGATAGTGAAATGGGGGCTGTGGTGGGGGAGCAGCTCCAGAGAGCTTTGTCAGTATGGTGTGTGTGTGGGGGTTGAGGGACATAATTTCCAAACAATGGAAATCAATAATTATTTGTTTATAACAAATAGAATAATAGATAGATATGTATATATTAAAGGCAATGTAACATGGACAAAGAAATATCTGTGTCCTGGTAGGCTGAGACTTGTTTCTAGCCACTGCAATAAGAGAGTGCCGCCACTGGCAAAAACTAGTCCCTGCCAACTAGGGCAACTCACAGAATTTGTGTATTCCATTTTACCATTCGGTATGTGTGTGTATGGGGAGGGGATTTTATATAAGCAATAAGACATGGCTGGGTGCTGGTAGTACTGAGATACCCACACACCCAGAGGCTGAAGGCACTCAAACTGCAGCCCCATGCCTAACTGTGCCTCTGGGTGCATGGATATCTCTGTACTACCAACATCCAGCCATGTCTTATTGCTTACATAATACCATTGAGAGGTTTTGAGGGCAAAAACAATAGTATCATCACTTCTGAAGATAGTATCGTTTAGAGTAATGTTGTATTACTGGGAAATATTTGTATAATTCAGAATAGTATTATTGAGGCTTATCTATATATTATATAGAGGATGACATCTGATGTACAGGTGATAACCATGGTGTAATCACCTCGAGTGATTGCTGGGGCATCAATAAACTTCAAGAGCACAGCTTGAGAGGTTTACCATTGCATTACCAACCATGAGAGGTGATTACACATTATACAATGGGGCTTTAAAATCAAGACATCTGATTGGTTAACTGGCACCTTTGCAGCACTGTAAAATTCAACATTACCAATACAAAAGGTGCCAGTCAGCCTCAACTCTACAATCCATGTGCTCCTTGATGACTAAACTGAAAATCTGCCATCTTGAAATACCGCTTAACACCACTCTCACAGAAGTCCCACTGCACCACACCAAATTTATAAATCAAACTATTACAAAGCAACACTCCCAAAACCATTTCCAACCTGAAACAGTCTAATACCGTAAAATCATTCCCAATAACCACTTACGTTGAGCTCACCTCAGACCCCCTTCCCTCATCTCCGAGAACCTCTCACTCAACCTCCATAAACAACTCATTCATGCCGCACAAAAAAAAATACTCATTTGTAAAAACACATGTTTTCTGCTTGACAATTCCTCAGAGGCTTAGAAAATATAATGAGGTAAATATGTATGGAAGTACCCTATCATGAACCTCCTGCAGATTCAGTGCTATAGCAGCAGGCGTGCCATCAGCATCTTAAGTTTAAAGCCAATCATGAACATCCCATGGCTTCAGTGCTATAGCAGCAGAAGCGATATCAAAATCTTAAGTTTAAAGACGCTAAACTGAAGGCTACAGAATGTCTCTTACAGTCTGGCATGCACCTCCTTCCATAATTGACTTAATGGGGTTTCAATTAAAAAAAAGCAAACCCTCAAATGGTCTCCTGAGACACTACTCTCCCCAGCAAAAGTGAGCTATTTTTTTAGGCGCAACAACAAATTCAATGAAAACTAGTGAAATTAAGATAATATATATATTTTTGGTTTTTTGTTACAACAAATTAAGACAAACATTGTATAATAGCAATAAACTACTCCAGGGTGTGGATGATACTGGGATTTACCCATGCCTGTTGAGGTTTAGTCACTTGGCCTGCGGCATCATCACTGAACAACCCCAGGTATGGGTAAACCCAGCATCACCCACACCCTGTCATGGTTTATTTCTTAAGTGGTTATCCCCTGCACATCAGGCATTGTCATTTATAGTGTATGGGACTCCGCATGAGAAGCTATCTTCCCCCCAAACACAAACAATTTAGCTGTACCTCATGAATCTGCACCATGGTCACATGATTGTGTAGGAAAACAACTTCTTAGGATACATGGACTGAACAACAGCAGGCTGAAATAGCACCAGAGTTAAAATTTCTATCAGACATAATGTTTACTAGACTCAATAACATTAAACTTTGACAATTAGAATGTTATTTGAATACCGTACTGAGACTAACATAGAGGATAATGTATGGTCTTTGGTTAATAACCATGCTGTCAACACTTTCAGAGGTTGCCATGACATCATTGTAAACCTTGAGAGTGCAGCTCGAGAGGTTTTCAGATATCATGGCAACCTCAAGAAGTGTTTTCAGGGTGGTTGTTAATCAAAGAAGATACACTATATTTTATACTCTGTATGGGCTAGCAAAATTGTGTCATCACAAATTGAATTACTTTACTGAATTAATTAACTGATTTATTTTACAGAACATTGATTGTTGTGAGCATTCCCTTTTGTTAGAACACTGATTCTTGTGAGCATTGCATTTTGTTATACCATTGATATGACATTCTCAAGAAGGGTTAACAACAGAGTGATGTCATAACGATGGCATAACATGGTTGTAATCTGCTTGATTTCAGCTAATAATAAGGGCTCTCCATGCATTATAATCACATTATGGGTGTGTAGAATACTGAATTACACTTGCATTCAATTTTGTACACCCGCTGCTATGACATAGATGAGATGTTTTTATAAGGTGCTGACATCACATCAGTTGGATTACAAGGTTATAAACAGCTTACTTTCAGTTGGTAATAAGGGCTCCCCATACATTATAATACTGTAATCTGATTGTCGTTATTCATAACAATCAGTACACACTTGTATTTCTTGTTCCTGAGATGCTGGGTCTCTATCACTTCTGCTGACACTGTTTGTAATGAAAGATGTCTATGGTAGGCCATATCTCCCTCTACGTCCTCTACATCAGCCACATGTCCTCACATAGCCACACCCTCTGCCTTTATCACTTCAACCAGTTTGCACCTGAAATTCCACAGTGGTAGCACATGCACCAGCTGATGATGAATCTGAAGTTGAGTCAGTACTGGAACTATAATGAGACAAAAAAAAAAGGGTAGGGTTAAGAATCAGTTACCAAGTATGGTTAAAATACTCATAGCAGAATGATGGAAGGGTGTTTAAGATATCTCAGAATGAACATGTTGGAGGAGGAGGTGAGGAGAATAAGGAGGGGACTCAAGGAAGTAAAGGAAAGGAAGACAGAGTCTGAGGCATGGGTCAAGAAAAATGTGTGGGGGGTGTCGATCAGGACACTCCATCCACTAGAGGAAATGAGAATTAGGGAATTAAAACAGATCCAACAATTTAATTTCAACTGCCCATGCACTCAATGAATAGGTGCCTTACATCCACAGCAGTATTATAATTGAGCATCACAGAGGAGGATAGAGTAAAGGAGGGTCTGCTGGCATTGATAATGAAGAAATCACCAGACCCAGACAGAGTACATCCAAGGGTACTAAAAGAACTGGCGGAGGAGCTGGCAGGGCCATTGGCAGACCTATTTACTACTTCACTAGAGTCAGGTGTGGTACCATAGCACTGGAGAACAGGACTCCGTACTGTGGCAGGTGTTGTTCAATGTCTTCCTCAGTGACATTTGGGATGGCTTTAAAGCCAAAATGTGCCTATTCGCGGATGACACCAAGCTCTGTGGGAGAGTGGACGCAGCTGAAGGGATACAGGATCTACAGGAAGATCTGGAATATCTGGGGAGGTGATCCAGGATCTAGCAGCTTGGATTCAATTCAAAGAAATGAAGAGCTATGCATATTGGAGTCAAGAATCCCAGGACAGAGTACTACCTGGGTGGAGAAAGAGTATCTGCATCAGAAGAGTAGAAGGACCTAGGAGTGATGATCACTAGTGAACTGAAGTACTCCACACAGTGCAAGACAGTAGCAGCAAAGGCAAACAAGATGCTGTGATGCATAGCTAGGGGGGTCAGTAATAGTAGGAGCGAGGAGGTTATACTGCTTTTGTACAGGTCACTGGTAAGGCCACATCTAGAGTATGGAGGTCAGTACTGGTTCCCACACCTCAAAAAGGACATTAACCTACTGGAGAAGATCCAGAGGAGGGCTAAAAAGATGATGGCCGGTCAGCATGGGCAAGTCATACAAGGAGAGGTTGAGGGCACTGGACATGTACTCCCTGGATGACAGAAGAAAGAGAGGGGACATGAATGGGACCTTCAAGTACTTGAAAGGGATAAATAAGGTCAATAATGAGAGTCTCTTTAAGCTGAGTGGCAACCATAACATGAAGAGACACAGTATTAAGTTGGAGGGTGGGAGGTATAGGAGGGAGATCAGGAAGCACTTCTTCACAGAGAGTGTGGTGGACATTTGGAATCCTCTGCTGGAAGAGGCCATCTCATTGAAGACAGTGGGCATCTTTAAGAGAGACTGGGATAGGCATAGGGGAAGGTAAGGATCATGGGTAGGGAGGATGGAAGGAGTGGGGAGGGAGGGAGGGCAGGGTCATTAGCTGAAGCTGTGGACCCTGCAGTAGGAGTATACTTGATGGACCAAATGGCCTTCCTCTGCTGGCTTCTTTGTATGTTCATATGTTCATATTGACAGGGTGGAGGGCAGTTTCAGTGTATGCAAAAAGCCTAGACAAAAGTTTGTGGAGCTGCAGACACTCTTGGCTATGGGGAGGGTGGACATTGCAGCCATCGCAGAAACATGAGACACAGAGTATCAGAACTGGTATTTGACAATCACAGGGTGCAGTCTGTACAAAAATGACCGTGAGGATGGGATAGGGTGTGGCTGTCTATGTGAAGGAGGGGATCAAATGTACAGAAGATGAAAGGAAGAATGGTGAAAGGAGGCAATCTGGATACAGCTCCTGGACTTTGCAGAAATTCAAAATACAGCCAAGCAACAAAGACTCGGCAAATACACTCCCCATATAGCCACATAATAATTACTATTTACAAAACTAAAAAAAAAAAAAAATGATGGAACGACATAGATTTGAACCCGTGTCTTTGTGGGATGAGCACCAAAACACACTAACAGCAAGAACCCTACCCACAACACCATAACAACTCTTCACAATGGTGGACTGATAAAAGTTTCTATTTATTTTATTATTTATTTATTTATTTATTTGAGGATGGGATAGGGTTAATCTATAGCAGTGTTGCAATGTAAAAAAAAATAGATGGAATATAAGGATTTATAAACAGTAATCACACATAAAAATGTCAAACTGTAGTTTCATAAAAAATTAGTAAGCCCTGTTACCTGATGTAAACAACATAAGCAAAACAAATCGAGATGTATATGACAGATTTTGATGCTCATCAGTCATACTACAGTAGTTCCCAACAGGCTAATAAACAGCCAAGTCACAAGACCATCACAATATACACACACAAAAGAATTAAAAAATAAATACAGTTTAGGAAATATGAAATAAAAATTACAGACTGGATTGAGTCTCGGACCAATGCTATTATAGAATGGAAATAAAAACCTCACAAGCAAGAGCAATAACTGCCACACCATAAACATTTTTTTGCAAAATAGCAGATAATAGATTTTCATATCATAAAGATCAGAGTTGCATTGGAAGAAAAAGGGAGACAAAACTAGCCATAACCCATAGCAATTTCAATCAGAAATCTAACGATTAAATAAGAACTGCACCTTGATGTAATTGAAATGTACAAGACTAAATGATGAGCATGAAAGAAATATGGATGTCAACCAATATCAAACAAAGTTGATGGGTCAAACACACAAAGTCTATATGCCCATGAAGCCAAGACACAGATCAGGAAACATTGATAGGAGGGAAGGATCATCTGTTCCTTCCCATAATATAAATAGTAGTCAGCATACGATGGGGAGCAGCCATCCGTGGGGTCATGCCCAGGGCACAGTCTCATTTATTTATTTATTTACACATCAGTTTAAAAACCTTTGAGCCAGGATCTCATTTACAAACGTACCTCGTCACATAGAGGACAACAGACAGCAGCACAAGAGACAACAGATATTACAGAAGCAAGATAGTTACCATTCAGGGTTACAGTAGGCTCGAATACATATGATAGCAACTTGTCAAAGAATGCAAAGAATTAGGGTTGGGAGGGTGAAAGTAGGAGAGGATAGAGATAGGAGGGGAGAAGGACTGGGGAGGAGTGGAAGGGGGAAAGGCCAGGGAGGGAAAAAAGGGGGGAGGTTAGTAGAACGGGGGTGGTGCAGCTCGGTGAGCATTGTCAAAGGGTTTTTTTTGTATTTTAGTGGCAGTTGCATTTGCGTGAGATGAGCAGGTGGTTTCTGAGCCTGAGTTTAAAGCTTGCTAAAGTGGGGGAGTCTGAGATACCGGCAGGGAGGGAGTTATACCAGGAGGGTGCTCCGTAGGGGAACACCCTTTGTCCTTGTGAAGTCCTGGCTCTTGGTATGACTAGGGTTGTTTTGAATGAGCTGCGAGTGTTCAGGGTCAGCGTAGTTCAGCGGTTGGAGTCAGATAGGCCAGTGGAGGATAGGCCATGAAGGGCTTTAAAGGTGATCTGGCAGGTCTGATACATGAGCCACTCATCCAGGCTGAGTAGTGTTGCCAAGGTGTACAGCAGACATGTGTGTGTAAGTCTGGGTGCACTGGTGATAAGTCTGCAGGCCTTGTTAAGTGTAAGGTGAACCTTGCTGAGGGCTGTCTGATCAGCTGATCCATAGACTGGAAGGCCATAGTCGATGAGAGATATGACAGAAAAGGTGATGGCCAGGCGGAGGGCATCCGGAGGGAGGCATTTCTTGTGCCAGTAGAGAATGCCCAGCCGCGAGTTGGCGGCAGAGTTCAGGGCAGATATATGTCCATGGAACGAAAGGGCAGGTCAAAGATTATTCCAAAATATTTATAGGACTGCACAGGTTCAATGGGGATATTGAGGGTGGAGTGGACAGTGAGGGGAAATTTGCTGTACTTATTTTGGGGGAGGGAGAAGAGCATTGTTTTTGTTTTCTTTAGGTTGATAATGAGTCGGTGCTCAGTGAACCAGGTCTCAGCAGAGTCAAAAGCTAGTTGGAGAGACTTCTGAAGTGACAAGGGGTTACTATGAGAGGCAATGAGAACAGCATCATCAGCATAGAGTAGGATCTTACCCGCACAACTGCCGGGTAGCGAGTTGAGGAAGAGGGAGAAGAGTAGGGCCCAAGAATAAAGCCCTGAGGGACTCCAGACTGAATAAGGCAGGTGCTGGAGAGAGTTCCACTAACTTTCACACATTGTGAGCGGGCTGAGAGATAGCTGGCGCACCAGGAGACTGGTCCAGAGGCAAAGCCTATGTGGTCGAGGGTGGATAACAGGAGTGGATGTGATACGGTATCAAAAGCTTTAGACAGGTCAATGTATACCGCACCAACCAGGGCCAGAGTCCAAGGAGGCATGGAGGAAGTTGACGAACTCCAGGAGTGCTGTATTGGTACTATGACCAGCTCTGAACCCATGCTGTTCAGGGCAGAGAACATTGTACTTAGAGAGGTAGTCAGAGACTTGAGTGGCCACAATTTTCTCCAAGGCCTTAGAGAGGGGGGAGAGGATTGAGATGGGTCGGTAATTACCTGGCAGAGTCCTGTCGCCACCTTTGTGGACAGGGGTAACCGTGGCAACCCTCCAGACAGCAGGGAATTGTCCGAGACAGAAAGATTTGTTAAATATGCATGTGATAGGGGAGATGACCTGATCCAGGACCTGACGAAGGAGGCAGGGATCTAGGGAGTCATTACCGATGGTGTTACCTTTTAAGGCTTTAAGCAGGTATGGCCTGGTTTCTTGTATGGTGACACAACGCAGGTGGAACAAGGGGCGTGCGATGGGTGGTGCAGCACTAGAGGGTGGAGGACTGAAGAAGTTACTAGGGAGCACTGAGCTAAGGTCGGTAAGGAGTTATTGAGGTGAGTGGCAATGAGGGCAGGGTCAGTGGAGACAGCACCACTGACGTTAAGAAGTGAGGGAGAGGGGGACTAGGAGTGACCATTCAGCTGCTTGACATTGTCCCAGAAGGACCTAGGGTTCCCCCAAAAGGAGGTAAGGGAGGCTTGGTAGTATTCCGCCTTTGCTTTGCAGATAGCCCAGGTGCACTGCTGCGAAGCTAGCATAGGACTGCTCTGTCTGCTGGTCAGCCAGTCAGACAGCAAGTTGCCATAGGTTGTCCCACTGCTTAAAAAAGCTGCAGTAGGCAGGGGGTGATCCAAGGGCATGTCTTACTTTGGACCTCCGAGCAGTTATATGAGCGAAGATGTCACAGGCAGAGTTGAAGGTGTTTGCAAAGAAGGCCAGAGCCAAGTCGATGTTAGTTGCATTTGTCAGTGGAGACCAGTCAGTATGGGCAAGGTAGTGCTTTAGGTCTTCAGCCCCCAGGTCAAACCGCTCCCAGAGGTGGTTTTGACAGAGGGTGGGCTGAGAGGTTACCCAGTTGAAGAGAACAGGAGTGGTCACTGAGGCAGTCAGGAGGATTTGGATGTTATGGACATGGCTTGGCCTGTTAGTGAGGACCACATCCAAGAGGGTGCTAGTGCCCTTCTGGGGTTGATTCCTAGTAGGCTGGGAGACCAGTTGGGTTAGGTCAATTTTATCGAAAGCCTCACGGGAGGAAGAGGACGAGGGGCAAAGCCAATTAATGTTCAAGTCGCCCACCAGGATTTGGTCAGAGGGGTTGGGTAGGGAGGTAAGGTAGTCAATTAGTGGGCTCAGTGCCTGGGATTGGTTCTTGGGAGGTATGTAGGCTGTAGTCAGGAAGATAGGGCCCCTAGAAGGGTCAGGAGATAGTTTTAGAGTAAGGGCCTGGGCCTTATGGTCAAGGTCAGGGGGAGGGAGGGCTAGACCTATGAGAGGATCCTTTAAATAGAAGGCACAACCCCCACTTCTCCTACCGATCCGGTCCAACCGGTGGAGAGGTGTAGCCAGAGAGAGACCTGGGAGTTGGGGGTGGAGTCAGACAGCCAGGTTTCAACCAAGGCAACCACATCTGGTTTATGAACCATCACCCAGCAGTGTAGTGAGTCCAGTTTTTTCAGGAGGCTACAGATGTTCATAGATGCGATACGCAGTCCAGAAGATTTCAGGGGAGGACCAGTGTTGCCAGGCCCAGGATTGGGATGGATGTTGCCAGACAGAAGCAGGAGGAGGAGGGCTGCTCTTGGGAGTAGGTGGCTACAAGAGAGTTTACGACGGCTGGAGAAGGGGGGATGAGGGGGTGAGATGGTGCAGGGGATAGGCAGAGAAGAACAGACAGGGGAAGCAAGCACGATGAGATGCATGAGGGGTCGGGGGGGTGAGAGATGGTGACCATATGATCGGAGATAGATAGGACAGTATGCTAGGTGAGTGTAAGCCGCAGGGGGAGGTGGGGCAGGGGGGGTATGAGGGGTGGATTGCAGGCAGATAATTGGGGGCATAGGAGCAGCCCGCCAGTGGGGATATAGCTCCCATAGGGGAGGTAACGACTATAAGAAGGAGGGGGAGGAGAGGGAGGGGAGCGAGACGGAGAGTGATGGGCATGTGTGGCGAGGGTTTGGGAATTTTTTTTTTTAGGAAGAACTAACAGGGGGCTAGGAGAGCAGGTGGGTAGTAGTGATAGCTGGAGGATAAGAGGAGACGTGGTAGGATAGAGCCTAGATGGGATCAGGAAGGGTGGCACGGTAGTAGGATTGCTAGGTGGGGAACAGTGCCTACTGGTGGCCAGCAGGTATAACCTGCTAATGGGAAAGTGGGGACTTAGGTTCTGGCACACAGGATGTGAGGTCACAGGAAGTGACGTAAACAACCTGAGTCAAGAAAGCTACAGCCGCCCCTTGGTGGGTGGGTGGCTGGGGTGGGCGGGGCAGACGACGCAAAGTGTCGTCGGGCTAGCACCCCACAGCAGCTGTCCGCAGAAACAATCAGTGGGCTGTGGGGCAGAGAAGCTAAGCCAAGAGTCCTTCGGTTGCACGGCCATCTATGGCAGGAGTTTTGCAGAGTTTGCCTTTTTTACCTGGATATGCAGCCGGCGTTTCAGTACAACGAGGGCTCCAGGTGGGAGCAACTTTCATCCGTCCCTGCCACGGTCGGCACCACTTGCTATATTCCCAATGTCTCAGAATGAAAAAACACATCCAAGACAAAGATATATACAGAAAAAACACCCAAAATAATAAACAAAAAAAAAAATAAGATAAGTTATTAACCCAAATCAGTTAAAAACAATACTGAGGAATATCAATGAGACAGCAAACCCATGACAGCATCGAAGAAGCACAACAATTATTACACTCTCACACACTAGCCAATACACCACAGAAGACAACTTAAAACAAGAAGGATAAATCATTCTCTTATCTTTCTAGCAAGTAAGTACGGTCAGAAAAAAAAGCAACAGGATGGGAGTGAGTTTATAACAAGATATCAATGAAATCTGTCAGCTATTTCACATTGCATACCTTTGTGCATTAATGATTGTTGTAAATGGCTCATGTCATGAGGGAGGAGAAAAGGGTGATGTGCATGGGAACATTATTAAGAGAAGAACGGACCAACTGCCATTGATTGTAGCATGCACAGTCCACTCCCTCCCCCAACACACTGACAGTAGGGACTTTGTTATGCTGTGTATGCATAACAATCTTGAAATAGTGCTGTCATCATTCAAAAGTACAGGCATAAAGACTTATTTTCCTGCTGGGCAGCTGCCTCACTACTATATAAATTGATAGATTATCTGTTTACTTTTGGGAGAAATATTTTATGCAAACTTTTATTAAAATGGTGTTCTTCTGTGCCCCTTCTGTATACCGAGGACCATCTCAGCATTCTCATTTTGTTTCTAGGAGTTGGCCCCAGAGCAGCGGTCACCAACATAAGTGTTTTAATTTTTTAATGGCTACTGTAATCCTGTCTCTGAGGCTTTATTATAACTACTAGCCATTTCATCAAACTCCAGTTCTTCTGTAGGAGACCTCATGTTAGTGTCTTGGAAATTTTCATTTTATTGGCCATCATTCTATGTGATCAGGAGTGGTTTGGCAAACCAGGTGAAGCACAGTAATATAATGGAATGACTAGTGAACTGCAACATGTCTCCTTTTTGAATTTGTACTGACATTCCTACACTTCTGTTGCATAATTGTGTATGATGACTTATTTGGCTTACACATTAGCATACATAATAAGAATTCAAAATAAGATACTTTGTATCTGATACCGTAGAAGTGACACTGCTATTTGAACTAAATTGAGCCATCGCTATCTCAAAATTTACAACTGAAATCGGGAGTTTGCATACACACAAACAATGTACTGCCTTCTAGGGAAAAACATTGCATCATGGTAAGCAGTCTTGCTTGCACTGATACCAAGATGCAACAGTTTTAGTTGTTTTATAAATGGCGATCTGGGCAAAGGTGTGTTAGCATCCGGAGGTGTTGCCAGCAAAGACATATGGGATCAGTTACCATCTTAGCGAAATAAGTAGGCTTTTATGTATTTAATACACATCCAACTCTAAAAGGATCTTTTTTTATAACCAAAGTCCACTGCACTGCTGTTTTAAATACTTGCCTCCTAGGTGATATAATGCTGGTATTTATTAAGGTAAGGTATAAATACTGCTGTGATCTTGCAGGAACAGATTTCAGAAGAAATTACATTTTAAATTACAATTTATTATTTCATTCAACAAAATTACTTCTAAATAGGACCACTGAGTGGTATGTTTATTACTATGTTTATCATTATTACAGTACTGTTAGAATGTGTGTAAGTGATTTTAACAGAAGAGGTAAGAATATCCAGTAAAGGGTACAGTTGCTTTAATTAGCCATCATTTTACAGATGAGTAAGTGTTATTGTGTGAATTTATTTTATAAATGAGATAATAGAGACTAGACAGTCTAAATGCTAAATTATGGGATTTGTTTGACTCTGAGAGGAATGATATAAATTTAGGGTGATGACTACATTACAGTCATAATTACAAACAAGGAATATGCGGTTATTAATGGATGACTGTAGGGAAATGTTTTAAAGAATAAGGGATTTACATATTTAATTGTTATTAGATATTTATTGATGTATTTGGTGTTATGTACTGTTTAGACAGAAATGCTTGTTTTTACTGTGAACTGTTCTTAATTTGTAATGACCTAACTGGTGCAACAAATAAACTTGATACTGACTGTAGGGAGAGATGCATGCTAACAGCATAAATTGTAAATATGTTCACAACTGTGAATCAAACTTAGGCCCTTTCCAACTAATTTTAGGAGGCATTATAGAGTAATGGTTAAGAGCACTGAGCTGCAAACCCCGAAAACTGGATTTGAATACCACAGCCACCGTGCGCATACTGTGTGACCATGAGCACGTCACTTAACTTCCCTGTGTTCCCAGGATGCACCTGGAAACAATCCTCAATTTAGTGTGTCTTTCCTGGCCCAGAAAATGTAAACAAATGTACTGTCCTAGTGCTCTGTCACTGTGCTATCATCCCATAGGATCCATGACAAGATGGCGACAACTTTTTTCTGATGCTGCACTACAGCCATGGATTTATGTCAACTGCAAGTTGCAGTCAGCATAAATCCATTGGGAAACTGCCTGTTCTTTAAGGGGGCAAAACCCCCTAAACACACCCTGCAGGGGGCTTTACCCTCAGCAGCCCCCGAAACTAAAGATTGCCAACTCCAGATCAGAGTTGATTCAGGGAGGAGGGCAAACCCCAAAGAAAGCAGTGCCAGGGTCCTGTGAGTACATTACAGTGGCAACAGCGACTTGCTGCTATAAGCTACTTCGCTATTGAAATGTCACTGCGGTGTCAGCATATGCATTCCACATAGTGAGAAAGAAGGTATCTAGAGATGGATGAATGGCAAGATCAGTAATTATAGTGAGAAGGAAAAAAATTCACAGTTATAAAAATGGTGTTTGAATACCTTGCTTTTGATTGGCTGCAGACATTGCAGAAGACCTACATTAATCTTTTATTAACATGTAGGAGGATTATACGCAGAAAAGTAAGGAGGCTAGGAAAATAGTAAGGGGGCCAGGCAGCAAGAGATCTACAAATTGCTTGTGGAGTTAAATCAGGAGAGAAAAATTGTTTCTGCTATATCAGTAAAAAAGGAAGAAAGGGGGAGGAATTGTAAGGTTAAAAGTGGGAGGTGAGGCTCTGGAGGACAGCGGACAAACAGCAGAAGCCCTAAATGAATACTTTTGCTCGATATTCATGAAGGAGAATCAGGGCCCACTGCCAGACAGGGATATCAGATCAGAGACTATAGGGGTTCAGAGAATGTGCACCTAGGAGTTTACAACAGAGAGGGTCAGGAAGGGTCTTTCAGATATCAGACCCAAAAAGGCCCCTGACCCTGATGGTTTACACCCTAGAGTGCTCAGGGAGCTTGTAGAAGAGCTGGCAGCACCTCTCGTACACCTATTCAACAGGTCACTGGAGTCAGGGGTAGTTCCAGGTGACTGGAGGGTGGCTGACATGATGCCACTGCACAACAGTTGAGATAGGGAAGATATAGGTAACTATAGGCCAGTCAGCCTCACATCAGTAGTGGGTAAACTTATGGCGGCCTTTATCAAGCAAGATCTAGTGGAATAACTCATAGTAAATTACCTCCAGAATTACAAACAATAAGGGTTTGTGACAGGCAGGTCATGTCAAATTACCCTGATTACGTTATTTGATAAAGTGACCAAGGGGTTGGACAGGGGTCATGAGGTGGACTTGCTTTACTCTGACTTCAGTAAGGCATTTGACAAAGTCCGGCATAGATGCCTCTTAAAAAAGCTAGAATACCTTGGAGTATCAGAACAGATAGTAAAAGTGGTACCGAGTTGGCTGAGGGACAGAAAACAAAGGGTGGTAGTAAATAGGGTGAAATCTAATGAGAGGCAGGTCACTAGTGGGGTGCCTTAGGGGCCGGTCCTGGGGCCAGTCCTCTTCAATGCATTCATTAGTGACATCAACGAGGGTATAAATGGCAACATTGCCTTGTTTGTGGATGACATGAAACTCAGCAGAAGAGTGGATAATAGGGTGGGAGTCAAACAACTGCAGGAGGACCTTAGGAAGTTGGAAAGGTGGTTACAAATATGGCAATTAAACTTCAATGCTAAAAAGTGCAAGATGATGCACCTAGGTAGGACCAACTCCAGGGAAGAATACTATCTAAATGGAGTCCATCTGAGCTCCTGTTGGGGAATGTGATCTGGGTGTCATCATTAGGGACGATGTCAAGCAGCAAAATCAGTGAAATAAGGCTGACAGCAGGACTTGCAAGGTGTTAGGATGCATTGGCAGGGGGATAGACAGCAGGGACAGGGAGGTGATACTACCACTTTACCGGCCATTAGTGAGGTCTCCTCTGGAGTACTGTGTACAATTCTGGAGTCATCACCTAAGAAAGGACATTGATAGATTGGAAGTGGTCCAGAGAAGGGCAACAATAATGATACATGGCCTTCAGGAAATCACCTATGAAGAGAGGCTTGGGGCTCTGAAATTGTACTAGCTAGAGACTAGGAGGGAGAGGGGGATATGATTGAGACCTTCAAGCTCCTTAAAGGCATCAACAAAGTGCCAGAAGCACAGCTTTTTACCAGGAATGTCAATTCTATTGCAAGTGGACAATAGCGGAAATTGAAGGGTGGTGTGTTCAAGAGGGATATCAGAAAGTATTACTTCTCAGAGAGGGTGGCGGAACCTTGGAAAAGATTACCTCCCGAGGTGGTAGCTACAAAGTCAATGTCAAGCTTCAAGCATGGGTGAGAAAAGGATTGGGAGCAAACACATGGCACTGGAAAGGGCTAGGCTGGATGTCTAAGAGGACAGAACTACAGTGCATAATAGGTCCCGGGATACCTTGCTTGGGCGGACTCAATGGACCACAGGTCGCCTTCTGATGTCATCTTCTATGTATCTATGTTTCTATGTATGTACTGCCACTTTACATGTGCATAAATATTAAAAATGTAGAGCCACATTTTGAATTAGCATTCCAATGCGAAATTCCAAACCTGTCTAAGCAGCAGCCATTAAATTTACTGGATTGTAATCACATTCCGTACACTGATGGCACATCAGCTGTTTGCGATAACCATCTTTAAAGGGAAAAAAAACATTTCAGGTCAGTCAGAAAAACCCTTATTTTAAAAAAAGAAAACACTGCTCTGTTTTCATGACCGAGGTATATGCTTCTCATCCACTGAATGTCTGGTTTCCATTTAAATGTTCTTTCTAACTGAATACCATTGCAACCGATTTTGTGTCCTTGGATACCGCAATTGAATAATGGAAAGTTTACATAACA
The DNA here is from genome assembly GCA_016271365.2 of Neoceratodus forsteri. Lineage (NCBI taxonomy): Eukaryota > Metazoa > Chordata > Ceratodontiformes > Ceratodontidae > Neoceratodus > Neoceratodus forsteri. Next base: position 805,245,681 of record CM057449.1, on the reverse strand, counting down.
GAACATCAGAATGTTAGTAGGTAACAACAATCACATGCCTTGACATGCTGCCTAATACTATCTATTTAGAGAAAGAAGGATTAAGAGGATCGCAGAAAACACATCTCCCCTCAAGATAGATTTTTTGCAACATGCACCGTTGCTGCGCAGTTACCTGACAACAGTAGTAACCTCATGCGTTCTCCCACCTTGGGTACTATCAGTGCAGAATATGAACCCCTTGATAAAAACTGTTAAAAATCAACATGTTAAGAACTCACAATATCCTGATAAAACCTTTAATTAAACCAAGATGTGAACTGTAAATCAGATTATCCATTTCAACTAACATCAAAGACAGGGCGTCAGTAGGTTGCTAGGTTACCATTTTTTGAGAAACCACACTACTCATCCTGTCTCTATGTTCAGGCACTTTCTCACCAAAATATTTGTGTAATGACATGATCATTTTAGTACCACAATTTTACTGTTGCTTAAAAAAATACTCAACATACCATCATTTCTGATGGCTTTGCAGACTGGTCTTCACAAGATCGGGTTGCCACTCGAGTACTCCATCTCTGCTCAGACTTTCCAGTCTCCATAGCTCATGCCCCACATGGACCCTGACTTAACGATGTAAGGACTATTTTACATCTTTCGGACAAAAACAAAAGCAATGGAACAACAAACAAAAAAGGTACCTACCAAGTAACACATTTTCGTTTTTACAATGGCAATAAGGTAGGTCTGTGGTTTATGTTAATGGTCAGTTAATCTCCCCATGTGGGGTATGTGGCACTTGGCTGTGCCTTGTGCTAGATTACATTCCCCACAGGATGATTAACAGGCTATTATCTGAAAACTAAGAGGACCCCCTTCTTTACATGAAGTTTAAAGTAAGTAGAGCCAGTGGCCATGAAATTGTTTAAATATTAAAATGTACCATGTTTGGGGGGGGTGGTGGTTGTGCACTGGTCTTCTGTTTTTAACTGTTGTTTTTACCACAACCCAGTAGCACCCCCTAGCAGAAATGTGAATTACATTTGTGGGCAATGCAAAGTTGAGCATGTTGATTTGGGGAAGGTGTGGCACCCCTTACAACATGCTCCCTTCCACCACCTGTAAATGTTCCTGGGTGGAAGTACCTTATTTAAGAAGCCAATTAGGCCTTGTATTGTAGGCCATTTCAGGCAGCACTCTATATTTGTGAGTATCCACTGCAGGCATTTCAGAGCTATTAAGCTAGTGTAGGGACTATACCGAAAGGGTCCCACCGTGGAGTGGTGGTATACCTTGCTCACTTTGGAATTCCAATCTGAAAACTAAGAGGACAACCTTCTTTACATGAAGTTTAAAGTAAGTAGAGCCAGTGGCCATGAAATTGTTTAAATATTAGAATGTACCATGTTTGGGGGGTGCACTGGTCTTCTGTTTTTAACTATTAACATAACCTGTAGGCATAACTTATTGCTTAAATGTAAATCTAAGAATCAGAGGGCCAGATATTCAGAAATGCACCAAAGGCCAGCGTAACCTCGGCGCACTGCAACACAACTGTGCCATGGCACAGTGACTGCGATATGCAACGGTTGCGCACGGTGACATACACCACTGCAACATGGCTGAATATCACAGGGATGCACTATGGCACAGCCAGAGGTGTTCCAGGGAGCAACCTGACCTGCACCATAGAGCAAACAGAGATGAGCAAGGGAGCAAAGGAAGATGTGCCAAGGCACTGGAGGACCAGCCCCAGACACTGCTGGGAGCAAGGCAGCAGGGGGGGACAGTGTGGGGAGGCAGTGTAACCCAGACAGGAATAGTGGCAGAGACGCACAACGGTGGGCCACAGGTGACCACCTCCAGCAGGGTGCAGACAGGCAACCGGCCCCCAACCCCCCAGCACCAGGGCAGTGGATGCAGGGAACAGGCAGCACCAATGGCCAGGGGTGAGCTGCTACTGGCCCCCCCAACTGGATGGCATGTCCCCACCCACCCAGACCACGGCAAGCCACACCCTGGCAGACAGCGCCCAACACATGCGCCACACATCCTGTACAGCCAGCCCATGGCCACCCCAAGACACAGCCACTGACTGAGGGGTAGGACACCACCATGCACGGCCTACACAATGACGCAGGCACACCACACAGACACTCACCATGCCACTGCAGCATGGCTTTACTCGCCAGCTGCAAAGCAGACATGGACACAGGCAGGTAAGCATGTAAAATATATTAAAAAAATATGTACAATAAAACCGGAGGAATAGGGTAGGAGAGTGAGGAATGGGGACAGGGTCTGTACAGTGGGATAGGGGAAGGTAGGGGAAGGGAAGGCAGGGGCAAGAAGGATGTACGGGGCCTGCTATGGGTGGCCACGACCTGCTGCCACCTGGCGCCTCCATCTCTGCCTGTCATGCAGCACCATCCTCCTCTTCTGTTGTGCCACTTCCAATGTGGTGGATGTGATTAGTATGATCTGTTGCAGGAGCCGGCAGTACAGCGGCAGCCGCGATCTCCTCTGGATGCCTATGACAAAAGAATGGATAGGTGATCAGGCAAGTCCATAGAAACCATGCCCTCCCACTGTGCGCAACGGACAGTGGGAAAACTCACCCCTGGAGTGGCACCCGGCCACCCAATGTCTGCTGACAACCCAGCATGCCACAACAGTGCACAGTGGTAGACACCGCCGCCCAAGGGCCACCTGACTGCTCAGTTGCAGGCAGGTGGCACAGTGCTGCAGCAGCATCACAGCAGCACCAGGGTAGTCTGATCCACACCCATCCCACCAACAGCCACCACATGTGTGCAATGGCTGCCCCATGGTGGCATGCACACCACACAGTGTGCTGCACACAGCTGACACTGCATATGGCATAGGTGGCCATGGCCATACCCCCACCCCCACTGACCAGCTGGTAAGCAGTAGAGGAACAGAACGGTGCCTACCTGCCCACTGTGACTCTGAACGCACTGGTCCCACAGCAGCTCCATCTCCTCCACTTGGGCCAGCTGCCCTAGCCAGTTATCCTGCAATGGCTCACTGTGGCTGACCAGGCACCCCTGCTGCCCTGGCACGGTGATGATCCTCAGGCTCTAGGAAAGGAACACAGACAGGCAAACATCAGAACACAGCCACAGCATGAGCCCACCGTCCCCACCCCTATGCACAGTGTGCGCCCCAGCAGGGCATGACCCACAGAACAGTGGCACAGCACAACTGGTGTCTGGTAATGCCACACCACAGGGCACATGCCAACAGTGCCTCCCAGGGCACAGCAGGCAGCCCAGCCAACACCATGGTACAGCGGTTGAGCACAGAAGCAGCATATTCTGATTTACCTGGCCATGGCATGGACCCCCCTGCAGACACGTGCCTGCAGCACCCTCAGCCTCTCAGGGTCCCTCCACATAAGGTCACCATACCAGTGGTGGCACTGCTTACCAGTGCCTTGCACCCCAGTGGCCTGGATCAGGCCAGCAGCAATGGTCTGCCAGACAATTGTTCTGGCCTGCTGCAGGGGATCCTGCCCAAACAGGCCTGGTGCATGTGGCTCAACCTGTGCCACAAGGTTCACCAATTCCACTTGGCTCCAGTTGTGATCACGTTGCACCCCTCATTGTGCCATGCTACCTATATGATTGATGAATCAAAATGGTGCCCAGTAGCACATGTGCACAACATGCATGGGATGCACACCTCTTGGACGGTTGTGCGGCATCTTCCAATCGTGCATCGCCATGGATGCACAGCATGGGTGTGGCCCACCCATCACATGAAGCAGGAGTCCCAAAGGGGAATAAGGTCAGGGCAGGGATCAGGGATCACCCCACATAAAGTGTGCATGAGCTCTATAGGGCCCATATTGCATAGTACGCAATAGGCCATATAACGCTTGAGCGCCATGGGCCCCATAGTGCCTGAGTGCCATGGGCCCTATAGCGCACCATGCACCATGGGCCCAATAGCACCTGAGTGCCATAGGATCCACGGTGCATTAGGTACTATGGCCCCTATAATGCTCCTAGTGCACAGTGTGCAATAGGTGGGAGCACAAGCCAGGATACATGCATTGTGGCAGAGGCGTGCATGCGCATCATGGCATTGTGCCATGACATGCGCTTTGGGCAATTCCATTATGAAAGGAGCAAGTGCGCTATTCAGTCATTACATGCTAATGAGCCTCATCAGCTCATGTGAGACGCACTGTGGATATTAGCACGTCATTATCGTTGCACAACAGCTCATTTGCATGTGATGCACTATAAAGGCACCGCACATCAGCACAGGCCATGGACCGGTTTTGAAACCATCTGAGGTAAGTTGCGCCTGCCGTGGGACAGCCAGCACAGCAGGTTGGATAAGGTGGGTAGCTGCAGCCAGTAACCTCTTGTCCATGTCCACAGGTAGCAACATATCTGAGCATGAGGAGACTGAGGAGCGTGGGTCTGCCCGCAAGCACAGGCCCAACTTTATGAAGCAGGAAGCCAATGCCCTGTTCGAGGCCTACCTCAACAGGGAGCAATTGCTGAGAGGCTCCACTGGCACACCACAGGCCAGGGTAGCAGCCTGGATAGAGGTGGCAGCGGTCGTGAACCAGCAGGGCAGTCATCAGCAGTCTGTGCAGGAGTGAAGAAAAAAGGTGGGCACTGACAAATGCCAGATAAAAGAGATGGTCGCAGCCATACAGGCTGCCAGGACAGCCACTGGTGGGGGACATGCTGCTGTTCCACAGCTTAAGAGGAGCTAGTGGTGGCCACCATGCGGTGCAGCACAGTTGAAGGTGTGCCGGGTGGTGGCTTGCAGACAGGAGGGAGCCTATCACTGCATGGTATGTATGCTGGGGGGGAGGGTGCTGGTACAGCGGCACTAACACACCTGTTTTCCCTTACAGCACTGGCACACCAGCATGCAGTGGCAGGGGTGCCAGCAGCTGCCTCAGGGGCAGGCCCAGCCCCGGAGGACCAGACATCCACCTCCATGGGCATAAGGGTGCCCGAGCAGCTGCAGCACACCATCACCATCCAGCTGGATGTCCTGGATTTGGTGGCGGATGAGGCCCTGGCTGTGTTCGAGCAGGATGCCAGCCATGGCATGCTCTGCATGCAGAAACAGATCAGGGTGGGATCTGACACCGATGATGACATGACCATCATCCTGGGCAGCATGGGTGGTGTCATGGGGGAGACACCCATACCTAGTACCATCACTGGAAGCACGGCCAGTGGCCTCTCTATGGTGAAACAGCTGCCCGCTGCTGCCACTGTGTGAACAGCCACAGCAGTGCTGGGTGGTGGTGGTGGTGTTGCAACTGCCTAGGCACTGGCCAGTGCACAGGGGCTGGAGGGGCAGTAGCAGCAGGTGGCTGGGGATGTTGGGCGGCCGGGTGCAGAGTCTGTTGCCGCTGCACCTGACAATGACCTACCCCATGGGTACCCCGCTGTGCAGTGTCCACCTCAGCAGAGGGCCATGCAGCCTGGTTGTACACCACTGGTGGGACGGCGGCATGCCCATGAACACCTGGGCACCGACCCATTAACTGAGCAGACCCGATTGCTGTGGGCCTCCGTGGAGCAACAGGTGCTGCTCATAGCTGTGGAGTATGCACTCAGTGCAGAGGTGCACCAGGTAGTCGAGCAGTGCAAGAGGGGCACCGTGCAGGTCCTGGAGACTATACAGCACCTGGGGGAGGACACAACCGCATCCCTGGACTGCATTGACAATGTGATCTTGGTCAGTCTTGCACCACTGGCTGCCACAGGGCGTGGCCACCAGCCACAGTCACTGTGGAGTGCACTGTCCACCCCATGGACCCAGCATCAGGTGACACCCTCAATGTTGATGCTGCGCTCTGCTGTCACCATCCCAGGCATGCCTGGGGTGGGCCTGTTTGGGTGCCTATGGTGCCCCTGTGAGGACCAAGTCATGTTCCCAGAGTTTGACCCCTGAGGCAGTTGCATACCCCTCGTGGCCACTGAGCAGCCTGTGGCTGCCGAGCTGCCCCGATGTGACTGCCCCATGTCTTTGGTGGACCTGATGTGCGCAACGCCCTGTCTACAGTCAGCTGCCACCACCCTGTGTGCACATGGGTGATGTGTGTGTGTGTGCATGACATAGTCATGGCAACTGTGTGTCACACCACATGCTGCCCATGTGCACACCTGCCCAGCCACTGGCCCATTTGGCATGTGTGTGATGATAGCAGCACAGCACTGTTTGCGTCTGTGCACCGGAGCCCTGCATCTGATCCACGCCACATGCTAGTGCCTGGGTGCATGCCTTTGTGTGTGTGTGTGTGTGTGTGTGTGTGTGTGTTGTGTGTATGTGTTGCTGTACAGTGCTGCATGGTGTTGTGTGTGGCTGTGTGGCACCGCCACCCCCGACCCTGCCCTATGCCTGTTTGTGCATGCCTATAGCCATGCCTGCCCATGCCCATGTGCTGTGCCATTGTGTCTGTTCATTGCATGGGTGTTTCTCCACCTACCTGCATGTGCCAAAGTGCTCCTGTGCAATTGTATCCCAGTGCTGGTGTGCCATCCTGAGGAGCAGAGGATCCCTCCGCCCAGGGGGGTTTGCCCATCACCCCCCAGCCCATTGCCCCCATTGTCCCCACTGCTGTACTCCTCTTCAGCCTTGACAGCTATCCCATGGTCAATGGCCACGTTGTGGAGCATGCAGCAGGCCAGAAATAGGCCAAAGGCCTCCGAGGGGCTGTACTGTACGGCATCATCAGACCTGGCTAGGCAACAGAATCATGCCTTCAGCATCCTGAACACATGCACAATGATGTTCTGTGTGCTGGCGTATGCCTCATTTTACTGGTCCTCTGCTGGGGATGATGGGTGCCGGTAGGGGGTGGGTAGCCACTGTCACCTGTGTGGACAGATATATGGTTAGCCTGGTGTCCTCTGTTGCTGTGCACCTTGCCCATCCCTGGTGCTCCCACCAGTGCACCTGTCCTGCCCACCCCTATGCCATGCCTTGCTGTACCCAGCTGCCCATGATCATCCCATACTCATCCACTAGGTGGCTTGTGGGGATCTCCCCACTATCGAACCTGTGGCACAGTGCTGAGCTGTACCAGATGAATGAATCATGTGCGCTCCCAGGGTGTGTGGCACAGACATTAGTTATGCACCCCCTGGCATTGCATACCACCTGGCAGTTGACACTGGGGTAGCCCTTCCTATTCCCATATGCTACCCCATCCAGTCCAAGTGGCATGCGGATGCCCACATGGGTGCAGTCTATGGCCCCTAGCATGCCAGGCATCTGTGCTACCCTGTGGAAGTCCTGCATGGTTTCTGTATGATCTGCCTGTGTGCTGGGGAACTGGATGTAGTCTGCAGCATGTGGCAGCAGGCATTGAGGAATTGTGTAAGAAGCTGTGACATGGCTGACCGGGTTATGCCTGTGGTGTCCCTTGTTGGTCTCTGGAAGGTGCCCGTGGCAAGCAGGCACATGACAGCTGTAACTTTCATTTCCACTGTCAGGGCATGGCTCTGTCTGGTGGGTGCCTGCATCACCTCACTGCACAGTTCACAGAGCTGCCTCAGAATCACCCAGTTCAGGTGATACCAGCCTATAATCTCCATATCAGTGTGGGTCTCAAAGCTGATGCGGGGCTGGTACCACCTGTTCCGGGCGTACCTCTGATGGGCCCTTCCACAGCCATGTCACTCTGTTTCTTGACTCCTCACACCCCTCATTATGGCCCCCATCTGGAAGGCTGCACTGTCCATGGCCCCTGTTGTCCTGTCTCCCCCTGGGCATCTGGCTCCAGTGCACTGCTTGCCACCATGGGGCAGTGCCTGTCACTCTGCTGGGCTCCCCCTTGTGACACGTGCCCTGGCTTGCAGTCGCATGCCACCTCTGTCCCATGCCCTGTGGATGCCTGTCTCACTCCCTCCAGGGTCTAGTGGCTCTTTCTCTCTCACTCTCTCACTCTCACTCTGTCTATCTGTCTCTATTTCTTTCTCTCCCTCTGTCCGCCTTTCTGTCTCTCTGTCTCGCTCCCCTCTGGTACAAGTGTTGTCCCCCTGCTTGTTCCCTGTTTTTATAGCCTCAAGTCTGCTCGGCACATCTGGCTGTTACTCCACATTTGACCCATGGGTCAGGGGTTGAATACTGCACTGTGCCGCATATTCATGGGAACGCCCCCTGTCCTTGCACATGCATTCATTACAGTTGCTCATTGGCTCACTGCTACTTGTGCTGTGCAATGGCTCCCGCTGAATATTGCTTCATGGCAGATTTCTGCAGTTGCGCATGCACAACCCAGTTGTGCCATGCACAACTGCTTTGAATATCCAGGCCAGAAACGATAGCGAGAAAAAAAAAATTCACAAATGAGAATCTAACCCAGGCCCCTCCGAGCTTCTGCCTTGCTGCTGTATAACAGTGTTATTATTCTACATGGTGAGACTAAATGTTTCTAGTGAGATATGCATAATAATAAGAGACATTTTAGTGGGAAAGAAAAGATGTTCTCAACTGGCAATCAAACACTGACCCCTGCAAGTACTGTCCTGGTGCTCAGCCACTGTTCTATCATTCCATATGTAAGACAGAAGATTTCTAGAGAGAGATAGATAGAGAGTGTATACACTATAGAGAGAAAGAAAGGATGTTCACAACTGGGAATCAAACCCAACCCCCCCATCCCTGTGCTGTGCTGCTGTGCTATAATTCTACATGGTGAGCATGGCAGTTTTAGAGGGAGGTGCATGCTACAGTAACAGTATAAATTTTAGTAAGAAAGAAAACATGTTCACAACTGGGAATCAAAGCCAGGCCCCATTGCAACGTATATCCTGGTGGTCTGCCTCTGTGCAATTGTTCTATATGGTACAACTAAAGGTTTCTAGAGAAAGTTGCTTGCTAAAAGCAGAAACTATAGTGAGAAAGAAAAAAAATGTTCATATCAGGGAATCAAACCCAAGCCCCCACCCAACATCTGACCTGGCATTCTCCCACTGAGCAATAGATCCATATGGCAAGACAAAAGGTTTTTAGAGATTTATAATGCTAACAACATAACTTGTACTTGGAAAGAAAGGATGTTCACAAAGAGGAATCAGTCCAAGTCCCCACCCAGCATCTGTTCCAGTGCTCTATCATTGTGTTATCATTCCACATGGAGCAACAGAAGGTTTCTAGAAATAGATGAATGATACCAGCATGAAATGAAATAAGAAAGAAAAAAAATCACAACTGAGAATCAAACACAGGCCACTCCCAACTACTGTCTCTAGTGCTCAGCCACTGTGCTACCTTTACTCATAGCAAGATTGAATTTTTCTAGAGAAAGATGTATCCCAGCTACAGAACTTGTACTGAGAAAGTGAAAAAGGTTTACAACTTAAAATTAAACCATGGTCCCCTAACAATATACAGTATGTCCTGTTGCTGTAATACTGCAATTGTTCTACACGGTGAAACAAAAGCTTTTTAGAGAGATGCATGCTAACAACAGAACTTGTAAGAAAGAAAGAAAGAAAGAAATGTTAACTACTGGAAATCAAACACAGGCACTCACCTAGCTACTGTCCTGGTGTTCTCCCACTGTGCTATTGGTCCACATAGCAAGAAAGAAGGTTTTGAGATTGATAATGCTAACAACATTAATTGTAATTAAAAAGAAAAAATGTTAACAACTGGGAAGCAGACCTTCTACGTCTTAGAACAAGTGTCCTAGTGCTCTGCCACTGTTCTATCATTCCACCTTGAGCAACAGAAGGCTTCTAGATATAGATGAATGCTAACTCAACAAAATATACTGAGAAGAAAAAAATATACACAACTGGGAATCAAACCAATGACCCCTTCAAACTACTGTCCTGCTGATCTGCCACTGTGCTACCAGTCCACATGGAGTAACAGAAGGTTTCTTGAGATAGATAAATGCTAACAGCAGAAACTGTGGATACAAAGAAAACATGACAAATGGGAATCAAACCCAGGCCCCCTCCCAACTTCTGTCCTGGTGCTCTACCACTGTGCCATTGTTCTAAATGCTGAGACTAAAGGTTTCTATGGAAATATACATGCTAACAACAGAATTCATAATGAGGAAAAACAAAATTTTACAACTAGGAATGAAACCCAGTCCCCCAACTAATTTCTGTCCTAGTGCTCTTCCACTGTGCAGTCAATCCACATGACAAGACAGAAGGTGTCTAGAGATTAATAATGCTAATAACATATATTGTATTAGAAAGAAAATGATATTAACAACTGGAAAGCAAACCAGGTCCCCCTCCCAGCTACTGTCCCAGTGCTCTACCTCTGTGCTATCATTCCACATGAAGGAATAGAATAATTCTAGATATATAGTGAGAAATAAAAAAATATATACAACTGGAAATCAAACAGAGGACCCCTTCCAATTACTCTCCTGGTCCTCTGCCACTGTGTTACCATTCCACATGGAGTAGCAGAAGGCTTCTAGAGATAGACAAATGCTAACAGCAGAAACTGTGGATACAAAGAAAAAATTACAAAGGGGAATCAAACCCAGGCCCACTCCCAACTTCTGTCCTGGTGCTCTACCACTGTGCTATTGTTCTACATGCTGAGACTAAAGGTTTCTAAAGAAAGACACATGCTAACAGTAGAATTTATAGTGTGGAAAAAAAACATTTTATAACTGGGAATGAAACCTAGTCCCCCAACTAACTACTATTCTAGTGTTCTCCCACTGTGTGCTTGATCCACATGGCAAGACAGGTGTCTAGAGACTGATAATGCTAACAATATAACTTATATTTAACAAGAAAAGATGTTCACAACAAGCAATCAAACTCAGGACTCTGCCCAGCTAATGTCCTAGTGCTCTCCCACTGTGCTATCATTCCACATGGAGCAACAAAAGGTTCCTAGAACTAGATGCATGCTGACAATACAAAATGTGGTGAGAAAGAAAAAAAATATTTACAACTGATAATCAACCACTGTGCCCCTCCCAACTATAGCCCTGGTGCTCTACTGCTGTGCTATCATGCCATATGGAGCAACAGAAGCAACAGAAGGATTCTAGAGATAGGTGAATGCTAACAACAGAGACTGTGGTTAGAAAGAATAAAATGACAACTGGAAATTTGACTCTGTCCCCTTCCCATCCACGAACCAGGTGCTCTGCTAAAGTACTATCATTCCTCATGGCAAGATAAAAGGTTTCTAGAGAAAGATGCACACAGACAACAGAAATTGGACTGAGAAAACAGAATCCTATTTACAGCTGGAAATAAAACCCAGTCCCACACCTAACTAGTGTCCAGATGCTTTCTTACTGCACTACCGATTTGTGTGGCAAGAGAGAAGGCTTCTAGAGACTAATAATGCTAACAACATGAATTGTAGTTAGAATGAAAACATGTTAACAACTGAGAAGCAGACCCAGTCTTCCACCTAACTACTGTCCCACTTCTTAACCACTGTGCTAGTATCCCAAATGGAGTAATGGAAGGTTTCTAGCTACAGATGAATGGTAACACCATAAAATGTAGTGAGAAAGAAAACATAAATTCACAAATGGGAGTCAAAACAATAATCCCTCCCAATTACTGTCCTGGTACTCTTCCACTGGTTTATCATTCCACATGGAGCAACAGAACATTTCTAGAGACAGATAAATCCTAACAACAGAAACTATGGGCAGAAAGAAAAAATATTCACAACTGGTAATCAAACCCAGACCTCTTACCACCTTCTGTCCCAGTGCTCAACTACTGTGTTATTGTTCTACATGGTGACACTAAAGATCAGTTTACATATGATCTCATATTAGATCTAAAAAAATAAAACATACAACATTTTTAACCCACTCCAGAACCTACTATAAGCAGAGCTAATGGAGACTTACTAGGATTATGATTAGCAGTATAGTGCCACTTCAAGTCTATCATTAAGTCTATGTTTCTTTGTGGCACCAAATAAGAAAATCCGGTACTGTTCTCTCTTCAATAAAATATAATAATAATAACATATTTGGCCAGATATAATGATAAAATAAGTGCAATTAAGAAAACTAAATTTGATAGTGGTGCAGCTGATTTTAAAACTGGCAACATATTCAGCTGGGACCCACAGTACAGCCCACATGAACAACCACCTAAGTCAAAGTCAATTCTTAATAAAAGTACTGGCCCACTGGACTACACTATCAAAAATAGTGACAAAGATAATTCCACATCTGAAGTAGATGTTTTTTGAGGTGAGGAAGATGACAAGGAAGTCACCCTGATCCCTGCACCCATTTGTTCTTCAGAGAGCAACAAAAACAAAAGTACCAAGGACATACAAACGAACAAGGATGGGAGGCAGAAAGAGGGAAAGGAGGAGGCAACACTCAGAGAGGCAGAAAATTGCACTAGAGGAGACCCTACAGGGGCAAGAACCGAAGATGAAAATCATAAACCTGTTGATGCGTGAACTTACACCATCTGAGATCGCTGTACAAAATCAGGGATCATCCTTCACTTCCACCAGCAGATTCAATTTATTGAGGCAATTCCAGAAATCAATACATTTTTCTGCAACCTTAGTTTACAATCTTTTTTTTTAATAGACAAAAGAACAGTGAAGATCCAGCAGAAGTAGCAGATGTTTTGGTAAGTCCTGAGACTGAACACATTTCTGACACTGATGGTAATAGATTTAGACCTAAATCCTGATTTTGCCTTCCATTTACACACCCCTTACAAACTTTTTTGAAGTGTTGTGAAGAAAATATCATTTACCATGATAGACAGACAATCACTATTTTTATAATATGAGTAATGATAAAAAGTAAGTATTGAAACAGTTGGGTGATAACAAACTTATAACAATAAAAAGCAGCTGAGAAAGGTGGTTCCATTGTTATTATGGATAGTGATAAATATAAGGAAGTGTAGAGGCAATTGCATGATAAAAGGTATTATGCAATACTGCAGAATAATGAGACAAATACAGTAACTACAAAAGGGTAACTTGATGAGTATTTGCTACTTACTAAAATGAATAATTGGTTGCCAACCCAGGTGGTGGACTATCTAACAGTACTGAACACTGTAAAACCTTTTTTTATTTTTTTTATTTTATTCTTTACTTTTCAACAAGATATAACTAGTAGTACCTTTCAGCCATGTTGGCAAAGTTGTCCTGCATTTGGTTTAGTCAGTTACATGAAGTAAACAATAGACATAGAACAGAGTGGGAAATACAAGCCATTACAGCAGTCCATTGTCTCCCAAAGGTCCATAACATATGGTAGATCCACCAGGGAAACCTATAGTCTCAGTTATTTTTTTCTTTATTTAAATATGTGATAACTGGGAAAGGCACTCTGAGCAGAGGCTCATTTCCAGGTGCGACCCAGGGAAAGGGAAAGGGAAAAGGGATATAAAGCAGAAAATGCATAATGGATGCATGAGATAAATATACAGTTGCATAAGTTATACAGTGAAGTATTGTACATTCAGATGGACAATATACAAATAGTATCATACGATTCTGAGGATTACATTACTGTCCAGAAAATTACATTTGGCGTGAGTCTGGGCCTGTGAGTGGCTGGGAGCAGGTGCAGGTGGAGAATGAAATTTGTCAGATTTGATATTTGAAGCAGTTGTAAGAGGGTAAGTTTCTTATGAGAGGTAGAAGTTGATTCCATAAACAGAGGAGTCTGTAGGTGAAGGCAGATTTGCCAGTGGATAAGGAAGGCTTGGGGAGGGAGAAAGAACAGGAATCCCTTGAGTGCAGTGAGTATGGGGAAATGGCAGCTGGTGTTAGCCTCTCTGTCAGCTAGGGGGGGAGAACATTGAACCAGAGTTTGGATATGAAGGCGATGGAGTGGCTAAAGCGATGATGGGATTGGGTGGTATCCCAAAGGAAGAAAGGAGAGTGTAGTGGTGGGTTCTGAGAGAGGAATTTGTGGCAAAATGGCAGAAGACATAGAGGATGTTGTTGAGCCTGGAAAATGAGGAGGAGGGGTCACTGCCATACACTATGTCAGCATAGTTGAAGATGGGAGTGATCATTTTTGTAAATAATGCACATCTAATGGGTAGTAGGAGGGCATCACAATTTCTATATAGTAGGCCTATCTTAGTGCAGACCTTCATAATGTTTCATAATTATTCACTTACTGAGCCAATTGCTAAATTTGTGGACTTTCATATTAGCCCACATGTGAAGGAATTAACTTCATATATTAAAGACACAGTGCACATTTTGTGGATATTAAAGAGTAACTTTCTAGTATAATAAAAAGCTTAAATTCTAGATTTACACTAATCATGTTTTAACTGTATTGGTTTTATGTTCTTTATGCAATTTTTTAATTTACCCCTGCAGTTGATCTACTAAATATTGTAGATAATGTAAGTTATTTCATTGAGGTTTTCAAAATGTATCTGGCTCTTTTCTGCTAACCACTCAATTGCTGATTGTGACATCACAGTTTGCTGTCATGGTAAGCACTATAATGTCATAAACCAAGGCACTATGAGGTTAACAGGGGAGTAGCAAATGTTTTTTTCTACAGGCCTTTTAGATGGATTATCAAGATGTGCTGTAAACCTTGGAAGGAAACACTGAAAATGAAAAAAATGTAGTCTCTAGTAAATTGTAACAGTCAAAAAATCATATTTATGAAAACACATGCTGAAGTGTAGAGTTGCTCTTTAAATGATTTGGCCATTGATTATGAAAGCTTATTAGTCACTTTATACATGGGGGGCTGGATATTCAAACTGCACCATTCTGAGGTGCAAGCCCTTGCGCTGCGCAAAATAGTTGCGCAGGGGTGTGGCTGAGGCGATATTCAAAGGAGTTGCGCTATTGAGCAACTCCTTTGAATATCACCCCCCAGTCACAGCTACTGTGCATGGCGCAGTGGAACTTGCGCCACCGCAAGTTGTCAGAGTGGAGCATTCAACTTGCGGTGGCCAAGTACCATTGCGCCATGTGCAAAATCACGATATTCAAAAGGTGACATGCAAATGGGGCCATAATTCATGCAAGGCGCAGGGGGGGCCATTTGCATCTGATTATGGCCCCATTTGCATGCCATTAGCATGTAGGTGCGCCGATCCCCGAGGACTTGCGCCTGGCGCCCTGCCAGGCAGCAGCCGTCGGGGAACGACGCACCCTGCAGCCCAATCGCGGGCAGCAATGTGGCTCCCCCACCTCCTCCCGTACATCTCCCTGGTAGTCCAGTGGACCGAAATGCCCGATCGCAGGCACTAAGTAAAGTGAAACCCCCCCGAACATGTCCCTTGTGCCCGATCGCGGGCAGAAAGTGAAGTGAAACCCCCGAACATGTTCCTTGTGCTCGATCGCGGGCAGAAAGTAAAGTGAACCCCGAACATGTCCCTTGTGCCCGATCACGGGCAGAAAGTAAATGAACCCCGAACATGTCCCTTGTGCCCAATGGTGGGCAGTAAGTAAAGTGACCCCTCAACCCGAACTTCTCCCTGGTGGTCAGTGGACCGAAATGCCCTATAAGCGGGCAGAATGTAAATTGAACCCCCAAACATCTCCCTGGTGGCTAGTGTCCCCCACACCCACCCACGAAGCCCCACCACCCGCTCCCCGGCGGCGGCGGTGGCAGCATCCACCCGCCTGCCACCCTGCCTGTCGACGACTGATCGTGCATGCCCATTGGAGAGAGAGCCAGGGCTGCAGCTATATCAAGATGACAGTCCAGATTTGTGAATGAATCATTCACAAATCTGACTGTCATGACGGCGGGCTGCACGCACATTGGCTCTTGCTCTGCACCAATGGCGCAGCCCTACCGGCAGTCAGTCGGGCGGGGCGGCAGGCTGGTGGGATGCTGCCACCTGCCGCCGCCGGGGAGGGGTGGGCTGTGGGTGGGTGGGGTGGGGACACTCAGCCACCAGGGAGATGTTTGGGGGTTCAATTTACATTCTGCCCGCGATCAGGCATTTCGGGTCCACTGGACCACCAGGGAGATGTTCAGGGTGGGGGTCACTTTACATACCGCCCGAATTGGGCACAAGGGACATGTTCGGGGTTCACTTTACTTACTGCCTGATCAGGCATTTCGTCCACTGACCACCAGGGATGTGAAGGGAAGGGGGAGCACATTGATGCCACGGATCGGGCTGGTGGGGGAGTACACTATGCCCCGCGATTGGGCTGGGGGGTACAGGGATTGAGTTAGGACAGCCACAGGTGGCAGCTGCTGTGTTGCGCCTGCAATACAGCAGCTCACCTGTGGGTGTCCTTGACTTAAGCCTTTTTTTTGGCTCAAGGTCCTGCAGGCTCAGGCTGGGGTTGCGCTGCAGAACTCTGCACAGCCCGGCTGAATATCGGGCTGTGCAGTTTATGCATGGTTCCTCCTCCTGTTGAGCATGCATTCATTTGCATTGTGCTGTTGCTCAGCCTGTTTCAGTGGGCGCAACTGCCTCCTGCTGAATATCACAGAATGGCGCAATTGCAGGACTTGAGCATGCAGCCCTGTTGCGTAACATTCGCACACCTTTTGAATATCTGGCCCGGGGTCTCTATTCAAACATTCCCTGTAGTAGTGGTTTAAGTGCTATGGAGGCATTCCTTTACAGCAAAGCTATCAACAATCCACCTACTGATGTACTAGTAACACTAGTACAATTTGTGTTCGACTACAACATTTTCGTTTACAAAAATCCTTTCTTTTTACAAAAAAGAGGGACTGCTATGGGGAAAGTTTTGCCCCAAATTATGCTAACCTTTTTTTTGGAAAATTTAAGTATGATGTAGTGCAAAATGATGCTGTTAACCCCCTTTCTTCACAAAATTGATCTATGGTGTGATTTTATTGGCAACATTATTATGGTGTGGCATGAGAGTGAAGATGAACTGTTTGAATTTAAGTTTCTTGAAACAAGCAATGGAAACATGAGTTTCAGCATTTCATTCCGTAAAACACAAATCAGTTTTTTGGACCTCATTGTCATAAAGGATGGCAAAGATGGTATTAGAACTGATCTATATAGTAAATCTAATGATTGAAACACCATTCTTTTGGCTAGCAGTAGACAATCACACTACATGATTTCATTTATACCAAAGGGTCAATTAATTAATACTAAAAGGAATTGTGGTGACACAGAAAAGTACCAGAAAAGGGCAGAGGAGCCCACACAAAGGTTACAGGAAAAGGGATATGCCTCCAGCCTCATGCAGAAAGCCAGGAAAGAGGTAGAAGCAATACTCAGATAAAGCTGTTTAAGCAAAACAGAGGCTGGATCTAGAAAGGACCCCTGGAAAAATTGTGTTACCACCTATAGTCCCCAGACAAAGGAACAAGGGTCCATAATACAGAAATATTCGTGCATGGTGCATCTTGACTCAGGCCTGAAAGATCAGGCTAACACCAATCTGAGACTGGTCTTGAAAAGGGGCAAAAAGAACTGGGATATTGTGGTCCATTTGGTCCAGTAAATCCCTGAAAAACCACAAATGTGGCCGCTTTCTAGACCTGATGGATGTAATAAATGTGGCAATTGCAAATACTGCCCAGTAGTCACCACTTCAAATATCTATCATAACACCAAAACTGATAGATCACTACCTGTAGCATAAAAGAGGGATATTCCTAGCATGCTGTAAATGTGGATGTTTTTGATGTAGGTAAGATTGAAAAATGGCTTTTAAAGTCCATACAGGTGAAAACATGAGAGCATTTGATAATTGTGACCCTTAGGATGCTTTGGCTGTACATGTCGACAAATGCAGTAACAGGGATGATCACCAGTTCTCTTTCATTAGTATAGAGAAACAACTTAAAAATAGGAAGGGGGGGCTATGCCAATATATTGTTAAAGAGAGAACAGTACTGTATTTTTGAATATCATGCCACAAAGAAACCTGGCTTTACTGATAGACTTGAAGTGGTACCATACCTCTAATCATAATCCTAGTAATCTCCCTTTAGCTCTTCTTATAGTGGGTCATGGAGTGGGTTAAAAATTATGTAGGTTTTAGTTATTTAGATCTGATATGAGATCAGATTTAAGTTGTGTCTTAACATCACTTTATTATTGAAATGTGTATGTTTATGTTGTGCTTTCCTCTTTTACAGAAATTGCATTGTTGGCTACACCAATTCACCCTGTTAGCCTTGGAAGGTTTACCTACGCTGATGCGACAACAATGTTGTCGACGTTCTACATATGACATCCCCGATGTCGACAGGTGAAATTTCACCTGTCAGACATTGGTCTGTGTTTCTATCTCCCCCACCCCGGGCACCCCTTCTATGGATTGTTAACTCCGAGTCAGAGTTAACTTCAAGGGGGGCAAAAGTCAGCAAAAGGGTTAAATTTTACCGGCGTGTCCTCCACAGTGACATTTTCTAAACTTGTTGAAAACGTCACTCTGGGGGATTTTGCCGATGGAGTTTCACTCTTCCGTCAGTACACCACCTTGGAAGCACTCACAGATTTGGCCAGTAAGAACAAAATTTCCAAGTGTAATTTTATGACACTATTTTGGGATATTCTGGCAATTCAAACTGAGAACTTTGCTTCTAATTAGAAATGTTGTGAAGTTTTAATTTGCAGATGAAGTTAATGTGAAGTTGCCAAATTTGCCTCCACGGATAATGTCACAAAGTTTTTCTATTTAATTGGAAATTCACCATTTTAACTTTACCTTGCAACTTCACCTATAACTTCTCCTTGGGGTACACCAAAGTGAAGTTAGGTCAATTTCTCTTGCAACTTCAGTTGTAACTTCTTCTTGGAGTACACCAAGGTAAAGCTGATTCAAAATAAAGCTGTTCCAAACACAGAGATTTTGCTACTTCTCAGACTGATACTTTTGTTGCTGCCACCACCAGCACCCACCTACATGGATGTCACAGATGTAGGTAGGTAAAATTTATTTTTAAACAGGTAATACATGTCTTTTGGGCAAAAGTCCAGTTTACAAGACAGACCTGTGTAATCCCTATCTAAAATACATACAATAAGGTTCCATGTTAGCACATACACAAAACACATCAACATAATATAAATGTTACTAATATAGCAACAAAAGAGTATATAAAAATACTCCCTCCTATCTTTACATGAAGATAGAGATCTTATCCAGCTTTACAGTACATTAAAAGGAGTAATCAGCAATTACAAACATTAAGTATTCACTTCTTTTATAGTATAAGCAAATATAGAATGATTTACAATTTCCCTTACATCTGAAGAAAGAGAATTCCGAAAACTAGCAGCTTGGTGAATTAAAGTCCTATCCCCATATTTATTTTGTGATTTTTCTATAGTAATCTTATTTAAGTGAACTGATCTAGTTAATAACCTTTTAGAATGTTGCTTCATTGGAAACAGCAATAATGAAATTGGATGATTTAAACAGGAATATTTCATTTTGTGGATTAAAATTAACTGACAATAATTTGTATCCAAAGGCAGCCAATTTAATTTACTTAACAATAGACAATGATGAGTGCGATAATTCCCCTTTAGTACATATTTGGCCACTCGGAAATAGGTTTTATTCAACCTGGCCAAAAGTGTTTTATTGGCTCTTCTATATATCAATTTGCCATATCTTAGCACTGGAATAATTAACTGTTCAGACAGCTTCTTCCTATCTATTAATGTCAGACATTATGTGGTTCTCCTTAAAGCACCCACCCTTTTATTCACGTTTTTTACTAAATCCGTGATATGGCAAGAAAAAGACATCTGCTCATCAAAAATCACTCCCAAATAACTGTAATCCTTAATCTGTTCTAATTTAATTTGCTCTTTTGTATGAATTTGTAGTTTAGAAATAGTATCATCTTTTTTGATAACAATGTCATAAATTTCTTTTTCTTTGTGTTCATAATCAGTCTTGACCTGGTGAACCACCCTTCGATCTTTGAAAAATCAGATTGCAGATTTGATTACAATTTATCATCTGATAGACCCGATGTGATAATTAACATATCGGCATATAACCAAATTTCTGTATGCTCAGCCACTAGTGGAAGATCGTTTATGAAAATAAGAAACAGACGAGGTCCCAGGATCAATCCCTGAGGAATGCATCTGGTGACCCCTCTGATCTCTGATGAATAACCCTGTACCTCCACCCTCTGGGAGCGATTACCCAAATAAGATTTTAGCCAATCTCTAGGGCCGTCTCTGATACCAACCCCTTGCAGTCTCTCAATCAATAAGGGGTGGTCCACCAGGTCAAAAGCCTTTGAAAGTTCTAGAAAAATCACTGCTGTCTCCATATTATTTCCCAATGACCTGTTTAACAGATCACTAAATTCTAAAAGGGCTGTTGTAGTAGAATAATTTTTTCAAAAACCAGATTGATTTGGGGTTAACGGATTATATTTATCTAGGTAATCCGTGACCTGTACAGAGATAAGTTTCTCCAAACATTTTGATAGAAGGGGTAATAAGGCTATAGGCCTATAGTTATTTACCATTACCACACCTCCCTCTTGTAGATCGGTTTTACTCTACTTTCTTTCCAAGATAGGGGACAATAACCAATTTGAAGGCTCCAATTAAATAAATAAGTAATTATTGGTGCTCTATTAAAGGCTGCTAACTTCAAAAACCTGCCTTCAGGGCCATCACTACCAGAGGTCTTATGAATATTTATTTTTGTAATACTTTATAAACACTGGTAACCACTAGAGTTTTAAATCTAAATGGGGGCAATCCATCTTGTGAAGGTATTATTTTATTTTGTTCCAAATCTTGCCTATAGGAAATCTTACAATTAGGAAGATAAAAAAAAAAATAATTTAGTACTTTAGAAATATCCTTCGGATTGTCAATAAGGATATCTCCATTTTTTAGCCTTGTTATTTCCTCAGGGGAATTACTTCCTGGTTTAGTCAATTGTTTAACCACCCTCCAAAAATGCCTTGGGTCAGTACTCATCTCAATTTTATTTTTATAGTAAGAAATTTTAGAGATTTTAACTAACCTTTTACACTTATTTCTAGCCACCTTAAAATGAATCCAGTCCTTTTCTAATTTAGATTTCAAGCCTTTTTTCCAAATTCTATTTTTAATTCGGATTTGCTTTAATAGTCTATCATTAATCCAAGGTAGTTTAAAAGGTTTTATTTTAGTTTTAACTTTTGGTGCATGCAAATCTCAAATTTCTCCAAAAGTCCAAGTGAAATTTTCAGTCGCAGTGTCAATATCCGGGATTAATCTGCAGCAAATCCCAATTTTCTTCACCTATACTGTCCAAAAATAGAGTCTCAGAGAACTTTCTAAAGTCTCTGATCCAATTTTGACTTTTATAAACTAGATCTTGCTGAAACTGGGACAGCGGCATAGCAACCCAAACCAGATTGTGATCTCCAAGGCATGGAGGAAGAATGCCTGAAGCTTTAATTTCAATATGAGTAGAGACTAAAATTAGATCTAAAATGGACCCATTTGTTGCATTTGATGTATATCTAGTGGGACTTTTAATAAGTTGTTTTTGCCATAGAGTAGCAACTACATCTTTTAAATAACTCCCCTATGAATTTTTCCAATCACAGTTTGTCACCTATCAAGATCAGAGGCTTACTTCCCACTATATCTGTTATTTTTGTTAATATTATTTCTAAATCTGATATGTTTGCTTTGGGAGGTAAATAAACAACTGAAATAACCAACCCTATCTGCTCCAAGTTCACTGCTAAAAATTCTATATTCTCGTCGCTACCTTGTAACAAAATTTCTGAGTGGCCAAGAGTTTGTTTTATGAAAAGCATTACCCCTCCCCTTCTGGATTTCCCATCTGCTCTCCATACATGATAATTTTGCATACCAAATTCGTTATCATGATGTTTATTTGACAGCCATGTTTCACTTAATCCTAATACACATGGATCATGATTAACCAATAAAGTTGCCAAGATGCCATTTTTTGCCCCAGTACTTTGTGCATTATCATGTAAAAATTTCATATTCAATTTATCAGGCCCAGGATTTGTTTGTGTCTCCACCCAATATTAATAACAAACAACATGCCCCAGAAAAATTTGTAATTGAAATATTGAACCTATGGGGATTTGGCGATCTATAGCAACCTCCTGAGTTTTGCCATCTCCAATAAACCTGAAAGGAATTTCTCCTCAGCTTATGACTGTTGTTTTTCTGTAATTGGCTATAAGAAATTAGTCAATTTACTAAGAGTTTATCATTTGTTGG
The DNA here is from genome assembly GCA_016271365.2 of Neoceratodus forsteri. Classification (NCBI taxonomy): domain Eukaryota; kingdom Metazoa; phylum Chordata; order Ceratodontiformes; family Ceratodontidae; genus Neoceratodus; species Neoceratodus forsteri. Next base: position 805,223,524 of record CM057449.1, on the reverse strand, counting down.
TCTATTAACTATACTAAAATCTTTTATAGCAGCAACACTCAAGAGGGAGCAAAATATCAAACAACCTAAAAGGTTTGATATCAACATTTTCAGTATAGGATTATCAAAGGTTAAAACTTATTTCTAAACACAATACTGTCTAACACCTAAGTAAAAGCAACTAACTTGTAAGCTAATAGATACCAGTTTTAAATAAAAAACAGAATAGACATCAAAGCGAAACCTGCTTCAGGTGCTCAGGAACAACGGTAGATGTTCAGAATTCTCTCTCTCTCTCTCTGTCTCCAAAGAAAACTAAATTTGTTTTTTTTTTTGTGGCACAGAATAATTTGGCATCATGAATGCCACCACCCCACTTCCACTAACTACTCCTTTTGTCTTTTTTAGGCATAGCTCAGTACATTTTTATTGAATTTACCGGAAACATGGCATAGATGTAGTCCAAGATAAGATGCATATTTGGTGCATTCTTGATGATTATCAGACTTAAATTGTTAATTTGGCACTATTGTGAATTCTGGAGGTAATTTTGTGGTGCTGCACATACCCCATGAATTTTTCCAGGAGTATCATGTGTTACTATTAGTGTACCCATCGAGACCTTTGTTTGGATATGTACAGTGTCCCTTAACTCCAAAGATTGGTGGAGTTACTGCTTGTTAAAGTGGCTATGTTATCCTATTGAGCATTATGGTTAGGGTTAGCATGGTCACTTGCAACATATGCAATAAATCTGTCCCCCCAGCTAAGCAGGGGACCAACATGGGTACTGGAAGCCAGAGAACCTATCTCATGGCAAATCACCAGGTTGAGTAGAAGTAAAAGCAGAAAGAAGTGATGAATGTGGGTTGTGGAGTGATGGTCCCTCTGTACTGGCAGCAGTTCATGGAGGGCATAAGGGAAGTTCCTGTATCATGGTGTAGCAGTGGGCACACCATGTGGAAGGGGCAACACCCTTTGTTGAAGGGCAAACTCCTCCTGAACTAGCAGGAGCAGGACCCACACTTTTACCAGTTTTTTTTTTTACACAAACAATGCGCAACAGGGATTTCAGAGACTAAGGGAACACACAAGATGCTACTACTCAATTATAATGACATTACTGTGTAAACAAAAAATATGCTCCCTTCAACCAATAAACAACAAAGAAATCAATATGGTCAAACTACTGTGACAAAAATAATTCAGTAAAACACATTTAACTGTTCCACAGAACTAAAATTATAAACCAAAGAAAACAGGAGAAAATTTCACACAAAACATTGACTACAACAACACTAGTACTGCTAAGGCAGAAAAGGCTGCCTATCCCACCTTTTTAAGGCTGCATGGTAAGAGTCATGCTGACGTATTGCTATGACATAGCAGAAGAAATGTCTGTGGAAGCACATGTTTGGATACCTACAGTAGACTGTGTCCTTAAACACTGGAATCAAAGCATATTCAGTCCTCTCCATTCACCACAGTGCTGTTATTTTGTCTTTCCCCTCCCCTCTGTGGCACTATTTTCTTGCAGTGGTCGCTGATATCTCTGGCCCTTATCATTTCCTGAAGAGACAGAGCAATGATGGAGACAAAGCAACAATGAAGTACACAAAGATAATGGTACCCTCTTAATAAATCCCCTGTTTGTTTCCCCACACAAGTTTAAAGGGACCCTGTCAATGTGAATTGCTTGCTTTTGACATGTTGTGAGTTAGAAGCATCCAAAGATGATGGTATCATCTTAAAGAGCAGGTATTCAACTAAATGCTACTATTTTTAGTGATGAATGCTGGCATTATTTAATAAACATTTGTTAAAAGCCGGTGTTGTGGGATGTTAGTTTATGTCTCTATTCTCACCTTCTTGTCAGAAATGCTGAAAGTCAGGATGGAAGTGCACCTGTGAGAAACATCACTATGTCACACATGGTGAAATTCCAACATGGCCAGGTGAAGAACATGCCACGGTATCTGGCGGATATGCCTGCATTTCACTTCTGAAAAGAAAAAAAAAATTTTAAATTTAAGGAAGCTGCTGTGTTAAGCTTAAGATAAACCTCGCTATTTAGCTTTATTTTCCTTTGCCACTATGCGGCATGTCGAAAGCAGAGTGACTAGCAAAGGAATTAAATGAGGACTTATTCGACTTGAACATGCCGATACAAACCCCAGCACTTGTCAAGCTTATCTGACCTGAGAGATTTCACTGCAATGCCTCAGCTACTGCAGCCGCTATCTCCACTGTTGAAATCTCTGGTGTCTATGGACCTCACAGCCAAAGATAATATATTTTCTTACTTTAAAGTTAAGAAAAGAAATGAGAAAAATCCATCTAGACTTGCACATGAAAGGTGTGCAATCCTGAATGTAAAAGAGCAAACAGGATCAGCAGAATTTAAAGGGGTTGAGTTTCTGAAATAGTTTTTTAATGCTACTTTAACTGATAAAATAAGGATCCACAACAGGAGTCCAACAAAAATGTTGTCGAACACCCCGTCAGTGACACCGGCAGGTTGACCGTATTCTGCAGTGGCTGCTAGTTTGCACTTTGTTGTCTCATTTTCTAAGGGGGGATTTCCCATGAAGCCCCCAGGTGGGGGGCTGTGCCCCCTCACCCCCACACTTAAGGATTCTCAACTCCAGTCAGAGCTGATTGGGGTGTGCAGGACCCCCGACAGACAGCACCAGTTTCCAGTGGGTCTCCCACCACTACTAGGTGCTGTAGTCACTGTGGGGGACCTCGCTGGTGAAATGTCGCTGTCGGGGGGTAAACGATAAAATAACTACTGCTCAGTTAACTACACATGAGGTAGCTACCTCTAGTAATTCAATAGACAAAGAAGTGTACTCACAAGAGTCAGATATACTAGTAAGGAAGAATCAGTTCAAATAAATGCTTGACAACACAATAAAAGAGCTGACAGATATGAATAAAGACTCGCAACTGGTGGAATATTTAGATGTTCAGCATACAAAAGAAATGCAAGATACAAATACTCGCATTACTAACACAGGCATGAAAGTGGGACAAAACTTTGAAGTTGAACAAGACAGTATATGTAATTAAACTGTGCTAAAAGCTGTAGCAAATTTAAAGGAAGAAATGTTAAAAGCACTGTGTTGAAATTAAAGGAAATCTAAACACAGTAACAAGCTCAGAAAATGATTCAAAAAATAAGTTGGAAAACCTAATGCTTAGAATCACTGAATTAGAAGAGCAGGTTTCTAAATCAGAAGACACAACAGCACAAGTTTTGAGAAAATGTTTACAGTTTCAAAGGGAAATTCAAATGCTACAAGATAAAGTGGGACAAAAAGAAGACTAGACAAGGAGAAGAAATATCAGGCTTTGTAGAATTCCAGAAGGGGTAAAAGGAACCAGTGATCCAATTCCTTTTTTTGAAAAAAAAAATGATGACAGGGGCTCTAAATAGAAACTAACCTGAAGACAAAGTTATAATAGATAGAGATCATTGAGGTGGAATCAGATTTAATGGCAATACCTCTCACCCTAGAATGTTCTTCATTAAACTTTGGAAATATCAAGACTGAGAGGTAATACTACAGAAGTCAAGAACTTCAAAGGGGTTTAACTTATAACCAAATTAACTTCACTGCTTATCTAGATATGTCTGCCAAAACCACAGAAAAAAGAAGACAGTTTAATCCTCTTAATAATCAGGAAGTGATTTATCAAATGTCTGCTTTTTGTCTGTAAGCATGTAGCCATAGTTCCAGTTTCTATATCTGGTAATATTTTATTTCAGTCATATGTAGTTTTTTAGATATTTGCAATTTATTTGAATTGTTGTGGCACCACAATAAATATGGTGGCTGACTAATTTTCAGCTGTGCTCCCCTTTCAAGTTGCATCATGTCTTTTGGTTACTGCAGTGAGACCCTGTGCTGAACTGTTCTGATGTTCCTGTGTAGTACTGCCAGTCAAACACATGTGCAGTTGGCAGCAGAGGGAGTTCCAGAGCAACATGCCAGGTGGCAGAAATATAAAGAAAAGCAAATGATAATGGAGCAAATTAGGGGCTGATAGTACAATGCCAGTGAGAAAGAGTACCAGGTACATGATCAGCAGATCACAGGGAATAAACTGATAAAAAAGTGCAGATTTCTTTTTTCATAGCACATTTGCTTTAAGCAAATGCTATATAATAAAGGCATAAGATTTTAAATTTTTTACCATGAAAAAATTGCTTTTTTTTAAATAGCAGATTACACATGTTTGATTCCTTGGAAGATGCTATGGAGGCATATATGCTAGCATTTAAGAATCAAGATGACTCTGAATTTAATAAGAACTATAGAACAAGGCCAAATCCATATTTGACTTCTTCCAAAGCCTCATAACAAAATGCTGAAACAAGTTCAAAAGCAAAACATAGTGGGACTTGTGAAAAAACAGAGGCACAAGCAACAGCTAATCAAGATGAGTAGTCCCATGATGGTTAAATAAACTCAGAATTTTAAAAAAAATGGACTTTTGCAATGCACCTCATGAAAGCTGTAATATAGGTAGATAGATAGATAGATAGATAGATAGATAGATAGATAGATAGATATCTGGAATCACTAGATACCTGCTTGTAAATGCCAGAAATGAAGCAGTATTTCCTACTCCCTTGCTTATGAAATAGGAGTAAAAAAAATCCTCTGTATGTTTTTGTTTTTTCATATTGTTCTGCTTGCTCTTATTGTGTAATACAGCAGCTTATTCACACTTATTGTGTCATAAAATAATTCACTTATCAAGGCAGGCTCTAGCCAAGGTATTATGAGTGGTGCACAAAGATGGAACTTTTATCATCTCTGTTAGTTGAGGGGGGGGATAAGATTGCCTGAGGGGTGAGAAGTTGGGTAAAGTTATACTTTTTTCTCTTTTCTATTTACACTTTGGGGACAGGGTTGGGGGGAGGATGGGCTTAGAGTGGGGAGATGGATATTGAATACAACAATTCAACACTTAATTCCTATTTTAAAGGACAAAGTATGAATAATAAAAATAAAGAAAAAAATAGCAATCTTTCAAATAAAAAACTGCATAAATAAACAAAGGGGTCAAGGAAAACAAATAAATAGAAAAGATTACTAGGATAAAAATCAATTTAGCAAGCGAAATTGGCTAAGGATGAATCTAAAAAATGGGTACGGATTTTAAGATTACTATCTGGAATGTGAAAGAAATGCATAATAGAACTAAAACAATAAAATTGATAAAGCAGCTGGAAAAAATCTTAAAATTGAATAATGTTACAAGAAACTCATCTAACAGATAAATAAACAACATGGTTTGAGAACCGGAGGGGCCCAGCTATAACCAATCTTTTCTAGAAATTCTAGAGGAGTTATGATTGTTTACAATAAAAAACAAATGTTGCCAACTATAATTAAGCATTCTACGGATTTACAAGGGAGATATGTTATCAATCAAATGGAAGTATTTAACTTAAAGGTAACCTGTGCAACTGTACATGCACCTAATATAAATTACCCTGTTTTTTTACAGTTTTTTTCTAAATTTATCTACTTTTGAAGCCTTGTATATAATAGGAGATGACTTTAATATAGCTATGCAATCAACAGACAAAACAACAAAACTAGACACTGCACATAAATCATCTAGGAAAGTGATGAATCAATTTACAGCTGAACTAGAGTTGATAGATCCTTGGAGAGAATTACATGAAGATAAAAAAATCTATTCTTTTTTCTCTTCTATACATCAAAGCTATTCAAGAATTTATTTTCTTCTAGTCTCCAAAACACTTATGTATATGATATCAGATGTACAGTACTCAATATTATTATTTCAGGTCATGGTCCATGCACACTGATTATTAGAGTAGCAGAGACTAAGAAACTTATTAAGATATAACATATGTATCAGAATTTACTGAACAATTCTATAATTCATGAAAAACTCAATAAAGGATGTCAAGAAAACTTTATACAGAATACTACAAAAGACACCTCAATATTAAATATATGGGAGGCAATTAAATTATATATAAGAGGAATACTGGTTAGCCCAGAAATCAAGGAAAAAAGGGTAGAGATAAAAGGCTAAAAGAACTAGAATCAGAAATCCAAAACTTAATTATAATGCACGGTACTTCCTTTAGCAATTTAATATATAATAAACTTATCCAAAAAAGAGAACAATATAATCAACTACAGTACAAGTCACATTAAACTGTTCTTCCAATGAGTTGTTTCAGCATTTCTCACTGAGTTGCATAAGTGTTGCCAGATCCAGCACAAATCACTGCACAAACTGTTTCTTTAGATTTAAAGCACAGTTTTTACATTGCAGTGTGTCTGGACTGCTGATGCATTCCAACTGAGTGGCAAAAGCATTTAACTAACATTGCTTTTGAGCTGGTTAAATATTGAAAAGCAATGCAATATGAGTTGCCACTGCATTGCCAACTGTAAAAAAAAAATGGTAAACCAACTCATTTGTGTAACAGTTTAATGTGATCTGTACTGTAAATATTGAAGATATTAAGAAATGAATAGTAAATACTAGATCAAATTATTATGTGACTTCAGACAAACCACTCATACTCCTTGCCTGGCAAGTCAAAAAAGCACAAAAAGAACACACAATTATAGTAATAAGGAATAATCTAGCTCAAGAAGTCAACAAACCAGAAGAAATTAATGATAGTTTTCTAGATTTTATCAAAAATTATACTCATCTCACTTAGAGAAAGATTCACAAGAACCTATGAAATATTTGGAAAATTTACACATTCCAGTTATAAATGAAGAAACTAAAATAAAGCTTGATCACCCAATTACACAAGCTGAAGTTACCCAAGCTATACATGATTTGCTTTTGGGCAAATCTCCAGTATCAGATGGCTTAGGGGTGGAACTTTATAAAAAATTTGAAACTCATATAACTCCAGTACTATGCTCATTATTCAGTTCATTTAATCTGACATCAACTATTCCAGAGTCTTTTAAAGAAGCAACAATACAAGTATTCATTAAGAAAGGGAAGGATCTGCTGAACAGTGCATCGTATCACCCCAAATCACTCCTCAATACAGATTACAAAATATTCACTAAAATAATTGCTAACAGACTTGAATCTGTAGTACCAATTACAATTCATCAGGACCAAAATAGATTTATTAAAGGAAGATCTTTGACAGAAAATATAAGATGCACAATACATATTTATATAATTAAACAAATCTTCTGATGCAATATTAATGGGGTTTGCCCTTAAGAGGCAGACTTAGTTATCGAGGTGGCCCAAACCAGGAAAGAGGGCTTCTACAAGGAAGACAGAGGGAGGGAGGGGGGAAGGGGGAGGAAAGAGATAAAGGGGGAGTGGTCTAAAATGGGTGACTCACAAAAGGGGTGGGCATTAAAGGGAGATGATATCACAGAATGGGAAGGAACAGAAACAGGGAAGAGAACATGGGTTGGTGGGCTAAAAAGGAAGAGGAGGGGCTTGTAGGGGGGTTTAAGCTGCTGCAGAGAAGCAGGCAGCCTCTTTTTACATTGCTCCTCTTTGTTTCAAATTTTGCAGAACTGAGAGCAGCACATCAGATCAGCAAAGTTTGGAAGCATTTGACTGTTAAAGCTCTGAGCAGTGCAAACACTAGCAGGCCAACAGTAAGTACAAAATATTTGCTTTTGGTTGTTTAACTAATATAGAAAGGTGGGAGAGATCAATAAACAGAGATTTGTTTCTCCGAGCAAGAACACAGTTCGCAGGTAAGACTTGGCTAGAGGCCATTGAAGAGTTTGTTAAGCTGCAGTAAATTAAAAAAAACATTTAAGAGTGCAAAAGTGAGTGTGGTTGGTTAGAGAACAGCAAATTCAGATCACTTCTGCAATATTGTGTGTGCTAGAGTGTGAGGTTTGTAGTGAAATCCCTCATGGTATAGCCAGAAAACAGAGTTAAGTTTAAAATGTTGTTGAGTGGGGATATGTAGAGAGTAACACCACAAGAGCAGAAACATGCCAAAGAGCAGCCACCAACTCCCAAGACTCCAGCCAGGCGAGGAGAGCCGGTATAATTTGCAGAGGAAGGTTTTGCTTTATTGCAAGTGGCAAGGGCAGACAATGAGGAAGGGGAGGCAGAGTTTGGTTTTGTGGCCTGAATGCAGTGCTTATTTAAAAGGCCCAGCAGGCCAGAGCAACTGGGGCACGAGGGGAGGGCAGGGAAAGGGGGTTTCTGGATAGCAGGGCAATGCGGAGAAGGTGCTACCGGGAAGGGGTTTGCATCACAACAGCCCAGCAGGCCACTAACGGTAGCAGGAAGCACACAAAACCTTGTGAGACTGTAGACTGAGAGAAGACCTAACAGGACAAGCAGCAGGACTCAAGTGGTGGTGGGACAGTGCAGAAAAGGACTTTACAAAACCAAAAGGATTTTTTTTTAAAGAGAGTGAAGGCCTAGCAGGGGGAGCAAGAGGCAAGCAGGGGAAGGTTGTGGGTGGGTTCCACAGTGTGAGGCCTGGTTATGCCTCAATAAGTAGTGGATAGTGCAGGGCAGGCACACAATGCCATGTGGAAGGACGGGGGTGGCAGAAAATGGAGCGTTGAGGGGGAAGAGTCTTTTAAAGACCTGCATAATGGCAGTCACAAGAGGAGTGGGAAACAAAGAAGGCTCTTGGTTCTGTGGCCGAGATTGGCATCCTACAACCTGGCAAGCAAGGGAGGGTGACTTGCAGGAGGCAAGGCAACTGGAGAGTCTTGGGAGAATTGCGAAGTGCTGTTCAGGCTCCAGGCCCCCAAAAAACAGGACAATGGGGACTGGAGGCCATGTGAGACCAGAGGGGTAGGTTTTTTGTGGGGGGGAACCACTGACCTAAAAGAAAAGGGAATTTTGCCCACCATGAGGAAATGATGGGGCCTCGGCAGGCCAGGATTTCAGGCCTGCCACGGGCCCGGATAATACTACAAATGGGGGGCATAGGTGACAATGGAGGGCATTGCTTTGGGTGGCAGTCAGAGGTAGAGTCCTCTACTGGGAGACTGGGGGTTTTTCCCACATCCCAACCACCCCTTCACCCACTGATAAATGGAAAAGAAGGGTTTTGGCTACATCAAAAAAAAATTAAGTCGTTTTCGTTGTTTAAAAAACGTGTCCAAGCAAGGACACACATGGATTGGGGGCTTGTAAAAAAGGGGGTCCAGGGGGCAATGGAAAATGACAGGAAAATGATGCCTCAAGGAGGGAAACCACCAACCAGGATGGGTGAGACAAGTTGACAAAGCAAGTCTAAAAATAGCGGGGGCCAACAATGGGGATAAGTGAGACACACGATGTGGCCAGTTACAGGGGACATTTGAAGTTCAGATATTAACATGCCATTTTCTTTTGCAGCAGTTTTTTCCACTAGGGAACAGTGACCAAGAAAGAGCAAACCAACTAAGGAGGAGGCATGCAAGGTGATTCTGGAACTGACTGAGAGGACCAATAAGGCTTGGGTGTTGGTTGAGGACATGGAGACCCAGGGGCAGGGAGATAAAAGAAAAGCTGATAAAGGGAAGGGTAGAGAACAGGGACGGCAGCCAGCAAAAGGCCACACTGAACCTAGGGCACTGGCACTGTCACCCAGCCCCAAGAGACTGCCTCCGAGGCCAGCCAGCCCCAATTGGCCTGAGTCAGTTGTTCCCATACCACAGCTAGCTCTCCCAGAGATACCTATAATCCCAGACCCGGTCTTTGTCCTCATCCTCCACTGTCACCACAAAACATGCGAGCCTTGCCAGGACCACTACCAACACCACTCCCGGGAACCACAAGGGGGCACAATCCAGGACCGGTGGGCCTGAGCCAGGACCTTTGACAGGTAATGTGGGAGTGAGTGTTGGCAGCAGTATTAAAGAGTATGCCGATATAATGATCACAACCATGGGAGTTGATGGCCTGGGACAACTAGAAAAAGCATTATCTTACATTAGATCAGGAAAAGGGAATAAGGAGGGTACAAAAATCCCAGTGGAGGGAGCAGGTTTGGGGGGGCAAGGGACATAGGATCACCAGACATGAGAATAGGAGAACAGCTCCTATTGGCAATGAAAGAAAATATATGGAAAGGGGAATATGTGGATGTATTTGCTCTGGTAAGTAGAGAGGCAGTTATGAAATATGATGAGAAGGAAAGCATAGGGAAAAGTGAGATGGCAGCATCAGTCGTGCTGCTGGGAAAAAAGAAAGAGGACAAATTCACTAAGGAAAAAATCTGGGACACCTGGTTTGTACGCTTTGCAACATATTCAGCAATAGTTATGGAAAAGAAGCCAGAACTGGGAACCCTCCCATATCACATATCAATTGATGATACGAAGGGCAAAAGTGAAAGGGGGTTTTTGTGTGGTTATATTATGATGAGTTTTTCAGACAGAGAATGGCCAAATATGGGGATGTTCGCTGAGACACGAAACAGTTAGACTTATGGACAGATGGTTCTATGTGATAATAGTGACTGCATAAAGGCAGTTGCTATTATCATGATCTGTATTATCACCGAAAACATTTTCGGCAATATGCAGAAAACGGCTACTGGGAAATATGCACCCCCCGCACCCCCCTAAATAAAGATTCTCAACTCTAGGGGGGTGCACGTCAGGGAGGGGGGCACATCCTAGTTCAAAAAAAAATCTAAGTCCCTCAGCAAGTGCAAAAGGAACACCCGCCCCCAGTCCAGAACCCAGGATCTACTCCATCGGAGTAAACTATCCTACTCACCACACCACACCACACGGTTGACACAGCTGAAGCAGGCTCACCACAGGGTCACATCACTGTTCCCCATCCCCCCATGTCCTGTCGCCCACCCTCCCTTCCTGTTACCCACCCTAACCTCACGGTCGCAACGTTTGCATCTCCCTACAGTTGCCCACAATGATAGCACCGTCATATGGGTCGCCGTTATGACAGTCGCCCATATGCAGCTGCTATCATCATGATATACCTGGACAGACTATGTAATGGACCAAGCCACTCCTGAATGGGAAGGGGGGAAGAAGGCCATGTTACAACAAAAATGTTGTTGGGGTTTTAATCGTGCATTCTGCTGATGGCCACAATGTAGATTTTGACACGCCTATTCTAAATGTGAGGGGAACCACCCAGCCTCAAGATGCAGGACCAATTGGTCCACCGGAGAGCAATACAATGGTGGGCAGCCCAACACCAGCTATCCCTTTTTGGGGTGGGCAGGGGGGTTTTAGGGGACAGAGGAAACAGGGGTTTCAGGGAGGGTGGCTATGGGAGGGGTGGGCAGAATTTTTGATAATGATGCAGACAGGAGGGTAAGAGAAGCCAGAACATTTAGCTTGGCATGAACACCGAAAAACATAAAAATCTGGGAGATTGGGTTAAAAGGGCACGTGAATAGGAAGGCAGCAGCACAACTGCTAGCAGGTTTTAAAGGGGGTTTCAGCCTTCACTTTCAAGGACCCAGGGTACACCAAAAAGGAAGAATTTAGGGTCATTATGGGGGAAAGAGTGTTTTAAGACACAAGATACAAAAAAAGAAGAGAGCAGGGCGGACTGAGGGACCTTTCCGAACCTCCCCGCTAGACAACTTAAGGATATCTCCATTGGATTTAGTGCCCAAAAAGCAACCTGGAGAGTACAGGGTCATACACCACCTGTCCTTTCCAGATGGGAAATCGGTGAATAATTACATTGACGAGAAACACTCCAGAGTGACATATGCTACCCTGGAAGAAGCGGTGCAGATTATTCAGGCAACACCACAGGCATGGCTAGCAAAAACAGACATTGAAGCAGAGTTCAGGCTTCTCCCAGTAAGGCTACTAGATTAGAACTTACTGGGTTTCAAAGTGGATGGTGAATACTATTTTGACAAAGCCATGCCCATGGTTTGGTCAACTGCATGTGCCTCCTTTGAACTGTTCAGTACCTGCCTGCAAGGGATATTCCAGTGGAGGACAGGTTACAACACAGTGATTCACTATTTAGACAATTTCCTTCTGATTGGGCAGTGGAGGGAAGAGACAGAGACAATGTTTAAGAGCTTCCAAGGTTTGTGCTAAGAGCTAGGAGTGCCTTTGGTGCCAGACAAGACTGAAGGCCCCAGCAGAACTATAGAATTATTTGGGATTGAGGTAGATGCCCAGGAGGAGGTATTCAGGTTACCACAGAAGAAGGTAACAAAGTTAAAAGAACTGTTACAAGAACCTAAGACCAGGTGAAGGATGCAGCTCAGACAGGTACAAAAATTGATAGGATACCTCAATTTTGCATGCAGGACCATTAGCCTGAGTAGAACCTTCACAAAGCGGTTGGCACATACAACACAAGGAGTGACCAGGCAGCATCATTGGGTGGACCTAACAAAGGACATCAAGGATGATTTGAGAGTATGGGAGGAATTCCTAGCGATATTCAATGGAGCATCTTTTAGGCAGGATGAGTAGGTATTTAATACTGACCTGGAGTTATATACAGATGCTGCAGGGGGTTTAGGCATGGGGGCTATTAAAAAGGGAAGTGGTTTTTGGAAGCATGGCCAGAGACCTGGGTGAGCAAGGTCTAATCAGAAACATCACAATACTGGAGATTATACCAATCTGGGTTTGCACACTAGTATGGGGGGAGGAGCTACAGAACCAGAAGGTAACCTTCTGGTGCGACAGCAGGGTGGTGATAGATGTGCTCAATAACAAGGGGCCTCATCAGTTCCAGTTTTGTGGGTATTGAAGCAATTAGTTCTACAGGGTTTGAAGCTCAACATGTCCTTTAGGTTAGACACATTGAACGTATCTGGAACACAGTGGCTAACAGCCTCTCCCATCTGCAGCTGGACAGGTTTCAGGCCATTGCACTGAAAGAAGAGGTGCAAAAAATGCCCATTCCAGTGGACATTTGGGAAGTTGGTTGAAAGGAGCCGAAGTTCTATTTCACAACTTCTTGTCCCCTAGGACCCTCCTAGCTTATGAAGGGGATTGGGGAGCATTCCAAGCTTTCAGGGAGCTACAAAGTATGGAGGTAAGTGGGCAGATTACTAATGACCAAGTGGGAAAATACATAGTATACCAGTGGGACCGAGGCTTAGCACATGCCACAATAGGAGTACACCTGGCAGCCATCAGTATAGTCTGCAATCTGAGAGGATGGGAAGACCCCAAAAAAACATGCTAGTCAGGTGAATGATTCAAGGGTGGAGACGGCTACAGACCAAGGAAAGAGATGACAGGAGACTGGTGTCTGAGAAGCTCCTAACAGGACTAATACAGGTCACGCAGTCAATCTGCAAATCAGCTGAAGAGGGCTTGTTATTCCATGCCATCTTTGCGACAATGTGTCATGGGGCCCTCAGGGTGAGTGAAATGGTAGGGCATGACAAGGACGATAAGTTGGGAGGCCTGGATATAGAGGATATAGAATGGCAGGCGGAGGCAGTTTCCTTATGGGTCAGGAAATCAAAGACCGATCAGGAAGGTAAAGGTTGCTTGATCCACCTGGAACAACAAAAAGAAACAACCATTTGTCTGGTGCTGGTGCTGTGGGCTTACGGCACAGTGCGACCAATGCAGAAAGGACAGTTCTTCATCCACAGAGATGGGAAAAGAGAGACAAGCTACCATATAGTAGCAGTTCTTAAGAAGGGCATGGGTTTTCTAGGGGAGAATTCAAAATGTTGCTCATCTCATTGTTTTAGAATTGGGGCAGCATCACAGCTGGCAGCATCAGGGGGGATCAAGGGAACAGGTGCAAGGGATTGGCTGCTGGATGTCAGAATATTACAAACATTATGTGCATCCTTTGAACAAATAAATATTAACCACCTCTATTTTATTGCAGGTTAAATAGTGGGGTGGGGGAATACCAGGCAGGAGCGGGGAGGCAGTAGCAGGGGAAGGTGATAGAAGCTGAGAAGACACATTTTGTGAATTCAACAGGGCCCTGGACCAGGGGAGTATTCTGACCTTGTACTTTACTTTACAACAGGAGCTGGTCAGAGACTGGAGGTATGGTTATGTGGGCATTCATATATTTACTGGGCAGAGAAGAGAGTGTCCAAGAAAGCAGGGAGCAGGCAACTGTATCAAGACCCCAGACAGTGTAAGGTTTCATGGCAAGGAAGCAGGGGCATGAAGTGAGTCCAGCTGCTACCAACACTGAGAAATATGAGGGAGAGACACCCACCGCCAGACATGATTATACTACATCTGGAAGGGAATGACATCGGGTCCAGGCCCGGGCTGGACATCTTTCTTCAGATAAAGTATGACATAGAGACAATAAAGAAATGGTGGCCTCAGGTAACCTTGACATGGTCAGATATGGTATCCTGCAGAGTATAGAGACATGCACATAGTCATGTGGCAATTGAGAGAGTAAGGAGAAAAATGAACAGAAGAATCAGTGTATGGTTCATAGCCAGTGGAGGTAGGTTCATTAGAAGAAGCATAGATGACAAAGAAGATGAATGTTATAGACCAGATGAGGAGCATTTATCAGACCTGTGGGTAGAACTGTTCAATTCAGAATCCATGGAGAGTATTAAAGAATGGAGAAGGCAGATTGGCTGATAGGAATAGATCTTTCGGGGGAAGGCCCATCATCCAATGCAGGCTGGAGACAGGCTGTGGGAAAAGGATGTAAAATATAAAAGGGTAGGGTGAGGGAGGGGTAGGGGAGGAAGACCACACAAAATAGAACAACAACATAAAAAAGAAAAATGGTAATGGGTATACACCATTACCTCCAAAACAGAAGAAGAAGGGCCCCCAGATTCTATGTCTAGGGTGAGAAGAGGAGGAAGAAAATGTTATGAAAATGTTCTGAAATTAATGTATAACATAAGTGAGATAATTGTATATAATTGGTTGTATAAAATATAACAAGGAAAGAGGGAGAAAAAGATTGAGTATTGTTGTCAATTATGTTTGGAAATGGAAATCATAAGAAACATGAAAGTCTCGGGTGACTGAATAATATGTGACAATTAATAAATCAATTGCTGATCTGACCACCCACCATTCACTGTCTCTTTCTCAGTTGGAAATCTGGGACAATGGGGTTTGCCCTTAAGAGGCAGACTTAGTTGTCCAGGTGGCCCAAGCCAGGAAAGATGGCCTGTACCAAGGAAGATGGGGGGTAGGGAAGAGACAAAGGGAAGTGGTTTGAAATGGGTGACTCACAGAAAGGGGCATGCATTAAAGGGAGATGACATCACAGAATAGGAAGGAACTGAAATAGAGAAGAGAACATGGGTTGGTGGGTTAAAAAGGAAGAGGAGGGGGTTGCAGGGGTTTTTAATTTGCTGCAGAGAAGCAGGGAGCCTCGTTTTACATTGCTACTCTTTGTTTTACCCAACTGACCCAAAAAGCAACAGGAGGCAAATAATAAGGGGTAAAATCGAGGGCTACTGCCGAAGGTGGACAGCAGGGGAAGGGACTATAACAATAAGGGCATCAGCCGGTAACAGCGCAGCCAAAGGTGGATGGTTGAGACAAAGAAGGAAAAAGGATGTAAAATATAAAAGGGAAGGGAGGAAGGGGAAGGGGAGAAAGACCACACAAAATAGAACAACAACAACATAAAAAGAAAAAAACTGTAATTGGTATACACTGTCACCTCCAAAAGGAAGAAGAAGGCCCCCAAATTCTACATCTGGGGTGAGAAGAGAAGGGAAATATTATGAAAATGTTCTGAAATTAATATGTAAAATAAGTGAGATAATTGTATATAATTGGTTGTAAAAAATATAACAAGGAAAGACGGAGAAAAAGATTAACTATTGTGGTCGATTATGTTTGGAAATGGAACTCATAAGAAACATGAAAGTCTTGGGTGACTGAATAATATGTGACAATTAATAAATTAATTGCTTATCTGAGCACCCACCACTCACTGTCTCTGTCTCTTTCTTGGTGGGAAATCTGGGACAATGTCCATAGATGCAGAAAAGGCCTTCGACCGAATCAAGTGACCTTACATCTTTGCTACCATACAGAGAATTCGGTTTGATGCAAGCTCAGTGGATGGATACGTTTGCTATATGATACCCCCCAAGCTCATATTAAAACTAATCAAAATATCTCTAAACAATTCAATTCATGTAGAGGAACAAGACAAGAATGCCCCCTGTATCCTTTAATATTCTCATGTGTAATGGAACCATTCACAATAGCTATAAGAGGAAATGACAAAATAAAAGGTATAAACATTGATAACAAATTATAGAAAATAGGACTACATGCAGATGATGTCCTACTATATTTAACTCAACCAGACACATCAATAAAGGAATTTCTAAGTATTGCAGAACAATTTGGATAAGTGTCAGGATATAAAATAGATTGGGGCAAATTGATTCTACTGAAATTGCAACAAAATCATACTATAAATGTACCCTCACAATACAAACATACGGACATATGAAATTTGCCAGCAGATAAAGGCCTAGAGGTCCATCAAGTCTGCTTGAATGTGCAGCTAGCACCCCTTATTCTGCAGCTGCCCTTCCCTTCCACCCTTCCTCTTCATTAACCCTCCCCTTGTCCTGTCCCATCCCCTTTTGAAGCAGTCCACTGTTCTACTGGATAACACTTCTGCAGGTAACACATTCCACCCAGCCACCACCCTCTCTGTAAAAAAGTGTCTCCTCATCTCCTCCTGAACCTTCCTCCTCCAGTCTCATATCATGGCCCCTGGTGTTCCTTCCCTCCCTTACTTTGAACAGCCCCTCTGTACCTGTCTTGTTTATTCCTTTCATGTACTTAAAGGTTTCAATCATATCCCCCCTGTCCCTCCACTCCTCCAGTGAGTACATGTTCAACTCCCTCAGCCTCCTCTCATATGATAAGTCCCCCAGCCCCTTGATCATCTTTGTCACCCTGTGCTGCACCCCCTCCAGTAACTTAATGTCCCTCTTCAGATACGGGCACCAGTACTGCACGCAGTAGAAGTGCAAGAGGGGGAGGAGTAGCTCTCTATGTAAAGGAAGGGATAAAAGCAACTGAACAGAAGAGTAAACAGGGAGGAGAGGAGGCACTGTGGGTCACCTTGGAGACTGGAAAGGGCACCACAATCCGCACAGGGGTTGTGTACAGACCCCCATGTTAGGGGGAGGGAATGGACAAGGATATGATAGAAGGCATTCTTAGAATGGCAGAGAAAGGGGAGATACTATTGACGGGAGACCTGAATATGCCAGATGTTAACTGGAACACATTTGCTGCAGCCACATCCAAGAGCAGGGCCATTCTTGATGCACTACAGGTGGCAGGCATTAGACAGCTAGTTTCAGAACCCACTTCTGAGGGAGCAATCTTAGACCTCGTACTCTCAAACGGGGGCAGTGAGAGGACCTCAGATCTAGAAGTGGGTTGCCATCTGGGGACAAGTGACCATCAAACAGTGTGGTTCACATTAAACTCAGCTACAGAGTCAAGCCATACAAAAGTGAGGGTACTGACTTTAGGAGAGCTGACTTTGGCAAGATGGGAGAGTGCCTCAGAAAAGCACTAGCAAACAGGCTAGAAGGAGGTGTGAGCAACAATGGGAATCATCAAAACTGCCATCACAGAGGCAACAAGCCTTTGTGTGAAGCAAATAAATAAATCAAAATGAAAGAAAAAGCCACTATGGTTCTCAAAAGAGGTGGCTGTGAAAGTCAGGAAGAAAAAGATAGCATGCCGGAAGTATAAGGAAACACAGAAGGAGCAGGACAGAGAGCTGTACCAGTTAAGGCAGAAGGAAGCAGGGAGGGAAGTCAGAATAGCAAAGGCCCAAACTGAGGAAAGATAGCCAACTCAGTTAAGAAGGGGGATAAAACCTTTTATAGGTACATCAGCGAGCGTAGAAAGACAAAGGGAGGGATAGTGAGGCTGAATAGAATGAACGGTGGGTGGGCAGAGGGGGACAGTGAAAAAGCAGGGATACTGAATGAATATTTCTGCTCAGTATTCACAAAAGAGGAGGGGAAAGTGCCTAATCCAATTAACAGAAGCACTCTTGATAGGGGTCGTTCCCAGTCCTTTCACAGAAGAAAGGGTTCTGCAAGAACTCCTAAAACTGAAGGTGGACAAAGCAATGCGTCCTGATGGGATTCACCCCAGAATTCTAAAAGAATTAAGGGAGGAACTAGTGAAACCACTGGCTACTCTTTTTAATAAATCATAGGAGGATGGTGTGGTACCTGAGGACTGGAGGAAGGCGGATGTGATTCCCCTTCACAAAAGTGGGACCAAGACAGAGGCAGGAAACTACAGACCTGTCAGTCTGACCTCTGTGTAGGGAAAGTGATGGAGTCACTTCTGAAGGAAAGAATAGTTGAGTACCTAGAGGCCAGTGGAGCACAGGACCCAAGGCAGCATGGATTCACAGTGGGAAGGTCATGTCAGACAGATCTAATAGATTTCTTTGACTGGGTGACCAAAGTAGTAGACCAGGGAGGGGCTGTGGACATGGCCTACCTAGACTTTAGCAAGGCATTTGACACAGTCCCACACAAAGATTAATAGTCAATTAACCAGCCTGGGAGGGTCCCAGGGTGGTAGCCTGGTAAAACATTGGCTGCAACAACAGGACACAGAAGGTAATTGTAAATGGAGTCCACTCTGAAGAAAGAGAGGTTACTATTGGGGTACCGCAGGGGTTCAGTATTGGGTCCAGTCCTTTTAATGTCTTCATCAGTGACATTGCAGAGGACTGGAAGGAAAAGTATGCCTTTTGCAGATGACACAAAGATCTGCAACAGGGTTGATACACAGGAGGCGTGGAAAGGATGAAAAGGGACTTGGCAAGGTTGGAGGAATGGTCAGAAGTATGGCAGCTAAGATTCAATGCAAAGAAGTGCAAAATAATGCACCTGGAAACAAGAACCCAGGGAAGAATACACAATGGGTGGGGAGGTAGTAACAACAACAAAAAGGAAAGGGACCTGGGGGTAATCATATCAGATGACCTTAGGTTAGCAAGCAATGTGAGAAGGCAGTAGGGAGGGCTGGGGTATACTGGGATGTAACGGAGGCATCAGCAGCAGAAAACAGGGAAGTTGTTATCCCTCTGTACAGACAGTGGGTGAGACCCCATCTGAGTACTGTGTCTAGTTCTGGAGACCCCATCTCCTAAGGACATAGACAGGATAGAGGTAGTCAGAGGAGGGCAACTAAAATGGTGCAGGGTCTGCAAGAGAAGCCATATGAGGAGAGACTAAAGGAGCTTAATATGTATACCCTTGAGGAAAGAAGGAGAGGGGGACATGATGAAACTTTAAGTACCTCAGTGGAATCAACAAAGTCCAAGAGGGTAGCATCTTTCAGAAAAAGAGACTTGCAAGATCAAGGGGACACAATTTATACGATAGAAGGAGGGCGGTTCAGGGGCAATGTGAGGAAGTATTATTTCACAGAGAGGTAGTGGATGCATGGAACAGCCTTCCTGAGGAGGTTGTGAGGGTCTAAAACTGTGGGAGAATTCAAGAATGCATGGGACAGACATAAGGCAATTCTTGTGGAGGGTAGGAAGAAATAGGCTGTTGGTTAACTAGGATCTACGGCCTATCCTGTAGGTAGGGAAATGGGCAGACTAGATGGGCCAAGCGGTCCTTATCTGCCATCAAAGTCTATGTTTCTATGTTTCAGTACTCCAGGTGCGGTCTAACTAATGACCTATACAGTGGCAGAATCACCTCCTCCCTCCTCGAGGATATACCCCTTGCAATACAACCCAGCATTTTGTTGGCCTTTGCAGCTGCCTTCATACATTGTGCTGAGTTGTTCATTGACCCTGTAATGAGCACACCCAGATCCTCCTCCTCTGTCTGGGCTAGATGGACTCCCCCCAGCTGTTAACTCCTCCTTGGGTTCTTCATCCCAAAATGCAGCACCTTGCACTTTTTGGCATTAAACCCCAGTTGCCAGGTGTCTGACCAGGTTTCAAGCTTTGCCAGATCATCCTGCAACCCCTGCCATCATCCTAGGTAATCCACCATTGCTCCTACCTTGGTATCATCAGCAAACAGACTGATCTTGCTCTTGATGTCCAATGATATGTCTGCAATGAATATCCCAAACAACACTGGTCCCAACACCGAGCCCTGTGGAACACCGCTCGTCACTACCCTTGGGTGTGAAAGTTTCCCACCCACCACCACCCTCTGTTGCCTTCCCTGAAGCCAAGTTCCTACCCATCCACCAGCTTTGCACTCACCCCTATGCCTACTAACTTACTTCCCAGCCTTCTATGCGGCACCAAGTCGAATGCCTTACTGAAGTCCAGATACAGGACATCCACTGCATGGCCCCTGTCCAGTTGCCTAGTTACCCAGTCATAGAACTCCACCAGGTTGGTTTGGCAGGATCTGCACCATATGAAGCCATGCTGTCTGCTGTCCTGTAGTCCTTGGCCTCTAGGAGGGCCACCAGCCTCTCCTTTAGGATAGTCTCCATTAGCTTTCCTATGATAGATGTGAGGCTCACTGGTCTGTAATTTCCCAGTTCATCCTTGGGGCCACTCTTGTGGAGGGGCACCACATGAGCCATCCTCCAGTCCTGAGGTATACACCCTGAATATAGTGAGGCATTAAATAGGTCTTCCAAAGGTCTTGCAAGGACCTCTGCCAGCTCCTTCAGTACCCTGTGGTGGATGCCATTTGGGACTGGTGCCTTGTCCACCCTCAGTGCCTTCAAACCCTCCCGAACTCTGCCCTCCATGATTTCCCCATCTGTCACCCCTTCCCTCCATTTCTGCCATTTCTCTCCCTTTGGGTGTCACCCCTCTTCTCTTTAGTAAATACTGAGCAGAAGTACTCATTTAGTGCTTCTGCCTTATCTCACCCTGCTTCCACATAACCCCCCTCCTTCCTAATCCTTACTATGTGGTCCTTACAGCTACTTTTCTCCCTGATGTACCTAAAGAAGTCCTTCTCCCCCTTCTTAATGCCTTGTGCCAGCCTGAGTTCCATAAATGCCTTGGCTCCCCTTACTGCCCTTGTCACCTCCTTTGATTCCATCAGGTACTCCTCCCTGTCCTCCCCCTCCCTGTTTTCTTGTACTTCCTAAAGGCAGCTCTTTTTCTCCTTACCTTTTCCATGACCTCCTTGCTCAACCAGCTTGGTTTCTTAGCCCTAGCCTTCTTGCTCTGGGCCTTTCAGCAGGTTTTGGTTGCCTCCACTATCCCCAGCTTTATGAGCTCCCACCTCTGGTTAGTGTCCATACTAGATTGAATTCTGGCCAGGTACCCTTTTACCACTTCCCCCATCCTTCCAAAGTCGGCCCTCCAGAAGTCAAGCACTCTTGTGCCAGATTCCACTCCTTCCTTGCCCATATCCAATGTGAGCCATACTGAGTGGTGGTCACTCCCTGACAGTGGTTCCTCCACTGTAAGTTCTCTCACAAAGTCCCCATTTGCCATCACAAGATCAAGAGTATTCCATAACCTGGTTGGTTTACTGACCATTTGCAGCAGGAAGCTGTCCTGAAAGGCATCCAGCAGTACCTGCTCCCTTTTGTTCCTGGTTGTTGGGGTACTCCATTCCACTCCTGGCATGTTGAAGTCCCCCACAATCACCACACTACCCTTCTCTCATGTCCTCCTGATCTGTCCTGCTAGTACCCTGTCTAACTCCTCCGTCTGAGATGGTGGCCTGTACACCACTCCCATTCTAAGAATCCTATTCTTGGAATCCTGGATTTGCATCCAAAGTGACTCCATACTACCCTCCTCCCCTTCCTCCCTTACACACTTCAGTCCTTCCTTCACATATAGTGCCACACCCCCTCCTTTCCCAATCACCCTGTCCCTATGAAATAACCTGCACCATGGTAAAGAAAGGTCCAAGTCATTGTATTGGGTGGCCCATGTTTCTGTGATGGCTGCAATGTCCACCTCTCCCTCTGCCATGAGCACCTGTGACTCTGCAGTTTTCCTCCCAAGGCTCCTAGCATTAAGGGTAACCACCTTCCACCCTTCCCCCCATCCTGCCCTCCTTTACTAACATCACCAATAGTACTTGCCATTTATCCCTTGTCACTGTTATGGGGGTAAGCTCATATGGTTTCCCAACCTGTGGTCTCTGCATGTCTTTGTCCAATTGCCACCCCCCACTCCTAGTTTAAATTCCCAACTTCCTCTATGTACTCCTCCATCCTCCATACTAACATACTAACACACTAAAATGCCAGCAGAAAAGGCCTAACGGTCTTTCATGTCTGCTCGTTTGGTCAGCCCCCACCCTCCGTTTCAACACTTTCTTTCCCTCCCCACTCAAGTGTAGTCTGTCCTTGGCATAGAGACTACTGTCTTCCCAGGTCCCTCCCCCCCCAACAGCCCATACCCTTTAGCACAACACCAGGTTCTTAGCCATCCGTTAAATTCCTCTATTCTCAGCTTTCTTGTTGTGCTTGCCTTGACTGGAAGTATCTCTAGAAAAGTTACTGATCTTCCTGCCCCCTCACATAATTGTCCTAGTTCACAAAACCTCCTCTGGACTATATCTACTGTCTTGTCAACCAGGTCTTTCATCCCAAGATGTATAATTAAATGAGGCTTGTCCCTATCCCTTCTAGCATATTTCAGAACAGAATGTCCCACCCTTTCCACTGTCATTCCTGGCATGCCCTCCACCCAAATGTGACTATGCCTCTCCCCCTTGCTACCCCACCTGGCTCCTCTTAGTGTTGAGTCCCCCAGCACTAAGATTCCACCACTCTTACTCCATGCTTGCTTCCATTCATCTCCCTCTCTCATTTCAACTCCTCTTCTTTCTCCTGCACGTTATTTCCCCCTTTGGCCACTGTTGCAATTCTCCCAGCAGAACTTCCCCCCGCTCTGGTTTGGTCCTGGCATTTATCAATTACTCCTCTAATTTCATCTTTTCCCTCCTCCACCTTCTTCCTCTCTAGCAGTGCAAAACTATTTTCTGAAGACCCTTCACAAATGCTCACTCCCTCTCTCTTAATAGTAACCTGTTCTTTCCTTTCCACTCAATGACTTTTGCCACTTCTTCGCCTCCCCTCACAGGTCCCTATCACCTCCTTCCATTTGTCTTTTGTCTCCTGACCTGGTTTTCCCAGCAATCGTTCTTCCTGTCCTGGACCCCTTTGTCTCTGTTCCCTTCTTCTGATCCTCTCCTCACCACTGTTGTCTTAAATCACCCTCCCTCATCTCCCCTTCTTTCTCCCTCCAGTACTGGGCTAAACCCACCCCCAATCTGCCTTGCCTGTCTTAGTTCCTCCTGCAGACCCTTGATCTCCTTTCTAAGTTTCTGTATGTGATTGCACACTAAACATCCTCCCACACTCCAGGCAATTTTTAGAATGATTGGTGCACTGCAGTTGTTGCAGCCTACCACCCTTCCCATTGCTGTTGTTGCCCACCAGCAACACCCCCTTCCAGATGCAGGATACCAAACACTCCCCCAAGTTTCCCCTCTACCCCCTCTATCACTGCAAAACATTATTTTCTTAATTTCCCTTACCCCCTTTGTTGTACACGTTCAGATAGATTGAGCAACTGTTTTTTATATTCCTATCCACACTCAGAAAGAGACTTTAAGTAGCTATTGCACAACCTTCTTCAAACTCCTACTCCACCTTTCCCCAATGCAGTAACAATTCAAAGAAGTAACAATGAAAGCTCCTAGATTTGCAGTTACTTCCCTTCCACT
Source organism: Neoceratodus forsteri (assembly GCA_016271365.2). NCBI lineage: Eukaryota > Metazoa > Chordata > Ceratodontiformes > Ceratodontidae > Neoceratodus > Neoceratodus forsteri. Next base: position 805,199,904 of record CM057449.1, on the reverse strand, counting down.
GAGATAGCAGTCACCTCTTCACTTGTTGCTGTTCCTTTCCTGGATGTCTGCTTCTGCTATGACAGGTGCATATCCCTTGCCCATTTGAGGAAGTGATGTCAGAACCTCTGGTATAAAGGAAATCACGGACCAGGGGCAGGTGGGGTGAGGGGTTGGGGGTGGGACTAGCCCAAGTATTCCAGTAACAATCAGGTAGCTGAGGCCCCTGGTCAGGCCATTAGCACCCTTCCCCCACCATGCACTAAACTTTGCAGCTATTGAAGCCAGCAAAAATGAATCACAATTCTACTCAAAGCCCCCACAATAGGTTTGCTACCAAAAGAAACAGGACTCCAATTCAAACATCTTCACCAACAACACATCAAATATGCTTGAAATTAGAAGATATAGGTCTCAAATTCAAAAAAACAGCCCCAGTTAAATCACACCAAATAGGTTTTAAATCAGAAGAAATAGGCCTCTACAAATGCAGCCTGCTACACAGTGAAACATCAAACAAATGAGCCCACTTATAGCTACCAAAACAGGTTTCAAAATTCCAACAGCCCCAAACAATACCCTGCTAGCCCCTTAGAAGTAGTAAGAAAGAAAAGAAATAACCTTTTACCAAGTAGAATCCACAAGGAACAATGTAAAAACAACAAGAAGAAGCTACTGTACTGTAACAGATCTGATCCTGCCCCCTTCTAGTTCCCTTCCTTCTCAATATCCTATAATACAAACCAATATATAGATACACTACTTAGGAGCTAATATAACTGCTAATGTTGAACATTTATATAAAGCTAACTTTGAAGTTCTCTTGAAGGACATCCAGAATGATCTAAAAATATGGAAATCTTTATCATTAACCCTTACAGGTAGGATTAATGTTATAAAAATGCAAATATGTCCCAAAATGCTATTTTTTTATTTCAAACTTTGCCAATACCATTTCCAAACACCTTTTTTGCTTCATTAAAATCTATTATAACTGAATTTTTGTGGAAAAAGCTCAAACCTCGTATTACATGGGACACATTAACACTATCAAAAGAAAATGGTGCACAGGGTCTCCTAGATTATTACATATATAGTATAGCAACACACATTTCTTATGTATGGCATTGGTTACAAGAAGATAAAGATATGTTAATATCTACATTTCTGGAAACAAGTGTGCAACCATACCCTAATTTAATGAATCTTTTATTTTAAGCATATACAAAGAAGAAAAAGAATAAGCGTAAGTGTATTATGACAAAAACCATGTATGACTATTGGGGAAAAAAGCCATGAATTTCATTACTGAGAAAGGTACTATTTCTCAATACACTTCAGCTTTTACTAATTATGATTTTCCTCCCTCTGCAATAGATGCAAACTTCAAAACATGGAGAGACAAAGAAATTACGCAGTTAGGGAAACTATACAATACGAATTCTTTAAAACCAGTTTCTGAAATTGAAGCCCAGTATTGATTATTAGTTAATCCAAAATTTCAATATTTGAAGATCCATAGTTATATAAATAAAAACAATGCTTTGGTAAAAATAACAGACTCTCCAATACTGATGAAACTATTACAAGACAACAAAGATGGTAAAAATTTGATGTCCAATATATATCGCCCCTGAAAAAGGGACCTCCAGGGCCCAGTGGGCCTACCCGATCATCAAAATTCAATAAATAAATATGACACTATTATTATGAAAAAGGCAACTAATGTTTACAGACTAAAAACAACTGGGAAAGTGAATTGGTTTTAAACATAACAGAAGATATGTGGAAAAGAATTATAGAAGCCTACATGGTTAACATTCAGTCTACTAAATTACAGCAAATGCAAATGAATGTGGTGGACTTGTGTTCCACCTGAATCAGAAATGTAGGGTCCCAGGAACTCTTTCTCTGTTCTTCTATATTTTTCTTCATTAAAAACCTACTGAGCAGTAGTATCTATTTTTCTTTAGCTATTCTTGTTCAGATTATGGTGGTTTGGCCACCTATCTTAACCCTGTCCTATAATCTTCTATACTTATTCCTACACTGCTTTTATTATCCCTCTCATTTCCTGTTTCCTTCCTGGGGAACCCTAGAGAGAATGTGCCCAAACAAAGGAATAAGGCACTAAAGGTATGCCAAAATAAATAAGAATGGCATATATATAAGGAGTGCACTCAGAAATGAATAAAAGAAATAATGGTACCTAAAGTAATTAGGCTATAGTCATGGTTATGTGAAAAATAAAACATTAAAGGTCTGTCCTGTTTAAAATAAAAGAGGAATGTGAAACCTTAAAATGATGTGCAGAATAAGAAATTGCATAACTGTGTGGCATGGGTTTTAAAATAATAATAACCCAATATTAATAGATTGTACTGGGATATTCTCCTTGCTAAAAAGAAAAATAGAATAATTCCCAAAGCATTTCCCAGTATAACAAACAAGATGAGAATTAAATATGCAGCATATAACTTTATTTTTGATTGTTTCATAAATAAATAAACTGCTCCCAACAAAATAAAAGGGCAGAATATTAGATATTCCTGTTTTACAAGGTGGTCTGGTGGCCAGATGAAACTACCAAATGCTCGCTCACTCTTGTTGTTTTTGTATTTGGTAGTGAAAAGAAAGGGAAATCCCAGCAAAAGAAAGTGGTGCACAGTAAAGCGATGATGTGAGTGGCTAGTACTTTTACTCTTCAGTCGCTCGTCATTACTGCTTCTTGCTCCTACTTTTATTTCAATACATTTTTCTTCTTTCTGGGTTCTAGCCATTATGTTTATGACAGAGACAGATAAGAGAGCTAGGATACATGGTCTAGCTCTGAAATAGTAATGAATTGTACCAGGCATGAGCGAGTGGCTGGCAAGGTGCCAACATTTATTTATTGTTGACTGGGTAAGTGCACTAGGCAAATCCTGCCTATTTTCAGGCACGACCCAGGGAAGGGGAATACAGATGAATGCCAACTGACCTTGAATCAGATTAAGCTGTTGGTGGTATTTTTAGTGAATGAGGGAAATTTGGCCAGGACACCGGGGAAATTCCTCTACTCTTTTCGATAAGTGCCATGGGATCTTTAACATCCACCTGAACTACCACCAATCCAGGCAGATGGGACCTCGGTTTAACATCTTATCCAAAAGACGGCACCTCAGAAGTGCAGCACCCCTCTCATGCTGCACTACAGTGTCAGTACTGGGATATTAACCCAAGTGCCAGATGTGGGAACTGCACCCACAGCCCTCTGATCTCTCAGCGTCAGAGGCGAGTGTGCTACCTACTGAGCCACTGACACTGCCTATATTTCAGCTGTCGCTCTCATTCACTCTAAGGCCTGGCACTTCATAGGGTTTGCTTACTCAAATAAACTTGCAAAATAAGAGAAAACTCAAGTGGGAGCCAAATTAAGAACTAGCATAAAGGTTCCTTGCTCCTACTAACAGTGTTGACTATGTTAAGAAATATAAAAAATGAGTGGCAGACAGGCTAGTCTTTTAAAAAGTTAGCAGCTGCTGGTTTTGTTTAATTATTAAATTGTCAGACAGAATACAGGCTAAGCTGTAATATTAACATATGTACCACAAACAGATAGACTACTAACCTATGTATTAATATTAAACGGGTGTTTGAACTTTGTATGTACCTATGTATTTAAACTTGTGTTTGAACTTTTGTGTCTGCAGCTAGCATGTTAGCCAAATATTCATCATTTCTTGCTCTACCAAAAGTCTTATGCCTGACTCACCTTCTTCTAGGAGAGCTGAGCATCCTTCAGTATAGGGAAAACAGCACCCTAACCTGGCTGTTTTTATATTATGTAGAGCTGTCACTCCAAGAGAAATTAGAGGGGCCTAAATCTCATTATGGTGTAATTAAACATGCACAGCACAAAACAGGCTTCCTTTATAAAATCCACATGTTAAAGATAGCTTACATGTTTCTGCTGATTACACTGTATTCATACCAGGGTCATCCTGCCTGATTGTTAAACTGCAGAGGTAGAGATTTGTATGTTTAGCTTAAGGGCCAGGTAAGGTGACCCCTGAGTTCACTATAAAGACTCCTCTTTGAGGAGACTTCTTCAGTGGAGCCTTGGTAATGGTAATAGAAAAAGCTACCTAAGGGAAGTAGCCAGATATAGGCACAGAGGTAATATACCTGCATTGACAGGTGAGAACTGTAGAAACTACTGGATGTAAAGAATTTTTGCTTTTTGTTTTGATTTATAATTTTGTTTGCCTATCTTTAAGTTTGAATAAATATCATATTGAGGTGTGTTTTAAAACTTAAATGGCTGTGTCTGTGTTATCCATCCCACACCCATCTACAAAGAACACAACACATCACACTTATTATACTCCATCTTAGCTACATCAATTTAGCACTGCCATAATGGACAAATGACCAAGGTGCAGTAACACAACAGGAACCTTGATTCATTTAATACACTCTTGCTCCTTTCTGACACGCTATTGGAGCAAAATCAACATAACATCAACAAAAACTTAAAAAAAAGAATCTGTCTTAACCCCTTGATCATTGTATTGGGGATTTATCCTCTGAATGATTATTTGGATTTATTTGAATCAAAACTCCTTCTTAAATGGAAGGATAATACCTCCCCCCACACACACACACACACCTCACAAAACATGGGTAACTTTGATAGTGGATATATCCAAGTTAGAACAAATTGGCTATATTAAAAATAATCAGGAAGAAACATTTAGAAAATTTGGATTCCATTCCATGCTGAAATTCAAAAGGGAATGTTATGAAATAACTAGTCTGAGGGAATCTTCCAAAATTGTTAAATTGAGTATATAAATAGGAATAGAATAGTTTAAGAAGTTCCTGGACTCTACGGTTATGATTATGATGATCATAGAAACATATAGAAACATAGAATTTGACAGCAGATAAGGACCGCTTGGCCCACCCAGTCTGCCCATTTCCCTACCTAATGGATAAGCTGCAGATCCTAGTTAACCAGCAGCCTACTTCTTCCTACCCCCACCCCCTAGAATTGCCTTATGACTGTCCCATGCATGCTTAGAATTCCACCACTGTTTTTGACTCCACAGCCTCCTCCGAAGGCCATTCCACGCATCCACAACTCTCTGTGAAAAAATACTCCTTAAATTACCTCTGGAGCCGCCCCCATCTTCAAATTGTGCCCCCTTGTTCTTGCACACCTCTTTTTGAAAGATGCTACCCTCTTGGACTTTGTTGATTCCCTTGAGGTACTTAAAAGTTTCTATCATGTCCCCCTCTCCCTCCTTTCCTCGAGGCTATACATATTATGCTCCTTAAGTCTCTCTTCATATGTCTTCCTGTGCAGACCCTGCACCATTTTAGTTGCCTTCTTCTGGACAGCTTCCATCCTGTCTATGTCTTTGCGGAGATTGGGTCCCCAGAACTGCACACAGTACTCCAGATGGGGTCTCACCAGCTGTCTGTACAGAGGGATAATAACTTCTTGTTTTCTACTGGTGATGCCTCTCCCTATGCAACCCAGTATCCCCCCAGCCCTCCTTGCTGCCCTCTCACATTGCTTGCCCACCTTTAGGTCATCTGATATGACTACCCCCAGGTCCCTTTCCATTTTTGTTGTTGATTTGTTGTTGATGGTTGATCATTGTGACTAGGTATCTGAAACTACATTTGATTATCAAATACCTCTATCTCTTATCGGAACCTAAACAAAAAAAAAAAAGAAATGCTGAAAGTCTGTTATTCCGCTGTAATGATATTTGACCTTAATGGAGAAAAGCCACTCACTGAGACACACTGCCAAATGGAGTCTATGCGACATCAGAGCCCGAAAACAGACCCGGGCTGCACAAGACGAAACTGAATGTGGCTGCATGACCATCAGTAAGGCATCAAGTATGCACATGTTCTCATGTGCTAATGACTGTCTGACAGGCTGTCTCAGTAGGATTCACACAAAGCAGTACAAATATTCAAAAGCATCTTGTGCTGGTGAACAGCTCCAGTTTTCAGTGAAACAGGAATCATTTACTGACAGTCTGTGTGTGTGTTACAATACATAAAAGTAATTGAAACAGCAGTGTTTGGCAATTTTTTTTCTTTGTTCTAATCTTACTTGTCACTCAGACAGTTTTTCACCTGTTTGTGAGGTGTCATTGAAGGTCTGACAGGATAACGATGTAGATTTCAAGTTGGTGTAGCACATATATTTAGCAGTCTTTGGATTAAACAATCAGTGCCGGATTTGACGGTTTGTTTCTACTGAACCACCACTTGTTTCTTGTCCTGTCATTCTTGTCTTACATCATTATCAGGGAGGTGAAGGAAAGAGAGACAAGATCGACACTGACCATGCTATCATGAAACTGGGGCTTTTTTTAAAAAAAAAAAAAAGCTAATTAAATAAATGAACAACAATGTTACATCGTAGTCCATTTTCTACTTGAAATGTACCACTTCTTCTGGAGCCTTAACTACATGACACCTTGCTGACTTTCTGAACTGGTATGTTTATTTGTTAATCAGTCAGATGGTTGTTTACAGGGGAGTGTTATGGTGGAGGTAATGCATAGTTACTGTCGAGCAATGTGCGTGTTGTAGGGGGGCACTGAGGAGCATAATTAGTCAGCAGGCACTTTAAGTAATGAAAATGAAGGTACTTGGTCAGCAGGATTTTTGGGAAAACACAACCTGTTCAATATTTTTCCTACTTCTGTTTATCTCTACACAGCTCTGTTGTCAAAGGACTTAGATTGCCGCAATTCCCAGGAGAATCCAACTAATGGTGCATGGGGCTTGTGGCAATCCCCTGGCTGCGACTGAGATTCTCAAATGCCTAGCCCTCCATGCACCAAACACGGTGAGTTAGACCAGCTTTTGATGATTTAATGTTGTCAACCTTTTTACGGGGCTTGCACCAGGTACTTGGTGCAAGTCACTGTAAAAATGGTGTAGTCTTGCAAAAGCATGCTAACTACAAGAATTGGGCACACCGTAGACCAAACAGTTTGGGACAACTTCGGCATCAGTGCAGGGCTTGTGTAAGCCCTGTGCCAACCTTTGAGAATAGAGTCTTACAGTCTCTCTCTCTCATACACCCCAAGTTAATACATCACAGTGAATGATATGCAATATCAACAAATCGATCAATAATGGCCAGTCTCAATCATGTCAACCATGTCAGTCCATGTGTCTGCCCTTGTTGGAATCCATGGAGGATTTACCACTCTTAAACATATTGATGGTTTACATACAGTAACCCTACCGATTGTGATTCCCCATAAACACTCAAGGTCTGTTCACTAAATTTAGTAATGCTAATCATGTTTGCTGGAATGCATAGCAGACAGCCTCATTGGTGGAATATTTACATTCCCCTTCACAAAAAATTATTCTGCAGCAATCATAAACAGTGGTAGCAGTATGATCAGTACTTAGAATTATACATGCAGTTTCTATTACATTAACTATAAATGGATCATATTTATTTAGTTTTTGTTGACCGGGTAAGTGCACTAGGGCAAATCCTGCCTATTTTCAGGCATGACCCAGGGAAGGGGGATACAGATGAATGCCAACTGACCTTGAATCAGATTAAGCAGTTGGTGGTATTTTTAGTGAATGAGGGAAATTTGGTCAGGACACCGGGGAAAATTCCCCTACTCTTTTGATAAGTGCCATGGGATCTTTAAAATCCACCTGAACTACCACCAATCCAGGCAGATGGGACCTCGGTTTAACGTCTCATCCAAAAGATGGCACCTCAGAAGTGCAGCACCCCTCTCTTGCTGCACTACAGTGTCAGTACTGGGATATTAACCCAAGTGCCAAATGTGGGAACTGAACCCACAGCCCTCTGATCTCCCTGCCTCAGAGGCAAGTGTGCTACCTATTGAGCCACTGACACTGTACACAGTTATAGCAACCTCATATGGACAGCTTTTCTTGTTCTGTTGGAGACATAAATAGCCACAATGAGAAAAGAAAAGCATAAAAATAAATTGTGATTAATTGACATGCAGGGAGATAGTCATTGTGTACTGCCATACATAAATGTTGCCTTGGATGATCCTAACCCTTTTGAATCAGAAAAGTGTTTTGTTGAATGCACTGCTGTTTTCACACAGTGCTGTAAGTTGTTCCAGGACACAAGACACAGCAGGCTAGTCAGACAACTATGGGGGATGGGGGACAATTAACACTTTTTTTAAATTGGGTTTCATGTCATGGTGTACAAGTCAAAGCAGTTACCACTAGTATGTCTGAAGCATTTATGTCATTTTTCAGAGGCTCTTTAATACTACTCATTCAATGTCTGTCGGTGTAGCCTACGCTACATTGTTTTTGGTGCTGCTATTCCCTCCTGATTTATTTTAGTTACATACAATGTAGGGCTTTTAATGCAGACCCCACACCATATTGGTGGCTATCATCTGGACCACCTCCACTCTGTCCACATTGTTCCTGAGATGTGGTCTCCATAACTGGACACAGTACTCAAGGTGGTTTCTTACAAGTGATCTACACTGAGGCAGCACTACCTTCCTCCTCCTGCTTCTGATACCCTTTATAGGCACATAATTATCCCACTAGCCCTTTCTACTGGCTTGTCACATTCTCTCCAGTATGACACTCCCGTCTAAATGACTGTCTGCCCGGTTAACAAATAAACTTCCCAGTGCAGAAAGTCTGTAAGATGTCATGTATTTAGGCCTCTAGTAGAAGTGATATATTTCAGTTAGAAAATGGACTACAAGTTAACATTGCTGTTGATTTATTTTATCAGTTTTTTTTAACAGCCCCAGTTTCATGACAGCATGGTCAATGCAGATCTTGTCTCTCACTTCCTCACCTCTCCATTCATGCTGTAAGATGGAAATAACAGGAAAGAAATAAGTGGTGGTTCAGTAAACTGTCAAACCCTGCATTGATTGCTTAATCAAAAGGCTGCTAAATATCTCTGCTGCAACAGCCTGAAATACAAAGAGTTATCCTATCATACCTTCACTGACATCTCGCAAACTGGTGATAAACAATCTGAGTGATAAGTAAGATTAGACAAAAAAAAGTGTTTTGCCAAATACTACTGTTGAATTATTCTGTGTATTGTAACACACACACAGAGTGCCAGTGAACAGTTGCTGATACACTGAGCACCAGAGCTATTCATCAGCATAAGATGCTTTTGAATATTTACTCTGCTTTGTGTGAATCCTGAAGAGACAGCCTGTCAGCCAATCAATAGCACACGGGAACATGTGTGTACTTGATGCCTTACTGATGACCTCACAGCTGCACTCAGTTTCATCTCATGCAGCCTGAGTCTGTTTTATAGATCTGACATCTCACAGACTTGGGCAGGCAGCACATTTGGGTGAGTGGCTTTTCTCTGTTACAGTCAGAAATCAGTACAGCAGCATAATGAACTTTCAGCTTTTCTAACCACAAGGTGAGAATGAGACATAAACTAACACCACACAACACCAGCTTTTAAAAGATGTTAATTAAAATAATGGCAGCTTTCATAATTGAAAACAGTAGTATTTGAGTGAATACCTGCTCCTTAAAGGAACACTGTCAACCCCCTTAGGCCTCAAACTATACCTAGTCTGAAACATACATTTTATGATTACTTATATGCTGTAGATACTCCTGATTTAGCTGACTGTTTGAATATGATTCTGTTTTGTTTTTAAAAGTGAGAAATAGGCTACCAGCCATACTGATGTTACCACACCAATTTTTGTTTATATTCCTTGATTAACTTCCTTTGCATCTTTCCAGGACTTGGGAGCAGTCTTGCACAGTTTAGCCTCTCATAATGCACTGGGAGGAGAGGAGACTATTGCAGCATGAGTGGCCACACTGTTTGAGGGGTGTTCATAATGTTCATGAAGTATGCAATAAGAGCTGATCAAGAATTTGAAACAAAACAAAGTTGGGTATAATCACACTATTACCATGCATTACAGTTCTACATAGAAAGGAAAGAGATGAAACAACCAGCAACGTCAACAAATTTTACAGAAGGTAAGCAATCATAAAACGTGCATTTTCAACTAGAAATAATATGCTGCATAAAGGGTTGAGTGTCCCTTTAATAAAGCCCTTCTTTGTTTCTCTACACAAGTTTAAAGGGACCCTGTCAGTGTGAACTGCTCATTTTTTACATGTTGGGAGTTTAGTAAAGATCGATTGATAATATGATGTATTGTCTTCGTTTTTTATGCATTGTGTTTTTTTTGTTTGTATGTTTTTAATAGTAGAGCACACAGAATGAGTTTTAAATACTGGTTTAATGAGGCCGGCCCAGTGGCGTGGAAGGCTGAGGCAGCAATGCCTTACCTCCTGCAATGCCAGCGACTCATGTTTGTGGTGCGAGTGGGTTACTGGGGGTCAGCCGGGGAGGAAGAGGATCGATTGTCCATGGGACGGCTCTCCTCTCTCGGGAAGGGTGGGGACCACAGACTGGCATTTGCCTGACAACTAGCAGAGGCTAGATGTTGGCATGCTGAGTCCTGAACATTGGGACATGGAGAAGGAGCAGATGCGCTTTCTGCATGCCATTGTCGACATTGCATGCTCCCACTCTGCAAGAAAAAAGCGCAAAATGGAGATCCCAGCTGAGTAGCATGAAACTGTCCCCCACAGGTGCCGCCCCAAGGTGGCACAACCCTGGAGCTGGATCCATTCAGGTGGGTTGAGTCGCTCCCCAACACCATGCCACAAAGTGTAAGTCATGGGGGCATGAGGGAAGGGGGTCTGCTGCTTGGGTGATGGTGCTGGAGGATGGTAGAACTAGAGAGAGAGCTGGCTGTGATCCACAGGGAGAAAAAAGACTACCAAAAAATTAGTAAAATACTGTTTTAACTCTGTTTCTGTTTTCAGAAGGATGCTGTGTAATAGCAGGGGATGAGCAAGCAGAGCTGTTGTCAAAGGAAGTGCACACAGAAATCTGGGTATCTATATATAGCCGATAGGGAGTGCTTGAATAAAAAAAATGACATCAAAAAACATAGACTCTGAGGTGAGTCTGTCAAACAGAAATGGCGGTATTTTATTGTTTCTTACACAATTGCTGAATATTTATTGAAGCTCTTTCTGTCAGCATTATTAAGAGTAAGCAAGAATTCAGAACTGCAACTGATTTCAGTAACAGCAGTTTGTGTGTGTGAGGGAGATTCCTAAGAGATGCTGTAACACTTTCAACTGATAAAGGGCAAACCAGGTTTATCAAACACTCTCACTACACTTTCGCTTAGAAAATTTCTGTTACCATTCTGTAACTCTCCATTACTTGACGCTGATACAGTTTTACATGATGGACAGTAATAGAAATGGCATTGTTTTTTTTCAGTGCTCACACTAGCATCGAGGCAGTTTCTGTCACCATCTTCACACAATACATCATTCATTATCCACTGCCCTGAATCTTGGTAACTACCATGTGATGAGTAGTCTGTCATCCTATAGGCAACCATTGGCAGGAACCTTCCTTTTCCATTTTTTTTTTATAGAAATGTGCAAGTCTGCTTATTCCATCATATGATCTACTATGTTTGTTCTTGCCAATGCCATTTCTGTCCACCCTGTAAAACTGTTACAGCATCACGTAATGGAGATGTTTATAAAACAAACACCAGCTGCATAAAGTGGTAAGTTTGTTCACAGCCCCAGCTGCCGATAGAAAGTGTGTCTGTCACACAGGAAATACTGTATCATTTTATTTGAGGTGTCCTCTTGAAGGCTAACATTACAGAACTGAGACAGAAACTTTCTATGTTAAAATTTAGTGAAAGTATCTGATAAACCATCTGATTCAGTTTGTTATTTGATAGTGTTACAGCAGCACTTAGGAATCTCCCTCACACATGCGAGCTGCTGTAACTGAAATCAGTTGCAGCTCTGAATTCTTGCTTACTCTTAATTATGCTGACAGAAATGGCATCAGTAAATATTCAGTAATTGTGTAAGAAACAGTAAAAATAATGCTGCTTCTGTCAGACAGTCACCTCAGAGTAGAGATGATACAAAATTTTATTTTGCTAGCAAAATCCTGGATAAATCATGAATTTTGCCCCATGAGACATTTCACGAAAATAAGTTCTCATGGCGAAATTTCACTGGTAAATTTCTTCTTGCAGTACTATTAGGTGAAATTAGGGAAAAATGGCTTGTCACATGACTTACTCTCTGCAGGTCACAAGGGTGACTGCAGTCAGGGAGGAAGGCATTGGTTCTGCTTCATTTTGCTAGTGTTTTCAGACAGGTAGTCTGAGAGAGAACTAGGCAGCAGGAAAACCACTTTATAAGTTTGTTTTCACAAATTCTTTAGTTTAAAAACAGTTTATTTCTTAATCTTTCTTTGTTGGACATTTTCTGTGTACTTATGTTTTTCTATGTGTAAGTTTATAGTGCGTGTGTGTGTGTGTGTGAGTGTCTCCCTCACTCTCTCTCTCTCTTTTTCATTTGTTTTTGTTTTTTTAGTTTCCTGTTAAGAAAACTTTTTTTTTGTGATAATATGGATGGGAAAGGTAGGGCAAGGGGGACTGGTCAGAAGGCAGGTACAAGTGTTCGCCTTAACACTTGAGCATTGCTGTCCAAAAGACAGGCACCTCCCCCCAGTAGTAGCAGGAGCATATGCCCCCACCCCCATCAGCAGGATCTCATTGCCACCCAACAACAGCAGCAGGAGCATGTGGACCCCACTCCTCAGCAGCAGGAGCCCTTGCCCCCCGGCAGCAGCGTGTGCTCTCCACCATCCAGCAGCCAGAGCCCATTGGCCCTCCCAGCAGCAACAGGATCATATGCCCCCGCAGGAGCAGGATGGTGTGGCCCCAGGACATCAGCTGGCACCTCCCCCCCCCCACCAGCCAAGCATGTCATCATCAGTGTGGTCCTTCTTCAACACAAATGCTGCAGATGTCAGTGATGTCATCTGCAACCTTTGTGGCCAGAGTGTTTGTTGGGGGAAGAAAGGGGCACATCTTGGCAGCGGTGGCCAAAGGAGCCATCTGCAGCACCACCACCACCCTGCAGAGTGGCTCCAAAAGCAACAAGAGGTGGCAGTAGCAGGAGGCAACTTTAGTGGGGGTGAACATGCAGAACAGGAAAGGGGTCAGCAGGATGAAGGTGGTCAGTACAGGGGGTACTGTACCAGGACACAGTAGCAGGAGGCAGCAACACCATCACCCCACAGCTGCTGGTGCCACCATTATCATAATGCTAATCCTGCACAGCCTGCAGCAGCCCCAGGTCAGGTCAGCAATGAAGACTAGGTGGTCATGTGCAGTGAGGTGTGAGCTCTCAGGTATTCATTTGACCAGTTCCACCAGGAGTTCAAAGAGGCCAGGGTGGACATGAGAAAAATAATGGAGGACCAACAGAAAGTTTTGGAATTCCTGGCAGAGCTGTGTTGTGGGGGTTGTGTTGGCAGTTCAGAATCAAGGCCTGACATGGTATAAGTTGTGGTAGCACTCAGTGAGGCAGCAGCCATTTTTTTTTTCTTTTCTTATTCCTGTCCTGTGTTATTGGCACTCTTCTCATCTCCACCCTCTAAAAATAAGAAAAAAATAAATAAAAAAAGGCACCAAAAAAATATTTTCTGTCCTCTTCCTCTTCTATATCTTGTTTCTTTTCTTGTCATATAATCTTATGTCTTTGTCTGCCGGTTTTGTGTGTTATGTTTATGCTCTCTATATCATTCAATCCTTTTCCTTCTTCACTAATGTAGTTTTCCACTCTCATATGAATACCCTTGCCCTGACCCTGTGTGTCCGCATGTCATTTGTTATTGCCAGTGTACCCATAAACACTGTACCTTTCTTTTTGTTTTGTGTTACTCTTCCTTTATATATTTCCTCCTCCTATCCACAAATGTCAAGTATTGCTCCTATGAACAAAATTTATTTTCCCAAAGCTATGTGATGTTGGGGCAGTTGTTGTGGTTGTGTGCAGCAACAGTCCGAAGATGTACACAACAATCACATAAATACAATCAATTTTAATGCAAAGTTAAAGGTAAATATGTTTTTAGTGTTTAACACATGTGTCCCCTGCACTTGCTACAAATGTTAACTTGTGTCCCTCCCCTCCAGGCATAATAAAAATAATCTACAGAGAATTAAAACCTAATTGTTGTTGAACTTCTGAAATCCCCAAAGACTGTGAAGTGGTGGCTATAGTGCAAAACTGCTTTTCTGTGGAGGCAATTAATTTTTGAATTGGTGCAGCAGTCTAAGACTGCTACAGGCTTTATAAGTCATGAAATATAACATAAATAATCTCACACAGAAGGAAGACATAAATTTGCTCTCAGTCACAATGTTTTATACTGCCCCACCACCATCCAGTCCAAAATGTGCAATTGGTCCATAGTTTAACACAGCATCTTGCCACCATGCTGTGCAGAGCAGGCCTAATAAGACGAGAAATATGACAGGAAAAAAGCTGCATGAAATTAAGACATAAATCTGCTCTCAGTCATGATGTTTTATACTGCCCCACCACCCCCCGGTCCAAAATGTGCACTTGGGCCACAGTTTAACATTGCCTCTTACTGCCATGCTGTGCAAAGCAGGTCTGATAAGACAAGATTGAGAAATATGACAGGGGAGGCACAAACAATTATTGTGTCAATTTTATGAAATAGCCAAAAAAGACTAGTGAGAAGGGGCATGGCGAGAAAAATAATTCCTCCTGCAAAAAGATGCTTCTAGCCTGTTAGTTCCCCTAGCTGCCTCCTGCTGCTAGCTTCACAACTGATTGAGAATTGTACAATTAACATTTGCCAATGCTGTGCTGTTTTGCTGTGGTGACGCTGTGGTTTTAACTTGTACTCTGTGTAGTGATTACAATAATGAGATTTAGGGATACTTTAGCTTGCTGCCTTCCTGCCGCTCTCAGTGCTCTCTCTGACTGTGAGGCAGAACTGTGTTCCACCAGACCAGGTAACCCCCGGTGTAGGGATGCCTTTCCTATCATCTTCTTTTCTCTATTACAAATCTGTTGCAACAATACTTCTTTGCCCTATCATTTCTCTTTTCAGCCCTTTGCTTAGGTTGGCCACCTGTCTCAGTCTGTCCTATCTTTCTATATCTTTTTCCTCCTGTCTTTTAATCATATATATCCATCCCTCACCAAATACTCCCCAAATTGATGCACCATATGTAGGTCCAGCATGCCTGCTGGCTAAAGTGATGAAAGGTGCCTACGTTAGCATAGAAACTGCCTATAAAGTATCTTTAATGATATGTAAGGTGCTAGTTGAAGAAATAAAGTGCATTAGTGCATTAACAGTTGACAAAATGCATAAGGTGCCTTTAAGAGTATATACAGTGCTGCAGTGCTTAAATCAGTTTATAAGATGAGGTGCCTATATCATTCTATGTATATATGGTGCATGAATGATTTTAAATATTTAAAATAGCAGTTAAATACAAAATAACATCCAATCTGATAGGTGGATTATGGATACAAAAAGACTGACATTATGCTTACGTTGTTTGAATTACTTTGCTGCCACTCTGTTACGTAGAATGTTATGCCAAAGAAATCCTATATTGAAGCAGGAACTGTTAAGACCAAGCGGCAAACATTTACTTTTACTTTTGCTGCAGCTCAGTATTTGTGTTAATAATTACTGATGCCCCTGTATTATTAGGACTCCCGGCTGCTGGCTTTGTATAAAATATGCCATAGAATTGTGCCAGCTAGCCGTGGAGGAGTCCATGGCATGTATTCAGCCAGTCCAGGTAGCTAGAGAGGCATGCTTTGCCGAGTAATCTGTGTGCTCTGAAAAGCAAGTGCTTGAAAATAAAAATGGACTGTGCTGTCTCTGGACATAAAAGCTATGGCCCAGTATAAAAAGAAATTAAAATAGATTAAAGAATAAAGAGACACTGCAGGTCTCTAAAGGAGCCTCATGATGTATAGAGCCCTGAGACATAAAGGGCTAGTGTCTATATACTATAACAGTACAGCACATGTATAAATACAATAAATGTGTACGCTGTTTGCTTATAAAGAAAATAAGGTGGTGAGCTGTTAGCAAGACCTCAGGAAGGGGATTTCCTACAGAGGGACTTCCCATAAGTACAACCTCATTATGTAATAGAGGAGGAGTTTCCTTATTTAGAAACCATTCTAGAACTAATTAGATGTTATGGGAGGGACTTTCCCATAATTGGGAGGGCTATAGAAGCCCTCCTCAAACACCAAGAGTCAGATTAGCTAACCAGCCAGTCTCATTTACCTGAGGTTAAGGTAAGAGGAAAAATCTGTGCCTGAAACAGGGAATTTGTCTCAAATAGCAGAAAAGCTGAGGTATGAATTTTGAGATACCTGAAGTAAGGTGGAATAGCATTATCCTATTGTTTATTTTCTAGTTCTGATTGAACTGTTTATTGATATGTATTTATTACTTTTGTATTTTTTTACTTTTTCATAAAATAAAACACACTGCAGGTGTGTTGCACCTTTTACTGTGTCCTGCGTTGTCTTTGCATACCCATGTACCTGCGGCAGGCTGGCTGCCACGAGAAGTGATGTCTGGGCTGGTGTTGAATCTTGATGCATCATCATCATTATCATCATCACACACATGCTGCTGTTGCTGAACACATAAGTATTTCTATGTATTTTTTTTGTTCTGTTCAAGAGAAGTTTGTTGGTGTGTTGGTATTGTGGCATCTTGAGTTAAAATACTGTATGTTTCTTCTGCTTTTCCATTATTTTCCAGCTTGAGGATTATATAAATAATAATGCTACCAATCAAGCAAGCTCTCATACAGATGTTAGAATGCATCACATTTCACAAAACTGAAAGTAGGTGTTTCATTTCTTAATGATGGGGCCTGGGGTAACTTACTGCAGTAAAAATGTTTGTGTTTGACAGTCATTGTATTGTGTTTGCTTTTCTCAACTATCAGGACCTTTCTGGTGTTGTCTTAAGTCCTGCTCCTGCAGTTGCTGATCAAGAAGATGTGAGCGCTTCATCCCTGAGGTAAGTATTTCTTCATTTTTATTGGGGGGGGGGGGTTGTAGCAATTCTCAAAATGCATTAGTTTTATCTTATTTCCAGGTACACAGTATTCTTAGGGGATTCAGGATGCCTGCTGCTGCACCACATGGATGTGCCCTGCTACACGTTCCATCTGGCTCAAATATTGCACTTTACATTCTCACACCGAGTCAAGTAAGTAAAAACATTTTTTTCTGATAGTAATTTTCTAAGTTAAGACCAGGTATGCAGATGGACAAGTATTCATCATGTTTGCTGTCATTGTTCCAGTTTAGGTCATTTTCCTCTGATGATTTTTCATCCTATGTCTGTGCGAAGATTACATACAGACCCTGAGAGAGCTGGTGTGTGGAAGACAGAGCTGGTTGCTTGGACCGTGATGTAGGCCACTGATTTCATTAATAATTAAACAATACATCCAGGGAGGAGGTATAAGTGAAAATGTTTTGTGAAGATGGTGCTTAGTAATTATCGGTGGATGGGCCAGTGTCTATTGACATGTGAGGTAGCAGAGCTGTAGTAATTTGGAATATTTAAAAGCCAAACTACAGCAGGCAGCAAAGACCTCTGCACTGTTTCTGTACAAGAACTATTGTACTACTTAATGTAATTACCCTTTTGGGGGGAATTTGGATGTTGGTATACTTTCTTTTATGATTATTTTGTAATTAATGACTCACATCATTAAAAATGGCTGCCATTCACCATTTTGTAAAATCTCTTCAACTTGTGTTTATTTATTTAGTTTTAGTTGACTGGGTAAGTGCACTAGACAAATTCTGCCTATTTTCAGGCATGACCCAGAGGAGGGGGATACAGATGAATGCCAACTGACCTTGAACCAGATTAAGCTGTTGGTGGTATTTTTAGTGAATGGGGAAATTTGTCCAGGACACCGGGGTAAATTCCCCTACTCTTCCAGCAGGGGGCTTGACTTCCTGGGAGCAGAGTGGAGGGACCCAGTTGGAAGCCTGACAGAGGAGGAGGAGGAGAAGGAGGAAATGCTGATGTGGCAGGGGAGATGTTGCAGGAGAAGGGGGCACTGTGTGTGATGGCTGATGACCCTAAGAATGATCAGCTGGATAGAGGACCTACAGGAGTGCAGATTTCCCTTCCAGTGGGTCTAGAGCAGGAGATGGATACTGATGATATGCTTATAGAAGAAACGCATACTGCATTGATGGATGAGGAAAACTCTGAGGATGGATACCTGGATTTTTAGGCAGCAGGCCTGCAGTACGAAGTGGAGTTTGTGCAGGACCTTAGTATTGAACAGCAAAATTGGTTGCTGATGGTCTCTTCCATTCTGGGTCAAGGTAGTGGAAGAAAGCAACCACTTGAAGAAAAGGTGGAGACTGTGGATGATGCTAACATTCAAGTGCAGGAAGTGCCTGCTGTGGTGGACAAACCACGTAGTGAAAGCCTTCCTCGGAATCATGGTACAGAGCTGCCGCTCGGTGGTGCGGCGAACATTACAGGAGTGAGTGGACTGGAGGAGATCAAAGTCACAACAAAGGATTGCATAGAGAGTTCACTCTCAGTGAGTAATGTACAGATTATTGCCACACCGAGTGTGGAAGTTCTTGATGTTGCTAAAATAAATGATGAGGTCTCAGATATCTCAGCTGAGGGCGTAGTAAAGAATACGGATAGGTCTGTAGGGGGTCAAGGTCTTGGGAGGGGATGTTCTGATGTTAGCTCATGGTCTCTAGACCCAGGAGAAAGGACTGCCGATTCAACCTTAATTGCTGCTGGTTGGCAAAAAGTTGATGGGGGGAGGTGGATTCCAGATGATACAGATTTGCTGATTCCCGGACTGAATGGTGAGATTATACTAGATCCTGTGCAATTGCAACCTGATAAACAGGACATCACTGCTATAGTAGCACCTGTTTCTGGTTTTGTGACACAGGCTGAACCCCCTCAGATATTGAGCTGGAGGCCGCTCCTGTATCTAAGGCTACGGACCCCACTGACCAGGTTCCTTGGGGAGATCGAGCTGATGAGTTGGACCCTATCCCTGAACCACAGTCGGAGACAGTACAACCTTCCTTATTATGGAGGCAGTTCTGAAGGAAGGATGCTGGTTTTGCAAATATAATTCCTGCTTAATGGAAGAATGCTGTCTGCATTCAATACAGTGGCGGCCTGCCCCTCCCACTTGATAGACTATATATTGGAAAGCTATTGATCAAGGATTCTCTTTGTTTTTTTTTTTTCAAATGAAATTTATGCAATAATTCATGCTTCTGGCAACAGGAATTTTGACATTAGTTTTAAGACTACTGCTGGGCTAGACCACTTTTGGGCCATGTATGATAAAAAAAAACATTCAGCTCTCTGGATACCCTTTCGTGCTATTCTGATTAGTAGACCTGCTATTAAACACATCACTGTACTGTTCAGAAATGAGGGGGTGTCAGTGCATGATGTTAAATATTGGCTCCAGAAACAATGTGACGTTCTTGAAGATCCTACCCCAATCCTGGATGATGAACACATCTGGAGGCTGGAAATTCAAGGTGCGTCTAAAGACTGGCCCACAGAGCCCAAAGCATCTTCCTAGTGCATTTTTTGGTGGTACTGAGGGAGGTAATTGTTTTTATCAAGGGCAGCTGAAAACATGCTTCCACTGCGGATCACATCAGCGCCTAAGTAATGTGTGTGACAGAGTGAAGTGTACTCTGTGTATGGAATGGGGTCGCTCCAACTGGTACTGCACAAACGACCAAGCTTGTAACCTTTGTGGCCTTCCAGGCCGTGTGTACCAGAGTTGTCAGTGGGCCATGCATAACAGGTCTGGTAGACCAAATCAGAAACTTATGGTGGCCAGGGCTCCAAATGCTAGCATTTCTGCACAGAAAAAGGTTTGTGAACAGAATGCCATGGTTGTGTTGGAGGTACAACAGATGGACCTGTTGCATGAGTTGGCAAATGTAGCCCTGGTTCCTTGTGACCCCCCCCCACTGGTGATAATGTCATGGAAGAATCAAGCTAGCCTTCTGTCCAACTTATGATGGAGCAACATGTGGTACTGGATTTAGTGCCAGAAGGACTAGAATGGGCTGCAGAGGTTGCAGAACCAAGGATTGACCTGGAGCAGAATTTACAGGGTATGCCACCACCTGATGCCACTGCTATGGTATCAAAAAAGTGACAATTGAAAAACATTAAGCCTAAAGCAAAAGTTCAATGAATGGGTGACCAAAAAGGGACAGTGAAACGTCCAACTGCTTATGATTCGGATGAGCGTGAACACTCTGAATCCTCTTCGATGGTCTCTTCTCAAGAAGGGATATCCACTGATTCAGAAGAAGAGTGCTCTTTGGCTACTGTACAAGCTGTTCAGTAGAAATCAAAACAGTTAGGGACAAAACCTAGGCGTAGTCAACGCCTGGCTAAACAGGCTGTGACTTGAATGATGATGTTGTATCTTTGGGGAATGTCTGAATTTTTACGTTTCCATGGCTGAATTTTACAATTATAATGTTGCCACCATTGATGTAAATAGCATTAGGAACATCTGGAGATGCTTGGTTACCTGTTCTGTTCTCAAGGATTATGGTATTGATATAGCCTGTTTACAGGATGTACATTTATACACTGTCAATAACATTGAAAATGAAAGAAAACTGTGGTGGTGGGGACCTGCTTTTTTTTCCTTTAACTTCAGAACGGTGTGGGGGGTGGGTGGGGATCTTATTCTCTGGGTGGGATTTTTTTATTACTAGGGTGCTAGAATTATGCATGGGCAGAGTGTTGTTGATTGACTTCACACACCTTCATAGACAGTGGTGTATAATTACTGTTTACAGACCTCAGACCAAAAAGGAAACGGTAGATTTGTTCATTCAGATTAAGCCTTTTTTGTTTACCTCACATCTACTACTATGGGCAGGGGATTTTCATTGTGGGTTGACAAGGCCAGATAAAGGGGGTACCACTCTAAAATCCTTCTGTGATGTTAATACTTTACAGAATATTCTAACTTTGACTGATTTGACTGATGCTTATCGGAGCATTCATGCTACTGGTGTGAACACATTTTATAGGGCAAACCTTGCTAACAGAATCAAGTCACGTTTTTTTCTTCCCCCTCCTTAAAATGTGTTTTTGCATTGACTGTCCCCCTAGACACTTGTGACCACTTAGTGGTCAAAGTTCAGTTCTTCCTGGTAGGAGAGGTACAGAGAGGTAAGGGTATATGGAAATTGAATAATATCATATTGTCAGATATAGTGTGTACTGCAAAGGTGCAGGACTTATTGAGGGCACGGCATTCTATAGCTTTCTTAGAGGATAATATTATTCTGTGGTGAATTCAGACAAAGGGTGATGTAAAACAAGCTATACAGTCATGGGGTTATCACATCCATTCTGAGAAATATCTGCAGTACTTGAACCTACGAGGACAGTATGTGGGAGTGGTCTTGCACATAAATGAAGGATATAGAGAATGTGGCGATCAGTTAAGGACCTTGAAACAACAAATGGAGGCTTTACAGTATGACAGAGCGACATCTCTGCTGTATGAACTCAGAATAGGTACACCTGGAAAATTGACTGTGAGTGATATTTATGAAAGCTGTAAAGCAAGACTTTATCGGGGATCCATGGACTCCCTTGTTACATGGGAGGGGGTGGTAGTAAGGAGTACGGAGGAAGTTATGACTGAAGTTATTAATTATATGGAACAACTGTACAACACACCGGACGTTATGAGAGACATGGTTTCAGATTTCCTGACCCCTTGTCATATTCCACAGATTCCACAAGAGTTGCTGACAGGACTTGTATAACCAGTCACGGATATGGAGATCCGAGGGGTGATTTGTTCCCTGCGAAACAATGTTACTCTAGGGCCAGATGGCCTTACCTTAGAATTTTATAAAACCTTTATGTTGGATTTGGTGGAGATTTTATGGGTTGTATTTAACTTGATTTTGGGTGGAACTGATATAGCACTGCAATGTGGCCTAGTAATTCAAATTTTTCTTTATAAAAAAAGGGGATAGGAAAGTATTGAAAAATTGGCAGCCACTCAGTTTGATGAACACGGACCTTAAGATTTTAATGAAAATTTTAGCTCTTAGGTTAGGGACTGTGGCTCCTTATGTCATTGACCCTTGTCAAGTTTGTACAGTTAAAAGGGGAGGAAGATCACTGACAATTTGATTTTGTTATGGGAGTTTATTTCACAAGGGCAACAGAAAAATTTGAGTAGGTGTGTAATAAGTCATGACCAAGAGCAAGCCTTTGATAGGATTCCCCATCTATATTTATGATTGTTGCTGGAAAAATATGGAATCCCTAATTTCTTTGTTACATGGCTTATGAGGTTGTATGCAATAGCCTCCTCAAGTCCGCTGATAAATGGGCATATAGAATGGCCTGTGCACATTAATTGGAGGGGCTAGACAAGGATGCCCGGTGAGTCTGATTTTATATATTTTTCTGTCTAGATCCCTTACTGAAATTAATTAGGCAAACCAGACAGATTAAGAGTATTCAGATTCTGGGGGTAGTGGGGTTGACACAAACCTTGGCTTACGCAGATGGTGTGTGTCTTCTCATAGCAGATAAACGTTCAGCTGAGTGTGCATTAGAAGTAATTCACCATTTTTCTCAAATGATGGGTTCCGCATTAAATCACAATAAATGTAGTGGGTTTATCTTGAGGGATGATGTTGAGATGGTGGAAGACATTCAAGATATTTTCATAAAAAATACTTATATTACTATTCTGGGGATGAAGTTTGGTAATATAAATATAGCTAAGGAAAATTGGCAAGATGTTTTAGACAAGAGTAAAGACAAAGTTCAAATATGCAAGCGATTGCAGCAAACAAAGAAAAAAAGGTATCCATAATAAAAACTTTCTTTTTACCAGAGTTAACATATGTGGGGTCTGTTTTTCCACTCCTGGGATTTCTGGATGTGACTCTTCTTAGCCAAACATTTCAGTTAGTGTGGGGTAGTAGACTGAACTCGATTAAGAGGGAAGTTTTGCATCACGATTACAAACTTGGGGGTTTAACTTTGTTGAATCCAATTAGCTATTTTTTCAATGTGTTTCTATTTCACACAGTGTCAGCATTTGTTTTCAAGGGGGAGGCCTGTAAATAAGTGGTGGCTATCTGGTTGAACCCTTGCTTCAGTTGTGGAGACAGGGACTTTTAAAAGTGCATAAACAGGAACGTTGGCCTACATTTGTGGTGTATTCATTAGAAAAATGAAGACGATGGAAGCTTACTTTCCCACAGGTGGCTGTCCTCCATAGGAAAATGATATATGAAGGAATACAAAGGGGCTCTTATTTCATTCCGATAGTATATCCTAATATTAGACAAAGTACGTATCAGTTGATGGAACTTTATCTAGTGGATAGACGCTCTCCTCCACGTATGTAGGACGTGGTATGGTTATGTGTACATGAGCGATTGGGTGTTAAAGGAAATCCAGAACATAAAAGTATAGATGAAAGGGTGTTCCCCCAATGTGATCAACAGCTAGAAACTATGGAGCATTATTTCATTAAATGTGGCTATGCTAGAGAAATGCATAGAGTGATTGCTCAATGGTGGGGGGACAAGAACTGTGTTTCAGTTTCCTATGAAAATGTGATTACAGGCACAATCCCTTTCTCTGTCAGTATGGAGGCAGGAACTGCACAATTACTGTTTATATGCATAACATTTCTTTTATGATAAATTCGCTGTAAATATGTTTTACAACAAAAAAGTTATTACACCTGATATTTTATACGATTGAGAAAGAAATAGTTATACAGATGCATTATGTTAAAAAAAAAAAACTGCTGACATGGGAACAGTGGAAGAAGAGATGAAAGGAAGTGCATTTTCTAAGTTTGGATTGACAGTATAAGGATGTGTAGGTTTTGTTGCTTGATTTAGGATACAGTGGGATAAGTCCTGGGATTTAGCTGACTGTTACGAACTGTATATTTTTTCATGTGTATGCTTCTTTTTTTTTTTTCTTTTCTTCCTTTTTCTTCATAGGTGCGGATCCTTAAAGATGTATTATTGATGTGACTCCTTTTTGATGTTCTGTACAAGATGTCTGGTACCATGATTAATTCATTCATTTCCTGTTACCATGGGTTTGGATTTGTATTTTTGTATGTTCAATGATTGGTAACAGTCTCTGTACTTCTATTGTTTGCAGTAAAGTTTCCCCTACTGTTTTTGAGAAGTGCCATGGGATCTTTAACATCCACTTGAACTACCATCCGAAGAGGCAGATAGGACATTGGTTTTAACATCTCATTCGAAAGACTGCACCTCAGAAGTGCAGCACTCCCCTCATGCTGCTCTGCAGTGTCAGTATTGGGATATTAACCCAAGTGCTTGGTGTGGGGATAGAACCCACAGCCTTCTGATTTCCTGGCCTCAATGGTGAGTGTGCTACCTGCTGAGCCACTGACACTGTGTTACCTGCTGAATGAATGTGCTGCAGTCATACTCTAGTTGTACTAGGAGGGTTCTTCAACATGTCGTGGAGAGTAACTGGCAGAAAATATTTGTATTAACATGGTATGCATGAACATGGCAGCAGGTGTTAGGAAGAGGGGAGAGCTGAGTATCGCATGTGCCAGAACAGGCATTTTTAAAGACTTCAAGACAACATATCTTGCTTCAGGATGGGGATGATCTAAATGAAAAGTAAATTGTGTAACTTGATATTTTTGGCAAAGGAGCCATATTACTGTAATAATGCAAAATATTTATGGTTATGGTAACTTGACTGCTACTTTAATACAGGGTGAGAACTAAACAACAGTTTAGGGCAAGGGTAATCAAATTAAACTGATTAACAGTAGATAACACGACCATCACAAATCAAATGATAAATGTATAAAAATAATTTATAACACTATACTGAGCTTAAAGTGGTGGTGGTAGTGGGGATTTCCTACTAGTAACTTCAGCCTTGTTCCACTTCCACTTGTCACATCCTTGAAGAAGCAGCCCTCACTGTCTTCTAGACTGGAGTTGTCACCAGGTGAAAATTCTCTCAGCATTGCTGCTTCATCCACCTCACTGCTGGTGGAAGCCTTAGCAGAGCTGGTATCTTCATTGTCACCATCATCATTGAGAAACAGTTCATGTGGCAACACCACTGACATCACTTTGTTATGTAGAATGTGCCCTTTATTCATTTTGATGAATGTTAGCATGGCCCTAGACAAACTAAACATTCATTCCACACTGACACTGGTTGGTGGGCAGCTCAGGTATTTAACAGCAACTGATGTTAATGCTGGCCAGTCAGTCACTTTGCTGCTCCAGTACTGCAATGGCTTGTCAGTAACGGCAAATTGCTTGTGTCCCCATGTAGGCCTCCACCCTTCGTTCTGCTGCTGAGTTCAGCTGCCTTATCTGTCTCTGCCTCCTTTTTTCCATATCTGCCACTTCCACCTTATAGAGAACATCCGGAATGAGAATACTTGCCATTCCTTGACCATTTTGTCAGATTGTGTAGCCTGTGAGCTGCTGGTGGTGGTAGCAACACTCATTTTCTGTGCAGTGCGTGTTTTATGTGCCTTTTTCATCTGTGGATCAAGCATGGTAGTGATTGCAAATTCATCCAACTATAGAATGCTAGAAATATGGGTATTGCTGTTCAGCATGTGACGCATGTGATCCTTTAGATAACAACTACTATGCTCCCCAATACTATACTGAAAAAGGCAAGGCACACACCTCCTTTGCTTCTCAAGAAATTGCTGTCCACACAAGATGTGCTGCAAAATTAAACAGTTATTTACTCAAATTCATACAACTTTCCCAAAAGTGCAGAGTGCAGAGTGCAAATCAGCATACAGTCATGACAGTGGGCAGCAACAAGTATCACCTGACATTTCACCAGAAAACTTGGCTTTCTCAAAGGTAATGTCCTCTATTGTTAGAGGGCTTGTATAGCAATGCACAACCATGTGAGAGAAAAATATTTCTATATTAAAATTTATTTACAAAAGTGCAATTGTGCAATGACACCTATACTTATAAATTAACCATTTCATTACATTTCAAAAGGACACTAAAAACTTTTCTTTACAAAAAACACAGACTTAGCCCTTAATTACTTTAAACAGTGGAATAAAATCCTTCTCTGTCATTAAGATTAATTCTGAGTCATGTGTATAGACAGCTCTCACACTGGTTAATCCATTTCTAGAACACAAAATCATCTGAGCATAATCTAAATTCCATATGGGTTTATGTTGCTCTGTAATTATTCAATCTAGTATGCCCAAGACAGTGTCCAGAGGTCACACAGAATGAGTGTGTGTGGGGGGGGGGAGGATGGGGGGAAGGGAAGAGGGAAAAAGACAGAAATAAGAGTACATACAACTGGAACATATTAGTACAATATGTTAGAAGATCCTAGCATTCATACTTTCTTTTAAGACTTAGCAAACAACACAAATCAAGACTGATTGGTATAGAAAAACTTGCTGAGGGGTGTGCCTACTCTGCAGATGAGTGCCATTGAGGACAGGTTGCTTTAAACAGTCTTCTACAGCTTCGATCTGGAAGAGAAAAAAACAGAAATTAAAGATTTCTGAAAAATATGCAAGGACCTATTTATCTATCAGAAAAGGTTCCATCTCAGTCTGGTAAGTCAACCCTTTCTTGTATGTACAGGCTCATAGTCTAAACATCCAATAGTTTTCTCTTCTGTTCAATGTAAGATCCCTGTTTCCCTGTCTAGCTCCCAAACAGACTTGTTCCAGGCCAGTGAATTTCAAGATGTGTTCTTTCTTTTTCCCTGCAATCTGCCTTAGCTCAGCCCCTTACCAGCCCTCAGCCACCTTCTCATATCCAGGGGACTTACCTTCGGATTCTCCCGATACCCCCAGGATTGCCCCACAGGGTAGGGCACCACACCAGCAGGACTCCCACAAAGATGGGACAAGGATGCCAGTGGACTGCTGGCACTGACTCTTTGGCTTGCCCCCAAAGCAGAGCACGTAGCCCTACTGACCATAGCAGGTGATGGGATAGATCGGGGTCCTAGAGTACCATGGCATGAGAGCATGGCTGAGGCAAGCAGCATCATAAGTAGTGGCCATTATATTTATGCTAGTTTTTTTATCCCAAGGGGGTGGGGACATGCAATGACATCTCGTATCCACCCCACCCCCACAAGCAATGGTGCTGACTTAGGGGAAATCCAAGTCTCCGCCAGTGGTCCACATCATGCTGGATACTCAACCACTCTCCCTCCCAGAGAAGGAAAGGAGACCCAAGATGCTCAATGCTTCTCACCCCTAGCCCACCCTCTGACATGCCAAGGTCCATTACCTAACCCTGGCAGTCCACGTTGCAGTTGAGCACTCTACCCCTGCACTGGCGGACTGACTGTAAAATGTATTCTTTTCTGTCAGCCACAGTCTGCATGTGTACTGCCCATACGTAGTCCATATTGCCATTTTGTATGGCCCTCACATGGTCCCTTATACGTTCTTTAAATTTATGTTTAGTTCTACCGATGTAATAAGTACCACAACTACAGGTGGCTAGATACACCACATACTGTACATTGTAACACAATTCAGAAATTGTGATAGAAGTATACTTTCTCTTTTGTATAGGTTTTTCACCTGTGTGCATTCATTCACATCTTCAATAATATTTACACCTACCACATTTTTGAAAATCTTTGGCAGGGCTGGCAACCAATTCCTGGGTCTAATAATGGGCTGGACAGAATGACCCAGATGATCTTTCAGGTTTTTCACCCTCCTATATGTCATTCGAAGTGGTGTCTTTGATGTCTCCCTCAATCGAGATCTGCCTCTATTACGTGCCAGTTACAACAGATTACTTCTCTGACTTTCCAAAAATGGACACCATGGATCAGATTATAGAAGGGTTACACCTGGCATAACTGCAGTTGCACCAAGTAGAATGGTGCATGTAGCAACTTACACCAGCAGTTGTGACATGCGCGATTCTACATAGTGGCCTGCAACATGGTGTAGGCTGCTTGAGCCAAACAGCAGTTACGCTGCATAAACCCCCTACGACATGTCGCTAGGGGGTATAAGGCAACAGTTGCACCCCATTCTAGAAGGGCAGCCACAAAGTGTCCATTATTTGAAATAAATAAATAAATAAACATCAGGATTCTACAAGAACCCCCAGAGGAGATCCAGCAATATAAGTTATACCAGCATTTAGCTGGTATAACTTACAGATGCCCCCGGGGGTCCTGTAGACCCATCGGCTGTCCAGCAGACAGTGCACAGTTCCCTTCCCCCCCATGCCCAGCACACACCAGTGGGGCTCTAAAGGGCTACCCATACCCTCAGTGCCCCAAAACAGCCATTGGCAGAAGCCCCTCAGGACAGCGCTGCCATCCCCCACCCTTCCCACGAACCGCGAGTCGCCCGACGCATATGTGGCAATAAGCCAGCCCTGGTGATCTAGTGCCCCGCCCGAACTGTACATTAATACAATACAAAAAAAATCCCCATTTCCCTGGTAGTCTAGTACCTCCCCCAAACTGTACATTAATACAATACAAAAGATCCCCATTTCCTGGTAGTCTAGTGCCTCCAAACTGTACATTAGTACAATACAAAAAGATCCCCATTTCCTGGTAGTCTAGTGCCCCCCCAAACTGTACATTAATAAAATAAAGAATGATCTCCATTTCCCTGGTAGTCTAGTGGCCCCCCACCCAGCCATGCCAGCCCACCCAGCACCCCCTCACGCATTCCCTGCTGGTGACGGGAACAGCCCACCTCTCACCTCCATGGCCAGCCACCAACTGAGTGCAGTATTAGCGCTACTGCACAGATGTGCTCAGAAATTAATTGCACAGATGACAGAGCTGGTGGAGGCAGCAAAGAGGAGAGAAGTGGAAGAAGAAGCCTAGAAGAAAAAGAAGTAGCAGGATAAGGGGCCGGGCACTGGGAAAGGGAGCAAAAGGCAGAAGGAAGTGGGGACCAGACTACCAAGGGGTCTCGGGAAGGTGGTTTAGACCGCTTCTGGGTCCGACAGGGCTACCACTGATGGGGATAAGGACAACATGGATATGAATAATGAGGCTAATCTAAAGAGTATTTGATTTTATTTTTTTTTATTTTATTGAAATTTAGGATTACAACCTTTGAGCTACAAGCTCATTTACAAAGGTTCCACATCAGATATAAAGGAACAGATAAGCACAGTACAATACAAGGAAATGTGTAAAAAAAACAACTAGGAAAGCTGTAGGGCAATAAATACAGTAGAGAACCAGTTATTGCAGTTTCTGTACATTACTTAGGAGAGCAAGAATATAGGAGAGTAGGAGTTTAAATTGAGCAGTACATATAGACCTGGGTTAGAGGAGGGGTAAACATAGGGGTGGGGAAGGATGGCAGTAACCCCAGGCTCAGGGTCACTTTGTCATAGTGGTTAAGTTATGCTATGGCAGAGAGTGGGAAAAATATGGAGAGTGAGGTGAGTTGAGGATCTGATGAACTGGAAAAGGGGGCAGGAGTGGGGGGAGAAGGGGGAATGGGAATGAAGGTTAAGTGCGATGCTGGATGGGCAGCTGAGAAGTGCAAAAGGTGGGGGGGGTGTTCCTGGTCAGATTATAGGTAGAGGAGATCAGGGGAAGCAGGAGCAAGTCTGTTGGCTGGCCAGGTGAGATTTGAGTGCTTATTTGAAGAGGCCAATTTTGCTGATAGCAGTAAGAGCTGGTGAAAGTGCAGTAATCCAGAGTGGGGCCCTGTATTCAAAGGATCTCTGACCTTGAGAAGTTCGTAAGAAGGGGACCTTGACTAAGATCTTGTTTGATGCCCTGGTGGTCCTAGTTGGTCTAATATGGTGCAGGGGGGAACTGCTGCCAGGCAGTAATAGGCCAAGAAGTGCTTTTTTGGTGAGGAGACAGACTTGGTAGTGGGTCCTCTCAGCAAGGTTTAGCCACCCTGTTTGCAGGTAGAGATTACAGCTATGGGTGAGGTGTGGAGCCCCTAGTGTTAGCCTGCAGGCTTTATTCTGTGTTATGACAAGCCACTTAAGGGTGTTGTCAGGTGCCGCACTATAAATGGGGAGACTGTAGTCAATGGTCAAGAAAACTGAACTGGTGATGGCAAGCTGGAGAACTTTTTCAGTGAGGCAGTTATGGTGCTTGTATAGTAGACCGAGTTTCCGCTTTGCTGGTGAGGCAACATTGTCAACGTGGGAGGAGAATGAGAGGGAGCTGTCTAGGGTGAGGCCCAGGTATTTGAAGCGTTGGACTATTTCTAAGGCTACATTTTGTTTACTTAGAATGTTTATGGTGGATGTCTTTTGACAGTTATGGACAGGATCGAATAGCATGGTCTTGGTTTTTTATGGTTAACAAGCAGCTTAGCTTGATCAAACCAGGCCTCTACATTGTTAAAGTCATATTGAAGTCTTTGTTCTAGGGTGGCAGGATCAATGTGGCTGGTGTAAATGACTGCATCATCTACATATAGGAGGATTTTGTGTTGGCAAGCTAGAGGAAGGTTGTTTAGAAAAAGGCTGAAAAGTAGTGGGCCTAGTATGGATTCTTGGGAAACACTGGTGGACACTTGCTGTGAGTCCAAAAGGGTATTTGATATTTTTACCCATTGTTCATGCCTGTGAGGTAGCTCCAAAACCAACACAGTGAGTCTGGGGTTAACCCCGTAGCATCTAGCTGGGCCAGGAGGAGGTCATGGTTGACTGTATCAAAGGCCTTGGTGAGGTCAATAAGGATAGCCCCCACCAAGTGTCCTAGATTGAAGTATTCATGAATGAACCCCATGAACTCCAGAAGTGCAGTAGTAGTATTGTGAAGTTTACAGAAGCCATGTTGCTGTTGGCATTGTAGCTGATATTTATCTAGGTGTTCAACCAGTTGATCGTAGGCAATCCGCTCTAAGGCTTTTGAGAAAGGTGGGAGCATTGAAATTGGATGGTAACTGGTATTACTTGTCTTAGTACCTACTTTGAAGACAGGAGTTAAAACTGCAGCATTCCATCGTGTTGGGAATGTACCTGAGGTTAGGGACCGGTTGATGATTCTGGTTAATGGTGTTAGCACCTCGTCTAGTACCAAGGAGATTAGTTTTAGGTCTAGGTCCTCGGCACTATGCCTGGACCGCCACAGTATTTTGGTGAGGTATTTTTTTGCCATCCCTTTGGATATGACTTTAAGGTAGAATGGGGGGCGTGATTTGTTGGAAGCATTCAGGGCAGTTTTATTAACATAGAAACATAGACTTTGATGGCAGATAAGGACCACTTGGCCCACCCAGTCTGCCCATTTCCCTACCTATTGGATAAGCTGTAGATTCTGCTTAACCAACAACCTACTTCCTGCATTGTCTTATGTCTGTCCCATGCATGATTGAATTCCGCCACTGTTTTAGACCCTACAACCTCTCCAGGAAGGTGGTTCCATGCGTCCACCACTCTCTCTGTGAAAAATAGTTTCCTCACATTACCCCCCCTCTAACTTTAAATTGGGCCCCCTTGTTCTTACACATCTCTTTTTCTGAAAATGCTACCCTCCTGGACTTTGTTGTTTCCTTGTGGTACCTTAAAAGTTTCTATCATGTCCCCCGTCCTCCTTTCATCAAGGGTATACATATTAAGCTCTCTCAGCTCTCTTCATATGGTTTCTGATGTAGACCCTGCACCATTTTAGTTGCCCTCCTCTGGACTGCTTCCATCCTGTCTATGTCCTTGTGTAGGTGAGGTCTCCAAAACTGCACGCAGTACTCCAGATGGGGTCTCACCAACTGTCTGTACAGAGGGATAACCACTTCCCTTTTTCTACTTGTGATGCCCTCCCTATGCATCCCAATATCCCCCTGACAATCCTTACTGACTTCTCATATTGCTTACCCACCTTTATGTCATCTGATATGGCGACACTCAGATCCCTTTCCATTATTGTTGTTGTTAGTACCTCCCCTGCTATTGTGTACTCTTCTCCTGGATTTTTATTTCCCAGGTGCATTACTTACTACTTCTTTGCATTGAATCTAAGTTGCCATATGTCTGACCATTCCTGCAACCTTGCCAAGTCCCTTCTCATCCTTTCTACCCCCCCTTGTGTATCAACAGTGTTACAGATCTTTGTGTCATCTGCAAAGAGGCATACCTTTCCTTCCAGACCCTCTGCAGTGTCACGTATAAAGATGTTAAGGAGGACTGGACCCATTACTGAGCCCTGAGGTACTCCACTAATAACCCCCTTTTCTTCAGAATGTGTTCCATTCACTATTACCTTCTGTGTCTTGTTGTGCAGCCAGTTTGCTACCCAGACTACCACCCTGGGACCCACTCCCAGGCTGGCTAACTTGATTATTAATCTTTTGTGCGGGACTGTGTTGAATGCCTTGCTAAAGTCTAGGTAGGCCATATCAACAGCCCCTCCCTGGTCTATTACTTTGGTCACCCAGTCAAAGAAATCGATTAGATTCATCTGACATGACCTTCCTGCTGTGAATCCATGCTGCTTTGGGTCCTGTGTCCCACTGACCTCTAGGTACTGAACAATTCTTTCTTTCAGAAGTGATTCCATCATTTTCCCCACCACTGAGGTCAAACTAACAGGTCTGTAGTTTTCTGCTTCTGCCTTGCTCCCACTTTTGTGAAGGGGAATCACATCTGCCCTCCTCCAGTCCTCAGGTACCGCCCCATCCTCCCATGATTTGTTAAAAAGTGTGGTCAG
Organism: Neoceratodus forsteri; assembly: GCA_016271365.2. Lineage (NCBI taxonomy): Eukaryota > Metazoa > Chordata > Ceratodontiformes > Ceratodontidae > Neoceratodus > Neoceratodus forsteri. The sequence goes on along the minus strand of CM057449.1, from coordinate 805,167,194 downwards.
CGGTGTCACTAGATCTTCCCTTAGTTCTTTTAGGATTCTAGGGTGAATTCCATCAGGCCCCATTGCTTTGTGCACCTTGAATTTTTAGGAGTTCTTTCAGGACTCTTTCTTCTGTAAATGGACTGGCGTCAACCCCACCACTCAGAGTGCTTCTATTGTTTGGTTTAGGTAACTTCTCCTCTTCTTCTTTTGTGAATACTGAGCAAAAGTATTCACTCAGTATCTCTGCCTTTTCACTGTCTCTCTCTGCCCACCTCCCCTCTCCTTTATTAATCTTCACTATCCCTCCCTTAACCTTTCTATGCTCTCTAATGTACCTATAAAAGGTTTTATCCCCCTTCTTAACTGAGTTGGCTATTTTTTCCTTGGTTTGGGCCTTTGCTTTTCTGACTGCCTTCGCCACTTCTTTCTGCTTTAATTGATACAGTTCCCTGTTGTGCTCCTTCTGTGATTCCTTATATTTTTTGAATGCATCCTTTTTCTCCTTAACCTTCCCTGACACCTCTTTTGAGAACCATAGTGGTTTTTTATTCCACTTTGTTTTCTTTGTTTCACACAAAGGCTTGTTTCCTCCATGATGGCAGTTTTGATTTTCCTCCATTGTTCTTCCACCCCTCCTTTCTGGCCATTTGCTAATGTATTCTTCTGGTATTCACCCATAAAGCCAAAGTCAGCCCTTCTAAAGTCCAGTATCCTTGTCTTTGTATGGCTTGTCTCCATGGTTGTGTTTATCATGAAGCACACTGTGCAGTGGTCGCTTGTTCCCAGATGTCTACTGTCTTCTAAATTTGTGATCCTCTTTCCATTTGACAGTACCAGGTCTAATATTGCTCCCTCCTGAGTGGATTCCACCACTAGCTGTCTAAGGCATGCCCCCTGCAGGGCATCGAGAATGACCCTGCTCTTAGATATGGCTGCAGTCCATGTCGTCCAGTTAACATCTTGCATATTCAGGTCCCCCATCAACAGTATCTCCCCTTTTTCAACCATTTTGAGAATGCCCTCTATCATTTTCTTGTCCATTTCTTCCCCTTGACATGGGGGTCAGTATACAACTCCTGTGCAGATTGTGATGCCATTCCCTGTCTCCAAGGTGACCCAGAGTGCCTCTTGTCCTCCCCCTTTACTTTTTAGTTCTATAGCCTTGATCCCTTCCCTTATGTGGAGAGCTACTCCACCTCCTCTTTTACCCTCCCTGTCCCTTCTGTAGACTGTGTACCCTGGAATGTTGACATCCCAGTCATGGTTCTCTGTGTACCATGTTTCTGTGACTGCCACAATACCCAAGTGTTCCTTTTCCATCAGGGCCACTAGCTCTGGAAGCTTGTTTCCCAGACTATGGGCATTGGTACTCATTACCCTCCATTTAATGTTGGTTTTATCCTTTTTTACCCCATCCCTGCTTTTATTGCCCTTGTCTATTTTTCCATTTACCCCGTCCTTACCTCTGTCAAGCTCTGTACCTCAGTGTTTACCCTACTACCTGCCATGTTTTGTGGGGGGAGGCTTGAGCTTTCCTGTTTCCTATCAGCACCTCCCCCCTTGGCTAGTTTAAAAGCTTGCCAAGGAAGTCTATAAACCTGTCACCTATGAGCTTGTTTCCCTTCGTGGACAGATGCAGACCATCATGCCAGTATAGACCTTCATCTCTCCAGGTGGACCCCCAGTCTCCAATGAAGCCAAAGCCCTGTGCTCTGCACCAGTTTTACAACCATTCATTAAACTGCATGGTGTGCAGTACCCTAGCCTCACCCTGCCATAGACTGACAGCACCTCTGAGAAGGTTACCGTGATAGCTACCTGTCTGAGGCCCCTCCCCAACTCCACAAATTCATCCTGCACTGTACTGATCTCATACCTAGCTAGGTCATTTGTCCCAAGGTAGACAATGATATTTAGTTCCCTCTCCTGTGATGCTGCTTCTGCAATCCTGAGGATTTGCTTCTTGTTCCTTCAAGCCATGGCACCATGCAGGCACCTTACTTCCCTCTCCTCTCCCTTCCCCAGGTCTACACCCCTAACAATTGAGTCCCCAATCAGAAGCTGTTTCTTTCCCCTGTGGTGTCCCTTGCCACTCTTTTGTTGGTCTCCCTTGTGGATGTCCCCAGCATTCTTCTTGGTCTCCACTGAAGGTGTCATCATAGAGGAACCTTGATTTGCCAGATGGACATATGATTTGTGTAGAGGTATAACTCGGGGGCTATGCCTCTGTTCCACCACCCTCACTCTCCCAGAACCTACTGTGGTCCATCTGGTCTTCACACATGGCAACCTCTGAGGCAGTGGTTGTGGAACTGGTGCTCTTTAGGTGGGGGAGGCCTCCTTAGTTCTTGCCGGTTCAGCCTGGAGGTGGGCAACCTCCTCCCTCAGAGCTGACAGTTGCCTGCAAATAGGGCAGCAACGCAGGTTCCAGAATGTCTCCGGAAAACTGCTGCCCCATAGCCAGTGCATTGCACCACTACCCACATGTCCCTCTTCCTTATAATATACAATGAGTAATATTAGATAATATATAATGAGTAATATTAGAGGCTGACTCGCAGGGCTCTGGTAGTTGGAGGGGAGAACAGCACTGAGGTCGGTGAAGGCTTTGTTAAAGATGTCTGCAATAGTTTTATGGTCATGTGTTATGGACCCTTCAATATTCAGCAAAGTGGGTTCAGAGGTATCTCGCTTCCAGGTGATTGCATGGATATTTTTCCAGAAACTGCATCCATCTCCCCAGGAGGAGTTTAGCTCAGACTTGGAACATATGACTTTGGCCCAGTGGATAGCGAGGGTACAGTTATTTCTATCCGCTTTATAGTTCTGCATGTCGTTGGTTGTACGAGAGCTTTTGTATGTATACCGTAGCTGATCATGGGTGTGCATCAGGGCTAGGAGGTGAGGGGTAACCTATGATTTATGAGTTCCCCAGACTTTTCTATTTTTTAATGGGGCCAAAGATATCACAGGCATTGTTGAAAATTTTGATAAAGTTATCAAGCGCCAAATCAACATCATTGGTAGCTAGTATGGGGGCCCAGCTCTGTTGTTAAAGGGATTGCCTAAAGGAGCACTGCTGTCCCTTTTTTAGCACACAGAATAAGATAACCTTCACTGGTGGGTTTTGGGCTTTGTTTGTCCATTAGAAGATAATCGGCAAGTGGTACTGAAGGAGTCAGGGAGCACATTTAGACCTGAGATCTGATCTGGGTGGTTTGTTACCACTCAGTCTAGCAGGGTACTGGTTCCTGTTTTATAATTTATATGAGTGGGTAGGTCAACTAGTTGATGGAAGTTAATGGAGGAGGTTGCATCCTTGTAGGAGGCCGACTCAGTTGATAACCAGTTGATATTGAAGTCACCCAGAACAATTACTTCATTGTTGGACCGAAGGTGGGCTAGGTGTTCATGAAGAACTGTAAAGCCCTCAGCTTTCTCCCTAGGGGGAATATATACTGTGACAATGGTAAGACCCTTGCCCTGGGAGCCTAGGGTGAGTCTCACAGAGAATATCTGTACATTTTTGCCTGATTTTAAATGGTGGAGAGCTATGCCCTGAAGGTGATTTTTTTAAATAAATTATCCAACCACCTCCCCTTTTCCCTAGCCTATTGAGCAGGTAGGAGGTGTACCCTTGGAGCAGGACTTGATTGTCTGGGGTCCTGGATGTTATCCATGATTCATTTATGGACAGGACATCTGGGTTGTGCAGTGCGACCCAGGCTATGTTGAAGGATTGTTGGGGGACATGGGGGATGAGGGGATGGTGAAGCTGGAGTGGGCATTAAAAGCCATCAAGGACCATAGGCAACTGGAGAAGGATGATACGGGCACCGCTGGTGGTGCATAGAAGCTGTATGATGGGCCTCCCCGGCTTTACACTGAGGGACCATGTTGCCACCGCGATAAAGGAAAAGATACGGAAGGGGGAGTATGTGGATATTTTGGGTCTGGTGGATGAAGAGACTGCCAAGAAATATGAACAGAAGGAGTCAGTCTGCAAGTCCGAGATGGCAGTGGCATTGGCAGTGGTAGGGCACAAAGTAGAGGAGGCCAGTTTAAGGGACTAGTATAGACAAAACTGTGAGGTAGGTTTCATAATTTATAGTGTGCTGGTGCTGGAGAAACAGCTGGACCTGGCAATCCCGCTACTGACATACATGGCAATTATCAGGGATGCGTACCGGGCTAAGCTAGGTTTTGGGTGGTTAAAATATGACAAAGTAGTCAGGAGGAGAATGGCAGTAAAAGGGGACCTGAGATGAGACTGTACCCATGTCGAGTTATGGGTCAGGACACTCTCAGGTTCAACGGGGGGCAGGTCAAATGGGTAGCCCTGACCCTGGGAATTAAGGCATGCTGGGCTTTTAACAGGGCCTTATGCTCGTGGCTGAGTTGCAAGTTCCGGCATACCTGTTCATAGTGTGGGGATAAGCACCCAGCGACAGCCTGCAGGCAAGGTGATGAAAAAGGGGGTCAGGATGGGGGTCAGCAGCTGGACCAACCCTTTTGAGGTGGCCAGAGGGGTCTGGTAGAGGACAGGGAGGCCCTGGGGGGGGACATGCCCCCGGCTATGGATGGAACTAAGACAGGGAGGGGCAGCGGGAGGTGGGGCTATGCCCTCACCGACACACCAATTAAGTTGGGGGTGGTAGAGGCATGGACAAAGGGCTACCCAGACAAGAAGAGCACAGAGCTGCTAAGGGCAAGATTCAAAGAGAATTTCCTGTTGGGGTTAAAGGGGGCGTGAATAAGTATGCATGCAAAGAAATTGGGTTCTGTGAAGGGAAGGGAAGACATTGTCCAGGGCAAAATTGGGAAAGAAGTTAGGTTGGGGAGGGTCGAAGGGCCATTGGGGGAACCTCCTGCAGGCAATTCAGGGTGTCACCACTAGGGGTGGTCCTGAAGAAGCAAGCAAGGGAGTTCTGGCTCATACATCACCTGTCATACCCGGAGGGGGAGTCAGTGAATGCTGGCATTCCAGAGGGGCTGAGCATGGTATCTTACACATCCCTGGACCAGGCAGTGGAGTGGATATGGGAAGCCGAGGGGGCATGACTAGCCAAGACAGACACTGAGTCCTCATTCCAGTTGTTACTGGTTCACCCAGAGGATTAGGATTTGTTAGGTTTCCAATTCGAAGAAGGGCTGTATTTTGATAAGGCTATGCCCATGTGGTGTTTGATGGCATGCTCGACATTTGAGACATTCAGTTCATGGGAGCAGTGGGTTTTTGGGGATCGGTACGGGCACAGGAGGGTGGTCACTATATGGATGACTTCCTGCTGATAGGGGATAGCCAGAGAGGAGCGTAGCAGATGCAGAAAGATTTTCAGGACATGTGCAGGCATATAGGGATCCCTTTGGTGGCAGGCAAGATGGAAGGGCTGGTGCACAAACTCAAGTTCCTGGGGATTGAGGTGGATACCAAGGAGGAGTGTTTTCAGTTACCAGGAGACAGGGTGACATGCCTGAAGGGGTTGCTGGCATTGGTTGGGGGGAGGAAGAGGGTGCCGCTGGTACAGGTACAATAGCTGCAGCAGCACCTTAATTTTGCCTGTAAGGCCTCAAGCCCAGGCAGGGCTTTCACACGAAGGATGGGGAAGGTCATGGGCAAGGCCAAACAGCCCCACCACTGGGTGGACATCAGCAAGGGGGTGAAGGAGGACCTCCAAGTGTGGGAGATGTTCCTGGTGTCATACAATGGAGTGACGTTTTGGCAGGAGGAGTGGGCCAATAACGTGGACCTGGAACTGTACACTGACATGGCTGGGGGCCTGGCTTTGAGGGCATATTTTCAAGGGGAATGGATGTCAGAGGCATGGCCAGACCAATGGAAGGATTGGGGTGGACCAAGAATATCACATTTCTCAAGGATTTTTCCCACTTGGGTGGCTCTGGAAATTTGGGGAGAGTGAATAGCAGGACTAAGGATTTCCTTCTGGTGTGATAACAAAGGAGTAGTGGAGGTTATCAACAGGCACAGTGGCTACACAGAATCAGTGGGCCTGATACTGAGGAGGTTGATGTTATTGGGTTTACTCCTGAACTTATCCTTCTGGGTGCAGCACATCGAGAGGGAAAGAAATGATGTGGCTGATTGTCTTTGTCATTTTTGCAGAGAGACCAATTCCAGGATTTGGCCCCACAGGCAGCACCGACCCAGACTAAGGTCCTGGCCTGGATGTGGGAGGTTAGAAGGCAAAAGCCAAAGCACTGTATAAGGTGTCTTGGGCTGCCAACACTTTGAAGGCCTACGAGAAAGTGTGGGAGAGCTTTCAGGCTATCAGAGCCAGCTCAGACTGGGCAATGGGGGAGCCGGTATGGGGGGAGCAAGACACGAGGTACATGGTAAGGAGATGGGAGGAAGGACTGGCCCACTCCACCATGGTGTTACAGTTGGCAGGGATCAGTTGGAACTGCCAGGACCTGGGGTGGGTGGACATGGAAGGTAGCTGTATGGTTAGGCAGATGACAATGGACTGGAAAAGGGATCAGGGCAAGGTATAGGATGGGAGAAGACCCCGCAGGGTCCCACTACTAGTGAGGGTTTTAAGGGCGTTTGACCAGGTTTGCCATTCTGCAAAGGAGGCATGCTTGTTCCAGGCCATATTTGCTATGATTGCGAGAGGGGCATTTTGGGTGGGGGAGATGGCAGCACCATGAAGAGGAGCAGCCCCAGCAGGGCTTCATGAGCAGAACATGTGGATAGAAGGAAACACAGTTGTCATTCATCTCCTCATGTCCAAAATGAACAAGCGGGGGGTGTGCTATGGTAGTATTGAGTAGGCAAGCAGATGGTGGGGCATGTGCGGTCCAGGCCTGGATCGAATACAGTCAGATACAGGGGCGTGTCGACGGGGCCTGGTTCATACACAGGGACGGATACCCGGTGATGGGGTACCAGGTGGGGGCAGTGCTAAAGCAGGCCATAGCATTTGTTGGTGAGAACCCGGCAGAGTTTGCCCGCCATTTTTTTTGGATTGGAGCTGCAATGGAACTGGTGGCTGCTGGGATGGGGAAGCCGAGGTCAAGCAGATCTGGAGGTAGAAACTGAACTGCTATAAGAGATATGTGAGATGTTGACAATGGCTAATGGGTGTCCCTTTCTCTCCCCGTAGCAGGTTCCAATCAGCAAGCATGGATCGTGGGGCACTCATTTATACACTGGGCAGAGAGACTCACAGTCACCACAAGGATAGGGACTCAGCTGCATCAGGGATTGGAGCACACCAGAGTGCGATGGAAGGGCCTGAGATAAATGAGGTGGCTGCAGTTGCTTCCCCTGCTGGGAACATTGCGGTGGGGCCAGCTGGACTGTGTGATAATACATGCAGGAGGCAATGACTTGGGGACATGGCCCTGGGGGTCCCTGATGAACAACATAATCATGGAATTAGAAAAGGTGAAGAGCTGGTGGCCCATGGTGGTAATTGGTTGGTCTGAGGTCACCTCCAGGAGGGTATTGAGGGGAGCGCAAGGGCCACAGGTGAGAGAGGTGTCATGCAAGCAGCTGAACAGGAAGGTAGCTAAGGCAGTGATTGAGATGGGGGGGTTCACCTTCTCCATAGGGATATCTTGTATGATCAGGATGCGGTGTACTGAGGTGATGGGGGTCCATCTGACCGAGTTCGGTATGGGCCTATTCCTTCATCCGTTTGGGGATTTAGTGGGGGAGATTAACAAAAAAGACCTGAGGGGGTAGCCCACAAGGGGGGAGTCCCATCTTCCATTGCAAGCTGGAGATGGGTCAGTGGAAAGGGTGGGAGCAAGAAGTAAAAAGGGTGGGGCTGTGAGAAGGGGGGAGGTGGTAGGTTCCATCGGCTGGGGACAAAGAACCCAGGTGTGGGAGTGATAGGAGGGAGAGGGAGGGATATAGAGCTAGGGGTGGATCAGCCGTGTCCACACCTAGTGGGGAAGGAGGCTGTTCCGGTAAGTGTGGTACCAGTTATGGTGGTGGAAAGGGGGGGGCAGATCACATTGTTCAGACTCCAAAAAGCAGTGAAAAGAAAAAAAGACCAAGAAGAAGAACCACATGAGGAGGAGGAGGGGACTGTTATGTCCAAATGTAAATATGATTTGTTAAAGACATGAAATGGGATGTAAAGTATGAATATAATCGTGTCTTTTATAAATAAATACTTAATGCCAACGAGCATCCAAAAAGTTAACAAAGGGGTGGTCTGAGTTATTTCTGGGTGGGGATCCAGGGACAATGAGTTTATACAGAAAGCTTACTGACCCCAACACTATTATTTGAACCAGCAGTTACCATCTGTGGCATACTGTGAATAATATACAAGAAAGCCAGTCCTGTTGTATGAAAAGAAATTGTACTAAGGAGGACACCTGTGTGCAGGAAATGAATATACAAGAGAAAAGGTTTTTAGATAGGGGATATGGTACTAAGGTAATAGAAAATGCCAGGACTGCAACTAACTATGTTACTTGTAGAAAAGGAGACAAATGAGGAACAAAGAGTCAGGATCAATGTTGTTTGTACTTACAGTGTCCATTCTTGGAAAGTCAGGGGAATAATCTGTAATAACTGGCATGTACTAGAGGAAGATCTAGATTGAGGGAGACATCAAAGAGATCACCTATTGTTCCAGTTAAGGAACTATGCAGAGGGTAGTGGAAGCCCTATATTGTGTTCAGGGGGCAAACTACCAACGCTTAGTAGCATTTGTTTTATTTATAATTGCTGCAACTGTTAGATCAAAGCCCTTAATACAACTTGGGGCACAGGGGCAGCTGACTTTTATTTTTAAAGTGCAACTTTTGTTGTGAAGTGCTCCAGAGACACGCACAGCCACTTCTGGGTTTGAGGACCCATAAAACTCCCACTGTAGCAAGCACTTTTTCATGACATCTGAAGTAATGCTGTGGGAAAACAGTGGGAGCTGATAAATATAAACTATTGAAATAGTTATGAATTTTAAAATTGGAGCCCCTTTTGTTGCGAAGTGCTCTCGAGACATGTAGAGCCACTTCTGGGTTCGAGGACCCATAGAAACTTGCACTGTAGCAAGCAGGGCGAGCCAGAGCAGGGAGTGCGTTTTCGCGCTTGGAGACGCATGCAGAGACACGCCGTTTGGTGTGTGTCAGCTGTGTCAGCTGAGAAAGCTGAGAATACCAGGAAGCTAGATAAGTTGTGAGTATATATAGTAAAATGCTGAAGTGCAGTCTATGTGATATAGTTTTTTATTTTAATGGGTTCACCACAATATATCCAAGGCACACTGCCTTAAGGGTAGCCGGTCCATTCCACTGGGGTGTCAAACAGACGAGGCATACTGATGAGTCCTGGTAGGACAAAACATGTGTCTATGTCTTCTGCTAGCACCCTTTGCAAACTGTGTGAGAGGCCTTTCGGCACCATGCAATTCTGCTTAAAGTTGGACCAGCATAACATTCTGTGGTGATTTGCATATGCAGCCCATGATGCTTTGCATTGTGGGGGGCATGTGGGATTTTGTATTTCTATGTGATATGTTTATGCTTGGGGAGGAGGTGGATAATTATACATGCAGTAAGTGCTGTGAAATCAAAGAACTCAAGACTGAAATTGCGGCGCTTAAAGCTAGGTTGAAGGTACAGTTAGAAATATCATAATTGGAGCAATTTATTGACTCCATGGCAGAGGGTATTAGTGAGGATATAAACATTAGTAATGAGGAGGATTATGAAAGCATTATGTCACCAAATGAGATGACCAAAAGCCCAGAGGTGTGGTCGGTGGTCCCAAAATAAATGTCACAAAAAAGAGGAAGAAGGAATATTGGAGGGGTATCAAATATCCTTAACCCAAATAGATTTCAGGTCCTGATTATAACTGAGGAGGATGAAGAAATCCAACTAAATACTGCAGTATGCCCCATGGTACCAAATAATGTATGCACAAGCACCCAGAGTAATGTACTGCATTTACCACAACCAATAAATACTGATGTAGGCCTTATGGAAACAATGTATGAACAAGCACCCGGAATACTGTATTGCACTTACCACAACAAATTCAAGTCCCAGAAAGTAATACCCCATGGGATATCTTGTTTATTGGTGATTCAATGCTACGATATGCTGGCAATGTGTTGTGTAAACAGCAAAATGAGTACACAACTGTCAGCGTACTGCCAGGAGCAGGCATAAGTGATATAAAGCAACTCCTGCCGGGCTTATTAGAGAACGCCGTCACCCCAGTTACAGTTTTACATGTAGGAGTTAATGATATAGGCAAGGCCCCTAGAATTCTGCGGCCATAGAATTTTGCGCAGAACTTGCAATCTACCACAGAACTTCTGCGGTGCCGCAGAATTCACTCTTCTTGTTGATTTTTTATTAATATATCTGTTTTTCCATAAAATCTGATTTCCTTTCCCTCTTTTTATATCCTAAACCTCCTATAAGCTCCGAATGTGATGTTATCATTGCTATAACATCATACATTAGCTAAAGAAATGGTACAATCTGCAACAGAAATGAACAGCCGCTTATCTACCACAGCTCCCACTGCCAGAGACGGTGGCACAGCACATCAGGCACAGTGATATTTGCTCCGCCTGCACTACAGCCTAATACAATTTTCAGTCTTACATTACTGCATTAGGGCCAACTTAAACATAACCTTGTCAATAGCACAGACCTGTTAAGCCCACACCTTACTCTGTACAAACCTATTTGTGCCTTTAAGGTATAGAGATGCCATCTGAAATGAATAACTGGTAAAATGAATTTAACTGTCATTTTTAAGAAAAATAAAGTAATTATGCCCAGAAAAGTGGAATATAATGTGTGTAGGCCTGTTGAAAGAATAGACCTGTTAAATAAATAACTGCACTGTACGCCTTTTTGCCAGGGTTATTGATTACATATTGTCATTGGTTGATAGAATCACCTAAAAGTCATGGAGAAATGTTTTGTGCAGGGACAGCTGTTGGGCCAGAGGGTAGCATGTTGTGTTTCTATGCCAACAACTCAGGTTCAGAGATTAGCTCTGGGAGCTGGCTGGGCAGCACAAGGATTGGTGGAATACATCACTACTCAGAGCCTGGGAAGGTATGATGCAGTGTTCTGTCACATGATGAACATATTGTGCTGGTCTGGAGAGCTCTATCTCACAATCGGTTCACATGCATGTCATGGCCTGATGGTGTTATACAGTGTGTTAGGGAAAGCAGGTTGACATCAAAAATGAGTTTTGCAATAACTCCTCTATTCCATTTCTAATGGGACCTGTATGAATGAGGATGCAGGTTCATGGAAATAAAAAAAAATATATATATATATATATATACACACACACACACACACACACACACACACACACACACCACCACACACACATTTGTATGTATGTTACAGATTGCATATAAATATGTAAGTGATACACAGTGGGAACCTCATGAGTGGTGTAGAAAGCACATACAAACATATATGTGATAGACAGTGGAAACCTCATTAGTGGGATAGATAGCATGCATATAGAAATACCTTATTTATCATATAAGATCCCCTCTGCATATGTCATTTACTTAACAGGCTAGGACCTTAAGGGAGAGACATTTGTTTTGCCTCTTTAGGCATAAAATTATTTTTATAATTCTGTTATTTTTTGAACTAGTGTTCCTGTGCTTTCCACCATCCTGATTGCTATAACCACAGCCATGAAAGTGAAGTCAAGATGACAAGCTGCCACTGTGATGTGGTAGTTTGTTAGTGCCGCAGAACTTCCACAGAAATTATAAACCCCCGCCGCAGAAGTTCTGCGGCAAATGGTAGTCTTGCCGCAGAACTTGGTCCCACTGTGCTGCAGAAAAGTAGGGGCCCTGGACATAGGAAAAAGGGATATTCTAGAAATACAGAGGGATTTTGAAGCAGTGGGTGCTGCACTTAGAAGTAGAGGGTGCAACGTGTTGATTTCTGGGATTCTACCTACCCCCAGAGGAAGTAACTTAATAAATCAGGAAATTTTTAGTTTCAATGACTGGCTCAAGAGATAGACTGCTAGAGAGGGATGTTCTTTCATAGATCACTGGCAAGAATTTCAGAACAGTCAATTATTTGCAAGGGATGGGTTGCACCTTAATAAAATGGGAAAACGTTCTTAGCACAACTTAAGAATACTGTACATCACCATTTAAACTCCACCAGAAAGGGGATGTGGGGGATATAAAATCAGGGGACACACAAACTGAGTGGAATTTTATGCTCATCAATGCAAGGAGTCTTACAGATAAATTTGATGAACTACAAGTAATATTAAACACTCATAACATTCATGTTTGTGCAATCGTGGAAACATGTTGGCAACCCGAGGACACCTGGGATAAGCAAATCCGGGGGTACACAGAAAATAATAAGGATAGGTCTCTTTCAAGAGGTGGGGGTTGGCTATATATGTAGCAGATGGTATTACTACAGAAAGTATAGATACATCTAGGTGGTTGGATCTAGAAGCCATATGGGTTAAAATTAGTCCACCCGAGCAGCTAAGATTAATTTGGCAGTGATTTACAGGCCACCATCCACTAGGGTAATGGAGGATGAGGTTATCTTAGATTTTATCAACCAGTTTTCTCTAGCAGGGAATGCAGTACTGGTTGGCAATTTCAACCTCCCTGGTATTGGATGGGATACATTAAAAGCAAGTACATCTGCAGAATCTAAATATTTAGAGATATTTAGTCTCACAGGATTGGAACAGTATGTTACATCCAATACAATGGGAAATCATATCCTGGACTTACTATTAAGTAATCTTGGGGACAATATTGTTAACTGCAATTTATTCCCCCCATTGGGATCTAGTGACCACTCTACAGTTGGTTTTCAGTACTCTGGTACTCTTGGGGTTAAAAAAGGTATCACAGTACTCCATAGGTATAACTCAGCAAATTTTGAGCAAATGAGGTATGAATTAGCTGTATGGGATTGAAAATCAGATTTTGATAACCAGACAGTCACTCAAATGTGGGACAAGTTAACAGAAAACCTAAATGGCTTAATTCTGAGACATGTACCAACTAGAAATAAATATAAGGAGGCCAAAAATTCCCCTGCACCATGGATGACCCAATCTGTTCAGGGATTAATTAAAACCAAAAATAAAGAATACCATCAAGCAAGACATAACAACATGGATGCTGGCTGGGAGATATACAGAAAAAGTCTTAAACTTGCAAAAAGGGGTATTGTTTAGGCCAAAAGAAATTATGAGCATACACTGGCCACTAAAGTCCTGGATAATTATAAGACTTTTTACGCATATATCAACAGCAAGAAGGGGAAAAACAATACTGTTGGACCCCTAAAAACACAAAATGGGGATCTTATAATAGAGAAGAGGGCATTAGCTGAGGAATATAATACATATTTTTCATCAGTATTTAATGTAAGCCCTCAAGTTATCCAGGACTGTGGTGAAATAATACATAGGGGAGAAAGTCTAAGGATAGACCCAGCTGATGTCTTAAACAGACTAAAAAAGGTAAATCAGAATAATGTACAGGGGCCAGATAGGATTCATCCCAGGGTAATTAAAGAAATGGCAGCAGTACTAGTGGGTCCAGTATCCTACCTTTTTCAGAAAAGTATAGATACTAGTGAGGTTCCAGAGGCCCAGAAGCCAGCAGTAATTATACACATTCACAAAAAAGGTTCAAGACAGGAGGTCTCAAATTATAGGCCCATTAGTCTGACCTCAGAGCTAGGAAAGATTCTGGAAGGTATAATTAAAGCTACACCGTTGAATTCCTGGTAGCTACAGGCAGGATAGATATGACTCAGCATGGGTTTACTAGAGGGAGGTCATGTCAAACCAACCTCTTGGAATTTTATAACAAGGCTAGTAAATCCATGGATATGGGAAACACGGTTGATGTGATTTTCCTAGACTTTGCAAAGGCTTTTGACAAAGTCCCCCATGAGGAGCTTGTGAAATCACTGTTTGAGTTAAATCTCCCAGTTTGGGTACCAAAATGGGTTCAGGCGTGGCTTAAAAATAAAGGCCAGAAGGCCTGTGTTAAAGGGGAATTTTCTGGCTAGTCTAGAGGGACTAGTGGTATCCCCCAGAGTTCAGTATTGGGACCATGTCTGTTTAATTTATATATATATATCAACCATGCAGGTCCACTCAGGGGTTTGGTTGTCTAAATTTGCAGATGATACTAGGATTGGGTGTCTGGTAAATAATATAGAGGAACAGTTCATCTTACAAACAGCTTTAAATAATTTGGATATGTGGGCCTCCCAGAAGCAATCTAGCTTTAATATTGATAAGTGCACAGTTATGCACTTGGGAAAGAAAAATAATCAGTTCCAATATACCTTGGGTGGTTCTGTACTAAAGGCTGTAGGTGAAGAAAAACATCTGGGAATCATTATTAACAGTGATCTTAGTTTTAGCTTACAATATAACACAGCTCTAAAAAAGGTTTGCAGTAGAACACACTATATACAGAGACACATCAAATGTAGAGACAAGGAGGTTGTGATGCCCTTGTATAATGCACTGGTGCAACCTCATGTTGAGTACTGTGTTCAGTTCTGGGACCCATATAAAAAGGGTGACATTGGAATGATGAAGAGGTTGCAGAGGAGAGCCACCAAAAGGATCAAATGGACAGACGGACTAAGCTATGAGCAGAGACTGCAATAATTGGAGTTGTACTCATGAGAGTATTGTAGAATGAGAGGAGATATGTGTTTGATATACAGGGCACTGACCGATAGCAATTTGTGGGATCTCTTAGGCCTAGTAAAAAGGGACCAACTGTATAATACTAGAGCCCATTGTCACCAATTGATAAAGGATAGATATAGAACAAATAAAAGGAAATATTATTAAACAATAGGGTAACAGAAATTTGATATATGCTGCCTTGTGAGGTTGTGGAGAGTAAAACAATGTTGGGATTTAAAACAAATTTAGATTCATTTCTTTTAAGTAAAAATATTAATGGGTATACGGTATATAAATTATGATTGGCGAGCTCATGGACTAATGTCTTTAATGCTCTGTATTATCTATGTAATCTATGTAATCACTTCAAATGGCGTATAGGAGGGCAAAAAATCTGAAAGATCATCTGGTTCATCCTGTCCAGCCCATTATCAGACCCAGGAATTGGTCCCCACCAAAGATTTGCAAAAAATGTGGTAGGTGTAAATATTGCGAATATGTGAATGAATGCACACAGGTGAAAAACCCATACAATGGGGAAACAATACATTTATCATAATTTGTGAATTGTGATATAATGTACATAGTGTATCTAGCCACCTGTAGTTGTGGCACATATTATGTAGGTAGAACTAAATGTAAATTTAAAGAATGTGTAGGACACCATGTGAGGGCCATACAAAATGACAATATGGACTATGTAGGGGCAGTACACAAGCAAAGTATGGTTGACAGAAAAGAACACATCTTGAAATTTACTGGCCTGGAACAAGTCTATTTGGGAGCTAGAGGGGGAGACAGGGAGCTTACGTTGAGCAGAAGAGAAAACTATTGGATTTTTAGACTAGGAGTCTCTATACACAAGCAAGGGTTTAATGACTAGCTTGAGCTGGAAACTTTTCTGATAGATAAATTGTCCCTTGCATATTTTTCAGAAATCTTACATTTCTGTTTTTTTCTCTTCTAGATTGAAGTTGTTGAAGACTGTTTGCAGCAACCCCATCCCAATGGCACTCATTTGCAGAGTAGGCATTCCCCTCTGAAAGTTTTTCTGTACCATTCCATTTTGATTTGTGTTTTTTTTTGGTGAATCTTAAATGAAAGTATGATTGCTAGGATCTTCTAACATATTGCACTAATATGTTCTAGTTGTATGTACTCTTTTTTCCTCCCCCCCCCCCATACACACACTCATCCTGTGTGATATCTGGACACTGTCTTGGGCATTCTAGACTGAACAATTAAAGGGCAACATAAAGCCATATGGAATTCAGATTTTTCTCAGATGATTTTGTGTTCCAGAATGGGGTTAACCAGTGTGAGAGCTGTCTATACATAGGATGCAACACCAATGTTAAGAACAGAGTAGTATTTTATTCCACTATTTAAAGTAATTAAGTGCTAAGCCTGTGTTTGTATAAGGAAAAGTATAGGGGTCATTGCACAGTTGCACTTCCATAAATAAAGATTAATATGGAAATGTTTTTCTGCCATATGGTTGTTTATTTATTTATTCATTCATTCATTCATTCATTCATTCTCAGATTAACAGTACCTTTGAGCACAGTACAACTCATTTACAAAGGTTCCATATCAAAGAGTGAGAGGGTAGGGCAGACAAACAAAGGAAGGCAGAATGAACATTCAGAGGTAACAACAAAAATAGCATAGTATAAAAAAATTGTAAATACATTCTCATTCCAAACTGATTGCAGCAGGTATCTGGTTTCAGATGGGATACCCTGCCAGGTTGTAGGTTCTGCTTTCTGGTGTTTGAGTCTCCTATGAAGAAATTTCAACTGCCACGTCGGGGCTGAAGGAGGCACTACCGGATCTCTTCTCGAACGGGTGAATCAGATGGAATATCGGCAGGAAAAATGGCTGAACATTGAACCAGATTGATACTGTTTCATGCTATGGCAATTTGAAGACACTGGTATGCCAGACAGATTGAAATTTATAGCTCACTCAACTGAGACCTTTATATTGTGTCCCTAAATACAGCCCCGAACAAGGAACTGACTGTATTAGAGTGATTAGACAGGGCTTGTTGAAAGTCCTACCTGAAAAGTAAATAGAGAGAGGAGTTTGCATAGTTGTGTTGTTTAAGGATGTGAGTTCTCCAGTGTTTATCTGATGTTAGTAGTCTAAGGGTAAGAAAATAGGCTCAGAAAAATGTGCTACTTGGGGTAAACTAATTGATTATAGAAAGGTGCCATGAGCAGATAGGGTTTCTTTAATTTTAAGTCAATATTTTCTGTTGGGTGCTCATGGACAAGCATTTCTCTGACTTCTAGTTATGGGGAATAGAGTGCCAGTGAAAGGGATGGTCATTTAATTTATTCCAAGGTAAGCAGACACAACGGCCAGATATGATGCCATTAAATCCTTAGCTCTTAAAATGGTATGACCTCCTTTTGTTTATAAATTAGGGAAAAAAGCCCTTGCAGTACATTCTGAAGTTCCCAGGGAGAATAAAGACTGTTCAAGGTATATTATCTTTGAAAATATACAGACCTAGTGTCTCTGATTACAGGCTTGAAACGGGACAGGTCTGTATTAATGGGTGGATCAGCAGGGCTTGTTACAAGTCTTTCCTGAACACGAACATAAGAGGGAGCTCACTTACTTGCTTTGAATAATTTGTGGGCCTCTCAGTGTATGTCTTTCAGTTGGTACGGGGGGAGAGAGAGAGAGTGTAAAGAAGGCTTATATGTTACAAAGGTGTTAGATTTTGAATAGTTGCTACGGGAGACGGGCTTCTCTACTTTCCAGGAGTGGCAGAAGGATTTGCCATTTTTTCTAAGTGCATTAAGATGCTTGGGTTGTTAGTGACATTGTTGGGGGCTCTTCATTTATCTCAGTCTGGGCTTAATTTAACGCCCCCCTTCTTTTTATAAATCAAAGACCCTGCAGTAAACCCCATCATTTTTAGGGGAAGCTAGATCTAATTAGTTTACCTAGCAAATTGGTTGTCTTAATGTTAATTATACAGATTTGCCTCTCATTTAAGGAATAGGGGAAAATCAAGGGTGAGGGTCTCTGGAGGGCAGCAAAGGAGTCTTTGTGTGCATGGACCAAGTGATGTTTGTGTTGAATGGGAGGGGGGAGAAGTTATTATCCAGGGTTATGTTTTTTTACACTGCAAGACATGACTGGGACCTTAACCTGGAGGGTTACACTATGTTCAGGAAGGACAGGGGGGAGGGAAGGGGAGGAGGGGTAGCAATGATAGTAAAAAACTGCATTGGCATAGGGGGAGTTGAGGAGGCGGAGGGAACCGTGGAGGCGATTTGGGTCACCTTGATAACAAGGGGGGGCAAGAGAGTAAAAATAGGAGTGGTGTATAGACCCCCTGCCCTGGCGGAGGAGCTGGAGGACAGTCTGGTGGCAGATGTTGGGAGACACTGCAGACTGGGCAGAGGAAAGGTGGTGGTGTTAGGGGACTTAAACATGCCAGGAACAGACTGGGAGACTATGACATCCTCTGTGACCAGGGAACAGAGGTTGTTGGATGTCTTTCAAGATGCGTTCCTAACTCAGCAGGTGAGGGAACCGACCAGGGAGGCACAGGTACTGGATGTGGTCCTGGCAGACAGTGACCAGATTGGGGGCCTGGAGGTAAGGGACCCATTGGCGGGGAGTGACCATGCCACGGTCTGGTTCTGCCTGGACCTAGGAGGGGTAGAAGGCTGCACAAAGACGGAAGTAACCGACTTCAGGGGTGGATTTTAAGGAAATGGGAAGGATCCTTAAGGAGCATTTGGATGGGATTGGGTCAGACATGGACGCTGATAGTAGGTGGAAATCATCAGAGAAGGGTGCAGGATGCTACCAGCACCTGTGCAAGAGTAAGACGAAATGCGGTGAGGCCCAAAAACCCT
The DNA here is from genome assembly GCA_016271365.2 of Neoceratodus forsteri. NCBI lineage: Eukaryota > Metazoa > Chordata > Ceratodontiformes > Ceratodontidae > Neoceratodus > Neoceratodus forsteri. Next base: position 805,148,642 of record CM057449.1, on the reverse strand, counting down.
GTTGGTGGACCAGGGAGGTCCAGGAGGTGGTGCGGGGAAAGAAAGCAGCCTATAAGAAATTCAAGTGCTCAAGGAGTGAAAGGGATCGAGAGGAGTATGAGCTGTTGGCTAGAAGAGCCACTAGAGTGGTGAGGGCGGCTAAGGCAAGGAAGGAGCAGAACCTGGCCAGGGAAATTGGAGAGGGAAAAAGGGGTTCTTTAGATACATTGGGGAAAGACGAAGGGTGAAGGGGCAGATTAGCAGGATTAAATCAGGGGAGAGATGGGCACAAGACCCAGAGGAGCAGGCTGAGGTACTAAATGAGTACTTCACCTCAGTTTTCACCAGGGAAAATGGGGATGCTGCATCATACATGGGAGGAGACAGAGATAATGAGGAGGGGGACCCTTACCAATCGGCAGGTCTGGGGAGGGGGCATCACTGGCAGGTGGGGGGAGGGCTAAGCAGGGAGAAGAGGTACTGGAAGTGGAAATCACAGCAGAGAGAGTGAGGGAAGCCCTCAGCTCCCTTAAGATGGAGAAAGCACCGGGGCCGGATAAATTACATCCTAGAGTGCTGAAGGAACTTGCAGATGTCCTGGCGAAACCCCTGGCAGAGCTTTTCACCATCTCTCTGAGGACAGGGTGGGTGCCCCAAGACTGGAAGGTGGCGCATGTAGTGCCTATCCACAAGGGGGGATCAAGGGAGGTGGCAGGGAACTACAGGCCTGTCAGCCTGACATCAGTGGTGGGCAAGGTGATGGAGGGCATTGTCAGGGAGTGGCTAGGGGGGGCCCTGGATAGGTCATGGTGCCTGGATGATAGACAGCATGGATTCAACCCAGGGAAATCGTGTCAGACAAATCTGGTGGAGTTCTATGACTGGGTGACAAGTGCCTTGGACCTGGGTAGACCAGTGGATGTCCTCTTTCTGGACTTCAGCAAGGCATTTGACTCTGTTCCTCACGGGGGCCTGTTGGATAAACTAGGAGAAATGGTGGTGGGAAACCAGATAATCCGATGGATAGGCAATTGGCTCCAGGACCGGACCGGAGGTCGTAGTTGATGGGATAATCTCTTCCCCAAGGAGGGTCATTAGTGGGGTCCCACAGGGATCAGTCCTTGGGCCCCTTCTTTCAGCGCCACGTATCTGACATAAGGACAGGAATCAGAGTGAGATGAGTCTCTTTGCAGATGACTGAAACTGGGGCAGTGGTGGATGGGGAGGAGGGAGGGTGGCCCTGCAGGGGACCTGGAGGCTCTGGAAAGATGGTCTAGAAAGTGGAAGCTGAGGTTTACTGCAGGGAAATGCAAGGTACTCCATCTGGGGCCAGAAACCCAGGCCAAGTGTACACCCTGGGGGAATATTACAAGTCTCAATGGCTGAGAGGGACCTGGGGTGGTGGTGGATGTCAAGATGAACAACTCTGAGGACTTGTAGGAGGGCAGCAGCCAAGGCCAACAGGATGCTGGGATGCATCGCTAGGGGATCACCTCCAGAAGGAGGAAGTGATACTCCCCTGTATAACTGCTTGGTGAGGGACGCACCTGGAGTACTGCGTGCAGTTTTGGAGGCCACACTTAAAGAGGGACATTAACTCCTGGAGAGGGTCCAGAGGAGGGCAACCAAAATAATTTGGGGCTTGGGGACAGGACCTATGGGAGGAGAGGCTCGAAGAGCTAAATATGTACACTTTGGAAGAGAGAAGGGACCGGGGGACATGATAGAGGTCTTCAGGTACATGAAGAGGGTAAATAGGGGAGGAACAGTGAGGGTGCTTGAAGGAAGGAGGAAGGGGCCACCAGAGGCATGGGTGGAAGCTGGAGGGGAAGATTCAGGGAGAAAGGAGGAGGTGCTACTTCACTGAGAGGGTGGTAGAGCCATGAATGCACTACCTAGGGGGCTGGTGGAGGCAGAGACAGTGGAGGGGTTCAAGAGGGGGTGGGACAGGTACAGGGGAAGGGTTCAGGAAGCAAAATCCAATGCAGCAAGAATATCCGGAACTGGGAAGGGAGAAGCCAGAGAAGGCGAGGGGGACAGCAAGGTCAGCACCCAGGGTGGGGGCTGACCAAACGAGCAGACACGAAAGACCATTAGGCCTATTCTGCTGGCATTTTAGTATGTTAGTATGTTAGTAAGTTGACTTTATGGAGTTTTTGGGTAGGTGGGAGAGATAGGAAGGGGACAGTCTTAGCCTTGTCATATACCCTAATGTGTAACATTTTTGAGTCATCTACCTGGGTTTTTGGATGTGACAAGCACATGGGGAAATGGGAGGAGGATCCAGCCTTGTTTATGAGGCAAAGGAAAAGATTAGAGAAACAATTAAGACCTCACTTTAGAGTTTTATCAATCAGCTGTAGTCCAATGTTTATAATTAGACAGGAGAGTCAAATAATAATGATGGAGTATGGGGACTGAGTATCAGTGGATATCTTGGAATGTTAAGGGGTCAAGAAATAAAATAACAAGGTATAAAATTCTAAAACATTTACACATACACAGAGGGGATATCATGTGTTTACAGGAAACACACATGTTGGATACCGAGTTGACTCTTTTCAGGAGACAGTTTGTGGGCCAGGTCTACTCGACTGGAAATAGTACGGCTAGTACAGGGGTCGCAATTTTAATTTCGAAAATCATACCCTTTGTCTGTGAACAGGTGATCAGAGATCCAAATGGCCGATGTATCATTCTTCAGGGCCTATTAGGCCAAGTTAGAATACTCCTGGGTAGTATATATGGTCCTAACGTGGACTCACCAGGGTTCTTTGGGGAATTATTACACAAGCTTACTCCTTTTGCTACCCTACCCATTATCTTGGCAGGAGATTGGAATTTGATCTTCGTCCCAGATTTGGATAAGGAAGGGAGGAAAATCAGAGACTTGAAACCCACCCAAAGGGCTTTAAGGGAGTTCTCCGACCATTTGGGTCTGTTCGACTCCTGGCGAGCCCTGTACCCTATGACTAAAGAGTTTACCTTTACCTCTGAAATACATAAATCTAGATCCAGGATTGATTATTTTCTTATATCTAAATCCCTACTTCCAGGATTGCAAGCTAGTATGATAGATCTGGGTGTGATCTCTGATCACTCTATGATCAGATGTTCATTGGATCTCAACCCACTACACCCCAGACAGACAATCTGGAAATTAAACAATCAGCTGCTCAAATCAGATTTAATAAAAAAAAAAGATCAATCAGAGAGAATAGAACAATATCATAGTGAGAATTTGAACTCCACAGGAAAGGGAGATATAGAATGGGGGGCTATTAAGTGTGTTTTTAGGGGAGAACTGATTAAGATCTCGACAGATCTAAAACGGAGACGAGAACATAAAATTAAATATTTGCTGCACAACATCAGAGATATAGAGAGAACCCTCTCTCCATCAGTGACAAAAAAACTTAAACAGAAACTAATAGGCCTAAGGAATCAATATGGGGAATTACTAAGACAAAAAGCCAAGTTTGCTATTCTTAAATCAAAAACCTTGTACATGGACTGGGGGAAAAATCGAGTCGATTTTTAGCCTTGAGATTAAGGGCCGCTGAAGCCTCTAGGATTATTCAATGCATTCATTCACATTCTGATGGCACAGTTAAAGTTCTGGCACAAGAGATAGTATTAGAATTTGAAAAACATTATTAATCTTTATATAGTCCTATGGATCGGCAACCCACATTGATGGAAACTGAGGAATAGCTAACCTCAATGCAACTTCCACTTATCCCAGAAGAGCTAAAGGAAGAACTAGTGGCCAAAATCTCTGATTTTGAAATATTACAGACAATAAAAGCATTGCCCCCGATAGAGCCCAGGGGCCGGACAGGCTCTGCAAATTTTTATAAATGTATTGAGCAAAACCTGACACCTAGTTTGAAACGATTGTTCGATTGTATTTTAGCCTCGGATAAGGTGGACAAGCACCTGTTTGAAGCACTTATTATAGTCATCCCCAAAGCGGGTAAAGACCCAGTTAAACTCAGTAGCTATCACCCTATATCTTTAATGAATTATGATATCAAGATCCTCACCAAAATAACAGAAACTTTCAAGTACCTCAAGGGAATCAACAAAGTCCAAGAGTGCAGCATCTTTCAAAAAAAGAAGTGTGCAAGAACAAAGGGGCACAATTTGAAGATAGAGGGGGGGGCGGCTTAGAGGTAATGTAAGGAAGTATTTTTTTCACAGAGAGGGTTGTGGATGCATGGAACAGCCTTCTGGAGGAGGTTGTGGAGTCAAAAACAGTGGTTGAATTCAAGAATGCATGGGACAGTCATAAGGCAATTCTGGGGTGGGGTGAAAAAGTAGCTGCTGGTTAACTAGGATCTGCAGCTTATCCATTAGGTAGGAAAATGGGCAGACTCGGTGGCCAGCGGTCCTTATCTGCCGTCAAATTCTATGTTTCTATGTTTCTACATTGTTCAAGGGGGGCTCCGATGTTGTTTTTTACTAACATAACATGCAACCTGTGCTTATGTCAGGGGGAGGAAAACAGCAGAAGTATAGTTTTTTTGTAGTTCAGGACAAGTTTGTGCATAAGGAACCATTTTTTGACTTCTAGGAAACCTGTTTGAAGATTGTCCTTGAGCATAGTGGGATCAGTGTTGTTTGTGTAGATGACAGCATTGTGGGCATAAAGGAGTGTCCTAAGTAGACAGGATTGGGTTAGTTTGTTTAGGAAGATACTAAACAGAAGAGGGCCAAGGATGGACCCTTGTGGGACACCAGAACAGACAGATTGTAGTTCGGAGACAATATTAGATATTTTCACTTGTTGCAAGCTATCAACAAGGTAGCTTCCAAACCATTTCAGTGTGTTTTGTGAGATGCCAACTGTGGCAAGTTGAGTAAGAAGTAGGTTGTGATTCACGGTGTTGAAGGCTTTTGTAAGATTGATAAATGCAGCACCAATAATCTTGTTATTGTCAAAGGACTGATGTATGTAGCTGGTAAATTCTAGCAAAGCTGTGGTGGTGCTGTGTTTTTTCCTGAAGCCATGTTGCTTGTGACATTGTAGGTCGTACTTTTCAAGTCATCAACCATTTGATTGGAAACTATAAGTTCAAGGACTTTTGATAGAGGCCTGTAGTTAGAATGATGTGTAGGATCCCCGGATTTATGCAGGATTTCCAGACTTCTGGGAACTGTGAAAGGGAAAGTGATAAGTTTAGAATCTTGTAACTGATAAGAGCACTCCTTCAAGAGTCAGTGGAAGGAGATTGAGATCAAGTGAGTCTCCACTATGTCTGGATTTGCCAAGGACTTTAGTCAGGAGTTTTTGGACTAGGGATTGGGAGACCTTTCTGCAGTAGAAAGGTTGATGTTCGGGGTGATTTGTTTCAGTGACACCTGCTGATGACACGGGAGCATCATCGAAGAAATCTTTGGAAAGTATACCCGACAGATTGGTGAAAGCTGTGTTAAAAGTACAGTATTTGTGATTTGGAGTGGATCAGTAATGGGATTGCTATCCTCCAATAGTATTGCTGGTGTGGTTTTTTGTTCTTTGCCTGTGATGTCTTTTACAGTATATTAACCCAGAAACTCCTACTGTCACCCCAGGAATTGGAAAGTAGCTCTCTGTGGGGCCTACTTTTTGCTTGTCTAATTTCCCTAGTACAGGTATTTCTGGTAACTCTATAAGCCTGCAGATCCTGTTGCTTTAATTATGATTTGGAGTCCTGTAGCTTCATCCTGTTTACTATTTTGGAGTGATCCATGAATTAACTGTCACTCAAACTTTCATTTCCTTAAGTGGGGCATGGATATTGCAGGCTGTGTTGAAAACACTGATGAAGTGTTGAAATGTGGTGATGATGTCATCAGCTGTATCCAAGAAGGACCAGTCTTGAGAGCAAAGTTTTTTGTTTTAGGCAATTCAAATGCCCACGTTTCAGTATGCAGATGTAGATGGTATGTGGTAGGGGGTATTACATTTATTAGACCAGCTGCAGGTGATAGGGGAGTTGTCACTGATAGAATCAGGGTGAACCATAACATTTAAGATGCTATCTGGGCGATTTGAGACAATGCAGTCTATTGTGGTACTGGACCCTGTTTTATAGTTTATCCTGGTCGGCGAGTTTACATGTTGCGTAAGGTGCAGTGATGTCATTGTGTCCTTTATGATACCACTAGCCCCTGATGGCCAGTTTAAGTTGAAATCCCCCATTAAAATCCATTCAGAGGGGTGTTTTTGCGTAAAGAGGTAGTCAAGCAAACTAAGTAGGCTAGGAACTGGGTCCTTAGGAGGTATGTAGGTTGTGACTTAATGATGGTTTTGTTGTGTGCCCCCAGGAGTACTTTAACTCCTAAAGCCTGTGTAGAGCAACCAAGATCAATCAGAGGCATAACCAGCCTACGAATGGAATTGTTTAGGAAAATTGCACAACCACCACCCTTCTTAGTAGTGTGGTCTAGCCTAAAAATGGAATAGCTCGGGAAGACAATTGCATTATCTGGGATTTTAGGAGATTGCCATGTTTCCATGACAGATAGCATGTCAGGATTGTGTGTAGCTACCCAGACCTTAAGGAGGTCAATTTTATTTAGTAGGCTACAGATATTTATTGTGGCTAGTGTGATGGACCCCAGATTTGCTGGAAGATTCCTCTGGGTAGTTACACTTGGGTGCGGGTTTCGGTGGATTTTGACTAACAGCATCAGTAACATTAGGGCTTCTAATTTTGGGAGGTGTAAACGTTGTAGTTTGATAAGACACCAAACTTGCCTGTTGAGGTTATTACGTTTGGCCTTTCTTCTACTCAGAATGCAGGTCAGGATGGTTCCACTGAGGGAGTAGGTAAGGCCAGCATCCCAGTGGGCATGCCAGTAGTTGGTTCATGGCTGTGTGAGAAGCTGGGACCATGGACCTATGATGATGTCAAAGAAATTTACAGTATCGCAGCCAGGAGGGCAGTGAAGGCTTTCAACTACAGTCATGCTTTGAGGAGTGGTATACTTAGGGGGCAGGTATTCTGCATTACCGAGAAGTAAAGTGAGCAGAATAGCAAGTGGAAGAGGTCATTTTACAATAGAAAACATTGTGACCAAGTGCATTGTAAGGGATAAACTTGAGAACAAAAAAGTCAGTTGCGGTGGTGGGGGGGGTGGAGATAGAGGCAGGTCAGCCAATGAGCATAAGCAGGGTGGAGCCTAACTATATTTAATAGAGGTTGGGGTTGGGGCAAGTGGGTGGGAAAAATCCTTAGAAGCAGAGATAGAAAAATTCAGCAGACAGGAGCCCACCCGAAATTGAAAGAAAAAGCAGGCTAGGAAGCAGCCAGTAGCATTACAGCCAGAGTCTTCAGGGTCCAATCGGTGCTAGCCAGATGAGAAGAAATGGGCAATCAAGTTAAAAGCCATAAATTCCAGGAAGCCCAAGATGTACCTTTATGCCACTGAGCAGGACAGCCCCAGAAGCAGGCAGGAGTTTCCAGATGGGTCAGGCAAGTGATTAGAAGTGGCCCCAGCCATGGGGGCACAGCTAAATCATGGGCTGCAGACCTGGGGAGAAGAAAGTGGAAAGTTAGGTAAATATACTGTAGGCAGCAAGACAGGGAGTGGTAGTGGGAACAAAATGATTAGGAGGAGGTGGGAGGGAGAGAAGGATCAGAGTTCACAGACCGAGAAGGGGGTGTGCTAGACTGCTGGCACCACTTTTATTACACACTAAAAGAGATTATGCAGAGAGGGGAAGCAGGGAAAAATGGCAGAGAAATGAAATTAGCAGAACAAAGTGTGGCTGGAGTGGGGGGGGGGGTATATGTGAGTGAGCGCTGGAGAGGGCCAGGCAGAGGAAACAGAAATTACAGCACAGACTGCTAGCTTGAATTACTGAGTGAGGAGAATTTGAGCCAAAAAAAGCTTATTAGGAGTGAGGTTTTTGAGAGAGAAAGAGAGCATAGAGTATAGGGGAATTTCAGCAGAGAAAATGCTGATTAAGAGCAAGGAATTAGAGAGGGAGAGAGTGGGGAGTAAAGAGAAGGGAAGGCAGGAGTAAGGAGGCAAGAGAAAATGCAATTATCAGACAAGATTCAGTACCCAAATAAATACCCTGCTAAAACAGAACACTAGAATCAGGTATAAATACACAGCAAAAATAAACACATAGGGGTCAGCAAAAATAATTTACTTCAATAAATTCAGTACAACAACTTGAAAAAGCACACACAAAAATCACATAGATCTCACCCAGTGTTAGAGGAATGCAGGAGTTAGCAAAGCCGTGGTGATCCCAAAAGTGAAAAGCAGGTCCATAAAGTGCTAATAACAAATGATAACACAGAGTGGGCATGTGACTTCATGCGAACAGCGTCTCAGCAAAAATGGGCTAATTTTGCCCAACATCTCCCAAAAACAGAGCACAGACTGCAAAGCATGCATATAAATCCTGCTTAGGGATAAAACTAGCCGAATATTCACAGCTGAACCATAGAGCATGGAGAAACGCCAAACACTCGTGCCGCCACCGTGACCCGCTCAGACATAGAAACATAGAAACATAGAAGTTGACGGCAGATAAGGACCGCAAGGCCCATCCAGTCTGCCCATTTCTTTTTCTACCTTATAAATGTGCCATCGGCCTTTGCTCTGTCAGTGACCTATCTATTCATAGTCATTTGTATTGCTCCCTTATGCCTATCCCATGCCTGTTTGAAGCCCTGCACTGTATTCATAGCCACCATTTCCTGAGGCAGGCCATTCCATGCATCCACCACTCTTTCTGTGAAAAGAATTTCTCACATTCCCCTTAATGGCCTCCTCTAATCTCATGCTGTGTCCTCTTGTCCTGCTATTTTTCTTATATTTAAACATGTTAGACTCTTTCACCTTGTTTATGCCCTTAAGGTGTTTAAATGTCTCGATCATATCACCTCTCTCCCTCCTTTGCTCAAGGGTATACATATTGAGCTCCGTTAATCTGTCCTTATATGTCTTCTGATGCAGTCCCTGCACCATTTTGGTTGCCCTTCTCTGGACTGCCTCAATTTGGTTAATGTCCTTGTGAAGGTGTGGCCTCCAGTACTGCACGCAGTACTCCAGATGAGACTAACCAATGTCTTGTACAGAGGATTATTACCTCCCTCTCACGACTTGTGATACCCCTACTAATACACCTAACACCCCCTAGCCTTACCTACTGCTTTAGAGGTCTGCTTGGATGATTTTCAGGTCATCAGTGATGATGATGCCCAAGTCTCTCTTTCTTCCTTTGTGACTGCTAGCAACTCCTCCCAGCCTATAAGTGGCTTCAGGGTTTCTCTTCCTATGTGCATGATTTTGCACTTCTTTGCATTAAATCCCAGTTGCCACTCTTCTGACCATTCTGCTAGTTTATCCAGATCTCTTCTCATTCTGCCCACCCCATCTGGATCATCTACTCTGTTGCAGATCTTGGTGTCATCTGCAAACAGACAAACCTTACCCTCTAGTCCATCTGCAATGTCACTAATGAAGATATTGAAGAGGACTTGCCCCAGGACTGATCCCTAAGGTACCCCACTTGTGACTTGCATCTCTTCTGACTGTATACCATTTACCATCACTCTCTGTTTTCTGCCCGTCAACCAGTTTGACACCCAGTTGACCAACTTCTGACCCACCTGAGCCTACCTAGCTTATTTATCAATCTTCTATGTGGAACAGTGTCAAAAGCTTTGCTGAAGTCAAGGTAGGCGACATCAACTGCTCCCCTTGGTCCACCACTCTGGTTACTCAGTCAAAGAAATCTATGAGATTAGTTTGACAGGACCTTCTTTGTAAACCCATGCTGTCTTGGATCCTGTGCCCTATGGATTCCAGGTGTTGCATTATCCTTTCCTTAAGGAGTGCCTCCATAATCTTGCCCACTACTGAGGTAAGACTGACTTGTCTGTAGTTCCCGCCTCCTCCTGCTACACTCTTGTGGAGGGGATCACATGAGCCTTTCTCCAGTCTTCTGGGACCTCTCCTGTGCTCAGAGACTCACTAAACAATTCTGCTAATGGCTCTGCTAGTTCCTCCTTTAGCTCCTTAAGTACCCTGGGATGTATGCCATCAGGTCCCATTGCCTTATCCACCCTGAGCTTAGCAAGCTCTTGTGGACCTTTCTTTTGTGAAGGAGTAGTGCTCACCTCCCCCCCCTATGTCCATGATGCTGAGCTGTGGGCCCTGCCCTACCTTCTCTTCAGTAAATACTGAGCAAAAGTATCTATTTAGGATAGATGCCTTTACAGGGTCCTCCTCCTCACATGCCCCTTTTCTCCATTAAGCTTAGCAATAGCCCTATGGACTTTCTCCTTTCACTATGTATCTATAGAAAGTCTTGTCACCTTCTTTTACTGTTAGGTGCTAGTGTTTCCTCAGTTTGGGACTTTGCCTGCCTTACTGCCTTACCTGCTTCCCTTAGGGCAGTTTGGTATGCCTCCCTATCTTCATCCCGCTGTGTTCCCTTATATTTTGTCAAGGCCAGCCTTTTGGCTCTGACCTTTTCTGCTACTATATTTGAGAACCAAAGTGGTTTCCTTCTTCTTTTGCACTTCCTTTTCTGTCTAACACAATGGGATGTTGCTTCAAGTATTGTATCCTTAATGCTTGCCCACTTTGCCTGTACCTCCTCACCTGTGTTTCTTTTTGCCAGGGCTAGCTTAACTCTGTTGGCCATCTTATCAAAGTCAGCTCCTCTGAAGTCCCATATTTTTGCCTTGGAATGGGATGATTTAGATGTAGTAGCCAAATTGAACCATACCATGTGATGGTCACTGGCCCCAGGTGACCTTCTACCTGGAGATCTGTGATCCCTTCTTTGTTAGTCAGTACTAGATCTAGGATAGCCCTGTCTCTTGTGGGTTGCTGTACCAGTTGTTTGAGGCCCTCCTGCAGGGAATCCACATGATGTCTAGTTCTGGCAGATGTTCCTGCTGGTATTGACCAATCTGTATCTAGCATGTTGAAGTCTCCCATTATCAGAACCTCCCCTTTAGCTGTCATGTTTTGTATATCTTCTAACAGTAATGTGTCTATGTCCTCCCTCTGGTCTGGGGCCTGTAGACAACTCCAGTTCTTATGGCTGTCCCATTTCCTGTTTTCAGGGTGCCCACAGTTCTTCTGGCTCCTTATGTATATTCTGTATTTCTGTAGCTTTGATATTTTCATTGACATACAGGGCCACTCCCCCCCTTTTTGCACCTCGGTCTCTGCTGAACAGTTCTTATAATGTATTTCATCTTGAATATGAAATTTGAGGTGTGCAATCTCTGCCCATGCAGCTCGGAGCTGAGCCCTAAGATCTCCAATGGCCCAGCATGTAGACAGTGTCCTAAATCCTGTAAGACTGTCCTTCTGAAAATTGTTCCACAGTACCTGCAGTTAATGAAATCCATTCCAAATAAGTTGCTGGGTTTGTAACCTAGTCAGAGTAATTAGAAGGAAAAAAAATGCAAGTAATGGTTTAATTGTGCTTTGTTTAACTTGTTATAACAAGTTAAATTACTAGTGCCCTGTAAATGAGATCACCTTGTGGAGGCCCCACTGATCCGCCCCTTCCTGTTCTGCCACAGGAAATGTTACAACTGTGGTACCCTATAAAAGGTGTAGTGTGGGGTGGTTGGGGATGGGGTGGGTGGCTGGGCCCTTCCCTGCCAAAAAGAAGAACCACGGACGAAAGAACAAGGAGGTAAGAGCAGAAACAATCAGTCCACAACAAATGCAGTAACCCTGAAAGCTTATCCTAATGTTAGATAAAACTGTAAAACCTGTAAAGCACCACCTGTAATAATTTCAGAGAAGATATACCCTGTAAGAAACACTTTGCTCAGAGAAAAATAAAGCAGTAACAGAAGATATACCTTGCAAAGACAATTTGAATCAGAAGATTACAGCAGTAATCAGTTAGCATACCTACGTAGGCACACCTTGTAATAATGCAGAAGAAGGTATACCAGCAACAACAATTTGAATCAGAGAAAAATAAAGCAATGAAATGTTAGCAACAAACAGTAGCAATCCCTGTGAGTAAAAAATAAAAACACCACCACACAGTAAATCTGCTTAGCCAAACTAAGTCTTAATCCTTCTCCCTTGCTCTGGTAAGTTTCTCTACTCTGCCTTTCAAGCAGTCTTAGAAGGAAAGAGCTCAGGTGAAGCTAGGTGCCTTGGCCAGCAAACCAAGTCTTCTACCACAAATACCACAAATAAAACACTTCTGGATACGCTTACGTAGCAACTGTAAGGCAGTCTTCTTCAGAGTGTACCATACCATGTTAAAAGAGCCCAATTTAAACCAAAAAGCCACCTCAGATTTAAAGTGACCAAGTGCAACAGAAATTCCAGCACCATATATAGCACCCTATCTAAAAGCATGCAATCATTCAGATGAAACGCACAAGCACCAGAATCATAATATAACAAACAAACATAACATAACATATATACAATGATACAAATACAACTCACAAGCACCAAATTCTTAAAATTACAATCAATAAGACATAAAGCTACTGTTTACAGTATATCGCCAAAAATTACCATTAGATTACCGATCCAAATAATATACAATATAATACCAAAAAAAGATTATAATGCCACGAGAGAGTAGAGCTGGCAAGTCATACTCCCCTTAAGCCCAAACACAAACAGTGTGTCACCAAAAACTACCGAATAATGACTACCTGTAAAAGAAACTTACAATATAGCACCCAAAAGGGAACAGGGACAGCAAGTCATGCTCCCCTTATGACCAGAGCATGAACAAGTCATGGTCACAAACATATTATATAACAGCAATAAATGAAGAGCAGAGCTAGCAATGTTTGCCCTTCCTGGTCACAGACTATGAATACTGTCAGTATACATTACAGTATTTACAAATAACTATGCAGGGGAATATCTTCATTTAAGCCATTCGGGCTCATAGTGTCCAGTTCACAAATCCAATAAGCCTCTCTCTGGGTTAGAGAGGGAGAGAGCGAGGAGTAAAGAGAAGGGAAGGCAGGAGTAAGGAGGCAAGGGAAAATGCAATTATCAAACAAGAATCAGTACCCAAATAAATGCCCTGCTAAAACAGAACACTAGAATCAGGTATAAATACATAGCACTATTCTGCTTGCTAAACAGTTACTACAGTTATACAAAGGCACTGCATATCTGGATTGTACATTGCTATACAAGTCCCCTTGACAATAGAGGACATTACGTTTGAGAAAGCCAAGTTTTTTAGTGAAATGTCAGGTGATACTTGTTGCTCCCCACTGTCATGGCTGTATGCTGATTTGCACTCTGCACTTTGGGAACTTGGTATGTATTTGAATAAACAACCGTTTAATTTTGCAGCTCATTTTGTGCGGACAGCAATTTCTTGAGATGCAAAGGAGGTGAGTGTTGTGACTTTTTCAGTATTGTATGCTGTATGTGTCTCAAAGCACCCAGTCTTGCTTTGAGCATTTCTGACTAGTGCCTGTGTACTATGATCCCCACTTGCCTCCATCTGGTGTCGGACATTTACCAGTATCTGCCTCAGCACATGTATGATGGGTATGGGTTGATTTATACAGGCAGTGTCCCCACTCACTGCCTGTGTAGCATGCTTGAAAGGATGGGGACTGCATATTAGCCCATCCATTTGGCTCCACTACTCTATTGTTAGAGTGATGGACACTCTAGCACTGTTCCACATGGTGTGCACCAGCAGGTACAGTACTCTGAAACAGCCTTATACTCTTCATACAGTCAGTGAAACATGTACAACGTGGAGTTCCACCTGGTCACAGCATCAAGCTTTATATGGTGCTGAGGCAGATGGTTATTGCACTGGTTAGCGTGTCAATATAGTGAACCAAATTGAGCTACTCAGAAATGAGCACTTCAATTTGGTCACTTTCAGGATCAGTGATGAGGAGTGGAAAGCGAGGGGATGGAATAGCAAGGGAGGATGGGAAAAATGGTGAGTGGAGAGAATAGCGATGGAAGGGGAGGAAAAGGGAGGAAGGGAATAGTGATGGAAGGGGAAGGAAGAGGGATAGGCCAAATAGGGATGTGTACTGTAGCAGGTAGGGACACCATTTGCAGTGCTGGTGGTCGTGGGTTCAGTATGGCATACAAGTATGTTTTTTGTCTTTTGCAGGTACTTTTTTTATTTTTTAAACTTGTTGCCCTCATTGGTCCCTCTTCTTTTCTCCAGTATCTGCCCCCCTCAGAAATTATTATATTAGTTTGTGGGGTGCAGGGGACAAGCCCTGCAAAGGGGTGTGTGGTGGGCATAGACCCTTGCATTATACAGTATTTTACATGTGCACTGACTTGGTGTTTGGCATTTACTGTGATGTGCCAAATTGGTTTTTGGTAGGGTGAACTCACTGTTTTGTGAGTCACCAAAAACTATTCACTGTTATGACAAGGAATCATTGCGCTGTAGCTCACATAGATGTTCACAGGCCTTTGCAGAACAAGTAAAATGCACACAGTTGCAACAGGTGACAGACACAGTTTCCTTAATGTCTGCGTGGTTTAGAAACTGCTGCACAATGAGATTAAGGCAATGTGCCAGGCAGGGCATCTTGAAACAACCACCATTGCTAATGCACTTCACTACATTGAAGCCATTATCACTTGCATTAGTTCATGCTGTACAGTAAGTGAGTGTGTGTGTGTGTGTAGCCACTCACCAATCTCTTCCAGCAGAACATTAAGCATTTTCTAACCCATGTGAGAACATGTAACACTTTGCATACTCAGGGTTCCATGCTGCCAAATTTTAGGGGTGTTGCTACCACCACAATTTTGATTCAGGTAGGTTTTGCCAGGACCAAAATCAACTACCACCTCTGGTACCTGTTCCCAGTGTGCCATTATACATACATACAAGTTTGCCAATGTTTTTCCACTGATCCACATATCCATACTAAGATGGATATATTCTGACACAGAATGCTTTTTTGCATGTCTTATGGAATCAGCAACTCTACCATACAGGTCTGGCATATCACACTTAGAGAAATAGGTTCGAGATGGACTCTGCTATTTGGAACAGGCACAGGCCATCAACCTGCAGAACCCAGCATTCTCCATGAATGGAATGGCAACAGATCAATGGCCAGTGCATTAAAATATCCTTTTCAAATATAGTAGATAGACATGCTTCTCTTGCAAAAACAAAAAAAAAACTAAAATCAATCACTGCACCCTAGTTTCATGGTCATTTAAAGAGGTTATTACACATTAAAGTCTGTATATGGAAAAAAAGCAAAGGAATCAAAAGAGCACATTGATTTGCAGAACTACAGAACTTTGAGGAATAAATATACTCGAGAAGTCAGACAGACTAAAAGTAGATTTCATAAACAGAAATTTTGAAATGCATCCAATTATAGTAAAAAGATATTTTTTGGAATCAGATCTATACAGGGTAAACTAATAGGTCACCATTACCTAAATGCCCTCGAGTGGGCAGTCTATGACCAGTTCAAATCAAATCTAATCAAATCAAACTTTATTTTTATAGCACCTTACCAAACCAAGGCATGATATCTCATGAAACACAACCTATTCTGTGCACAGCAACATGGCTTTCACAGAGACCACTCCACTAGCACAGCTCTGATCAACTACACCTCTCAAATTTACGACACATTTGTCAGTGGACTAACATTGTGCTCTATCTTCATAGACCTCACTAAGGCCTTTGATACAGTCAACCATCAACTCCTCCTAAACAACCTGTTAGCCACCGATCTGTCCAATGATACAGTAAATTGGTTTGACAGTTACCTCTCCAACAGGTTTCAAAGTGTCAAAATTTGTGGAAAGCTGTTGGAGCCAAAAGAGGTGAAGCTTGGAGTCCCCCAAGCATCTATATCAGGATTACTCCTCTTCAGCCTATTTGTAAACCCACTACCATCTGCCTGCCTAGGGCACATTGTGCTCTTTGCCGTTGATGCTGTCATCTCGGTAAGTGAAAAGAATCAGATCACTATTACGGCGGAGTTGCAGACCAATTTCTGTAGAATTGAAAAATGGTTTACAGACAATAAACTCCTGCTCAACTATAAAAAAAACAAAGTGTATGCTATTTACTCTCCCCCAAATCAGGAAGAAGTTTGGACTGCTGCAAGTCATGAGTCACAAAGGTGACATATTAGAACAGGTCTGCACCTTTAAATACCTGGGGATACACTGGGATGAAACCCTTTCATTCACAGTGCATGTAGACCATGTCGTCAAAACTGCAAACATAAAACTTGGTGTGCTCTATCAGCACCGTCACTCCATGACCCCTGAAGCTCTAAAGCTTGTCACAAGTTGCTCTGTACTAACAACCATAGATTATGGCCTGGTGATCTATGGGGCTGGCGTTGATACTGCTTTAAAATGGGTGAAAACACGACTTAACAAGGCCTTCAGGCTGGTACTGGGGGCCGACCACTGGACCCACACCTGTGCTCGATACACGGCAACTGGTTGGCTCCGTCTCCACCTCAGGATCCTATGCCAATCTTGCCTGATTGCCAAAAAATCCATGATAGGACTTAACCCAGAATCTACCTCCTCTCTCTCTTCAAAGCTGCCCAACCAACCATCTCCACAAGAAGATAAGTGAGGGGAGGACTAGTAGTTCCTTTTAAGCATACAACAATAGGCCAGAGATCACTCTCCTTCCATGGACCTAAGTGGCTCAATGACCTCCCCCACTGACCAAAAAGAGTGCAGAAAGATTAGTCTATTTAAATCTGGTCTCTACTCCCACCTAAGCTCTGCCAATGTCTGTAGCTGTGATATCTAAATGCCCAACCTTAACACAGCACACGCTGATATAAAAGTACCAGGACCCTCTTCAACAAATCCCAGCACTCCTACTTATCTGTCTTCCCCCCCTCCTTCCACTCTAACTCCCATGATGATTGAACCCCTCCTCCTACTTTGCCTTTAACCCTTCCCCCTTCACCTCCTCTCCTCTCCTCCCAACCCCAACACTTGCCACCCTCATTGACCCCACCCTCCAGTTTACTCTCCCTCTCCTCACCATTGCCCCCACCACCCCTCTTCCCACTGCTTTATCCCCAGCCCTCCCACTCCCTCCACTCCCCACTTGACAAAGCCAGAAATGGCTGCTTTAGTTAACATGGCAGGTATCTACTATCCTATTGTCCTACATTGCACTTAAATGGAACTTACATATGAACTGTCTACCAATGATACATATTACAGTACAATGTTGAACTCTCTCACCATTGATCACCAGATGCAATGCACACCTACTAAGATCTCTGAACTAATGTAACAAAAATGTAATCTTTGCAATGTCCATGTAATTGATGTTTCATTGAAATGTTCATGTCTTTGTATGTCTGACCTGGAACCTTTGTAAATGAGTCTTCTGGCTCAAAGGTTTTAATCCTAAACTTAAATAAATAAATAACTAAATCAATAAATTATAATGTTTTAATTCTTTGTAACTGTGTTGACCAAGCACTTGCTTTTAATGATTACAGTATTTCTTGGACGCAGGTAGTACTTTTGATAAAATGTTCCCTAATATGTCAAAAAGTACACTGGATACTAATTTTTTAAATAATGATTATAGACAACTTTGTTTGTTTTGGGAAATTTCCTACCAAGATGTTCTGGTTGAACTTCAAAAATTAGATGTTAAAAAGGGGCAGACAGTGATAAGATAGACAAAGTGTTTTACAAAATAGGTGCTCCTATTTTGGTACATTACTTAACATATCTATTTAATCTATCACTAAAGCTAGCTGTAGTCCCTCTTGATTGGAAAACAGCCTGTGTCTCTCTAATTTTTAAAAGTGGCAATGAAACAGACCCAGGCTGTAATCGTCCCATTTCAATATTGACTTCAGTTGCAAAAATATTTGAAAAATTGTTCCATAAACAATTATCCAGCTTCTTAACAAAATATGGGGGGCAGACTATCACTCTGGATGTCTCAAAGGCTGCAATACTACCCTTGTTACTGCAAGAGTTGTTGATGGCATATTGACTGCATTTGACCAGGGTATGCATGTTCCAGCAGTTTTTTTTTTTTTTTTGATCTTGCTAAGACATTTGATTCAGTTGATCATAACATCTTACTGAATAAACTATGGTTGCTTTGGTTTTCAACTTACTTGTCAACAAGATTACAATGTGTAAAAGCTGGGGAACACTGTTCAGATTACATAACAATTAGTAAGGGGGTTCCCAAGGGGTCAGTAATGGGCCCCTTTTATTTCTCATTTATGTTAATGATTTGCCTAATTGTAGTTCTGCCGAAACTAATTTTTTTTTTTATGTGGATGACACTACAGTATTTTATATACCCAAAATAAAGATATTTAATTGGCACTAAATACTATACAGGGTGGCTTTATTAAGATCCAGCATTAATTCATAAATTTATGCTTTTTATTGAATGTTGCAAATACACAATGAATATTATTTACTAGTAAATCTAAAATTCACCATACTAATTTGATCATTAAAGCTGTAGATGGAACAGAAATGTGTAGATCATCTTTTTATAAATATTTGGGTATATAATTGGATGATTCCTTGAAGTTTCATCTGCATGTGGAAAAACTGTCTGTAAAATTAAAGTGTTTATCATTTTTGTATAGAAATAGGACTAGTTTTAGTCTTTCCATATGAAAACAATTGGTTATTTCTCAGTTCTTATCGCACATTAATTTGGGGACTGTAAATACATAAAAACAACTGATGCTATCCTGGGGGTGCTTGAGCCATTGTATCACAGCACCTTTAGGTTGTCACCGGGCTTCCGTGGAGGTCATACCCCTGCAGTTTATATGCAGCTATGGGGTGGCAATCCTTGTCTGCCCGAAGACAGACTCACTGACTGTTTTTTCTTTATAGATTTGTTTTAGAAACATTACCTACTTACCTGCTGGAACTTGTACATCCAAAACACATTAGTATTGATGCATTGAGATCAAACGACCTGACACAATTTTTTCTACCTGCTGTAAGCATAAAACTAATTACAGTAATATTACTTTAACAATTACTGTTACACGAGCTTGGGATTCTGTTCAGAAAAAAAAACAACTTAATTTAACATCACTTGTTTCTCATGCAAGTTTTAAAAATCATATTAGAGGTTTTTTTAATACACAGATGTGATTGTTATGGATGAATAATTGAAATGTATTTTAATGTTGACCGCATATCTTAATTATGATTCCATGTGTATTCATATGTATTATATTTTGTATCATATTTTTTGTTTCATATTTATGGATGCAATTGTAAATGAGAATTCACCACTCTCTATATCCTTCCAATAAATTAGATTTGATATGATCTGATGATTTCAGTGGTGGCAGAATTTAAATCGCATGCAGCAGCATAATTGGGGTGTACTTTGAGTGTTGCTCAAGGATGGTCTTCAGTGTGGGCTTCATCTTTGTGGCTGTTCAACCAGAATGCAGTATTTGTGGCACCTATGTTGTTCTTTTAGGGATAACAGTTTACTCTTGGGCATGTGCAGACTGCATGAAACCAGTTATTTTACTGGATTATGGCTGTGGTGGTGTACTTTTCTGAGTCAAGGGACTGGGAATGGCGCCTTCATTGCTATGCCCACTACTCAAGAGAGCAAAGAATTGCTCCTCCTCCTCCTCCTCCACCAATCCACTCTGTCCTCCCTCCTTCTTCTGTATTGAACTGCTCTCAGTTACATTTAACTTGCTGCGAGAGATCTCACCAACAGCTCCAATGTCCATCTGTTGTTTCTGCCAGTGCAGCAGGTGCTTGTTTTTCAGGTGGGCATGTTGACCTCAGGTGTCTATGTGGCTTCCCTTTTTTCCTGACTGACACATGCTTGACAAAGTTGATATATCACTATGGTTTCATCAACTGGATCAAGCACATAAAAGTCCCAAACTAGTGACTTTTGACAGCTGGACTTAACATGATGCTGGGACTGGGAGAGCTGAGAAACAAGTGTTGAAGTCTGTACTTTTTGGACTGCTTTCATCACTTCCATAAGACTACTTTTGGGAGGGGGGGGTGACTTGAATGCTTGGAGGATTGCTGATAGGCTTGGTGACAGCCTGACCCACAGGCTGTGCATGTAAATGGACCAGCAGAAAGCCCACCAGGATGAAGCCCAACTCTGCAGAATTCTGCAGCAGAGTTACTGCAGAAAACAATGCTGGTTCAATGGGACATGATCCCTTTTGTCATGCAAGAAACCTGTGACATTGTGTTTCATCCTGGTGGGCTTCACTGTATATCACCCTTGACCATTTTAAACTCTGGCTCCCATGGGGGATCATCCTACTCGTCATCATCATCAGCACCAATGCTGCTAATGTTCTTGTTCTCCTCCTCATCCCTATCATGACATGCATGGCACCTTTTTCCTTCTCTACAACGATCTCCTCAGAGGGCTGACTATCCATATCTCCAGTATTATCAAAGTCTGGTTGAACACTATCACCACCATCAATTCAAGCAGAAACAGGGACAGTCACACCAACAGACGTATCACTTTCCTCCTGGACCTCTGTTCCTGTACTGGTGTCAGTGTCTCCCTTGTTCTCACCATCATCCCCCACCAGCATGGATGCAACAGTTCTGGCTATAAAAAAAAACTGGGACACACTTATGCCAGTAATTCAAACAACTCCTTTGCTGGTATCTGCCGCACCGTCAGGGCCCACAGAAGACATTGATACAGACATATGTATGCTTTAGGGAAGTGGAACTGAAGTTGTACTTTCCTTAACAAACTTCTTAGTTGCCTCATTCCCCCAGCACGTTTCCCTGTACTGGACCATGTCTTAGCAGACATTTTTACATGTTTCTTCAAAGCTTTGCCATTCTCTGGGAGTATATCAAGAAAGAATGTATTACTAAGTGGCTATGTGAATAACACTCACACCTACAGTACTGGCTTCCAAATTCAAACACAATAAGAAAATGTAGCAGCACTCTGTACAACTAATACTGACCGTATATGGTAGCCTATTCTAGTAAAAACAAAAAGGTAATGTTTTTCTTTCCCTAAACAGAAATTAAGTAACACGAGGAAAAAGGCACAGGTAGCCTCTTTAAATACAGATCAGCTGTCTGGACAACAGAAGAACTGTAATGTGTTAGTACTTACTACTACCATGTTGTTGTTATATAAGATAGCAAAGGCAACCATATAACACTGACAAACAAAGACACCTGCAACTATCTGTATGGCCTCAGCAGTCTCTTGACAATTACTATATTTTTCCCCCAATTGTTTAACCGGGTGAGACACACTAAGCTAAAAGCTTGTTTACAGGTGCAACCTGGGAGCACAGGGAACTTAAGTGACTTGCTCAGGGTCACACAGTATGCAAGTGGGGGCTGTGGGATTGAAACCCAGGTCTCCAGATTTGCAGCTCAGAGCCTTAAACCACTGCGCTATACTGCCTCCCAAAATATTAATATGTAGTTTTTTATGTTGCACAGGTAAGGTAGTAAACAATGCTGTAACTGGGAAAGGGAAGCAAATTCAACTGAAACAGGAACACCGCAATGCAGAGGCAAGCTCCAACAATAAAATACAGGGTAGCAATTCACCAAAGCAGTGAAACTATATATGGACATGTTGAAGTGGTCAACTAAAAGTACTTTTGATAGAAAAAATATAGAACTGTTGCTTTTCACAGTTCAAGTGACACAAGTTAACAGCAAACAGAATGGACCACAAGGCCCACAAAAATAAGGGATCTGCACTGTATGTTTAAAACTTTAGAATTCACAACTAAAAGCAGAAGAATGGGATATTAGAGAGGGTAACAGGAGCAGGAACTCACAGAAGGAGTAACTTTTCAGAGAAAGTGGAAAAATTACTTATCAAGATATAAGAAAAATAATACAAATAAGTAGAACACCAACAAAAATATAAAGGCTTAAAGAAATAACAGTAAATAATTCACAATTTGTGAGAAATCTGTTTGTAAAAGGTCAGAAACTAGCCTGCACTGTTTTTACACACCTACCCTCCCCCACTCAACTCCTTCACAGACATACACAAAACTCAAAACTAATTAAATGGTAACCTTTGGTTTGCTGGGACTCACTATACCAACACTGACCTGCCCGGGCAGTATTGCCTGTCAGATTCAGTATCCAGATAGTAAGCATCCCAGCAGTAGGAATCCCAATGGACTTTTACAGGGGAAGGTAGTGGTTGCAACAGCTTGCTACTTTACCCCTGTTGGTTGGATTCAATTACTGGAGGAATCAAGAGGCTGGTTGAGCTGCTCTGGTGGTGTTGATGACTAAACCACTGGCTATTTGGCGAACATGTTCTGGGGGGGTGTGGGTTCTATCACACACTGTGTCCTGTAGATTTTAAAAGTTTCAACCCCAGTCACTGATTTTTTGTAACTTTGAGGTCCGCTCACGCTTGAAGTTAGTTATTTTAGTTATGGGGGATGTGGGGGGATGGAGTCCCCCACATGAGGGGTTCAGGGGGTGAATCTCCCCCAAACTGCATTTTGTATTTTGCAATCAAAGGCCCAAAATCATATTTTTGGACATCTGATTGATTTGTGAGCATGGATTTCAGGCCAGTGGGGTCGGTATCCTGAGACTTAGGATACCTAGCTTAGGGATATCATAGTATATCCAATTAAACTATGTATTATGCAAAAATCTCCAGAATTAGAAAATATTCCCTAGCAACATAAGGAACAAACTGTATATTTGGGAGCAATTACTCTCAAAAACAAGTTTAAAAGAGGGTTTAAAAGGTTTTATTATCTGTGATGCACCACAACAGGTTGCTCTCCAACTCAGCAGGCCATAGACTGTGCTGGAAACAACTTGGCACATGATATATGACCTGTATGCCCACAATGCATTGCAAATTTCACCTTTGGAGCATAATTTTGCCAGTGAAATCAAAAGTTACACTGGCAAAATTTTCAGCACAAGGCAAAATTTAAACATCGGTGGGTGAAATTGCTTTCTGAAACCATATTATGTGAAAGTTCACAATTACATGAAATTAAAAATCCAGGTGAAATCAAATTTTGCCAGGTGAAAAATTTTGCAAAATTGAGAAATTACGCTAAATATTTCCTGGAGCAAAATATTTGCATTTCACACAACACTACCTCAGAGTCTGTGTCTTTTGATTCCATTTCTTTTATTCAAGCACTCTGATGTGGCTATATACAGCTGTCCAGCTTTCTGTGTGCACTCTCTCTGACAACAGCTCTGCTTACTTGTCTCCTGCTACTACATAGCACATAGCATCAACGTAGCTATGGAGATGAGTGTGCAAGTCAACAGACCAGGATATTCAGGTGGTCCCAACTGAAAATAGAAATAGTTTTAAAACTCATTCTGGGTACACACACACACACACACACACATAAATATGCACACACACACACACACACAGTAGAAAAGACAAGGACAATACAACATCTTATCAACTGATCTTTGTTGAACTCCAACATGAAAAAAATGTGCAAGTCACATGGTCAGTGTCATTTTAAATAAAAAAAATGAAAAGCAGTACTGGTTGTTCAGTCTCTTAGTGCTTCAGTGAAGTCATTTCAGACAGTCTGCCTATTGCTGCATTCAGTTCTTCCATTCATCTACTAATTTCATGGAGAGCAAGTTACTATTATGGCAATTAAACAGTTGCAACTCTGCAGTGTCAAGATGTTTTATTTACAGCACTAATCCATCTAGAACTGATTAAGTCAGACATGTTTCCTATTATAAATAAATAATTTTAAGGCACATTTATGATCCTTTCTGTAATTCCGATATGCATGCAGTCAGATTTGCAAGTATTTTTGGACACAGCACTAAAATGACACCTCACCCTCAAAACCAAACTCCTTCAATACGTAATGAAATTTATGTGTTTGGACTTTCAGTATAAGAGGGCATTACTAAACTTATGCATAACTTATGCAGCGAGCTTGATGTAGCCTTTCACTAAGTTACTGCAAGACAGAATACATATCTGCTACATTATGTACTAGAGGAGTGGGATTTGTGGGGTGTCAAAGAATATTTGCAAATTTGAATGGGTGCATACCAGAATTACAGAAAGGATCATGAATGTACCATGCAATTATTTATTTATTATAGGAAACAAGTCCAGGTAAGTCTGTACTAGGCACTTTAGTGCTGAATATATCTCGCCAAGGCACTGCAACACTGTTGGTGGATTTTTTTTTTATCACAGACTTGGCGCTCTGGGTGGCTCATGATTACCCTCGTAAGTTTCTCATTAATAATTTGATTGGTGTAAAAAGTAATATTTGTGTGCTTTACCAGCATGCAGGGCTGCCTGGCTGGGCCAAAGTTGGTCAGACTGGGGCTGCTGTTGCTGCAGTGGGTTGTGATGAATTATGAGGTATTTTTAAATAAGGTAGTACAGTACTTACTTAACATGAGCACAGATATGCAGGAAAATGGAACTGGAACAGGTGACTGACTGGAAAACAAGTGTGGCATTTTGCATACTATTAACAAAAAAAAATGTTTTGAGCTACTACAATGAGGATGCCTAGTAGATATTGATAATTTGCATCTCACAGCCCTCTAGGGATCTCAAGCAGTAGGTGCAACTCTGCAGTTAAGATCAGCCTACTGTAAAGCTCATCTAGAGATGGCCGAGTTTGATGTCCTTTCCTTAGCAATTCTTGGCTACAGAGAGTTACTGCTGTCTGCAAATAATCATGCCAAGGGTCTGACACCATGGTGGGGGATAAAAATTCCTGCAGAAATGGAGGATTGCTTGGTGGGGGGGCTGGTGACCCATTTGTAGCCAGCTCTTCATTCACCCATGGAACCATAGAAGCCCCAAATGTACCCTTCCCCTCTGTTCTGGTCTGTGAGAGCCCAAAATGTGAACCTGCCCCTTGTCATTAGTGGGGTCCTGAAATGTGACACTTGCAGAGAGAATTAGAAGAGCTTTATAGTACTCTTATCTTCTTAACTGTACAGTTGCACCTACTGCTCCAGATCTCTAGAGGTCTACGAGATCTGACTTCTCACTATCTACTAGGCATCCTCATCATAGCAGCTCAAATCATTTTGGCTTACTTGGTTTTTTTTTGGGGGGGAGGGAGTTAACAGTATCGAAAATGCTGCACTCATTGTTCACTTTGCCACATGCTTCCAGCCTACCTTTCCTGCATACCAGAGATCATGATTGGTTACTACTACATTATTTAAAAATACCTCCTAATTCACCACAGCCCGACTAAACTCACAAAAAAATTATACACTCATTATTTCTCATATTAGCAGCCATAGTGGCTCTGATCAGAGTTTGTTCTTTCTGCAGGTGTCTGCAATTAAGCTCTCCACCTCTGCATAGCACTGCTTCACTACACAATACAGAAAATGAAACTACAACTTTAAAATAACTAAATCACAAAAAAAATACGATAAATAATTGATCTAGAGGCACAAGGCACAGTAGACACATACTGGAAGTGATTTGTTGGAAAGAACTTTGTGTTTTAAATGCTTTCCTGAGGTTTTTAGTCAAAAAGATACAGATCTCATCTAACACCAACTGTCTCTTCCTCACACTACACTGAATTAAGCCTATACATAGCAATACAGAGCATTGCAGCACCATGTGACTGCCAATCCCATAGATCCTTGCAAACTTCATCTTAGAGCAAAAATATGCAGGCAAAGCTCACAGTTTCACCATTCATGAAGTTTTCCTTTAAGGTTAAGTAGAACATTGCCTAAAAGGAGAACTTTAGGAATTTGATAAAGTTAGCACATTTCTTTGTGAAATGAAGTTTTATAACTTTTCCCCACCTCAACTTCTCATTTCTCTTTTGAAATTTTAAGTCCCTCTATCTTTTACAGATGATGACACTTTTACATATGCAGAATGCCTGTATGTCATGGTTCTGATTTCCTGGTTTCTGAATCTTGACAGCAGTATAAAGGATTTTAAGTACCTATCCCCTGAAGTAAACTGACTTCAATTTTATCAAATATCTATAGAATTGTATATTGTTTTTTAAGCACTTGCACTTTCATGTCATGTGATATTTTTGTGCACTGTGTCTTTAAGGAATGTTTGTATTTAACAGAGCCTGTACAGTACATCAATCAGACTTTGAGAAATTGCCCTAGCGTGTAACATGTTAAGCTGTGATGTAAGCAAAAGGAGGAAAATAGCTTTGTATGTAGTAATATATATCACATCTTGCCTTTGGATTACTTTAAACCCACTGCACTTTTTGGTACATGAAGCTTGCTACACTGTTGTACCTAAATAAAGAACAAGTATCACTAAATGTATGGCTTTTGTTTCCTTCTTAATATGTACAGCCTAGTCTGGTAGGTACTGGTCACCATGAACTGTTTCCTTGTAGGGGAAGGAATTGCAATTTATTTGGTGCAGTTCAAAACCAAAGCAGGAAACCAGTTTTAATCCCAAATGGGGAATTATAAATTACAAGCTGTGGGAAAACTGAAGTATTCCTGATAGGAAACATGTGGGCATCGTTTCATAGCACACCTCAAACTACAGGGTTAGTAAAAATGACATAAATCTTTCCTGTGAGCATGTTTTGATGACTTTCTACAGTATCCTGTGAAGAGAGTGAACGAATAACAGCAAACCGTGACAACAGTAAATGAACCATGGCTCCAACTCTTTTGCATGACCATGGTTCTACCCCCATCTCTGAGTTGTGCCTCCCCTGGAGTAGGAATGTAAATTAAGGGTAGTTTGGGGGCAAAGCCCCCACAATGGGGGATGCGGGGGGGCAAAGCATCCTACAAGAAACACTTTTTGAAAAGTGTTCGCACTTTGGATTCGGCGCAGTTGTGACGGTTTGCCATTATTCATTCGCCCTTCTGACATGGAACCACTTTCTACCTGCACAAATGATACTATATGGCTAAATTTACTTGTCAAGTAATTTACTATTCCAACTGTACACCACCTTGGATCACCACTAAAGTAAGTTTCTATGTAAAAAAAATATGGAAACATTATTAAGTGCCTGCCAGTCTTGCTGTTCTTAGTGAAAATTTTATCTGATATAATTTTCAATTCCAGCTCCACACCACCATGGCTCACCACTCAAGTCAGTTTCCATCTTAAAAAATGTAAACAAAAATGTTAGGTCCCAGTCAGGATTTGATCCATATCTCTTACAGAGAACACAATATACAATGTGCCTACATGGACTTAAACCACTGATCTTTTGCCTGCAAAGCAAATACACAATCAGTGTGTTACTGAGCTGCATGGTAGATAATTACGGTTTCTGTAGTGTAGAGGTTCAGTCATAGCCTGTAAAGTAGGAAACTAGTGTTCTAATCCCAGCAGTGGTTTACAATTTACAAGTTATAGAAAATTTTAAGTAGTTCTAGGATGAAAATTTCTTCTCACCTTTATTAGCACAACTAATCAAAACATAATTAATTTGTCATCATGTAAAGTGTGACATGCTTAAGTTATTGCAGAGCATTGCATCCAAGCTGACTTCAGTGTGTGTGTGTGTGTGTGTGTGTGTGTGTGTGTGTGTTCATATTAAATAAGCCTTCTCTTTCTGCACTTAGATACTCCTGGTCCTAGATAAAGGTGATGCATAAAGAAGTATGAAAGAGAGACACAGAAAGGTACGGAAGGTGATATCCTCACAAAATACATTTTAGGTGCTAGTCTGCTGGTTAATCAGCAGGACTTCTACTCTTAATGCTATAAACCTAGGTTCGGAAGTGAGCTTGGGTCATCAGGAAATAGGATGTGAGAAGGGGCTTGAGTGTCTCAATGGATGCTATCCTCCTCTGGGAAGAGTGGGTAGCTTCTTCTGCTGCAATCCTGCCTCCTAGGTGACCACAAGTGGCAGAATGGCTGGTACATGCCTGATTTCAATGGAACATTGTCAATGTCAGTGAGCCAGCAGAAAAGTGCTGAGACCTTAGAAAAACAGAAATAAAAACATTTATCAGTTGAGTGATACATTCAGGTGTCATGTAGCCTTTCTATCACCTCTTGCCAGCCATAGCCTCAAGAGGTTTCTTGTCCACCCCTTCTACCTGACGGTATAACCGAGGGACTGTCTAGCTTGGTGGACTAAAGCTGCCAATACTGGGAGAGCCACAGATGGAGAAAACAAGGCTGAGTGTTTGAACTGGATAAGGATGGAGTCCAGATATAGTGAACCAAAGGGCACTAATGGAAAGAAAAAAGAAAAATTAGATTTCAGGATTTCATTGCTGAAAATGTCAGTAATGCTTGTTTGTCCACCGAGAAGGAATAGGTGAATGAAGAAGCAGAAGAAATATGTCCCACTAACTGTAGCCACATATATTGTAACTCATTCAATTAAACAGATTAATGGGTAGCTAAAGAATTGCATATGACAGGCAGTGAAAGAATGAGGGCCCTTTTCTGATGCAGAACTTCTCTCGTCTTAACCTAAATAGCATGTGTCATGCAAAATAAGTTTCATGTTTCACATCTAGAGTTATCAGCCAAGGTAAATATGTGCAGTAGCCATCTTGGTATTATACATCAATTTTGAAGTGAAGCCATTTAATAGTAAGAGGAAAGGCTATAGCAGCTGGAGGGAAAGTGGCCAAAACAAAGGATGGAGACACAGCTGGGAGAATTTCTGTAATTGATCTACACAGCTCTTTTCAGATTATTCTGTTAGCTTCCCAATGCCCATTACATTGATCAAATAAAGGTTTTATTTCATATTAAGCTTTGGATGCTTCTTTATGGCACAAAGAGTTAATCAATGCAGAATATGTTCTGTTTAATTTCAACTCTCAGGATTAACTACATTGACTATATTATAGTATAATCAGTCTCACTACAGTAAAATACTTGTCTCCCAAGGCCCAACTAAATGAGTGGCTCCAGTGCAAGATTTTGTGACCTCATACCTAAAGAACTCTATATAAGTAAGTACTGTCATCACCTTCATTTAATTTCAATTGAAAGAACATGCTTAGAATCTGTTGCTACTATAATACTCACATTTTCCTTCACTAGTAGTGTTCTACCTTTTGTTTAAAGGCAATTTATTACACTTGTAAACCTGGTTATTGTAAAAATACTGTGTGAGTCAAAGAAAATATTTACCTTTTGTCAAAAATCAAAAACCTCTTACTTTACATATTTCTGTGCAGAATAATACTTTTAAAAAAGGCAAAATGTGCTCTTACAGTGATGGTTCTGATGCCAGACTATAGTATAGAAACATGTCTGAAACTCCATGCTTAAACAATTACATTCCTGCTCATGGGAACTCTGGCAAGCAGTCCAGCTGACTGCAGGCTTTTAGCCCATTATACAGTACTATAAGTGTGTTAAAAATGTCTGAAGATGAAGTGAGGACAGTTATTACCTTAATGGTCTTAAAGGAATTGGGAATGTTTAAAACACATCTGGATAAGTCTGCCCAATGTCACACACATACTGCTAAAATTTAAATGAGATAACATTACAGATCTTAAGTATGTTCAAAGTTTAACATGCTTAGAAAACTGGAGTTAAAAGCAATGTTGATCCAAGTTGACAATAAATAAATAGCAGCAAAAGTTTGGGGGAAACAACAACAGAGCATGTCAGTTGGCTCATTCCATTATGAAACTTTCAGTACCATAAAAGTGAAGAATGACAGATTAGTTTGGGATCTGAAGGAGAAAAATAACTGCAAAGTTCCACCTTATAGCATGAGTTTATAGATAATTATTTTAAGATGATGAATGTGAAACAAATTTTGAATAGTACAGTTAATTGATATGAATAGAACATAGGGCTGTGATTCATATTTTGAAATCCTATATTCTTGAAGTTTTTGTGACATGAAATATACAGTACAAATGTACATTTGTGTGTTTGCTGTGTGTGTGTGTATATAGATATATATATATATATATATATTTATGACATACAAGTGAGCTATACATGTCCAAAACAGTGTTATTTCATCATGCCTGGACCTCTAATGGGAATATAAAAATAGTCTCATTTAAAGTCCTCTTTACCTAGATAGTCTCACTTTTGGTTCTGCCAGCACTTTAAATGCATCATGTGCTAACTGGAGCTTTTTTCAGCTGAAACTCAGCTTGAGCTGTCTAACGTGATAAACACCTGGCTTTCATAACAAAAAAAATTACAATTCCCAACTACCATTACAGTTTTGCCCCACTTAGCTGCCACTCTTTACTGGGACTGTGTTGCTTTGCTGAATACTAATATGAGACAATACCAGTTACTGCCACTAGATGTCACCATATTCAAAGATGCATGTAGCTCGATGCACATTCTCTTCAGCTTTGTTGTTCTGAAGAGAAGATGAAGTTATTCTCTGCAGCCTTTCCAGTGCTCATAATTCCTCATAAATGGGTTATCCTCTCCCATCGTATTGACTGATGCACAATCATAAATCTTTCTATTCAGCTGAAGGCCAATCCCCCAGCTCTGACCAGAAATACCAGTTTACTTCATGCATCTCCTGGAAGTCGATCCTCTTCTGAATCATTCCCATACTTGGGTAATTATTTTGGTATCTTTTCACCCTGCACTCCATATTTTGTCAGACACATTGACAGGCATAATTTGGTTCTAGCTTAGAGCTTCCTCTCTCACACTTGCATGCCACAGATACAAAAAAAGAAAGAGAAGAAAAGGAAAGAAAAGAAAAGAAAAGAAAAGGAAAGAGACAAGATGTTGAGCTGAACAGCACCGCAGAAGCAGGGCACAGGTGGAGCCAGACCCTCCAGTATCATCTGGCTGACATCCCTGCTCCAGTTGGAGACCCTCAAATAGCATCCCCAACCTCGCTGTACTGTGGAGTGGTCCACTCCAAAGGTGCATGTAAAAGTGGGCTGAATGTTGAGAGGACAAGCACCCAGCATAACAAGGGAGAAGGTCTCTAACAGTATGAGACCCCAAAAACAGACCAGTGGGGGACCAGCTGTTCTTCTTGGGAGCCCCTCCCCATCTTTCTGCTCCTACACTCAGAGCTCTTACTGATCTGCAGCAATGGGGCTGCCACCCCTGTCACACCCTGGTTTTGAGCCCATCAGGGCTCCAGTGCTTCCCCCAACTCTCTGGTCAGTAAGCCTGTGAGGACCCAACTCCTCTCATTGTTTGGGTGTCCAGGGAGAATTTTCACCATGCTCAGGTCCTCTCCTTACTCCCTCACACATTTCTGGAGTCACCATTTTGCTCCTCAGTCTTATGGCCACCTGGCAATATGGCGGATTTTGCGAGAAGTGACAGGATGGAGCAGGATCACCTGTGAAAAAACCCGCATTGTTTTTTCACTGCTGCAGGGCCAGGCAGCAGTGGGTGGTAACAAAAGAGCCACTGCAAAAAGGGCAAATTAAATAAAGGCTGTAGGTGCCCAATGCTGCCAAATCTCATCGTGAGGGAACACCCACGAGACTTCGGCCGACATGCTGCATAATTCTCTCAACATATCATGAAACTGGTGGCCATCTTACTGGAGTTTAAGGACTCAGTGCAGGCTGCATCACCAGGAGCACCAAAATGGCATCCTGATATATCAAGGTGGCCATGTTGTGAGTGGCTCACAGACCCCCCTTAAAGGGCCATACTACAATAAATGTACAATACATCACCACACCCTCTGCTAGATTTGTTGATGTTTTGTATGAGACGACTTAAAGAACCATGTTTCTGACACACTTTTTTCTGTCTCCCTTATGCAGATCTGCCTGCTTATATCAGATGACTGCCATTCCTGCCTGCCTGGAATGCGGATCTGTGTTCCCAGAGACTCATGTGAGGAAGGGTCTTTGTGCTGTATGTACAGTGGTGGAGACAGAGGCTCCACAGAGCCCTAGCCTGGATGTGCTTTCAGCCCAGGGAGAGGCAGAAACCCCACAGCACCCTTTACACTGAGTGCTGCTCAGGCAGGACTCCTCTTCAAATGGCTGGAAAAGATGCAGTCACAACTGCTGCAGGAACAGCCACAGAATGCAGCCACAAAATGCTTGGGGTCAGCTGAGGCCCCACATTAGCCAAACAAACAACACAGGCAGGTGGAAGGGACTGAGGACATAGAAACATAGAATTTGATGGCAGATAAGGACCGCTTGGCCCACCTTGTCTGCCCATTTTCCTACCTAACAGATAAGCTGCAGATCCTAATTAACCAACAGCTTACCTCCTCCTACCTCCCACTAGGACTGCCTTATGTCTGTCGCATGAATTCTTGAATTCCCCCACTGTTCTTGACTCCACGACCTCCTCAGGGAGGCTGTTCCATGCATACACAACCCTCTCTGTGAAAAAAATACTTCCTCACATTACCTCTGAGCCGTCCCCCCTCTATCTTCAAATTGTGCCCCCTTGTTCTTGCACATCTCTTTTTCTGAAAGATGCCACCCTCTTGGACTTTGTTGATTCCCTTGAGGTACTTGAAAGTTTCTATCATGTCCCCTCTCTCCCTCCTTTCCTCAAGGGTATACATATTAAGCTCCTTTAGTCTTTCTTTGTATGTCTTCTGGTGCAGACCCTGCACCATTTTGGTTGCCCTCCTCTCGACAGCCTCCACTCTGTATATGTCTTTGCGGAGATGGGGTCTGCAGAAATGCACACAGTACTCCAGATGGGGTCTCACCAACTGTCTGTACAGAGGGGATAACAACTTCCTGTTTTCTACTATTGATGCCTCTCCCTACACATCCCAGTATCCAGCAGCCTTCATACTGCCTTCTCACATTGCTTGCCCACCTTAAGGTCATCTGATATAATTACCCCCAGGTCCCTTTCCATTTTTACTGTTGTCAGTATCTCACCCCCCATTGTGTACTCTTGCCCTGGGTTTTTGTTTCCCAGGTGCACTATCTTGCACTTCTTTGCATTGTATCTGAGCTGCCATACATTAGACCATTCCTCTAACCTTGCCAAATCCCTTCTCATCCTTTCCACTCCATCTGGTGTATCAACCCTGTTGCAGATCTTTGTGTCATCTGCAAAGAGACATACTTTTCCTTCCAGTTCCTCTGCAATGTCACTTATGAAGACATTAAAAAGGACCGGTCCCAGTACTGAACCCTGTGGTACCCCGCTAGTAACCCTCCTTTCTTCATTGTGGACTCCATTTACTACTACCTTTTGCGTCCTGTTGTCTAGCCAATTTTTTATTCAGACTACCACCTTGGGACCCACTCCAAGGCCGACTAACTTGTATATTAATCTTTTGTGTGGGACTGTATCAAATGCCTTGCTAAAATCTAGGTAAGCTATGTCCACAGCCCCTCCCTGGTCTACTACTTTGGTCACCTAGTCAAAGAAATCTATTAGATTTGTCTGACATGACCTTCCCATCGTGAATCCATGCTGCCTTTTGTCCTGTGCTCCACTGGCCTCTAGGTACTCAACAATTTTTTCCTTCAGAAGTGATTCCATCATTTTACCTACCACTAAGGTCAAACTAACTGGTCTGTAGTTTCCTACCTCTGTCCTGCTCCCACTTTTGTGAAAAGGAATCACATCCGCATTCCTCCAGTCCTCAGGTACCACCCCATCCTCCCATGATTTGTTAAAGAGAGTAGTCAGCGGTGTCATTAGTTCTACCCTTAGTTCTTTTAGAATTCTTAGGTTAATCCCATCAGGCCCCATTGCTTTGTCCACCTTCAATTTTATTAGTTCTTTCAGAACCCTTTCTTCTGTAAATGGACTGGTATCGACCACCGTCTTCACAGTGTTTTTCTTGTTTGGTTTAGGTACCTCCCCCTCCTCTTCCTTTGTGAATACTGAGCAGAAATATTCGTTCAGTATCCCTGCTTTTTCACTGTCACCCTCTACCCACATTCCCTCCCCTTTATTAAGCCTCAGTATCCCTCCTTTGGTCTTTCTTCGCTCCCTAATGTACCTATAAAAGGTCTTATCCCCCTTCTTAACAGAGTTGGCTATCCTTTCCTCAGTTTGGGCCTTTGCTATTCTGACTGCCTTCCCAGCCTCTTTCTGCTTTAACTAATAAACTTCTCTGACCTTCTCCTTCTGTGTTTCCTTATATTTCCTGAATGCTATCCTTTTCTTCTTAACCTTCCCTGCCACCTCTTTTGAGAACCATAACGGTTTTTTCCATTGTTGTGTTTTGTTGATTTGCTTTACACAAAGGCTTGTTGCCTCTGTAATGGCTGTTTTGATTACTCCCCGTTGTTCTTCCACAAGGACTCCTCAGAGGAGAGGCTGAACAGGACTCCGACCAGGCAATGGCCAGGCTGTGCCTGCAGGAGGACATATCTGAACTGGTGAAACTGGTTCGTGAGGTCCTATAGGTCCTGGAATACCCAGAAACACCTCATACCTTGATGGGCCCTCTTCTGTCATCTCAGTCAAAAGTGATGGGGCACATCTTCCCCACATGCAAAGCCCTCAACAATAACCTGGACAAAGAACTGGAGGTGCTGGAACCATCAAGTTTCCCAGAGAAGAAATCCTTTCAAAGACTGTACCTACTTTCCCAATCACATCAGACCATATGGCATATGGCTCCAAAGGTAGACACACCAGTGTTGGCCTTGGCCAGGTGCACAGTCATACTGGTTGAAAGCATGACAGACTTCCAGTGACATCACCCTCCAGTATGGCAGCATAGAGGGATAGCTCCTGAGCAACCTGCCAACTATTTCTCCCCTAATCTGCTATAGTGAACTTAAATACCAGCCTGAGAAGTTAAAACATGATGGGGAGTAAAAGCAAAGCAAACTCGCGCTCAGGAAGACCCCTGCACAAGATGGATGTCTCCAGATTTCAGACAAGGCCTGCTGACAGCCGCAGCATCTCCCCCGCGAGTAGCATGGTGGGCGATCAAGATCCAGATCCAGATAAGGAGACAGAGAGGCTCTCGCAATCCTGCTTTGAAACGCTTCTCTCCAAAATCAAGGCATTTCGAGCTGAAAATAAAAAAGAATTTGTACTGCTACAAAACTGCCTCTCGGAGGTAGAAGAAAGATTAGACCACTCAGAGGAAGCTTCTGAGGAGATAGCTGATGAAACCCACTGACTCCATACTGCTGTAGATTATTTGATAGATCAATACGAAACTATGCAGGAGAAGATCACTGATCTTGAAGCCAGGTCCAGGAGAGATAACCTCCACATCTATGGGCTTCCAGAGGGGTCCGAGACTGGTAAAATGG
Source organism: Neoceratodus forsteri (assembly GCA_016271365.2). Lineage (NCBI taxonomy): Eukaryota > Metazoa > Chordata > Ceratodontiformes > Ceratodontidae > Neoceratodus > Neoceratodus forsteri. The sequence goes on along the minus strand of CM057449.1, from coordinate 805,113,521 downwards.
AGGAGTTTCTAACAGACATGCTGAAAGATGTATTAGCCTTACCCTCCACATTTCAGTTCAAAATTGAGAGAGCACACAGAGCCCTAGCGAAAAAGCCCACTGATCCCTTGGTGAGACCCCACTCGGTGGTTCTCAAGCTTTCCAGCTACAGGGACAAGGAACAGATCCTGAGGACAGCCTGGGCCCTAAAGAACGTAACATATAACTCGGCCAGATTACTCTTTGACAAGGATTACCCGACGGACATCATGAGGAAAAGAATGGTTTATGTACCAGCTCTAAAGTTGCTGCGAGAAAAGGGCATTAAATTTCAAACACCTTACCCAGCCAAGCTCCGGGTCTTTTGGGAGTCCGGAACCACAGTTTATTCAACCCCAGAAGAAATCGCCTCGGAACTGAATAGGAGAGGCTGGAGTTCCCAGACAATCAGTCCTGTGCAACTGCAGAAATGTCCCTCCCACTCTCGGTGGCAAGACCATGCAGATATTCACAGAGAAGTAGGCAGGCGTGGGAGATTCCGCTCTTTGCAGGAACTTAAACAATATATCGGGCAGAGAAGCCCCTTGGAAAAAGACCCAGAACTGCCCCCTCATAATCCTGACACTTGAGGATGGCTGGACATATTGTGAACATGTGAAACTTAAATAAATCTTATTATTATTCAAACTGTGGGAAAGTGACTGCCATCAGGGGGCGGATGCTGGGGAACTGTTATCAGATAGCCTTTCTCTCCTGATACTCTACTGCTGAATCTACAAGCAAAAGCTGCAACATCTTGGTTTAAACTGGAATTTTTTTGATTTTGAATTTGCTATTGCAATGCCAGTAGTGGGAGTTTTCTTTTTTTTTTCTCTCAGGCGATAATTTAAGACTTACCCTAAAGATTTGAGAGCGCCTACACCCAAGGCCTAAAATTCTTAAGGTGCAGGCTGCGAAGGCAGACATGTAACAACTTAACCCCATGCTGCAACCCTCATCATGTCCACTCAGGGCACACCTTCGGATCACCTGACCAACAATAGCCTTGCTAACTATCTATTTTTGGGTGATGTCCCAGTTACTCAACCCCTACTGTTTAAGGGGTTGGGGAGGCCTGACCTCATTGCAGGTCACAATTCCTCCCACAGGGCCTTTCCCCATATTTAGGGCATGGCCTTTCTCCACCAGAGGGGTAATTTACGCTCCCTCTATCATTGGAAGCGAAATTGTATATATGTTGACCAAGTTACGGCCTATTAAGGTTGATTGTTGTTTCCTTTTATACCCCTATGTGCACACACTGTTAGGCTGCTACAGGTTGAGCCGAACTATGAGGCTGCCTTTTCAGTTCATTCAGGTTTGCTGTTATTATGCCATACATTGGATACTAAGAGTATATTGATTGTCTTTTAAGTTACTTATAAGGGGAAATCAGAGCATCCTTTTATTGTTTACATATTGTATACAGCATCAGTATGTGTTTACTCGAGCCACTAATGAATAGAGTCTCTACAATTAAAATCTGTTCACATAATGTCAATGGGTTAAACAACCCTATTAAGAGAAACAGAGTGATCTCTACCCTTAAAAAATTAAAACCTTCCTTCCTCTTACTACAGGAAACCCACTTAAACAAGCAGGAAAACCAAAAGCTAGCAAAGTTTGGGTTTTCTGTAATTGTGGCCTCAGTGTATGGTAAAGGGAAAAGGTGAGGAGCAGCTGTGCTGGTCCCTAAGGATACTCCCTTCCAGTTAGCAAGCTCTTATTCTGACCCAGAGGTCCGACTTGCTATTGCTGTCGGTAAGCTGGAGGGGCAGGAGCTTACCCTGGTTTCTATTTATGTCCCCCCAGGAGAGGGACCCGCAGTCAGGAGGTTGTTGTTCCAGAGAGTGGTGGAGAGAAGTAGGGGAGTCTTGCTAATGGGAGGAGACCATAATCTTACTGCCTCTTGTCTTGACTCCTCTGCAAAAAAAACCTTTTAAAAGATCCCCTGCACACAGAGCAATGCAGATCTGCCTTTTGGAGGCGCATTGGGTAGATATATGGTGAAACCTACACCCTAATAGGAGAGAGTACACACATTACTCTGTGCCCCATAAGGTGTACATCCATATTGATTACATACATGTCTCTAAAGAACATCTATATAGAGTGCAGAGTTGTACTCAGACCCCTTTGGTGATATCGGATCACTCGATATTAACACTGAATATGACTTGGGAAAAGGAAAAAATCAGTACTCTCTGGAGATTCAATAACTTCTTCCTAAACAGTAAAGGTTTTGTAGAATTAGTACAGTGCAAGATAAAATTGATATTAGAGGAGAATGACAGGCAGGGCACTAAGTAGGGGGTCCTGTGGGACACACTTAAAGCAGTCCTACGAGGGGAAATAATTAAACATGCTGCTTTTTGTAGAAAACAGCAGCAACAACGATTGGAAAAACTGCATAGTCAATTACAAGCTCTCCATGCCTCTCATGCGGCAGGGGATGTGTGAGCTTACCCTCTTATACAAGTCACCAAACAGCAGATCCAGGCAATACTGGACATGCGTACTGAGCAAGCCTTGCAATCCCTTAAACAAAAACACTATGAGGGGGGCCCTAGGTCAGCCCGTTTATTAGCCCACAAACTCCGGCAGCAAAAAGCCAGATCAAATATAGGCCAGATTAGGGACCCAGTTTCGAAAAAGCTGGTCACCCTTCCCCGAGAAATTGAGCAGGTTTTCAGGAGGCACTATAGTGGACTATATGGCACTGAACATTCTGCAAACCCCCAAACATTTGATGCCTTTATGGGGAAACTTAACCTACCTAAAATATCTCGAATGCAACAGCAATTTCTGGAGAGCCCCATTACTAAGTTAGAACTAGATCAAGCCTTCACAGCTATTAAAGTTAACAAAAGTCCGGGCCCTGATGGTTATACTGGGGAATCTTATAGAGCTTTTCAAAAAGACTTATCCCTTTTGTTGCTTGAGGTCTGTAGAGTTATACAACAGGGAGAATCTGTCCCTGACTCACGGCGATATGCATATATTTCTAGTATTCTGAAGCCTGGTAAAGACATAACCTCCTGTTCTTCTTACAGGCCTATCTCAGTTCTCAATATCGATTATAAAGTGTTTGCATCTATAATAGCTAAAAGATTCCAAACTTTTCTACCAGAGATAATAAATTTAGACCAGACAGGGTTTGTTCCTGGATGTCAGACACAGGATAATATTAAGAGAACTTTACAATTACTACACAGAGTAGGAGCTTCTGGAGTCCGCTTCCTCCTTCTCTCCCTCAACGCGGAGAAGGCGTTTGACCGGGTTGAGTGGCCTTTTCTGTGGGGGGTTTTGGAGGGAGTTGGAATCCCACACCCGGTAGTCAACTCTATCAAAGCTATGTATTCTCATCCTAAGGCATATATCCGGTTGAACGGTTCTTTCTCCAGCCCTATTTCTCTCTCCCGTGGCACAAGGCAGGGGTGCCCCCTCTCCCCTCTATTATTAGAAACATAGAAGTTGGCGGAAGATAAGGACTGCAAGGCCCATCCAGTCTGCCCATTTCTTTTTCTACCTTACAGATGTTCCATCAGCCTTTGCTCTGTCAGTGGCCTATCTATTCATACGCATCTGTATTGCTCTCTTATGCCTATCCCATGCCTGTTTGAAGCCCTGCACTGTATTCATAGCCACCACTTCTTGTGATAAGCCATTCCATGCATCCACCACCCTTGCTGTGAAAAAGAATTTCCTCACATTCCCCCTTAATCGGCCCCCCTCTAATCTCATGCTGTGTCCTCTTGTCCTGCTATTTTTCTTATATTTAAACATGTTAGACTCTTTCACCTTGTTAATGCCCTTAAGGTGTTTGAATGTCTCGATCATATCACCTCTCTCCCTCCTTTGCTCAAGGGTATACATATTGAGCTCTGTTAATCTGTCCTCATATGTCTTCTGATGCAGTCCCTGCACCATTTTGGTTGCCCTTCTCTGGACTGCCTCAATTTGGTTAATGTCCTTGTGAAGGTGTGGCCTCCAGTACCGCACGCAGTACTCCAGATGGGGCCTAACCAGTATCTTGTAAAAAGGGATTATTACCTCCCTCTTACAACTTGTGATACCCCTACTAATACACTCTAACACCCCCCTAGCCTTACCTACTGCTTTAGAGGTCTGCTTGGATGATTTCAGGTCATCAGTGATGATGATGATGCCCAAGACTCTTTCTTCCTTTGTGACTGCTAGCAACTCCCCTCCCAGACTATAGGTGGCTTCAGGGTTTTCTTCCCTATGTGCATGATTTTGCACTTCTTTGCATTAAATCCCAGTTGCCACTTTTCTGACCATTTTGCTAGTTTATCCAGATCTCTTCTCATTCTGCCCACCCCATCTGGATCATCTACTCTGTTGCAGATCTTGGTGTCATCTGCAAACAGACAAGCCTTACCCTCTAGTCCATCTGCAAGGTCACTAATGAAGATGTTGAAGAGGACTGGCCCCAGAACTGATCCCTGAGGTACCCCACTTGTGACTTGCATCTCTTCTGACCGTATACCATTTACCACTACTCTCTGTTTTCTCCCCGTCAACCAGTTTGCCACCCAGTTGACCAACTTCTGACCCACCCCAAGGCTACCCAGCTTATTTATCAATCTTCTATGTGGAACAGTGTCAAAAGCTTTGCTGAAGTCAAGGTAGGCGACATCAACTGCTCCCCCTTGGTCCACCACTCTGGTTACCCAGTCAAATAAATCTGTGAGATTAGTTTGACAAGACCTTCCTTTTGTAAACCCATGCTGTCTTGGATCTTGTGCCCCTATGGATTCCAGGTGTTGCACTATCCTTTCCTTAAGGAGTGACTCCATAATCTTGCCCACTACTGAGGTAAGACTGACTGGTCTGTAGTTCCCCGCCTCCTCCCTGCTACCACTCTTGTGGAGCGGGATCACATGAGCCCTTCTCCAGTCTTCTGTGACCTCTCCTGTACTCAGGGACTCACTAAACAGTTCTGCTAATGGCTCTGTTAGTTCCACCTTTAGCTCCTTAAGTACCCTGGGATGTATGCCATCAGGTCCCATTGTCTTATCCACCCTGAGCTTAGCAAGCTCTTGTAGGACCCTTTCTTTTGTGAAGGGAGTAGTGTTCACCTCCTTCCCCCCTGTATCCATGATGCTAAGCTGTGGGCCCTGTCCTACCTTCTCTTCAGTTATTTGCGATATATCTGGAGCCCTTGGCTCAGGCCCTGAGGCAAAGAGAGGGTCTAACGGGAATAGAGGTACACACTATGAAGCATAAGTTGGCATTGCATGCAGACGACCTCTTAATATACATGACTGACCCTGAGTCTGCTCTCCCCCATTTATGGGACATTCTGGAAAAATTTGGAGCCATCTCTGGCTACAAAGTCAACGAAAGTAAAACTGAAGTCCTGGCATGGAATTTTTATCCACAATAGGACCTGAAGCGTACATATAATTTCAAGTGGTACTTACAACATTTTGAATATTTAGGTGTCCGGATAGGACCCCCGGGGTGTGACCTATTTACATTAAACTATACTCCCTTCCTAGCCAGGACCGCACATGACCTAGAAAGATGGCATGCTCTGCCTCTGTCCCTTAGCCAACGTATAGAGTCAATTAGGATGGTATTCCTACCCCGTTTTTTTATATTTAGCTCAAACCCTTCCTGTGCCAATCCCAGACGCTTTTTTCAGGACATTACAGAAAAAAATCTCTGCATTTATCTGGGCAAATCTTAAGCCCTGGGTCAACCTGACTGTACTACAGTCTCCTAAATATATGGGAGGTCTTTCCCTACCAAACTTTAAATCATACCACTTAGCCTGCCAGTTAAGGATCCCCCTATATTGGCTGGATAAGACATATATATCCTTTTGGAAGTTGGTGGAGCTACAGGAAATAGAACTTAAAGATATCCGTGGCGCTCTGTTGACCTTCTCTCCTACAATTAAATTGGAAGCTGTGGCCAACCCATTTACCCGGGCAACACTCAAATGTTGGCAAAAAATGATGTCAGATAGAGATTTTAAACCCTGGAGGACGGCATTGTTTTCCCTCTCATACTTAGATGCTTTCCTTCCGGGCAAAATGGATAAAGGTTTTATCAAATGGCAGATGAAGGGCTTACACCTGATGTACTACTTTGCACCAGAAGGCAAGATCCTCTCTTTTACAGAACTGACCCAAAAATATAATATTGCCTATAATGAAAGGTTTAGATATTTCCAGACCAGGAACTTTCTGAAGACATTGGGGAAGTTGATGTGGGAGGAAAACCCTCCGGCTGAATTGCTGCTTATTTTAGCGGCAGCAATAGAAGGGAAACCTGTCCCTTCGCATTTGATCTCTACTCTATGCAGGGCCCTCTGTAGGCTGCAAAATAAGCCCTTAGATAATATTAGGGTGGCCTGGGAAAAGGATCTACGGGTGGTAATATCTCCTCTCAAGTGACAAATATATCTGAAGAATATGTACAAAGGTGTTAATTCTGGACAATGGAAAGATTTTGCATGAAAAGTAGCTGTTAGATATTTCAGAGCCCCCTGTGGTGATTCAGAAATATTCTAAACACTCTAAGCCTGACTGTTGGAGACAATGTGGATCCTCACATGTCACCCTAGGCCATATTTTTTGGTCTTGTAGGGCCCTTCACCCTTTTTTTGTACAGCTTACGGGAGCTCTCCATCAGATACTATCCCCAAATTTCGTCTTATCCCCGCAACTTTTCCTATTTGGCCTATACCCTCTGGCAATTTCTGATGCCTCCTCCAAGAAATTTCTTAATCTGGCCCTTTTAGCTGTTAAAAAAGCCATTACAAAAAAAAGTGGAATTCCAGCTCTCCACCTAGTCTGGAGAACTGGCATCAACTGATGATAGAAATGAATAGGATGGAGAGACTCACTACTTTAATTAATAAATCACAAGAGGCCTTCGAAATTCACTGGAGAAAATGAGTATTGTATATCATGTCAGTACATTCGGATTTTATTCCATAATTTATTTCTAAATGCTGTAATTACTTTCCACTCCAATACATGTATGGCACTGAAATGATCAATTACTTCTTAAGCTCAGTTATCCTAGGCAGTCTATGAAATATTCTATATTGTATAAACCTTGTGCACTGTTTATTTATATCTTATTTAACCCCCCTTATATTTATTTATGTATATACTTAAGATCTATGTTTTTTGCCTCCTTTAGTTTTTTACTCTGAAAATACAATAAAGATTGAAAGTTTAGAAAGCATGACAGCTCCAAAAGATCTGATGGACAAAAAAGCTGAGGAGTCATTGACGAAGATACATGAAGTGACAGGAATGGCCCTGTCAGCTGCTACAGTATACCAGCAGAGCTCTCTTATGGTGGGTAGAGGCCATCTCTGATGAACTGCCAGAAGAGTCATCCCTTACAGGACAGGCAGACTGCACTGTACAGGCTGCCCATTACCTAACAGATGCATCCTTGGACATCATGAAGTTTGGCACTAGGACCACGGTCCTGACTAAATGTACCAGATGGGCCCTATAGCTCAAGTTGTAGCAGGCAGATGCTGAGTCCAAGGTGATGCTAATGAAGCTCCCATGTAAGGGGGCCATCTTTTTGGCAATGCCCTGACCCCATTCCTCAGAGAAAAGGCAAGGGCAAAACAGATGGGAGAAAAGAAAGATCTGTACCTCCCAACAGGCTGCCTTTTTCATCTCAGGTTCAGGGGCAACAAGGGCCAAGCAAAGTCAGCACAGAATAATTCCCAGAAAGGTGGGGTGACCATGTCTTGGTTTTAACACAGGTCTTCACAATCCAGGTTCAGAGGTAACTTTGGGAAATGTGGATGCTGCCATGGCAACAGAACCGGTGGAGGCTCATTAGGAAAAAGCCAGTGAAATAAAGCTGGCCCCAGCAGACAGCCCTCCTGTGGGGGGACGACTCCAGCTGTTTGTCGATCAATGGGCCCACACCACAAAGCACAAGTGGGTACAAGACTTGGTGGCTCATGGTTACACCACAGAGTTCACACAAAAGATAAGCCACACAGACTGATGACATCCCCAATGCCCAGGGAGCCTTAAAGCATAGCAGCAATCCTGTAGGCTCTACGTGACCTCATCAAGAGCAGGACCATTATGCTTGTGCCACCACAAGAAAGGAACACAGGGGTGTATTCTATGTTCTTTATGGTCTTCAAAAAGACAAGAGAACTACATCCGGTTCTTGACCTGAAGTTCCTAAACAAGTTCGTGGTCTACAAAAAGTTCAAAATGAAACACTCCAGTCAACACTGATGGCGATTCAGCCTGGGACTTCCCAATGTCAATAGACTTAAAAGACACTTACTTGCACATTTTCAATTCAACCCAGCTACCACCGCTATCTCAGATTCCAAATCAACAGAGGACATTTCCAATACACTTGCCTATCTATTAGTCTGGCTTCAGCCCCAAGATTCTTCACAAAAACCCTGAGAGGAAGACAGGGAAATCCTGGATTATATTTCAACCCTGTTAAATTAAGAAAATGTAGCAATAGTAGGGGATTACAACTTGCCAGGTATTAACTGGATAAACTTAGGGGGTTTTATTTCAGCTGAACAATGTTTCATAGAAGCATTTAACCTAGCAGGACTCAAGAAAATAGTAGAAGAAAGTACAAGGGGGACAAATTTGCTGGACTTAGTTTTAAGTAATATCCCAGACAAAATATAAGAATGCAAGGTTCTTGCACCACTTGGTTCAAGTAACCATAACATTTTCCCTACAAGGGCATAGTGGTAAACCCATTGGGAATACGGTCATCTATAATTAGGCAAGCGCTGACTTTGCTAACATAAAGTGGGAGCTATCCCATTGGGATTGGGAGAAGCAGAGGCCCATCAAACATTACAGGGTATGTGGTGCTTACTTGACAACAAAATAAACAAACTGGTTGCAACATACAGAAGTATAACAGGGCAGGCCAAATTCCACTGTGGCTCACTAAGAAAGCAAGGAAAAATATCAAGAAGAAAAATAAAGCTTACATAAATGCAAAGAAATGTGGAAATCAGACAAGCTGGGATTATTATAAGAAAATCCTTAGGGCTACCAAAAAAAGTATATATTTGTCTAGAAGATCTCATGAACTCAAGTTAGCAGAGTGAGGGATAATTATAAATCTTTTTATGCCTATGTAAATACAAAATGTGGTACATGCAAAACTGCTGAACCGTTGAAAGGTGTGGAAGTCAAGTTAGTGATTTGAAAACAAGGAGATGGCTGCCCGCTGGTGCAGCGGTAAGGTTACCGCTCTCGGAGCCAGCGATCCGGGTTTGGGAATGGATTCAGGCTGCTGGAGGGTCATCTGGGGGGAGGAGGATTGAGTGCTCAGTGGCTGCTCTCCTCCTCCTGGGAGGGGTGGGATGCATGTCCCGCAGCTCTTCCGCCACCTTGGTGACCACGGGTGGAGGTGCAGCAGGTACTGCAGGAGGAAGGGAGGGAGGACATGAGCTTGGGACTGGAGTGCTTGTGCTTCTCAGCATGCACTGCCCTTAGGTTCCCCTAACATGCTCATGTCCTGTGGGAGGGGACGGAAAAATGGAAAAAAGGAGCCTGCCATGCAGGATGGAGATGGGACCCGACTGCCCCAGACAACCCATAACCGGCCTGCCGATGGGTGCCGAAGATGGTCCTCCTGATACACACTAATGGACTGAAGGGGGTAAAGGGGTTACCCCCTCCTCCCCACTGGGGGGTAGGCAGAGGCAGCATGGAGGTAGGTCCAAGTGTCACCATGGTAGATACCCGGGGAGGGACTAAGGGACCACAGTCTAGGGACTCCCTGAGGAAGTTCCACCATGGCAGAGAAAGAGGGGCCAAAAAAAATTGAAAACAAGAAGATGCTGATTAATATAATGACTACTTCACATCTGTTTTAACAGCAAATCAGCTCCAACAAAAGCACATGCAGTCTCCCCAAAAGAGGACAGGGTAGTTCTTAGTTTGGAAGATATTATGAAAAGACTTCTAAAGCTTGATCACAATAAGGCCCCAGATCCCAATGGCTGGCACTCTAGACTCAGGAGGGAATTGGCTATGGAACTAGCCAGCCCCTTAACTATGTTGTTCCAGACATCTTCCAACCAGGGAGAGGTGCTGGATGTTTGGCATCAGGCAAACGTGGTGCCAATCCATAAGAAGGGATCAAGGCAGAAAGTGAAAAAATATAGGCAGGTTAGCCTGACTGCAGTAATGGATAAGGTTTTAGAGGGTGATATCAAAGACCATATTGTGAACAGTATGATCCTGGCAAAGGATGTAGACCATACACAACATGGGTTTAGTCGGGGGTCACTCACACCAAATGAACCTCCTAGAATTTTATGGTAAAATCAGTAAAGCACTGGATGAGGGAGACCCTGTGGATGTCATCTATCGGGACTTCTCAAAGGTGTTTAACAAAGTCCCACATAGGGTATTGGTTGATGCACTTTTTCAGCATAATATCCAAGGGAACCTGACCAAATGGATTACATCTTTGCTTTCAGACAGGAAACAGAGAGTCTGTATTAGGGGATCCTACTCAGATTGGTCAGGGGTGTTGAGTGGCATGCCACAGCGGTCAGTGCTGGGACCATGCTTATTTAATACCTACATTTCTACACTATCTAGTAAAGAGGATATCTGGTTATCAAAATTTGTGGATGACACGAGACTGGGTAGTAGAGTGACATGCTTGAAGGAAGCTACCATATTACAAAGGGCACTGGGAGAGATGGAGGAATGGTCAAAAAATATGGTTTGTCCTTTAATACAGATAAGTGTTCCATTATGCATTTCGGGAAAACCAAAAAGGCATCCTATATGCTCAATGGTAATACTTTAAAGGTAGTCACAGATGAGAGAGACCTGGGAGTTAGAGTGACACAGGATCTCAGTTTTAAACATCATAGTAGCATGGAGGTCAAGAAAGAGAGTGATATATTGCATTGTTTCATTAGGCTCATCAAGAGCAGAAGCAGACAAGTGCTAGTGCCATTGTATTCCTCACTGGTCAGGCCACATGTAGAGTATTGTGCACAGTTCTGGTCTCCAGGCTTTAAGACCCTGACACAAGCTATAGAAAGAGTTCAGAGGAAGGCTACACATTTGTTTCCAGAATTTAGGGGCATGAATATGAGGAAAGGCTGACTGAGTTAGGAATGATTCTCTGGAGTTTAGGAGAATCAGGGGCAACATGTGTTTGGTCTATGAGGCCCAAGAGGATGAGGGATTGTGGGAACAACTTGGTCTAGTTATTAAGAATTCAGGTTACCATACTAGACCTCACCAATATCAAATAGCAGGGGATAGATTCTGCACTAATAAAAGGAAGCAATGGTTCTCAGTTAGAGTAGCCAAAATATGGACCAGCCTATAAAGAGGAGGTAGCGACAAGTGAAAGTACGACTGAATTTAAGTCAAAATTCGGATAAGCACCTAACCTCTAGATGTATCCAGGAGTATGGAGTGTAACATTTATGTGAGCATCATGGACTCAGGTCTTCTCTGCTATGACTAAACCTATGTAACCTATGTAGTGATTGCAGCGCACCTCTGGCAGTGGGGGATACATGTCATCCCGTACTTCGATGACTGGCTCATATATGCCAGGTGGTCGGCTCAAGCACAGAAGGACACAGAGGCTGTGGTCCAGTGCTTACAACAGCATTGCTGGATTGTGAACTGGAACAAGGGTCAGCCAGCTCCTGCACAAGAAATCATCCATCTGGGGGCCAGGATAAATATCAGCATGGGTAATGTCTTCCCGATGGAGGAAAAAGTGGAAAACATGCTCCAGCTCCTGGTGTCTATACAGTTACAGCCCCACAGGCCTATAAGGATGTATCTTCAGTTGCTGGGCTTTATGGCTTCAATAATAACAATGGTACCATGGGCGCGGTTTCACATGCTGCTGCTCCAGAGGTATAGCGTAGACGCATCGAATCAATCATCTCAGGACTTCGAGTGTATACTCAAACCCAAGCAGAATATACTCTAGAGCCTCACTTGGTGGACGAATGGGAGCAACCTGTCCAAGGGCATTCCATTGTCGTTGACCTCAGTGGAGTTTGATTACAATGGATGCCAGTCTCTTAGGTAGAAGAGCCATGCTGGGTCAGCACGTTACCCAAAAGAAATGGTCCCCACTGGAGTCTCTCCTCCTCATCACTGGGAATGATAGCGGTGTACAGATCCCTGTTGTTTTTTGCTCCATGGTTGATAGGTCAGTCGGTGCTTATTCGAACTGACAATTAGGTCACCATGGCTTACATAAACAAGCAAGGCAGAATCCACAGCAGAGCAATGCTATGTGAATTGCTGTGTACCTTGTGTTGGGCAGAGGGTCACCTGCCGATGATATCCACCACATATTTAGCTGGGAAACTGAACTCCCAGGCTGACTGGCTCAGCCGAATGACCCTCAGTCAGGCGGTGTGGCAACTGCACCCTCAGGTTTTTCAGACTCTGGTTCGCAGATGGGGACTTTTTCAGGCGGACCTGATGGCTTCTCAAGACAACACCTAACTGCCACATTTTCACTCATAACTTCCCCAACAGTCAGACCCAAGAGGTTGACATGATGGCAGTGCCATGGATGTGTCAAAGAGCATAATCCCCCCCCCCCATTCCAATAACTGCAAAAGTGCTTCTCAAGATCAGGCCCATGAGGGTAATCGTACTGCTAGCGGCTCCAGACTGGCTGAGGAGATCATGGTATTCACTGCTGTGGGCAATGTTGATTGACTCTCCTTGGCATTTGCCAGACAGGCCAGACTTGCTGATTTAGGAACTGATTCTAAACCACAACCCCAGGTGTCTTGACTGATGGCCTGGATGTTGAAAGGACAAGACTGTTGAAGGAGGGATACCCTCCTAGAGTGGTGGCTCATCTCTTGCAATCCCAAAATGTCTCAACAAATAAGACTTACCAGAGACATTGGCATGTTTTTTGCAAGTGGTATACCGCAAAGGGCCTATCACCTTTGGTAGTGGGCCTACCTCAAATTCTTGATTTTCTCAATAATGGTGCTGACAAGGGTCTAGCTTACTCTTCCCTGTGGCTACAGGTTTTGCCCATTGTAGCTGTGAGGGGATGCCTTCGCAAAGTGGGCAATATAGGGTCACATCCTGATGTGGTTCACTTACTCGGGGCAGTGCAGATTGTGTCCCCCAGGGTGTGTCCATGCTGTGCTCCTTGGCAGATTATTTTGGTGCTGGATGGCCTACACAAGTCTCCATTTGATTCCCAGTCACCGTATTGGAACACCCTGAGAATAGTGTTCCTCCTGGCCATGTGCTCTGGCAGACTCGTTGACGAGCTGCAAGCACTATCCTGCAGGGAACAGTTCCTGACCTTCCATGATGACAGGGTATCTCAGATGACTTGTCCCTTCCTTTGCACTGAAGGTGGTCTCAAAGTTTGATATGGAGCAAGCAATCCATTTACCAGCAATGAGGGGGGAACAAGGGGACCCAGATGGGGATCCTCACCCTTTGAACATGGTCTCTCCACTAAAAGCTTATCTAACTATGTCTGAAGGTTTACGTAAGTTTGATAGATTGTTTGTGTACTTTTTCAGCCAGGAGGCCATTGCTAGATAAATCAGCAAGGCAATCCTCACAGCTTATCTTGGGGCAGGTCCAGTTTCCCCTAAAGGAATTAGGGTGTACTCCACCAGGGCTTTGTCAGCCTCTTGGGTTGAGAAGACAGGTGCATCCATACAGGAAATCTGTGTGACAGCTACTTTGTCCTCTGTTCAAACATTTGCACACCATTACAGGTTGGATGTTGCCTCAGCTGATAGAGCCACATTTGGTAGGGCTGTGCTTCATGTGACGGCAGATTTGGGATGATGGCGGGGTTCATCTTTTACTCTTCCATATTTCTTTTCTCAGTACTGCTACAAAGTCTCATTTGTGAGGATTTATGAGCACTGGAAAAGTTGCAGGGATAATGGTGTTTACTCACCTGGTAAAGGTGATTATACCTGCAACCTTTACAGTGCTCATGTTCCCTCCCAAGGTGGATGAACTCCACACTTTGTAGCAGCCAGCATCACTGCATCTCAGCCATATTGGTTCAACATCAGTGTGCCTGAATACGTATTGCTTTATGTCCTTAACCAAGTTGCTTAGATATTCCTGGGCCATGCTATGTATTGTTTTCTCTGGGTCTCTTTGTCTACTATTGCTAGGCACGACCAATATGTTTTTTGTGTATGTGCTATTTTCTCTTGTTTATGCATGTTTTTCTCTATGTGTAGTGGGTTATTCTTTAGGCATGCCATGTATTAACCATTTTTTCCTTGTTGTCTGTATCAAGCACGCTACATTATTTTGGTTGTCACATGAATTTGCCATTAAGTAAATGACATTGCTTTTCAGCTTCTACAGAAACGTGTGGGTGTTGGTCATTTCACAGTTTTTTCCTTTTGCCTGTTGTTTTTTGTTCTTTTGGTGTTGTCTTCTTTTTTTCTGCTAGGGAAGTTTTATACTGGTATCTCTGTTTGGAGCAAGGATATTGGCCTCTAGCTGACCAGAAAGATTTATGATCATACATCAGCCAATGGGATGGAGGAGGATAACCCATTTGTAAGGATATATGAGCACTGTAAAGCTTGCAGGTATAATCACCATTACCAGGTGAGTAAATATCATTTGCACAGTAAAGGTTGAGTTCTGTTCATTTGTTATTAGTGTTCCTGGGTCCATTCTTGGCTGGAGTTCTAACTGCTTATCAATACAAAACAAGTTGGCGATGAGAATTGTGACTGTTTCTCTGCAATCTCCAGTTTATTTCCTGGAATGCCTAGGTGAACCAGAATTTCATTTAAGGCCTGGTTGCAAATGATTGAAACCTACTTGCTTGCTGTAGATGGCCATGAGTTCTCTAATGAAAGGAAATGGACTTTGCTTATTCACTGCCTTGGAACAGAGGAACTGATGATCTATTATGCACTACCATTGCCTGCAGAAAACCACAAAGGTACTGTCCTTGCCCTGGAAACTTTTTTAGCTCCTAAAGATAATGTTGTACAGTAGCTGAATGCTATTGGTTCAGACAATGTGCTCAATGCATGGGTGAGTCAAGAGACCATTATGTTGTTGCTTTACAAGAACTTCTTATTACATGTGAGTTTGGGCAAATGACTGATTAAATGATACAAGATCAAATTGTTGAAAAAATATGTATTCCTCACATTTGAGAAAGATTACTACATGAAACTAATTTAACCCTTGATAAAGCATTAACAATTGTAAGACAGACTGATGCTGCAATGGCAGGAGGAAAAGCCATAGCAGATAGTAAATCACTCACTGTGGATGTTATCCATATAAAGCCTAGTTCAAAAAGACAGCACAGGAAAAATAAAGCACATCATAATCCACTTAATACAGAAAGAGCAAAAACTTCACTGTTTCTGTTTTGAACCCCCTAATCACGTAACAATTTACCTGTTATGCCCTGCTAAAAATCAAAATGCAGATCATGTGGAAAATCAGGACACTTTACTGAAGTGTTCTGAGCTGCATCACATTCAGTACATGAAATTACTGTATCAGAATTAGCTGTCTTGCATGTAAACAGCTGTCTTTCCAGCAACAGGAAGTCAATGTGTGACAATACAAAATCTGCTTCACCACAAAGGAACTGTACCATTAAAATATATGTGGATATTGGGTCTGCAGTATCCATTTTGCCTTAGAATGTCTACAAACAGTACTCTGACACCTGTACCTTGCCTGGACCTAAAGCCAGACTTTAGAATTATTCAAGACAAGAGGAAAATGCAGTAGGCTGTCTTCCTACAACTGCAACTTTCTTTGACAGAACTGCATAGTAACATAAAAACATAGAAAAGTGATGGCAGAAAGGGGACAAAGGTCCATTGAGTCTGCCCTTTAGATCCCGAGATCCTAGGTGATCCTGGATCCTAGCTAGTAAATTCTCTTGAGGATTTGATTCTAGCATAATCCTTGTCCTAACCCTTTTTTATGTTGGCGCGCTTGTGCAGCCAACATCTTGCGGCAGTGGGGATTTGGAGGCACGGTCACTGCTGGGTGAATGCAGGGCACGCATCAGTAGGTGCGTCCCGCATTCCCCAATAAGCCTGCATGCCTGCACCACACCATGCATTCATAATGTGGTGAGCACATCTAAGAAAAGGTCCACTGCAATGCAAGCAAAGATCGTCAGACGCAGCGGACCTTCCCTTGACGTGCTCACCACTTTATGAACATGCCGGCACAGTAGTCATCAAACTACCTACTTCAGGGGTACCCAATCCCACTGTCGGTTACCTCTGCCCCTCTGTTTGTGCCGACGGGGGAGGCCACTGCCCATTGACATAAAGAAACCCCACCCCATAGTTAAATGCTGAGGGGGTGCCTAATCCCCCTCAGCTCGGCCCCCCCGCTTGCTTTGTGTGCCCAATCCCTGTTGGCATAACATCCACCTCCAGGTTTTGTGCCGAAGAGGGTGCCCAATCCCCCATCAGTTACAGACCCCCCCAACAGTTAGGTGGTGCACTGGGAGTCCACCATAGCGTGCCAACTCCCTTAAAAAAACCTGTCCCATGATGTCTATTTTTTCTTTTACCTGTAAAACAAAAACAGTCCCTGGTAGTCTCCGTGCCCCCCATCTGCACACACCCTCTGCGCACCCTGCCTCCCCACACCCCCCTCACTGCATACTTACCTCCAGAGACTGGCACGATGATCTTCGGTGGACTGGGAACACGTCTACACTCTTCAAAACCGACCTCGAACTGAAGAAATGCCAGTATGCTGTATAATGGAATAAATAGGGTGTTTTAAACTTTGGTGCATATCTCAGGCATTTTGGAGAATTTTGGCCCCAGATTTTCAACTTGGGTTTTTTGGGACCCCTCCTCATGAATTCTTGCACTGTCATAGCATTATTCGGTCCTGAAAGGTGATTTTGAAGTCACTACATGGAATCACCTTTTGGGGTTGAGCAATGAAATGACAGTGACACTGTTCATGAAGGGGGCTCTCAAAAAGCTTATGTTGCAAATTTGGTGGGAAAAATCCCCCAGAAATGACTGTTTTACGAGCGTGAGTTGCACAGTTGCTATGCATGCTCGTAAGTTAATGAATTTGCAATATTTTCATGCCATATTCTCAACATTGGCATGTTACCACACCTTCTTGTGAACCGTACAGCTGTCATTTTTCACATCCTGGCTGAAATGTGTTTTCAACTTCCAGTGCTGAATAGCCCGGTCGCTATGCGAAATCAGTTTTTGGGACACAATACGAAAATGACAGTGACACTGTTCATGAGCAGGGTCCTAAAATGCCTGTTTTGATAATTTGGTGACAAAACTCTATAAAATGACTGTGTTATGTGTGTGCATTGCACAGTTTGCATGCACGCTCGTAAGTTCGCAAACTTATAATATTTTCACTGCAGATTTTCAACAGCGCCATTGTTCTGCACCTCCTAATGAACAGTGCAGCTGTCATTTTTCACATCCTGACCAAAATCTGTTTTCGCAGTTCCAGTGCAGAATAGCACGGTCGCTGTGGAAAGCCAGTGTTCAAGACACATGAAAATTGCAGTGACACTGTTCATTAGCAGATGTCCTAAAATGCCTATGTTTAAAATTGGGGATGAAAGTGAATAAAATGAGTGTTTTACGAGCATGCGTTACGCAGTTTGCACTGATGCTCGTGACTTTGTGAATTTATTTATTTATTTTTATTTTATTTATTGAGTTCTAAGATTACAAATACCTTTAAGCCAGAACTCTTTTACAAAGGTTCCACATCATGCGGTACAGTTAGAGAGAGCGTTACAGGCAATACAGTAAATCGGTGTACAAACAAAATTGCTTTCAAGGAACATAAATTGAGGCAACATTAATGAAGGGAGGAGGAAAGAAGCGAAAAGAAGAGAAAAGGAATAGTGGGGTGTGGGGTGTGGGGTGGGGAAAGGGTGTTGGGGACAGCAAAGGATATTAGGGAAGGTAGAGGGAGGAAATGGAGGGGTGGTGGTGGAGGAAGGGGGATGCAGACTGTGGGCATTGTCAGAGAACAAAACTATAAATGCGGTAGTTGGGCAGGGTGGTGTCAGCAAGTGCTAGGAGGTTGAGGCTCTTATGGATGTAGACAGAGCAAGGGGAGCCATGGTATGGGGATCTGTTCATTTCAATGTGTAATAGTTTCATTCCAGCTGTTCATCACTGGCATTTTTCCATGCCTCCTTATGAACAGTACAGCTGGCTGAAATGTGTTTTCGCATGTCCGTCGCAGAATTGCACGGTCGCTATGCAAAATCAATTTTTGCGACAGTTTGAGGAAATGACGGTGACACTATTCATGAGCAGAGGTCCTAAAATGCCTATGTTGAAAATTTGGTGCTGAAAGTCCATATAATAACTGTGTTGCAAGCATGCATTGCGGAGTTTCCATGCACCCTTGTAACTTTGTCAATCTGCAATATTTTCATGCCACATTTTCACCACTGGCATTTGTACACACCTCCTTATCAACAGTCCAGCTGCCATTTTTCACAGCCTGCCTAAAACAAGTTTCCACAGCTGTGGCTGTCAATGGCATGCTCGCTATGCAAAATCACCTTTTGTGACACATTAACAAAATCAAAATGCTATGTGTCTCTAGCTCCACCACTGCCAGTGCCAGCTCGACAACATTCGTCATTGACAAATGCTTGTTGAATGCTGATACAGTCATAGATCCTACCACCTCCTCAGGTAGTTTGTTTCATGACTCCACAATCCTTTCTAAGAAATATTGCTTCCTAAGATCCCCCCTGGAACTCCCACCCTTCAGTTTCCATCTATGCCCCCTTCATGTTTGAGTTGGGAATCATGGTGAATAGTTCAGCGTAGGGTATTGCATTTAAACCCCTCATGTACGATTTCTATCATATCCTACCTTTTTCTCCTAGATTCAAGTAAATACATGTTTAACACCTCCAGCTGCCCCTCATACAGCAGCGCCTGAATCCCCTGTATCATTTTGGTTGCCCTTCTCTGAATGGTCTCTATCCTGTCTCTAGCCTTCTTAAGGTATGGTCTCAAAAACTGTATGTAGTATTCAAATGGGTTTTCACTATAAAGCTGTACTGTGGAAGCATCACTTCCCTGTGCCTACTGTCAAATCCTCTTCTAACACATCCCAGCATTTTGTTGGCCCTACTAAATGCTACATTGCATTGGTTGTTTTCTTTAAGGAGATCACTAATAATAACTCATAGATCCCTTTCCTCTTTTGAGCCATTGAGTTTGACCCCCTTTTAACCAAAAGGTTGTTCCAGGGCTATTCCTGCCAATATGCATTACTTTAGATCTCTTGGCACTAAATTTCAGCTGTCAGATACTAGACCATGGTTCTAACCTTTTCAAATCATTTTGTATGATTCTCACTGCTTCTTCACTGTCAATTATTGCCCTAATTAAGTGTCGTCCACAAACAGTGTAGTCTTGACCTGAATACCTACTCCTTTGTTGTTGATGAACACATTAAACAGAAGTGGGCCTAAGATGGAGCTCTGCAGGACCCAACTGGTCACTTCTCCCTCTTCTGACCTCTCCCCATTCTCCACCACCCTTTGCATCTTTCCATCCAACCAATTTCCCATCCACATAATGATGCAGCTTGCTACACCCAGATCCTCTAGCTTCTTCAGCAAACATTTGTGTGCTACTGAATGAAAGGATTTGCTGAAGTCAAAATAGAGGCAGTCCACTGGCCGGCTACTATCCACTTCCCTAGATACCCAATCAAAGAAATTAATCAACCTTGTCAGGTACAACATGCCTGTAATAAAACCACATTGTTTGACGTCCTGTAGGCCATGATTATCCCAGCAGTCTACTAGGTCTTGTTTAATCAGGGCCTCCATTTGCCTTCCCTGCACTGATGTGAGACTGACAGGACTGTAGTTAATGGTGTCTTCCCTGCTACCAACCTAATGCAAAGGCACCACATTGGCTCTTTTCCAGTCATTAGGTATGACTCCCATCTGGAGAGAATGGTTAAACAGGTGCACTAAGGGGTCTGCTAACTGACTCGCTAACTCTTTAGTTATGCTCAGATGTATTCCTTCTGGATTAGGAGATTTGTCAATCTTTAAATGCTCAAGCACCTCTCTGACCCTGTCTGTGGTAATATTTGTGTTTTCATTTTTGGCACTCCCCTGCTGTGTGCTGTACTGCTGCAGTCAAGCATTGAATCACTGTGTTCTTTGGTAAACACTGAACTGAAGTATTAGTTCAGAATGGTGACCTTCTGACTGTCCTCTTCCACTATCCTTTCCTAATCCCTGATTTAACCTATCCCTCAACTCTTCTTTCTCTTTTCTTGAAAATATCTGAAAAACTGTTTGTTCCCTTCCCTGACAACTTTATCTATCTAAAGTTCCTCAGCTGCCTTTGCTTGTCTCACTGCTGACTTAGCCTCCTTATTCTTTAATATGTACTCCTCCCATAGATCGTTACCCAGCTTACTTTTGAAGTTGTGGAATGCTTCCCTTTTGACCCTAATGGCTCTCCTAACTTGACTCTTGAACCCAATGGGGCATTTGTGTCTGCTTCCTTTGGTCACCATCCTTGTACATGCTTTTGTG
This sequence comes from Neoceratodus forsteri, assembly GCA_016271365.2. Taxonomy (NCBI): domain Eukaryota; kingdom Metazoa; phylum Chordata; order Ceratodontiformes; family Ceratodontidae; genus Neoceratodus; species Neoceratodus forsteri. The sequence continues at coordinate 805,092,893 of CM057449.1, read as the reverse complement.
GCCTCTGTGATGGTTTGTTTAATCATTCCCCAAATGTCTTCTACTACAAAATATTGATTCATTTTAGTTAATTTTTCTCTTACTAGTTCCCTCATTTTATCAAAATTTGCCCCCTGAAATTTAGGACTTCTGCCCTTGACTGGGATTTAACATCTTTCAGGGCTATTTTAAACCAAATTGAGTTGTGGTTGCTGTTCACCAGTGGCTCCCCGACTCTTACTGCCTCAGTTTTTTCTGAGTTAGTGAGGACCACATCCAAGAGGTTATTTTGCCTAGTAGGATAAGTGACTAACTGTATGAAAAAACAATCCCGTAAGGCTTCTACCACTCCTTGATGGTCTAGCCACCATGATACCCCAGTCCACATCTGCCATGTTAAGATCCCCCACTACCAATAGTTCTCCTTTTAGTGACATTTCTTTGATTTCCTCCAAAAGTGCCTTTTCCTTGTCCTCTCCTTGGTTTGGAGGTCTATACACCACCCTGACCTGGATTTTCTTTCCAGAGAATGAACTAAGCTGAACCCGCAGGGATTCCTGTCCTTCACTAAGGCTCATTTCACAGGATGTGGCCTCTATCAACTCCTTAACACAGGGTGCAAACCCCTTCCATTGACTCTCCTCCTGTCTTTCCTGAAGAGCACATACCCAAGGGCTGTGAGATCCCAATCATTGTTGTCAGATGCTCAGGTCACTGTGACTGCCACAAGATTTATACAGGACTCCACCATCCATGCCTGGTCACTCATCTTGTTACCCAAGCTTCTACCATTTATGCACACCCCTGTCCATGAGGCTAAGGCTAAACTGTTGCTTCTTCCACCTGGTAATTCCTGTTTTTCCAATTATACTGAACCATTTTCAGTTCGTCAGTGCCTTTTTCTGCTTATTCTGGTTATACCTGTGGTGTGATTCAGTATGCCTCGATTGTGAGGGAGTGGTAGCTAAGTTCCCATCTTCTAAACCATCACTGATAGGTTTCCCAGCACCATACTCTCCTTTGCCTAGTTTACATGCCCGAGGTGAAATTCAAACTTCTGTCCTAATGTATTCATTCCTTGCTTTTTTAAGTTAAGTCCATCTGATTTGAATAGTCTTCTATCCCAGAAGCGTTTGCAGTTGCCTATGACATGGTAACCTTTTTCCCTGCACCTTTCCCATAACCAACTATTTAAATCCTTGATTTCCTCTTCCCTGATCCTGTTCATGCTGACACCTTTTCCCCATACTAGAAGGATATCCAAGAAGATTAGCAAAGCTTACCATTCTTCCAGTTGCTCCCCCAGCTTTCTGAAGTTTAGCTTGACTTCCTCCAATGTCTGGTTCACTAGATCACTGGTGCCAAGATGGAGAAGGATGTTTATTTCTTCACCTGCCTGGTCTATTATCCTCTCAGTTTTGGGGGGTGTCCCTTTTGGCCAAGGTGCCAGGGAGGCATTGGACTTTTACCACAGATCTATCCAAGCGGGACTTGACTCTTCTAATAATAGAGCCCCTAGAATGAGTGTTTGTTTTTGGTTCTTTTTCTTCTGCTTCCCTTTGCATCCCTCTGTAGCCTTCCTCCATTCTGCCTTATTTCCTCCATAGTATATGCTTCAGATTCTGCTTCCCTGGCCCCTGTGTCCTGCATCCTTTTCAAGGCTGTGAAGCTGTTTACAATAGAAAGTTCTGCTGGTCGGGTCAGATTTCTCATCTGTCTGCTCCCATCTTGTCCCACCACTTTCCTTCCTCCTGGGCCAGCGGGCCTCTGGGAAATGGAGTGAGGTGTACCCCAATGAAGTTGATGGTGTAGTCTGGCAAGTACCCTTCTAGCCTCTTTCAGCTGAGTTTAGAGCTCATTCAGCTTCCTGCACATAAGATAGTGCTCTATCTTCCTTAGTAGTCCCTGGAACACAAGATTCCTACACCTCTGGCAAACTAACCATGTTCATTGCTCCTTTAATGCAGATCTTCTTGTATGTAGTGACAGAAATCCTCCCCTGAAAAAAGAAAGGGAATAAAAGCTAAGAGAGAGAAAACTCACTGAAATATATATTTGTTTTATTTCTGTGTTCTTTCTCCCTACTTTCCTACTGCCTTTGTGCCCTTACAGCTTCTGCCCTTCCTTTTCTTGGACAGGAAGTTCTTGTTTTCCCTGGTAGTCTCCTTCTTCCTTGCTCAGAGTCAGACCTCCAGCAGCTGGGGATCAGGAGCTATTCTTTTCCTTCAAGGATGGTAAATCTTACATGTCTCGGTGATCCCTCTTTTCCTGCTCCCGAACAGGAAGTTCCTGTTATCAGTAAACTCCAGTGCCTACAAAACTGGAACTAGCTAGGGTTGGGAGGATGGGAGGGTGACACAGTCTAGTACTATAACTTATTATCCCAATTTATCTTGCAGACCCTCTTCCCTAGTAGTAAGGTCCCAGCTCCTTCGTCAGCTGCCTTCTTAGCCTTGCTCTGATAGCAAGATTCCTCTCTGCTAAAAGCTAACTTGGGAAGTTTAAATGCAGACACCTGGTTTACTTCTGCTAAAGCCACACCCCCAATTTACAACTCTCCTACTCACATAGCTAACTACAAAGATAATAACAGTTCCCTTCCCCCAACTCAGATAAGCACAATAGCTCTTCTTCTTGTTTTTTTTTTACACTAATTAAAGGTCACAATTTACCTTGCAGACCCTCATTTCTATTAGTAAGGTTCTAGCGACTTTGTCAGCTGCCTTCTTAGCCTTGCTCTAATAGCAAGATTCCACTTTGACTGACTTCTAAATTCCTCTTTGACTGACTTCTAAAGCATGAACACCAATATTGGGAATGGATCTAGTGACTACTCTCAATCTGCAAATTTCTGGAGACTCTGTAGATTCATAAACAGCAACTACCTGCACTATTCTGGAGTCAGCTGAGATGCATTTGAAACAAACTAACCATGACATTGATAGCACAATACAGTTTAGCTGTGTGAAGAGATTTGTCCAAAGATTTAAAGTAATCACAGATATGAAACCATTTCACTAGAAACTTAGACACTTGCTGCTTGCAGTCAGAGATGCTGTTTCTAAGGATTTGAAGCAACTGGAGAGGAATGGAATAATTGAGTGAATACATTCTACCAAATCGGTTTCTTCAGTTGTCTTAACTCAAAAGAAAGATGGTGGTATCCACCTGTGAGTTTGTCTTCGTGAACCTAAGAAGGCTGTTGTGGTTGATAGCCATCCCCTACTTCTCATCAAAGACATACTTTCATAATTGAGAGGTTCTGCAGTGTTTTCAACTTTAAACCTCAAGAGTTTCTACCATCAATAAGTACTTCATAAAGATAGCCGAGAACTTACTGCTTTCATTACACATGAGGGGCCGTTTAGATACTGTTGTGTGTCTTATGGTCTTAGTTCAGCATCTTCAGCCTTCCAAAAAATGATAAATACAATATTAGTACTAAAAGGTGTGCAAACAAACAGTAATTTACCAACTGTTGTAAGGCACCTTAGAGTCCCAATTGTTAAATCTAAGTAGTTTAAGATTTGCTAGCATGCCACTCCTTCCCTCTTACCTATATAACTGTGTTCTCCTCACAACAGCTTTGGGGCACAACTGAAGGTCGTGAGGGCAGCTAGGACGACCTCCCCAAAAACAGTGTGCAGACCCCCCCAACTGACACAAGCTACAAAAAAGTATGGCTCATCTGCTTCACAGTTTCAACAAGCAGAGCCCCTCTGATGCTGTGCATCAGCTCCCCACCACCCTCACCACCACCCTTGGTAGACACTTCCTTATATAGGAGAAATCACATGCTAGTTTTAAACAATCAGCCCACTTTCTTATTGCCTATATAACTGTGTTCTCCTCACAAAAGCTTCGGGGCACAACTGAAGGTCTCGAGGGCAGCGAGGACGACCTCCCCAAAAGCAGTGTGCAGACCCCCCCCAACCGACACAAGCTACAAAAAAGTATGGCTCATCTGCTTCACAGTTTCAACAAGCAGAGCTCCGCTGATGCTGCGCGTCAGCTCCCCACCGCCCTCACCACCACCCTTGGTAGACACTTCCTTATATAGGAGAAATCACATGCTAGTTTTAAACAATCAGCCCACTTTCCCATTTGCAGGCTATACCAGGTATTCACTAGAGGCCACTACACCAAGGTCTTAGCAATAAGACACCATTCCAAACCCTTGCTCTGTAGCCTCTTCATTATGCCTCAACTATGCTTATTAATCTTCTTTACCCTCACCCCCGGGTGTCCCTCCCACCATCAATTTACCCTACACTTCCAGATCACATCACATCTTGTGACAGACTGCTAACAAACATTACTACCTCTACTATCACAGCTGTGTCACACCACGGCCACTTCTACCATACACTATCCACTGGCCCAGGGCTAATCCAAGCTACTTTCCGTATCAGTCTCCTAGTCCTTCTGCCACACATCTGGAGACCAACAGCTGCCATAGCCATACCTCATACATCCTCTAGAAAGCTTCAGTGGATGGCTCATCGCATCAAACTCCTGGTCACCCTGCTACTTCTCCTTGCAGGTGACATCGAGCTTAACCCCGGACCAACCCATCTCCATGCCCAAAACCATTCTATTCCACTCCAACTCCCCACGGGCCTTAAACTGTTATACATAAATATATGTAGTCTCTTGCACAAATAACCTTGCTTTAAGCCCTTGCCTTGTCCTTTAGCCGAGACATACTGATTATCTCCGAAACCTAGCTAAAACCATATAACATCGATACAGAATTTGCAGTACCTGGCTACAGACTTCTCCGCCATGACCATGTGGGCAAAAAAGGAGGCGGCATAGCTATGTATGTTGCTTCCACCATCCATTTCTCCACTATTGCCCTATCCCTACCGTCTGAGTCCATTAATGCCTTAATGGTAAAACTCACCATCCCCCCCTCAATCCCAATCTACACAGCAGATACATACTGCTCTCCAGACACCAATTCACCTGCCATACTGGACTACTTGGGCTCCTTAAACTCCCTGGCAGCAGGTGGCGAGATCCACATACTGGGGGATTTTAACCTGAACTGGCCCACTGATCCCCATTCCAAATTTCATGACATGGTAACTGCCCTAATCCTAACACAACTAATCTCTGAACCCACTCAGTTAAACCACAAAACACAAAACCATACACTGCTAGATTGGTCCCTCACATCTCACCTGCACAGGGTCATAGCCTCAGGACTCCTTCCGGATGCCCATAGTGACTACCACGGAATCTACTCCGTATGCAAAATTCACACACATAAAGCTCCCTCACCCAGAATCATACTGTCTAGATCCTACAAATCTCTGGACCTCCCCTCATTATTATATGATTTGGTCAACTATGACTGGTCATGCATTAGTCAATTCACCTCTACAGACGAGGCGCTATCATTCTTTAATGATAATGATATTTTAATGATAATTTAATTAATAATTTAAGTTCATCACTATCTGGGACCAATACGCCCACCCCAGACGTACCAGAGTCTGAGGTCCTCATGTCCCATGGATCTCTCCTGAAATCCTAGCCCACCTCCGAATCCGAGACAAGACCTGGAAAACCTTTAAGATTTCCAAATCTCAGATCTACCTCCAGACTTACTGTGTGCTCCACAATACTAGTACCAAAAGAATCCGCCAAGCAAAGGCCAACTATTTCTTAGGTGCATTCAATTTCTTCTCCCATCTCGCATCTTGATTCTGGAATGTGGTCAAATCACTTTCTCTGTCCACCATCACAGCCCCCCACCCCTTCCCTGCAGGTTGGGGGACTCTTCATCACCCATCCCTCAGCAGTTGCCACTTTGTTTAACACTGTCTTCACAACCAGCCATGCTACTCCCTTGTCCAGCCCTCACCCTGCTCAGCATGCCTCCACCATCACCCCATCTTGTGGCACACCTGCAGGTCACCTCTTCTCCTTCCTACAAGTCACCCCGATGAGGTGTACAAAGCACTGGTTGCCCTTAACCCAGACAAGGGCAAATGTCCTACCGGGCTGGACTCCAAAATGCTCCACCTGTTGGCCCCTGCCATAGCTCAACCCCTTGCCTCCCTTTTTAACTTATCCTTCTTCCTAGCAGAAGTCCCCACTGAGTGGAAGCATGCCATCGTAATCCCACTTCCCAAGTGTGGTGATGCCTCAAACCCAAGCAACTACCGGCTCATCTCCTTCCTACCGACCCTTGCCAAAATACAAGAACACCTGGTTCTCTCTCACCTATCCTCCTTTCTGGATTCCTCCTTCTTTTTCTCCCCCTACCAGTCTGGCTTTAGGAAATCCCACTCCACTACTACCTCCTTTCTCAGGATTACCGACTCCATCCTCACAGGGATGGATGCTGGCCACATCACTGCTGCCATCTTTATTGACCTGGCTAAGGCTTTCGATACTGTGACACACTCTCTTCTCCTGACCAAACTTGTCAATGCTGGTCTATCCAACTGGGCCACATCTTGGTTCCACTCCTACCTCACTGGCAGATCCCAAGCTGTCCATATCAGTTTGTCCATGTTGACTCCCCTCCCAATCACTTCAGGAGTGCCGCAAGGCTCTGTCCTAGGCCCCCTCTTGTTCTTTGTTTTCCTGAATGACCTGCCGTCTGCCTGTCCACACACCGCCATCCATATGTACGCAGATGACACAGTGCTATATGCATCCGGCCCCTCATCCTCGGAGGTTGCGACCAGACTATAGCAAGAGTTTATCTCAGTCCAGCACTGGCTCCTCTCAAATAACCTCCTCCTAAATGCCAACAAAACAGTCCCATTAACCTTTGACATGAGGCAGAACATTTATAGGCTCCCTTCACCATTATTATTCCATACCCTGGAAGAGTCCCCTCTGGAGTCCTGCACCACCTTCAGATACCTTGGTGTCTGACTTGACCAGCACCTCAACTTTTCCACACATATTGACTCTTTACTCAAGAAGCTGCACCCTAGGCTTGGTGCACTTTACCGGAATCATGACAGCATCCCCCTTCCAGTCAGGAAGGACATTGTAAAAAAATGATCATCCCTGTCCTCGACTATGGGGACGTAGTCTACGGCGCTGGTCCCAAGACCACATTAGCAAGGCTGGGCCCTCTCTTCCACTCTTTCTGCCATTTCACCCCGAACAGCCCCTACTCCGCACACCACTGTGCCCTATATCAAGCAATGAACCTCACCTCTCTTGACAATCGCAGGCTAACCCACTGTGCCAAGATCCCAGCACACAAGCATACACACTCAGAAACTCAGACTCTAGGTCCCTAGCTGTCCCTTACCGGTCTACTACCACTGGTCAGTCAGTTTTCAGCTACCACATTCCCATGCTGTGGAACTCTCTTCCAGCTAACGTTCATCGCTTCACCTCCCTCTCACACCTAAACTCTATACTCCAAGCTCATTTCATCCCTGCCTGTGCTTGTGTCTAGGCATTTCCCAATCACTAGTAAAATCTCAGGGTATGTCTGCACTTAGCAAATTGCAACTAATCAGTGGATAACTATTGTTCTCTCACCTTATACTGTCTCTCATATGGTTCAAATTTTGCTAGTGGCCTGCAACTTGCACTTTGAATTTATTGTACTCATGCTGTATTTAACTGTGGTTACCAACTGACTCTCTCAATCCACTATGTACGAGGAATCAGAACCAAATATCAGTGATCTTCCACTATGTATTCACTTGTCTATACTGTCTTCAACTGTCTACCTCATGCTGTATGAACTGTGGTTACCAACTGACTTTCTCAATCTACTACTGACTTGTAATCAGAACCAAATGTTGGTGTTCTCCCACTATGTATTCACTTGGCTATACTGTCTTCAACTGTCTACCTATGTTCCCCCCTCCCCCAGGACGCATCTGAAATCGAGCAGTATTCTTTCCTGGTAAAATGCTTAAATAAATAAATAAACAAATAAATAAATAAATGTCCCCCCTCTCCCTCCTTTCCTTGAGGGCATAGATATTAAGCTCCTTTAGTCTCTCTTCATATGGCTTCTGGTGCAGACCCTGCACAATTTTAGTTGCCCTCCTCTGGACTGCCTCCATCCTGTCTATGTCCTTAGGGAGATAGGTTCTCCTGAACTGCATGCAGTATTCCAGATGGGGTACCACCAACTGTCTCTATAGAGGAATAACAGCTTCCTGTTTTCTACCGGTGATTCCTCTTCCAGTTCATCCCAATATACCCCCAGCCCTCCTTATTACCTTCTAACATTGTTTGCTCACCTTTAGGTCATCTAATAAGACTACCCACAGGTCCCTTTCAGTTGTTGTTGTTGTGAGTATCCCCCCCCCAATGTGTACTCTTCCCTTGAATTTTGGTTTCTCAGGTACATTGCTTTGCACTTGTTTGCATTAAATCTTAGCTGCCATACTTTTGACCATTCCTTCAGTCTTGCCAAGTCCCTTCTCATCCTTTTCACCCCGTTGTGTATCATCCCTGTTGTAGATCTTTTTGTCTTCTGCAAAGAGGAATACTTTTCCTTCCAGTCCCTCTGCAATGTCACTTTTAAAGACATTAAAAAGGACAGGACCAAGTACTGAACTAGCTAGTAACCCCCCTTTCTTTGGAGTGGATTCCGTTTACTATTACCCACTGTATCCTGTTGTCCAGCCAATTTTTTACCCAGGCTACCACTTTGGGACCCACTCCTAGGCTAGCTAATTTATTAATCTTTTTTGTGGGACTGTGTCAAATGCTTTGCCAACTCTAGGTAGGTCATGTCCATAGCTCCACCCTGGTCTACTACTTTGGTCACCCAGTCAAAGAAATCTATTAGATTTGTTTGACATGACCTTCCCACTGTGAATCCACGCTACCTTGGGTCCTGTGCTCCACTGACCTCTAGGTACTCAACAATTCCTTCTTTCAGAAGTGATTCCATCATTTCCCCTACCACTGATGTCAAACTAACAGATCTGTAGTTTCCTTCCTCTGCCTTGCTCCCACCTTAGTGAAGGGGAATCACATCCACCCTCCTCCAGTCCTAAGGTACCACACCATCCTCCCATGATTTGATAAAAATGGTAGTTAGTGGTGTCACTAGTTCTCCTCATAGTTCTTTTAGAATTCTGGGATGAATCCCATCAGGATCCATTGTTTTGCCACCTTCAGTTTTAGGAGTTCTTTCAGAACTCTTTCTTCTGCGAATGGACTGGTATCAACCTCCCTGTCCAGAGTGCATCTATTATGCTACTCTGTTATGCTATACCTCTCATGGACTATTACAGTAAATGGCTTGAAATTGCTTTTGCTACTCAAGTTGATATTTCTACTGTTATTTATTTTCTAACTTCAAATTTCAGCAGAGAAGGAAATCTTTGCTAGCTTGTTTCAGACAATGTGCCACAGTTCACTTCTAGACAATTCACTGAATGTTTCCAGAAAAGGGCCATTAAATGCCTAAGACTTTCTCTGCACTACCCTTGTGCAACATAGCAGTTGAGAGATTTAACTGTGTAGTCAAGGACAGCTTGCAAATGCCATTGAAAGACAACAATGGAAGTTATTTATTTCAAAATTCTCTATAGACTATAGAGCAACACCTCGTCCTACTACTTAAGTTTTACCTTTCCTATTACTCCATGGTAATGACTGAGCCTACTTATACTGATGATGAAATATGTGCTAGAGTGAAACAAAAACAAGAGAAAACCAAGGAGTATACGGTTGCTCACCATGGTGCTCAAGTTCCTAAGTTTAGGACTTGCCATTCCATTCAGATAAAGAAACCTTAGAATACCAGAAAGTGATCATCTAAATATTTTGAACCAAGAGTTGAGGTTAGAAAAAATGTCCTAGTACTTTCTTGCTGGAAGATGGATAACTTTGGAATGCTTCCAACCTTTCTGCCTCACCTAAGATGATGCCCCACATGAATACCAGTAAAGAGACAAATGATGTGTACTCTTAGGTTACTAATCCAGTGACCCCTGTTGCCTCGCATAGAGGTGTGCATGCAAGAAAACTGCCTGTGTGGGCTAAGGACTATATAATGAGGACATGCAAACTGTACAGATTTATGCTAAAGCATTGAGCATTTGCTACTAGAAAGAGTTGACAATATAGCTACTCTTGGTTGCTATGTTTATTACAGTTTTAGTTTACAGGTATTTCTACATGGCAAAAGTTTAGTACAAATGCTTTGAAAAGGAGGAAAGATGTGTTGTCTAATGCTAAAATGAGACATTACCAGTTACTGCCAATAGATCACACTAAAGTCTGCAAATGCGTATAGCTACTGTGTGTGTACATGCTCTTCAGTGTTGTTATAGTTGTTGTGAAGTGGAGAAGCTGGACTTTCCACAACAAGCATTTGTCAATGCTGAATTTTGTCTTGCTGGCATTGGCATTGGTAGTGCAAGAGTTAGAGAGACGCATACTAGGAATGGTAGTGATGTGTAGAACCGACGTGAACCCCAGCCCACCTTGCAGAGAGTGGCATGCATTGAGGTGTGCCTTTGGGTCACTGGCAATAATGCTAATGCCATTTCACTTCATCCTACCCTGCAGACTCTGACAAGTGTCGCATTGTGCATTGGGAACATCAGGCCTTATGCTCACTATTTCATAAGGAAGCATGTTGAGATGGGTGCAGCATTGGAGAATGGGGTGAACTTTGGAGCCAAAGAGTCCAAGGCACACCTGGATGCCTGTCAGTGGCTGGAGGGTGGAGGTGCAATGGTGTCAGCATTACAGCTCTTAATCCAAAGGAGCACCCTGATGCCTGTTAGTCTGTACAGGGTGGGATGTTATGGTTATTTTTTTTTATTTTTTATTTTTTTTGGAAAGTCGGATTTACAGCCTTTGAGTCAGGAACTTATTTACAAAGGCATCTTGTTGCAGGGAGGGTAGACATGGTTACAGTGTGAGATACACCAGTCGTAACATACAGGTGCAATATAGATAACAAAAGAACACAATATAACAGTGGTTTATGGAATAAAGTTACCTGCAACAAATAGCAATCGTATAAAGTATAACAACAGTAGAAGTCTCAACCCTGGTCATACCGGGGAAATACGTATGTGGAAGGGTGGAGGGGACGGGGTGAGGAAAAGAAAAAAAAGGGGGTAGAAGCAGTCCAACAGGCATTGTCAAGACTATGGGCCAGAAACAGGGAGGGACCCCAACATTAGGTTGATTAAGGGCAACTTCAGCTTTTGGCGCCAAAGAGGTAGTTAGAAACCCTAATGCCCTATGTGTTTGTTGGTATTCACACACCAAATTTTCAACATGGCCTTTTTGTGACACAGCCTCATGAAAGCATGTGGGACCTCTGCTTATGAACAGTGTCCCTGTGATGTTGTTAATGTGTCCCGAACATTGATTTCCCACAGTGACTGCACTATTCTACACCACATAAAAATGTCAGCTGCATCATTTATAAGGAGGTGTTAAGAGATGGCAATGTTGACAATCTGGAATGAAAATATTAAAAATGCTTGATGTTACAAGCGTGCATGAAAACTAGGCAACATATGCTCATAATAGTCTGTTTTTTGGAATTCTTTTACCAAATTTTTAACATAGGCATTTTGGGATGTCTGCTCATGAACATTGGCAGTATGATTTTATTAATTTGTCCTGAATGTTGTTTTCCCACAATGACCCTGCCATTGTGCGCCAGGTGTGCAAAACCACATTTTGGGTAAGATGTGAAAAATGACAGCTGTATTGTTCATAAGAAGGTGTTCAAAAATGGTGATGTTGAACATCTGGAGTGAAAATATTAAACATTTTAAAACTTACAATGGTGTGTGGATACTACGCAATGCACACTTGTAACACAGTCATTTTTTGGAATTTTTTGACCAGCTGTTTAACATAGGCATTTTGGGACCTCTGCTGATGAACAGTGTTTCTGTGATTTTCTTACTGTGTCCCAAACATTGTTTTCCCTTCAGCGACTGTGTCACTGTGCGCCGGATGTGCTAAAACACATTTCGGGCAGGATGCACAAAAATGAAGCTGTACTGTTCATAAGGAGATGTAAAATTGGCAATGTTGAAAGTCTGGAGTAAAAATATTAAAAATTCTCGAAGGTACAAGCATGCATGGAAACTGCGTAGCACACACTTGTAACATGGTCATTTTATGGAATTATTTCTCCAGATTTTCAACATGGACATTTTGGGACTTCTGCTCATGGACAGTGTTACTGTGATTTTCTTACTGTGTCCTGAATATTGTTTTCCTTCAGCGACTGTGCCACTGTGCGTCGGATGTCCAAAAACACATTTCGGGCATGATGTTGGAAATGACAGCTACACTGTTCATAAGAAGGTGTGAAAAAATGGCAATGTTGAAAATCTGGAGCAAAAATGTTAAACATTCTCGAAGTTACAAGCATGCATGGGAACTGCACAAAGCTCGCTTGTAACATGGTGACTTTTTGGAATTTTTTTCTCCAAATTTGCAACATAGGCTTTTTGGAAGCCCACCTCATGAACAGTGGCACTATCATTTTGTTAATCAGTCCCAAAAGGTGATTTTGCACAGTGACCGTGAAATCACCTTTTGTGACCAAATAACACTGTGACAGTGCCTGAATTCATGAGAAGGGGTCCCAATAACCCCATGTTGAAAATTTGGTTCCAAAATGCCCAAGATATGCACCAAAGTTGAAAAAACCCTATTTATGCCACTATACAGCTTACCGGCATTTCTTCAGTTCACAGTCAGCTTTAAAGAGTGCAGACATGTTCCTGGTCCACCGATGACCATCTCACTGGGCTCTGGAGGTAGGTATGGGGTGGGGTGGGAGGTGGGATGTGCAAGTGGTGGTTGCAGGTTGGGGATGGGGACCACACAGCCAGTGAGGGACTGTTTCCTTTGTTTCAGGTAAAAAAAAATCACTGCGGACTGTTTTCTGTTTTTTTAAGAGGTTGTGGCCACACTGGGGTGGGTCCCAGTGGGCACATTTGTGGGGGGTTAATGTCACCCACACTGGGTGTGGTACACAATCGGGGGCAGCACCAGGAAAATGGTGGGGGGGTAACATGCCAACATGGGGAATGGCCACCCCCTTCAACAAGGCTGTCTGTCTGTGGAGGCATGATTGATGCCAAGAGGGATTGGGCACCCCCACAGCACACCACAGGAGGGAAGGGGGCACATATGCTGACAGGGGGATTGGGCACCCCTGAAGTTGGCTACAGAGGGACTGTGAAGGCAGGAGGCAAGCTGCTGCCCGCCATGTTTATTGAAATGTTACACTGCACAAAGCATGCCCTGCAATGAGGTGGAGCTCCCTCATTGAAGCAGCTAAAACATTTGAAAGTGGTGGCATGGCTTTTGTACTGCTGTCATAGACAGCAAGCAATCTAATTTGTGCCATGGAGCCCAGACTGAAAAAGCAGTGGCGTCTCTGGCCACGACATGACTGTGCCTCCAAAACCTGCTGTTCCAAAGTTATGGCAACATGTTTCTTGAGCAGGTGCAAGACAACATAATAAAAGTAGAATTCTGTTCTTCTGTTATTAATGTTCCTAGGTCCATTCCTTTCTAGAGTTCTTACTCTTTATCAATACATAACAGACTGTCAAACCACATCAGTTTTAAAAATGTGTTTTTTCACATTCAAAAAATAAAACAATGAATGCCAATTTTGGCGTCAAGAAAGAGCTGCTTCATAGCCACATTCATGAGCAGCACAAGCTGTGAGGAAAGTCTCCAGGAAATCAAGGAAAATTACTTCAATGTGGTAGAAACAGCAGAAATAAATGACAACTGTGATCCTGCAGCCATAACTATGCCTGCAACTGCCAGGATGCTTTTTAGTCTAAGTGAACACTGTTGGTTGTCTAGACATTTAAATGTCACCCCCCCTCCCCCCGAGTTAGACACAGTTTTGTCTCCGTATTTCATTGATATCAGAAAAAGAAATAATGAGGAATATGAGGCACAGATGTTCAATCCCTTTTCAAATCTGTAGGTGGATATTAAAAAGTTAACATATATCCTTTGTCAGCCTCCACTGAGAGTTCCTAATATGCAGACAAGTAATGGCAGTAAGCAACAACAAAAAAAGGCTGGTGGGGAAGGTGGAAAAGCCATACTACTAAGGACTGAACTAACTGATAAAATAATTCATAAACTCTTTGATAATGAACAAGTAGGGACTAGCTCAGAAAATGCAATTCTTAGCACTATGTTGCTTGCTCTCAGCATGTTTTTGGCATCTCTGAAAACACAGAAATGTGAAATGCAAACAGAGGGACATTAAACTTAAACAAGAGGAGAAACAGAAAGAATACTTAGAATACAGTAAACAGAGGGCTACTATAAACTCACACTGGAGAGAACCCAAAAGATGTAATGAAAATAAAGTCTAAAGCCTACATCACACCAACAAGTCCTAACAGGTTCTGACCAATCACAGTCAAGGAGCCATACTGTATACAGTATGCGCTCCTTGAGGGCTCAGTCAGTGGCCAGCCACAGTGGTGTGAGGAGGAGGAGGACTGTGCTGGTCACTGATCACCGATTGGGATGGGGGAGTGAAGTGGGTCACATGAGGATGAGGTGTATGGGGGAGGGACACTAGACTACCAGGGCATGGGGTGTTGCCATTTGAGGATGGCAATCTGTGACCGTGGAAGGGGAAGGACCACTAGTCTATGGAAAAAGGGCTATTCAATATCAGGTGGGAGACTGGGGATCTGTAGGACCACTACGCTATGGAAAAATTATCTTCCAATATCGGGTGGGACATCAGGGACCTGGGGAGACAACTACGCTATGAAAAAATTAGTGTTCAATATTGGGTGGGAGATCAGGGATCGGGGGGAACCACTACACTATGGAAACATAACTTTTCAATAACAGGTGGGAAATCAGGGACCGAGGAGGGACACTACGCTATGGAAACTGTATTTATTACTGTGGTGCGGGAGATCAGGGAACGGGGAGGGACACTACACTATGAAAACTGCATTTTTTAATGTCGGGTTGGTGATAGGGGTTGGAGGGTACCACAAGACTATGGGGGAATGTGGCTGCGTGGGGCATGGGCTGGTGGAGCAGGCTATGCTAAGCCACCCATGGGCCATGCAAATGGGCTCGTAATGAACATGCTAATGGCCGATAGCACCTTACATGCCCAATGGGCTCATTTGCTTGGCTTCTTTTGTGAGTGGGGGCTTAGCACCGTGGTGCTATTGCTGGCAGTCTATTCTCCTGGCCAGCTGTGGGAGGCAGCACTACTGAGGTTCCCAGTATTTTTCCTGGGTTAGTGCTGCCCCTGCCTGCACCTATTCACAGTCAGATAGCATGGTGCGCTATCCAGTTGTGAATAGCAATTTCTTTACCCCTATGCAATGGCAAGGAATAGCTCAAACATCTGTGCTGCACTTTGCCATTTTTTGTGATTCCTGCAACAGAAATGCACATCTCATCCAGGATTTAAAAAATTACACATATCATGTTTATAAGGTGGCATGGAAAAATAGCTATGTTCAAAGTTTGGGGTCAAAATATTGAAAATTAGTGACGTTATGAGCAGATGTTAAAACACTGCAATTCTCAGGCATAACCTAGGCATTTTATTTTATTTATTTATTCATTCATGCATTCATTTGTTAACAGGGTTGGTGCACTGATCAGAAGACATTTTTCAGGCACAGCATGGGTCAGGAACTGGCAAATACAAAGGTGGAGAACAACATTCAGTACAAAATACAATAGCCAAACAGAGATCACAACAGGCATAACAATAAGTAGGCAGATCAAACAGTGGTGAGAGAAGATACAAAAGACAGTGCCAAGTATAACTAATCAAAGAGCATTAGAATGAATCTTTGCAAACACATTACGGGCAAATATAGCAACATAGGCAGCGGAAAACAATGACTGATGGCAAACCTCAGGAGTACATGAAGAATTGGGTTCTAATAGGTAATCAACTGCTAGCCAAAGGAGAAGGGCAGTTTGGGGGTACATTCTCGGGGCAGAGGGGAGGAGCTCTTTATGGGGAGGAGGTGGGGGGTTGCATAGGAGGAACAACTGGGGTAGCAAAATAATGCACATGGGAAACAAAAATCCAGGGGAAGGCACACAATGGGGGGTACTAACAACAACAAAAATGGAAAGGGACCTGGGGGGTAGACACATCAGATTACCTAAAGGTAAACAAGCAATGTGAGAAGGCAGTATGGAGGGCTGGGGAATACTGGGATGTATAGGGAGAGGGATGACCAGTAGAAAATAGGAAGTTGTTATCCCTCTGTACAAACAGTTAGTGAGACCCCATCTGTAGTATTTCATGCAGTTCTGGAGACCCCATCTTCACAAGGACATAGGCAGGATGGAGGCAGTCCAGAGGAGGACAACTAAAATGGTCCAGGCTCTGCACCAGAAGCCATATGAAGAGAGACTAAAGGAGCTTAATATGTACACCCTTGAGAAAGGAGGGAGAAGGGGGACATGATAGAAACTTTCAAGTACCTCAAGGGAATTAACAAAGTCAAAGAGGATATAATCTTTCTGAAAAAGGTATGTGCAAGAACAAGGGGGCACAATTTGAAGATAGAGAGGGATGGCTCAGGGGCAACGTGAGAAAGTATTGTTTTCACAGAGAGGGTGGTGGACACATTGAATGGCCTCCCTGAGGAGATTGTGGGGTCAAAAACAGTGGGGAGGAATTCAACAATGCATGGGACAGACTTAAGGCAATTCTGGTGGGGGGTAGGAAGAAGTAGGAAGTTGGTTAACTAGGATCTGCAACTTATCCAATAGGTAGGGAAATGGGCAGACTGGGTGGGCCAAGAGATCCTTTTCTGCCATCACAGTCTATGTTTCTACTCTGTGTTTCTATGTTTAGTTGTTAGAGGACAGACACAGGCTGAGGAGGACAGGAAATTAACTCTTATCAGAGCATTAAGGTTTAGAGGTGGGTCAGGGTAATGTAGAGGTGGTGGGAGGTCATTCCAAAGTGAGGAGCACACCACCAAGAAAGCTCTTTGGCCCAGATTGATGGTAATGTTATGACACTGAAGTTGGAGGTGAGATGAGTGATGCAGGTTGCATCTGACAGTTCTGGGCTTGATCAGAATAGATAAAGGAGAGTAAGCGAGATTATGTAAGGCATTTGCGACTGTACAGACCAGAAAGTAGGAGCGGCGTGCTTGGGGGGGCAGTTTAGGGCCTGGTAGAGTGAACAGTGGTTAGTAGTGAGAGGGGCATGGAGTGCAAAGTGGCATATATGATTATAGATAGTATTCAGCCAGTTTAGGTTGGCAACCATGGTAAGGGAGTAGACTGGATACCCATAGTCTATGAGAGGGAGTAGGTTGCTACAGGCAATGCCTAGGCAGGCTTTGGGAGAGAGGTGATCAATGAGTTGATAGCAAAGCCCAATCTTCTGGTTTATGCACTTGATTAACGAAGCTATGTGTTCGGTGTAGGTAAGGGAAGGATCCAGGATAACCCCAAGATATTTGAAGGTAGGGACAGAGTCGAGTGGGGAACCATCTGGGGACAGGACAAGAGAGAGCAGCTGGAGTGGGCAAGTGCAGAGAGTTTTGTTCTGGAGCCAAATAGCATGGCCTTTTTTTCGGTAGCATTAACTAGTAGATTGTTGTTTTAAAACCATCTATGGGCCTTGCAGAAATCGGTGGTGAGTGAGTTGGATAGAGAGGTGGGAGATGTGTCACTCTGGAACAGTATTTGATCATCTGCATAGAGAAGTGTTTTACAGGAGAGGCCCTCTGATGGGAGACAATCAATGAAGAGGGAAAGAGTCAGCCAATGACAGAACCCTGCGGGACACCCACTGTGACAGGCAAGGCCGGGAGAAGGCATCACCAAGAAAAGCCATTTGGGTTCTACCAGAGAGGTAGTTTGTGAGACAGGCTGTAGAGGCAGGGGAAAAACCAAGGACAGCAAGTTTCACTATAATCACGTCTTGACTGACAAGGTCAAATACCTTGGACAGATCAACGAACACTGTGCCAGTTAGTTTCTTGTTACCCGACTGCTTAGGACATGATCAGTGAAGAGGGCAAGTGCTGTGGTAGTGCTATGCCCCTTCCTGAACAGATGTTGCTGTGGGCAGAGGAGATTGTATTTCGAGATATGCTTGGTGATTTGGAGGTTTACCATGGTGAGGCAGTATCAAGATAGCAAGGAAGTTGTCTATGAGGCTAGCGTCACCTGATTTATATATGGGGACAGTTTGGGCCTGCTTTCAGGCAGAGGGGACAGAGGCTGTAGTAAGTGAAAGGTTAACGATGAAGGTGAGTGGGTAGGTAATGTCCTGGGCCACAAGTTTTAAGAAATGGAGGGACAGTCCATCACTACCAGTACTCCCTCTAGTTAGAAAGCTGAGGAGTAGCTGAGGAGGAGCTTGAGAGTACCGGGGGACGGTGATGGTTTTAAAATAGAAAGAGGGACTGCTGGGAGTGGTGACTTGGGGGCAAGTTGGCGAAGTGTTGGGGGAAGATGTGCAAGGTATTTAGAAAGGTTGGAGAAGTGGGTGTAAATTTCATTCTCAATTTCAGCAGGGTCAGTACTTGGGCTTTGCTGAATATTTAGGGTGGAAGGGGATTGCCTAGAAGAGGAGGAGGAGAGTAACACATTAATAGCAGACCAGAAAAATTTAGGATTACCTAGCATACAGATTTAGCCTTTGCCATATTGGTTCTTGAATGAACAGATCCAGATGCAAATGATTTGATACCTTTTATTGGACCAACATAGATGTAACAAAAAGATAAATTGCTTTAGCTTTCGGACAAACCCAGAAGGACTGGGTTGGTGCAAAAGTTAAAGCACTTTGTTCTTTTTGCTCCATCTACAGTATGCTGGTCCAATAAAAGGTATCAAATCATTTGCTTCTGGATCTGGGATTACCTAGGTGTTTGGATTGCAATGATTGGAAGTAAGATGACTTACTAGTTTTACTAGTTTTAATGTGGCACTTGCAGTGATTACACAAGTGCCGATATTTATTCCAGAGGATAGGGGATGGGGCAGTTTTAACAGCAGCCCACAACAAGTCACGCTCCTTCATCAGCTTGAGGAGGTCCGATGAGAGCCATCGAGTGTCACCTCCTCATACTCTATGAGAAGAGAGAGTGAAATGCTTCTCTTGGATAGAGGAGTGAGCTGTGACAAAGATGCCAAGTGCTAGGTCAGCGTTGGAGGCATTGTAGAGGTTGGTCCAGTCAAGGGATCTGAGGTCATCCTGCAGCCTCAGTGTGTCATATTTAGAGAAGCAGGCTAAACAGTGAGTGGTAAACAGTGAGCAGAATTTAGGTCCTGACCCGTTCAAAGGAGAATATGTTTATATGTGTTGCAAATGCCACTGGATAGGAGGAACGGAGTCTCTGATAAAAAAAAAAAAATGTTTAAAGGATGTTGAATTCTATTTGCTGCTCCTACAGGTGAAGTGTTTCAGCCTCAGCTCCCGGAGCATGAGAAGGGAGACTTGTCAGTTTGTGTCCACTGCTGCTTTGCTGCGGAAAATTATCCCAGGAGTTATTTTCTTTTAAAAGGTATTGTCTCTCACTTTTTAAATGAATGTTAGAACTTTTCTATGCAGTCTGAATTGTTGACTGTTCTATTAATCCTTTTAATCCCTCTAATGGGCTTTTTTTATTTACGTTTATTAGAGGTTTGGGATTTGAGAGATGAAAAGGTTAGCTTCATTGACTCTTGGTTTAAGGGATATGAACCATGTTTCTGCTCCAATTTGCTGATTTTTTTATCTCTGCAAAATATTTTTTAAGGGATGCTATTCAGCAATAAGACTATTGCCCTTATGAGATGTTGTATGGCTTGCATGGACTCCAGAATTTAAACAGAGCCTTTAGCCTTCACCCACAAACTTATGGAACTTCTTTACTCTGCTTTGAAATGGAGGGTCTCTTAATTGTATTGCAACCTTAAAATTAGTGCCCAGTTTAATTTTACTTTTATATCTACATTGATATGTTTTATAAACTGCCCAAACGTTTATGTTCATTTATATATATTGAATATATGGTTTAAAGCATGTCCTTAGAAACCATCTTTTTGAATCTAATATAAAACTAATACTGTAGGTAGGAGATTGTTTTGTGCCTTTAGATAATGTGATATAAGTGCTTATGCTTGTTTAATATGACGTAACTGTTGCTAAAGTGTATATCTTTGATAAATGCTGCAGGTAGGGCAGATGGATTTAGAACTCTACCATTCATTATAGATTAATTTGTGGTCTCATTAAGATGTTTAAATTATACCTGGGTTGAGGAATTCAGAAATTTAGACAAAAGGTAAGAATCTTGATCAATGGTGCTTTAGTAAATATCTAATTACAAAATGGTCCCTTTTCTCCAGGTTAAATCACTACGTGGGACTCTGCTCAGTGTGAATGAAAGGATATGGGTTGAGCTCATACATTGAATGGTAATCATGAAATTAGCACTAGGATCTTAGTATGATGCTGTTAGGCAAGATATGGAGCATTTTATTTTGCACAGCAGAGATTGGTATAGGACCATGAGGCTTAAGCATGGCTAGTGAGCCCAAGGGACTGTTGGGGGTATCTCTATACCCATTCTGGCGAATAGTAACCATATATGGCATGATGAAAAATTGGCCCAGAGTTTTATTAAAATGTGGTCAATGTAGTATATTGGCCTGTTTCAGTGAACTAGCCTTAGTAGTGGACGAGTGGCTCCCATATCATGGCCCCTAAGCTGATGTTTCATGTATAGCCCAATATGGTGGAATACTAATCAGGCATAATGCTATTGGACTGCAGGGTATATCCCAAGATGGCACCTGAAGAGTATAAATGTGCTGATACGAAAGACAAAAAGTCAGTGGATCCCCTCAGGTACCAAATGTACACAAGTAGATTGCTGCCCCATGGAAACTTTTTTTCTGGTAGGATATTTGAGACCTAAGTGAAGAGATAATCTAAGAACTAGTTAATAACAGTCATGCTAGCAATACTGGGACCTAAGCACTAATGGGGTGAAGAGGATACGCATGCTTATCTGGGGCATGTAACCACTCCGCAGCCTACGCGCTCCCCTCACGGGATGCTCTAAGAGGGCCACACAGCACATATATGCCTGATCCCCTGGCAATACACCTCGGGGTGGGTGAGGGGAGGGCCAACACTATGCACCATGCACTAAAGTGCATAGTGCTGACCACAGGGCTGCATAGGAGGCTCAGGGTACGCCAGGGAGAACCCTACTGTAAACCCCCTATGAGCTCCATGCACAACCCAAGACCCACCAGGCTACAGGGCAATTAATCTCTATATAGGGCTGCCCGGTGCCACCAATCTGGCTCAGTACACAGTGGTGTGCGATTGTACATTGCCACACAGTGTCCCCTAACCTCTGGGGGCACCGGCACACAGATGCAACCTCCTGCACATGGATGTAGCCCCCAGCTCCCCAAAGGCCCACCAGAATTCAATCCCCCACCCATCCCACTGCACCACTTGGTGCCATAGGAGGGCCGGTGGCATTGCCATCCCTGACCTGTCACAGTCACTGGCCATCGAACATCTTTGGGGCATGCTGCCAATGCAAACCCTGCTGCACAATGGATCCAGTGTGGGACCCGGTCTGGGCATCCAATTGGATGCTCGGCCAGACCTGCGAGCCTACCCCTGGCTGCCCTGCAGAGTCCTGGTTGCCAAGGGGGTGGGGGCCATGGACAGATGGCCAGCAGTCATGAATTTGACCAGTGTACACCAGTCTGTGGGTGTGCTGCTACACGAGTGGGGTATGGGAAATTCCACATACCTCCTCCCCATTAGTGCATAGGGCCTCGTTGTAAAGGAAAATCAAATAGTATTTAGCTTAAGGTTACTCAATTTAATTATCTTTGAACTGATTTATTAGATAAGAATGGCTCTAGGATTGGCCATGGTCAACTAGATGTTCAATAGGATTGCTGTGTCTGGTACTTTGTATTGGTTTTATAGTTATTCTTAGTGATAGTGTATTTTTAGATGGTTTTGTGCTAAAATTGTAATGGCCTAAATGGCTGAACAATAAAACTTACTTGAATACTACCTGAAAGGTGATTTTGAAAAGCAAATACAAAATTGACTTTCTGGCCTGATTTGCACAATTCCACCTCCCTTTTTCATAAGGGTGGAATGGGAACAATGGTTCACCCAAAGGGTTGTGACATCCTGGAATGAGTTATCTAAGTCAACTATAGATAGTCCTGACATGGAAACTTTCAAAACTAGATTGGATGTTGAATTAAAAACTAGGGTCTATGATTTTTGATCATTTATCATGCATTAAGGCAAGCTATAGGGATGTAAGTCCATAATTGATTGAATATTTCCTATCATTCCTATGAAGGTGGGGTCCTAAAAAGGCCATGTTAAAAATTTGAAGTGAAAATATGCAAAATAACAAAGTTATGCATGAAAGTGCCTAGTGGACCTTACCGGTTACCAAAGACTTAAAAAAAAATCAAAACCCCATTTAAATACATTGAACTGCACTTAACTTAGTTCCCCATATTGCAGTTACTGGTTCGAGCATTATGATGTGTCTTTGATCAGAGAGTAGATGCAACAAGTGGGGCATTTTCAGGTGAGTGAGTGTGTCTGGGGTGTGTGTGGGCATTTAGGTGCTGAGTGGGAGGTCAAGGTGAGGTGGGTGGGGGGTGTGTTCGTGTGGCATATTGGCTAGAGACTGTTTTCTTTTTTTACAGGTTTGAAAACAAATAACATCATGGAAGAGTTTCTTTATTTTAGGTCACATTCCAACACTGGGAACTGGGCACCCCAGGGTTGGGCTACAATGTGAGGAACAGGAAAGGTGACCTAGAGGGGAGGGAGGTCAAAACAAGCAGTACCAGGTGTGGGCACCCAAGTCCCTCTATATTAAATAAAAATAATTAAAACATATATAAATACTGGGAAGGGTAGGTGGCCTGCAGGGAAGGGGGGGGGGTGAAGCAGTACTGGGGGTGGGTACCTCAGTAGACTTAAATAATTAGATAGATAAGTATGTAGGTAGGTATGTAAGTACAGAGAGAGAGAGAGAGAGAGAAAGAGAGACAGATAGCTGAATAGAAAGATAGACAGACAGACAGACAGACAGACAGACAGACAGACAGACAGACAGACAGGTAACTACATAGAGTATGCACTAAGATGTGATGCTAGGAAACTCACCAAAATCATCTACTCCAGGTTCCCTGCACACACCAATCCAAAAAGGGACGCCACAGCATTAACGTGCAAAAATTTGATTTATTACATTAAAAAGGCAGACAGTGCAGGCAAACTCCTAACATGTTTCAAACCTAACCAGTTTTTCTTCAAAGGCTTAGACAGATAGACAGACAAACACACACACACACATACACACACAACAGCAAATCAGCATCTCATTGCTCTCAATGCAACCCACAACACTTCTTCCAGCTGTAGCTGCAGAACTCAAAAATATCCTACTTTTCTTATAGAGAGCACACAGGTCAGTGGCTCCTCTTGCTAAGCTGGGCACCCAGGATTTTGGGGTTCCCAGAAAAGGTATTTCTGGCAACCTTAAAAATAAAGGGGGTGGGGTTAAATTAGCTAGTTCAAGTGTTTGTTTTTTTTAAGAGGTAATTTCATGTGTTTTCAATGTTTGTAAGTTTAAAAAGGAAAAATCACAGCCACCTCATTTGGTATTTTTACCAACACGACATTTTTTTTGCACAAGATCGGTATTTTCCCCTCAACAACAAGTAAATCAAGAAAATAAGCAGTCACAATAGTTTTTCTTTTTCCCATTTGTGATAGTTTTTTTTGTTTGTTTGTTTACCAATCACATTTTCCATTTAAAGCAGCAGTGCAATGAGATTTGGCAAACATTTTGGCCCTACTTTTTTCATTGTATATGATTCCAGGTACCCTATAGCTTTATTTGGTGATAAAATGTTCTAGTTCAACCAACATCTGAGTATTTTATAAATGTTTCAATTTAGTCGTTTTCTCATCACAAGCAGATAGCTGACACATTTGCCAAGGAAATACCACTGTAAACCTGGTAAGGGTTAAGATGAATAAAATAAAAGAACTTATAGTGAGCACCATAGGATGTACCTATAAAACTAGATTTAACAGGTATGCTAATACTTTTATCCATCATAGCTGAAATTAGTTTTTTGGAAAAACATATTTCATTGCACTGCTGCTTTAACTCAAAAATCCTTACCATTCTAAAACTGTATAATATGATTGTAATATTCTGCTGCCCTTGACAGATAGACCCAAACACAGCACATCAGTTCAGTGGCCATCATTATTCCTACCCTTGGGATACTGGTCACACACTGCTGGACACAAACAAAGGAATGCCCACTGGCATTGACAGAACTATACATTAGATAGGACTACAAATATCTATATGCAAGAACTATAGCCCTAATGGCATCCCTGTACTTCCCACCATAAATAAGACTGGAGGAGGGCCAACATGGTACCCGTGCATAAGGAAGGCAGTAGGGAGCGAGAGGAGAATTACTGCCCAGTCAGCCTCATGTCTGTGGTGGGGAAGGTAGTGGAGGCATTGATCAAGGAGAGGGTGGTGGTTTACCTGGAGGAGTGTGGCTTGCAGGACAGCAGACAGCACAGCTTTACCAAGGGGAAATCATGACAGACCAGTCTAGCTGAGTTCTTTAATTGGATGACTCAGGAATTGGACCAGGGAGGGGAAGTGGACATAGCCTATCTAGACTTCAGCAAGGCCTTCATCACCATCCCTTACAGGAGGTAGGTGAGAAAAATGGAAAGCATCTGGTTAGGAGGGAAAATAGATAGCTGGGTGGAGGCCTGGCTAGTAGGGAGCACTCAGAGGGTTTTGCTAAATGGTATGCACTCCAGGATGGCTAGGGTGAGGAGTGGGGTGCCACAGTGGTCAGTTTTGGGTCCACTCCTTTTCAACATCTACATCAGCAATATTTTAGAGGGCTTGAGAGGGAGGGCATGCCTATTTGCAGATGACACAAAAATCTGCAATAAGGTTGACACCCTGGAGGGGATGGAGGACATGAGGAAGGACTTCAAGACACTCGAGGAGTGGGCCGGGAAATGGCAGCTGGATTGTAATGTCAAGAAGTGCACAATGATGCACCCAGGGAGAAAAACCACATAAGCAGGGTACACTCTGGGTGGGGAGGAAATCAAAGTGTCAGAACAGGAAAGGGATCCGCGGATCATAGTCTCCTCAACCTTAAGGTAGGTTTCCAATGTAGCAGGGCGGTGGGAAGGGCAAAGGGAATGCTGGCATGCATAGGCAGGGGCATTACTAGAAGAAGGAGGGAGGTGATAATGCCCCTTGTCAAAGCCATGGTGAGGCCGCAGTTAGAGTATGGGGTTCATTTCTACAGACCATACCTCCGCAAGGATATAGATGCATTAGAGTAGGTTCAAAAAAGGGCAAAAAAATGGTGCACGGTATGCAGGGGACAACATATGAGCAGAGGTATAAGGAGCTGGATCTGTAGCATGAGCATTTAACATACTAGCATACTATTTGCCAGCAGATTAGGCCTTATGGTCTATCAAGTCTGCTCGAACCTCAAATCCCTAGTTGGGTGCCGAGGCCCTCCCCTCCCTTGTGTCCCAGAAACCCCTATCATCTATCCCAACCCCCCTGGGACAGGCCATTATCTGATACATCCACTTTCTGTGTCTGTCCCACCCTCTCTTGAAGCCCTCCACTGTGGATCTCTGAACCAGCTCACCAGGCAGAGCATTCCAAGGGTCCACCACCCTCTCAGTGAAAAACCTCCTCCTCTTTTCCCCCCTCACCCTTCCACCTTCCAACTTCAAACCATGTCCTTTGGTGATACCTCCCTGCTTTAGTCTAAAGATCCCCTCCATGTTTACCCTATTTATTCCCTTGAGGTACTTGAAGACCTCAATCATGTCCCCCCTGTCTCTCCTCTCCTCCAATGAAAACAGGCAGAGCTCCTCAAGTCTGTCCTCATACGTCAATATCCCCTAGCCCTCATATCATCTTAGTTGCCCTCCTCTGTACCCTCTCCAGGAGCTGTATGTCCCTCTTCAAGTGTGGTCTCCAGTACTGTACACAGCATTCAAGGTGTGGTCTAACCAGTCCACTGTACAGCGGCAGAATCACTTCCTGGCTCCTAGAGTTGATCCCCCTTGCGATGCATCCCAACATCCTGTTTGCCTTGCTAGCCGCTCTCCTGCACTGCTCAGAGTTATTCGTACATGTATCCACCATGACCCCTAGGTCTTTTTCCCCTATTGAGGCCTCCAGCGCCTCCCCTCCCAGGGTGTGCCTGTGTTTAGGGTTTCCCCGCCCAAGATGCAACACCTTGCACTTGGTGATATTGAAATTTAATTTCCATGTGTGAGCCCAGCTTTCCAGGGTGTCCAGGTCCCCTTGCAGGGCCAACCTCCCCTCTTCTCCCTCAACTGCTGCTCCCATCTTGGAGTCATCAGTGAAGAGACTCATTTCACACCCTATACCCTCCCTGATGTCTGATATGCATGCATTAAACAGGATCGGACCCAGGATCGAGCCCTGCGGTACCCCCCTACCAACCTCTCTAATGTTCGAGAGTTCCCCAAAACCACTGCTCTCTGGGTGCGTCCAGATAGCCAGTTTTCAATCCATCTGACCATCAAAGGGCCTACTCCTAACCCCATCAGTTTCTCCACCAGACCATTGTGGGGGACAGAGTCAAATGCCTTGCTGAAGTCCAAGAATAATACAGTACATCCACAGGCTTTCCCCTGTCCAGTTCTAATGTTACCCATTCGTAGAATTCCACAAGATTGGTTTGACATGATCTACCTGGCACAAACCCATGTTGCCGACTATCCAGACCTCCCACCTCCTCCAAGTACACCCCCAATCATTCCTTTAGTATGCTCTCCATTAATTTTCCCACCACCGAGGTCAAACTGATGGGTCTATAGTTACCTGATACTTCCCTCGACCCCCCTTTATGGATTGGCACCACATGTGCCTCTCGCCAATCCCTAGGTACCCTCCCTGTCTCAAGTGACCTGTTGAAGAGCTCCGCCAGGGGTGCAGCCAGTATGTCCGCCAATTCCCATAGTACTCTTGGATGAATGCCATCCGGCCCAGGAGCTTTGTCTTTCTGTAGGGCCTTGAGGGCTAACCACACCCTTTTGGCGGAGATAGCATCATCCGCCCCCTCCACCTTACTGGCCTTTTTATCCTTATCTAGATGTGACATCCCTGGAGCACCTCTCCCTCCCTCTTGCTCCATTTCTGTTGCTCCCCTGATCCCACTCACCGCCGCTTCTATCCCCATCATGCCTTGCTTTGTAGATATCCCAACCCCTTCCCTAGTGAACACAGAGGCAAAGTACTTGTTAAATACCTCTGCCTGGTCCCTCGCCTCTTCCACCCACCCTCCTTCTGATCTCAATCTGCAGAGATGGCCCTTAGTTTTTCTCCGCTCCACAATGTACCGAAATAACCCCTTTTCCCCTCCATGTATCCCCTGTGCCAGCCACTGCTCTTTACTGGACTTTTCTCCCCTTACCATCCGGGTGACTTTTCTAGATGCAAGATGGTACATTTCCTTATCCCTATCCCCTCTTGTTGTTTTATATTTTTTGTAAGCTGCCTTCTTTTCTCTGACCACTACCTGTACCTCACTGGACCACCAGCATGGTTTATGTGACCTTGCTCCCTTACATTTCAACTTAGCGCAGATCCTGACTGCCTCATGAAGTCCCTGTTTTATGACCTTCCATCTCCTTTACACACTTGTCATTGATGTAATCCCCTTCAAGTGATCTTTGAGAATATTTCCCATGCCCTCAAAGTCTGCCCCCCTGAAGTCCACTGCCAGTGTCCTAGATCTCACACCCCTTCCCCCCATGCTTATTTGAAACCAGACAGTATTGTGGTCGCTCCCAGTCAGGGGGTCCTCTACAACCAGGTCCCTTACCAGATCCCCATCTGCCAGAACCACATCCAGGGCATGCCCTTCCCTTGTGGGCTCCATCACAGCTGTGTTAAGAACACATCCTGGAAGCCATCCAGCAGCCTCTGCTCCTTGGCCAGCTTAGAGGACATGGTTCCCCAGTTTGTACCTGGCATATTAAGGTCCCCCATCAACACCACTCCTTCCCCTTTTGGTCCACACTGGGCAATGATGTTGTCCAGCAAACCATCCTCTAGAACATCACTCATCCCAGGGGCCTATATACCACACCCAGCTTGACCTTATCTCCTGCTGGGGATCGTAAGGTGACCCATAAGGCCTCCACATTTCCCTCTGCCTCTTCTACCCTAGCAATTTCTATGTCACCTCTAATGAACATAGCCACTCCACGCCCTCTGCTCTCCTTTCTATCCTTCCTAAGCATAGTGTACCCCCGCATGTTCAGGTCCCAGTCCTGGTTTTTCTTGGCCCACGTCTCCGTGACAGCTGCCACATCCCCCGAACAGCATGGCCTGGAACTCTGGCAACTTGTTTCCCAAGCTCCTGGCATTTACTAACACCAACCCCACCCCTTATCCCTGATCCCTTTGTCAAACCCCACCCAGATTACTTATACTTTCATCCTCCCTCTGCTCCTTCTGAAACCTCCACCCCAGTCTGTTTCCCCATCCCCCGGGTTTGAAGGCTACTCCCTCATCTGGAGGAGAGGGCTTCTGGTCAGCCCCTTATCCCTTCCCCCTCACAAGTTTAAACCCCACCTTTCTTGAATGTAGTCAGCCACCCCCTGTTTAAGGACTTCCTTCCCTAATGGGGCAAGATGAAACATGTCCTTGGCATACAGTCCCTTATCCTCCCAAACTCCTTTCCATTTCCCTAACACCCCCAACTCACTCTCTTCACCCCACATCCTGAGCCAGGCATTAACCTCTGTGATCTTCATTTTTTTCTCCACTGAGGCCTTTGGTACTGGCAATATCTCTGAAAAGGAAATATTGCATCCATTATCCTGACAGACTCTGGCAAGTTCTTGGAACCTTGCTTGGATTTCCAAAACGCTATTTCCCTCTAGATCATTAGTTCCCAAATGCACCAGGAAATCCGGTTTCCCTCCACAATCCCTAACCAGTTCATACACCATGAACTTTGCTCTGTGCACTGTCAGCCCAGAGATACTCACTAACTTCACCTGGCTATGGCATCCACCCCCCTGTCCCTCCCACTGGATAACCCTAATCACACAGAAGGTAATTGTAAATGGAGTCCACTCTGAAGAAAGGGCGGTTACTAGTGGGGTACCGCAGGGTTCAGTATTGGGTCCAGTCCTTTTTAATGTCTTCATCAGTGACATTGCAGAGGGACTGGAAGGAAAAGTATGCCTTTTTGCAGATGACACAAAGATCTGCAACAGGGTTGATACACAAGGAGGCGTGGAAAGGATGAAAGGGACTTGGCAAGGTTGGAGGAATGGTCAGACGTATGGCAGCTAGGATTCAATGCAAAAAGTACAAAATAATGCACCTGGAAACAAGAACCCAGGGAAGAATACACAATGGGTGGGGAGGTAGTAACAACAACAAAACAGGAAAGGGACCTGGGGGTAATCATATCAGATGACCTTAAGGTTGCAAGCAATGTGAGAAGGCAGTAGGAGGGCCGGGGGTATACTGGGATGTATAGGGAGAGGCATCAGCAGCAGAAAACAGGAAGTTGTTATCCTCTGTACAGACAGTTGGTGAGACCCTATCTGGAATACTGTGTTCAGTTCTGGAGACCCCATCCGCAAGGACATAGACAGGATAGAGGCAGTCCAGAGGAGGGCAACTAAAATGGTGCAGGGTCTGCAAGACAAGCTGATGAGGAGAGACTAAAGGAGCTTAATATGTATACACTTGAGGAAAGAAGGAGAGGGGACATGATAGAAACTTTCAAGTACCTCAGGGAATCAACAAAGTCCAAGAGGGCAGCATCTTTCAGAAAAAGAGACTTGCAAGAACAAGGGGACACAATTTAAAGATAGAAGGAGCGGTTCAGGGGTAATGTGAGGAAGTATTATTTCACAGAGAGGGTAGTGGATGCATGGAACAGCCTTCCTGAGGAAGTTGTGGGGTCTAAAACTGTGGGAGAATTCAAGAATGCATGGGACAGACATAAGGCAATTCTTGGGGGGGGGCAGGAAGATATAGGCTGTTGGTTAACTAGGATCTGCGGCCTATCCTGTAGTTAGGGAAATGGGCAGACTAGATGGGCCTAGCGGTCCTTATCTACTGTCAAAGTCTATGTTTCTATGTTTCTATGTAATCATCTAGTCTCCCAATAACATAACCTTAACACTGCCATCAACCTTATGGTTACCTCCACTATGCCCTCTCAGCCCCCCATCCTCCCCTTCATTCGTGATCTCAATTCCGTGGGAGTCTTCCTGCCTTATTAGAGACCCCCTTGTCACCCTCCCCTTTCTGCCTCCCTCGTTATTTTGCCCACTTAACTCAGACCCCCTCTGAATAGGTGTCCCCTTTAACCCTCTCTTATCTGAATCATTTATCCTGGCCCTAATGGTTTCCCCTTTCCCCCACAATGCCATCCTCCTCCCTTGTAATAGTACCCCTGCCTCCAGAGGCTCTCTGTGGGTCCCCTTTAGCTAGGGCCCCATCCTTGGTACTGACTCCTCTGCTGAAAGGGGGCTCCTCTCCCACCTCCTTGTCTCCCAGTTTCTCTCCAGTCATGCTCTCCTCCTTCATGTCTGCTATATACTAACATACTAAAATGCCAGCAGAATAGGCCTAATGGTCTTTCGTGTCTGCTCGTTTGGTCAGTCCCCAACCTGGATGCTGACCTTGCTGTCCCCCTCGCCTTCTCTGGCTTCTCCCTTCCCAGTTCCAGATATTCTTGCTGCATTGGATTTTGCTTCCAGAACCCTTCCCCTGTACCTGTCCCACCCCCTCTTGAACCCCTCCACTGTCTCTGCCTCCACCAGCCCCCTAGGCAGTGCATTCCATGGCTCCACCACCCTCTCAGTGAAGTAGCACCTCCTCCTTTCTCCCCTGAATCTTCCCCCCTCCAGCTTCCAGCCATGCCCTCTAGTGGCCCCTTCCTCCTTCCTTCGGAGCACCCCGACTGTTCCTCCCCTATTTACCCTCTTCATGTACCTAAAGACCTCTATCATGTCCCCCCGGTC
Source organism: Neoceratodus forsteri (assembly GCA_016271365.2). NCBI lineage: Eukaryota > Metazoa > Chordata > Ceratodontiformes > Ceratodontidae > Neoceratodus > Neoceratodus forsteri. The sequence goes on along the minus strand of CM057449.1, from coordinate 805,061,809 downwards.
CCTTCTCTCTTCCAATGTGTACATATTTAGCTCTTCGAGCCTCTCCTCATAGGTCCTGTCCCCAAGCCCCAAATCATTTTGGTTGCCCTCCTCTGACCCTCTCCAGGAGGTTAATGTCCCGCTTAAGTGTGGCTCCAAAACTGCACGCAGTACTCAAGGTGCGGCCTCACCAAGAAGTTATACAGAGGGAGTATCACTTCCCTCCTTCTGGAGGTGATCCCCCAGCGATGCATCCCAGCATCCTGTTGGTCTTGGCTGCTGCCCTCCTACAAGTCTCCGAGTTGTTCATCCTGACATCCACCACCACCCCCAGGTCCCTCTCAGCCATCGAGACTTGTAGCATTTCCCCCCCCAGGGTGTACACTTGACCTGGGTTTCTGGCCCCCAGGTGGAGTACCTTGCATTTCCCTGCATTGAACCTCAGCTTCCACTTTCTATACCATCTTTCCAGAGCCTCCAGGTCCTCCTGCAGGACCACCCTCCCCTCCTCCCCATCCACCACCGCCCCCAGTTTCGAGTCATCTGCAAAGAGACTCATCTCACTCCTGATTCCTGTCCTTATGTCAGATACATAGGCATTGAACAGAAGGGCCCCAAGGACTGATCCCTGTGGGACCCCACTAATGACCCTCCTTGGGGATGAGACTATCCCACCAACTACAACCCTCTGGGTCCGGTCCTGGAGCCAATTCTCTATCCATCTGATCATCTGGTTCCCCACCCCCATTTCTCCCAGCTTATCCAACAGGCCCACATGAGGAACAGAGTCAAATGCCTTGCTGAAGTCCAGAAAGAGGACATCCACTGGTCTACCCAGGTCCAAGGCACTTGTCACCCAGTCATAGAACTCCACCAGGTTTGTCTGACACGATTTCCCTGGGATGAATCCATGTTGCCTATCGTCCAGGCACCCTGACTTATCCAGGTCCCCCCCAGCCTCTCCTTGACAATGCCCTCCATCACCTTGCCCACCACCGAGGTCAGGCTGACAGGCCTGTAGTTCCCTGACACCTCCCTTGATCCCCCCTTGTGGATAGGCACTATATGCGCCACCTTCCAGTCTTGGGGCACCCACCCTGTCCTCAGATAGATGGTGAAAAGCTCTGCCAGGGGTTTTGCCAGGACATCTGCAAGTTCCTTCAGCACTCTGGGATGTAATTTATCCGGCCCTGGTGCTTTCTCCGTCTTAAGGGAGCTGAGGGCTTCCCTCACTCTCTCAGCTGTGATTTCACTCCGGTACCCCTTCTCCCTGCTTAGCCCTCCCCACCTGCCAGTGATGCCTCCTCTCCCCAGACCTGCCGATCAGTAAGGGTCCCCCTCCTCAGTATTCTGTCTCCCATGTATGATGCAGCACTCTCATTTTCCCTGGTGAAAACTGAGGTGAAGTACTCATTTAGTACCTCAGCCTGCCCCCGGGTCTTGTGCCCATCCTCCCTGATTTAATCCTGCTAATCTGCCCCTTCATCCTTCGTTTTTCCCCAATGTATCTTAAGAACCCCTTGTTCCTCTCCTAATTTCCCTGGCCAGGTTCTGCTCCTTCCTTGCCTTAGCCGCCTCACCACTCTAGTGGCCCTTTAGCCATCAGCTCGCACTTCCGATCCTTTCACTCCTTGAGCACTTGAATTGCTTATAGGCTGCTTTCTTCCCGCACCACCTCCTGGACCTCCCTGGTCCACCAACAGGGTTTTTGGGCCCTACCGCATTTTCGTCTTACTCTTGCACAGATGCTGGTAGCATCCTGCACCCCTCTCCTGATGATTTCCCACCTACTATCAGCGTCCATGTCTGACCCAATCCCATCCAAATGCTCCTTAAGGATCCTTCCCATTTCCTTAAATCCGCCCCCCTGAAGTCGGTTACTTCCATCTTTGTGCAGCCTTCTACCCCTCCTAGGTCCAGGCAGAACCAGACCATGGCATGGTCACTCCCGCAATGGGTCCCTTACCTCCAGGCTCCCCAATCTGGTCACTGTCTGCCAGGACCACATCCAGTACCCGTGCCTCCCTGGTCGGTTCCCTCACCTGCTGAGTTAGGAGCAGCGCCTTGAAAGACATCCAGCAGCCTCTGTTCCCTGGTCACAGAGGATGTCATAGTCTCCAGTCTGTTCCTGGCATGTTTAAGTCCCCAACACCACCACCATTCCTCTGCCCAGTCTGCAGTGTCTCCTAACATCTGCCACCAGACTGTCCTCCAGCTCCTCCGCCAGGGCAGGAGGTCTATACACCACTCCTATTTTTACTCTCTTGTCCCCCCTTGTTATCAAGGTTACCCAAATCGCCTCCACCGTTCACTCCGCCTCCTCTACTCCCCCTATGCCAATGCAGTTTTTGACTATCATTGCTACCCTCCTCCCTTCCCCCCCCTGTCCTTCCTGAACATAGTGTATCCCTCCAGGTTCAGATCCCAGTCATGTCTTGCAGTGGCCCAGTTCAGTGACCGGCTGCCACATCCACTGCTCCCTCAGTTAGCATCGCCTGGAGTTCAGGCATTTTATTGCCCAAGCTCCTGGCATTTAGCAGGACTACCTTCCACCCTTTCCCTATAGTTCCATTTCCCTGCTCATATTCCCATGGGATTCTGTTTTCCCTGGTCTGCACTTTGCCAGTTGGCCTTTAATGCAATCCTCCTGGTCCCAGGGGTGGAGACAGAGTCCCTCCTTTATCGGCACCCCTTGACAGCCTTTTCTCCCATCCCACCCCCTTCACAAGTTTAAACCCCACTTTTCACCAATGAACCCGTCTATTTTCAACTTAAGGATTCCCCTCCCCTCCAAATTGAGATGTAGTCTATCTCTAGCATACAGCTCCTTATCCTCCCAGGTCTCCCCCCAATCCCCCATCAACCGATACCCTCTGGCCTCACACCACTCCCTGAGCCACTGGTTTATCTCCCTAATTTTCCTTTTGTGTTCCCCACTAGCCCTTGGCACAGGCAGGATTTCTGAGAAGGAAACTGTGCATCCTATGTCATGACAGACCCTGCAGAGCTCCTGAATCTTGCCTGTATCTCTAGCCTCGCTATTTCCTCAATGTCATTTGTACCCAGGTGGACCAGTATGTCTGGGGAACCCCACAATCCTTTGCCAGCTGATATACCTCGCGGCTTAGCCCTGTGCACCGTTAGTCCAGGGAAGCATCTTGTTCTAACTGGGCCAGCTTCTCCTCCCTATCCCATTTGATACCCCTGATCATAGAATCCCCAGCAGAGCACTCTGACCACCCTTTTCCTCCATTCCCCCTTCCATGTCCTCATCCTTTCTACAGGCCCTCCACCCAGCTGGCTCCGTGCTCCTCCCTTTCTGGGTGCCACATGCCACCCTCCTCTCCAATCCTATGCTCTCCTCCTCCCGAGTATCCTTCTGTACCTTGCTAATTCCCCCCTCACTGCTCGCAACTGGTCCTTCTCCCCCATCTGCTAAACTAGCCTGGCTCATCCTCCCTTCCTTCCTGTCTCCATTTAGTTCCTCCTTGCTTGTCGTGCTCCCCTGGCCTAAACCCTCAGCTCCCTTTACTGAATCTTCCTTGTACTTCTGGTCCTTCTCCTTTACCTTTTCTCCCAACTGGTCCTTCTCCTTGTGCTTTCCTCCCTCTTCCCCCTGCCCTCCTGCTCTGATTCACTGCTCCTCCCATTCTCCTGCATTCCAGATCCCCCCCTGTTCTTCCTGCTATCTGGCCCCTGCCTCCTGCCTCCCACTCCCTTTCCATCTCTAACTACCCTGTCATGGTTACATCACCCCCTCATCCTTGAGCAGAAGAAGAAATTGAAGCGGTTACTGAGTGTAAGGTCTGATCCACTTCCCCCTTGCTTCCTTCTGTCCAGCCCTGCCATCTGCCTACTTCCTGAGAATGTTGTCCCTCCGTCCCCACTTTGTGAGGCCCCCAGTTACCTGCCTGCTTCCTTGGTAGTGTCCTTTTGGACCCCCTCTGCCAGGTTCCCTATGTGACCCCTGAGTATTCTCCTGCACTCCTTTCCCTATGCCCCAACCCCCAGTGCTTGGTGCAACCCAATGGGAGATCCCCTGCCCTCTTCCCCAACCATACCACCCCCCATTCCCCAGCTTTCTCCTAATCCCCGCAACCTCCTCCCTAAGCTGTGCTAGCTGGTAGCACACTGGGCAACCACCGAACTTCCAAGCCCAGTCCAGTATCATGGCTGCTCCACACCCTGTGCACCCCAGTATCATGGCTGCTCTCCCCCATCCATTATGTTGCATCTCCCCCATCTGCTTAACATTTATGTTTCCCTTTCTCCCTCTGGGACTATTTCTATCCTTTCCATTGCCGGTCTGTGATGCCCTATGGGTATCCGACTCCCTCCCAGCCTCTGTATCAGTTTCCTCATTTCTACCAACCCCTTCCTCCCCCTCTAGGTTGCTTAGTAGCTCAAATTTATTGTGACACTCTATGTCAGCCTCCATCAAGTAACCCGAGTTTCCCCTGACTGCACCTCTAAACTGCCCCTCTTCTTCCCCTCTTGCTCTGTTCTCCTTAGGAGCTCCCTTCCCACAGTCTGCTGTTTTAGGCTTCCCCACAACAGCCCCTCCTGACTCTTCCCCCTCCACTCTCTTTGTATTCGGAATGTTCACCTCGTACGCTTTCCCCTTAGCATCTCTTTAAAGTTAGTTATTCCCTCCCTTCACTCACATTATGGGGATGTGGGTTGGGGTAGGGTGTATTGTTTGTGTGAAGAGGAGGAGAGAATTTACATTTTTATCTCTTTTTCAGATTCCTTAGACACTTCTGGTACATCAAGTTGTTACATTCTCAGTGTATATTGACATCAGTACATATCAGGCTACATGGACTTAATTCCTTGGTAGTCCATGACTAGAGATTTTTGTTTGACACTAATACTTTCAATTTATATGTAAATTATCATTTATAAAGTCCTGTCACTACACTAAAGGTTTTTTGAAATTTATGGGACATGATATCTAGCTGGAGAGTACAGCAGGGTGACAGGTCCAGCAAGGTTTTACACATCATAGAATGTGTACTGATGTTTTTAAGACAACTTTACTGGTAATTTCTTATCTATAATGCATGTATTGAAACTTCTTAGAGTACTAAAATAATCTCAGTATGTCTTTAATTTGGGTGAGGGTTGCATTTCAGTAATCACATCCTTATACATGCTGTGACACTCATAGCTTGATTTAGGAGCCATCTGCTCCAGCAGTGTTATCTTATGTCAGTTAAATTTATATGCAGTAGGATTCTTTGTATGTGTGTTCCACCAAGCACCTTTAACCCAGAACCACTCCTGGCTGAAGGCAGTATGGTGCTGTTAAATTACTCTGACATCATTTTCCGTATTTTTTTAGATAAGTATTTTAAACCAATGGGGATTTTTTTCTGTTTTTTCTTGCATGATTTAAGTGTTAAAAGTATTGTTTTGTCTAAACAACTGCCATTGGGCTTCTGACGAAGGACTGGTTGGTCTGAAAGTTAGAGCACTTTGTTCTTATTGTTACATCTATGTTGGTCCATTAAAAGGTATCAAAATTCGCTTCTGGATCTGTAGGCAAATGAGCGTTGCCTCTGGGCTGTCCAGTATCCAGGAACATGGAGATGACAGCTGTTCGAGCTTCACGTATGCTGTGAACTACAATGGGGGCTTACCAGGTTTGTTGGGCCTGGTGACAGGAGGCCAAGAAGTGCTTTTTTTGGCTAAAAGACAAGTTTGGTATTGGATTCTCCCAGAGAGCTGTCGCCAGCCAGTCTCAGCATAAAGATCACAGGTGTAGGTGAAACGTATGGACATCATGAGTAGTCTGCATGCTTTGTTCAGAGCAATGAATATCCTGCACACTGAAGACATGGGGGCTGCGTCATAGATTACAAGACCATAGTCTACAGTGGATATGATGGCACTATATATAGCAAGTCGGAGGGCTTCTGGAACAAGGCAGTGTTTATTTCTATGTAGGAAACCAGTCTTGATGTTGACAGCCCTGGCTATATTATCTATATATTTAGCGTCAGATAGAAAGCTGTCTAAGGTGACCTCCAGGTATTTGAAATGTGGTATTTGTTCAAGAGGGACTTCAAGACAGTTTCTAATCACAAGTGTATGGGATTTGTGCTTATTTTGGGTGCTGCTGAACATCATTACTTTTGTTTTCTTTTAGTTGAGGATCCGTTTATGTTTAAAGAACAAGTCCTCCACTTCTGCAAACCCACTTTGAAGGTGAAGTTCCAATTGCCTGGGGTCATGTCTGCTGCAGTAGATGACCGCATCATCTGCATTGAGGAGGAGGATCATTTGGTGGCAGAAATGAGGTAGCTTATTAAGAAAGATACTGAACAGGAGTGGCCCCAGGATTGAACCCTGTGGCATGCCAGAGTGGATGGGCTGTTGGTCAGATATGGCGTTGGCTGTTTTTATCTGTTGAGAGCTGTCTTCAAGATAACTTTTGAACCAAAGTTTTGTGTCAGAGGAGAGGCCAGTAATGGTATGCTGTTGGAGGAGTAGTGAGTGATGGACAGTATCGAACACCTTAGTGAGGTCTATGAAGGCAGCTCCTACTAAGGTGCCCTGATCCAGAGATTGATGAATAAAGCCAGTGAATTCCATCAGTTCCAAGGTAGTGCTGTGCCTCTTCCAGAACCCATGTTGCTGCAGGCATGGGATAGAGTATTTTTCAAGGTAGTCCATCAGTTGGTTAGCAATAATGCACTCAAGTGCCTTGGATATTGGTGGGAGGATAGATATGGGTCTGTATTTTGCATGATGGGTCCTGTCTCCACTCTTGTGCACCGTGGTGACTAGAGCTGATTTCCAAACTTGAGGAAATTGTGAGAGTTGTAACAATAGAATAATGATCTTAGTGAGGGGCATCAGCACTTCCTCAAGAGTGAGAGCTATGAACTAAAGATCCAGTAAGTCACCGCTATGCTGTGATTTATCTAACACTTGGGTAAGATATTTCCTGGTCATTCATGCTGAGACCATTTTGAAGTAAAAAGGAGGTGGTTCAAGGGAGTTTTTAACAGGACAGTAGATATTGGGCAAGTCATTATACATGAAGAAGTCTGAAGGGAGGACACTGGATAGGTCCTTAAATGCATTCTTGACTGTGTTTGCTATGGTTAGCATGTCCAGGGTTGGAATTCCATCAATATTGGGCATGGAGGGTGAGATCTTAGAGTCTTTCCTGGTGACATCTTTTATGTTGCTCCAGAAGTTTCTGCTGTTTCCCCAGGTATTGGAGAGTGTTTCCCTATGATGTTTGGATTTCATGGTATGGATTTCACATGTAGAGGTGTTTCTTGCCTTCTTATATTCCTGAATATCTGCTTGTTTGTCTTATGCCCTGACACAGTGCCAGAGGTGATCTCTGTGCTTCATCATAGCAATGAGTTCTGGTGTAATCCATGGGTTTACAGTGCCATGAACTTTCATTTTCTTAATGGGAGCATTGATATCACAGGCATTGTTGAACTGTTTTCTTAAATAATCAAGTATCAGGTTGACATCATCAAAGGCATCGAGAAGGGACAAGTCAGTGTTGATGTGGTCATTTTTCAGATGTTCCAGATGTCCACATTTGAACAGTCTACTGTACATAGTCAGAAATAGGGACTTGCAGAATTTATTGGACCAACTGCAGGAAACAGGAAAAAGGGGAGAGTTCACTCATAGAATCTGGATGTACTGCCATGTTGAAGATTCATTATGGGTGGCAAGAGAGTATCAGGTCCAGAAGGGTAATTGTTCCTGTCTTAAAGTTAGTCCTTATTTGGGATGTAACAAGTTGGGCAAGGTGGAGCGACAAGATAGCATCTTTGTATGGAGAAGCACTAGCAGATAATCAGTTGACATTTAGGTCACCCTGTACAAAAGTTTTAGATTTGTGGTTGAGGCTACAAATGTAGTCCATTAAGCTGTGGAGGCCTGTCCTATTGTCTTTTGGAGGAACATAGGCAGAGATTACTGTCAAAACTTTAGTTTGGGCCCCAAGCAGTACTTTAATGGTTAGTGCCTGGACCATACAGCTCAGATTGGCCACAGGCAGGGTGCATCCTTTAAGTGTCTCTTTCAGGTAGATGGCACAGCTACCACCTCACTTGGTGAGCCTATCCAGCTAGTAAAGGGTATACCCAGGTAGAGCAACTTCAGAGTCAGGAACTTTTGGGGAAAGCCACATTTCCACCACTGACAGAATGTCAGGGCTATGTTATGAGACCCATTCCTGGAGGTTATCCAATTTAGTCTACAAGCTGCAGATGCTGACAGTTGCCAACTTAATACATACTTTTTTAAGACAGTTGTGTTGACACAGGTCCAGCAGGGCCAGGGTTAGGGTGAATGTTGCCTGACATAACAAGTAAAAGTAGGATGATTCTGATCAAGCTTTCTTTAAGTTATTTGTAGAAAAGTTTATTGGTTCTTCTGGGGCTGAGGCACCTTCTTTGATCCAAGCACAGCACCGTGAGCTTATGTGGAGTAATTAGAATGGGTATGATGCAGGGATCCTAGCATTAAGTCCCCTCTGTGGAGGCAGCAGGAGCCAGTGGCAGGACCAGTGACCCTTGGCTATCAGTTTAAAATTACCTGTGATAGAGCAGGGGTCATAATAAAGATTATAATCAATAGTGGTACGGGATAGGGGAACCGGCATATCACTTTGTGAAGTGCCATTGCTTAGAATCAACAGCAGTATGTAAGAAAGGGATTGGAGGAGATGGACGTAGCCCATATTCATAGGAGGAAGAGCTCACATGTAGCCATGTTTTCAAAGGAGGCAGTGGAAGCAGGCAAATGTACACAGAGTTGTGATGATAACAGTTGGGGAACAGAGTGTGTGATCTGCCAGATAGTATAGTGGCAGCTGCGTATAACCTTCTAATGGTGGAGTGGACACAGTAAATTTCACTCCTACCAGAGATATAGCCTTCTAGTGGCTAGAAGATATAATCTGCTAATAGAAAAAAATTGCACTTAGCACTACTCTGTCGGCTCAAGCAGAGACTGCAGGACAGAAAGGAGCATACAGTCTAAAATTCTAGCAGTATTTGGCAATTTAAAACACAGCAATGTAGGCTCTAGGCATTGATATGAAACAGATAACATGCTGAAATCTATTTATTTACTTATTTAGTTTTTGTTGACCAGGTAAGTGCACTAGACAAATCCTACCTATTTTCAGGCACTTATTTTATACAGTATACACAGCAGCAAAATCAAACCAATAACATAAAAAGTTAGTGCAAAGGAAGCAGCATAGGGAGATGAAACCAGCTGGTAATAGGAAAGCAGGAGAAGGCCAAGAGTCCAATCAAGGCTGAGGAGCTGGATATAGCACCTATTAGCCAGAACTTTGGAGATATCACAACTCAAACTCCCTTAGAAAACAGCAATACTTCGTGAACAACTGGTCCTTCTTGTCCAAGAAAGGTCAGCGAGTCTGGTCTCTTGTGAAGTTGGGCCAACCATTTAGGGTGAAATCTAAGATTTTAGACAGGACAGCATCTCCTCATGTCTCTGCTGTGACATCCTGTGAAGCAATGGATAATTCCTTGAGATGTGAAATGTGGAGTACTGCCACATTGTCTTTCTTCTCTGAAGCATCTTTGCATGGCAGTCTAGATAATGCATCTGCATTTGTGTGATCCTGAGAACATCTGTATTCGATGTCATAGTCATATGCCAACAAAATCAGGGCCATCACTGCATCCTGAGTGCTACAATAGTTGGTATTGTGGCCTTTAGCCCTAGAATTTGCCAGTAGAGGCTTGTGATCTGTTATCAGAGTGAATTTCAATACATATAAGTACTTATGGAACTTTTTGAAACCAAAAATTTTGCTCAAGGCTTCTTTCTCAATCTGAACATAGTTAATTTCACTTGATGACAAGGTCCTGGAAGCAAAAGCAGTTCAGTGTTCCTCTCTAGAAGGTAATACATGATAGATGATGGCCCCCACTGCATTTGGGAATGCATCGCATGCCAGCCTCAGAGGTTTAGCTGGATCATAGTTAGCTAACCACTTCCTGTTTAGAAGTCATTTCTTGCAAGCCTGGAATGCTTCCTCACACTGTGGTGACCACTTCCACTGAGCTTCATTCAGCAGCAAGCCATGGAGTGGTTACAACAATATGGACAAGTGGGCTAGAAAACATCAATAGTAGTACAAGAGGCCTAAGAATTATCTTAACTCTGTCACATTTGTTGGCACAGATGCCTAGGGTCCGATTATAGAAGGGTGGTGCAAGTTGCCGCCAAATGCAACATGGGCCACCCACAACTGTGACATTGACCCTGTGCCCTATTCTAGAAGGAGCAGGGTCTCCACAGCAAAGTAGTCTGAGAAGAAAGAGCACACCACAAGTCTTCAGCTTTATAGCTAATTTTATTGCCAAAGCATTCACGGCTAGGAACCCAAGTGATACGGCTGTATTGCCTTCAAGGGGGTATGGCTCAGCGTCATACAGCAAGCATTTATAAACAAAATCTGACCTCATCAGTAATTGGCATTTTCTGATTTTTTTACATATTTATATAAACACCACTAATTTATTATTTTAAACAAGTTATTTACAAAAATACGTATAAAAAGATTACATTTTCACTATACATATGTTTATTTATTCACACTTTTATAAGTATGTAACTTTTTTAGTCCGGGGAGGGAAGAAAAAGAAAAGAAGGGAAAAGAGGGGAAGGAAAGAGAGGGAAAAAGGGGGGGCAGATGAAAAAGTTTGGTGGTGTTTCTGGAGCTTTTAAGGGAATTTACACACATATCCCATATAAAAAGAGAGAGTAATAGATCTATGTAGAACTTGGAAGATGTCAAGTCTTGTGATCACCCCTTAGTCTACTTCCATCCATTGTGTGGTAGAAGGAACCATTTTTAGGCTGGGGATCCACAGACATTCATTCACCAGGTGATCTGTAAGAGAAAGAAAGAAATTAATTAATAAATCATCCAATACACACAATTAATTCATGAGTAGTATGTACTCTCTAATACTACTTCTTTTCTTTTAGAAATGGCTTCAAGTCCCATTGATCAATTAGTCCATAAGGTTTCATAGACCCTAACTTAAAAATCCACCTACTTTCCTTTTTTAATAATTCATTAGTTCTATCACCACCATATCTCAAAGTTTGTTGCCAGTCTATTCCTATGAATTTAAAACTTTTTGGGTCAGAATTGTGTTTTTGTGCAAAGTGTAGACTAATAGGGGTATCTGTTCTTCCATTTATGATATTCCTGACATGTTCTTGAATTCTCTGTTTGAGGTCCCTTGTTGTGTGTCCTACATATAGTTGGTTGCCACTACACCATATGGCATAAACAACAAATGTTGTGTTACAGTTAATAAATTCCTTCCTTGTGTATTTTTCTCCATTTTGTGGGTGCGTGAATTCAGATCCTGTGTTGCAGTCACAGCAGACACTACATCTTTGACATTTAAAGCTTCCTTGTGGTTTTATTCCTATCCATGTATTTTTTTCAGGCTTGATTAATCTACTCCTGACTAGCTTATCTTTTAAATTCTGTCCTCTTGAAAATGTAATTCTTGGTGTTTCTCCTACCATTTCTTTCAAGTTTGTATCAGAATGTAGTATGTGCCAATTCCTGTATACAACATTCCCTATCTGCCCAGACCAGTTGTTATATTCAGTTACAAATGTTACAGGTACATTCATAATTGCTTGTTCTTTCTTTTTTTTTCTAATAACTCCTCTCTCCTTCTACTTACTGCTCTATTCAAGGCATGAGTGAGGAGATCATTATTGTAACCCCTTTCTAAAAATATCTTTCTTAGTTCTTCTTCTTCCTTCCAAAAGTTTAAATCATCGGAACAATTCCTTCGTAGTCATAGAAACTGTCGATACGGTATAGAGTCTTTTAAGTTTTTTGGATGTGCACTATCAGCCCTGAGTAATGTGTTAGTAGCTGTTGGTATTCTATGATTTTTTGTGATAATAGATTTTTCAGGCTTTAGAGGTTTTTGTAAGGTCAAATCCAAGAAGTCTATATTTTCAAAATCGATTTTAAATGTAAATTTCATATTAATATTGTTGTTATTCAGCCATTCTACAAATTGTTCTGCCTTTTGTTTCTCCCCTTTCCATACTACCAAAATGTCAGCAATAAAGCATGTCCATATTATTACATTCTCTAGATAAGGGTTCATGTTCTGAAAGATTGTAATTTCTTCCCATTTACCTAGAAATAGGTTTGCATAAGATGGGGCCATACATGCACCCATTGCTGTCCCTCTTATCTGTCTGTAATGGTCTCCTAAAAATTCAAAATTATTATGGCTCAGGATGAAGTGGATTGATGATAGTATGAAATCTATAGGAATAGCATCTATATTTTCTCCTTTCTCTAGAAAGTATTTACAGGCAGTAAGTCCCTGTTCATGCACTATCCAAGTATACAGGGATTCTGCATCAAAGGTTAACCATAACATATCATCTGTCCACTGAATTTCTTTAAGTTTATTTAAGACATGTGTAGTGTCTTTTGTATAAGATGGAAGTTTAACTACTTCTTTCTGTAAAAAGAAGTCTGCAAATACTCCAAGTTTTTCTGTTAGTGAACCTATGGATGAAATAATTGGTCTACCTGGAGGTTATTCATATTTTTATGAATCTTAGGTAGTATGTAATAACAAGGTAGAATGGGATTCTCATTCCATATGAATTGTAGTTCATTCTCTGTTATTTCTCCTTGTCTCACTGCTTCTTGTAATAATAAATTTAATTCAGTTTTATACTGAAACAAGGGGTTGCTTTTTAACTTTTCATAGTTTGATGAATCATTTAGTAAGTTTGATACAATAGAAATATAATGACTTCTATCTAGAACAACAGTGTTGCCCCCTTTATCTGCTGATTTTATTACAATATAATTTTCTGCCTATAATTCTTTAAGGGCTTGCATCTCTGTAGCTGGTAGATTTTTATTCCTAGGTTGACCTGCTTTGTCCATAATTACTTCTATTTCACTCAAAACAACTCTTTCCAAAGTAGAAATGGCTGGATTAAATACATATGGTATAAAGTCAGATGGTGGGGAAAATAGCTTGTTCCTTTGTAATTTTATATCAGAGTCAATACATACAGTGGTGGGACTTGAACCCATTGATCCTTCAGAGTTTACTTCCATAATATTAATTATATAATCAATGTCCTCCATTGGATTTTGAGTCTCAATATTCACTTCTATATTGGAATCAGATGGTGCAGGATGATTTTGTTCCAGCAATATAGGTTCCAAGTAACCCATGTTTTCTTCTTGTTCCTCTAAATTCTATTTCCTAGAAAAAAATTCTCTCAGTCTGAGTTTCCAAAAAAGTTTAAATAAGTCAACTTGTACCTGAAATTGATTTAAACTGGGTGTTGGGACCAAAGAAAGGCCAAGTTTTAAGAGCTTGATTTGTTCATTAGAAAGTTCTTTTTTTGATAGGTTCACTATTTGCTGTTCTTGCCCCGGCCTCTCCCTCTGCTCCCGGGTTTCCTTTTGTTGATTGTAGTGTCTTCCTCCTCTCTTTCTTCTCCTGGTCCTTCTGAATCTTCTTTTCTTGAATCTTGGGTATCTTGTTCTTGATTCTGATCTAAAAAAGGACTCCGATCTCTGTTATCACTTCCTTTTTTTTCTGAGAAATGCACTCAAGTTCTACTCCTACTTCTGCTTCCACTCCTGTTCCTAAAATTACTTCTCCTCCAGTTCAGCACTCTATCACTTTCATAATCATTCTGATCACATTGTAATTTCTTCTGTTTTCTGGTAATGAGATCTTTTTCATACTTAGTTAACTTATCTTTCATTTGTACATCCAATTCTTTAAATGGTACTGTCTCTTTAAATGTCAAAAACTTCTTTCTTTACTTGTTCAATTTCTATTTCAAGTTCTGCATGTTTTTGTATGTCAGCCTTAATAATTAATTCTATGAATGACTTAGAGCAAGTAGAGTCTGCTGCTAACCATTTTTCTTTACGTGGAAAATTTTCATAGCCAGAAGAGGGTAGTACATTAACTCTGAGCCCTCATGGTGCTTGCCCTTTCTCTAGATATTATTCTAAAGTAATAATATTATAAGTGATGTCCAGCTCCTTTTTTAAATAGTTTTTCTAGTTTAAGAAAGCTATTTTTAACATCATCAGATGTAGATTCTTCTCCAAAGAGTCTGTTACTCGCTCTGCTTTTCCTCGTAGCCCAAGTGTCAGTGTGTTCCCAATCAAAACTTGATCCGAAGTCTTCAATAGTCCCTTCATGCATTCTGTATATAGCAGTTACTGGAATATGATTCTTCGAGATATCACAATATTGTGAAGTGCCACGAAGGGATAAGGTGAAGAAAAACCTCCTAGCCCTGTTTTTTCCGTCAATATGTTGTCAATCATATATCCTGATAGTTAAAAACACTATCAGTTTCTCCATATGCTGCTTCAGATAGATGATGATTTTTTATTCAAAAGGAGAAAACAACAGAGCACTGCTACGCAAAATAGTACACTTTGCAGAGATTGTCAGTCTTTGACTGCTTTAATCTAAAACAAATGAGCACACTGAGTTATTAGCTTAAACCTTATAGTCCAGGTGTCAGAATGTTCCAAATAAAAACACAATCCTGAAGTCTTCGGCAACCTCTTCATACACTTTGCATGCCACAATGGCTAAAGAATAATTCTTTCAAATGCCTTGATAATACAGGATAAAGTGAAGCCTCCCGATCATTTTTCTGACAATATTAAAAGTGAGTTAAGCACTCTGGAGATTAAAGGCTTATATTACCAGCTTCTCCATGAGCCGCTGCATACAGGTGCGGATGATCAATAAAAAGGAGAAAAGCAGTGCACTATTGCGAGGGAAGTGCTCTCAATCGTATCTCATGGAAATTAAGACGCTATCAGCTTCTCCATATACTGCTTCAAATGGATGACAATTTTTCCATTCACAAGGAGAGAACAAACAAATCAAAACACAATCCTGACGTCTTCGGCAACCTCTTCAAACACTTTGCATGCCACAATGGCTAAAGATTAATTCTTTCAAATGCCTCGATAATTACAGGATAAAGTAAAGCCTCCTGATCATTTTTCTGACAATATTAAAGTGAGTTAAGCACTCTGGAGATTAAAGGCTTACATTACCAGCTTCTCCATGCGCCGCTGCATGCACGTGCGAATGATCAATGCAAAAAGGAGAAGAACAGCAACACTCTGCTATGAGAAAGAGTACATTTTGCAGGGGTTGTCAGTCTTTGATTATTTTAATCCAAAGCAAAGGAGCGCATTGCGAGTTCTCCGCTTCAACCTTATAGTCCTTATAGTCCAGGTGTCAGAGTCTTCCTAATAAAAACTCGATCCTGACGTTGTTGGCAAACTCTTTATGCATTCTGCATTCTGCATGTCTCAATGGCTAAGAGATAATTCTTTGAGATGCCTCAATAGTACAGGATAAAAGAAAGCCTCCCGGTCCATTTTTTCTGGCAATATTAAAGTAAATTGAGCCCTCTTGAGATTAAAGCCTTACATTACCAGCTTCTCCATGTGCCACTGCATACAGGTGCAAATGTACAATTCAAGAAGGAGAAAAGCAGCGCACTACTGCGAGGGGGGTGCTCTCTGCAGAGGTTTCAAAACCTGGAACTCAGTAGTCCGAGAAGAAAGAATGCACCACAAGTCTTCAGCTTTATAGCTAATTTTATTGCCAAAGTATTCATGGCCAGGAACCCAAGCGCTTCGGCTGTATTGCCTTCAAAGGGGTATGGCCCAGCGTCATACATCAAGCATTTATAAACAAAATCTGACGTCATCAGTTTATTTATTCACACTCAAACATATGTATGGTGAAAATGTAATCTTTTTATATGAATTTTTGTAAATAATTTGTTTAAAATAATAAATTAGTGGTGTTTATATAACTATGTAAAAAATCAAAAAATGTCAATTACTAATGACGTCAGATTTTGTTTATAAATGCTTGATGTATGGCGCTGAGCCTCTACCTGAAGGCATAAGCAAAGTGTTGGCTTCCTAGCGTGAATACTTTGGCAAGAAAATTAGCTTACAAGTGGAAGATTTATGGTGTGCTCTTTTTCTTGGACTACTGAATTCACAGGTTTTGAAACCTCTGCAGAGAGCACTGCCCTCACAATAGTGTGCTTCTTTTCTCCTTCTTGAATCTCTACATCAAAGTCCTGTGACCTGTGACATGCATCAAGGTACGCTGCACAGAGGGCATACCTGCCCAGCATGTCGCAACCTGCTGCTGCAGGTTGCACAAGCACCCCTCACCTGTGCCCTGACCCCCAGGTTGCCCACTGCAATTGCGGCACATCACATGCCCTGGTAGTCTAGTGCCCTCTTAACTGAACTGTACATTAATATAATAGACAAATCTTCATTTTCCTAATAGTCTAGTAGCCCCCACCCCCACCCAGCTGTGCCAGCTCATCAACACCCCCATCCATCCCGATCCAGTGACTGGCACAGCCCACTCTCACCTCCATGGCCAGCCACTGACTGGGTGCAGTATTAGCTACTGCACAGATGCACTCATAAATTAATTTCCGAGCATGTCTTTGCAGTGGCGCTAATACTGTACTCAGTCACCAGCTGGCCATGGGTGAGGAGGTGGGCTACCAGTCGCTGGCTGGGGATGGGTGAGTGTGCTAGGTAGCTAGCACAGCTGATGAAGGAGTGGCCACTAGACTACCAGAAATGGGGATTAGTCTATTTTATTAATGTACAATCTGGGGCACTAGATTACCAGGAAATGGGGATTTGTCTTTTTATTAATCTACAGTTCAGGGGGATCTAGACTGCCAGGGCTGGCATATTGCCATATCGCTGGCGACTCATGGTTCAGGGCATGGGTGGGGGGATAGCAGCGGTGCCTGCAGGGCTTCTGCCAATGGCTGTTTCAGGGGGCTGGGGGTATGGGTAGCACTGTGGGTCCCTGCTGGGGTGTGCTGGGCATGGGGGGGAGGGAAACAGTGCTCTATCCGCTGGACAGCAGACGAGTCTACAGGACCCCCAGGGGTGTCCATAATTATACCATCTAAATGCTGGTATAACTTACTTTGCCAGATCTCCTCTGGGGGTTCTTGTAGAATCCCCATGTGGGCACTTTGTGGCTGCCCTTCTAGAATGGGGCACAACTGCTGCCATAAACCCCCTAGCACCATGTCGCAGGGGGTTTATGTGGTGTAACAGCAGTTTGGCACAAGTGGCCTGCAACATGTCACAGGCCACTTTGTAGAATCATGCATGTCGCAACTGCTTGTGTGAGTTGCTATGTGCTCCATTTTGCTTGGTGCAACTGCTGTTATGCTGGGCATAATCCTTCTAGGATCAGGCCCCTTGACTGTAGCATCTACCTGCTTTCCATTGGGTGTAAGCTTTAGGCATCAATCCGGAAGTCAAGGCAAAGAATTTTGCAGAAATTTGAATTTGGTTAGCTTCACTGTCAGTTCACACCACTGCAGTCTGGAAGGAACTTGGTCTAGGATTGTTAGATGCTGTTCCACTGTGGATGCTGTTACCAAGATATCATCCATAAAGCAGACTACACGGTCCAGTCCATGTAGTTTCTGATTCATTGTGTTCTAGAAAAATGCTGGCACTGTAGAAACTCCATAGACCAAGTGATAATATCATCAAAGTTCCTTGTTGGTGTTGATGGTTAGATAAGGTTCTGACTCTGGTTCCAATTTCAACTGCTGATATGCAAAAGATAAGTCCAACTTGATAAAGAATGATCCAGCTGCTAGTGTAGCAAACGAGTCCTCTGCATTGGGTAATGGGTATGGTTCTGGCTCTATACAATGGTTCAATGTAACCTTGTAGTCACCACACAGCCTAACTGCTTTTTCTCACTTCAGTACCATAATGACAGAGGTAGCCCATTCACTCCTCTCTACTAGTGACATTCTATCATGGCTTTTGAGATGGTTAAGTTCCTTGTCCACCACTTGTCTTAAAGCGTCGGGTACTGGCCAAGGCTTGTGGAAAATTGGAGCAGCTCCCAGTTGCACTTTAATCTTTGTCTTGAGATCCTGGATTATGCAGTAGCCATCCTGGAAAACTGGACTATAATTGTCCAGTACTTTCTTCAGTGCATCTTTGCTGTGCCTTGGTCATGGTATTTAAGCTAAAGATCTTATCCCAGTTCAACTTGATCTTCCTGAGCCAGTTTCTCCCAAGTAACGCAGGTCTTTCCCCTTGCACTACCATCAGAGGCAAGGTGCCTCCCTCATAGGTGACAGGTAGGTGAATCTCGCCTAGCACAGGGATTTGGTCTTCAGTATAAGACAAGAGCTGAATAGGTGATGGTTGCAAAGGGAAGTGCTGCAGTTTCTTTCTGTAGATGTGCTCTGGCACAAAAGATACTGATACTCTGGTTTCAAGCTGCATGCTAGTTGGTTGTCCTGCTAACTCAATGTGGAGGAAAATTTCTTCTCAACTGGTTTGTGTTGCATAGACCATGAATGGTGGCAATGTCTCATCTTCTATTTCAGTGACTGGGCTAGCATCTTTGACATACTGTGCGCAAGCAGTCCGTGCTGCAGTCTTGCACACTTTCTGTATGTGACTCACTTTTCCACAGATGTGGTATTTCCCATATCAAAATCAGCATGTGCTTTGGTGGTGGTTACCTCCAAATCTGTAACAGTTGTTTCACCCTTGTTGAAGTGCCCTGTGGTGCTGGCTTCCTAAATGTTTGAGGTAGCAGATAATCAGGTGGTGGACAACTTCATGGTGAGGAATGTCCCTTGAGTTCTGGTGTATGGCTGACCTTGTGAACTCCCCTTCTTTGTGGTTCAGAATGTCTCACTAGTGTCCTGGAGCCTTTTTGGATGAGCTCTATACTGAGTACAATGTCACAAGCTGACTTGAAGTTTAGATCTGCTTCTGACAAAAGTCTTTTGCAATAATCTTCCTCTCTCAGACCACAGAAAAATTGATCCTGGAGGTTCTCATCCAGGGACTGACAAATGAACAGGTGCATGCCATATTCATTAATGCAATTACATAGTTGGCAATAGGTTCCCCATCCTCTTGTTTGCAATGATGAAAAGTGTAACATTCAGCAATGACAAGGGGCTGGGGTTTGAAATGCTGTGCAAGTGTTTCAGTGACTTGCTTATATTTTTGGGTCAGTGATGTAATTGGATGTAGTTAGATTTTGGAGAGGGGCAGCATACGTCTATGGTGGCAAAGCTGCTAAGAAGACATCTACTTTGTTGTCATATTTGATTTTGTTTGCCTAAAGTCAGCATTGGAATTTCTATAAAAATTAATCAAATGATTTCTTTGCTTCATCGAAATCCGGTACCCATCCAATTTGTGCCATTTTGATAGGAATTTTGAGGAACTTACTGTACTCAGATGTGTTATTCTGCACTGAGTTGCACTGAGTCAGCTGCAGTTATGCAGGTCAGCCACTAGGTTCTGATGTTGTGCTGCTTGGTGCTGGAAAGGTGCTATTCCAGTCCTCC
This sequence comes from Neoceratodus forsteri, assembly GCA_016271365.2. Taxonomy (NCBI): domain Eukaryota; kingdom Metazoa; phylum Chordata; order Ceratodontiformes; family Ceratodontidae; genus Neoceratodus; species Neoceratodus forsteri. The sequence goes on along the minus strand of CM057449.1, from coordinate 805,042,339 downwards.
AGCATGGATGGTGCTGTGGGCAGGGGTCTGGCTGTACAGGATTGCCGTTTTCACCACTTGATACAGTGTTGTGGCTGGCGGCAGATTTATGGCTCTCTTAAGTTTGGAATGTCTAGAATTTCTTCTCCTATTTAGCTTGGAGACAGAGCAGGGAGTTTGCTTATATTGAGTGCTCACTGCTCAGCAGGTTAAGGTAACAGGCAGAAGAAAGTGCTGCCATTGGCAAATCTTGTTACACATTTGTAGTTTAAGCAAAAGATTGCAACTGGCAAGTTAAGGGTGCTTAAAGTAACTTGGCTGTTGGGAGGATTAGCAGCATGGTGGACCAGTACAAGACAGCAGTGGGCTTCTTTGTTTAGTTAAAGAACAGGCAGTAACTTACCCAACTTTTCTGACACCTGTGTTTTTTTTTCTTGTGATCCTCATCATCAGTGTAATATTCAGGTGTCCTAGACAGACAGGCCCAAACACAGTACATCGGTTCAGTAGCCATATTTAGTCCTACCCCAGAGATACTGGTAACACACTGCTGGACAAAGACAAAGGAATGTCCACTGGCCCTGACAGGAGCTATACATTAAATAGGACTACAAATATCTATATGCATGAACTACAGCCCTAATGGCATTCCCTGTACTTCCTACCATATATACCTGTATGCATGTATATATACTGCATATATATTTACAGGAAACTTTCCAAAGGCACACCATTGGCACAGTCCCCTTCAACCCTGACAAGTCCAAGAAAAAATTCCACACTGCCTACTGTAGGCTGTAGGTGAGAGCAAAACAGTAAGCAATGTTAAATATAGGCTATTTTTGTTCACTCTTTTAGTGCTCTGTTTCTCAGAAAGCAAACAACATGCCATCACAAATTGTTCATGTCTTGTGACTCTGGCAGCCTGACTATGCATACCAAATGTTGAGCTATTTTGTCAAATGACGCCAAAGTTATTAAGATACAATGATTGGAGTTTAACATTAACAGCCTATCAACCTTAATTATATAAGTGCTACTGCACCCTAAATTTAAAAGGGGCATAGTACTGCCCCAATAGTTAGGGTTGAGTAGGGTGCTCAATGTTAAACCCTTAACACTGCACCTTAATAGCTGTGGCAGCATTTGATGAAATCAATTTTACATGTGTATTCTAGGAGGAAAGATCTCAATCTTTGAAAAGATTTTTGATGGCAGCTCATGCTATTTATGAGATCCGCATATGTCATTTTTCTGTAGATGTCTATTTTTTTCCTATACTTAACATGGGATTTTTTTTTTTGCTCTAACCTACAGCCTACATAGAATGGATTTGTTTTCCTAAAACTTTCAGGGTACAGATGTGATGCCAAAATGTAGAGTCTTTGAAAGTTTTCTTGAAAAAATATTTAATGGTTTCAGAGTTATAACCCTTAAAGTTTTGTGTTCTGAACATGCCCAGTAAGGTCTGTGGGATAACTTTCTGATACAACACCAAAAATTCAGTGTGACAAAGCCATTTTTGGTTTCTCATCATTTGCTCCTCACAGCACCAAAAAAGTTGTTTTAGCACTGTGAGAGTCACCATCTTGTTTCCTGTTTCCCCCCTCATGATGAAACACATTGAAAATACATAAACATGCTGTCATCTAAAAACAAACACCAGAACCTAGCTAAATTGGACTTCTTTAGCTAAATTCTGATGTTTGTTTTGAAAAGTACTGTCCAGAAATACCTTTTCTTGGCACCTCAAAATCCAGGTGACCAGCTTACTGAAAGGAGCTGAGCTGTTCTCCTGCATTCTCTGTATAAGAACAGTGGAACTTTCTTGAATGCTGAAATTGCAGCTGGAAGTCTTGCTACTGGCTTCAGCTGATGAAGTGAGCTGGTGACCCGTGTTCCTTTTCTCTGTGTGTCTCTCATTGTCTTTGTCTTTCTATGTATGTGTCTATCTATCTATCAATCTATCTATCTGTCTGTCTGTCTGTCTATCTATTGCTCTATCTCTCTACCTATCTATCACAATTATTTCTGTTATAATAAAATCATATGCCGTTTTAATGCAGAAGAAGACTTTCGAGGTCTTGCACTTTAAGGAGTCCTGAATATGTAAAGGTTGTGATGACTTTGAAAATACAGACTGAGTACAGAAATAAAAACATCAGAGATATCCATCTTAATTTCCCCATATCTCAGGAAAAATAGGGCTGGGTAATCACCAGACCTTTATTTAGTTTTTGTTATTAGTTATACTTTATTGAAATTTTAACAAGTAGAAAAGAGATATAGCATTGACAAAGGAGAAGAGAATTAAACAAGACAAAATAGTAACAAACAAATAAAACATAATAAGAACAAACCTCACTCTACATAAAAACCCTAAACAAAGAAAATCATCAAATCCCTTACCCTCCCCCCTCCCTGGGACCTGCACACCCTAGAGGCACATATAATCAAAAAAATACATACATGTATCCAAAACTTTCTTGGAGGAAGCAGCAGCTGATGCAGTAGTCAAATTGTCTGTGAAGATAAAAGCAGGATCTAACACTGGTCAAGGGGATCTCTAGATAGACAAACTAACTGATTCAGAACTCAGGAATGTTGACACTTCCACTACATTGTGCGTAAGGTTAGCAACACCTCCCATCTCCTACAGAAGGAGGGATATCTATGGCAAAAAATTGTGATTGTGCCTTAAGCATAATATTTCCTGGAACCATTCTGCATACAGTAAGCTGAAATGTCATCATCTATCCAGTGCCAGAGAATAATCAGTTTAACAACTGAGGCTATAAGCACTATGTGTCTTCTCTGTGGGCCAAGCACAATATCATCAGACATGCCTACCAGACAAATATTAGGGGTAAAAGCATTTTGAAGACTGAGTAATGGGTCTAGTTTACTCTGGATCTCAAGCTAGAATGGCTGAGCTTTAGTACAGGTCCAGAGAATATGGTAAAGTCTGCCAACCTCCCCTTTATATCTATGGTATGTATCTACCTCTAATTTACTCTTCTGGTATAGCCTCCTGAGTATATAATACAAATTATGTAAAATCTTAAACTGCTATATTCTGAAACGATACTCAATAGTGTACTTATAGAGATTTTTCCAATTGTGCTGCCAATCTTCATCGTCCATAGTTAAGCCTAGCTCTCTAGACTAGAAGCTACAGCCAGCAGAAGGCTGGGATGGGTGTACAGCCTGAAGGAAATTATATAATTTAGAAATAGAATGTGGTTGGTTGCAGCCAGTTGCCAAATGCTGGATAATGGAACCTCCAGCCTCTGACAATGGGGGGTGAGCCCAAAAATTGCAAAAAAGTAATATTTTAACTTCAAAAATTTATATACAAAAGGAATCAAGTCCCTTAAGTGGTCTAAAAGTCTTGAAAAGTGGTGAAGGAAACATTAGCTATAAAATAATCCACTGCAGGGATGTCAATATTATTCCAGTGTTTAGGATTTAAGATCCTTCTCTGACCTTGAAATTGGGATAAAAGAAAAGTGACTGGGTACTTTCTTTTTGGAAAGAGAGACCCATTCATTTACATAAAAGAGCATGGGCTGTAATGGTCCACATGATAGGGTATGGCAAAGTGGTGAAGGAACTTGATTCATGGGACATAAAGAAGTGAGAGGCACTGTATACCACAATTCTGTGCCTCCTCTTCTTCCATGGAATGCCAGAATGATTTATAAGGTACAATGGAATCCACATTTTGATGGGCATGCCAACGAAGATATTTACTCCCATGTGGAGCAAAATAATAAAGCATAATTCTGGGTAATCAGAGGCTGTCCACATGCTTAGGATCCAATAGCCATTTGCAGGAGCATCTGGACTCTTTATCCTGCCAAAGAAATCAGGTGATTGTACTATGAAGTTTAGTGAATCACTGAAACAGAAGGACCAAATTGAGCATTTCTAAGGGGATAACACACTTGGGGTAACACATTCATTTTAATTGTGGTAATGTGGTCTAAAAGTGAAAGGGGAGGAAATTTTATTTATTTATTTGATATATCGGTTTACAACCTTTGAGCCAGAGGCTCATTTCCAAAGGTACCTTGTCACATGTAAGACAGAAGGTATTACAGACAGGGTATAACAACAGTTACATAGAGCATGTGCTACAGACATTTGTCACAGACATTATTTACAGTATTTACAGGTAGTACAGACTTTATTTACAATATTTGGATGATGATATTTACATCATCACAGCAGAGAGGCATTATTAGCTTGAAAAAGCATCTAAACAGAGTAAAAGACAAAGAACCTCTGTGCGCAAACACTGAGGCAAGGGTTACCCCAAAGGGCATTTGGCTGGGAAGCCAAGTTTCAAGAAAATACAAAATCACACATGCCCACACAATGCAAAGCATCATGGGCTGCATATGCAAATCACCACAGAATGTTATGCTGGTCCAACTTTAAGCAGAATTGCATGGTGCCGAAAGGCTTCTCACACAGTTTGCAAAGGGTGCCAACAGATGACATAGACACATGTTTCATCCTACCAGGACTCATCAGTATGCCTCATCTGTTTGACACCCCAGTGGAATTAACCAGCTATCCTAAGACAGTCTGTCTTGGTTATGCTGTGGTGAACCCATTAAAATAAAAAAAAACATTTAAAAGACAAAGAACCTCTGTGCACAAACACTAAGGCAAGGGTTACCCCAAAGGGCATTTGGCTGGGAAGTCAAGTTTCAAGAAAATACAAAATCACACATGCCCACACAATGCAAAGCATCATGGGCTGCATATGCATATCACCACAGAATGTTATGCTGGTTCAACTTTAAGCAGAATTGCATGGTGCCGAAAGGCCTCTCACACAGTTTGCTAAGGGTGCCAACAGATGACATAGACACGTGTTTAGTCCTACCAGGACTCATCAATATGCCTCATCTGTTTGACACCCCAGTGGAATGAAACAGCTACCCTAAGACAGTCTGTCTTGGTTATGTTGTAAACAGAGTAGTCAGTTCTATTCATGGGTTTGGTAATTCTTGACGTAGGTTGCAATCCATAATATACTTTGTCAGAAAATTAGAATCAGAGAGCGTGAGAGAGTGAAATGTTAGTTGCAGTTACAGGAGCGGATATTGAAGATGTGGTTGCAAAGAGTGGTTTTAAAATTGGTGATCTTGGGTGCACTAGTGATGGTGTTTGGGAGTGCATTAAACCATGTGGGGGCCCTGGCGTAGAAAGATCTCTGGGCAAGGGTGGTTTTTACCCTGGGCACAACCAGAGGTGCTTTCTCTGAGTTGCGGGTGGAGATAGTGGGGTGGCCAGATGAAGAGAGGTGGAGACCCCAGGGGTAGAGACTCCAAGCAGCATTTTCTTGGACAGTATGCAGGTCTGGTAGCAGAGCCTCTTGTCAAGGCTGAGAAGATTGGCAGAGGTATAGAGGGAGCAGGTGTGAGTGAGTCTCGGTGTGCCAGTTAGGAGCCTGCAGACCTTGCTTAGGGAGACCTGGATTTTCTGGAATGTGGAGTTATCTGCTGTCCCATATACAGGGAGCCCATAGTCCACTAGGGACAGTATTGATGAAGTGATGACCAGCCTAAGCACGTGGGGGGGAAGGCAGTCCCTGTGTCGGTAAAGGAGTCTAATATGGGTGTTTGTTGTGGCAGCAAGGGTGTTTATGTGGTCATGGAAAGTAAGGGCCGAGTCAAGGATAAGTCCAAGATATTTGTAGTTGGTACCTGTTCAAGGGGGTGCTGGGGAGGATGCGGAGAGGTGCACTTTTTGCTTTGTTTTGGTGGTGAGAGAAGATCATTGATTTAGTCTTTTTTAGGTTTATGACCAGTCTACGTTCCTTAAACCATGTTTTGGCCTGGGAGAAGGCATGTTAGAGGGAGTCCTGAAGGGGCGTATGTTTATGATGCGAAGCAAAGAGCACTACATCATCTGCATATAGTAAGATTTTTCTAGAGCAGGCCTTTGGTAAGGAGTTTAGCTTGAGGGAGAAAATAAGTGGTCCCAGAATAGAGCTCTGGGGCACCCCGTAGCAGACAGGTGGTGAGTCGGATAGGGTTCCGTTAATTTTGATGCATTTGGACCGGGCAGATAGGTAACTGGAACACCAGGCTAGGGGGCCTGTGGAGAAACCAAGTTGGTGGAGAGAGTCGAGAAGGAGAGGGTGGCAGACTGTGTCGAAGGCCTTGGATAGGTCTATGAACACAGCTCCTGTAATGTTACCAGTGTCTAGGGAGGAGTGCAGGAAGTTGGTGAATTCTAGGGGGGCTGTGGTCATTTCATGGGCCTAATGGAAGCCATGCTGCTCTGGGCATAGAATGTCATACTTGGCTAGGTATTCTGTAAGTTGGGTGGCAACCACTTTTTCTAACGCTTTAGAGAGGGGGGAAGAATGGAGATGGGATGATAGTTATTTGGGGAGGCTTTGTCACCATTTTTATGGATGGGGATAATGACAGCTCTTTTTCAGGCACTAGGGAATTGCCCTAGCTATAGGGATTTGTTGAGCAGGTCCATTAGGGGGACTAGGACCTTGTCGAGGACTAGTCAAAGGAGCCTGGCATCTAGACAGTCATTTATAGGGTTATTGCAGCTTAGTGCTTTTTGTGAGTAAGAACGAGCTTCGTGGGTGGATATTTTGTGCAGGAGAAAACAAGAATGCTGCAGGGTTGAGGGCTGGGACTGGGGCACAGGGTCAATGAAACAACTAGGGAGAACACTGCCGAGATCCGAGATGGTGGTGTTTAGACAGTTTGCTATAGTGAGTGTGTCTGTTGAGGTAGTACCATTTATGGAGAGCTGGGAGGGAGGTGGGAAGGGTGATTTCCCATTGAGTTCTTTGATATTACTCCAGAAGGTTTTTGCAGACCCCCACGTGGTTGTGAGAGTGGATTGGTACTGGTCTGCTTTGGCCTTACGGATGGCTCGAGTGCACCTATTGCGAGTGGCATTAAAGGATTGTCTGTCTGCTATCTTGCCAGATTCTGTGGCTTTGTGCCAGAGATTATCCCTGTCTCTCAACATTTGGAGCAGGAAGGGGGTAATCCAAGCAGCATGTTGCCTTTTGGTGTGGAGTTTGCTGAACGGCTCATAGAGGTCACAGGCCTTGGTGAAGGCCTGTGTAAGCAGGTTGAGTGCAATGTTGACGCTGGGGGCTATATTAATGGGGGACCAATCTATTTGGGTGAGGAGCTGTTTAAGATTTATTAACCCTCCTGTGTGGAGACACCTTCAGAAGGTTGTTTAGGTTATGGGTTTGGGTATGGAAGAGGTCCATTGGAATAAGATGGGCTAGTGGTCACTTAGGGAGTTGGGAAGTACTTTTATATCCAGGATTTTGTCTGGGCAGTTAGAAATAATGATATCCAGGAGGGTGTGGGTACCAGTAGATGGGTGAAGCCTAGTGGGTTGGGTAAGGTAACTAATTGGACTATGTCAAGGGCTGAGAACGAGTCCTTTGTTGATGTGGCTGAGGGTCCAAGCCAGTTGATATTGAGGTCCTCTACTAGTGTCTTCTCTGCATTGTGTGGTAGGGTAGAGAGGTATTCAGTGAGGGATGAGATAGCAGGCTTTTGGTTCTTAGGGGGAATGTAGGCAACTGTGAGGTATAGTGAGCCTCTTGAGGGGTCGGGGTGATTTTTAGGATGAGGGTTTGTGCTCCGTTTGTGAGTTTTGGGGTTGGGAGCATATGACCAATAATGTTATTATTTATGTAGCATGCACAGTCACCCCCACGCTTTCCTACCCTGTCTTCCCAATATAGGGTGTATCCGGAGAGTGAGACAAAGGCATTGGGAGTAGATTTAGAGAGCCAGGTCTCCACTAGGGTGATGATGTCAGGTTGGTGAAGGGTGGCCCAGCACTGAAGTGCTGCAGATTTTTTTGGCAGGCTGCATATATTTAGGGAGGCAATGAGGAGTCCAGAGGGTCTGGTAGGTGTAATGGTGGGGGCAGGACCTGCATTAGGGTGGATATTACCGGAGAGGACTAGTAGGATGACTAAGGCTCTAACCATAGGGCAGCAGGTTGTTATATTTTTGGGAGTACGTTTGGGGGAGTGGATGTAATGGAGCAGGGGATGGGTAGAGGTTGGAGCGATGGGTGGATGCAGAATGGGTGGAGTCAGGGGGGCCCGTGTGGGTGCTGGGGTTGGGGCTGCCAGTGGGTGGTGGATGCAGGGGTCCAGTGTGTGATGACAAGGTGGGGGGGAAGGCCAGTTCTGGAGAGATGCAAAGGTGCAGTCCACCAAGGGCAGCAGGTGAGGTCTGGCTGGTGGGAGGTGAACTCCAGGGTGGTTATGAGGATGAGGCACATAAGGTAGAAGTGAACAGACATGGTGCTTAGATAGCTTCTGGGGGTAGAACAAAGAGGTTGTGGGGGAGCCAGAAAGCTGTAAGAGCTTTGAGATATGCCACAATACAGTAGCTTGACTTGTAGGCTCAGAGGCAGCGCTGCTGACTATGGTGGCAAAGGCAAAAGGTTTGAGACCTGTGGCGGGACAGAGGGGAGATTTATTTTAGTTTTATTTTAGGCAGGCTATAATGATAGAGGCTTTGAGAGCTTTAGAAACTTAGAATGAGTTAGCCTGCTTTGGTTGTCTCAGCGGTAGTGCTGAGGATACTGGTGGGAGGGGTACTGGATTCATAACTTGCAGTGAATGCTGGAAATTTTATTTTAGCAGACTACAGGGGGGTGGCAGAGGCTTTGAAAGTCTTGAAACTGGGGGTAAGAAATGGGCAGATAAGATGGTTGTGTGGCAGGGCTGCTGACTCTGGCCACTGGGGTGCAGGGTTTGAAGCTTGCAGTGGTAACAAGACCTCTCCACAAGCAGGCTGCAAGGAGGGAGGCTTTACCTCTTAAGGCTCTATGCAGTCCCCTGTTATAAGCTCCTCAGCTGACCAGTCAGAAAGGTTCTGAGCAACCTGTTTAATCAAAGGATTGAGGTTTAGGGTGCTAAATTCTGAGATGTGTCTGGGGTTTTTGATGCCTAAATACTGTAGGTCAAGTTTTTGGGTTCCCATTTAAGCTCTAGATGAAGAATTGCTTGCTTATCCATCTGATTGTTCAGCAGAAACACAACAGTTTTATAGACATTTATCTTGTAAGTGGAGAACCAGCTTAAATCCTCAATAATGGTAAGGACCTTTGATACTGTATGATCACTTGAGGGTCTGTAAGGTGTAGTCAAATATTATCCACATACCAGCCTCCCTCTCCCTATCCCTCAGGAGCTGGTCACAAAAATGATTCTTCCAGTTATTGACTATGGTGATGTGGTCTACAGCACAGTCTCACCACTATCCTAAAGTCATTCTGTTGATTTGCCACCTATTCCCCTTCCCTTACTCATCAGTGCCTTCTCTACTCCTATCTCTCTTTTGCCTCTACCCTTCAGAATGGTAGTATACTCCCTATCACTTATTGCCAAATACTGGTTTGGGGCTCTCCGTTCCTACCTGTTCACCCACCTATTACCTGCTAATCCCTCCACCTATTTCTTATGCTCCAGGGACTCCCACTTTTTCTCCCTTCCACATCTCCATTCTGTGACAGGTCAGTCTGCTCTCTCTTACTGCCTTCTTTCCCTCTGGAATTGGCTCTCCACAGCCATTTACTGATCACCCTTGCTATCTACCATTAATCACCTCTTTTCCGACTCCTCCTTATTATCTAACACATTTGCCTCTCCTCTTCTGCCTCCCCCTCATCCACACAGTCACCCTGTTTCCCCCTAATATCTTCCCCCCTGACTCAAATTGTTTTACAGTACTGCTGCTGAAGGTTATCAATTGACAAAACAATCATAAGGTAATTCCAATTTGTCCAGTACTGTTGTAATTACTCTTTTATCAATTGGCAAACAAATTCTAATGTGATTCCAAGATGTCAAATACTGTATAATTGCATATTGTTAAAACTGCTCTTATTTTTGTATTACTCTGATTGTTGTATCCCATGTATGTATTGTCTCCCTGTCTCCCCTGGCTCACACCTGGAAATGAGCTTCGGCTCAATGTGCCTTTCCCATGTATCAAATTTGAAATAAATAAATAAATGAAATATGCAGAAATAGAATAGCTATGCAACCCTATACTTAAACCACTGACCACTTCTGTATTTTTCAATTTTAAGCTGAGGGGTTCCAAGTAAAGATTAAAAAGATAGCGGGACAGGGGACAGCCCTGTCATGCATCTCTCATTAGTTGAAATGAGGGTGAAAGCACTCTGTTGCAACTAATGTGTGCTGACAGTGATTAGTATAACACCTGGACCCATTTGATGAAAATCTCAGGTATACTATACCCACCTAAGACAGTAAACAAGCAGCTCCAGGTCACCAGATTGAAAGCTTTCTCCACATCCATAGAGACCAAGGCTGTGGCTGGTCTGGTCTCCCCAGATACAGAGACAAGTTGGAGTACCTTGCAAAGATGGTCACTCGAATGGCACCCCACCATAAAGTCCACTTTCTCAGTGCCAATAAGGGATTGATATTCTCCCACAAGTTGGTTGAGCAAGAATCTTCACTAATACTTTGAGATCTTCATTTATAAGAAAGACAAGATAATTATTATCTGGAATGTATTGTCTCGGCCGTGCTTAGGGATAAGTGAAATTTTGGCCACTGTGAGACAAGGATCTGTAATTCCTTTTTCAAAGAACATGTTAAAAAATATAAATTAAATGTGGAGTAAGTTTTTCAGAAAACATTTTATAAAAATTAGACAAGAACTCATCAGGTCTTGAGACTTTGTTGAGTTAAAACTTATAATTGCCGACTCCACCTCTTCTTGTCATTTTGGTCCACTTAAAGGAATTCTTTGCACCTGATTGAGATGGAGCAGCTTGACAGAACCTAGAAAGGTGTTGGTGGCCTGTTCTACATCCGTGATCACAAGGTTCAAATTATATAAATTCTGATCAAAATCCCTAAAGACACCTGCTATTTCACTGGCATTAGTGATTAGGGTTGGAGTGCCATCCCTCTGGATACCATCAATTATTTTTTTGGTTTCCTGATTTCTGAGTCTCAAAGCTGTAAGTTCACCATCCTTTTCATCTTGTTTAATATGTGTTACTCAGGACAGAAAAATGGCTTGTTCAACCTGTTCTTCCAACAAAGCTGCATCTTGTGATCTGCTTAATGTCTGAGAGAAGGGACTGAACTGCAACCTCATTTTGTTTCTTTTTCTTGGAGGCTAGGGGTATCAATTCTCATTGCCAGACACTTTGGAAAACATTCCACAATGTGTTTTCCCTAGACACTGTGCTCTTATAATATCAAAAAATTGTATTAATTCTTTAATTAACTTTTCTATAAACGGATCATTTAAAAGTCTGGAATTGAGTTTCCAACTTTTATCCATAGTGGTTCCATTACTTAAATCAAGCTGCAAGCATATGGGAAGATGGTCAGAAAGGATCAGCTCTTCAGTTTCACAAATCTCTGTTTCCCTCAGAAGTTTATGGAAAATTAAAAAATCATCAATTCTTGAAAAAGATCGGTGTGGGTGAGAATAAAAAGAGAAGGCTCTTTTATTCATTCATTCACAGAGTGATCCGTGGGTCCAAAAGTCCCAGTGTGTCCATAAGCTCTCATAAAGTTCTTTGACCTGGGACAGCAGCCATCTTCCACACTCAGATTTATCTAGGTCTGATGACTGAAACAAATTCCAATCATCCCCTATAATAATAGGAAGGGATATGAATGGGGATAGGGCTGAGACTAAACACATGATAAAAGCTGGTGAGTCCATGTCAGAGCCATACACTGACCTCAGCACAACCTATTTCTGGTGCAATAGCCCTCAGAGGAATATATAGCACCCCCAGGTGAGCAGTTTCTTGCAACACAGTGAAAGCCACAAAATAGGCAATAAGTCAAGCTCCCTCCTCTGTCTAGAACCTTTACCCACCCCAAATGTTTGGCCCACCCATTCCCTTATGAACCTGTGAATCTGGGGCCAGATTCACAAAACTTTGCCCCAGTGCAAACCCAGTTTACCTCACATAAACTGGGTTTTGAGCTGATTTGTATTCACAAAAGCCCAGTTTGCACCTGCAAACTGGGTTTGCACTGGTGCAAAGTTATGAGAGGGCCACTTAATACAAATGGGGGACCTGCATATTGGTTCTGCCCAATTCACAAAGCATTTGCTCTGTGCAAGGACCTCTTGAGTGATCCCCTTGCATGGAGTAAATACTGCTGACAGAGATCTGGCAGTATCCAGTGCAACCCTAGTGACTGGTGAAGGTACTGCAGAGGCACCCCACACCATCGCCGATTGCCATCCCAAGACAAAAAAAGGCAGCCCCCCAGGTAGTCTTGTGTCCCTCCCTCTGGATGATCACCATCCTGTTGAGAATTAAAAATATTTCGGGTAGTCTACTGGTCCCACCTCCACCCCCAATCGTCGATTGCTGTCCAATTGATATTAAAAATTATCCCTGGTAGTCTAGTGGTCCTTCCCCTTACCCCATTCTCTAATCAGCATCGCACATTATTAAATAGAATATTTCCCTGGCAGTCCATTAGTTCCCTTCCCCATTCACATTTCACTGGTCCCAGCAATCAAGAACAGTCTCCTTGGTGGTCCAGTGGTCCCTCACTTGCCAATCACCATTCTGACAACCCAGTGCTAGGAACATATACAATCCCTGGTGGTAGTGGAGTCCCCCCCCCAGTTGCCGATTGCTGGTCTTGGAAGTTAATGTAGAACTATATAACTGTATTCCCTGGTGGTAATGGTTCCCCCACATTCTGTTATTGCCAGACTGTAATAAATTAAATAGTGTCCCTGGGGGCTAGCAGTCCCTCCACCCACCTGATCACCCGGCCAATATATATAGAATGGTGTCATTGGTGTCCAGTGTACATTTCCATCCTGATCCCTTGTAAAATAAAGTTCTCCATTTCCCTGGTGGTATAGTGGATCTCCCCCACCCTGACAGGTCATGACCCATGACCCCGCTCCCCACCATCCTGACTCTAGCCGGTGACTAACATAGCCCTTCTCTCACCACCATGACTGGCCACTGACTGAACTCTCAATGATCCATATTGTACACAATATGCGCTCATTAACATTGATTGATTGATAGCTCAGTGTAATCTGTCATTCAATGGGCACATGCTGTGTACAGTACACACTCATTGAGAGCTCTGTCAGTGGGGAGGGAGGGTTGTGCTGGTCACTGTCTGGGGTTGGGATGATGGAGCGGGGTGGTGGGTCACTACCTGATGGGGTGGGGGTGAGGGGTCCACTATACCACCAGGAAATGGAGACTAGGTTACAAGGAGATTGAATGGGGGTACACTGGACACCAATGACACTATTCTATATATATTGGGGTGATCCAGTGGGGGAGGGACCGCTGGCCCCTTGGGATACCATTTAATTTATTTTTGGCAGGCAATTGCAGAACATGGGGGGGGGACCACTACCACCAGGGAATATGGTTCTATATTTCTATATTTACCCCTTGGCCAGGTGATTGGCAACTGGGAAGGGGTGGGAACACTTCTACCAGCAGGTATTATATATGTTCCTAGCACTGGGTGGTTGGGATGGTGATCAGTGAAGAAGGGACCATTGGACCACTAGGGAGACTATTCTTGATTGCTGGGACCAGCGATCGGTGAATGGGGAAGCAGGGAGGGACCATTGAACTGCCAGGGAAATGTATTATTATTTTGACAGTATCATGATCTGAAATTGAGGGGGGGCACCTGTACTGGCAGGGAAATATTATATTTCATAATATGAGACGGAAATCAAAGAACAGGGGAGGGAGAGGGGGAAGGACCACTGGACTGCCAGGGAAATATTCTATTTCATAATATGTGATGGTGATTGAAGAATGGTGGGGGGAGGGACTGCTGAACTGCCAGGGAAATATTCTATATCATAATACGGGATTGCAATCAGAGAATGGGGGAGTGGGTATGGATCACTAGTCTACCAGAGATATTTTTTAATATCAATGGGACAGCGATCAGCAATCAGGGGATGGGGTGAGACCAGTGGACTACCACTGAATAGTTTTTTTTATTCCGGGACAGTGATTGGCAAGCAGGGAGGGAGGACGGACTGGTAGACTACCAGGGAGAATTCTCTATTCTATTCAGGATGGTGCTTAATGATGGTTGGGACCACTACCATGAGAGAAACTTAATTTTTTTTTAACGGGCATGCAATCAATGACAGGGGAGGCACAGGAGACTACATGGACACAGGGCTGCCTCTGGGGCAGGGACTGGTGGCATACGCAAACCTCTGTCACAGCCCATGTAAATGGGCCCATCATGGGCATGCAAATAGCCAAGTGGCACCTATCATGAATACCAAATATGCTACCAGTGCTATTGGTTGCAGAGTGATTCACAGGGATGCAGGTCAGGGAAGCACTAGTGGGGTTAGGTGTAGCAGTAATAGGGGTCGATAGTGGAGAACATTGGACCACCACTGCTTGCGCAAGAAAATGTGTAAGCTGAACAGGTGATGTGCGTGAGACATTGGTGCCTGAATCAAACTCAACGCTAGTTCTCATGACTGAGCACTTGTATTCTTAGAGTTTGGTGAAATGTTCTATTAGTTTATTTGGTTGGGGGCTTGCTTTACACCACTACTTTTTTTAAAGGGGTGTGTGGAGGCGCAAAGCCCTCCAACTCAAATCAACTAATACAAAAAATGAACTCCAATTTAGTTCTGAGAGAGTAGCGTAACGCTAGTTGCAAGTATGCCCTTACGCTACTATGGTACCCAACTACATCACAGGATTCGTATCTCCCCAAAAATACCTATGGTGGTCCGATGTTCTTCACTAGCACTGATTAATTATTACTTGTCTCTTTCTTTACCTGTTTGTGCACTACCCCCTCTGCTGTGTACTCAGCCCAGCCTAGCAGTAAGCTAGGCACCTCACATATGATGACTCGCAAATACGTCATGCATGCAGTATGCTACGCAAATACGTCACATACTTGGTTTTCTCAGAAATTTTTGTGGATGGTGGTCCAGTGTTCTCCACCATCATTGTAATAGGGTTACCTCTGCCTCTACTTAGCCCTAGTCACAGTCAGATTGCACCTTATGCCATCCCTCTATGAATAACATTTTTTAACACCTGAGTAATCACAAAGAGCAACACAAAATTATTTGTTGTTGTTTGCAAATTATTGTGAATCTGGCCCCTGATCTTTTGACAAGTACACCTCCTGTAAACATGCTATGGAACTTCCAAGTCTGCATACATGTTTCAGAACACAGTACCTTTTCTCTTTAGCTTGGCCACCCTTAATATTCCATGAAATTATTCTAGTCTGAATAGTCATCTGTCTGTTATAAAAATAAGTATCATACTAGGGTTCCTAAAACAGTCAAAGCCTCTTACAGGACACAGCTTGACAAAACCTTCCCCCCTCCCAGCTCTCAAGTAAAACCTATCCAACAAGAGAAAGAAAAAATGTAAAACTATATTAACTAAGTGTAATAATTCCCAATAAACAGCAGTCAGGAATGTTACCAAGATACACTGGTCTGAACGACCGTCCTCCGTACCAATCAGTCTGTAATGGATAGGTGGCAGCGTACAAGCCGTCCACCTGCCCAACCAATTCCAGAAGTGGCAGTCTCATTAATTAGAAAAAAAAAGAAAACAGTTTTGGCAGTCATTTCTAACAAAAAGGAGGGGCACAGTCATGGGCATCAATCCAATTACAGCCATAGTGACTGCCTGTGGCACAGAAGAGATAAAAATAAAAGTAATTTAATTAAAAACCCCAGACAAGTCCCAGAATATGGTAGACAGCCCATGTCATGTCATCCTGACAACTGTACCTCAGCTATGAAGGAACACATCAAAATGGAGACAAATCCCTAGAGTACTTCTCTGCATAGCAGCAAGACAGACACTGGCAGTGCTGGAAGTCACCTCTGATTGGTGGGGAGGGGGCATGGTCATAGGCCTCAACCCAATTGCATCCGCAATAGGCACCTGGAGTCCAAAAACAAGTAAAAATACAAATTTTCTGATTAATAATGTTGGATATGCCCCAGAACAAAGTAGATAGCCCAAACATGTCAACCTGGTATCATCATCTCAGCTAGGAGGGACCACATTAAAAACAAGGATGAAGCCCTTTATTGTTAATCAGCATAGTGGCAGTAACAATACTAACCCTACCATCTCCCAACCTCGTCCCTCACCATCTTATCGGTATCAAGCTAAGTTTTATAACAACAATAAACTCTCAGGTGAAGGCAGGGCTGTCTGCCAAATAAATATGTAAAAATATGAAAAAATATGAAAAAAAAGGGGGAGGTCTGTAGACGTAGCATTGCGTGCACGGAACTTGTGCACACTATGGCCTTAAACTGAGAATGAAATTGCATACCCCAAACTCCCTCACCCAATAGGAAAGTGGTGGCAAAGCGCAAAATGACCACAAATATCCAGCGCACACTATATCAGGCTATTCAGAACCTCAGTATTAAATCCTTGCCTGAATGCAGGATCCATACCCCAAAGGATCAACCAGTGCCTGATAGAAAACACCTGCACCAGAGACTAAAGTATTCTGCAAGATCACATGTTTGACCATGTCCTCTCACCCCAAAGCAACTTTCCCCAAAATGGTAACAATCAGCACAACACTTAAACAAGGCTACTTAGTGTCACCGAATCAAAGAGACACACACAATATATAAACATTAGAGTGCTTCCCCAACACTTTGACAAAACTACCAATGAAAGAAAAATAACTGTCACTTAATCCAGGAGTCAACTTCTAAGCTGAGTTATTTAGCATTATTCCAAGCAATGTCATGGCTCCCTGGAGGAGATATCCATTTTGTGAGCCTGGCCTCTTCCATTACGTCCACCAGAAAACAAGTTAGGGAGCAATATCAGGAGCATTGTCTTAGCTTGATCTGCTGAGTCGAGCACCTTCTGGCCATCTGGCAATGGCACTGAAAGTCTGGCTGGGTAGAAAAGGTGGTATTGAAGCTATGCCACTTGTAGCTTAGGAAATACGTCTGTATATTCCTTGCATTTCATCATACTGATGGGCACAAGTCCTGAAAGATAGAAATCCATTGGCCTTCCCAATGGAGCTCCATGATGTACCAAACTTGTGCTGAAACATGTTGTTTTTTCCAAGAAGTTCAAAAAACAATGCATAATGTAACAAGATTTCTCACACTTAGCAGGTCAGGGCCATAGGGAATGATGGGACCACTATTTAATATAGTGAGGGCCATCCTGTAAACCACCGGCTATTTGTTGTAAGAATTTTTGGATGAAGAGCAACAAATTGAATCCCTCAGCACATTCGGATATATTAAAATTGCTGAGCAGAAGTTCCAGACTTTGGTGGCAATCTCGAGGATGGTTTCCAGCTACTGACCTCAAGGAGAAACCAGTCCAATTTGAGTAGTTCACATGTCAGGGAGGCCAGTGGACTAAAGGTAACTCCTAAAAAGGATGTTTGGGCCTAGGTATCCAATCGGCCAAAGTGAATGGTGCAGATGAGGTAGAACCAGTTTCTGTCTCCTGTTGAGATCCCAAATCTATTTTAAATGTTGAGCAGTAAACAGTAACCCTTAGAAATAGTTTGCTCTTCCAGACAGATCAGAAAGAGCTGAAAAATGCAAAAGAAATAATGTTTTATGATTAAGGCTGGCAGAGGCTCGAAATCCTGCTTTTACTCTAGTGAAAGCATCACGCGACTCTCATACATCACCAGACGTTTATTAGGAAATTATACCAATAAAATGACCTTGGGTGAGAAGTTTTCATTAGGGAAACATATTTGTATTATTATTTGTTACTGTACAGCTGTTTCATTACTCATTAAAACACACAATGTGAGGGAACTCACTCTAGTTGTTAAAATGGCAACTTGTGCATTTGCCAGTCTCCTTCATTCTCTATGTACACATACATTTTTTTTCCAAAACTGAACAGGTGTTGAAAAGGACTTAAATGTTGAATGGCAGAAGATGCTTGAAGGCTTTGTGTGTCTCCATTATACGTGATCTTGCTCATGTTTGGTAGAGCTGATGTGTGCCATAATCCACCCCAATGGAGTATGCACATGCGCGTGTGCATGCACACACACACACACAGACACACACACACACACACACACACACATACCCCTTTGTATATTTGTGTTGTTGTATTTTTGAAAAAAGAAAGATGGGTATCAGTTTACAGTTCATTCCTTCCTTACCCTACTATCCACACATGGTATACAAGCCTCATGTCTGCCAGAGAAGATCAGTTGTTTTATTTTATTTTATTTATTTATTTAGTTCTAGGATTTCAATTACCTTTGAGCCAAGGCTCTTTTACAACGGTTCCACATCAGTTACATTTCAGTACAGTTAATAAGATCAAAAAAAGAACAGTGTCAATTGACAAGAACAACAATCAGACAACTGAAATTGATCACACATGATTTTGGAAAACAAAAGACAGAGGTATTAATGAAGACGGTAGGGAAAGAGGATGGGAGGGAGTAAAGGAAAGATTGGAGAAGCTAGGGTCATTGTCAACGTCAAACAATTAGAAGAGCTAGTGTACAGGGAGTGGTGAAGGGAGATAAGGAAGGAGATGGAGGAGGGTGGGGTAGGGAAGAGGAGATAGAGAGTATATGTTCTAATAAGAGGGAGCAGAAATATGACTAGGGTAGGGTACTGGTATGTTGGGCTAATTAGCAGAGGCAGTGGCAGGAACTAGAGACAGTGAGGAGAAGGGGGAGCCTGGTTTTAAAAATGCTCTGTTTGGGAAAAGGGGAGATGTCATTGCTGAGACCATTTAGCCAGCTGGGATCCCTATAAGCAAAAGATTGTTGATCCTTGAGGTATGACAGCCAGGGACCTGCAGGAGCTGGGTTATGGATCCCCTAGTGTAGCGAGGATTATTGCTTGGGTGTAGTAGAGACTGGACTCCAGGGGGTGCAAGGCCCATGGTGATTTTCTTTGACATAATGCAGGTTAGATACTTTAGTTCAAAAGTGATTTTTTTTCACTAGAAGTCTGAAGACATTTCATTTGCACTCATTTGATTGTAGCATCTTCCCCACTTCTTCATCCACATATATTGTACACTGATTCCTTTCACTGTTAAAATTTGTTTCATTTATATATAAATCCAGGCTTTTGGCTGCATGATACTTAGGCTGCTTAGCAACAGGATGAATTCTTGAACTCTTAACATGTTAGACATTGTGGTTAGCCAGGCATAATTGCAATGCATGTGGGCTCTGCATAAACTCTGCATTTTCATCTACTGACTTCAAAGCAAAGTTCTAGACACAGTAGCAGACAGTGTTTCAGCAGTGTTGCCCTGGTCTCTGTGTGATAGCTTATCTTATATGTATTGTTATGTTCAAGCCTGTATCCACTCAACAGTGTTCTCTGGAATACTGTATATAAATGGTTTGCTCAAGTTTAAAGCATAGTTATAATGATAACATTCTTGGACTGACACATTTCTATTTGATCATTTTCCTTTTCTTTTCAATATATGTTCCTTTCTATATGATTTTTGCTTATGTCAGTCCTGACAATAATTCCCCCCTTACACCTATTTACGCTATACAGTACTGAAAACAATGTTTCAACAAAACATTAACTCAGAGACGTTGCAATGTGTTTGCTTACTTGTTTTTTTTATTAAACAATAACATAATTTGATCTCAGTATTTTCTAGAGTGCCATACGTCTCCAGATGCTGTATAATTATTATAAAAAAAATGTCTGTAGAACTGTCTTCATCAGCGTTATTAAGGATAGCAGAATGGAGATAATACAATCAAAGGAGTTTGTTAGATGCTGCACAGGGCAAAGAAAAATGGATTCAGATACAGGAGGCAGCAATGAAAGTCACAACATGTGCTAGACAACCTCAATCACAGATGCTGGATCTGCATTACTGTAAAATTATCTTTTTGAGTGTCCAAAATGGAAAATGGGATCACACTCAGGGTGTGTGTGTGTGTGTGTGTGTGTGTGTGTGTGTGTGTGTGTAAGTGGGAGGAGTACTAACAATAAATTAGTGAAACATGATTACATGCTTTGAATGAAATCATTGTGAAGAAAAAAACAGCAAATGTCCTCTGACAGCTACAGTAGGAGACTTGTAAATCTTGTATGGCTAGTATGGTGAGGGAGGTATGAGCTGAAGTCTTTCATTAATAGCTGTGCAAAATATAATTACATATGAAGATGTGTTCTGCTTCAGCTTTCTACTTTGAAGACCCAGAAAGGGATCTGAACCTGACTCACCTGCCTGCTGTTCTTGTGAATAATTCAGATTCTGTCAATGATTATAAAACGGCAGGGTAAAATCATGTAATCTGACTGGCTCTTATTTATGTGTAAAATATGTTTTTCACATAGTTAAAACAAGCATTTGTCAATGCCGAACGTTCGCTTGCAGGTGTTTGCAGTGGTGTTTGGCATGTATGGTGCTTTACCCTAATGCCCTGTGCGATTGCTGGTATTTGCACAATAAATTGTCAGCATGACCTTTTTGTTACCCCCATTGTGCGCTACATAGGTGGAAACACGTTTTGGGCAGGATGTGAAAAATGACAGCTGTACTGCTCATAAGGTAGTGTGGTAAAATGGCAATGTTGAAAATCTGGCTATTGAAAATTCACAAACCTAGGAGCGTGCGTGGGAACTGTGCAATGCACGCTGGTAAAACAGTGATTGTTAGGAATTTTTCACCAAATTGTCAACATTGGCAGTTTAAAACCTCTGCTAATGAACAGTGACACTGTGATTTTCTTAATATGCCCCATACACTGAGTTCGCACACCGACTGTGCCATTGTGCGCTACATGGGCGGAAACACATTTTGGGTACGATGAAAATGACAGCTGCAGTGCTCATAGGAGGTGTGGTAAAATGGCAATGTTGAAAATCTGGAGTGAAATATTGAAAATTAGCAAACTTACGAGGCGTGCGTAGGAACTGAGCAACGCAGACTCATCAAAACAGTCATATTTAGGATTTTTTCACCAAATTTCAGCACAGCCATTTTAAGACCCCTGCTCATGATCAGTGTCACTGTGGATTTCTCTTAATGTGTCCCATACATTGAGTTCAAGACACCGACTGGCGCCATCAGCGCTATAAGGGCGGAAACACATTTTGGGTGAGATGTGAAAATGACAGCTGTACAACTCATAAGAAGGTGTGATAAAATGGAAATGTTGAAAATCTGGAGTTAAAATATTGAAAAATACGGCGAATTTCACAGTGTGCGTGGAACTGCGCAATACTCAGCTAAATAAAACAGTCATTTTGGAATTTTTGCACAAATTTTCAACATGAAATTTGGGACCTTCTCATGAATGATGTCACTGTCATGGCGTTATTCAAGGCTGAAGGGTGATTTCGCGCCAGTGCCTGCACAGTGACTGCGAAATCACCCTTCGGGCCCGAATAACACCATGACAGTGACATTCATGAGAAGGGTCCCAAACCCCATGTTGAAAAATTTGTGCAACATATCCAAAATGACTGAGATATGCAATAGTTGAAACCCCTATCTAGCCCATTATACAGCTTACCGGCATTTCCTCAGTTCACTGTCGCTTTGAAGAGTGCAGACATGTTCCCGGTCCACCAAGATTGTCACGCCGGAGTCCAGAGGTAAGTATGGGGTGAGGGGTGTGGGAGGCTGGATGCCAGTGGGTGGGTGGGTGCGGGTTATGGGAGGGAGTTGAGAGCGGCCATGGACAGTTTTTTTTTTCAGGTTTTTAAAAAAAAGACATCGTGGGACGTTTGCCACACTGGGTGGGCTCCCAGTGTGGCACAAGATATTTCGATGGGGGCTGAGGAGCCGGCGGAGAGTTGGGCACCCCCGTCAGCAAATAGAACAAACATTGCCACGCTGGGGTGGGCTCCCAGTGTGGCAGCAGGAACTTTGGGGGGCCATGCAGCCGACAGGGAGTTAGGCACCCCGTCGGTAAACAATGTTGCCACGATGAGGGTGGAGCTCCCAGTGTGGCACGAAAGTTTTGGGGAGGCGGTGTGACGGACGGTGCGGGGGAGGTAGCAGATGCGAGGGGGTGACCAGTATGGCGTTTTTCTTTTGAAGCAGAGGGAACACCGCTGTCACATTGAGCTGCTGCACCCATTGGTGCAGGATCGCCACGCCTGCTCAAGAGAGCAGTGCATTGCGGGAGATGCACACCCTAATGTGCTACTCTCCCAAAACGTTCCTTCGCATGCGCACAAGAGAACGTAAAAAGGACTGCTCAGCAGTAAAGAGTCTGCAACATTGATCAATAAGCATTTGGAACAGAGGCATTGCAGTTAGCCCTCTACTGCCAGAACTGATCTTCCACCACAAACATGGCTTCTGCCTTTACACTGTCAACAAACTTCACCTGGGCCCTAAAAATAAAACTACCTTAAATATAAAATGAAACAAATGAATTAAATGCTATTTCCCTGATTATCACACACTCCTTACTTACATAAACACAATAGAAACAATAACTATTGTTTATAGTTTTCACTACAACTGTTCCTTTGCTGACAGTGAAAAATCCCCCTTCCGTCTTTACCTGCTCATCAGGGAACTCTCTTCTTTTTGCCCATACAGTGAGATAACTGAGTCTCTGGTTGAAACAAAGGCCTTTGTTGTCTGTGTGTACATTGTGTTGGGAGAGAAACATTCTACTAGTGGAATTGAGCAGAATTTTGAATCCATGTATTCCATGGTAAACATGTCATGATAAACAGTCCATATCTCGAATGTGGAGAAAAACAGAGAAAAAAAAAACAGGAAGAAGAAAGTAGGCAACAATACAATGACATCATCAATGACATCACTTGCAGTGGGCAGTAGGATTATTTTACCACAAATGCACAAAGTAAATCTATTTTTCTACATATGAACATGCTTTTCCCAATAGTTAAAAGAAAAAAAAAAGGAGTCAATTTTATAAGTGCAATAAGGCACTCGGGTGTTTGTAAACCATATTTTACAGCATGGCCAGCAGCTGAAGTCACTCGGTTGTTGGCCTCGTGCCTTACTACGGCCCTGGCTGTGCTGTAAAATATGGTTTACATGCAACCCTTTGTGCTTTATTGCTTACATACTAAATGGAACACTCAGGCAGTAATGTCCCTTTAACCATGATTGAAACATCTGGCTTGGAAAACTAAACAAATACAGCTGCTCTAAAATGACACTGGATGACATGTTTTCTCCCCGTGGCAGACATATTGCACAGTGCCTTAAACTGCTAACCCTTGGAAACTTAAAAGTGTCTAGAATTGGAGGTGATATTATTGTCACATTGCACTGGCATGGCTGAAAGTGAATCTTCATGAAGAATGGAATGTACAGTATTCAGAATCTCTCCCATGCTCATAGCTGCTGGTGGTCAGGTTGTGTAAGAGTGCTGAAGAAGGAGGTAGGTAAAATGGAGCATGGGGCAGTGGACAGACTGGTAGTATCAGTGGTGTGACTATAAAGCTGGGGTAGGAATCATTACTGTGACTACTGGTGGAGGGGAGTCAGTGCTGTAACTGTAGAGGGTCAGTCCTGTGATTGCTGGGGTTGAGGATTAATTTTGTGACTGATGGGGTGGTGGTCAGTGTTGTGACTGTCGATAGAGGGGGAAGTGTCCAGGCAGTGGTAGGGGCAGAGATGTGACTGTTAGATGGGGGTTGTGCTGTGAATGTTGGGGGTAGGAAGTCAGTGCTGTGACTGTTGGGAGTAGGGTCAGTGCTGTGACTAGGGGTGGAGTCAGTGCTGTAACTGGGAGGGATATCTATGATGTGACTGTTGTGTAGGTGGATGTGCCCAGACAGCTGTGTGTTCAGTGCTGTAACTATTGAGGCAGGAGAGTCTGTGCCATGACTATTGTGTAGGGAGCAGTGTCCAGACAGGGGTGAGGCAAGTTCTGTGACTCTTGGATGGGGGCAGTGTCCAGATTGGGATGGGGGTTAGACAGGGCTGTGACTGTTGGGTGGGTATGTTGTCAGTGCTATGACTGTTGTGGGTGGCAGTCAGTTCTATGACTGTTTGGGGTGGAGGCAATGTCCAGACTGGGGTGTAGGGTAGTATCTAGACTAGGGTTGTCAGAGTTGCAAATGAAGGAAGCAGAAGTCAGTGCTATAACTGCTGGGGGTGGGGGGTTGTGTTGTGATTGTTGTGGGTAGGGGACAGTGCTGTAAATGGGGGCAGAAGGCCAGTGCTGTGACTCCTGGGGGTGAGGAAAGTGCCCAGACTAAGGTTGGGGGCAGAGGTGTGACTGTAGGGTGGGGAAGGTAGTATTGTGACTGTTGGGGGGGGATCAGTGCTGTGACTTTTGAGGGTGAGAGGTCAGTGCTGTGACTGTTGATTTGGGAGTCAGTGCTGTGTCGGTTGGAGTTAGGAGTCATGCTGTAAATATAGGGGGTGATGATCAGTGCTGTGATTGCTTGGTGGGGAGGCAGTGTGGTGATTGTGGTGGTGGGGGGTAGGGATGTGACTTTTGTAGGTGGGTGGTCAATGCTTTGACTGTTGAGTTGGATGTCAGTGATGTGACTTTTGGGAGGGCTGTATCCAGGCTGGGGTCGCTGGTGGGGATATAGATCTATGAGTGATTGAGAGAGTCAGTGCTGCCACTGCGGGGGTGGGGAAGTGTTTAGACTGGAGTTGGAAGGTCAGTATTGTGACTATTGACTAGTGATGTGACTGAGAGTGCAGGGCAATGCTATGATTCTGGAAGGGGTCACTGCAATAGCTGTTGGGGTGGGTGGGAAAGTGCTGTGACTCTTGGTGGTGAAGTTCAATGCAGTGATGAGGCTGTGGGTTAGTGCTGTGTGTGTGGAGGCAGTGTTCAGACATGTAGGGTTCAGTGCTTTGACTGTTTGTGGTGGGGGGGTCAGGTATACAACTGTTTGGGATGAAGGTGAATGCTGTGACTGTTTGAGGGGGCGGTGCTGTCATTGTTGGCTAGGGGAGGTCAGTGCTTTGACTGTTGGGGTGGCAGTCTGTGTTGTGACTGTTGAGTGGTGTCAGTTTTCAATTGGGTGTGTCACAGTAAGCGCTGTGACTGTTGGGGATGGGGATTCACTGCTGTAACTGTAAGGGGTGGAGGTCAGTGTTGTGACTGTAGGGGAGAGGGAACAACGCTGTGAATATTGGGGTTTCAGGGCAGTGCTGTGATTGTCAGGGGGGTCAGTCCCTTGACTGTTTGGGGGAGCAGTGCTGTTACTATCAGGGTTGAGTTTTTAGCAGTGACAGTTGGAGGTGGTTGTCAGTGCAGGGACTGTCAGGGTTGAGGCAGTGTTGTGTCTCTCAGGGGTGAGGTCAGTGCTGTGACTGCTGGGCCTGGAAGGCAGTGCTGTGACTGCCAGGGGTGAGAGTCAGTACTGTGACTGTTGGGGGTGTAAGGGCAGTGCTGTAACTGTCAGGGTTGGGGGTAGGCCATGTCCATAGCCCCTCCCTGGTCTACTGCTTTGGTCACCCAGTCAAAGAAATCAATGAGATTTGTCTGACATGACCTTTCCACTGTGAATCCATGCTGCCTTGGTTCCTGTGCCCCACTGTCCTCTAGGTACTCAACAATTCTTTCTTTCAGTAGTGATTCCATCACTTTCCCTACCACAGAGGTCAAATTGACAGGTCTGTAGTTTCCTGCCTCTGTCTTGGTCCCACTTTTGTGAAGTGGAATCACATCCATCCTCCTCCAGTCCTCAGGTATCACCCCATCCTCCCATGATTTATTAAAAAGGGTAGTCAGTGGTGTTACTTGTTCGTCCCTTAGTTCTTTTAAAATTCTGGGGTGAATCTCATCAGGACCCATTGCTTTATCCACCTTTAGTTTAAAGAGTTCTTTTAGAACCCTTTCTTCTGTGAAAGGACTAATATCAATCCCCCTATCCAGAGTGCTTCTATTGACCGGATTAGGTATTTCCCCTTGCTTTTCCATTGTGAATACTGAGCAGAAGTATTTGCTCAGTATCCCTGCTTTTTCATTGTCGCTCTCTGCCCAACCACCTTACTCTTTGTTCAGCCTCAGTATCCCTGCCTTAGTCTTTCTTTGCTCCCTAATGTACCTATAAAAGGTTTTATCTCCCTTCTTAACTGAGTTGGCTATCTTTTCTTTGGTTTGGGCCTTTGCCATTCTGACTGCCTTACCTGCTTCCTTCTGCTTTAACTGGTACAGTTCTCTGTCTTGCTTCTTCTGTGTTTCCTTATACTTCCTGAATGCTGTCTTTTTTCCCTTACCTTCCCCGCCACTTCTTTTGAGAACCATAGTGGTTTCTTCTTTTGTTTCTTTTGTTTTGATTTGATTTGTTTATTTGCTTCACACAAAGACTTGTTGCCTCTGTGAAAGAGTTTTTGATGTTTCCCCATTGTTGCTCCACCCTACCTTCTTGCCTGTTTGCTAGTGCTTTCCTGAGGCATGCTCCCATTTTGTCAAAATCAGCCTTCCTGAAGTCCAATACTTCACTTTTGTGTGGCTTGACTCTACAGCTAAGTTTACTATGAACCACTCTGTTTGGTGGTCGCTTGTTCCTGGATGGCCACCCACTTCAAGATCAGAGATCCTCTCTCCATCCCCGATTAAGAGTACCAGGTCTAAGATTGCTCTCTCCCAAGTAGGTTCCAACACTAGCTGTCTGAGGCATGCCCCCGTAGGGCATCAAGAATGGCCCTGCTCTTGGATGTGGCTGCAGCAATATCTCCCCTTTCTCTGCCATCCTGAGGATGGCTTCTATAATTTTCTTGTCCTTTTCCTCCCCCTGAGACGGGGGGTCTGTATACATCCCCTGTACAGATTGTGGAGCCATTTCCAGTCTTCAGGGTGACCCACAGTGCTTCCTCTCCTCCCTGTTTACCCTTTAGTCCTTTAGTTCTGTTGCTTTTATCCCTTTCCTTACATAGAGAGCTACTCCTCCTCCTCCTCTTCTTCCTTCCCTGTCCCTCCTGTAAATATCCAGGCATCCCTCTTCCATCAAGGCCACCATTTCAGAGAGCTTTTTACCTAGACTACAGATATTGTTACTCATTACCCTCCATTTTTTATGGCTTTATTTATTTTTGCCCCACCCCTGTCCTTACTGCCTTTGTTTATTTTCTCCATTTACCCCACCCTTCTCCCTATTGATTGCTCTATTTTGGTGTTTACCTCACTAATTACCCTGATTTTTTTGGAGGGGGGGCAAGGATTTCCCTTCTCCTCTTCAGTTCCTCCTCCCTTGGCTAGTTTAAATGCTTGCCAATGAAGCATTTAAAGCTGTCACCTAGGATCCTGGTTCCCCTCCAGGATTGATGCAGAACATTGCACCTGTATAGGCCTGCATCTCTCCAGATGGAGCCCCAGTCCTCAATGAAGACAAATCCCTGAGCTCTGCACCAGCTTTTCAACCAGTCATTGAATCCCATGGTGTGGAGTGCCCTAGCCTCATCTATGCCATAGACAGGTAGCACATCCATGAAAGTTACCATATGTGTTACTTGTTTAAGGCCCCTCCCCAACTCCACAAACTCCTGTTGCACTGCTCTAATCCCATTCTCAGCCAGATCATTCATCCCTAGGTGGATAATGACAACCAGTTCCCTCCCCCTTGCCGCTGCTCCCACAATCCTGAAGATTTGTTTCCTGTTCCTCCAAGCCTTGGTGCTGGGAAGGCACCTTACCTCCCTTTCCCCTCTCTCCCCCAGTTCTACCCCCTAACAATTGAGTCCCACACCAGGAGTTGTTTCCTTCCTCTGTGGGGTCCTGGGCCACCCTCCTGTGGGTCTACATTGTGGAGGTTCCCAGCATCCTCCTTGGTCTCCACTGCAGGTGCCTCCATAGATGAATAATGCTTCACCAGAGTGGTGAATGAATTGTGGAGAGGCACAACTGGAGGGATGCACCTCTGTTCCACCACTGTCACCCTCCCTGAGCACACTGTGGTCCAACCACTCCTCTTTCTTGGCAACCTCTGAGGTAGTGGTGGTGGCTTGGGTGGTCCCTGGGTGGGGGAGCAGGTTTCCCTGAATCCTTGCCAGGTCAGCATGGAGATGAACAACCTCCTCCCTCAGACCAGAGAGGTGCCTGCAAATAGGGCAGCAATGCAGTTTCCAGAATGTCTCCCGGAAGACTGCTGCTCCACAGTCAGTTCATTGCACCACTCCCCATATGCCTGTGTCCCATCCAGTAACATATGCTTTTTGGTTTTTTATTTTTGTTTTAGTGTGTGCAAGCTTGTGCTTGTCTCTACCCCCTATTCAGTGTGCTGTGCCTTTAAGGATATGAACAGGTGTATGTTGTTAGCAGTTTTGAGGAAGTGATGTCAGAGCCCTGCTATAAAGGAAGTTATGCTCTTGGGGAGAGTGGGGTGAGGGAAAGGGTGGGTGAGAGTAAACCTATGCTGTCCAGAAACAATCACCTACAACTCTTACCTTCCACCCTGGGAAGTGCCTTCCTTCCTTTCAGACACCTATTTCACAAAGGCTAAGTAACAGGTCTAGTCACAACTGACTGCAAATATCTCCAGCTACATTTCCTCCCAGGCAAATTAAAGTTAAAACTAAGAAAAGTCCACCCCAAAAACAGAATCAATACTAGTTACTTACATAGGTCCCAAAAAAATAATTCAGTTCAGTGTAGTCTAGAAAATAACCCCCTTGATTCAGGGAAGCTGTGGCTGCTTTCTCACTCTCCCTGTCTTCAGTGTGAGAAGGAGACTGCAACACCTCTGAGACCAAAAAACCTTTTCAGCAAAAAATAAATTAATAAAATAGGTGCAAATAGTAATTTTGCTTAACCTAATGATAAAAAGCCACAAAAATGTAAGCACCACCAGTAATAATTTCACAGAAGACATACCTTTTAAGAAATATTTTTCTACAGCGAAAAATAAAGCAGGAACAAAAGATATACCTTGCAAAAGACAATTTGAATCAGAAGATTACAGCAGTAATCTGTTAGCACACATCTGTAGGCATACCTTGTAATAATGCAGCAGATGAAGGTATGCCCCGCAACAACAATGTGAATCAGAGAAAATAAAGCAATAAAATGTTAGCAACAAACAGTAACAATCCCTGTGAGTACAAAATAAAAACAACACACAGTAAATCTGCTCAGCCAAAAGTCTTAATACTTTCCCTTACTCTGGTAAGGTTCTTATTTCTGTCAGTTCAAGCAAACTAGAAGGAAAGAGCTCAGGTGAAACTAGGTGCCTTGGCCAGCAAACCTAGCCTTCCACCTCCAAGATGTCAACTAACCTGACCTTTTAACCTTTCTTTCTGTTGGAAGTTACTGGCAGTTTGCCAGCTCCACCCACAGATACACACCTAATCCCCTGGAAGAGCTGTGAGAGGAAAGTAATTAGCTCCTTTAATGTGAGGAGACTGCAACATCTCTGAGACAAAAAAAAACTTTTCAGCAAAAAAAAAAATAAATAAAATGGGGCAAACAGTAATTTTGCTAAGTCTAATGATAAAAAATCACAACAATTTAAGCACCACCTGTAACAATTTCACAAAAGATATACCCTGTAAGAAAGCAATAACAGAAGATATACCCTGCAAAAGACAATTTGAATCAGAAGATTACAGCAGTAATCTGTTAGTACACACCTGAAGGCACACCTTCTAATAATGCAGCAGATGAAGGTATACCCTGCAACAGCAATGTGAATCAGAGAAAAATAAAGCAATAAAATGTTATCAGCAAACAGTAACAATCCCTGTGAGTACAAAATAAAAACAACACCATACAGTAAATCTGCCTAGCCAAAAGTCTTAATCCTTCCACTTACTCTGGTAAGGTTCTTAGTTCTGTCCTTTCAAGCAAGCTAGAAGGAAAGCAATCATGTAAAATCTACAAGAAAGCAATCTTGTAAAACGTTGATCAGGGCATGTCCTCTGACAATTCTGGCTGCTATAATCCAACCACTCTATGTCTGGTAAATTTAAATATCCCATTAGTTTGACCCCCACTGTTGATGATTTTTTTATTTTGTCCCCCTGTGCCCTGCCCGTGTCCTTCCTTTGACTTGGCAGTCCATGCATCTTCACACCCATATTTGTTTCCTCCCCCTTGATGATAACTGCAGTTAGACTGACACTGCATCTCCCTCACATCCCATTGATGTGGTCACAGAAGCCTCTGTACCTTCTTTTATATATAGGCCATTCCTCCTTCATTACCTTTCTACCTGTCCTTCCTATAGGGTTTGCTTGGCACACCAATGTGGCTATCTTTATTGCTGGATACAAAGGTTTAAGTTATGGTTATTAAGTGTAATTGGGCCTCTGCCATTCCTTCCTGAAGCTCTTCCATTTTGTCTCCCAGGCTTCTGACATTCAGGCAATCAGCTTTCCATGATTGCCATTTAACTGCTGCCTCCAGTTGTAAGGTCACCCACTGTTTGTCCCTAATCTCTAGTCCTACCTCGATTCTTCTTCTGCTTACTTTGATCTTCCATCCCATTTCTAGCTTACCCTCATGCCTCTCGTTTCACTGCCCCCCATCCCATATTAATCCTTCCTCTCTTCTGGTCTGACTGCTATGATTTTTGTTCTCCTTGGTGCACCACCATGGCACATGAGCTAATTTGGTTTCTTTCAACTCACAAAATGCTCCTGGTAGTTGAGGCGATGCTAGCTAGGTCTCACTCACCTGTATGACTATCCCTTTCACCAAGGATGCCCCAAGCACCAAATTCCTCTTGCCTGTTTAAATACATAGAAATCTATGTCTCAAATGTCTGCCCCAGTGGCCTTGTCTGCTCTGAGTTTAGATGAAGGCTGTCCAGTTTAATAAGGCCTTTATCCATACCAGAAAGAAAACTCCCCAGTATCCCGGGAAGCAAAAACCCTTTTTAGCACACCACCTTTTGAGCTAATTGTTCTTTGCCTCTCCCAAATGTGTTCACTAGGAGGACCTCTGAGAAGGTCACTCTACCAGTCATCCTTGTTAGTCTGGAACCCCTTGCAAGTGTAATCAGTGATCAGTTGCATCCTTAACTAAATTTTCTTTTTAGGCTGTTCTGAGCATTTCAGACCCTGGATATCTTCAGTTATGTCTGCTTTGTCCTGTGATTTGTTTCAGAGTATAAATTTCTTGATGCTCCTGATTGTAACTAATAAGATGTACCTTGTTTGTATGATGACTTCTCTTATATTTATTCTTCACTACATAAAGGCTGCATATTGGTTTCTCACTTAATATATGTAATTATAACATGGGCAGCAACAAATCTGCGATCTGATTTGCAGATGGCCACCATCTGACCATTCATTAATCTCTGTTATCCACACATCAAGTGGTGAAGGGGCCCAAGGGAACAGATAATGAAGTGCCCCAATCTTGTTATCATGCCCCAAACACAGTTTGAAAGGCAGCCGTTAATCCTCCTGCTAAGTGAGAGAGACATCCTCAGCTACACAGAATGGACGGGCCTTTCTCAGTGCATGGCAAGCTCATGGTAAATGAATGTGTGCAGCAGCACAAGTCAGCAGTATGCTTCACAATGTGTCCACCACCAGAAATCAACAGTACCACTTGGCGATTGGTGTCTCCCCACACAGTCACCCTGCAGACCTCGGGGCACCAAGAGGAGAGTGTGAGCTTGCCATTTGTTCTTCCTGCCCATATGATAATGTGCAGTGGAGCTTAGAATCTTATTGTTCCTGTCCATTTGTCTTATTACAGCCAAGAAGCACATTCTGGCACGGTGAGTAGAGCAGCACCAGGGAATATGTTGCTGTACCTTAAAATTCTGGTGTGTTAGGTCCATCACCTACATCCCCATTGCTTGCAGTGGTGTCATCGCTGTCTGTCTTCACTTCCACACACACACCCCCATGCTGGTACCCAGCAATATGTATACCCACATGACAGACAAAGACACAGAAGAGTGAGTGTGGCCCACAAGTGAAAAAGATAACGTACCAGCAGAAGCTGCTGGTGTCTGGTGGTATGTCTGTGTACCACACACATCCATTCCAACAGCGGCACTCCAACAGTCAGTGTCCCAGTTGTGCCCCAAGGATACCCACCCACTCACCCAATGGATCATCGACATTTCACAGCATGGGCAAACAACACCTAGCATGTCACCTCATCCTGTGTTCAACAAGTATGCAGTGTTGCAGGTTTTGGAAATGAGACACAG
The DNA here is from genome assembly GCA_016271365.2 of Neoceratodus forsteri. Taxonomy (NCBI): domain Eukaryota; kingdom Metazoa; phylum Chordata; order Ceratodontiformes; family Ceratodontidae; genus Neoceratodus; species Neoceratodus forsteri. The sequence goes on along the minus strand of CM057449.1, from coordinate 805,010,222 downwards.
ATAGAGGCAGTAACTCTCAGAGGTATCCTTGCAGTCTAACATTGCTGGAGTGATCTTATCATTCATTCTGACACCAGCAGTTCAGCAGTCAGTATCCCAGCAGCTCAACAGGGGAGCCTACCCACCCACCCTGTGAATCACCAAATTCTCCCCACAGCCCTATACCACCACTCACATGTTACCTGGTCAGAGCAGGGGTCACGGAGTTCAGTGCCTCTGTGACGCTGTGTTCAGCATGCAGACAGAGTTTCTTAATTCCCTCTTCTGGGATCAGACCATTGACATAGACAGAAGTCGTGTCATCAGTATCCTTATAGGCTGGCATCGCTGCAGTGTTGCTCTGTCAGTAATTGTTGTTGTAGAAACCCCAAAGTCAACTGTCACACACTGACACACAAGGGAGATGAGGAGAGAGACACAGACACTCGGTAATGTCAGTCACACAGGAGATGGCTGCCATCGGTGTGGGGAATAATAAGTGGTGAAGGGGCCCTGAGACCAGATCGTGGTGCACGCCAGTCTTGTTATTCCTGCCAGTATCCAGTTTTGCAGGCAGCCTTTACTTCTGTAGTGTACACAGAGGGACCCGTCCACAGCCCAGCACAATGGATGTGAATTTCACTCTGTTTGGACATCTGAACCTTAATCAGTGGCTGCAGTACCATTTTCGCGGTGGTGTGGCAGCCAAAGGGCACTCAAGTGTGAGCCATGTCAGACAATCAGAGAATCATCCAACCATATTAGTAACTGCGGTGGCACTGAGTGAGAATCGGCCACCCGATTGAACAGCAGATATGTGGCACTTTGTACAAGTAGAGCAGATGAGCCAGCAGGCAGTGCTGGAAAAAAGAGTAGTCGCATTGCACGTCTGTGCAACAAGCAAAGTGAAAATGCAAATCTTAACAGCAGCAGCTCCCCTGTCACAGCTCTGCCAGAATGATACTGATAGAAGTGTCATTCTGGCTCTCCAGAAGTAGAAATGTGCCATAATGCCCACTTGTTCCAGATAAGCCAGGTACTATAACAGAAAAGCACAGTACCTGCAATGCCACAGAAATAGCAGTCTGCAGCTATACCAAAACCTTAGCAAGCACAGTTCTGTGCACCAGTATTGTAGCACATCCAAATGGAGGCCAGAGTATAAAAAGAGCCCTGCTATTACACAGAGTCAGAAAGCACCAGTTGCAGAAAATCAGCAGTATCCAGTTGGAGCACAAGATCAGCAAGCACAAGTTTGTGCAGCAATAGTAATCCAGCTGCAAGTCCTGGTAACAGGACAGAGAGAAACCTGTGGAGGCTGTGAGGAAACAGCCCTTGTAGTGGAACAGAAGCAGGAAGTACAATGCCTAATAATGACAGAAAGATGTCACAGTGGACAGACATCACAGGGGGAGCATGCAGCAATAGAGAGGAGCACAGTTCCTGCAGTTACATATGCTCAGAGCAGTGCACTTCTGACAGAAAAGCAACAAGCAAAGGTATGACCCCAAACAGTGACACACCTGCCAATACTGCACACAGCATAGAGCAAGTCATAATGACACTGAGGCAGGCAGCAGGTAGCAGTGGTGGTCATCATGGCCATCTGTCTGCCACTGACTTAGATAAACTTGAGCTGTCTAAAGCCGAAGTTAACACTCAGAAAAGTATGATTTGAGCAGTCAGTGTGCTTAATGACTGGCTGTGCAGTCATAACATGCCAATTAACTAAAATGATATCTCTGTGCAACAATTCAACAAACTCCTGAGAAAGTTTTATGGGACAATAAAATATGTAGAAGGCAAGGAGTACTCTGTTAGCTCCTTTGTTTGTCTAAGGTCTATCATTAACAGAATTGTGAATAATGTTGAGAACAACAGACATATCAATATTAACACAGATCCTGCTTTCCAATCTGCAAACAATGTATTTATTGCTAAACTGAAACAACTGAGAAAAAAGGGGCAGGACCATGCTTCTCATCACCCACTGATCAGTGACACTGAGCTTGCCAAATTGCAGGCCTCGGAAGCACTGTCCCCTACTACTCCAATGGGACTTTTACTTGTTTGATTTCAATTACAACTTGGTCTCACATGCCATGGCAGAGAAGGTGTACAAGACCTTAAGCAATACTCATTATTGTGCATAAAGATCCAGATGGCACATAGTACTTATCCTTGGGGTTCAACCCTCACACAAAAGACATGAAAGGGTGCAAGAGCCAAGCAAAGAGTGCCTGTGTGCGTTCCTCTTTTTGGATCCAGAAAACCCATACTGTCCAGTGCAGATGTTTAAACAGTACCTAAGCTGCTGCCCTTCAGATGCATCCTCTCTGTATTTAAACCCTAAAAGAGTGATTCATCCACACAACCAGGTGTGGTATAACATGCAATCCATGGATGTCAATTATTTAGGAAATAAAATGCCTAAAATTTGAATTGAAGCCTTTCTTGAAGAAAAAGAAGTAATTTGTTTATTGTTTGCTGTTTCTGATTCAGTGTATTTGCATACTCTAAGCTAGCTGCACAACAAAATGAAACATTTTTTGAATTATATACATTCTAGTTGCTGTTTCTCCGCTAGCTTTTCCTTGTGGTTCCTGTTTCCTTCCCCTTTCCCTAACCCATATGTCACGAACCCCGGCCTCCAAACCATGGGCAGCCCAGTAGGACCTCCTGTTTGCAGAGAGGATTCCCTTTTTCAAGAACTCATGAGCAGAAATAAGGGGTTCTGGATGACTTACCACCAATTTTTGAGTTCCCTTGACTCTGCACTACTTTCAGTATTTGAATCCTATCACAACCAATGGCTACATCTTGTCTAAGTAGTTTGGGTACAATAGCTGAGCGGTACTGTCTGTCAAGGCACAGTCTTTTCAAAATCCTTCTGTTAAAATGTTAAATCACACAATCAGACCCCCAGGCAGAGTTGATAAGAAAATCATAAAAGTTCACTTAAAATAAAAAAAAGCAATACAGAAAAGTCTACAGTTTGGAAGAACTTTGATATGCAGACAAAACAAAAGTAAAACGGGATGGCTTACAAAAAACACTAGACACTGTAATTCTAAGCTATACCTTGTTTTGATGTTAGAGTTCAGACGAGATTTTAAATGTTCTTGTTTAGATGAGTCCTTAAGCAACAATCTTGTAGCAAGGTTGTTTTCCAAGTCAGTTCCTCTGAATATCCTTTTTACAAAAAAAGTCTTCAGGCACCTCCTTGATGTAAAGTCTTGGTTTACAAAATTCTGACTTAAAATCAGAATTTTCTGTTCAGTATGTGACAAGTCAAACTATCCACATGGTCAGGTCTGGTTTTAGAGATTTTTTGAGGCCTACACATATACTTCTGGTCTTCAAGTATATGTCAGCCAGACAGGTGATCTGACTTCAAGCTAAGCTGTTTTTCAACTGCCCTTAGTTCAAAAAGCGTGTCTCATAAATACATGCTAGTTATTTTCAAGCCACATCCACTGTGTGATGGGGTACAATAGTTTACCTTTTCCTATAGGTGGCACTGTGATTCCATGACAGGTTTCATGTCAAACCTAGTGACATCTGGTTCATGCATTTGGCTTGACCACTAACCCCTTGGTCACTACATTATCTTTCCCTGTCATGGAAAACCACAGTGGGATAGGGCATGCCTTCCTGGTCTATATACCTGTCTCCCTTATCTTGAGGCAAACCATCCACACTAGTCATTAGAATGACTAAGGCTATTTTTGCAAGTTCATTTCTAAAAGCCTTTTAAAGAGACAGTGTCTTAATTCTTAAGTACGTTACAGCATATGCAATATGAACCTAATAAATGGATATAGGCCTATGATCTTGCCAAATTGTGGGCCTCAAAAGCACTATCCCCTACTACTCCCATGGGACTTGTACAATGTGTTTGATTTGAATTACAACTTGGTCTCACATGCCATGGCAGAGAAGGTGTACAAGACCTCAACACTCATTCATTGTGCATAAAGTTCCAAATTGTACATAATACTTATCCCTGGCTTTCAACCCTCACACAACAAAAACACATCAAAGGTGCAAGAGCCAAAGAGTGTCTGTGTGTGTTCCTCTTAGTGGATAAAGAAAACCCATACTGTCCAGAGCAGATGTTAAAACAATACCTAAGCAGCTTGCCTCCATTGCCCACTCCTTATTTATACCCTAAAAGAGTGATTCATCCACATGACCAGGTGTGTTATAACATGCAACCCATAGTGTCAATTATTTGGGAAATATGGTGCCTAAAATTTGAATTGAAGCCTTTCCTGAAGAAAAAAAAAGTAATTTGTTTATTGCTGCTGTTTCTGATTCAGTGTATTTGCACAATCTAAGATAGTTGCACAACGAAATGAAGCAGTTTTTGAATTATATACATTCTACTGTAGTTGCTGTATCTCTGCTTGATTTTCCTTGTGGTTCCTGTTTCTCTCCCCTTTCCCTAACCCATATGCTTTCACCCCACTTGTTTTTCCCTTCCTGTTTCCCCATTCGTTCTAATTATTTAGAAGCTCTATTTATATGTGACCTCATTGTTATGATTAATTTTATGATGAACTATTTATAGACACATTTAAGTTATTATGGGCTCAGAGGGATATATCTTTAATGGGGAAGTGTTTTTAACCAATCCGACAATACGATTCTGTGTAACATTTTTTTTTAATTTGCTGTTTAATTGTTTGGTCATCATGTGATGTTCAGCCTTTGAGAAAGGGTGGGGAGTCATCCAAAATGCATCAAGTATATTATTTTATGGAATAAATATCTCCTTTTTGAAGCAGACCTGTGCTCCTTGTCTAACAGAGGTTTTGTTGAGTGCTGGATTTTCTACATTGTTTCATTTTTGTTTATTTTGTAGCACCACCTGTCCTTGTGCAGTCCCAAGTCTGCTGGTTATGATGCCTAAAATCTCTGAGTTGGTCCTACTTTCTAAGCGATACACTAATCACAGCTTCTGCAGCACTGCTGTGCAGATCCTACTGAATGCTAGTGTAGGCTGCTAACCCTCTGGTTCCCCATATACCATCACCATAACATGTTGGGAAATGATTATAACAAAGTTTGCTGATTATATAATTATTGCTCAGCTATTATAAGAAATCCACATTATAATCATGGTCTAGGGCACCATCTTGTGGCATTCACAAATATAAATGTTTACTGGTATATATATATATCTATATATATATATATAGATATATATATAGATATATATAGATATATATATATATATATATATATATATGGTAGCACGGTAGTGCTACCATAGTTAAGGTTGAGGAACCATTTCTATGTTAAACCCCAAAACTTTGCACCTTAATAACTTTGCAACCGTTTGACGGATTTGCCTGAAATTTGGAATACACAATCAAGAACCCTAGGCCTTGGGATCTGCCAAGTTTTGTACTGGTCAGATGTACAGCTGTGGAGTTATTAAGCACGATCAGTTCACGCGTTTACGCTTTTTCTGGAATTCTACGGTCGTGCCTACAGGTCGTACGGTTTGCACGACCTGCCCGAAATCTTCAGGGAATGTGCAGCCAAGGTCCTGATGTGCCTTTTGAAGATTTCATGAAAAAATATTAAACGGTTCAAAAGTTATGGCAGTCCGAACTTCTGTTTTTTTCCCATAGGATAACATTACAGCGTTCGCCGCGCCTTTGAGGGCCCGTATCTCGAAAACGGTGTGAGATACGGAGTTTTTGTCGAACAATTATAGCACCCTATGTATATAACTAGCCAGGAAAGTGATAATACATATGACTTTTAAATTTTTTTTCTATGTAGGTTACTGAGATATAAGCAATTTACTATTACAACTCCTGATTTTTGTGTTCCGAGAGTCATTATTTTGCATACATTCTTTCTACTCACTGTCTTTCTCTATACAGCTTTTGGGGGAAACTAGCCTGTGCACTTACATTACTCTTACCATTACCGTTTCTGCTTGCGGTTCCGTACTCATTTCACTTACCGTTCACGTTTACGCCACCATGTGCGTTACCCTTTGCGTTTTCATTTGCAGTTGCGTTTCCATTGTTTTTAACATTTCTGTCTACAGTACTGTTCCTCTTTCTGTTTCACTTTGCATCACCATGCGCATTACGATTTGCATTTGTGGGCACAATGTTACAATGCGACAAGACATCACCCCCGCGCTCCTGCCGCTGCATTACGTTCACTATTTCTCATTATTATTCTGAAAAAGAAGGGAAATTAGAGGCAAAAACCTCCATTTAATACATCAGTTAGGGTTGTTCTATAGCAACAAAAGTGAGGAAATTCGATGTTAGGGTTGAAACCTCCTTTGCACCCCTCAGCCCACCTCCCCAACTGGAATGGGGTGTGCATTGGGGTCGTGGTTCTGTCACCCATTCTCCTATTCCTCAGCTTCTTTCCACATGTGATGGGGTGACACTTAGGGCCGATGACCCCAATGCGCACCCGATTCAATTGAGGCGGAAGGTGCAAAGGGGTTTCAACCCAACATTGAATTTCACTTTGTCGCTGTGGAACAACCCTAACTGATGCATTAAACTGAGTTTTTGTTCTCTAATAAATATATATATGTATATATATATATATAGATAGATAGATATTATGGTAGCACGGTAGTGCTACCATAGTTAGGTTGAGGAACCTATTTACATGTTAAACCTAAAATTTTTACCTTAATAACTTTGCAACCATTCAACAGATTTCCTGAAATTTGGAATACATGATCAAGAATCATATGTCTTGGGATCTGCCAACCTTCGAACTGTTCAGATATATGGCTGCAGAGTTATTAAGCATGATCTGCGTGCACATTTACCCTTTTTTTGAATTCTTTGCATGTCTCTACAGGTTGCACAGTTTGCACGACCAGTCTGGAATCTTCCGGGAACATGTGGCCAGGGTCCCCGATGTGCCTTTTTAAGATTTCGTGAAAAAATATTAAACGGTTCAAAAGTTATTCAAAAAACAATTTCACATTACAAGTCAATGGGAAAAGTTAACAAAAAGTTTGACAGTGTCGCAAATGCAGTTTTTACTTTTGCAAATGGCCCTTTTACTCTCGCAGATCTGCCATTTTGTTTTCAGTTGGTCATCAGAAAAATGCTTGTCATTTAAATCTGGGACCCTCTAGCAACCTAGTTCTTTTTGTATTCATCTAGTCGGACCCTGAAGATGCTAGGTATGTCTTTATTTTGGGGTAAAACACCCCAGAAATATGTTTTTCACATTTCTGGAAAAAGTACTTTCACAAACTACTTTCGCATTTGTGACACTGTCACATAAATTTGCGAAAGCTTTTGCAAAGTTTGACAGTACTTTTCCAGGCAGTGGGAAAATGACAGCAATTCTTTACCACCCTGCTGCAAAAGAATGGTTTGGTCTTTTGGGCTGAAATTTGGATGGAGCGCAGCCAAAATCTCACAGATGTGTCTTTCAGTTTTTCAGTGAAAAAATATTAGAGGGCAGCAAAGTTAGAGCACTTCAAAGTTGATGCTTTTTCCCATAGGATAACATTACGGTGTCCGCCGCATTAAAGGAATCCTTTGCCACCCTGCTGCAAAATAATGGTTTGGTCATTTGGGCTGAAATTTGGAGGGAAGAAAGCCAACATCCCTCAGATGTGCCTTTTAGTGGTTTGGTGAAAAATATTACAGGGAGCCAAAGTTATGGCACTCTGAACTTCTTTTTTTTTCCAATAGGATAATATTACGGCATTTGCTGCGCCTTTCAGGGCCCATATCTCGGAAACGGTGCAAAATACTGACTTTTTGTCAGAAAATTGCTTAACCCCATAACAGGGGCTAACTACAACACTAGCCAGGAAAGTCATAAATCATACAACATTTTTTTCTGTGTTGTATGGTTCCTGAGATATAAGCAATTTACAGGTAGTATTCCAACTCCTCATTTTCTGCTCCAAGATGCATTACTATGCACATATTCTTTGTACTCACAGTCTTTCTCTATGCAGCTTTTGGTGAAAACCAGCCTGCGTGCTTACAATACTGTTACCCTTACCTCTTCTGCTTGCGGTTCCATAACCGTTTCACTTACTGTTCCTGTCTACGGTACCATGTGCGTTACCCTTCACGTTTTCATTTCCGCTTGCATTTGAAACATAGAAACATAGATTTTGATGGCAGAGAAGGACTGCTTGGCCCACCCAGTCTGCCATTTCCCTACCTAATGGATAAGCTGCAGATCCTAGTTAACCAGCAGCCTACTTCTTCCTACCCCAACCCCCTAGAATTGCCTTATGACTGTTCCATGCATGCTTGAATTCCACCACTGTTTTTGACTCCACAACCTCCTCCGGAAGGCTGTGCCATGCATCCACAACCCTCTCTGTGAAAAAATACTTCCTTAAATTACCTCTGAGCCGCCCCTCTTCTATCTTCAAATTGTGCCCCCTTGTTCTTGCACACCTCTTTTTTTGAAAGATGCTACCCTCTTGGACTTTGTTGATTCCCTTGAGGTACTTGAAAGTTTCTATCATGTTCCCCTCTCCCTCCTTTCCTCGAGGCTATACATATTCAGCTCCTTAAGTCTCTCTTCATATGTCTTCCGGTGCAGACCCTGCACCATTTTAGTGCCCTCCTCTGGACATCCTCCATCCTGTCTATGTCTTTCTTGGAGATTGGGTCTCCAGAACTGCTCACAGTACTCCAGATGGGGTCTCACCAACTGTCTGTACAGAGGGATAATAACTTCCTGTTTTCTACTGGTGATGCCTCTCCCTATGCATCCCAGTATCCCCCCAGCCCTTCTTACTGCCCTCTCACATTGCTTGCCCACCTTTAGGTCATCTGATATGACTACCCCCAGGTCCCTTTCCATTTTTGTTGTTGTTAGTATCTCACCCCCCATTGTGTACTCTTCCCCTGGGTTTTTGTTTCCCAGGTGCATTACCTTGCACTTCTTAGCATTGAATCTAAGATGCCATACATTTGACCATTCCTCTAACCTTGCCAAGTCCCTTCTCATCCTTTCCACCCCACCTTGTGCATCAACTCTGTTGCAGATCTTTGTGTCATCTGCAAAGAGACATACTTTTCCTTCCAGTCCCTCTGCAATGTACGCTTATAAAGACATTGAAGGACCGATCTAATACTGAACCCTGTGGTACCCCACTAGTAACCCCCCTTTCTTCAGAGTGCACTCCATTTACTATTACTCTCTGTGTCCTATTCTCCAGCCAATTCTTTATGCAGGCTGTCATCTTGGGACCCACTCCCAGGATGGCTAACTTGTATATTAATCTTTTGTGTGGGACTGTGTCAAATGCCTTGCTAAAGTCTAGGTAGGCCATGTCCACAGCCCCTCCCTGATCTACTACTTTGGTCACCCAGTCAAAGAAATCTATCAGATTTGTCTGGCATGACCTTCCGCTGTGAATCCATGCTGCCTTGGGTCCTGAGCCCCTCTGGCCTCTAGATACTCAACAATTCTTTCCTGCAGAAGTGATTCCATCATTTCCCTACCACTGAGGTTAAACTAACAGGTCTGTAGTTTCCTGCTTCTGCCTTGCTCCCACTTTTGTGAAGGGAATCACATCTGCCCTTCTCCAGTCCTCGGGTACCACCCATCCTCCCATGATTTGTTAAAGAGGGTAGTCAATGGTGTCACTATTCTACCCTTAGTTCTTTTAGAATTCTGGGATGAATCCCATCAGGCCCCATTGCTTTGTCCACCTTCAGTTTTAAGAGTTCTTTCTGAACCCTTTCTTCTGTAAATGGGCTGGTATCAACTTCTGTATCCAGAGTGTTTCTACTGTTTGTTTTAGGTACCTCCCCCACTTCCTTTGTAAATACTGAGCAAAAATATTTGTTTAGTATCTCTGCCTTTTCACAGTCACCCTCTGCCCACCCTCCCTCCTCTTTATTAAGCCTCACTAATCCTCCCTTGGTCTTCCGTCGCTCCCTGATGTACCTATAAAAGGTTTTATCCCCCTTCTTAACTGAGTTGGCTATCTTTTCCTCGGTCAGGGCCTTTGCTGTTCTGACTGTTTTTGTCTATAGTAATGTTTATCTTTCTGTTTTGCTTTATGCCACCTTTTGCATTACCACTTGCATTTGTGGGCACCATGTTACTATGTGACAAGACATCACGTGGTGGGGGCCCTGAGCTCACGCTGCCACATTACATTCATTATTTCTCATTATCCTTCTCAAAAAGAAGGGAAACTAGAGGCAAAAAACTGTGTTTAATGCATTAGTTAGGGCTGTTCCACAGCAAAAAAAATGAGGAAATTCGGTGTTAGGGTTGAAAGCCCACCCTTGAACCCCACCGCCCACACTCCCAACCAGCATTGGAGTGCACGTTGAGGTTGCTGGTCCTAACTTTCATCCCATTCTCCTATACCTCTGCTTCTTCACACATCTGATGGGGTGAGAGTTAGGGCAGCAACCCCAACCCTGATGCCAGTTGGGGGTGTGGGTGGGGGGTCTAAGGGGGCTTATCCTAACACCAAATTTCCTTGCTTTTTGTTGCTGTGGAACAACCCTAACTAATGCTTAAACAGAGTTTTTGCCTCTAACTATATATATATATATATATATATATATATATATATATATATATATATATATATATATATATATTAGAATCATGCTATTGTTTTACCAAAGTGCCTACTTTAGCACAAATGCATATCTAAGATTACTGTACACCAGACCGAGATACCCACCAAACTGACCAGTGAGACAGTTATTAGCAATGTATGAATGTGCCGTTATTACAATAACCCGCAGCCTTATCTGGCATATATAATATTGTGTTATTGTGTTCCACTCTAAGTTCCATCATTCTACCCAGGTAGACAGATAGCTTTTGGGCTCCCTGCTAGGTAAGATGCAACAAATGTTTGTCTTTTGGGGCTAGTAATAAACTTTATTACTAATTACTACAACACCTGTTCTTGGGTCATCTTTTGCCATTTGGTCAGAAACTGCAGGTACTAGGCCTCCCAACATTCTGGTGGCCGTGGCAGGACCAAATTGGATAGAACTGAACCAGTAAAACAACAGGTTTTTAGAAGAATAGATCTGGGGTAAAACAGGGAGTCAAACCTACACCCACCTGTTCTGCAACAAATCCAAACAATCTCCCAGGCCCTTCTGCAGTACAGATGGACAATGATTCCATCTTCCCTGTCCCTTAGTGGTGCTGTCTTGTGGGGACTTCTGAATCCCTGAGACATAGCTGCCTAATTAGCTGTGTAAAGCGTGGATTGATATGCTTTGTGCCCACAGTTAGTGCAAAAACAAACTGAAAAGGTCTCAAAAACATGGCCACTAGCTGTACAGAACTGAGACTTGATGTCTCGAATATCCTGGCTTCCTATGAAGTCTGGGGTGATTTCATGCTGGATGTGATATCACAGGTCAATCCCATACAGCAAGTGTGCACACTGTATGTAGAATGGGAGTGCTGCATCATACATGGGAGGAGACAGTGATACTGAGGAGGCGGGACCCTTACCATTCGGCGGGTCTGGGGAGAGGGGGAGGCATCACTGGCAAGAGGGGGGAAGGTTAAGCAGGAAGAAGAGGTAGCAGAAGTGGAAATCACAGCAGAAAGAGTCAAGGAAGCCCTCAGGTCCTTTAAGATGGAGAAAGCACCGGGGCTGGATAAATTACATCCCAGAGTGCTGAAGGAACTTGCAGATGTCCTGGCAAAACCCCTGGTGGAGCTTTTCACCATCTCTCTGAGGACAGGGTGGGTACCCCAGGACTGGAAGGTGGCACATATAGTGTCTATCCACAAGGAGGGATCAAGGCATGTGGCAGGGAACTACAGGCCTGTCAGCCTGACATCGGTGGTGGGCAAGGTGATGGAGGGCATTGTCAAGGAGAGGCTGGGGGGACCTGGAAAAGTCAGGGTGCCTGGATGATAGACAGCATGGATTCATCCCAGGGAAATCGTGTCAGACAAACCTTTTGGAGTTCTATGACTGGGTGATGAGTGCCTTGGACCTGGGTAGACCAGTGGACATCCTCTTTCTAGACTTCAGCAAGGCATTTGACTCTGTTCCTCACATGGCCTGTTGGATAAGCTGGGAGAAATGGGGTTGGGGAACCAGGTGATCAGATGGATAGGCAATTGGCTCCAGGACCAGACCCAGAGGGTCATAGTTGGTGGGATAGTCTCATCCCCAAGGAGGGTCATTAGTGGGGCCCCAGAGAGATCAGTCCTTGGGCCCCTCCTGTTCAACGCCTACATCTGTGACATAAGGACAGGTATCAGGAGTGAGATGAGTCTCTTTGTGGATGACTCAAAACTGGGGGCAGTGGTGGATGGGGAGGAGGGGATGGTGGAATTACAAGGGGACATGGAGGCTCTGGAAAGATGGCCTAGAAAGTGGAAGCTGAGGTTTAATGCAGGGAAATGCAAGGTACTGCACCTGGGGGCCAGAAACCCGGGCCAAGTGTACACCCTGGGGGGGAATGCTACAAGTCTCAATGGCTGAGAGGGACCTGGGGGTGGTGGTGGTTGTCAAGATGAACAACTCGGAGACTTGTAGGAGGGCAGCAGCCAAGGACAACAGGATGCTGGGATGCATCGTAAGGGGGATCACCTCCAGAAGGAGGGAAGTGATACTCCCTCTGTAAAACTGCTTGGTGAGGCCACACCTCATGTACTGTGTGTAGTTTTGGAGGCCACTTAAAGAGGGACATTAAACTCCTGGAAAGGGTCCAGAGGAGGGTAACCAAAATGATTTAGGGCTATGGGGACAGGACCTATGAGGAAAGGCTTGAAGAACTAAATATGTACACATTGGAAGAGAGAAGGGACTGGGGGGACATGATAGAGGTCTTCAGGTACATGAAGGGGGTAAATAGGGGAGGAACAGTCAGGGTGCTTCAAAGGAAGGAGGAGGGGACCACTAGGGGGCATGGGTGGAAGCTGGAGGGGGAAGATTCAGGGGAGAAAGGAGGAGGTGCTACTTCACTGAGAGGGTGGTGGAGGCATGGAATGTGCTGCCTAGTGGGCTGGTGGAGGCAGAGATGGTGGAGGGGTTCAAGAAGGGGTGGGACAGGTACAGGGGAAGGGTTCTGGAAGCAAAATCCAATGCAGTGAGAATATCCGGAACTGGGAAGGGAGAAGCCAGAGAAGGTGAGGGGGTCAGCAAGGTCTGGTCCCAGGGTGGGGGCTGACCAAACGAGCAGATGTGAAAGACCGTTAGGCCTATTCTGCTGGCATTTTAGTACATTAATTCAAGCCAACACCTAAAAAACATGTTCAGAAAGGGTTAATGGTTGCTGCACACTTCACCACCTTACAAGAGGCAGAAACAAGAGTAAAAACAGTGAAATCAAAGGTTTCAACTCTGAAAAAGAAGTTGGGCACCCAGTCTGCTGAAATGTCTGAGCAGCGGCAGCAACTGGAACAGGAAATCCAATTGCTCTGTAATAAGACTCAGAGTGATCTGCATTGTGCTGTGCAAGCTACAGAAAGAATTAGGCAGGATGACGGATGAGTGTCATAAATTAAAGCAAGATAAGAGGCAAATGTTACAGTTGAATGATTTACTGACTGGTGCAATTGATTTGTTGAGAGAGGAGAATGGAAAGTTGTATGAGGAAATGAGAAGGATGCTGGGAGAGAGAGACAAAGAACTTAGGGAAAATCACAATCTCAGTGCCGCGTAGTATTGAAGGAGCATGTTAGTAAGGGAAAGCACAGTCACAGGGAAAATCACATTGTATTCAGAGCAAAGATGGCAAAACTGTGCCATCAAAAAAGGATGTTGACTGGTCATTTGTAGGCAATCGGTGGTCCCTATCCCCAGCCCATTGATCTGTCATCATCAGGTGATGATGACATCATCCAAGATGTCAAATCCCATAGTGGCAGAGTTGAACGGAGATGCCCACCACCGATCATTGTTCTCAAGAAAGAAGACAAGCAGGAGATTGATCAAATGATCAACATTGTGATCAAGCAGGCTGGGATAGCCCCAACACTCTCTGAAAAGTAGTCAGAGGCACTTAGAGAGGAAATGAGAAAAATGTTCTGTGATGAGGGAGAGAAGCAAGCTGTCCTCAAGAGCGTAGCCAGTGCTACAGCTGAGATAATTGTAAAAGGTATACAAGTATTTGGAAGTGTCAGCCCCACTGTAATTTTCAATTCACTGCAAGCTGTTCAGGCAATAAAACAATTGCAGACAAAGTTGGTCGCATAATCACCAGTGATAATTAGAGGTGCCCGAAGTGGCCAAAATTAGATCAGTGAGCAATTCGCTGAGTAATGCGTAATCCGTGAAGTAATCCACAATGTGAAGTGGAGTACTTCACGTGATGAAGAGGAACGTGAAGTCCATTGAAACCAGTGAATTTGCGTTATTCCACCTTCCCCCAATCACTTCTCCACCAATTTTAATGCAAAGTACATTGAAATCAATGTACTTTACATCACTTAGCCTTGTAATTGAGCTCCAAGGTAAATTTTGAAGTGATTCATGGGATTGCAGGTCACATGGGCTCTAGATTGTTCTGCAAAGCCTCAGTACTGTGTAGTATGTGTGTGTGTAGTGGTAGCTGGAGGCAGTTTGCTCTCAGAGCTCTGTGATTCAAAACCTCTAAAAGCTGTTAAAAAAGCCTTTTTGAGTCTTTTTTTTTGCTCAACATTTAGTACATCGATTTTAGGAAACCCCTCCTGTGCTCATATCATAGAGTGTTTATTGTTTGTGTGTGGAGTTTGAATGTTAATTTAGAACATTCAGTCTGGGTACTGACAGACACTTGAAGTGTGCTTTGGGGAGGGGCTTATCATGGTGTAGGTAGATTAACTGGGAGAAAAAGTTAGTCTTTCTGTTTTAGTTATATTTTTCTTGTATAACTGTGTTAATGTACACACAGTAATATTTTAATTAATACTTGACTTTTTTGCTGATTGTTGTTTGTTTGTTTGTTTAGATTTGTTAACCCAGTAAGCCCACTGGGCCTAGAAGTCCCCTTTTTAGGGGTGATCGGGGGGGGGGGATACAGACGGTAAGCAACTGAGATTGAACCAGGTTAAGTAATTGATGGTATTTTTAGTGAATGAGGGAAATTTGGCCAGGACACCGGGGAACTTAACCTACTCTACCTGCAGGGGGCCTTGCTTCCTGTGAGCAGAGGGGACACTTTTGTTTACAGTACCAAGATGGCAGATGCAGGAGTGGAAGAAGCAGCAGTGGAAGAACTCATGGAGACAGAAACTTTGCAAAATCTTGGAAAACTGACTGCAGAAACTAAAGAAATCAACTTTGTAGGGGGAACCCTTGTCCGCTAATCCAACATGGCAGACATTCAGTCTGGAGATGGAGGAGTGACTGGCAGCAGGACAGTAATGGCTGTGCAACAAGAAAGTTCGACTAGCAGAAAGGATGAAATGGATTCAATTCCTTCTACTTCAACTACAAATGACTCACAGAGCAAAACTATTTGTCAGGTACAAAGTCCTTTACAAAATACAGATGTGGAGAAAAATGTTGATTACACTTCTAAAAGTAATCTACCTATGGATGGGGACACAAATATGTTATAGCAAGAAGCTTTGCTTAGATCTGCACTCTAGACAAATAGGGAATTTTTGCTCAAATTGCTATCTGAAGAGGAAATATTTGCACAAGTCTCAAAAAAAGTTTCTTTAAACAGCAAGTCCTACTCTCCAGCTTTGACTATACCCTCCCAGTTCCCTCATGCAGATACAGGGAACCCTCTCCAGGCTCTAGAACCTGATAGAACTTAAGTGCCTTTGGCTACCGCATCAACCCTGTTATGGAAAGGCCTTTCAGAGAATCCTCAGCAAGCCACTAATAAATGGACTACAGAAGCTACTCTGTGAGCTGCAGGGTGGAAATGCAATGTTGAACAGCTTGAATGGACTTCTCTTCACCCAGTTTCAGCAGAGGAGATAAAACAGATCTGCAATGCAGGAAAGAACTTTTCAGCCCAAAAGACTAAAGAGACTACAACACTTACTATGAACCCAGGAATGCAAATTGACATGCAGGATGGCTCCAGACAACATAGGGGTTCCAGCTCCACCAATTCAGCTCAGCAAATTTCTATCCTGTGACAAGAAGAGGAGCAAAATCCACAGAACAGTGAGAACTTGCCCAAAAGACTGCACATGGCTGATTTATTTAAAAATGCGGATGAGCCTGCAAAGCGTCGGAAAGCTGTGAGGCTTAAATATTCTGGGAATCTAGATCTTGCACCAGATAGAAAGGTGCCATTGCATAAAATGCTAAAGGAAGGTATGGGTATACAACCAAATGAATTGCTTGTCATGATTCATGTAAGGGGAGAACCCATATATGATGTGAGTTTTAAAACAAATCAATCTTTGGAAAGGTTTTGGGTGATGCACCCCCAGGTCTCCAACTCTACTTCATGGCAGTCTTCTTTCCTTATGCCATTGACTAACCCTACAATGAAAACAATTACTTTGTTGTTCAGCAATGAGGAAATAAACATCTCAGCTGTACAATACTGACTAAGACAACATTGTACTATTTTAGAAGCCCCCACACCCATTCTAGATGAAGATCTGGTTTGGACTGGAAACTGGAAAGTTAAATTCCAGCTAAAACATACAGAGCAGGGTGTTGTTCATCTCCTAGGAAGTTTCTTTATATGGAGAGATAGTGGTTTGTAGTTTTATCAGGGTTAGCCTCGGGCCTGCCACAAATGTGGAGCTCACTCTCACCTCAGCTCGGTGTGTGATAAACCTAGGTGTAACCTTTGTCTAGAATTTTGCCATGTCAGCTTAGTAAGCCCTAACCCCCTCAAGTGTAATCTCTATGAAGAGGAGGGTCGCTCTTTTCAAGGATGTCCATGGGCAGAAAGAAACAGACTGAACAGGGCCCAACAAGATCCAGTACATCTACTTGAGAAATGTCAAGCTCAGGAAGCTAAGAAAAATGCTAGTAATGTTAACCCCCAAGATACTGAGCCTCCTCATTCCTCTGCACTAGTACTTTCCACTGGCCTAAGGGATAAGGAGACCCCCTTCCTCAAAATATGCAACCTCAAGAAGAGGTTCCTAGTTCCATGAATCCAGACCCTGAAGAGACTTGCTCAGGTTCTATGTTACCCCCTCCCCTACCTCCTGCTAATTTGCAATTCACTCCTGTATGTTCAGAAAATGAGAGGGGTAAAAGGAAGGTAGAGTGCACTCCCCCCAAGGTTTCCTCAGTAGTTATTAGGAATAAATATCAAGCTCTAGCCAAAAGGAGACAGTGGAGCGACATGGTGGAAAAGGAGGAAGGGAATTCTGATTCCTCCTCTTCTTCCACCAGGACAGATCCATTCTCAGATTCTCAGGAAGGCAGTGTGAGAAAACAAAAGGAAGTGAGTCAGAAGAAAGGCTCCTGATAATCAATTCTCTTAGCTAAATATGGAGGGCATTCATTGGCTTTCTGTCCTTACGCTAAATGTATGTAGCATAAAAAGTTACAGAAAGTGGATGACTACCTTCCAGATGTTGTGAGATCTTCCAAATAATATCTTGTTTCTACAGGATACTAGACTTAAAACACTACAGGAAGGCAAAAAATTCCTGGCATGAAGGCCTTTCTTTTTGGTCACTGGGCCCTGAGACCTGTGACGGAGTGGGAATCCTCTTAAGAGGTATTGTGTTCTCAATTCAGAGAATTTTAGACATTTGTCCTGGAAGGGTTCTGCTTTTGGAGGGGTGTTTAGGTACATTACCCTCCGGTTGATAAATGTATATGCACCCCAAAGTATTACATCCAGCACAGAGCTGTTTACACACAAGCAAGCATGTGGTACTGAGGGAGATTTCAATTGTCTGCTATCCTTAGCGGATAAGAGAAATCACACAACTAAACTTTTTGGTGACACCAACTGCCTAAATTCTATGCTAAAGACAGCAGACCTTAAAGATAGCAATATTGAA
This sequence comes from Neoceratodus forsteri, assembly GCA_016271365.2. Classification (NCBI taxonomy): domain Eukaryota; kingdom Metazoa; phylum Chordata; order Ceratodontiformes; family Ceratodontidae; genus Neoceratodus; species Neoceratodus forsteri. The sequence continues at coordinate 804,992,327 of CM057449.1, read as the reverse complement.
CTCCACACCACCAGGTCAAAAACATTTACAAAAGGGCCGTTAGCCACAAGAATTGATTACATTTTTCTTTCCAAAAATATCATACCAGTTCATGCTCTTACTATCCCCTGTGAAACTTCAGCCCATTTGGCAGTCTCAGTATATTGTAAACCATTCTCTAGCACCCCTTCCCATAAATTTAGGTATTCCAGGTGGAAATTAAATAACTAACTCTTGTCCACCCCCAATATTGAGAAAACGTTTTTCTCCCTACTTTCAGCTAGATATGTGGTACTAGAGGCCTTCAATTCAATCAGAGAGTGGTGGGTGGACCCCAAGCAGGAATGCAAATCCTTCTTTCAAAAAAAATTGAAATCTAAATATTTCAAGTAACTTAAGTTTAAGGGAAAAGCTATTTTCTTTAATCTTCTGCTCTTATGAACAGGGCATTGACTTAACACCTGAAATTCAAAATGTTAAAGCAGAGGTGGCTCACATACAGTATCATAGAGCTGAGTCCCTGAAACAGGAAGCACAATTTGGCACACAGGGCTCTAAGTCATCACTATATATGTGTATATATATATATATATATATATATATACACACACACACACACAAGTTGCCAGAACAGGGTACAGAACACAATGTTAGATCAGGCTATGGATTCTTCCTTGCTGGTATGTTTCTCAGACCCTGATCAGGTTCAGAAATTGGCACAGAAACACATTAAGGATATATTTGGGACTCCTTCAAATACTATGTGGGATAATGATTTTTTTAATGGTTTAGATATTCCTGATCTGGACCCAGCTTTAGTTCCCACTATGTTAGCCCCTATTACTCCAAACAAAACATTTAAAGCCCTGTCCAAGTTAAAGAAAAACAAGGCCCCTGGCCTAGACGGTTTAACTGTTGAATTTTATATAGCTTTCGTTAAATATTTGGTCCCCATACTGACAGTTACTTTTTCAGACATATTAACAGCTAAATCTTTTACTCAGAAATTATCTCAAGCCCTTGTTATTTTATTATACAAAAAAGGAAATAAGTATGAATTAAAGAACTGGAGACCTATCAGTCTTTTAAAAGTCGATAATAACATTTTGGCTAATGTTTTCTTAAATAGGTTGTCACTAGTTGCTGAAGGTGTTATATGCTCTGCACAGACTTGTGCTATCAGAAATAGGTCCATTTTCAAAACCTGGCTCTCTTAAGGTACCTCACTGCTTACAGGATGAATAGCAATACCCAATGCCTTCTCCTCGTCTTGGACCAGGAGAAGGCCTTTGGCAGAGTGGATCACTTTTATTTATTCCTAGTCTTGCATAAATATGGGACACCAGAAATTTTATTAAATGGGTAAAATTGCTTTATGGCTCTTACTCGATAATTCCATTTATTAAAGGAATACCAAGAACTTCTTTTTGGGGGCTGAAGGGGGACGCAGGGCTGTCAATTAAGTCCCCTACTTCATATTTTTCAGATAGACCCCTTGCTAAGAAAGATTTTGAATCACATGAACATTCATAGAATTAGGTTAAATGACAGCAGTTCAGCTCCAAACGTCTTTGCCTATGCAGACGACATTTGTATTTGCAGCACTCCTGGTTTGCAAACAGTAGCCCTTACACAAGTAATTTTGGAGTGTGAGAAATCCTCTGGCTCGAAATTAAATTATGGAAAAAGCAAGGCAATAATGATTCCCTCTAGAGCTACGCAAAACTTGAATCATCCGACTTCATGTGCAAACACTGCAGTTTCATCCGATCCTGTAAAAATGTTAGGGCTAAAATTTGAGAGTCAGGATGATGCTTCCCTGAATTGGTCATGTACTTTACAGAAAGCAGAGTTGACAGTAGTCTTGTGGAAAAACAAAATAATTGCAAAAAGAAAGTGAGTCACACATCTACGTACTTTGGTTGTTCCTCTCCTTTTACATGTCACTCACATTTTTCCATTATCCTTACACCTAGAAGTAAGAATGATGAATATATTTTTTCAGGGATTTTGGGGAGCAGGCTAAACCCCATAAAAAGGTCATACACCTATCATGATTATAGCCTAGGGGCGCTAAAATGATACACCCTGTGTTATTTTTCTTTCGTATTTTCATATATCAGAATATAGCTCCCTTATTATCCATACAAATGTGCTGCATGGTTGAATAACACAAGAAGTGTATTACAAGAATTCTTGATGTACTGGAATCAATCCCTTGGTCTTCCTAGATCACCGAAGAAATTCAGAATCCCTGATCCTTTAATGTCCACTTGCAACAAGATCAAAGGGTGGCAGATTTCCACTCAGCAACTTACAGGCAATTCTAGAAAATCACGTTATTTCTCAGTTTTGTCAGAACACATTTAAGAACCCACTTTGAAGCTACTTCAGTATGAAGAACATCTTTCTAGCATATTTAAACAGTTAACGGATAAATGCCTTCCACTTAAAGTTTGGGATATAACATGGCTTTCATGTCATGGCAGGTTAGGCGCAAGAACCCCACCCAAACAGTTAGAAGACTGAATGTGCCCTAGAATTACCTGTCCAGGAGTTTTAGAAACCCAGGAGCACTTTTTCTTGTTATGTCCTTTCACTCATCAATTTTGGTCTGCCATTTTGTCCGTATGGGGTATCAGAAATCCCTCTCTTGTATCCTATGAGGTTATAGTTCTAGGACTTTTTCCTGCATGTCTAAAGAAACATAATCCCAGTACTTTGAGATTATTTTTTTCTCTCTGCAGGTTCTACCTCTGGCAAGCCAGTTGTGCCCTAGTGATGCAACAGAAATAATATGGCATCCATCAGGTTTTGTTACAAGTGACACAAAATTTAAGGCGGGTTTATGAAAATGAGAAGAGATAAACTAATAAATTGTTGTATGATTTATGGAGAAATTTTCTGTGGTTTTCTACTTGGGATGAATGAATGATTGAACTGTAAAATCAATTCAATTCCTTTTCTTTTCGTTTTGATGTAACTTATTGTTCTAATGTATGAATATTGTATATTTTGCTTGAAGAATGTTTCTTTTCTGCTATTGTCTTTTTCTGAGCATTAAAAACATCCCTCTACTCTTTTTCGATAAATACCATGGGATCCTTAACATTCACCTGAACTACCACTGATCCAGGCAGATGGGACCTCGGTTTAACATCTCATCTGAACAATGGCACCTCAGAAGTGCAGCACCCCCCCTCATACTGCACTACGGTGTCAGTATTGGGATATTAACCCAAGTGCCAGATGTGGGAACTGAACCCACAGCCCTCTGATCTCCCAGCCTCAGAAGTGAGTGTACTACCTACTGAGCCACTGACACTGTTGTGGAGCAGTAGTGCATAAATTTAGTTTGTTTAAAATATTTGGTTATATTACTGTTTTCAATTTGCTACTCATTACTTGTAGTGTGTGCGATGCATGCCATCAAATCAGACACCTTTTACTGTGCCACAGACTAATTGCAGCAGTGTGAATCTGTTATCTACTACACCTGCGTGATTTTGTACTGCCTTGTGGTATCTTGGTTTTGGACTGTTACTGCAGTTCACTGCCCCCCACCCCACCCCCAACCGGCAAAAGGTATTCTTTTCCAGACTGGAATATTGACTTGTAAGCACTGGACAAGGTGTTGTTGTGACTTTGCATCTGCATCTCTTCTTGACTACGCAGTGCAATCTTTATCTGTCTGTGCTTTTGCGTCTGTTTAGTGCCAAATCTCCATCTGCAAACCACAGTTGTTTTTTTGGCTTCACATCCACCAACCCAAACTGAAAGTTCAGAAATCTAAATGTGTTTAGAATTTTCTTGGTGATCCCCCAAAATGCCTACATCGAGTAGTGCAAGCAAAGCTGTTTATGGCCAAGGCACTGCTGCCAAAGGCAAGATTGTCTGTGGGCGGGGTAGTATGCAGAAGTGCATAGCTGATATCAGTAAAGGGATTTCTCCATCAATGTTTTTTACAGCACAATCTGTAGCTTTGCTCATTGTTGGGAGGAGATGATGTTGTACCAGCCGGTGGTATAAATGCAGTTTCTGCTAGCATGAGAATCGCTGCCTCAAGTTCCACTTCTGATCAGTTAACCATTTCAAAAAATAGTTGAGTCTAAAGCTTTGACTGACAGTGTAGATGATGATGTCATACTCCACATTAACATCCCCATGGTAGCTGAACATGATTCTGATCCTGGCAATGATAACTCACAATGTCACATTTCTTCCAGCGTTGTTGAGGTCATGCCTTTGCAATCCAATGATTCTAAGTGTGGCACAAAAATATCGGGTGATGATGATGATGATGACGATGATGATGCTGTGATTGGAGCATGTTCTCCACATGACAGCATCCAAGCTGAAAATATGGATGCGGATGATGTTGATGAATATGATGATGATGTCAGTGACCTCTGTTGGAACCGGAGAAAAAGAAAGTCAAGATTGCTGTATCTGGGTTTGTTGGCATTAACCCACCCAAAAAAAAAACTTGTGATTTAGTGGTTTCTATTGATGATGATGATGATGATGATGACCCAGCAATAATCATAGGTAATCATGGTGGTCAGTTGGAGTCCAACTGTGTCCAGCCTGAAAAATCATGTAGTACACCCCCCATTTCAGGGGTAAAAAACTGGAGTCCAATAAGCAGCATCAGGGACATGTTAGTAGGAGATCACAATCCCTTGTTTAGGATTTTTTTGTCCAAGATGCACATGATGAGTCAGTTGCAATCTGCCAGCTTTGCCATGCATGTGTGAGTCTCAGGGAGTCATCTGAGCATTGGGGACCAGCATGCACATCCTAAGAACAGGCACATGGCACTGTAGACCCGGTACCAGATGGAAGCTAATGCCATAGTGGGGCATTCACTCTCATCATCAATCTTACTGAGCATGCTATCCCCTTCCATCAGTGTAAGGCCAGGAAGGAATGTCTACAGTAGCTATGAAATAACATCTGAGGATTACTACAGGCATGATGAGGAGGAGGAGGATTATGATTTAGAAATCTTATCAAGTGGTGGTCAGAGTAGCAGTGGTGGTGGTGGTCAATGCAGTATGTCTAGTGCAAGTGGCCCATCAACCTCTGTACATAAAATGCCAAAAATAATTTCACTTGGGGACTTGTCACCTGTGCACCCCTCTTCATCAGATGTCCACACCCCACCCCCACCCATTTGCAGAGCAGAGCCATTTGTCACACCCTATGCAAAACATGTAAGTCAGCCCACGATAAAGAATGTGTTTGCCTGTAAGCAGTGATAGAGCTGGGGGGGCTGGGGGGCAGTTGTCCCTCCTGGCTGCCCCAGTGCTAGTAGTGGTGCCCCACCATGATCTTTATTCACTGTTTAGTGCCCATTGTGGAGCCCACAATTGACTGAATGGCCTCCCCCAGCTTCCAAATGAGCCCAAACCTGGCTCCGCCACTGCCCATAACCTCCTGCCTGCCTGAAGCATGTGACCAGCACTATGAAAGCCATGTGATGTGTGTGGGTTCCCTGTAAATTCTCACTCCACCTTAAAGCAGAATAATGCAGAGTGTACAACGTGAGGTCATAATTAAAAAGCAAAGTGGTGAAGCGAGGGTTTAAAATGGGCACATCACTTAGCAGAATACTGATGTGAAGTCCATTTCATGGGCAGAATTTGACTTCACTGCATCTCTAGTGATAATTTTAGTTGTCACATGGAAAAAGTTAGAAGTCAGTGCGAAATACTCAGTCTCCTTGTGGAGTACCAACTACAGGTCCTGAGGCATACCATTGTGCCCACCCTCTGGGCGAAACTACCCTAAGCTGTGCAAACTGATACAGGGGTGAGATTCAATGACATAGTCACTGAGCTATTGGTTGCTCAAGACCCTAACCTCATTGGTGTAATGCTATCCCAACTCGTTAAGCAATATGCCAAGGAAAGCCCAGGACAGTACAATAATCAATTGCAGTTGGCATACAACACTGGCAAATGGCTGACACATCAAAGCAGCAGCTATGATTCAATTAAATATAAACGTTTGTTTCTGAAAAACATGCAGCCGGCCCTCTGAAACAAAGTCAGATTGGCAGTATTCCTCAAAACCGAAAAATTCGACAAAATCCTAGAGAGAACGGAAACAGTTTTCCAAATCTACATGCGAGACCAGATGGCAGGCTCCAAATCCAAAGTGGCCACGGTGCAGAATACCAGCGAGCCATCTACACACTATGCAGTAGAAGGAAAGGGCAAGGAGGCCCAAACCAACAAGGCCTCTGCCCACAAGCAGAAATCCTTTTTGTTTGGGGGGGGGGTATCTCAAGAATGAAAAGAAATGATACTACCAGCCTAAGCAAAACCCACAGTCCAACTCACAGCAACAAGTGAGGATGGACCCAAGATACAAAGGCCAAACACTCTGTCCCTGCGTATCGGGAGCTAGACCAATTAAACTACAGGCTTAGGGAACTAGTGACAAATGTTCAGTCACTGGCCAGTGCCATTCTCAAGAAAACAATAGCTTCAGTGGCAGCTGTCACCACTGTTCCAGTTGCAGCACTGGAAGAGGCTCAACAGGAATCTGTAGAAACCCCAGATTCCCTCTACATTGAGGCCTGCCAGATGCTCGAGGTAGTCAAAGTTGACCCTGTTGGGGAGAGCTACAACTACCCACCTGAAGAAGGAGAAGACCGTGAAACTTCAGACTAACGTTACAGGCTCCAGTTTGAATCATCACCACCCATGTAACTGATGATAAAGACCGGCCTTGTGTGAAGGCCATGGTGGGGGCCACCAGCTACAGCTACTACTAGATACAGGTGTGGCTGTGCTCATTCTACACCAAAGCGACCCACAGAATTCCTCATGGTCAACCAAGAGGGCAACTTCTGCTGAAACCATTGATGGAACAATTTTTACCACATACCAGTCCCGTCCAATACCAGTGGAGACTGATCCATTGATTGTGACCCACAGGTTCCACCTACTGGTGTTACAGCATCATCCCAGCATTTTGGGAATTGATTTCCTGGCACAACACGGCTGTGTTGTGGACATAACTAACCAAATCCTGATTCAAATCCCAGGATAATACTACATGTTACTCATCTCTGACTCATACGTGGTGGCTGTTGTAGCAGCCAGTGACACCGAGTATGACGTCATTGTGATGCTATGTGCACACAAACTATTCTTTCAGCTGGAACCTATCCTGCAAAACATCTGGAAGCGTTTGCTAAAAAGAAACATGACTGTGGGAGGATGAATACTCTCATAAAAGTCACAGGCAAGGAACCAGCTCGACAAAGACAATATCCATTTCCTCCAGAAGCATTACCCTCATTAAGGGCCAATGTTGAATCACTGCTAAAGTAGGGGGTCATCAGACCATGTGTCTCAACAGCCAATTCACCTATATGGCCTGTGAAAAAGCCAAACCACACATGGATACTCACCACTGATTTGCAGACAACTTAACCAAGACACTCCCAGTTGTGCACCCACAGTGGCATCTGCTCCAGATGTGCTCAAACTGCTAAAACCAAACCATAAATGGTTCAGCACTCTGGATATCTCCAGGGTGTTTAGTCACATCCATTGGCCCCTGACAGCCAATATAAAATTTTCTTCACATTTGAAGGAAGACAGTACCTATGGAATTGCTTACCCCAGAGGTTCCATCATAGTCCATCATTGTTTCACATCCACAAGAGGGATGCTATCAAGGATTTTTCTCTCCACCAGAATGTCTTTTGCAGTATGTGGATGATCTTTTTTTAGCAACACTCACAATAGAAGAACACCTAGCGCTCCTAGATGAGCTCTTGACCCTCTTACACAGAGCAGGCCTCAAGTGCAATCCTGCAAAAGTACAACTTTGTCAAAATGAAGTCTCCTTCCTTGGTCTATGCATCACTTCAGAAGGAAGGAACCCCTCCCTAAACAAGATACATGGCCTACAAGATTTGCCTCTCCTTGTCAGTTTGGCTACACTGAGACATTTTCTGGGTATGGTCAATTATTCCAGGAACTTTTTCTGTAATTTTGCACAAAAGGCCACTCCTTTGTATGAGTTGTTAAAAAAGGACATCCCTTGGACATGGGGACCTCAGCATACAGCAGCAGTTGATGTCCTGAAGAAATCACTGGCCTCTGCCCCAGCACTGGTCAACCCAAACCCAGACCTTCCATTCCATTTGGAGGCAGCAACCTCTAAGGGTAGCATGTCAGCAGTCTTCGCTCAGAAAGTGAATAATGCAACTCAGACCCATTTCATATGCATCCCAAATGTTCAGACCAGTTAAAGTGAAATACTCTCTGTGTGGGAGAAGCCTTTTGGTTACATACTGGGCAATCAAACACTTTCTATTCATTGTAGGATTTTCTCCAGTTGTACTACACACTAACCATACCCCAACCAACTGTCTGCTTTCAGACAGATTCAAAGATGGAACCGTCTGCAATACCAGACTTACCCACTGGTCCCTGCTCCTCCAGGATTGGTACATCAGAGTACAGCCAGCAAAACTCCCCTCCATTTTTGCCTGTGGCCTACTGTTGAAAGGACCACCACATGAGCATGTGCTATAGGCCCCAATCCTGTCAAATCCAAGCCCATTCCTTCCAGCCACGGAGCTGGACCTCAAAAGTCCTATGTTATGTCATATCTTCACAGATGGCTCCTCCTCCTACCATGAGGGGAGAACAAATAGCAGAATTATGTATGCTAATCATCTACCCCAATTGGGATACCATATAGTCATCCAAAGAATGCATAATCTAATCATCTCAGTATGCAGAACTAGCAGAAGTGGCCTGTGCTCTGAAACTAGTTAAAACAGAAACAACTGACACTGTCATCTTTTCTGACTCCTCTTGGGTCTGCAATTCCCTCACAGAATTCATACCCTTTTAGAAATGCCATTCCTTTAGCTCCTTTGATGGCACTCCAATCAAGTACAAGGACCTATTCATCTACATTAATGGTCTTGTTCAAAAGTTCAAGTGCAAACTTTACGTACATAAGGTAAAGGCCCATTCAAAGGCTGAACCTGTTCATGACTGCAATGATCAAGCAGACACCCTTGCCAAGGATGGTGCTCGAAGGGAGCACATATGGACCATGTCTCACCCAATACCAGCAGCAGCGATAGCAGCAGCAAAGACAACAGACCAAATAATTCTATTGGATCTCAGTGCAGCTCAAATGAGAGTTTCATAAATCAAACAGGTGCTCCACTACTTGTCAAAAGACAATGAAAAAGAGCTGCCAACAAATAGTCCATTCAAAAGACATGCAGATAATTTACACCTCTCAGAAGATTGAAAACTGGTATGGTACCAGTCTGCAGAAGAAGAACAAAAATCATGGGTGGTCCTTACATCACTGCGATCAGGGTTCATTCATCCGATCCATGACACCCCTACAGGTGGACACCAAGAGGTGGACAAAACCCTGCAGAGACTCAAAATTGCAGGATGGTGGCCTTGGTATGACAGTAGATGCCCAGCATTACATGGACAACTGTCTAGTCTGTACACAGAATAACCCAATTTCTCAAAAGAAAAATGCAAAATTGTACTCCAGAGGCAATCCGGTCCCTGGCATGCAACCCAGATTAATTCTATTGGATTTCTACCCAGAGTCAGCAGAAACAACAAGTTTGCACTTTTGATTACAGTCCTATTCTCAAAAAGGATAGAGGTCTAGCCAACTCAAGAGCCCAAAGCAAAACTGACAGCAAACATTTTGGTAGAACAAGTATTTACCAGATGGGGTCTACCTCTCCAGGTAGACTCTGACCAAGGATCTAGCTTTACAGGTGAGGTGATGAAACAATCTTTGATAATGCTTGGTGTTAGCCAAAAATTTCACATACCATACCGTCCTCAATCTTCAGACCAAGTGATAAGAGTCAATCGATGGATCAAGCTAATGCTTTCCAGATTCATAGATAACAACCTCTAAAACTGGGACACTTTGTTGTCCTTACTCCTAATGACAATCAGAGTGATCACAGCTTCATCAACCTATTGTACTCCATTTGAAGTAATGACTGGGAGACACATGAGATTACCTAAGCATGTGTTGATTGACCTCAGTACACCTACCACAGATAGAGTGACAGTGGACACCTTACATTGCACAATTGAGGGACAACATTATCCATACTCACCTGTTTGCAGCTTGACACATGGGACACGCCCAACAACAATCCAAAATGTACTTTGACAAAACCGTCAAAGAAGTCAATTGGCAAGTAGGAGACCAGGTCATAGTACTCAAATTCACCACCCTGGTCCACCCATTTTCAAACAAAACTGGAAGACCCATTTGATATCATCAATAAACTTAGTCCAGCTGTATACCAGATCAGAATCACAAATTGCAAAAAGCCAATAAATAAGTAGCTTCATGCAAATCAGTTAAAACTGTACAAAGGTAATTAAAAGAATACCTTACAAATAGAGAGGGGAACGTCACTGATTACTAATTGTTCAATTTTCTTTTCAGATACCCAAGATGACTGGGGTGATAGGGGTGATATGTCTACTGATTTTCCTGATCCAGGATAAACTGGCAGGTGTGCTCCTCAAAGACATTTTTTAAGACTCCCAAAAGGAGATGAATCCTAACACCAATCCAAATTTAAAAAGGCTACTTCATGCTTTGCATCCTGTGAGGAAGATAGATATTTCCCCCAGGTTATGTGCCACCACCCAAACCATCCAATGTGGTTAGTATCAATGTCCCATCTAGACTGATAATTGTTCAAGAAGGTAAAGACTCATTCATAATGCAATGGGGGGGGGCACCTGACCAAGATTCCCTACAACCTAAATGGCAGACTGATAGCAATGGTAAACAAATTCCAGTAGCCTGCCTTTCCAAAGGCACATTTTAAGGCTGGTCAGACACCCATATTTAGCCCAATGGTACCCTATCCATATGCCAAGCCTTATCCAAGCATACAGGTCTGTACAATCTCACAACACTTACAAATCCAAATGTTTGCACCAAATTTCCAAATATGACAACCAGACAATATTGTGCAGAGCATTCCATTGCTAGCACTGACATATTTCTTACTGTGGTCCTTTCTACTCAGGAGAAACCTATCCAATGTCCTGCTCAAGAATCAGGATCAACTAGTGGTCTTGTAGCATCCTCACTTCCAGGTACTCTTGTAAATAACATTCAGTTTATGCATGTCCCAGTGGTGCTTAACATCACCAAATGGAAAATGGCAGAGTTCAGATAGTGTATTAATACAAATACTTCTAGATGCCACAGTGTTATGTTATTAGACCTACTAGCAGCATATCAAACATGAACACAGGACCCAGGAGTCGGGCCACACACCACAGAATATTTTGGTGTATTCTGTTTCCCCACCAAACAAACGCAAGGTAGGAAACAAAAATGAGACCTTACTGGAGCAGCCAGTGCCACAGGTCTCTTTGGTACAGGTATGTTAATTTGGAATAGGGCAGACCTGGCAATCATTAAGAGTCAAACTCTAAAATTTCAGACAGGAGTAGTGCAAGATGTACTTACCCTTGTATTACATGGTATTCATGGTATTGCCCAAGAAGAGCATTTTACAGTGTGTAACATGTACAACATTGCACACAGATTTAATGAATCTAAAAACAAGAACAATGAACTGGTATTTCAAAATAACAAAGAAGTCACTGAGCACCACATAGCCAGGGAACTTTTCTGTTCAGCATATGGTTCTTATGTCATGACGGTCATGACAAATCTCTTCTGGGATCTTGAATCTGGTAGAATCCCAGATTTGATTCATGATACATGTATGGCCAAATGGTATTGCCACATTGCAGCTCCTTATCATGTACTGTAAAATGTCTGAAACACACTGTTTCTTTTCCTTTAGCTATAGCCAGAAATCTAGGTTATGTGACTAGACTACCCAGCCAGGGGTCCTGTTATGACACACACCAATGTTCCATTCAGGACACTATGTATGTGACTTTTACTGTCTCTTCCACATTTCGATCCAACGACTGGTCATCATCCATTCCATGGGACATCTTGAGGGCGGCATCTGTAAAGAAAGGATTGATCTACCACCTGTACTGGTCATTCATAATGAACTTGATGTGTTAATTGCACCCCACAGTGATTGTTGTGCCAAAGAAGGTTATCACTACTTATGCCATTGTGATGTCTTTGATTTAATCAAACTTGTTTGTGGTTATGCACCTGATTCCTTTGATTGGTCATTTTCCATGGACAATGGTATTTCTGATAATGACACTACAAACTTTGACACTGTCAAACCACAGCTTTCTACAGTTTGGCCAGCCATGCTGAATCCAGCTTCAATCTACAAGAAGGACGTTCAACGTTTCACAAGCCATCTGATGAATTAATCGTTTACCCTCCCATCCAGCTCACCAAATGGAAGATTCCTCAAGTTTGTGTCTCCTACAATTCTGATGGACAATATTGTGTTGTAACAAATCATAAAACATTTGGATATGGTGATTTAACATGTAATATTACTGAACCTAACTTTTGTTTTATTGTACATAAAAGAACAGTTATTGGCCAGACGGTTATCACACTTGCTCCCATCCTGGAATCAGATTACATTGGCAGTGACCCTGACTATCTGAATGCTCTATCTCAGTATTTACCTATTGTTAACATCCATATTGATACCTTGACATTGAATTTATGCTTTTTGCTGTAAAGGAAAGACTCCCATCTTATTTGTATTAGCAATAATATTACCAAAGCAAAGAACTCCCTGAATGATTTATTCCACAATGCGGATCTTGAAACAGCATTATCTAGTACCTGGTTTGAATTTATATGTAAAGGTTTTGTTATTCTGTAAGCATTTCTAATTATTTTTCTGATATTAACACTTTGCTACTTGAGATGCATAATTCAACAACACCGTGCGCAATTGAAATATCTTTTGGTTTCTCATGCAGCTGGTCTGTGAGAGCACTAAAACTATCCAACCACCTTATTGGTATTGCCTCCTTATTCAGGAAACATTGGGGGATTATGTAGGCCTGCTAACCCTCTGGTTCCCCATATACCGTCACCATAATATGTTGGTAAATGACTATAACAAAGTTTGCTTATGATATAATTACTGCTAAGCTACTGTAAGAAATTCACAGTGTAATCATGGTCTAGGGCTCCATCTTGTGGCATTAGAAAATATATACATATATATCTATATATCTATATATATATATATATATATACACACACACACACACACACACACACACGAATCACTCTATAATCTGTGAATAATGCTATTATGTGTCTTTTTCTGTAACTAATTCCTGGTCGCCCCTGAAAAAGGGACCTCTGGTCTCAGTGGGCTTACCCGGTTACCAAAATCTAAATAAATAAATAAATAAATATTGTGTTACCAAAGTGCCTTCTTTAACACAAATGTATATCTAAGATTACTGTACACCTGCTGGAGATGTCCACCAAACTGACCAATGAGATAGCTATTAACAATGTATGAATAGGCCATTACTACAGTAACCAGCAGCCTTATCTGGCATATATAATATTGTGCAATTGTGTTCCACCCCAAGTTCTATCATTCTTCCTGGGTAGACAGAGAGCTTTTGGGCTCCTGGCTAGGTAAGCTGTAACAAATGTTTGTCTTTTGGGGATAGTAATAAACTTTATTACTAATTACTACAACACCTGTTCTTGGGTTGTCTTTTGCCATTTGGTCAGAAATTGCAGGGACTAGGCCTCCCAACACTGGCCTCGTATCATATGACATTATGTCAGTGACAGGTCACCACTGTAAAACAAAATTGAAGAATTATTGGAGTGCCTCGACAGCTGACAAGCAAAAGTAGAACACCCTACCCCCAACAGCAGGTGCACCAATCATATACAGCACAACAGGCAATATGTGTCATGGAAAACGGTACCCATGGACTCTGTTGTTAGTCAGAAAAAGCACAAGGCAGATGACATGACAGTGACAGGCATTGCTTCAGTGGAAATCAGTGACCAAGACATACATGCAGCAGCTTTCTAATTTGAGAATTTTCAAAACCATGGAACAGTCCATTTCCATTATCATGCACAGTCTGCATTCCAGAACTATGATACTGAGTGCACTACAGGAAAGTCTCAAACACCTTAAGGAGCAAGAATGGCCTAGATTCCAAATATGTCTGCAGTGAAAACCTCACACCTACACATGTAGCACAGTTTTTGTGTGTTCTGTTGTTGTTATGAAACAGTGTATCAATGTTTTAGTTATGGTCACCCACCTATGATATTGAAGCAAAGCTTCAGGGTACTACTTGTTTAATGCCACATGATAGTTGTTATGCTCTCCTACCAAACATATTGAAATGGCACATGATAGTACAGTGCTCCAGTGTCGTTGTTCTCTTCAGGTGCATGTTTGTGCCAAGGTAGTATGTTTTCAGTGGCACCTGAAAGTGCACCACAATACTGGTGTGATTATGTTTCTTGCTATATGAGAAGGATACCTGAGAGCACGGTTATGTTTATCTTTATTGCACTATGTGCATGTGTGATTATTGCACACACTATGATAGCACTCTGTTAGTTTAGCTGTATTGAAATGGTACGATAGTACTCTGCAGCAATGTTGTCCTTGTCTAAAGCTGACTGTTTTTGCCATGCTACTATGCTTTCAATAGCAGCTCAGAGAGCAATACAGTACAGTAGTGTTCAGATTAAGTTTATTGCAGTATGACAAGGCTACCTGACAGCAATGCATTGTGTTCCTTTAGCTGTATTGAAATGGCACATGATAGTACACTGCAGCAATGCTGTCCTTGTCTTCAGATGCCTCTTTGTGCCACCCTATGTTTTCAATAGCACCTTAGAGTGTTGTACAGTACTGTTCTGATTAGGTTTATTGCACTACCACAAGGACACCTGACAGCATGGCTATGTTCATGTATATGGCACTGTGTACCTCTGTGACTATTGCACACAGTATGATAGCTCTGTATTACTTATTAAATAGCAACATAGTGAGTTATATAGCTGTGTTTTGCTGAAGTGTATTGCAGTACTTCACTGTCACCTCATAGCAACTGCTAGCACAGACTGTGTCAATTGTGCACACTTCATAATC
Source organism: Neoceratodus forsteri (assembly GCA_016271365.2). NCBI lineage: Eukaryota > Metazoa > Chordata > Ceratodontiformes > Ceratodontidae > Neoceratodus > Neoceratodus forsteri. The sequence goes on along the minus strand of CM057449.1, from coordinate 804,977,236 downwards.
ATGACATGCAGCAGCTGAAGAGTCACTGTGTCCCCAGTTGTAGAACTGAGCAAACATATAATGTTTAACGGAAACATTGTTGTTATAGGAAGAGCTGGAGCACTGTTCTATCACATTACTGCAGAGTTCGTATGTGCGGTAATAGCTACACCTTCCAGTCTGTGGCAGCATTTTCCTACATGGAAAGCAGCCATACTATAATCTTATCAATCCATATTGGCATCCATAGCTATGAGAGCATCCCTCTGGCGGTCGGCAGTCCCACCAAGTTGTCCCCATCCAGTCAGTAACCACTATATCAGTCGCATGCAACTGGTGAGCTGGAGCACACCAACAGACAGCACACCGTGAAGTCCCGCAAGCAACACAAAGCAGAATGCAGCATTACCATTGGAACCAGTGTTCACCACTGCAAAAGATCCACTGTTTGCCTGTCGATACTGAACTGTCAGAACCTGACCCTCCAGGTTGTACACACAGCTACCTTGTGGGAATGCGTATCCCGTATTGTCCTGTGTACCTCACAGTCCTGCACACTTAACCCCACTAGATACTTCTTTGTATGGCAGTGTCGTACCGCCTGACACATTGTCGGTCCGAGCTTTGTCAGTGCTGCTGTCCTGCTCCTTCAGACATCTACTGTGCAGTTATCCATGTCCCGTGTGACTGGTAAATGCCAGAGTGTCATTCTGAGACATGCCAATTGTGCCTTCCAGCTCCTGCACTCAGCTAGCCTGCACTATTCCATATCCCATCGTGTAGTCTGCAACTCACTGTGGTGCACAGTAAACTCAGCTGGCTACTTACTGCCATGGCAGCAGTCAGTAGACAAATGTTGGCAGGATGTGGCAAGGTGAGGAAACCCCACAATAACAGTGTAATACTGCACTCCTGTTAGTGGCTTGCGTTAACATTCCGGCACATCAATTTCTGGTTCAAAGGAAGTGCAGAGATGCAAGGGCAGAGCAATGGTGACAGCAAAGATAGAGAAGTTCATGCATAGTGTGTATGACAATGACATCCTGTCCACATCAGCATATGTATCATCAGCAATGCATGGCTGTATAATGCTGCACATAAAATTGTAGTAACAGAACTATATCTTGTAGTGTAAGGGCAAATAATAAAATGTGACACTGAAACTGTATGTTGTTGTGGAAGGACACAGAATAAAGTTCACATGTTTTCTGCATGTTGTGGCTCTGTCCTTTGTTGCGTGACTCCTTTTTCTGCCCATGTTGTAAGTGCAATAACCAACTCCAGGGTATGTGGTTATAGGAGATTAATCAACACCTTGGGTGCTGTGAGGACACTCATCCTGTTACCTTGTGCCTCACAATGCAATGAGGTGTTGATTAATCCCCTATAACTGCACACCCTGTCATGGGTTATTGTTTACTTAATTCCAGGTCATCCAGGAAAAAAGGGACAGTCCTGGCCCAGTAGGTCTACTCAGTCACCAAAATTCAAATACATGAAACCAGCTCCCTAAAGCCAGACTTCATTTATTTGTTTTTTTAAATGTTTATTGGGTTTCTTATGCAGTTAAAAAACAACATATAAACACAGTTGTGGCCTCAAATACAGTTAATTTAATTCTGTAAGCAGACACATTTATAGAGAAGGTATTTGATATTAGCATATACCATGTCATACATGAGTTCTGCTGTGTCAACAAACGAAAATTTACAAAACACAGAACAAGAGTAACCTCTGGGCTGGGAATAAATAACTTCCTCTCAAAACTGGTTTTCTGCTTCTACTTTTGCATTATGGAGAAGTGAGCCAGAAATACATTATTAGACTATACTTTATTCAACTACTGTGTTACCTACTTTGCTCTGTGGGTATTAACAGTAACTTTATGAGTTACTAATCATTACTAAGGCAGCTTCCATAGGTGAGAGAGAACCAATTTACTTTTCCCAAGCTCTCACAATAATTTTTGCTCTCTCTTTCAGTTCATATGTGCTTCAGACCAATGGAAGGGTCCACAGGAGTAACTCCAGCCACATCCCAGTTGAAGGCTGTTGGTGGGAAAACCATGTGTTTTGTGTCCACTTGCATGCCATCAGCAGCATTACACTTCATGTCCTGGCACGTGGCTCCCATTCCTCTGCCATGGAGTGATCTATACCAAATAACATTGACGTTGGGGTGTCCTGCATTTCTATACCCATGCATAGTGTGAATTGTCTATTGGTCTCTGACTAGAAACTAGCCAACAGGAGAGGTGGAGGGAAGCAGAAGAACAAACACTGCCTTCCCCACAAGCTCAAGAGACAAACAAAGCATGCAAGGAGGGAGAGAATACTCAACAAGGGGCAAACAACAGTGAAGGTCTTGGGATACAGGGCATGAATAAAACTGAAAAACATTGTGGACAGGAAAAGGGAGGGCAAAAGAGAAAAGGGATAGAGGGTGTCAGCATAGCCTGGAAAGCCATGTGTGTAAATGCAAGAAGTCTGAACAACAAGGTTGCAAACCTGGAGGCCACCATGGCAGAAGCAAACTCAGACCCGGTCTCCATCACGGAGACCTGATGTAAAGCAAACCAGGACTAGGAAGTAGCTATTCCAGGACATATGCTGTTCAGTAGGGACAGAGTAGGTAGAAGGTGGGGAGGAGCTCTGTATGTAAGGGATAACATAAAAGCCACAGTAATACAAGGGGAGCATGGAGGTAAGGAGATATTGTGGGTCACTCTGCAAGGAAGGAAAGGGATTTCTATTAGAACAGGAGTGATCTACAGATCTCCAACACAAGGTGGGGAGGTTGATAAGAAAAGGGTGGAAGCAATCCAGAAGATGGCTCACGGAAGGGGGTACTGACTGTGGGAGACTTCAATCTGTTGGACATGAATTTGAGTCTCCCTGCTGCAGTTACAACAAGGAGTAAGTACATCCTGGACTCCATGCAAGGGGAGTTCCTCAAGCAATTAGTGTAGGAACCCTCTCATGAGGGGGCCCTTCTGGACTTACTGTAGTACTGTCAAATGGGAACGGGAACAGGGTGACTGACGTCAGAGTGGGGGACCACCTGGGAAACAGTGACCACAGTACAGTGTGGTTTGAGGTAAGGACCGGGTCAGAATAGAATCACACAAGGGTAAGTGTCCTGAACTTCAGGAGAGCAGATTTTAAGAAAATGGGAGAATGTCTGAGGGAAGCCCTGGTGGGGATAGGAAAACTGGAGGGAGTTAAGGAAAGGTGGGCAAAAATAAAAGAGGGGATTAAGCAAGCTACAACCCTCCGTGTAAGGGAGTTGATCAGGGACAAGAGAAAATGGAGACCCCTATGGTTCTCTATAGAAGTAGTAGAAAAGGCAAGAGCAAAAAAGGCACATGTAGAATGTGCAAAAAAGCACAGAAATAATGGGAAGGGAGGCTTACCAAGAGAACCAAAAGGAGGCGGGGAAGGCAGCTAGAAGTGTAAAGGTACATACAGAGGAAAGGATTGCCAAGACAGTGACAAAGGGAGATATAATTTTTTTTAGATACATAAGTGAAAAAAAGGGACAAGGGGGGTAGTAAGACAGAAAGGGGAGAGAGGATGCAGTGTGGAAGAGGACTACCAAAAAGTAGATTTATTAAACAACTACAGCATTTCTGTTCAGTGTTTATGGAGGAGGGGAAGGAAACATGCCAAAGCTAAAGGGCAAGGGTATAAAGGGATGGACTGTAGACACAAAACCATTTATAGAAGAAACAGTGCTTACGGAACTATCAAAAATAAAAGTAGACAAAGCAATGGAGCCAGACCAGATGCACCCAAGGATACTGAGGGAACTGAAATAGGAGCTAGTTGTGCCTCTGACAACACTTTTCAACATGTGATTAAAAACAGGGGAGGTACCAGGGAACTGGAGAAGGGCAGATGTAGACCCACTCCACAGAAGTGAAAATATGGAAGAGGCAGAAAATTACAGGCCAGTCAGTCTGATGTCAGTGGAAGGCAAGGTAATGGAAACACTATTAAAGAAATGAACTAAGAAATGGCTAGTTACCAACTAGGTACTCCTAGGTAGAATTTATAGAGGAGATGCTGGAAGTGGTGGGCAGAGAGAAGGAAGGGGACGGAAAAGTGATGGAGGGTTGTCACCCTGAATATGAGGAGCCTGGGGTATAAAATTAATGATCTTCAGGCCCTCATGGTGCATGGGAGTTGGACATGGGAGCCATAATGGAAACATGGGCCACCCAATATCATGGCTGGGACCTGGTGGTTCCAGGATACAGAATATTCCACTGGGATAGGGAAAATAGGAGAGGGGGAAGGGTGGCACTATATGTAAAGGAGGGGCTAAAGTGCATTAGGGAGGAGGGGGAAGATGGAGAAACAGAGTCATTATGGCTGCTAATCCAGGATTCTAGGAATAGGACTCTCTGGATGGGAGTGGTGTACAGGCAAGCATCTCAGGCAGGAGAGTTGGCAGGGAACTTGTGGGGCAGATTAGAAAGGTATGTGGGAAGGGGAGTGTGGTGGTGGTAGGGGACTTCAACCTGTCAGGGGTAGATTGGGAATCTCCAGCCATCAGCAATAAAAGGGAGCAGGTTCTGCTGGATGCCTTTCAAGAAAGCTTCATGACACAGAAGGTCAGCAAACCAACTGGGGGGGGGGGGGAGGTACATCATCGACCTAGTGCTCACAAATGAAGAGTTGGTAAGGGATATTAAGGTGGATGAACCACTAGCAGGGAGTGACCACAACTCAGTATGGTTCAAGTTGATTATGGACAAAGAGGGGGTGGAATCCAAAATGAGGTTACTGGATTTCAGGTGGGTGGATTTTACAAGGATGGGAGAGGTAGTGAGTGTGTACCTGGCCAGGATCCAGACTAGTATGAACATGGACCAGAGATGGGAATTCCTAAAGAAGAAGATACTAGAGGCTTCCAAATCCTGTAGCAGGACTCAAAGTAAGAAGGCCATGGCAAAAAGGCCAAGCTAGATGAGCAGGGGGGTTGTGAAAATGATCAGGAGAAAAAGGATAGCCTTTAGGAGATACAAGAAATCAGGGAGGGGGGAAGATTGGGAGAATTGCCTACAGGAGACAAGGGAGGTGACAAGGGCAGTTAGAGCAGCAAAAGCCACTAAAGAGCTTAAGCTGTCACAAGGCATTAAGGAGTGGGATAAAAGCTTCTTCAGGTACATCAGGGAGAAAGGAAATTATAGAGAACAGATTGTAAGGATTAAGAAGGAAAGGAGATGGGCAGAAAAGGGAACAGAAAAGACAGAAGCACACAATGGCTACTTCTGCTCAGTATTTATGAAAGAGAGAGGGGGAGTGCTGCCCAGTGGGGAGGCAGCAAAGGCTGGGGAGGGAATCACAGATGGGGAGATTACAGAAGGTAGAGTGCTGGAGGGCTTGAGGGCACTGAGGGTGGATATGGCAACAGGGCCAGATGGCATTCACCCCAGGGTACTGAAGGAGCTAGCAGAGATCATGGTGGGGCCCTTAGCAGGTCTATTCAATGCCTCACTGAGTTCGGGATGCATCCCCAATGATTGAAGGTTGGCTCACATGGTTCTCCTGCATAAGACCAGACCCAAGGATGAGACAGGGAACTATAGGCCAGTAAGCCTCACATCCATCATGTGAAAACTAATGGAAACTATCCTGAAGGAGAGTCTGGTGTCCCTGCTGGAGTCTGAAGGGCTGCAGGACACTAGACAGCATTGCTTTGCAGCAGAAAGATCCTGCCAAACCAACCGGGTAGATTACTATGACTGGATAACCATATTGATGGTCAAGAGCCATGCAGTGGATATTCTGTACCTGGTCTTCAGCAAGGCATTCAATTCAGTGCTACATGGGAGGCTTGGAATAAAACTTAAAGGTACAGGGGTAGGAGAAAAAATGGTGAGATGGGTGACAAACTGGCTGCGGGGAAGACAGCAGAAGGTGGTGGTGGAAGGGGAACTCTCATCCCTGAGGCAGTGACTAGCAGGGTTCCCCAGGGCTCGGTACTGGGACCAGTGTTATTTGGGATATTTATTGCAGACATTTCCATGGGCATTAAGTGCAAGATTAGCCTATTTGCCAATGACACCAAGATGGGATGGTGGTTGATGACATAGAGGGATAGCAGAGTCTGCAGAAGGATCATAAAAAGCTGGAGAACTGATCAGACACTTGGCAACTGGGGTTCAATGCCAAAAAGTGTAAGATGCTGCATTTTGGGGCAAAGAATCCAAGGAGAAACTACCAACTTGGGGGGCAGCTGGCGGAGACTGAGGAGAAAGGCTAGAAGTAATTATAACAGATCAATGAAAAACTCTGCACAATGTAGGAAGGCAGCAGCAAGGGCCAACAAATGTTGGGCTGCATAGCAAGGGGAATAACCTTGAGGAGGGGGGATGTAATTCTGCCACTGTATAGATCACTTGTTAAACCTCATCTCAAGTACTGCATCCAGTACTGGAGACCATATCTGAAAAGGGGCATTAAGTTACTGAAAGAGGTGCAGCTCAGGGCAACTAAGATTATACAGGGAGTGGAGGACTTACCATGTGAAAGTAGGCTTAGGAAGTTGAACATGTACTCACTAGAGGAGAGAAGGGACAGGGGGGACATGATAGAGACATTCAAATATGTGAGAGGGATAAACAAAACTGGTATGGATGGGCTATTCATGGTAAGGGTAATGAGGAATATTTGGGGCCATGACAAGGCATGGGGAGATCAGAAGGGAAATGAGGAGGCACTTTTTTACAGAGAGGGTGGTGGGGGGTGGAATGCATTACCAGAGGAGGTGGTAGCCTGTAGAACTGTGGCCTGCTTCAAAAGGGGCTGGGATAGGGCAGGAGGGAGGATAAAGGGAGGGGGGTGTGGAGGGAGGGCAGCTGCAGAATAAGGTTGCTAGCTGCAAAATCAAGCAGTCTCAATAGACCAAATGACCTTTTTCTGCTGGCAGTGTTCATATGTTTGTATGTAATAACCTACAGGATCAGAGGCAGCATGGGTTTACAGGGGGAACTTCCTGCCAGACAAACCTGATCAAGTTTTTTTGGTGATCAGGGAATTGGAACAAGGGAGACCAGTGGACATGGACTACCTGGATTTCAGTGAGACTTTTGACACAGTTCCATATAGAAGGTTGTTAAACAAGCTGGAAAGCCTAGGTAGGTCCTAAGGTAGTAAAATAAGTGCAAAACTGTCTGGGTAATAGGTGTCAGAGGGCGATAATAAATGGCAGTCACTCCAGAGTAGGCAAAGTGACCAATGGTGTACCACATGGATCAGTACTAGGGCCGGTCCTATTCAATGTCTTTATCAGTGACATTGCAGAAGGGCTAGAAAGGAAAGTATGCCTGTTTGCAGATAACACAAAATTTTGCAACAGAGTAGACACACCAGGAGAAGTGGAAAAAATGAGAAGTGATCTAGAAAAGTTAGAAGAATGGTCACGGGCTTGGCAGCTGGGATTTAATGCAAATAAGTGCAAAATAATGCACTTGGGACATAAGAACCCAAGGGCAACATACCCACTGGGAGAAGAGGTAATAACAGTTACAAGGCAGGAAAGGGACCTGGGACTGATTATTTCTTATGACTTGAAGGTAGTGAATCAGTGTGACAAAGCAGTGGGGAAAGCTGGAAGGATGCTGGGTTGCATAGGAAAGGGAATCATCAGCAGAATGAGGGAGGTAATAATATCCCTATAAAGATCACCTGTTAGGTTGCACTTTGAGTATTGTGCACAGTTCTGGAGGCCCCACCTCCATAAAGACATAGAGAGGGTGGATACAGTACAAAGGAGATCAACCAAAATGTTGCAGGGCCTGCATCAAAAGCCCTATGGGGTAAAACTCAAGGAACTTAACATGTATTCATTGCAGTAAAGAAGGGAAAGGGGGAATATGATAGAGACATTCAAATACCTCACGGGCAAAATCACGGTACAGGAGGGAAGCATTTTCCACAGAAAAGATGCTCAAGGATAAGTGGTCATGCTATGATGTTAGAAGTGGGGAGGCTCAGAGGAAATGTGAGGAAGTACTTCTTCACAGAGAGAGTGGTGAATGCATGGAACAGCTTACCAGTGGAGGTGGTGGGGGCTGAAATAGTGATAGAGTTCAAGAATGCGTGGGATAGACACAATAGGATCTAAGCAGTGAGTGTGTGTGTGTGTGTGGGGGGGACTGGAGGCCAAGGAGGATCTGTGGCAACACTATAGGTAGGGAAAATAGGGCAGACTAGGCAGGCCACCAGGTCCTTATCTGCCAACAGATTCTATGTTTCTGTGTTATGTCTCTAGAATCACCTCACGGTCCTGCATTCCAGGAAATAGTGTAAGTATTTATGTACCTGGGGCCTCTCCATGCCTTCAACAAATTGGGGATATTCCAGGTCTGAATCTGGTTACTATGGCTGGAGACAGATATGGTGTAGGAAGAAACATAAACTGGGCTTCTTTAAATTTATTATAACTGAGAATCCCCATATGTGTATCACATATTATGACCCATTCCTTGTTCCATGTGTCTATGCCAAAGTCCCATTCCCACAGTCTGTGAGCCCCCTTTGACTGGTCTGGTGTAGTCCCCTGTAGCATATCATATATCCTAGCCATCAAGCCCTTAGTATTACTTCTTGCTTACATTAATGCCCTGTGCTCTCCACTGATCCCTGCTTTTTTTGTTTAATTCAATGTGCTTTATTGTAATACCATAGCATAACAATGACAGAAATAATACAAAAGCTTCCTATTACAAAATCAGAAGCAAGAAGAACAAAAGAAAAAACTGACATTTAACATTAAAGCTTTCACATCATTCGCTTCAGGTATTACATGACATTTTTAACTATCTTAAACACCCTACCCTTAGCCCCCCCAAAAGAAACTGAATATAGACTTCTAAATAACTAATAGAGATGGCAAGTTAAAAACCCACTAAAGACACTGACTTCCATCAGTGACACCGATCAACTTTTTATTAAGATTTCCATATTGTAAGGAAGGCATCCAGAGTACCCCATTTGTTTAGATAAGCTGGCAGCATATCATTCATCTTGGCTATGTGTCTTTCCAGTTACAAAGCCAATAAAATGTCTTTATGTCACTCAAGGAGAGAGGGAATAGAATCATCTGTCCAATGCCTCATGATTATCAATTTGGCAACAGCCGATTTGATAGCCATATAGAGTTTCTGCTGTCTAATTGTCTGTGAAGGGAAGTGATTAAGCAAGCATATTTCAGATATAAATAAAGTCTCCAACTCCAAGTGGGAGTCTATTGAATTTTGTATAGCTTTCCAGAACATCTCGACTTATGGACATAGCCATATCATATGATAAAGATCTCCATAATCCTCTTTACACTGATGGCATTGTGAAGAGGGATGCTTTCCAATCTTGTTCAATATTGCCTGTGTAAAGTAAAGATTTTGCATAATATTGTACTGTTGCAACCTGAGTCTATCTTGTTTTATAAATTTATATGTGTTAGACTAGATTTGTTGCTAGAAAGTGGGATTCTTATTAAGAGACAGCTTTGGCACCCAGTAATAACAGGTTCCCTGAGGTAACCCTGGATCCAAGACCTGTAATTCTTGGTACACCTCAGAAATGGAGTGCGGGTGTTCACCTATACTTCGAAGAGAAGATAGCTGTGCTTTGGCGGGTTCAGCATCCATTGATTTTTGCATGAAGGCGATCACAGCTTGTCTAACTTGCCAATATTTAAAGGCATTCCCTCTGGCAGAGGGGATATTATGACAGAATTGTAGGTAAAGTAAAACTCTACCATGAAAAACAATGGTTTCTAACCTAAACCCTACCTGAGGGGCCCAAAATGTAGAAGGAATGGGGGCATTTTAAATTTGCAGTTGTGGATTGTTCAACAAAGGTTGTTCCATAGACTTATGCCAATCTATGTTTAGAGAAGTCTGGATTTGATATAAAGCTTTCAGTGACCAGTCAATAGAAGTGTTTCTCAGTTTCTTAGGAATTCTATATGGAGAGGAATAAACAAGGGCCGGGAGGGTACAGGAATTCCGAGCCACTGGGGTTTCTTCAATTGATATCCAGGTGGGGTAGGTATGAATCAGAATCTGTTGTGTTTACTGAGCAGGTCCACTATGCCAACTTACTAATATGAGCTGCCACATAATATTTAAAAAAGGAGGGTAGGGAAAGACAGCAACGTATTTTTGAAACTGTAAGTTTGGAGTAAGCTCTTCTGACTCCCTTCCCTTTCCAAATAAATTGGTTTAATTATTTTTGTAGATTGGAAAACCATGATTTGGGCAGATAAAACCCCAACATGGTAAAGGGATAAAGAATCCAAAGCAATACATTCATTTTGACCGTATGAATTCTGGCCCAGAGAGAAAGGGGTATCATTCCCCATCTCACTAAATCAATTTTTATAGTGTTTAGTAATTTAGTAAGGTTTTCTTTTAGCATTGTTGATACTTCTCTCGAAACGTTGATACCCAAATAAATCAGAGAATGAGACACCCAGTTCAGACCACAGTCCCCAATTTCAGCCTGTGAGCATCTCCCATTTAAAGGGGGAAGTTTAGTTTTAGAAAGATTAAGCTTGTAATAGGACACCTTTGAAAAAAAGCTTGATTTCTTGCAGTAGTGTTGGAATATTAGCTGCAGGATTCTCGACATGCAGTAATAAATCATCAGCATATGCTGAGATAAGGTATCGCTTATTACCAATTAGGATACCCTGAGTCTTGAGTGAAGATAATAATTTTCAAATTCCAAATAGAGGTTAAATAAGAGAGGGGAAAGGGGGCAGCCCTGCCTGGTGACACAAAATAAAGGGAATGATTCAGAGAGAACACTATTACAGCAGACTTGAGCGGTCAGAGAAGAATATAACAACTTAATTCATTTTATGAACCCTGGTGGGAAGCTGTAATGTACCAACGTAGCATAAAGAAACTCCCACGGAACTCAATCAAATGCGTTCTCTGCATCTATTGCCAGGAGAGCAGCTGGAGTATATGAGTTTTTGGTATGAACTATTTGATGAAGTAGTCTATGCAGATGATCATTGGAAGATCTGCCAGCCATAAAACTGACTTGCTCATCGCTAATGAGCTTACCCATAAAAGGCCCTATGCAGTTGCTAATATTTTAATTAATATTTTAATATCTATTTTCAATAACAAAATAGGATGATAATTCTCAGAATATAGAGGATCCCAGCTTGATTTAGGAAGTAGGGTAATGATTGCCTTGAGAAAATCATTTTCGCGGAGAAACCAGATGTGTACCAGGAATTGAAAACTGTAGTTAAGAAGGGTGTAAGTTCCTTAATGAAAACTTTATATAAATTATTTGAGAGGCCATTTGGCCCTGGAGATTTACCAGGAGCAAGCTCTGTGATTGCTTTCTTGACTTCCCACTCCTGGATGGGAAGGTCCAGTAAACAAGAGTCAGTTGGTAATAACTTAGGTAGTTTAACCAGATCTAGGAACCTCTCAATGCCTTCTGGCACTACTTTATCTGCTGCTGGAATTGTGTAAAGGGTTTGAAAGTATTGTCTAAAACCAGAAAAACAATTTCTCTTGGATCACTAGTTACATATTTCTCCTGTGTTATTCATAATGCTGATATATACAGTATCTTGTGGACTCCATTTGTTTAAGCCGAATATCAAGCAATTTACCTGCTCTCTCTCCTGATTCTAAATACTTGAGTTTGGTCTTCTTGACAGCTAGCTCTGCCTTTTGGGACATAAGAGCATTGTATTGAGCTTGCAATTTGTGTGATTGAACCCATTCATCTTCTTTGAGCGACGGCCAATATTACATTCAATAACTTTAATAGAGTCCAAAAGATTCTGAGCTTGAGTATTAAACTTTTTAATTCTAGTTATCACCAATCTGATATATTTACCTCTAATGGTGCACTTCAAAGCTGCCCAAATTAAATCTATTTTGGTGACTGACCCAATATTGGTACTTAAAAAGTGGGAAATAAATTCTTTAAGGTGACCACAAGTGCTGGGATCATGTAGGAGCTGATTGTTGAAATGCCAAAGAAAGTCTCTCTTTGTCCCAGATCCAAGCAAATAACTAATAAAAACAGGGGAATGATCCGATATTACTCGGGTATGGATGCTAGCATCAATTATATTTGGAAGGCTACTTGAGCTGATTAAGAAATAGTCAATTATTGAGCATGTTCAGTGTGGTGCAGAGAATAAGGTAAATTGTCTGGAATCTGTGTTTAAACCTCTCCACACATCTATTAGACCTGCTCCCTCCATAAGTTCTTGAAGAGCCCTTTGAGCTGGTGATAAGCCAATTCTCTTGTTATTAGACATGTCTAAGTACAACTGAGGTGTGATGTTCCAGTCTCCTCCTAATAAAATCATTCTGGATGTATTAGCAGTTACCAAAATAAGGAGGGATATGACAAATTGGGCAGAGTCCAACCCCTGCTTCTAATGTGTTCACACTTTCTATGCCCTGCAGATACCTAAACCTCTGTGATCTATGTAGCTGCAGATGTTTCTCCAGTTCAGCTAGACTCCTGAGACCCTATGCCCAGTATAAGTCCCGAAAACTCTGTATTCCCCAATCACTCCATCCCTTAATGCTCCAATCTCCCAGCCCTGGGAGGGATTCAGGATTATCACATACTGGGGATTGCAATGTATTTTTGCATAACCCCCCCAGTTTTGTACCACCTAACCACATGCCCCCAAGGTATGGAGTACTAGGGGGTTCATTTCCTTAGCTGCTGAGTAACTGGCTAGCACCCCTCCCACCTTTGTTTAAGTAACACATGGTTTGTTGTCTCTCAGTCCTCATTTCTAGGGTTACACAACTTGTTCCATTCTCATCCATAAGACACTCTTGCAGTAACCTGAGTTGGGCTGCCAGATGATATAAGCCAACATCTGGAAAGCACAGCCCTCTCCCCTTATCTGTCAGGCCCATTAGCCTAATATATGCTGTTCTTTGTTTTTTGCCCTGCCTTTAACATTCTGATCATTTGGCTTCAGATAGATATATTTTCTAGTCAGACCCATCAATAGCATCTGTAGAGGGTACAGTATCCTGGGGAGGATGTTCATTTTAAGTAAATGTATCTATCACATGCACAAAATTGGCAGGCCCTTCCATCTAAGCAGGTCAGACTGTATGATTTTAAGTATGGGTTCATAATGTAGTCTATAAAGAGTGGGATCCAATCTTATTCCCAGATTCCTAATGGCGGTGGTGACCATTTAAATGGGGCAATATATATGTGTATGTGCCCCCCTCCCAAAACCTGCATAAGTTCAGAGATGTATTTTACAACCAGAGAAGGAGAATGTGGTCATGGTCCTTGTGACTGCTGGGAGTGAATGTGCTGTGTCAGGTATAATAAAATATCTTCCGCATATAGCAAGATTTTGTCTGGCTACCCCAATCCTCCTTCATCCCTACTATCTACTGGTATTGCCAGATATGCTCCACCAACCAGTGCTAGTCATAGTTATCCTGGGGCCCTGTGTTAACCTCCTTGCTGTGGACCCATATAAGAAGTTGAGTAGCCCCAAGGAAAATCCTCATCCCATGCATAGCCTCCCTATATCTTCATTTTCAGCCAGATTTTTTTTTGTCATTTTTGCACTTTTCTTGAATTTGAATGTTATTTCTAAGCAATGAGTAGATGCACACTTCAGTGATAAAATCTGACAAATTTGGGCAGAGACACAGAAGACCAGGAAGAATGGGGGCCACCTGGACAGCTGAGGCAAGGGTAATATTATAGTGGTGCAGTAGTGCCACTGTAGTTAGGGTTGAGTAGGCTGTTTAATGTTAAACCCCTAAATTTGCTCTTTAATAGCTTCACACTTATTCAATGGAATTGTATGGAAGTTTACATGTGTGGTCTTGGTGGCAAGGTCTCTTGATGTGCCAAGTTACATTCTAGTCAGATGTGCAGATTCTGAGATCCAAGTTATGAACAACGTGAACAAGTATTTTTTTTTTTGCCACCATCTAGCACTCAGTTTGGAATTTTGTTCTGAAATTCTTAGAGTAGAGAGGGCTTGTCTCAGAATGGTGCCTTTCATTGACTTGGTGAAAAAATATTAATACGTATCAGAGTTATTAGGATTTGAATTTTCTCTCCTGAGCATGCTCAATACAATCTTATGGATAGCTGTTTCATATGAAACAAGAATATGGCCATGCAAAACAGTAGTCTGTGTCATGTGGGCAGTAATCCTGTTTCATGGGAAAAAAAATTCTCTTTAATATGGTGGCCATCTTGTTTCTGATTCTACCTGAAAAACATTTTTAAAAAGCCATAAAAAATTGTATCCAGCTGAGACACCAGCAGATATAAACTGCTAAATAGGACCCCACTGTCTTGATTCTGCAGTTAGATTTTTGGTAAAAAAAAAAGACCCCGAAATTTGTTTTTCAAACAATTTAAAAATCTTGTTTAGTGAGACGATTTTCTTGCTTCATATAGTTGTGCAAAACATGGACAGGGCCATATGAAACAATCTTCTGTGGCTGCTAGACCAGCTATGGGTTAAAGAGATCATCTAGCCTCTTAGAAAACCTTTACAACATGATATTCAGACACAATTTAAATTTAATTCAAATAGTTTCTTAGTGTATCTCACTTAGTTCTTTATTACTAAGGACATTTGCAAGAATTTTGGATTGTTGTGCTTAGAATTTAGCTGGTCCTAATGCTTTTCCTTCTTCTGAAGTCATAGCCTACCTGTTTGTGACATTATAATTTCCACAGGAACAAATCCCAGTGTTAGCTGCTGAGGATTTTGATATCAGCAGAGGGAAAAGGAGGAGCAGTCAAAGAAGTTTTAATTAAAGTATATGTCGAGTTATGTCTATGTCTTTTACTTAAAAATGTTTTTTTTTTTTGATTACAGAAGAATTGCATTCAGCAGTGCAGAAGCAAACCTTTGGCCTTTGGATTATGTAAAACAGAAGTGAACATTGAAATGTCTTTTGTAGTTAGACTTAATCGTCTGTTCCTTACTAGCTGCCTAGCATCACTATAATGTGAGAGGGGAGCAACTGGTCATTAGCTATGCCCAACTGTATGACATGGTACAAATGGTAACAGAATGATGGAAAAGATAAAGTAAGACATTCCCACCCATCATCTAGCAAGAACAGACTCAGAGAATAGAGAAAGATCAAAAGCAACTACGAGGTGGAGCAGATAAGAAATCCAACATTGTCCCCCACAATCTTTAAACCAGACCCAGTGAAAGCATCAGAGGGAAGAAGGGAGGAACTAAGAGACATTCTCCAGCTCTTTGCTGTCTTCATTGCCCACCCCAAGACAGCTAGGCAGATGACCTCAACCACTGGACCAGCAGATCTTCTCCCATCAAACCGCAGGAGGGACCACTGACCACATGGTCTCTAGTTACCAGTTCTGCATGTCCAGACCACTGACTCAGTCCTGTGACAGCATTCCTGCCTCCAGCTTGGTAGACTTGGGTGTAGAGTTGCAAGGACTCCTCACAGAGCTCCCTGGCAAGGGATGAGACAGCTGCTAAGGATCAGCTGGAGCGCTTCTCACTCAGTCTTACCCTGGGGGCTATCCTGATGTTGCAGAAGTGCAACTTGGAGAAATAGCTGTTGGCACAGTAGAGATAGACAGAACCCTCATCCCATGCCTCTGGCTCAGTCAGGCATAGCTAATGACTAGTTGTTCCCCTCACAAACTATAGTGATACTAGGCAACTAGTTAGTAAAATGGTTATAATTTGATAAACCCAAGACAAACAAGTTTGCTTTTCAAGAAGGCCCTGAGCCCAGACAGGCAAATGAGGATACAATTACACTATTTGAAAAAGTAAGGATATTCTTTGCAAAAAATGTGTTAATGCATCAGTTAGGGTTGCTATTAAAAAGACAAAACTATGGAAATTAGATATTAGGGTTTTCAACCCTAACTCTGCATTTCCTCCCAAGCAGCCAAAGGAGGCAAGGCAGCACAAGCAACCACAGACATCCAACATCAGGAAAGACAAAAAACATACAACTCTTTTCACATGACACAACAAGAGACATCCATCATCATGGTCCAATGATTCTGTAGACACAGATACTTGCCAAAGGTAGTTGAAGGCACTTACTGTAGCACATGCATGAAACATATGTGGTCACAGATGCTTCAGTGGAAACATAGGTCCTGTTGGCACCTGGGTAAAGACATCCACACTTCCTAAGTTGTTAATGGCACTTGGCCACACCCTGTGCCTCACAAACCATGTAACTCAATACTGATATCTCTCAGTATTGAGGTAACAATGGTTTTCACAATGTTCCAGAATTTTAATTAAAGCAGCCAAATTGAATATACAGTAGTTTGTATGAAAAAGATGCACCAAAGTTGATTCAGGAAAAAGCTTTTTCAGTATTCCAAGACTTTAATTTGAAATAGTGCAATCAAATGTTCAGTGTGTTCCATATGGAGAACTCTGCTGTTTTACTTGAAAAGTCACTTACACAATGCTCCAAAATTTTAGCTATTGAGTCACGTCTTAACATATACCAATATTAAGGTGGTGGTGGTGGTGGGGTGCCGCAAAGCACATGATACCACAGTAGGCGGTAACACTGCAAATAGGATGTATATTTATTGCTCTCCTACCACCTCAGAATGGTCAAACAACATAGCATTGATGGCAAGCTTAACCCTCTAGGGATAGTGTTAAAACAACACATTTATTCTAAAGAGGCTGAGAACTGCCACCTGACCACCCCCCATTTTTCACACATGACAACCACCCTTTTAAACTTCTGTGCTCTGAGGCTGTGTTGTCTTTGAAGTCTGCCAGCTACTGGCTGATGGTATGTTTCACTATAAAAGAAGTGTACCTGTAGTTGCTTATGTGGTCTTGTGCTTTTGCTGCTCATGTGCAGGAGGTGGGGAGTTAGAGTTGGAAACTCTAACATCGAATTTTCCAGCTTTTGACACTTTAATACCAGTCCTAACTGATGCATTAACATACTGTAGTTGTTTGCAATTAATGTACTTACTTTTTGAAAAAGTATAATCATAGCCTTACTTGCTTATGGAAGTGCAGGCCCTCTGGACCCTGTGCTCCCATCTATTCATAAGTGTACATAGATTGTAATTGACCCACATTTCCCTGTGGGAGCTCAGGACCCTCTGGAACCTGTGCTGCCATCACTCCATAATGGTATCCATATGTCCATGTAGGAGCACAGTGCATCAGGGCCTTGTGCTCCTATGCATACATATTGTAATTGTCCCTAATTTCTGTGTGGGAGCACAGTGCCCTCCAGGCCCTGTGCGCCATTCAATCCATAGTGAGTGGTGGGTACACAGGGCCCTATGAGCCCTGTGATCCCTTCAGTCCATAGTGGGTGATGGGAGCACAGGGCCTCAGGGCCCTGTGCTCCCATCCATGCCAGAGATCTCTGTGTCTCCATCAGTCCATGATGAGAAGTGTGAGCACAGGGCCTTCTGAGCCCTATGCTCCCACCCATGTCTATTGCAATTTATCCCTCATTTCAGTGTGGTAGTGCAGGGCTCTTCAAGCCCTGTGTTCCCATCAGGACACAGTGACTGTTAGGAGCACAGGGCCCTCCAAAGCAGTACTGCTGGCTAGTTGAGAATGCATGCCACAGTACCAGTCTACTTTGCCCCATCTGTTACAGTTCACCAACAGTTTCAAACAACGCCTGAAAACATGCAAAACAACTTAGTACACCCAAGGTGTGAGTCACAGCGAGTCTGTATCTTGAAGCATTTTTGAGATATTTGCTACCAAAAGGTACCCTGACCATTACAGTGCTATCCTATCAAATGTGCTCAAAATTCAAAGTCTTATAATTATGCAAAGCTGTCATATTGTTCCACCAAACTACCAAAAGGCACATCCATAGGGCAGTCCCTTTCTACCCTGAACATTTTGGCCCAAAATTCCAAACCATTATTTTGTTAAGAAATGTATCAAGAAATAAATGCCAAATGTTTATTTACTGATCGAACAGTAAATGGTTATTTACCATTCAAACAGTAAAGTTTGAACAGTAAATGGCCATTTACCATTCAAACAATAAAGTTTGAACAGTTAATGGTTATTTACCATTTGAAAAGTAAAGTTTGAACAGTAAATGGTAATTTACCATTTGAACAGTCTTTCTTATGGGTATCACAAAAATAATTTTAATTAAAAAATGGTAATATATTTTCACAGCAATCTATTCAAAGGCACACCCTTGGTATATACCCCATCATGCCTAAAAATTTCAGTGAAAAACTTCATTCTGTGTGGGCTATAGATGATGGCATAAAAATCCTATTTTATCCTGTGCGGAAAAAAGTATACAGTAATTTCTTCCCTTTTTGACCACTTTATATCTCAAAAACCATACAAGGTGCTGACACAAAACCTTACAGATCTTGCAACACTGACAAAATGACAGCACATCCCAATTCTTGGGCTATTTCATTGAGAAATGCCAGTTATTAAGGTGCAGAAATTGGGATTTAACATTGAAGTGCTGCATCAGTCCTAACTATAGGGACATATAGTATAACATTTTCTGTTTCTTTGTCACTTCACTGCAAAGAAACAGTTTGGACTTATGGGCTGAAATTTTCAGGGTACAAAGGGCTTGCCCCACAGATGTGCCTTTTGCTGGTTTGCTGAGAATATTTTCAACTGTTTCATAGTTGTAAGATTTTGAAATGTAGTGATTTACCATAGGATGACATTTAATGCTTGGGGTACCTTTTGCTGCTCTATCACCAAAAAAGCTTTAAGATACTGGCTCACTGCGACTCACAGTTTAGTACAACTTTATGGTACTAAGCTCTTTTGCATGTCTCCAGGCCTTGTTTACAGCTTAGGGGGACATTTTTATGAATGGAGCTCAGGTGACTGTGACACTGTGCCACTATGGACTGATGGGAGCACAGGGTGTGCTTCCACACATAGATGAGGGATGGCTGCTATTATGGACTGATGGCAGTGCAGGGCCCTTGTGCTCTGTGCTCCCTCGGGAGATGAGGGTTAATTACATTGTCTCTACACTTATGGTCATCCCATTCTCTTATTGTGTACACATCTTAGCTTACTTACTCTTGGGATGGGGTGAGCATTAATGTCTGCAACCCCTCACACTTGTTTCTGCATGCTGGGTAGGGGTGGGGTGTTAGGGCTGAAAACCAAGTGTGGGGGTAGTGTGTTAGGGTTGGGGACCCTATTCTGCCCTGAGAATTTCAGGCCCAAATCCCAAGCTGTTTTTATGCAATGGCATGACAAAGAATTTGACAAAAACAGTAATTTAAACATTTTTGAGACACCATATCTCCACACTTGCACATCCAGCTGTAACAAAGTTTGCCGAAATCAACAGATCATTGATCCCTGATGGTTCATATCAAGTGTCATCCAGATCTCTTGAACAGTTGGAAAGTTACTAAAGCACACATTTTTCAATTTAAAATAGAAATGAAAAAAAGAGTTTGACAAAAAAACTGTGATTAACACATTTTGGGACTCTATAGCTCCACATCTGCATATTAATCTAGAACAAAACTTACCATGTCTAGAGATCCTTAATCTCTAATGAGGCATGCCAAATTTAATGTTAATCGCCTGAACAGTTGCTAAGTTATTAAAGCACAAAATATTCAGTTTAACATTGAAGTGAAGAAAGATTTTGACAAATAACGATAATTTAGACATCTTGAGACTCTATATCGCCATGCCCTCATATCCAACCGAAATAAAACTTACCAGTTCATGAGAGACCGGCTTCATGATGTGGCATACCAAATTTCATGGATATCACCTAAACTGTTTCAAAGTTATTAAAGCACAAAATATTATGTTTAACATAAAAGTGAAGAAAGAATTTGACAAAAAATGATGCTGTACACATTTGTGACTGCATATCTCCAGATTTGTAAAACCAAGTGGAATGAAACTTCCCATGTCAAGAGACCATTAGTCTCTGAGGAAATATGCTAAATTTTATGCAAATTGTAAGAACAGCTGCAAAGTGATTAAAGTGCAACATGCAAAAGAATTAAAGAAAGAATTTGACAAAAAATAGTGATGTACTCAATTTGGGACTACATATCTCCAGAAGTGCACATCCAAATGGAATGGAATGAAATTTGCTACATCAGGAGACCAGTAATCTCTGAGAGCACTTGTCAAATTTCATGCAAATTGCAAGAAGAACTGTGAAGTTATTAAAGCATAACTTTCAAACAGTAAATGGTTATTTATCGTTCAAACGGTAAATTGCTATTTATCGTTCAGACAATAAAGTATGAACAGTAAATGGTTATTTACCGTTCAAACAGCCTATCTTGTGGCTATCACAAAAATTGTTTTAATTCAAAATTGTAATACGTTTTCACACCTAACCATCCAAAGGCACATCCTTGGCACACACACACATCATCCCTAAACATTTCAGATACGTTTTTCATTCTGTGTGGGCTGTAGAGGATGGCAAAACATCCAATGTTATTCTATGGGGAAAATATAATTTCTTCTCTTTTTTGACCACTTTATTATCTCAAAAAACATACAAGGCGATGTCACAAAACTTTCCAGATCTTGCAACAATGATACAATGACTGCACATCCCAATGTTTGGGTTATTTCATTGAAAAATGCCAAAGTTATCCAGGTGCAAAAATTGAGATTTAACAATGAAGTGCTGCACCAAACCAAACTATAGGGGTGCTACCATGCCCCTATAATATACTGTGTACACTTTTACATACCGAATATATAATGACTGTAAACTGTGACAAGTTTGCAGTAATTACAATGGAAGTAACAAGGAAAAATAGCGTGGGGGAGGGGAAACACTGGTATAAAAAAGCAATTAATTCCTGCAAAAGTGAAATGGTGAATTAACCAGTTATTTCCCCATATTCACTTCATTCAAGTCATTATGTTTTCATAAGGTTCATTATGTGAGTCCTGGTATTATGAAGGAAAGCACTTACTGGTTAATAATTTCTAGCTCTTCTGTAATAGATAAGAGAAAGTCTGGTCTCCACCTTTACTGTTTGTGTTAGCACTTTTCTTTTCTTCACAGTCCCTCCCAATACACACCCATATATGTACTATCTGTCAGGAGTGGGGAGGTGAGGGTGATGGCCAAAGGAGTTGTTCTTCCTGCTTATAAATCTTATGTTGTCTTCTGCTGCAAGAACCATTATAAATGACAAATTCCAATCTTTAAAATCATGCTTATAGAAAGAAGAAAGGTGGATCAATTAGACCTGATTCATTATTTGTTCCATCCAAGACTTAACATCTTTAAACAAGCATTTGTCAATGCCGAATGTTGTCTTGCTGGCATTGGCTTTGGTAGTGCCAGAGGTAGAGATGCATAATAGGAATGGCAGTGAAGTACTGAAGTGATGCCAACCCCACACTCACCCTGTAGAAAGCATTAGCCATTGGGGTGTGCCTTTGGTTCATCAGCTTTAACGCTCATGCCATTGTACATCACCCTACCCTGTAGACACTGACACGTTTTGTGGTGTGCTTTGGGGCCTTTGGGCACTATAGTTCCTCCATTCCATAAGAAAATATGCTGTTGTGGGTGCAGTATAGGAGAATGGGGTGAATTTTGTGGCCGAACAGTGCAAGCCACACCACAATGCCTGTCAGTGGCTGCATGGTGGGGTTGGGGGTGCAATGGTGTGAGCATTACATCTGATGATCCCAAGTCACAGCCCTGGCACCTGTCCATCTGTACTGGGTGGGCTGCTACAGCTGGAAACCCTAACACCATAGGGGTGAGGTGGTATTTTCACTCCAGATTTTCAACATGGGCTGTTTGTGAGGCCACCTCATGATAAGCAGCACAATCAGTTTGTGAGCTGAAAGGTGTTTTTGCACAGCAGCTATGCCATTTGGCAACACAGGGACCAAAACACATTTTGGGCAGGATGTAGAGAATGGCAACTGTATTGTTCATGAAGAAATTTAAAAAATGTCAATGTTGAAAATCTGGAGTGAAAATATGAAAAACTGGTGGTCATTAGCATGCATAGAAACTGCGCAACATGCGGCCATAACCCAATTATTTGTGGGAGCTTGTTAGCCACATTTTTAACATAGGCGTTTTGGGACCTCCCCTCATGAACAGTGATGCTGTGACTTTGTTATTCAGTCACAACAGTTGATTTCCCACAGCAACCACGCCATTGTGGGCCATGGGTGCAGAAACACATTTAGGGCAGGATGTGAAAAATGACAGCTGTACTGTTGATAAGGAGGTGTGAAAAAATGCCAGTGTTGAAAATCTGGCATGAAAATATTGCAAATTTGCAAAGTTACAAGGGTGCGTGGAAACTGCACAATGCATGCTTGCAACACACTCATTTTATGGATTTTCGGCAGCAAATTTTCAAAATAGGCATTTTAGGACCTCTGCTCATGAACAGGTCACAGTCATTTCCTCAAACTGTCCGGAAAACTGATTTCACACAACGATCTTGTAATTCTGCACCGGACATGCAAAAATACATTTCAGCCAGGATATGTAAAATGGCAGCTGTACTGTTCATAAGGAGGTGTGTAAAAATTCCAATTTTGAAAATCTGGAGTGAACATATTACAAATTCACAAAGTTACGAGCATGCATGCAAACTGCCGAATGCACGCTCGTAAAACACTCATTTTATGGACTTCCATCACCAAATTTTCAACATAGGCATTTTAGGACCTCTGCTAATGAACAATATCACTGTCATTTTCAAAATGTGTCTTGAACACAGATTTCCCACAGTGACTGTGCTACTATGCGCCGGAAGTGCAAAAACACATTTCGACCAGGATGTGAAAAATGACAGCTATACTGTTCATAAGGAGGTGCAGAACAATGGCAATGTTGAAAATCTGGAGTGAAAATATTATAAATTTCTGAACTTATGAGCATCCGTGCAAACTGTGCAACACACCCTCATAACACAGTCATTTTCTGGAGTATCGTCACCAAATTTCCAACATAGGGATTTTAGGACCTCTGCTCATGAACAGTATCACTGTCATTTTAGTAATCTGTCCCAAACACTGATTTACCATGGCGACCATGCTATTCTGTGCAGGGAGTGCAAAAACACATTTCAGCCAGGATGGGAAAAATGACAGCTGTTCTGTTCACAAGGAGGTTTGGAAAAATGCCAGTGTTGAAAATCTGGCATCACAATATTGCAAATTTGTGAAGTTATGAGTGTGTGTGGAAACTGTGCAACACAAGCTGGTGAAACAGTCATTTTTTTGGATTTTTCACACCAAATTTGCAACATAGGCTTTTGGAGAGCCCACCTCTTGAACACTGGCACTGTTGTTTCATTAATCAGGCCCAAAAGGGTATTCTACGCAGTGACCGTGAAATCACATTTCAGGACCGATTAATACCATCACAGTGCCAGAATTCATGAGGAGGGGTCCCAAAAACTCCATGTTGAAAATTTGGTGCCAAAATTCCAAAAAATTCCTGAGATATGCATCACAGCTAAAAAAAAAAAAAAAAAATGATATATTCCATTATACAGCATACTGGCATTTCTTCAGTTCCCAGTCAGCTTTGAAGAATGCAGACATGTTCCCGGTCCACTGAAGATCATTATGCTGAGCTCCGGAGGTAAGTATGGGGTGAGAGGGGGTGTGGGGAGGCAGGGGGCACAGTAGGTGGGTGCGGGTTGTGGGAGGGTGGCAGGGAGGTGGCAAGTGACTGTTTTTGTTTTACAGGGTTTTTAAAAAAAAGTTGTGGGATGGTTTTCATTTTTCAGGTGGGATTTGACACACTGGGGTGGGCTCCCAGTGTGCCACCTCAGTGTTAGTGGGTAGGGTGTGCTTTAGCCGATGGGGGATTGGGCACCCCTGTCGGCACGCAACAGAAGTGGAGGGGATGAGCCAAGGGGGATTGGGCACCTCCCTCAGCACATAACAAATGGGCGGAAGGGTAAATGATGCTGACGGGGAGTGGGCTCCCCCATCAGCAAAATACAGGGGATAAAAGCTGATGGGGATTGGGCCCTCCATCTGCAAAGAAAAACTGTTGGGTGGGCACATGATGCCGAGGGGGATTGGGCACCTCCTCAGCTATCAACAAAAGGGGGGACACATTATGCCGATGGAAGTGGGCTCCCCCATTGGCATTGTGACAGGAAGCATCTGCGGCAGTCACTGCCACCATGTTGCCTGCACCACAGGAGGTGTGTTATGGTCACTCTGCATGAGAGCTTCACTCTCATTGCAGTGGACCTTTTCTTTGTTGTGATGGCCACATTAGGCATGGATGAGGTCAGTGCCTCATGCTGCCTGATTGGGGAATGAGGGACGCATCTTCTGATGCAAGTCCTGCATTCACCCAACAGTGACCGCGCCTCCAAATCTGCTACTACCTCAAGATGTTGGCTGGCATGCAAACACATGAGCCAACATAAAAAATCATTATGTGAACCCCAACAACATAAGGGTACCATATTAATATTGAAAGACTGTTCCTATCCATTTTATAGGTATGAGGAAGTTTGGTTGCCACCTTTAGTATTAAAAGTAGCATTTAACTTGTATTTCCATTTTCTCACATATTTCCCCTATCTACTATCTATTAGGAGTCATGGGGGGGAGTGGAGGGGCAAGCAATTCTCCCTACATACAAATCCTGTGTTATCTTGTGCTGCAAAATATTTTTTTTTAATAAGTAAGTCCCCTATTATTAACCCTGTGGTTGCTGAAAGATTAGAACCAACAGGATCTCTAGTATGACACATCAGTTTGCAGCCAAGCAAGGATAAAGGTACACTTTTTAATAAGACTAGTGGAGGCGAAAATACCTTTCATATTCAGAAATAAAGGGCAAGCACAAGGGTGGTGGTGCAACACTAGAGTTTAGTCAATTAAAATCAAAATTTGCACATCAGCATATCAGTTGCACATCAGCATATCAGTTACACATTACACAGTAAATCAAGACAGCAAGACTTGACATGAAAAGTAAATTTTATTAAAAATGTTTACATAACATGAGTTGGAAGCTCATTTAAATCACGGGAGATATGTTCAGACAAGTTGTTTAAATAGAAGGATATTGTGCAACTACCAAGAGCTGATTTTGGCCAGAATAACAGTAAAACAGAATAGAACCTAATAGTAGAAGTGCACCAGTGCTCCAGTTCTTCCTGCTCAACAGATCGAGCAGTAGTCAGCTTTTGCCCTGTAGAAAGATGAGCAGAATAGTCTTAGCCTTTGAAATACAGTAATAACAAATAGTTCATTTGGTGCAGGCAGTATAGCTACTGTATGCATTAAAATGTAATGCATACACTATTTCTACATCTGTTACAAACCCACACTAACTGTTGTAATTAAATGTATTTTCTGATGAAGCACCAAAGTGCAGTGTGAAATGATAGAATCCTGAGCAGCGTTTGGCAGAGGGTAACACTGCAATAAAACTATGATGGACTAAACAGCATCAGCTTTCCTATTCAATTATGAAGCTCCATTAATTCTATATTTGCTTTGCACCTCATAACAATAAATATTAAGAGATACTTTGATAGAATCCCCCAATTGATCCCCCTGCAAAGAACTGACGTATTTGATAAAAAAGTTCTATTACAAATGCAAGGGGTTGTAATCTGTGCTGCTTCAGGGATTTAACTAACAGCAAAAATTTATTCTACCCTTGCACTGGTAAAACTGGCTGCAAAAAAATGTATTAATGAGGAGAGTCACAATGCTTATTTATTAACTGCAGCTGTCAAAAATAAGTTGAATGAATTACATTAAATTCAGAAACAGTAAATGGCTAAGAAACTAGCGTGGCAGGCAGATGCTGTAATATAAAATAATTACCTTCATGACTCAAATGGAAGTGCAAAACAAATATAGAATTAATGGAACTTTATAACTGAATTGTAAAGTTTTTTTTCCTACCAGTCTTATTAAAAAGGGTAACTTTACCCTTGCTGGGCCTTGGACTGATGTGTGTCAGACTCGAGATCCTGTAAGTTTTAATCTGTTAGGAGCCAAGGGGTTAACAATAGAGGATTTACTTGTTAAAAAGATCTTTTAAAGCACAAGATAACACAGGATTTGTATATAGGAAGAATCGCTAACCCGTCCATTCCCCATCCCACCCTCGACTCCTGACATACAGTACAGTAGATAAAAAGGGAAGATACATTAGTTATAAAAGTTAAGCACTAATTTTAATACTAAAGGTGGCCACTAGACTTTCCCACACCATTAAAGGGACAGGAACAAACTTTCAATATTAAATTGGTATCCCTTGTGTTGTTGGGGTTCACATAATGATTTTTTGAAAATTTTACATCTTCGATGGAACAAATATGAAATAAGGTCTAGCTGATCCACCTTTTCTCTTTCTATAAGTATGATTTTAAAGGCAGGAATTTGTCATTTACAGTGGTTCTTGCAGCAGAAGACAGCAGAAGATTTGTGAGCAGGAAGAACCATACTCTTTGCTGCTCCCACCACCTCCACACCTACTCTTGACAGAGAGTACATACTGTATATTGAGGAATATTGGGAGGGACTGTGAATAAAAGTGCTAACATTAACACTAAAGGTAGTGACCAGATTTTCTCATCTCTATTATAGAACTGATAGAAATTGGCCGCAGGTCATTGGCATTTATAAAATGGCTAATATATAAAAGAAATATGTGTAGAGATGTGATAGAAATAAATAATTGCAAGAATGACAACAGAAAATGGGAAGCAGTATAGTGCAGTGGTTTAAGGCCCTGAGCTGCAAACCTGAGACCTGGGTAAGAATCCCACAGCCCCCACTTGCATACTGTGTGACCCTGAGCAAGTCACTTAACTTCCTTGTGCTCTCAGATCACACCTGTAAACAAACTTCAGCTTAGTGTGTCTCGCCTGGTTAACAAAAATGGTGCAGTATGAAACCTCTAACAAGAAAAACCTCAAATATGAAACAAAACAATCACGCACATGCTAACTATCAAAGCTAAGTTAGAGGCTAGCCATATATCATTGCAAAAAGTTAAAAAAATCTCTTGAAGTGTTAGGAACTATAAAAGGAAAAAAACGTTGCTATATTGTGTCTTGTGTAACTCATGAATATTTAGAGTGTGAATGCCAGAACCACAGTAACACGTGTCATAGCTCTAATGAGTATAAAATTATCACCAAAACTGTAATGTCAAGCATTAAAAGAGAAACAATGAACAATGTCCTATAGTGATGTCACATCTCAAAAGGCTATAGCACATTACCTGATGTATTTGTTGCTGAGTAGCAAATTTAAGTACCAAGCAAAACTACAAAAAGTGTGCTGCTTGTATGTAGATTATTGGCCAGTGGTTAATAGTGATTCCATATGTGGGGGACAAAAAAAATAATAAAAAAGGCAACACCTTAACTACACTGTAACTGCACTGTAACTACTGAGTAGTCACTTGTAGCTACCGTGTAGTTGTTAACTAGTTTCACATTTGTGTGTTATGTCCTTACACAATTTGCATACATGTGCAACTACTACTATCTCCCTTTCAGCACAAATCAATTCATTCTGACAAAGTCAAACTACACATGCAATAGCTGTTGCAAAGTGTAAAAGAAGATCTATTGTCATTTGACCCCCCCTTCAGAAATTATTCACATCCAGATATGATTTGGTTGCTCGAATGGCAAAATATTTATTGACACCACTTCCATCATATATTTACATTTCTTAAAGTCCTCAACTGTTTATTTACACAATGCACATTTTCTCAACATTCAGTGTCCATAATTTAATCTTTCATTGAATTCCGTTCCTTTCCATCTGACTCTTTTTCCTTTGATCTTCGTTCCTTCCTCGGGGTTCAGATGCTGATTCTGACCCCCCATACCATTACCACTTGCTTCAGCCTTCCTTAAATTTCTAGGCCCGGATGAAGTGACCCAACCTCTAGTAGTTCTAGGCCCCCCTTTATTCATGCCTGGGTGCTTCTGAGCCAGGCCAGTGTTGCCTTACCTCCTCCCTCCTGCTTGTTCTGTCCCTGGTGGTCCTCCAAGCCACATGCTGGTCACCCACCTTCCCTCATCTCTGACCCCCTTAGCTGCCACACTTCCCCCATAGCCCCTGTATTTTCTTTGGCTTACCATGCTTACTATGCCCTGCAAGGAAGCTTTCTTACCTTTTTTTTTTTGGCTTTGTGCCTCCCCCCACCTTGGGAGACCATGCTATGCCACTCTGGCTGCCCATCCTCCCACACCATAACTCCTGCTGATGCCTGCCACCTTGCAGAGGCCTCTATATATTTTGCCCAGCCAGGCCTGCCCTAAAACGCTGCTGCAACTGGCCCCGGGCCTCAACCCAATATGCCTCCCACACCTACCACTCCTATGTGATGCCAAATTTATGGTTTTTATTATTTATTTATTTTACCCTTTTTTTTTTAGATGTGGGCCACCCCACCACCCCTCTGTGCAGGTCACAGCATCCTTTAGGCCCCATCCCTTGCTCCCAAGCTGCAGCATCACTGGCTCCTGTTGGCCTTCATTTTCACATCTTTATTTTCTTTATTCTCTTTTCCTAAGCATCTAGGATGTGACCCCTTCATCCACCCCCATCAGGGAAGCCTTTCTGGTGTCCGGGCACCCCTGCTTCTCATCCCCCTCAAGGACCACCAGACTAGCCCTGTGAATGCACCTTGATCTCTATCCTTTAGTTCCTGCAAGACACCATTAATCCATGGGCAGATTACCCTACACAATAAAGCTCCTGCACTCTTGATAGCTCACAACAAGCCATGCCTCATGTCTTGCTTCCAGCTCAGCCCTCTGGTCAAGCCCTATTCCAATCAGCTCTCCATCATCCAGATGTTTGGAGGATTCCTGGGCCTGGATAAGCAACACCCCCACCTGTTCCCTCTGATAGTCCCGGTCAAGACGCTTCCCTTTTATCGAAAAACCTCTCCCCTTTTCAAATCCTGCAGTCCTGGAGTAAAACTGGGCTGAGATGTCATCCATCATGGTCACCCCAGCACCACATGGTCTCTTCCACCAATGGTGGCTGCCAGGCCTAGCCTGAGAAAAATTCCTGGGATCGCATACTCCATCCAAGGAAGCAGGGCTAGCCACTCTCCCCTGAATCACTGCACTGAGACTCAAAAGCACAGCCCATACCTTCCCTAGCACAACAAGGAACAAAATTCACTACAGCCACTCCAGGCCATAACTCCCTGGACCAAGCAGAGCAAACCGCAGCCATGCAGCCTCCGCCCCTGTGTCCATCCACTCAGTCTATTTTAAAACAAACAAGGGCTGCTACTTGCAGCTGATTCAGCCACCACTTCTATACCTTGGCCATATGCTGGCATTGACTGAATAGCTGTACTCCCGTGGAGCACACACCCAACCACCAGTGCTCTGCACTCACACATCCTGCACTCAACAAGGCCAACACTGTTCCTCCTGAATAGCTGCACTCCCACAAGGCATGCCCCAAACAGCCAGTACTCAGTGTTCCTGCACCACACACAGAGCAAGGACCCCACACTTTCTACCCTTCCAGCAGGCCTCTGCCCATGTGCAAAGCATGCATCTCGCTAAGCAGCACTCTGCCAGAAACTGTGACCAAAGCAACAAATGACCTAAAAAAGAAAACCAAAACCCATTCCTAAAGCATCCCCTGCCCTGAAAACTGAGGCACAGAAATGGATCAAGTCTTTCTCGACCTGATAGAGGACTCCAAGCAAACACTGGATCCTGGAGCTGGGAAAAAAAACTCTTGGCCCAGCCCATTCTTGTAAATAAATGCAGAGGAAAACTGAAACAACACAACAACACATTCAAAATGCAGCACATACTCTACTTAATTAAACATCACAGTGATTGCTGAAAAGGCTTGGTGATGCTGCCCATGAAGTCATGGGACCTCCTCAAACCAACATGCAGCTCACAGTAGCAAGACCCCTCAGGCCTGAGCTTTGGCCCCCAGAGTTACCATTCCTTACTTCAGATGCAACAAATCAGCAACTTGCCAAACAATGTGCTAGGACTACTTAAACAAGAATCGCAACAGAAAGAGGGAGAGCGCCGTTGTGCAGTGACTTATATACCCCCTAAGGAACCCAAAAAGGACCCCAAATCAGCTCCTCCACTTGGCCATTTCTATCCCACCAGGAATGCCTGCATCATCCAAATTGTTGATGTCACTTGATGTCACTCTGCTCCCTCCCTACATGGCCCCTGTCCCCACTCCTCCTATCTTACATTTCTGTTTGGATGTTATCTGACAACTCAGGTTGCCTTTTAATGGCAACCCCATTTGTGCAACTACCACTCTATCTCTTCTGGCTTTAAGTTATGTTTTCTTATAAGGGCAACCACACATGTAATAGCTATTGCAAATTGTAACAACAAATCTATTGTGTAACTACTATGTTACTGCTTTTGGCATTATTAAATCTGTTCTTACATGCATAACTACATATAAATGCAGGTCTTAAACACTGTTTCAACTGTCTGAGATTTATTTAAAAGGTAATCACAAAGAAAAACATTAAGGTGTAATCAGAATTGATACATGCGGAACCCCCTTCTATAGATATGTAGTCCCCAAAGCTGGCATAGGGTAAGCAGGGGGAAAAGGCATCAACAACCTCATCCTTCCCCCACCTGGGTCTTCACCTTTCACTCCCACAGGAATAAGAGTATGGTGTTCAGTAGCTAACTACCAAATATAATAAATCCCTGAATGTAGATAGTTGGACCTAGGGTCTAGATGAAATAGTGGTTCTTTGTGTGTTTGTTCGTTTTTAGGGTGATGGAGGCCTTGACTCTTATCATTCTCCTTAGAATCCACTTGTAGATCTGTGTGGAGCACAGAAGCCATGCCTCTCTATGATACCAGCCCTGAACAAGAAATGGGAACTCCAGGGGTGAGTTCATGCCTATATGTCATTACATAAGATAGAGTTTAAGGAAAACAAGGTTGTCAATGTGAAAGTAAAGTGCAACTTTGGGAGGTTGTTTATGTAACCTACAATCCTCACCCTGCTTTGACCTACTGTATGATTTTGGTTTGTTTCAATATATGAAAAAAAAGGAAAATAATAAACAAATTAACTGTAAAATAAGTGTAATCAAAATGATAACTTAAATATGAATACAATACACCTTCAGTATGATACAGTTAAATGTACTGACTGGAAAATCTTTAGATGATGCTCCATGTCTATTTTCCACTTTTTCAAGAAATTACAGGTTAGTAAACATGCAGTCTAATATTGAGAATTGATATGTATATGTACATAAACATATTTAATTTGCATAATTACTAATTGGCACTATAACAATATTGTGGCTATAAAATAATGGTACTGTTTTCACAGTTATTGCCTAGGTAACATGTATTTGCAGTTGCACACACTTTCATTTATCTAATGTCAGTACTGTGATGTAAGTTCTCATTCAGAAATCATACCCTCATGAACATACTGCTTACGAAACATGCAATCTAATATCGGACCCTATTCATATAGGTGGCAGCAAATTTGTCAAATGTTCATTCCCAGGCATGATGAGCAATAGCAGCCATCCAATCAGAATGTCTGACCAGGAGGAGACTGGATCCTGCACTGTGTGTGGAGTGGGGAATTGTGGGCTATGGGTGGTCCTCCCATTACTGCTGTTTTCCAGTAAGGAGACCTATTGGTCTGCCCATGTTTACCATCTTGCCCCCCAGCCCTCATTGTATAGACAGAGGGCTGTGGTAGCTTGATGTGGAAGATGGTGCTATGGCCACCACACTGTTCAGCCAGTGGGAAGGGCATGTAATGGCTAAGGAAAGGTCCTTGCATGTGTATCCGGTACTGTTCACCACTACTCCACACAGCAAATCAGTGATAAAACATGGTAAGTAGCCATGTCCCACCCCCAGCCACCCACCTGGGAAGTAGCAGGACTGGGGTGTGGGTGTAGAAGAGGTGTGGGCCAATGCCACAAAGGCAGCACATTTCTTAGTAACTACAGCACTGTCACATGCCAATAAGTAATTAGGTAAATGATTTTTATTTTATAAGTAAACAATTTAGTTGTATAACAATTTACAATATTAGATTAAGCAGGAAGTGCATGACGGAATGATTTCTGAAAGAAAACATACATCAGAACTACAGCATTAACATTCATTGTAAGGGTATAGTAGTCATATCCTTCTTATGCTTTAAGTCTCAGTTTCTGCGTACTTACTTTGCAAATATATGTTAGTTAGGAATTAACTGTGGAAACAGTGCCACA
The DNA here is from genome assembly GCA_016271365.2 of Neoceratodus forsteri. Classification (NCBI taxonomy): domain Eukaryota; kingdom Metazoa; phylum Chordata; order Ceratodontiformes; family Ceratodontidae; genus Neoceratodus; species Neoceratodus forsteri. The sequence continues at coordinate 804,944,978 of CM057449.1, read as the reverse complement.
GAAGCAGCACACTCCTTAGTAACTACAGCACTGTTACATTCTTCTTATTACATTTTGTTTTAAGTGTCGGTTTCTGCATACTTACTTTGCAAATACGTGTTAGTTAGGCATCAACTATTGAAACAATGCCATAGAATCAGCACATTCCTTAATAACTACAGCAGTGTTACACCCTTCTTCTTACACTTTATTTTAAGTGTCAGTGTCTGCTTACTTACTTTGTAAATACATGTTAGGCATTATCTGTGGAACAATGCCACAGAAGCAGCACTTTCCTTAGAAACTACAGCACAGTTAAAAGCCAATCAGTAATCATGTAAATTAAAGATTTTTTATTGTATAGCAATTTACAATATTAGATTGCATGTTTATTCCTAGTTCCTTTTGTTTTTTTGGTTGCACAGAATGCAAATGGTGACTCTGTAATTCAATCCCAGTTCTCCAGGTTTGCAAGTCAGTGCTTTTAACCACTATGCTATACTGCAGTAAGTTCATGAGGGAATGATTTCTGAAAGATAATTTTAAGTGTCTCTAACTACACTTTAACTACTGTGTAACTACCCTGTAACTGTACAACTGTGTAGTTGTTAACTAGTTTCACAATGTGTGTTGTGTACTTACAAATATGTTGCATCTGTGGGATTGACCCACGCATCTTTTGCACCCATGCCCCTTTCCTGCTGCTGCCCAGGTGGTTGGCTGGGGGTGGGGCATGGCTACATGCTATGCTTTATCACTGATCTGCTGTGTGACATTATGGTAGGTGGTGCCAGATACACATGCAGAGACCCTTCCTTAGCCATTACATGCCCTTCCCACTGGCTGAACAGGGTGGCAGCCATGGCACCATCCTTCACACCAAGCTACTGCTGCCTCTGACTATACCATGAGGGCTTGGGGCATGGTGGTGAACACGTGCATACCAGTAGGTTCCCTTACTGGAAAACAGAAGTACTGGGCAGACCAGCTATATCCCACAATTCCCCACTCCACACAGAATGCAGGATCCAATCTGCTTGTGAGCAGTCCATCTGATTGGATGGCTGCTGTTGATCACCAGGCCTCGGTATGCACATTTGAAACATTCCCTGCTGCATTTGGGGCCTATGCACAAAACAATCTAATCATGATACACCATGTATCTGAGCGGTGTAGGTGACACAAAATCAGAAAGCTGCACACCAGTGGTCCAGTGGACCCTGACAGCATGCTCCAAAGCATGAGTCCCTTGCACATCCAATCCCTTGTCAGCCAGGCAGGTCCATGCAGTGCCAGTCCAGGGGTGGTGCAGGGGACATGCCCAAACTCCACACCGTTCACTAAGGTGCAGAGTGCCAAGCAAGAGGGTAGACGCTACTCTGGAGGAACCCTGCAGTAACTCTTATGTGCTTCTCCTTGGTACAGTCACCAGCCATGCGGACAAGTGCTGTCACCCCCACCATGCCACCCCAGACCTCAAAGACAACAGTCCCCGATTGAACCACTAGCATCTCAGTTGATGAAGCCTTTCTGGAGAAGCTCTGGGGTGAGTAGTTCCAACTCATATGTGTGGTGGCAATTGTTCTTTGATAAAGTAGAGGTTACTTTTGAAATCTTTTCCTACATGTAGACAGTGGAATGCTTTGTCACAGTGCAGCAACATGTGGAAATTGTTGAGCTGTTGCTGGGAGTTAGAGGCTCCCTGATGAAACCTTTCTGGCAAAGCACTGGTGTGAGTAGTTCTGACTTCTATTTGTAGCAGCAGTCATCCTTTGATGAAATAAAGACTACTTTTGAAATCTTTTCATATGTGTGGACAGTGCAATACGTTGCTGGAGGGCAGCAACTTGTGGGAACTCCTCAAGGACAACAGGAAGGGCTGAAGATGGCCACTCAGGCAAGCGCTGGTGATTTTGAAAACATTTCTCACTTTTGGAACATTTCAGCACTGTGATCCACCCAGCATCCCAGCTCCACACAGAGAAAGGGATCTACTCATGGACCTGGAATGGGCATCCTAAAGATGTCCACAAGAGTCCACCAATCTGCTCCACTGCATGCACTAGCACACTGGATGGCAAAGATATGGATGAGAGGTGCATGGTGGACGTCAACTGTGAATGCCAGCCACTGCACAGCCATCCATTGGTGCACAGCTGCACACACCATGGATTCTACTTTTGTATGTACCTGGCATTCCATTGATGAATAGACCCCTATGTGAATAGGGTCCAATAATAGATTGCATGTTTAGTAAGCAGAAAGTTCATGAGGCACTGATTTCTGAATAAGAACTTATAGCACAGCTACAGCATTGAGATTTGGTAAATGTAAGTGTGCACACTTGCACATAAATGTTACCTAGGCATTAACTGTGAAAACACGGAGAATAGAAGATGGGTAACCATGCAGAACCAGTGTCTTCTGCCACATAGGGGTTCTGATTCCCTTTGATCTAGAGAACAAAACTTGAGAGGTCAGTGGGAATCAGATCCTTGAGGTGGCAGAACCCATCCACTATCTGTTATGGTGTGTGGTATCCCTGACATGAATTTTTATGCAGTTTTAGCAGTTTTTCTTTTATTTGTTTAAGTAGAAAACTTTGCCATCTGCATCTTCTTCTAAGAGTTACATTTGGTTGCTAGGACCAGTGGTGTGGTTGTTAGGGACCAGATGTTCTCACATTTGTGACATACACTCCCACTGGTTGAAAATTGGGTTGGGTGGATTTTTAAGAAAAAGACAATGATGGCAGCATTTCTTGCTTAGTGAGAGTATGTAGAAGAAGCAAGTGTTTTCTCTAAGTAAATGCAAATATCTGGTTGATAATGCATTTATTTTTTTCATAGGACAATAAATCAGCTTGATCCTGCTTGTTATTTTACCATATCTGGTTGATCCTGCATCAGCAGGATTATGCAGCTGTCTGTTCCTTCCTTTGCCACTCCTTTGATCTGCTTAATCCTGCGGTTTCTGTTGGCATATGCTCCTGAAATCATCTTGAATGTTGTTGTACCACAGAAGGGTTGAACGGCATTCCATGACCTTTGAACTCTGGTACAACTGCATTTTCGCTGATATAAAAATTGAGGTAAAACAATGTTCTACCATACACACCATTATTTCTTTGCCACAGTATTGTTATAACACCAATTAGTAATTAAGCAAATGCAATATTTTTGTATTCAGTTATATATCAATTCACAATATTAGAGTGCATATTATTAACCTGTAAGTTCATGAAAAACTGGAAGGCAGACATGGAACGTCATCTAAAGAGTTGTCAGTCAGTAAGTGTAGCAGACTAAAATAACAGTGTAATCATATTTTATTTACCATTCTGATTACCTTTTAAAAAAATGTCAGATAGACACAGATAGCTGAAACAGTGCACAAGACCTGCATTCATATGTGGTTACACTTGTAAGAACAAATTTAACAATGCCAAAAATAGTAACACAGTGGTTACACAATATATTTTCTGTTACAGTTTGCAATAGCAATAACATGTGTAGTTGCCCTTGTAAGAGCAAATTACATAATGCCAGAAGAAATAGAGTGATAGTTGCACAACAGATTTTCTGTTATACTTTGGACAGCTATTACACGTGTAGTTACGTGTGTCAGAATGAAATGATTTCTGCCAACAGAGAAACAGTAGTAGTTGCACGTGTATGCAAATTGTGTAACTATACAACACGCACATGTGAAACTAGTTAACAACTACATAGTAATTACATATAACTGCACAGTTGTCGCAGTGTAGCTACAGTGTAGTTACTTTATGCAAACTGTGTGTAAGTACACAACATGCAAATGTGAAACTAGTTAACAACTACATAGTACTTACATATAAGTATGTAGCAGTTACATGTAGTTATACAGTTATTATAGTGTAGTTAAGGACACTTAAAATAAAGTGTTACCAAAAAAATAAATAATTGCTTTTATTGTAAAGGTTCTAGGCATTGTAACACAGCACTTTGAAATATAGCGGGTAAGATAAAATGGCTCTGCCTCTGTCAGAAACTCATGGCTTACAGCTATATGCATAGAGCAATACCATGCCACATTGGCAGTCTTTTATAGTCACTGTGGTTCAATGGCAATGTTGAATCATACTGGTGCTGGTGATGTCACCAAGCTTGATGACATCAGACATACTAGTGAGTTCCACTTCCACTTCAACCACAGGCATGTGTAATAAAACATAAAATTTAAAGGAAGTCCAAAGGAACTCCTGTGTGGTGTCAGTGAGAATAAAATCAGGAAATAAGGGGAATCTATTAAATTAATTAATAAATAGAGCCACCAGGCTAGAAATATTACTGTGGCTGAAACAGATTAAACCTGTGAGAAACTAAAGAGGTATGTAGTTGGATAATCAGAATCAGAGATATAATATTATATGCTGTATTAAGAAGGGGGAGGGGGAAGGAGGAAGAGAGAGAAAAAAGACAAAAGTGAGATAAGGTAGAAGTGTGGAGGGTGAGGCAGGGGTATGTGAGGTGTGGGGGTTGTGTTGGGGGAGGGGATAGGGACATGCAGGTTTTTAGGAATGGGAATGGTGGATAGTGTGAGGGAAAGGGGAGGGGAAAAGAAGAAAAAGTGTTGGAGGGTGGGAGTGATGGGCTAACAGAAGAGAGTGTATTAAGTGATGAAAACAGAGGCCACATCAGAAGAAGGCAAAACAAGCTATATTTGCATTTTAACATCATCTGTACTTTAAAATGACGCATCTGCCATACTTCTTTGCATTATATCTTCTGTTTCTAATCCACTATACTAAGATCTGGTCTGACTCACCAAACACACTAAATTGTAAAGTTTCTCAAATGTTTTATTCAATGTGCATTCTACAAAAGATCATAAAAAGCATTTGGGGGGAATGACCAACAACCTAATCAAGTGGTTGCACCTTCAGGTAGGGCTTTACAACCCACAACCTTTTGAACTTTCAGCCTCAACAGTGAATGTGCAAACTGCTAAGCCACTGACACTGACTTTCATAATAAAGTCTGGGTCATTATGAAAGTATTTTAAATTGTATGAATAGCTTTGTATTATTTTTATTTTCTGTTTTTTAATTACATTTTCTCTGATTTGACCAGCTCTGAACCTGCCACTAAGAAAGTAGATGTATCCAAAACAGCATGGCTACCATTACATTTCTTTCTTTTGCTACATTTACAACCATATTCTACATCTAACAAAAGTATTTTATAAAGATGACATGGATTTGTAAGCAATAAGACACAACAGAGTGTGGCATTCTCTTTGCAAACCACATGCCCAGGTGCCTTCAGAGGCATGGGGTGTTTGTGCCGCATGCCTTCAACAAGCAAGCAGCAGTGTGGTTAACAAATAGAAACCTTCACCTTGACGCCTTTTATTGCACTAATAAAATGGGTAATGAATAAGAAATATAAATGATTTCTTCACTATGTTCATTTTTTGAAACCGCACATTTAAAAATAATATGGAGAAACAACTAAAAAATATAGAAATAAATAATCCCTCAGACTGTGCTGCTCTGTGCACAGCCACTCAGTTTTTTAATTACTGACTCTGATCTTACTGACTGCACCACCAATCAAACATTTGAAAGGGAGTTTTACCTTTATTGTTTGGTTTAACAAAAAATGTGCCCTTCCCCCTATTGTTGCTACTTACCTATTTGGAGGAGGGTTCAGCAGCAGTGATGTTTTTGTGGCATGACCCACCATTTCACCTGGTTGGCAAGTTCTGTGGCAGACCAGCAGGTGTCTTTGTGGTGCACAGCCCTCCTTCTCCTGTCTGTCATTGTGTTCTTAGCCCTGACACTACCCCTCACACCCAGCTAGTTACAGGTCCCTGGCACTATGGATTTTGCCTTTCACTAGCATAGCATGCTTTGGCATTAGTGCAGTGTTAACATCAAATAGTACAGCAGTTTGCATGTTTCTGGTTGGGAGTGGAGTCATCTGCATTTGGCTGGAACTGAATCGCAAGTGCTCATGGTGCATGTGTGCTGTAACGCCTTACACATTTGCAATGCCGTAGCACAGCATCATAGCACACATGCCATCAAAACATCATGAAGTCAACAACATGTGATGTTACATCTGCACCACAAGAGGATGCAGCACTAGTGCTATCACATTACTAACATGATAGTGAGTGCTAATACAATAATGCTTGGGGAAAACCTGCAATAATGTGTTCAAACAGTGTATGCTAATGAACATTTTGCAGTTGGAAGGCAAAATGCTCATTTACATTTCATTACTGGAATGCATTAATTCATTTGCTGCTAAATTACACCTGGAGCATATACAAGTAGCACATGACACTACACATATTTCACAGGAGTACTACAGTTGGCTACATGTTAAGTACATTATGAAATGGCCTAAAACAGGGACATGGGTGACCATAGCATTGTGATTATACTGTATATGGACTAGACTATTGCTGTATCTACACATGGCCAAGGGCTTTGTTAGCCAAGCATCTAGCTGTGTGTTTGGCCTTGCCTTGCAGGAACAAGTATATGTCTCAGACAGGTACACTGGGGCCTGCAAACCACAATACCTTTGCTCTGTGTTCTACTGTGTTTATGCAATGCTGAATGCAGCTTATCTTCCCCATTTCCAACAGGTACCATGATGAATGCATAGAGACAGAGAAAGCAAAAATTCTCTGAGGAGTAGGTGTTAACCTTGGCTCAGGGCTACGTGGTCAGTAGGAGCCTAGTTAGCAATAGGAGGGGGGCCAGTGCTAAAAAAAAGGCTTTGGACCAGGACACACAGGCAATGAATGCAGTAGATGGAAGAGGCCACACACTTGAGGAGATCAGGAAGTGGCTCACAGATCTAAAGAAGAGAACAGGAGAGGTCATAGCCCAGGTCCAGCAACCCCCAGGACACAGACAGTGGCCCCAACAGTGCAGTCCATCTAGCCCTTACAGAGGAAGTGATGGCTGCAATCATGCAAAAGGTGGAAAGAACTGGTGTCCTGGGAAATGGATTCAAGAGACAGGTTGGACTGGGACAGGCATGATAGTGATCAAGTTACTCCATCACATTGGGCTTGTGTGTGTGTATACATCAGTGGTGCTGGGGTCTACGTTCATGTGAGGGTGGGAGGCGATGTTATCAGTGGCTGAACATGCAAAGTGTACAGACACAGGATGTACTGCACAGATCTGTGGCCTGCATATCCATCATAGAGTAGCCCCATGCATGCATCCTTCAGGGTTCATGAGACACCATGAGTGTGGAACATCACTGCTGCATGCCCTGTCTCTAATGCTGTACCTGTTTGCAAAGATGGACTGGCCCACCATGATGATTTGACATTTCCATGAGTTCCACCTCTGTTAGTTTTCTGGCCACCTTCTACCCTCTACAGCTCCATGCATTTATGATCTAGTTGAACAGAGTAATTGTGGCATGGAAGGTACATGCATGAGGTACACATAGAGCGAGTGTATGGTCAGCACAAAAGTATGTACGTTACACTGGAATATCTCTTTCTTCCCATCCCTAACAGCCCAGTCCAAGGTGGTGGATCTGTCAACAAGGATGCACCAGGCCCATTATGCTGACAGCTGTCCCTAAGGCCCACCCATGCTAGAACCAACACAGTTTCCAGCAGCGAGGAGGAGGACAATGAGACCTACATGGAGAAGTAGAGGAGAGAGGAGTACAACTTGGAATGGGAGTAGTTACCCATCCATTCTGGCCTCCTTACTAATGGGGCTTAGCCACCCCACTCGCTGGCATGGCATTAAGTGTGCTGCCCTGGCCACTGCCCCCAGCACAACCACTGCTGTGTCACCCCAGGACCCTTTCTCAGCATGACCACTGTCCTACCATCCCAGGATCCTGCAGCCAGTATAGCCACAGCCATGAATCTCCAGGCCAATCCCATCAGAGCAGACATCACTGAGGTGTCCAGGACCTCAGAACCCTGTGTACCAACAACCAAAGTGCGCCCCTGTTCCACACAATGGGCTAGGGTACAGCTTTATCCTTTGGTCCATGCTGGTGGTAGCAGGCATCCAACAAGCAACTGCTGCAGTCTGCAGTGGGGGTTCAGGATGGAGTGCAGGCCAAAGTGGGCCACATACACCACATGCTGGAGGACACTGAGTAGCACACAGAAGCTTGTCATGTGGAGCACAGATGAATATGGGTGGACTGTAGCGGTCCCTGTCTGCAAGCATGGATGCAGTCTTATGGAGATTGGAGCAGTCCCTTGTGGATAGATTGGGTGGGGTGTCCACCACCATGCTAGAGGCTGCAGCAATGGTATTCAGCACCACAGGTGGCAGCTACAGCACTGGACATTTCAGTAGTGGAGTGTGCCACCCCATAGCAGACACCTCAGTATCAGACCACCCCCTGCAGTGAGAGTAGCCAGATGCCCAGCACATCCAGGACATGCAAGACACCTTGCATTCCAGCAAATGGAGGCACAATGCCATATATCTCTAGCTATGGCCTACTCAAAACATTACAGCCTCCTTTGTGTTCTGTAGTCAACATCTGGGTCAGAAGAGGTCTGTGACAAGGTGGGCTCTATGACCTCCTATCGATTCTGAAGTCCTGCCTGTCAAGCTTCTCCTGGTCTGCAGGCTCTGCACCCATTACAGTGTTTTCTTTTGGGGCCACAAAGAATATCCCACAGTTGAGTGCCATGTTGTGTAGTATGCAAAAGGCAAGTAATATGACACTGGCCTTCTGATGGGTGTATTGTTGGGCACCACTGGAATGGTCAAGGCACCTGAACTGCATCATGAGCATGCCAAAGGCCCATTCACAGACACTGCATGTAGTGATGTGTGCTGCATTGTATCTGTCCTCTGCAACAGATGCAGAGTTTAGGACTGGTGTTAGCAGACAGTGACACAGGGAATATGTACTGTCACCTGTGGATATAAAGGGCATTGGTTAGTGACATCATTGGCAGCTGGGGGAGTGATGCTTTGGATGCATATTCACCAACAAGGTTCCCACTAGATATATCCCTACCTTCAAACCTTTTGTAATGGATGGAAGCATGCCAGATGAAGGAATTGTGGGCACTGTTGGGATACCATGCCAGGACACTAATGATGTACCCCACTGTACTGCACACCACCTAACAGTTGATGGAATGGAAGCTCTTTCTTTTCAAATAGGCCTCCTCCCCATCTCCTGTTGGTGCACAGATAGCAACATGGATGCAATCAGTGGGACCAAGTATAGCAGGAAGGTGTGCAACTTGATAGAACTGACTATAAGAAGGGACTCAGCACTCACACGCCACTGAAGATGAAAGCACAACACTGTTGCTCAGTGTTCACAAAAATATTTTTTGTTTATCACTTTGAAGACATGTGACAGTGCACCTGAGCTAGCAGAGCCTACGGAGGTTTCCCACTATGCCCATCCACTTCCAGGCACTTTGTCAAGATGAAGAGCACCCCACTGCAGTACTATATCATATACATAATGCAGCGCTAAAAAAAACATGAAAATGTGTGCAAATCATTCAATAAGCATAAAGCATTAAGACATTTTATTGCACTTAACAATAAGTGCTGTCAGCCCACAGCCTAAGTCAGGCTCCAAGATTAGCTTAAATAGTACTTGATGTCGATAGGGAGAAGGAAGGGGTAAATGGAGAAAATGACAAACACAATAAGGACAGGGATGGGCCAAAAAGGGGGTAAGGCCATCAAGAAATGGAGGGTAATGAGTACCAAAGCCCATAGTCTGGGCAACAAGCTCCCTGAACTGGTGGCCTCAATGGAAGAGGGATGCCTGGATATTGTGGCAGTCACAGTAACATGGTACACAGAGAACCACAACTGGGATGTTAACATGCCAGGGTACACAACCTACAGGAGAGACAGGGAGGGGAGAAGAGGGGGAGGAGTAGCTCTCTATGTAAGGGAAGGGATAAAAGCAACTGAATAAAAGAGTAAACAAGGAGGAGAGGAAGCACTGTGGGTCACCTTAGAGACTGAACATGGCAACACCATCTGCACAGGGGTTGTATACAGACCCCCATGTCAAGGGGAGGGAATGGACAAGGATATGATAGAAGGCATCCTTAGGATGGCAGAGAAAGGGGAGAAATTGTTGATGAGGGACCTGAAGATGCCAGATGTTAACTGGAGCACCTTGGCTGCAGCCACACCCAAAAGCAGGGCCATTCTCAATGCTCTCCAGGTGGCATGCCTCAGACAGCTAGTTTTGGAACCCACTGGTGAGGGAGCAATCTTAGACCGCATACTCTCAAAAGATGACAGTGAGAGGATCTCATATTTAGAGGTGGGTAGCTATCTGGGAACAAGTGACCACCAAACAGTGTGGTTCACAATAAACTCAGCTACAGAGTCAAGCCATACAAAAGTGAGGGTTCTGAACTTCAGGAGGGCTGACTTTGGCAAGATGGGAGAGTGCTTTAGAAAAGCACTAGCACATAGGCTAGAAGGAAGGGTGGAGCAACAATGGGGAAACATCAAAACAGCCATCACAGAAGCAACAAGCCTTTGTGTGAAGCAAATAAACAAATCAAAATGAAAGAAAAAGCCACGATGCTTCAAAAAGAGGTGATGTAACGTTAGGGGAAAAAATAGCATTTAGAAAGTATAAGGAAACACAGAAGGAGCAGGACAGAGAACTGTACCAGTTAAGGCAGAAGGAAACAGGGAGGGTAGTCAGAATAGCAAAGACCCAAACTGAGGAAAATATAGCCAACTCAGTTAAGAAGGGGGTTAAAACCTTTTATAGGTACATCAGGGAGCGTAGAAAGACAAAGTGAGGGACAATGATGCTGAACAGAATGGACGATGGGTGGGCAGAGAGGGACAGTGAAAAAGCAAGGATACTGAACAAATACTTCTGCTCAGTATTCACAAAAGAGGAGGAGGGGAGGTGCCTAATCCAATTAACAGAAGCACTCTGGATAGGGGGGTCCATCCCAATCCTTTCACAGAAGAAAGGGTTCTGAAAGAACTCCTAACACTGAAGGTGGACAAAGCAATGGAGCCTGATGGAATTCACCCCAGAATTCTAAAAGAATAAAGGAGAGAACTAGTGACACCACTGACTACCCTTTTTTTACAAATCATGGGAGGATAGTGTGGTATCTGAGGACTGAAGAAAGGTGGATGTGATGCCCCTTCACAGAAGTAGGAGCAAGACAGAGGCAGGAAACTACAGACCTGTCAGTTTGACCTCTGTGGTAGGGAAAGTGATGGAATCACTTCTGAAGGAAAGAATTGTTGTGTACCTAGAGGCCAGTGGGGCACAGGACCCAAGGCAACAAGAGTTAACAGCAGGAAGGTCATGTCAGACAAATCTAATTGATTTCTTTGACTGGGTGACCAAAGTAGTAGACTAGGGATGGGCTGTGGACATGGCCTACCTAGACTTTAGCAAGGCATTTGACACAGTCCCACACAAAAGATTAATAGTCAAATGAACCAGCCTGGGAGTGGGTCCCAGGGTGCTAGCCTGCGTAAAACATTGGCTGAACAACAGGACACAGAAGGTAATTGTAAATGGAGTCCACTCTGAAGAAAGAGGGATAACTAGTGGGGTACCACAGGTATTCAGTACTGCGTCCAGTCCTTTTTAATGTCTTTATAAGTGACATTGCAGAGGGACTGGAAGGAAAAGTATGCCTCTTTGCAGATAATACAAAGATCTGCAATAGGGTTGCTGCACAAGGAGGTGTGGAAAGGATGAGAAGGGACTTGGCAAGGTTGGAGGAACAGTCAGAAGTATGGCATCTTGGATTCAATGCAAAGAATTGCAAAATAATGCACCTGGGAAACAAAAATCCAGAGGAAGATTACACAATGGGGGGAGGTAGTAACAACAACAAAAATAGAAAGGGACCTGGGAGTAAACATATCAGATGACCTTAAGGTAAGCAATCAATGTGAGAAGGCAGTTGGAAGGGCTGGGGGGATACTGGGATGTATAGGGAGAGGCATCAGCAGTAGAAACCAGGAAATTGTTATCCCTGTGTACAGACAGTTGGTGAGACCACATCTGGAGTACTGTGTCCAGTTCTGGAGACCCCATCTCTGCAACGACATAGACAGGATGGAGGCATTCCAGAGGAGGGCAAGTACAATGGTGCAGGGTCTGCAAGAGAAGTTATACGAGGAAAGACTAAAGGAGCTTAATATGTATACCTTTGAGGAAAAGAGGGAAAGGGGGGACATGATAGAAACTTTTAAGTACCTCAGTGGAATCAACAAAGTCCAAGAGGGTAGCATCTTTCAGAAAAAAAGTTGTGCAAGAACAAGGGGACACAATTTGAAGATAGAGGGGGGACAGCTTAGAGGCAATGTGAGGAAGCATTTTTTTCACAGATAGGGTTGTGAATGCATGGAATAGCCTTCCTGAGGAGGTTATGAGGTCTAAAACGGTGGGAGAATTCAAGAACGCATGGGACAGACACTAGGCAATTCTTGTGGGGGGGGTTGGAAGAAATAGGCTGATGGTTAAATAGGATCTGCAGCTTATCCTGTAGGTAGGGAAATGGGCAGACTAAGTGGGCCAAGCATTCCTTATCTGCTGTCGAAGTTTATATTTCTATGTTTCTATGACTTATCCTCAAGAACTCCAATTTATTATTCCAAGGCCATCTTAATAATCTAAATGTTCAGCACCTATCATGAGGTGATGGTGCCTTGCAATGTCATATGCCTTTATTAAATACATCACAAAATACCTTCAGTATTTATCATATTTCATACTCTAAGCACAATGCTATCAGTGGTAAGGGGGAAGAAGGGAAAATAGAGGGAGGGGCAAAACCCTGAGAAGGGGGAAAATTGGGAATATTTATCATACCTGTTAAAATGTTACAAAAGTTTGGCTAGTTCTATCTGGTCATTCAGACATGGCCATCTTATTGCTCCCAATTCATAAATCCAATGCACCACCAGCAGGTAGCAAGTAGTTTCTCTATATCCCTGCCCCTTGGACCTAGACAGACTGTTTCTATACCTATGAAAGTGGGACAGTGGGCATCACCCCCACCTGACTGATTTTTTTGGGTTGTTGGGGCATATTCATCACTATTATGGTTATTGCTCTCATGTGCTCTCCCACCTGTTCATTAAACCTTCTCTTTGTCCTCCCAACATAGAAAACCCACATCTGCCCAAAATCAAATATATAACATTTGTTGTATCACTTATAATAATGCTAGATATCCTATGCCCCTAACCATTATTTGGACAAAAAAACTAGTCAGTGTTAACCACTACCTGAAAATATTTACAATGTCCACAACATTTGCAACCTGATTTCAGGGGAGGAAAAATTCTGTCTCTTTCCTCCTAGGCTGTAAACTATGTGCAACCATGTCCTTTACATTTTGTGCCCTGCAATAGGAGATTTGGGGACATTCAACCACAGTGTCTCTTAACTTGGGTTCTAATCTCATACATTGATATCTAGCAATATTACTTCAGACACAACAAATGTTATATATTTGATTATGTGAGTAGGGTTTTCTATGTTGGGAGGACAAAGAGAAGATATAAGGACTGGGTGGGAATGAGGAGATATAGAGAAACTATTTGCTAAAAGGGAGGCCTATTGGATTTATGAATTGGAAGCGTTAAGTTGGCAAGGTCTGAATGAACAAATGGAACAAGTTAAATTTTTGTAAAATTCTAACAGATATAATAAATATGCCCCATTCTCCCCCTTCTTGTGATTTTGTCCCCTCCACCCCTTTTTTCCTTCTTCCTCCCTCACCACCAATACTAATGTGCTTAGAGAATAAATTATGATTATTACTGTAGTATTGAATTATTTTGTGATGTACAGTATTTAATAAAGGCATATCACATTGCAAGGCACCATCACCTCGCAACAATAGGTGCTGAACATTTAGATTATTGGAAAGTTTTCAGCACTTGCTATTTGAATAAAAACATTGACAAGTCCAATAAAATGAATTGGGCAAGTACTGTATGTAAGCTATTTTTCTGAATGGCAGCATCATCCTTATACAAGATTGTTTTAACAAATCAGCTATCTTGGCTAATATTGGAATGAGTGCTGGCCTTAGGATAATAAATTGAAGTTCCCTAGAATAAATCACGTACTATTTAAGCTAATCTTGGAGTCTGCCTTGGGCTGTGGGCTGATGGTGCTTAATGTTAAATGCAATAAGATGTAATAGTGTTACTGATTGATATAGCACACATTTTCACTATTTCAGCACTGTTTTATGTATATAAGAATGTACTGCAGGGGATGCTTTTCACCTTGACAAAGTGCTCTCAAAGTGGACAAGAAATGTTGGGCATAGTGGTATACCTCCTTGAGTTCTGCCAGTTCAGGTGCACTGTCCCATGTCTTCTCAGTGATTAATAAAATATATTTTTGTGAATACTGAGCAACGGTTTTGTGGTTTCATATACAGTGCAGTGTGAGTACTGAGTCCTTTCTTACAACCAGTGTGACAGTGGGCTTGTGAGCACCCATGCTATTGCCATTGTCCCTTTAGCCCATGTGTAAACTCAATAGAATTGCTGCATAGTTGCTGTTTACTCTGCTGGTATGATAGAGAGTACAATGAACTCTCTTGCATGGGATGGAGAACATCTAGGAGTGGGCCCAACAGTCACGAGATGGCAGAATGTGTGATGCTGGTGGTGTCAAGCACCACTATCTGGAATGTTCCAGTGTCCAGGAAACACTTCTGCTTTCACCCTGTGCTCTAAGGATATTGCATGGGAGGGGGAGCTGGTAATGCAGCACTTCTTACAGCTGCATGACCCCATCTGGAGTACTGCGTGCAGTTTTGGAGACCCCATCTCCACAATGACATAGAGAGGGTGGAGGTTGTCAAGAGGAGGGCAACTGAAATGGTAAAGGGTCTGCACCAGGAGCCATATGAAGAGAGACTAAAGGAGCTTAATATGTATACCCTTGAGGAAAGGAGGGAGAGGGGGGACATGATAGAAACTTTAAACTACCTCAAGGGAATCAACAAAGTCCAAGAGGGTAGCATCTTTCAGAAAAGGAGATGTGCAAGAACAAGGGGATACAATTTGAAGATCCAGGGGGGTTGGCTCAGAGGTAATGTGAGGACGTTTTTTTTTTTCACAGATAGGGTTGTGGATGCATGGAATGGCCTTCCTGAGGAGGTTGTGAAGTCAAAAACAGTGGGGGAATTCAAGAACGAATGGTACAGACATAAAGCAATTCTAGGGGGGGGTAGGAGGAAGTAGGCTATTGGTTAACTAGGATCTGCAGCTTATCCATTAGGTAGGGAAATGGGCACACTAGGTGGGCCAAGCGGTCCTTATCTGCCATCAAATTCTGTTTCTATGTTTCATGGGGCTGTTGAGTCAGTACCAACCCATGATTTGTTCATCACTGAGAACTTCGAGTTTGACTTGTAGATGGTACTGTCATTGTGAAGCATTTTGCCTCCTGGGGCTGTGCTGGGGCCCTAGGGGGCATTGTCCCACTCCTCATCCTACAAGACTGTTTGCATCAGGTACACAATGTGTGCAATTTTGTTTTTGGTTGTCTGTGTGCTGAAGTACATCTCCCACCTCATGGGTTTGCCCCAGTTAAAGGCCTGCTTTGCAATGCACTAAGTCACACTAAATGGCACAAGCACCGTGCTAATCTATTGAATAGCACAGTGTGTTGCAAGTTGATGTCACCACCCCCCTTTTTCAGTGCTGCATACATAAATTTTATGTTTGGGCACTGCACTCCTATCAAGGCAGGGTCAACAGCATTTTGGAGCAATCTGATAGGGCCGGTTACAAACATTTGAATATGGGGACCATTGTCCATTACCTTCTTTCCACTCCTGTTTAGTGTTTCTAAACCTAGAAATGTCATTCTCACTACATCTGTTTGACTGGGATCTAATGATTTTGCCATACCATGTTTTAAATCCACTGCATTGAAATATAGTTGGTAATGCTGCTGGTGATGTCACATGTATGTGACATAAGTCCTTGGCATTGAGTCGCAAAACCTGTGGCATGACTCGTCCCTAACCTGTCCCTGAATGGTGGCTGCTCATACAATCAAGTGATTGTGGAGGAACTAGGTCTTGCCAAGGTATCAGTGCCAAAAGCATAAACTACTCAACTAAGCCAACTAAACAATGATAAATAATCCTAATATATTACTGGAGACATTAAATTATGTTGATATTAATTATGGGGGCTACAGATACACTGTGTGAAAGAATGAAATCTTCTGTACATGATGTAATATTCATGATGTACTGTTTGCAAAGTGTTCCTAGTTGTAAGGACTAGATTAATATAAAAGATATCAGTGCCTAACATATAATTTATCACATTACACTGACAGATTTCAAATAACTGTATAAAAATCCATATGTATTTAAAATGAGAGGTTTCAAAAATTCACTCTTTCTAAAACATTAACTGCCAGATTTGAGAAAATTCATAATAGAGGAAGTTGATCTATTTCCTTAGTTAATCCATTCTTTGATTTTAAAGGATCAAAACACTGTTGCTGATCCAATATGCTTCTCTCAATAATAATAATTTTCCAAGTCATCTGCTTGTTATGGAGGTTTGACTAAATTCCAGACCCACAAATCTCATCAACATCTTACATACCTTGTTATAACATCAAATATATGTGAGCTCTCATCCTCCATTCTGAGAGTCTGAGAGCCACAGCCATGGTAGTCTGATGACCCAACCTGCCAGACTGCCATCTGCAGTCCAAGTCTGAAGCCACAAGCCCCTGACAGAAGCTCAGATAGTCTGAGAGCCACAGCTGTGGTTCTCTGATGAACCCGACCTGCCAGACTGCCACCTGCAGTCCAGGTCTGAAACCACCAGCACCTCACAGAAGCTCAGGTAGTCTGAGAGCCACAGTCATAGTTCTCTGATGAACCAGATCTGTCAGACTGCCATCCACAGTCCAGGTCTGAAGCCTCCAGCCCCTCAGAGAAGCTCAGGTATGGACTTGACTTTGGGGACTGATTACCTCCAGGAAGGGAGCCCTAAGAGCCGGAGTTTTTTGGTCCCCCTACCCACCCCCAGCCCCAGTCCTGTTTAAATACACTTAAAACCCACCCGGCTTACTAGCTCACTCCTACAGGTTTCTGCCAGCCAGCTGCTCAAGCTTTAAGTGACTGCATCACTGTCTCTTGTGAAGCACTTTCCCTATCTAGTGTAACTCTTCTTTCTAGCTCTCTCTAAAAACCACCAGGTACAGTGGTTAACTGTACAGCCTCTCTTTGGCACCAGTGTGTCATGCTTGAAGACTGAATCAAGCTGCCATGTCCCCTATCAAAGGGTGCTATCTACTTCTGCTCCTTGCTACCTGGCTTGATACAGCTGGCACCAGATGCCTCGCTGGGCCACTGCAACCCCCCTCTGAACCACTACTGGGTAGTGCATGGCTGTCAAATGCACCTTCAGAAACTGCCTCACTTGGCTGTGGGCAACAACTCACTTGGCCTTACCCTACAAACATGGGTGGCTATATGCCCTCTCCTCACATAGGGGTAGTAATGGTTAGCTATACCATAATAATTAAACCAATGTCCAACCACCTGAATCATCTGAAGCCTCTGCAGGGGAAGGTACAAGCCAAATTTAGCATAAACCTTTCTTCCAGAAAGGTCATCTTTATGATCCTGCTCCTTTTGGGCAACATTCACTCAACCCCAAGCATACTCACTTCAACAAACCCTGGTGTTCATAAGGTCAAAGGCCTAAAAATAGCCTCACTGAACATCTGCAGTTTAACTGCAAAATTTGACCAACTACAGGCATGGATGGCCCTCCATATCCCTGACATACTATGCTTAAAGGAGACCTGGTTGACCAGTAGGATTAATGATAACGAAGTGGTCCTCAAAGGCTTCCAAGCATACAGGATTGATGAACTAGGCAAGGAAGGTGGGGGATGCCTCATCTATGCCAGGGACTCTCTGCAGTGCACCATCCTCCCTGGAACCAGGGTGGCTGAGGACCATGAGATAATAGTGATAAAGGCACAGGTCAGTAAGAATGGCAAAACTCTCATCCTTGTCACAATCTACCTACCCCCCAAGAAAGCCACAGCAGCCTTTCCCACAATTATGGATGTTATCGGCTCCCTTCCAAAATGGATGGAGCTTGTCATTACTGGGGACTTTAACATAAACTGGGATGGTAAGGAGGCTGTCCCTTTCTGGGATCTAATAGCTACCTCCAACCTGACACAACTTGTCACCTGCACCACCAGGCAGAACTATAAGACAGGAAACAGTACCCTCCTTGACTGAGTCCTAGCAAGCTCACCATCCCAGATCTCTGAGATCAAGGTTCTCCCAGACATGCTAAGTGACTGCTCCTCAATTCACTTTCTTGTGGCCTAATAAATTTACCAAAAGCCCACTCATCTTCATTGAAAGCAGGGTCTTGAGGAAGGGTAAACATGGATCCTTCAAATCAGCCCTTGCCCTTCATGACTGGACACCTATCGACCTGGCACCTACCCTTGATCAGGCCCTAAGCTACTTCATTAATGGCTTTAGCTCCATCTGTGACATCTATGCCCCACTCACAAAAAGAAAAATTCAGGGGCAGGCAAATGGCTGGATTGATGGGGAGCTCCTTTTCCACCTGAAAGAAAGGGACATACTCTGGGAAGATGGCCATAAACACAGGTAGCAAGAATGGCTACCAGTGCTACAGAACAGCCTGGAACCACTGCACCAAGCTAATCCAGCTCGCCAAAGCCAACTTTCATAAGGCCCAGCTTTGTAGTTCTTGGGGCGATGGGAAAAGATTCTGGGATAACATTAAAAGCATCCTTGGAAAGGAGGACAAGAAGCACCCTCAGCTGCTCAGTATCAGTAACACCCACACTACAGACCCTTTAGCTATTGCAGAAGCCTTCAATTTGGCCTTAACTGATCTTACCCCAGTGCTATCACCTGCCTATTTTCAACTTGGTTTGAACCACTCCAACAACATATCTACTGAGTGCTCTCACCTGACCTACTTTAAAAGGGTGATGGTGAAGGAGGCCCTTACTATGGTCAAGAAAATGCTAGGTAAGACCACATTGGGCAATGACGGGATAGACATGAAACTTCTAACCCTCACCTTGGACTTTCTTATAGTGCCAATTACCACACTGTGCAATAAGTCCCTGGCCCACTTCCCGGCGATTTGGAAGCAGGCCCTAGTTAAGCCAGTGCATAAAGGAGGCAACAATTTTCTGGTAGCCAACTACAGACCCATCTTGATCCTCTCCCCCCGTCCAAGGCACTGGAAAAGATTGTGGTGGGTCAACTCATTGACTACCTTAATAAGAATAATCTACTATGCCCCAATCAGCATGGCTTCAGACAAAATCACAGTACCACCACTGCCCTACTGGACTACATGAACTATGCACATAAGGCTCTGGATGAAGGCAAACAAGTGGGATATGTCTTTATTGACCTCACCAAAGCCTTCGATACAGTCAACCACCCCCCTGTTACTGACCAAACTGTGAAACTTGGGTGTGGCACCCAATGCCCTGCTGGTTCCAAGACTACCTGATACAGAGAAGTCAAAGTGTCAAAATTGGGCAAACAGTATCCAGCACAAGAGAGATATCATTAGGTGTACCCCATGGATCAATACTGGGGCCCCTACTCTTCAGCCTCTTCTTAAATGACCTTCCCACAGCCTGCGACACCACACTCATACTATATGCAGATGATGCTGTGCTTCTGAGCAGCAGCACTTCTCAAGCTGCCCCATAATCTGAGCTGCAGAACTCCTTCTCCAATCTTGAGGACTGGTGCTGTAGTCATAAGATGCTACTAAACTACAAAAAGATCAAGGCCATGCTTATGTCCAGTCCCCACAACAAAAATAAGCACCACCTCCTCATTATCTCCAATTCATGCAGTGAGCCACTGGAACAAGTTCACTTGTTCAAGTATCTGAGGGTCATAATAGATGATACCCTCACATTTGCACACCATATTGACTCTTTGGTCAAGACAGTCAATACCAAGATTGGTCTCCTATACAGGCACAGTCAATACCTCTCTTTGGGGGCCCTCCACCTCTCAGTCCACAGTTTAATTATATCTACTATTGACTATGGACTAGTGGTCTGTGGGACAACAATGGATACAGCACTCAAGGGGGTTCAGACTGCACTCAACAAAGCCTGCAGACTCACCCTGGATGCTGAGCATAGCACTCACACCTGTACTCTGTACAAACATGCAAACTGGCTGTCATTAAGAAACAGGGTCAGATTGTAGACTTGCATCATAGAGAGGAAGGTTCTATTGGGTAAAACACCACCTTCTGTAGGCAATTTGATCAAAGTGACCAACTCGTTACAAGTTACCAGTGGGAGGACTAGAGGGGCCTTGGCTATCCCCTTCCATCACACTTTACTTGTTCAACATGCATTTGCCTACTGAGCCCACCTATGGATGAATGAATTCCCTGGGCACCTCTTGGCCACCAATTGTCTGGCACAATTCAAAACTTGACCTCAAACAGCACCTAATAACACTCTCTAAGTGCACCTGCCCCTGAGTCCAGCCACATTTGATCTCTCTGCCCCCCAGCAAACACTAAGCAGGCCTCAGGTACCCCCTCCCTCTGTCCCTTCTAATGACTTGCCCTAGCAATCAGTTTGCATCATGCTCCTTCAGCAGACTCCACCCCCTCCCCCAACTCACAGTCCTGTGAGTTTTCCTAACAGTCAATACTAAAGTAGGCTGCCTGACCATGCCCCCTCACACCCCAGCAATTTACTCTAGCATGTCCTCTCTGCTCAGTTTCCCCTCACCCCACCATTTCTCCCTATACCTTATCACCCTTCTTCCCCCATCCTTCACCTCCACCGCAGTACATACCTCTGTATCATACCTCCATTCTTCACCCCACTGCCAGCTATCCTCATCCCTCTGAATTACTGACAAGGACTTTGTGGCTGCTTACCCCCTCCCACCCTCATAAAGTGTTTTTCTTGTTATTTAATTTGTACCTATGTTTTGAGTTATTCTGTAAGTTCTGAATCCAAGCTGTATTATTCTTTGTAATGTATCTTTACTTTCTCCTATTGTATTTTGTTTTGCAATCTATGAAATGAAACCTTTGTAAAAGAGCTTGCGCTCAAAGATCTTCTCTGAATCACTAAATAAATAAATTCTGGTATTGCTGTTATATCCCACTATTCTGAGCATACATTTTCTGCTTGTTTTGTTTTTCATTACAAAGATAGTCACATGTGCAATTCAAAGCATAAATAATGTGAGTGCATTCACTCATAATGAAATCCTGAATTGGAAAACATTAATCACTGTAAATATTTAACTTTTTTGGTCTTAATTGTGTCGGAGCAAATGATACACCTACAACTATGAAAACTCAGTGATACAGGAGCCCCACTTACAGACAAGATCTGGTCAGAGCTGATATGGTTCTGGAGAGCGTTTAGGAGTGGGAAGAACTTTGAAATTAATATGGGGTGGTTTCACTGCACCAGAGTCAGCTGAAACTAATACTGCAGTGATTACAGTACTGCGCATGCGTGATACTTGCACATCAGTAGTTTGCACCAGAGTCAGCCATGCACAATGTGGCAGCGCTGACATAACTACATATGCATGATTCTTGTGCATGTGCAGTTAAAGTCAGCGCCACCGTGTTGCACACGGCGGCCGTCACTTCTGCAGCTGTGGAAAGGAAAAGTACTGTGCCTCAGAGTGGGTGCGCTTATGCAGCCCACAAAGGGGAAGGGCTGCATAAACAGAATCACTAGAAACTATGCCAGAGCACTGTGGCAGTACATCACACAGTGGTCTGGTCACATGCTTCCACAGTGCTCTTACACAAATCTGATGATGGTATAATATCTGTGGAGCTTGGCCTGTACAGCCATAAAAATCAGACTTAGGAGGAGTCTGTCAACAAACTAGAGATCTGGTGTGGGACTTGTGCATCATCACAGTCATGTTCTCATTCTTTTCTAAGCAGTAATTTCAGGTAAATGTGCCTTACCCATATTGATCTCATTGCTGGTAGACTACTTCTGGTTTTCCCCTGATTTTAGTAGGTGGAGGTCGTAAAAGTCTTGAAGTGGTAGTTGCCGGTGGTGGCATGTGCAGAAAAAAAGTGGTCCCCATGCTTGTCTGCACATTTTAGAAATGACCCCTTTCCTTGTTTTTGCTGTTAAAAAACCGGACCCCTTTAACACATAAGCAAGGAGTCAGTTATGACCTCCACATCACCTCCTTTTCACTTCTTTGAGGAATGTGATTATGGGTTTGCAGCAGATGTACAGTGGCAGCCATAGATGCATAATACTACTAAACAGTAATCAACTGTATGTAAAAGCTTGTTTTTTTTTGTTTTGTTTTTTTGAATGTGTTCTTTCTTAATGTTGTCAATACCACTTCACCCATTTTATACTCTGCCCCTGGATTTCTGTGCTCGAAGTGCATTATTTTACATTGTTGTGTTCAGGACTAAAAAGCCTTTCAAATGAAGATAGTCACTAATCTAAATTCTCTATAGTTTTTTTTTTTAAATAGCCATCAGAAATGTGAATTTTGTAAAAACAGAAATGGAAATACAGGCAATAAAATTACCATATTGTACAAACTATAAGGAATTCAGATTAGTGACTACCTTCATTTGAAAGATATCTTTGTCCTGAACAGCTTTCGTATTGGTTGTTTTTGTGTACCTTGAATAGTTTTAAAGATATTTAGATTTGTTTGGAATATTTGCAAATTTGCTAAGAATTCTGCACAGTGCCTTAGGAAGATTCTGAAAGAAAAGCAGTCTAGAGTTCTGTCTCTAATGTTTAAAATACACAATGGATCTGGGTGAGTTAAATTAGGCATGACAAGATAAACAAGGTGCTGTGGTCTAGTATTTAATTTAAGTGGCGTAATGGTTTGCAGAAATGAGGCTGTTTAGAAGTGCAATAATTATGCCAAACAAATGTAAATATCTCTAAAAGTATATGAGTTACACAGAAACAACCAGTATGAAAGTTGTTCGGGACAAATTGAACTTTCAAATGAGCCTGTTCATTAAGCTGCACTAATTATATTTTTTAAACTATGGGCATCTGATTTACCTGAATTTTCATTTCTTATAGGAGTTATAGAAACATAGAATTTGACAGCTGATAAGGACCGCTTGGCCCTCCCAGTCTGCCCATTTCCCTACGTATTGAATAAGCTGCAGATCCTAGTTAATCAACAGCCTACTTCCTCCTACCCCCACTAGAATTGCCTTATGTCTGTCCCTTACATTCTTGAATTCCCCCACTGTTTTTGAACCCACAACCTCCTCAGGGAGGCCATTCCATGTGTCTACCATCCTCTCTGTGAAAAAAATACTTCCTCATGTTGCCCCTGAGCTGTTCCCCCTCTATCCAAAAATTGTGCCTCCTTCTTCTTGTACATTTTTTTTCTGAAAGATGCTACCCTTTTGGACACTGTTGACTCCCTTGAGGTACTTGAAAGTATCTATCATGTCCCCCCTCTCCCTCCTTTCCTTGAGGGTATACATATTAAGCTTCTATAGTGTCTCTTCTTATGGTTTCTGATGAAGACCCTGCACCATTTCAGTTACCCTCCTCAGGACTGCCTCCATCTTGACTATGTCCTTGTGGAGATGGGGTCTTCAGAACTGCATGCAGTACTCCAGATGGGGTCTCACCAACTGTCTGTACAGAGGAATGACAACTTCCTATTTTCTACTGGTGATGCTTCTCCCTATGCACACCAGTATCCCCCAGCCCTCCTTTCTGCCTTCTCACATTGCCTGCCTACCTTTAGATTGTCTGATATGACTACCCCAAGGTCCCTTTCCATTTTTGATGTTGTTAGTGCCCCTCCACCCCCATTATGAACTCTTCCCCTGGGTTTTTGTTTCCCAGGTGCATTATTTTTCACTTCTTTGCATTGAATCTAAGCTGCCTTACTTTTGACCATTCCTCCAACATTGCCAAGTCTCTTCTTATCCTTTCCACCCTTCCTTGTGTATCAACTTTGTTACAGATCTTTGTGTCATCTGCAAAGAGGCATACTTTTCCTTCCAATATTTCTGCAATGTCACTTATAAAGACATTAAAGAGGACTGTAGAAACATAGAAACATAGAATTTGATGGCAGATAAGGACCGCTTGGCCCACCTAGTCTGCCCATTTTCCTATCTAACTGATAAGCTGCAGATCCTAGTTAACCAACAGCTTACTTCCTCTTACCCCCCACTAGGACTGCCTTATGCCTGTCCCATGCATTCTTGAAGTCCCCCACTGTTCTTGACTCCACGACCTCCTCAGGGAGGCTGTTCCATGCATTCACAACCCTCTCAGTGAAAAAATACTTCCTCACATTACCCCTGAGCCATCCCCCCTCTATCTTCAAATTATGCCCCCTTGTTCTTGCACATCTCTTTTTCTGGAAGATGCTACCCTCTTGGACTTTGGTAATTCCCTTGAGGTACTTGAAAGTTTCTATCATGTCCCCTCTCTCCCTTCTTTCCTCAAGAGAATACATATTAAGCTCCTTTAGTCTTTCTTCGTATGTCTTCTGGTGCAGACCCTGCACCATTTTGGTTGCCCTTCTCTGGACAGCCTCCACTCTGTCTATGTCTTTGCGGAGATGGGGTCTCCTAGAACTGCACACAGTACTCCAGATGGGGTCTCACCAACTGTCTGTACAGAGGGATAACAACTTCCTGTTTTCTACTATTGATGCCTCTTCCTATGCATCCCAGAAACCCCCCAGCCTTCCTTACTGCCTTCTCACATTGCTTGCCCAACTTTAGGTCATCTGATATAATTACCCCCAGGTCCCTTTCTATTTTTACTTTTGTCAGTATCTCACTTCCCATTGTGTACGCTTCCCCTGGGTTTTTGTTTCCCATGTGCATTACCTTGTACTTCTTTGCATTCAATCTGAGCTGCCATACATTTGACCATTCCTCCAACCTTGCCAAGTCCCTTCTCATCCTTTCCACTCCATCTTGTGTATCAACCCTGTTGCAGATCTTTGTGTCATCTGCAAAGAGACATACTTTTCCTTCCAGTTCCTCTGCAATGTCACTTATAAAGACATTAAAAAGGACCGGTCCCAGTACTGAACCCTGCGGTACCCCACTAGTAACCCTCTTTTCTTCACTGTGTACTCCATTTACTACTACCCTTTGTGTCCTGTTGTCTAGCCAATTTATTATCCAGACTACCACCTTGGGACCCACTCCAAGGCTGGCTATCTTGTGTATTAATCTTTTGTGTGGGACTGTATCAAATGCCTTGCTAAAATCTAGGTAGGTCATGTCCACAGCCCCTCCCTGGTCTACTCCTTTGGTCACCCAGTTAAAGAAATCTATTAGATTCATCTGACATGACCTTCCCATCATGAATCCATGCTGCCTTGGGTCCTGTGCCCCACTGGCCTCTAGGTACTCAACAATTCTTTCCTTCAGAACTGATTCCATCATTTTCCCTACCACTGAGGTCAAACTAACTGGTCTGTAGTTTCCTGCCTCTGTCCTGCTCCCACTTTCATGAAGAGGAATCACATCTGCCGTCCTCCAGTCCTTGGGTACCACCCCATCCTCCCATGATTTGTTAAAGAGAGTAGTCAGCGGTGTCACTAGTTCTACTCTTAGTTCTTTTAGAATTCTTGGGTGAATCCCATCAGGCCCCATTGCTTTGTCCACCTTCAATTTTATTAGTTCTTTCAGAACCCTTTCTTCTGTAAATGGACTGGTATCGACCACCGTCTTCACAGTGTTTCTCTTGTTTGGTTTAGGTAACTCCCCCTCCTCTTCCTTTGTGAATACTGAGCAGAAATATTCGTTCAGTATCCCTGCTTTTTCACTGTCACCCTCTACCCACATTCCCTCCCCTTTATTAAGCTTCAGTATCCCTCCTTTGGTCTTTCTTTGCTCCCTAATGTACCTATAAAAGGTCTTATCCCCCTTCTTAACAGAATTGGCTATCCTTTCCTCGGTTTGGGCCTTTGCTATTCTGACTGCCTTCCCAGCCTCTTTCTGCTTTAACTGATAAAGTTCTCTGTCCTGCTCCTTCTGTGTTTCCTTATATTTCCTGAATGTTGTCCTTTTCTCCTTAACCTTCCCTGCAACCTCTTTTGTGAACCATAGCGTTTTTTTTCCTTCGTTGTGTTTTATTGATTTGCTTTACACAAAGGCTTGTTGCCTCTGTGATGGCTGTTTTGATCACTCCCCATTGTTCCTCCTCCCTTCCTTCTTGCCTGTTTTCTAGTGCTTTTCTGAGGCACTCTCTCATTTTCCCAAAGTCAGCCCTCCTAAAGTCTAGTACTCTTGCTTTTGTATGGCTTGATTGTATGGCTGTGTTTATCGTGAGCCACACTGTTTGGTGGTCGCTTGTTCACAGATGGCTACCCACCTCTAAATCTGAGATTCTTTCTCCATCCCCATTTGAAAGTACCAGGTCTAAGATTGCTCCCTCCCAAGTGGGTTCCAATACTAGCTGTCTGAGGCATTCCCCCTGTAGGGCATCAAGAATGACCCTGCTCTTGGATGTGCCTGCAGCAAAGGTGCTCCAGTTAACATCTGGCATATTCAGGTCCCCCATCAACAATATCTTCCCTTTTTCTGCCATTCTAAGAAAGCCTTCTATCTGTATACAACCCCCATGCGGATTGTGGTGCCATTTCCTGTCTCCAGGGTGACCCAAAGTGCCTCATCTGCTCCCTGTTTACTCTTTAGTTCTGTTGCTTTGATCCCTTCCTTTACATAGAGAGCTCCTCCTCCTCCTCTTTTACCCTGCCTGTCCCTCTTGTAGATAGTGTATCCTGGTATGTTGACATCCCAGTCATGGTTCTCTGTGTACCATGTTTCTGTGACGACCACAATATCCAGGCAACTCTTTTCCATCAAGGCCACTAGTTCAGGGAGCTTGTTACACAGACTACGGGAATTGGTGCTCATCACCCTCCACTTTTTGATAGCCTTACCTCTTTTAGCCCCATTTCTGTCCTTACTGCCTTTGCCTTTTTTTACATTTAAATCTGTTCTGCTCCCTAATAACTTCTGTACCTTGGTGTTTACCTCACTAATCACCATATTTTGTGGGGAGGCTCGGATTTCCTGCTCCTTTCAGTGCCTCCCCTGGCTAGTTTAAATGCTTGACAATGAAGCATTTAAACCTCTCACCTAGGATCCTGGTCCTCTCGACAGATGCAGACCATCGACCAGTATAGGTCTGCATCCTCCAGGTGGCCCCTGTCCCCAATGAAGCTAAAACCCTGAGCTCCACACCAGTTTTTCAACCACTTATTGAATTCTGGGAGAAGTGCCCCCTCATCTCCCTTGCCATAGACAGGCAGCACCTCCGAAGGTTACCGTGTCACGCTACTTGTCTAAGGCCCATTCCCAACTCTACAAACTCCTCTTGCACTGCTCTGATCCCATTCCTAGCCAGGTCATTTGTCCCTAAGTGGACAATGACATCCAGCTCCGTCCCACAGGCAGCTCCTCCCATGATCCTGAGGATTCGCTTCCTGTCCCTCCAAGTCATGGCGCCAGGAAGGCACCTTACCTCACTCTCCCCTTCCTCCCCCATTTCTACCCCTTAATGATTGAGTCCCCCACCAGGAGTTGTTTCCTTCCCCTGTGGTGTCCCATGCCACCCTCCTGTGGGTCTCCTTTGTGAAGGTTCCCAGCATCCTCCTTGGTCTCCACTGCAGGTGCCTCCATAGAGGAACCACTATCCACCAGAAGAGTGAATGAATTGTGGAGAGGTACAGCTGGAGGGATGCATCTCTGTTCCACCACCCTCTCCCTCCTTGAGCTCACCCTGGTCCAGCCTCTCCTCTTTCTTGGCAACCTCTGAGGTAGTGGCTTTGGCCCTGGTGGTCCCTGGGGGGGGGAGGAGGTTTCACGAATCCTAGCCAGGTCAGCCTGGAGACGAGCAACTTCCTCTCTCAGACCAGAGAGGTGCCTGCAAATAGGGCAGCATTGCAGCCTCCACAATGTCTCCCGGAACACTGCCGCCCCACAGCCATTGCACTGCACCACTCCTATCATGTCTTATTTTGTGTCCTCTCTACTGTTTCTCTGGATGCTTATTCTCTCCTCTCCTTACAACTCTCACCCTTCCTGTTCTGGGACAGCAACTTCCTATCTTCTTCAGTAGCCTCCTTCTTCCTTGCTCAATATTAGACCACCAGCAGCTAGGGGGTGGAGAGTGAGCTACTTTTTTTTAGTTTAGGGTTGACAAAACCAATGTTTCTCTATGATCCTTTCCTTCCTACTGCCAAACAGGAAGTTCCTGTTGACAGTCAAATCCAGCGGCTATAAAAGTAGAACTGGCTTTGGGTGGGTGGGATGGAGGGTAATTAGTAAGAAAGCAAGCTAACACAAGGAAGTTGTAATTTGACTCACCTGCTTTTATAGTGTCTAAACCACACCCCCAGGTAAGCTCCCTTTTCTCCTACTGGTTTAGCAAAGTCAGCTGATACAGTACCCTTCACTGCACAGAACACACACTGACTTTCTTTCTTTTCTTTCTTTTTTAACCTAAAAAAGACCCCTTCTACTTCTAATAAAGTTATCTGTCTACTTAATCTTAACAGTCACTGACTCCTGCTGAGATATAAGTTTTAAATTAATAAGAAAATGTAGCTTCTTTTAGTTAGCTGCTTTCTGCTCTACAAGCAAGGCTAGCAACAGGAAGTTGTAATTTGACTCACCTGCTTTTATAGTGTCTAAACCACACTCCCAGGTAAGCTCCCTTTTGTCCTACTGGTTTAGCAAAGTCAGCTGATACAGTACCCTTCACTGCACAGAACACACACTGACTTTCTTTCTTTTCTTTCTTTTTTTAACCCTAAATAAGACCCCTTCTACTTCTAATAAAGTTATCTATCTACTTAATCTTAACAGACACTGACTTCTGCTGAGATATAAGCTTTAAATGAATAAGAAAATGTAGCTTCTTTTAGTTAGCTGTTTTCTGCTTTACAAGCAAGGCTAACAACTGTCCCCAGTACTGAACCCTGCTGTACCCCGCTAATAACCCCCTTTCTTTGGAGTGGACTCCATTTACTATTACCCTTCAAGTTCTGTTTTCTAGACAATTTTTTACCTAGTCTATCACCCTGTGACCCACTTCCAGGCTGGCTAAATTGTTTATTAATCTTTTGTGTGGGACTGTATCAAATGCCTTGCTAAAGTCTGGGTAGGCCATGTCCATAGCCCCTCCCTCGTCTACTACTTTGGTCACCCAAAGAAATCTATTAGATTCATCTGACATGACCTTCCTGCTCTGAATCATATCATGGGACATCAAGAGCAAGATCAGTCTGTTTGCTAATGATACCAAGGTAGGAGTGGTGGTGGATGACCTAGGGGGATGGCCGGGGTTGCAGGATGATCTGGCAAAGCTTGAAACCTGGTCAGACACCTGGTAACTGGGCTTTAATGCCAAAAAGTGCAAGGTGCTGCATTTTGGGATGAAGAACTCAAGGAGGAGTTACCAGCTGAGGGGAGTGCAGCTAGCCCATACAGAGGAGGAGAATGATCTGGGGGTGCTCATTACAGGTTCAATGAACAACTCAGCACAATGTAGGAAGGCAGCTGCAAAGGCCAACAAAATGCTGGGTTGTATTGCAAGGGGTATATCTTAGAGGAGGGAGGAGGTGAGTCTGCCACTGTATAGGTCATTAGTTAGACTGCACCTGGAGTACTGCGTGCAGTACTGGCACTCGTATCTGAAGAGGTACATTAAGTTACTGGAGGGGTGCAGCTCAGGGCAACAAAAATGATCAAGGTGCTGGGGACTTATCATATGAAAGGAGGCTGAGGGAGTTGAACATGTACTCACTGGAGGAGAGGATGGATGGGGGACATGAATGAAACCTTTAAGTACATGAAAGGAATAAGCAAGACAGGTACAGAGGGGCTGTTCAAAGTAAGGGAGGGGAGGGACACCAGAGGCCATGATATGGGACTGGAGGGAGGAAGGTTCAGGAGGGAGATGAGGAGACACTTTTTTACAGAGAGGGTGATGGCTGGGTGGAATGCGTTACCTGCAGAAGTGGTATCCAGTAGAACAATGGACTGCTTCAAAAGGGGATGGGACAGGACAAGGGGGAGGGTTATTGAAGGGGAAGGGTGGAAGGGAGGGGCAGCTGCAGAATAAGAGGTGTTAGCTGCACATTCAAGTAGACTTGATAGACCTCTAGGCCTTTATCTGCCGGCAAATTTTGTATGTTCGTTTGAATCCATGCTGCCTTGGGTTCTGTGTCACCCCTGGCCTTTAGGTACTCAACTATTCCTTCTTTCAGAAGTGATTCCATCATTTTCCCTACCACTGAGGTCAAACTAACAGGTCTGTAGTTTCCTGTCTCTGCCTTGTACCCACTTTTGTGAAGGGGAATCACATCTGCCCTACTCCAGTGCTCGGGTGTCATGCCCTCCTCCCATGATTTGTTAAAAAGGGTAGTCAGTGATGTCACTAGTTCTCCTCTTAGTTCTTTTAGAATTCTGGGGTGAATCCCATCAGGTCCCATTGCCTAGTCCACCTTGAGTTTTGAGAGTTCTTTCAAGACCCTTTCTTCTCTGAATGGACTGCTATTGACTCCCCCATCCAAAGTGCTTCTATTATTTGGTTTAGGTACATACCCTCCTCTTCTTTTGTAAATACTGAACAAAGGTATTTGTTCATTATCTCTGCCTTTTCACTGTCACCTTCTGCCCAGCCCCTTCCCCTTTATTAATCCTCACTATCACTCCCTTGGTCTTTATTTGCTCACCGATTTACCTATAAAAGGTTTTATCTCCCTTCTTAACTGAGTTGACTATTTTTTACTTGGTTTGGGCCTTTGCTATTCTGAGCGCCTTCTCCACTTCCTTCTGCTTAAACTGGTACAGTTCTTTATCCTGCTCCTTTTATGATTCCTTATACTTTCTGAAGGCTATCTTTTTCCCTTTAACCTTCTCCGCCACCTGTTTTGAAAACCATAATGTTATTTTCCTTCATTTTGTATTGTTCATTTGCTTCACACAAAGGCTTGTTGCCTCTGTGATGACAGTTTTGATTTTTCCTCATTGTCCCTCCTCCCATTCTTCCTGCCCTTTTGCTAGTGCATTCCTTAGGCACTCTCCCATTCTGCCAAAGTCAGCCCTCTGAAATTCCAATACCCTTGTTTTTGTATAGCTTGACTATATGGCTATGTTTTTTGTGAACCAAACTGCCTGGTGGTTGCTTGTCCTTAGATGGCTACCCACTTCTAAAGCAGAGATCCTCTCTCTTTCCCCCATTTGAAAGTACCAGGTCTAAGACTGCTCCCTCCCGAGTGGGTTCCAACACTTGTTGCCTGAAGCATGCCACCTGTAGGACTCTGCTCTTGGATGTGGCTACGTCAAATGTGCTCCAGTTAACATCTGGCATATTCAGGTCCCCCAACAACAATATCTTCCCTTTTTCTGCCATTCTAATGGTGTCTCACATAATTTCCTTCTCCATGTCCTCCCTCTAAGATAGGGGTCTGTATACAGTCCCATGCAGATTGTGGTGCCATTTCCTGTCTCCATGGGAGACCCACAGAGCCTCCTCTTCTCCTGGTTTACCCTTTAGTTCCATTGCTTTGATCGCTTCCCTTATATATAGAGAGCTACTCCTTCTCCTCTTTTACCCTCCCTGTCCTTCCTGTAGATTGTGTACCCCAGAATGTTGACATCCTAGTCATGGTTCTCTGTGAACCAGGTTTCTGTGATTGTCACGATATCCAGGCTCCCTGTTCCATTAAGACCATTAGTTCCGGAAGCATGTTACCCAGACTACAGGCATTGGTTCTCATCACCCTCCATTTTCTGATTGTCTTACCCCATTTGGCCCAATCCCTGTACTTATTGCCTTTGCCTTTTTCTCCATTTACCCCTGCCCTTCCCCCTACTGACCTCTCTACCTTGGTGCTAACCTCGCTAACTACCCTGTTTTGTGGGGGAAGCTCAGAATTCCCTGCTCCTTTTTAGTGCTTCTTCCCTAGGCTAGTTTAAAAGCTTGCCAATGAAGCATTTAAACATATCACATAGGATCCTGGTTCCCCTCCCGAACTGATGCAGACTGTCGTGTCAGTATAGGCCTGTATCTCTCCTGGTGGACCCCCAGTCCCCAATGAAGCCAAAAGCCTGTGCTGTGCACCAGTTTTTCAACCATTCATTGAATCTCATGGTGCAGAGTACACTAGCCTCATCTATGCCATAGACAGGCAGCACCTTCAAGAAGGTTTTCATGAGTGCTGCTTGTCTAAGGCCCCTCCCCAACTCCACAAACTCGTCTCATACAGCTCTGATCCCATTCCCAACTAGGTCATTTGTCCTAGGCTATGCCAAACAAATGTAACTGTCTCTAAAAGTATATGAGTTACACATAAACAACCAATATGAAAGTTGTTCAGGACAAAAATACCTTTCTAATGTGCCTATTCAGTAAGAGGGACTAAACATATTTTTTAAACTGTGGCCATCTGATTACCTGAATTTACATTTTTCTTCACAATTTTCACCATTCTGATGGCTATATTTAAAACAAAACTAATGCTTTCAGATTAGTGACTACCCTCATTTGAAAGGTTATTTTGTCCTAAACAACTTTGAAGTTGGTTGTGTTTGTAACTTGCATACTTTCCTAGATATTTACATTTTTTTGGCATGACTCCTACTGTGTTCACTTGGAGAGAAAAAAATGATGCCATTTGGAAGACCATATTTTACAAAATATAAAGAATTCAGATTAGTGACTACCTTCATGTGAAAGGTCATTTTGTTTTGAATAACTTTCACATGGTTGTTTTTGTGCACCTTGAATAGTTTTGTCCCCTCCCATTTAGATTGGTATCAGTGACCTATTAACATCAAATTAGATTTTTTTCAGATAGGTCCATACTGAAATTCATCATCATGTAAGTAGAGGGCGGGGGTCCATGAACTTCTCTAATTACATCTAATTTGTTTACTAATAGCTTTATTGTTTTCTTAGACATTAGTTTGAGCCAAGGTCAGCTGGAATGGATGCCACATTTTATCATACTTCTCTTTAAGATCCATTTTGCAATACCATGCCTTTTCAAATTTAGATATATCTATTACTGAGTTCAACCAGGCTGTGAATGAAGGGGGGAGGGGGGTACTGATCTTTCCATTTATACAAAATACATATTTTTACAACTATGATTATTAATGTTAACAATTTCCTTTGATCCTCTTTTAAAAAGTTTTAATCAGGATAGATTTCCAGCATTGTTATTACCAAATTGAAAACTACTTGTTTACCAAATAAGTTTGGGGTGAATTGATTAATTTATGACCAATAATTTGATAAACAAGGATACGAGTAGATCATGTGAATCAAAGTGCCTGAGGTAGTGGCACACCCTTGGGCATTTATCTGTTATATTAGAATTAAATAAGTGCCATTTATGTGCTGTATAATATGTCCTATGAACTATGTTCAACTGAATCTGTTGTAATCGAATTGCATGAACGTTATTAACATAAGCATCAACAATATCTCACCATTGATTTTCTGATATACAAATCCCTAAATCTCTTTGCCTTTTCCATCTAAGTTTATCAAGACTATATTTTGATTTGTCCATCAATAAATAATATAAGGCTAATATCAGCTTTTTTCCATCCTTATTGTTTCTTAAAGTATCTAATAATATCGGAGGGTCAATTTTCATGGATTTCCCAAGAAAGAGACTTACACAGTAGTGGTGGGTTCTCAGATCAGCCAATATTTTATACATATATATATATATATATATATATATATATAGCCCCAGATATCATAATTTCATTAAAATCATATTTACAAACTTGAAGATCATTGGTCCCAACTTTTCCAATATCTTCCCAATTTTGTACATTTCTAGCTTATGTTCCTTTCATTTTATACAAAAGTTCTGCACATTGATTATTCATTTCTTATGTATTCCTCTTTCTTCATTTTCTCACCCTCAAGATGTAGAATCTGGAGGGCCCTTCTCCTTCTTGGAAGGTAACAGTGTGACATCCATTACCACATCTCTCCTCTTTTCTATGTTCTCCATGTGTGTGTGTTCTCCTCCTCCCCCCCTCCTGGCAGTTCTTATAATCTTTTTGCCACTAGGCCATCTCTAGCTTGCGTTAGATGATGGCCTTCTCTCCCACTTTACTAGGACCTTTTCCTTTTTAACCAAGGCTCTTTCTCCAGTCTTTAATACTCCCCATGGTCTCTGAATTAAACAGGTTGACCGCTATATCTGATAGGTGTACCCCATCCAGTCTATGGAATTCATCATCATGCTCTTCTATGCCCCACCTAATGACCTTGTCCCTGTGGGTTATGAATCATGTGCCTATGCTTCTGTTCATTTTCCTTCTTACCCTATCCATGGCAAGGTGGCTGTGTGCATGCCTCCTTACCCTGTGGGATACCACGTCTGACCATGTAAGGGTTACTTTTGGCCACCATTTCTTTATTATGCCCATATCATACTTAATCTGTAAATAAATGTCCAGCCATGGTATGGATATAATGTCATTGTCTCCTAAATGTATAATAATTATGTCTGGCAGTGGACGTCTCTCTCTCATGTTTCTCAGTGTCAGAAGCAGCTGGGCCCTTTTCATGCTCCTGATGCCCTGCCATGTCACCCATCTTTGTCTGGGGTATTGGTATAGTTTCCTGCCCCCTTCCTTTTTGGACACTCCTTTCTGCCCAATAAATGTAAGAGTGTCTGCAAATCCATACCTCCAGCCTCCACCTCTTATCTGATTAGAGAGCAAAGCATGTGTGATTAATGATACATTCTTGCTGTCACACCCTCAATTTTATCCTTTTGGCCCCCCCGACTTGTTTGTCTCTGCAAACTACTCCCCACCCCCAGCCCTCCCTTAACCTGTGGAGAGAAATTTAGAGAATTGGTTGCTCATTTGTTTAATGGCCTTATGTATCATTTATAACACTCAGACTTCCACCATCCAATCCCTTGCACCTGTGCAACTGACCCCCATGCTGACACCATCTGTGACACCTGCCCAATTCTGAATGAATGTGAGGAAAAATACTTGGAGTTTTCCCCCTGGTATGCCACACATTTTTTAAGCACCGCTGTCACCTGATAGCCTGTGGCTCTTTTCCCCATCCCCATGAATAAAGAACTGGCCTGTTTGGGGTGGACGCACTGTGGTGTAGGCCCACAATGCTCTGACCATGCAGCTAGCCAGCTCCTCATGTCTGTCTATTCATACCTGGGCTCCCTTGCCCTCTCGGTCTGTCTTTGATTTTCTGATCCTTATGTCAATTGCATCCCCCTGCCAGGTATGGTCTTCCTATTCCAGGCCGCCCCCAGGCTTCCTCTGTCATGCCCAACTGCTTCGCTCACCCTTAGTGCTCCATAATACATCATTGTAAATATTGCTTGAAATAAAACTGTTTCAAATTATGTGCAACATACAGCTTCTGCTGCCTGCCTCATGCCTTCCATTATGCTGTGTGATACTAGTTTCCATTCATCCTTTGCCTTTGCCCCAAGCCTTCCCCAAACCTGGATCATGTGCCTTATTTACATGGACTTTGTTGGGCCCTGCCACTGTCTTAGGTTACAAACTATGCTAATGGCCACCAGGTGGACTCCCATGGTGGCTTGTGCCATTCCCTTTTCCCATTGGTGCACTATGTACTTTCCCACTTGATTGGCTGTGACTTGACCACTTATCTTCATGTGGTACAGTACTCTGAACTTCTGGAATGTTCCCCAAGCCCCTTCATAGGCTCTGAGCATCCTGGTGGACCAAGAGTTCTGAAACAGGACCTTGGCTCCTTCCAACCAACCTCCCATATATCCTCTGGTATTGGCATTTGTCGTGCCTCTGCCTTTGGTGCTGAAGCCCAGAATCTTTCCAGCTGCAGAGGGGAAAGGCTGTCAGGCTATGGTGTTTTTGATCCCTTCTGTGTGCCTAGCCCTGAATGTCATGTTAAGCCTCAGCCCTTGTAACACCAACTGCCTTAATACTCGGAGCACTGACCCGGTCAATGCCCTCATGTTGTGAGGACATCCACCATTGCTCTGTTGTCACACCAAAAAGTCACCTTTTGGTTCTGAAGCTCAGGTCCCCACATTAACATGCAGGCCCAGACTGGCATGATTTCAAGCACGGTGATGTCCCTGGTCAGATCTAAATCTATCCATCTCTGCGGCCATGCTATGGAAAACCATTTTCCTCTATAGTATCTGCCCATCCCCAGTCCACCCGTGGCATCAGTATACAATTCCAAATCTATATTAAAGACCCAGTCATCTTGCCAAGATGATGTGCTATTGAATGCATCTAGAAATGTGCCCCATATCTTCAAGTCCTCCCTTTTGTCCCTTGTGATATCTGTCCAGTGTAGCAGATTAGTCTCTCCCTCTGTAGCTTGTACTATTCATCTGGTGAATGCTTTCCCTGGGCTGATGGCCCAGCATGCAAAATTAAGGTATCCTATCAGTTGTTGCACCTGCCTCAGTTATTTCCTTCTTCCTTGCCTAAGGTCCTTCAGGAGCCCCCTCAACTTATTTAGCTTGCCTGCTGTCAATCTAAAGACCTCTTTTTGTGCATCGATCTCTATGCCCAGGAACTCCATGGTCCTACTAGGTCCCTCTGTCTTGTCTGGTGCCAACGGTATCCCCCAGTCTCTGTAAAGTATCTGAAAGCTCTTTAGCATCTCCTCAGTCTCTTCCCTCCCACTCCCGATCAGTAAGAAATCATCCAGGAAGTGGATCACAGTTCTGTACCCTGTTTGCCTTTGAAATACCTCCTGTAGGCATGTACTAAAGAGTTCAAAAGAGGCTCAGGCTGTGGAGCAACCCATGGGCACAGCTTTGTCAAAGTAATATTCCCCATCTAGCTTAAAACCCAACAAGTCCTAGTCCAGGGGGCACACTGGAAGGAGCCTAAAGGCAGCCTCTATGTCGGTCTTTGCTAGCGATGCTTGTGGAGTTACCTTAATGATTTCCACTGCTTCCTCCAGTGTGGCATAAGTCACCTTGGAGTGCCTTTCATCAATGTAATCATTCACTGACTACCCCTCTGGGAATGACAGGTGCTGTATCACCCTAAATTCCCTGTGTTGTTTCTTGGGCACTAAACCTAAGGGGGATATTCTAAGGTTATCAAATGGGGGTACCCAAAATGGGCTCTTTGTCCTCCCTGCTTATTTCTCTTTTTTGCAGTTTCCTCCTCAAGATCTCCTTCTTCCCCTTCACTGACCCTAAATTTTTGCTGTCCCATCATGACCTGGGCCCTGACAATGCAGGCTGAAACCCTCCTTAAACCCTTTCAGCAGTTTCTATGCTACTATTTGGTCAGTGTGCCCTCATAATGCTATTTCCCAGTTCTTGACACTGATCAGTGTCCTTGCCATGTTAAATATCTGACCCTCCCTCCATCCTGCTAGGCTGTTCCTCAATACTTGCTGTTTTGTTGTGACCTGGGCCCTGACAATGTAGGCCGAAACCCTCCATAAACCCTTTCAGAAGTTTCTATGCTGGTGTCTGGTCAGTGTGCCCTCATAATGCTATTTTCCAATAGATGACACTGATCTGTGTCCTTGCCATGTTAAATATCTGACCGTTCCCCCATCCTGCTAGGCTGTTCCTCAATTCTTGTTCCCCCCTCCCAAACCCCCTCTCCCTTGAAAACCCCTTGCTCCTGTCTGGCCCAGGAACTGCCCTTGTCTCCCCAAAAGGGCTGGTTGCCACTGCCCTGTGCCCCATTGGGTAGCCCCCCAGCCACTCAAGTTGCCCTGCATCTGGATGCTGGGTGGGTTCCTCTGTATTTCGAGCATGCATGGCAGAATCTACACTGTGGCCAGGAGCAAAAGCTCAATTGTAGCCCCAGCAACATTTCTGTATTAGAGGGGTCCTCTTAGCTTCCCCATCTGGTGCGGACTAGTCCATGACGTAGTCTGTCCACCAATCCTTCTGTTTGATATTCTACCTAATGTCTCTGTAGGTGGCCATCCGTTGTCTGAAAAATTCATCTTAATATATCCACCCCACCCCTCCTTTGGCTTTTGCCCTTGGTATTATGAGCCAATAAGTTATCAAGGGGATTCCCAGTTTGGACTTCTTCTCTAACACTATGACTGTATATGTGGCGAGGCCCACAGACCAGCTGTCCCAGGTCTTGCCTTTGATGAATTTGTCCTCCTCTTTTTTTTCCGAGGAGAACTACTGCTGCAGCCATCTCTGCTTTCCCAATGCTCTGCTTCTTGTCATATTTTAACACTGCCTCTCTGCTTATGAGGGCAAAAATATCTAAGTATTCTCCCTTTCATGTCTTTTCTTTTGTCATTATGGGGATGTATTCACCTAATCTCATCCCTGGTGAACCTATGTCCTGGGACCTCCGTGGTAGAATTCCTGCATCTGACATGCTCCCTGTTTCTGCCTGTTCCCCCTTCCCAGTCTGGATTTCACCTAGGGCTTTTTCCAACTGCCCTAGCCCATCTTGTCCCATAGCTGTAATCATTTGTTCTACGTATTCTTTCATGCTGCTGATCACATTACCTCCCACATTACTTGGTATTGGGCTCAGTATCATTCTGCTCACCCCTGGGGACTGCCCAATGTGGTGGGTTGAAATAATCAGGTCAAACAAGAGTCAACATAGATGGGTACAACATACTGGGATGGTATGATTTTTATTATAGAAACAAAAAATATTCAACCAAGGAACAGCTTACTTCAGCGTACTTCGAGATATCAATAAAATAAAAATAAAAAAATAAATGTAGCACAACTTCTCTGTCAAGGTTCTAGCAGGAGTACCTTATATTGTGCAAATTACCAGAGAGCAGGAGGTCTTTTCAGTAACTCTCCTAAAATTCATCTGACTTCAAGTTTGAGATAGGCTTCATTTAAAGGAGAGAAACCCCGCCTCTATAATGAAACCACTCCCAGTTATTAATAACAATTTCATAAAAATCATTTATTCCACGCATACAGAAGTGAAAAGGCTGTTTTATGAGATGCATTAATAGGTTTAATCTATGAATATGGCTTTGAAAGAAAGTATAAACAAAGAAACACTAAATAATTATTATATTTCAGAGAAATGGGCTAACTTAAGTTTAACTCCTCCCAGATTCTAGGCAGGACACCCACTTTCTCCCTATAAAAGAAGGCATCTAGGTGCTGCTGACTCCCTATAGAAGAAGGCATAATGTAAGAACCATAGCAGTGATTGGATCTAGAAGTTTGCAGCACTCACAGGTCTGTGTTTAGTTTGCTATACAAGTTGTAGAATTTATTCCATAAAATCTCTGTAATTTTCAAGAGAGCAGAATATCCAAATTAGCAGAGGAGTACAGTATCTTGAATAAAACTGTGTCCAAATGTACAAGTGGAAAGTTATTACAGAACTAAGGACAGAGGAAAAGAAAACAAATATAAAACAAACATTCTCTGCACAATAGGGAAATATGCCAACATTTGTAACTCATATTCAGTCTCATACAACTGCTTATAGTACTTGTTCAGGTCACTTTTTACCTCATTAGCAGCTGTACTAGAAAACAGACCCTTAGATTTGCACAGCGGTGCCGGAAGCATTCAGTTTACATGCCGTCAGGCGTTTGAACTAGAAAGCGGTTGTTTTGTCTTCCATTTCATCTCTTTTACTTCATTTACAGCTGTATTTGACAATGGTCCTTTGGATTCACACAGTGGTGCCAGCAGCATTCAATTTACATGCCGTCGTGTGTTCGAACTAAAAAGTGGTCTTTTTCCTTCTGCTTCATTTTTATTTCAAAACATAAGGATTTGGTGCTTTTCAGATGCTAGATATGTCCACTAGTAAACACTAGTTAAAGCACCTGATACTTTAGGGAGAGAAAAATAGACAAAATAACACATATCAAGAAATAAGAGTTTACTCAGCAGGGGGCCAGTCTGACCGCGTAACCAAAGACTATAGATAACAAGACAGAGACAATGAAACACAGATAAAAGCTAGACTTACAGGACAGACACAAAAGAAGAAATAATAATGCTGTTGTGCAACAGACTTCCATAAAAACATATAAAGGAAAACAGTACATAGAACAGAAAGGGGGGGTTCATCTATTACACCCTCCCGCTAGATTTGGTGTTGCCAGCTCTGGTCCTGGCATCTTGGGCAGTGATGGGGTAATTGGGATGGGCACTGGAATCGGGATATCAGGGGCCAGAGGGGTGGCTGGCATGGGGCTCGGGGCCCTTGGCTTTGGCCCTTCTGGGCTCACTCATCTGGGTGGCGGCCTTTCTGGACTAGGCGATCGGGCCGGTCTGCTCCCCCTGCCGTTGCCTCACCATGCCCCCTTTCCACTTTCCCGTTGAACCCTGTGCATCCATATCCTCTACCAGCTCCCATACCTTACTGGCCCTTTCTGCCAACTTGATGATGGCCTTGTAAGGATCCTCTGTGGTTGGCTTTACCTTTTTCAGTGCTATCCTCTTGTGCTCTTCCTCCTGCTAACAAAATGCTGTAAAAAAAGTGCATACGTCAATATAACAGGGTCTACAATCTGTCATTTGCTGTGGGTGCCCAGGAAACTGTCCCCTACCCCCATCTTTTAGGCCATGTGCCTTGGTCCCCTCCTTTGTGTTCATATGGTTCCTTTCTCTCTTGGTCATTGTCTGTGGGCCCCCAGTGTGTGCCCCTTTCTGGTTACCCCCATGCATGCTGATGACCCTTCCCCTGTTTACAAAACAGACCCCCCGAGGCAGGCTACCCCTCAGCTGTGTGTGGGCTTTTCTCTCTTTTCTTATATGCCTCTGTCCTATTCCTTATGCACATTGTGTACTATTCACTAGTTTGAATAGTATTGTTTCTCCAGGTCCTTACCCCTTTTGTTCTGGGCCTCTGTGGGCCCATCAAACATGTAGTCATATCCAGAATAGTGGCCGCATATGCCTTCTGGCCATACTTCCTCCCATGACCCTTTCTGTCCTCCTTGTGATGTCAAAAACCCTCATATCAACCGGTTTCTATTTGGTCTGGCACCCTTCTCACAACCCCCCATCCTGTGCGGTCCCTTCCAACTGGGGCTTGTCTGGCTGCCCACATGGCCTGTCCCTGCATTCCAGCTTGAGCCCCCCATCTGGCTGGTTGTGACATTTTAGCTCTATTCTAGAGCCACCATGTACATTAAATGATGGCCCCAAATGAAAACCGCCATGGGATCTCTGTTGCCACCTATTCACCCCCCATGCTTCTCCACTGGGCCTATCTGTCCACTCAGAGCCCCCACGCTTCCCACTATGTGCATGGCACTGTGAAAAAAGGTCAAGCCTTTGTTTGAAAGCTGCTAAAATGGGCACGCGTTGTATGCATTATTTTTTTTTAATGTGCGCCAGCCCCAGATGTACAAGGAGGACTCTGAGTTAACTTGAAAGCATTTGTAACATAGCTGGATGCCTTCTCTTTTTGCCCTGTACAACCCAGCTGACTAGGCCCCCACACGTGGCCCATTCCCAGCCCCCCATTCAACTATAAGCCAAGCCCTTATCTCCCATGTCCTCTGACCAGGCAAAAGTCCCATTATTGTGCATAATGCTCTTTGTCAGATGTAACCACACAACCAGTAGTCTCTTATCCCCTGATTCCAAGAAACCTTTCAGCCTCCCTTTTTTTTATAAAAAAAGCTCTCCCTCGCCTGCTGCTGTTTTGTCTCAGCTCCCCATCCCCTTGCTGGTCTAGGCCACATGGTCTCTCACACCAAAAACACCCTTGGGTGGCTCAATCTCCCGATGAAATTGGCA
The DNA here is from genome assembly GCA_016271365.2 of Neoceratodus forsteri. Taxonomy (NCBI): domain Eukaryota; kingdom Metazoa; phylum Chordata; order Ceratodontiformes; family Ceratodontidae; genus Neoceratodus; species Neoceratodus forsteri. The sequence goes on along the minus strand of CM057449.1, from coordinate 804,903,176 downwards.
ATGCATCTGAAAATGGCATGGGAGACTGGTGTTCTGTTCACCCTTGCCTCATGGTCCCCTGCCCCCTTCACACTGGCAAACACAAAAGGCAAGCCTCTCCGTATGACAGGCAATGGGCCCACACCCTGGACACAGCCCTTAGTCGCACTGTGTCGTATCTTCAAATGTGGGCAAAATGCTCCTTTCTCAGCCACATTAACCCCCCCCACACTGTAGCTGGGAACCAACAGAGTTATGCCTGAGGGGGCAGAACCAAAATGTGAGGCTCTAACCTGAAAGGGCAGCATTACCCCAGCCCCCTGCACTTAGGCCTCCCACTCCTAGGGCAAGCTGCTCTCCTGCTGGGAAAAAATTGCAAATCAGCAGAAAACAGGATGAATTAACCCCTGCAGATAACAGTACCAAGTGAATTCAAGCTCTCTTACTAGCCATGAATCACAACAAGCAAAATCGCTATAAATTAACAAACTCCCTGAACATAACAACCCACAGTGAATTTAACCTACTGGGTTCTGCATTTCTCTCCCCCCCCCCCCGTAAGTGTCCCCCTGTTACCTTCAGGTAAAACACTCTGCACATTCCAGCGTACCTGCCATGTGGTGTTCCAGGGAAATTCTCTTGTTCTCCCAGCACCAGCTCCTGCTCCTCTGGCCACACTTTGTGTTTTAAATTCTGTTTTTTTTTTTGTTTTTGTTTTTTTATAGTTTCAGCTTTCATTATTTATTGTAAGCTAAGCAGTAGTACCTAGTTTTGGTACTGGGTAAGCTAAATTAACTTAGAATAAATTGTTGATCTGATGTGCTGCTCCCAGCTTTTTTAAGAACTGGAGAGTAGCCAGCAAAAAGAGGGCTCTTCCTTCCATGTGGCCCCTTAAAAGGCCAGCGTAGTCCCTCCTCTTCCTGCCTATCTAGCCAATTGCTTGCTACTCCTGACCCATTGTTAACTCCACCCTTTTTGTGATATCACCTCCTTGTCCCCCTCACTTCCCCTCACAACCTTCTTCTCTTCTGAGTCACTCCCTTAGCTCCTCCCCTTTTCATTTAATTCCTTCATGTTTGCTCTTCTTGAGTAGTCACCAGGACAACCTGGTCTGCCCTTTAGAGACAAACTCCATTATCCTAATTTTGTGTTTACTTTTCATCAGATAATTTTTTTGTCTGGATATAATAGAAGATATGACTATTTAAGATTTTCTTTTCTTTTATCAGCTTGTCAAAAGATTTTAGTTGCCCTTCCTGATATACATCTCCCATTTGAATTAGCCCTTGATCTTGTCACTTCATAAGTGCTCTAGACCCTACTGAAGGGGCAAAATTATAATTCTTATTTATGGGGGTAATATCTGTAATCAGATCTTTTTCTCCCAATCTTTTTTGAAGTTCTAACCAACACCTATATGTTGTGCTGGTTGTAATGAGCAATGTCTCCGACAGCTACTTAACTGGTATTGCTGAGTGCAATAAATTCATAAGGCTCAGATATGGTTGAGTTGTAGTCTCAATTTGTGATGAGATCTTTTTTGGAATTTGATCTCATGCCCAGTCTCAGATTTGTGTAATTTGGGCCACTAAATCATATAAATAAAAAACTGGTAATGATTGCTCTCCCTCCCCATTCTTTAGCAAAATCAATGTGTTCCATGCTATCCTAGATTTGATTTGTTTCCACAAAAAATTAGCAATTAAATTATTTAGCCTCTTAAAAAAAACTTGTTGGAATAGAAATATCAAGAGCCTGAAAAAAAAATTATACTTTTGGGAGTACTGCATTTTAATTAAGTTATGCTTCCAGTCAAAGTCAAAAATAATATATTCCATTTATTAAGGTCCTTTTCTATATTAATTAGCAAATCTTCAAATTTCGCAATATACAGATCTTCTATTTTATTTGTTATGTTTACCCCTAAATATCTGATATTTACCTCTGCTATTTTTGTGTTGTACCCTAAAGTTTGAGCATCAAATGAAATATTATCTGTTTTTAATTTTAATTTTTAAAGTTTGGTTTTTGACCAGTTTATTTTATACCTTGAAAAGTGACCAAATTGATTAGTAGTTTGAATTAAGCAAAATTACCTATTCAAATTAGTAATATATAATAAGATGTCATCTGCAAATACATTTATCTTCTCTTGTATTTGTCCTATAGTGATTCCCATAATTCCTTGATGAGTTCTAATAGCTATAGCTAATGATTCAATAACTAAGGCAAAAATAAGTGTGGACAGAGGACAGCCCTGTCTAGTTCCTGTTCTCATAAAAACTGCTCTGAAATTAAATCATTCATTTTGATAGCTGCGCTCAGTGAATCATAAATACATTGTAGCCACCCACTGAGCTGTGCACCCATGTTTATTATCAAATAAATAAAAATAATAATAACACTTATCCAAGTTCAGAAAACAATAACAGATAAACCCAACATATGACTATTAACACATCATGGTGAAATCATCACAGTACATGACTTCTGCAGAAAATCCCTAGAAATGTCCAGCCAGTCTTTACAAGCTTAAGTTGTGATTATATCTTATTGTTGGCAGGATTAGACTAGGGTTAGACCTTTCCCACAAGCATGCAACTAACGGCATGGGGCTACAAGACGCTCTGTTTTTAAAATCCTTGTTGGTGATTTCTCCTACACCTAATCTTTTTGATCCTGGACCTCAAATTGAGCTTTTCTGCTGTGTGTTTGCTTCAGAATGACTTATTTTTCACCTCTGTTGCAATTTTTTTCTCTGCTATATTCTGCAATATTTCTCCTTCCCAAACACGTGTAGAAGGAAAGTCCAAGGAGATGGAGTGAGTGACAGTATAGAGGGTGATGGTATAAAAAAGAGGTTCTAACCGTAGGCCTTTGTTTGACTTCAAGTAGATCCCCATTAAATGGAGAATGGGAATGCCAAGTGTGCTGAACAAGCATGCAGGATATAAAAGCCTCATACAGTAGTTGAAAAAAATATAAAAGGAAAATGGCCGGCCAGGTTGTGGAGTGGAAACCAGTCTGCTCACTACTCTGGTGACCCTGACTCAGGAATGGATTGAGCTGCTGGATACCAAGGGAAGAAATAGAGGATGAGCATCCACTGGGCAGCTCTCGTCCTTCAAGGAGGGGGATTACATTCTTCACTACAGCCAATCTGAAGTTGTGTAGTAGCACAGTGGAGATCTCAAGAAAAACACCAGGCTGACCTATATTCTTCCATGTGAGTTTTGCATTAATTATTCTTCAGTGAGACTGGCATCTGTTATGACCTAAATCCAGTCCAAGTTAAGGACACCACTGAGTTCACTAAACTCTTTTTTCATTTAAATAGTCACCATAAATAATCACTCCTCCTCTGCATCCACATCATGGATGAGTGTGTGCTCAAGAACAGAGATATTGATTGGCAAATTATATAACTACTGACAATGCCTTCATTCATCCAGGAGGGGAACCACAGTCCTCAGTGGACAGTTTAAATATTACTTTGATGAACATTTGAACTAGCTGAGTAGTGTGGCAGAAGAGATTAGGGAGGCAGCAATTGTTCCTCCAGAGGCCGAAGTAGAGAGCAGGGAGAGCCATAGAATCCCCAGGGATGCACATTTATAGAGGAAGCAGGGTGGAACAAATGAAGGGGGATGGGAGTGAGTGCATTGAAAAGAAAGGGGGAAGGAAGGAAAGCAAACAGGAGACAAGGAGGGTAACAGACAGAGTGATAACAAAATCTGAAAAACCATGTGTGTGAAAGCTAGAAGTCTAGTAAATAAGATTCTAGACTTAGAGGCCACAATGGCATATGCTGACCTGGATATTTTAGCCATTACCAAGTCATGGTGCACTGAACACTATGACTAAGATATGGCCATACCAGGCTATACTCTGTTTAGGAAGGTGGGGGGGGAGGAAGGAAAGGGGTGTGGCACTTTATGTGAGGGAGTACATTAAAGCAACAGAGATATAAGGAATATGGAGGAGGCAGAGGTACTGTGGGTCACCCTAGAGATGAAAAATGGAGCCTCTTTTCACACTTTTGTGATCTACAGACCTCCAGTACAGGGGTGGAGTCAGACAAGGTACTGATGTAAGCCACTGGCAAGATGGCAGAAAAAGGGGTGGTTCTGCTGGTGGGGGACTTCAATCTACTGGATGTAAATTGAAGTCTCTCAACTGCAGCTTCAGCTAGAAGCAGGGAAATCTTAAACTCCATTCATGGGGCATTCCTCTGGCAACTAGTCAGTGAATCCACTAATGATAGGGCAAGGCTAGAACTTTGTACTCACTATCATGGACAGGGCTTCTGATGTCAAGGTGGGGGCAACTGGGGATCATCGATCACTGCACAGTGTGATTCAATATAAGGACGGCTGCAGAATCAAATCACATAAGGGCAAAGGTCCTGGACTACAGGAGGGCAGATTTTAAAAAGATGGAATAATGCCTCAGGGATTACCTGGTGGGGGAATGAGCTGAGTGGGATGAAGAAACAATGAGAAAACCAAAAAGGGCCTTAATGAAAGCAACACACCTCTATATCAAGCAAAGGAGTAAAACAAAGAGGAAAAAGAGACCACTATGGTTCTCAAAAAGGTTCTGGAAAAAGTAAACACTAAGAGGGTAACATTCAGAAGGTACAAAGGAGATGCAAAGGGAGAAGGGTAGGGAGATAGGTCAGGGGAAACAGAGGGAAGCATGGAGAGCAGTAAGGAGCACAAAAGCACAAACTGAAGAGAGAATAGCCAAGGCAGTAGCAAAATGGGACAAGACATTTTTTAGGTATGTAACTGAAAAAAAGGAAAACCACGATGGCATTGTAAGGTTAAGTACAGAAAAGGGGGAACATGCAGAAGAAGAACAGCAAAGGCAGACATCATGAACAAATACTGTACGTTAAGTGTTCACTGAGGAAAGAGACAGGGAGGAGCCACAAAACTGTAACAGGAACATTGGAGGGAGGGAAGTGGACACTATTCCATTTTTAGAGGAGAGAATCCTGAAGGGACTCGCAAATCTGAATGTGGACAAAGCAGTGGGGCCAGATGGGGTCCACCAAGACTATTTAGTGAGCTCTGGGAGGTACTGGCTGCACCTCTAATAGTTCTACTTAACAGTTCATTGGAAACAGGAGTGTTCCTGGAGGACTGGAGGAGGGCAGAAGTAGTCGCACTTCACAAAAGTGGTAGCAGAGAAGAGGCTGGAAATTATAGATATGCTAACCTCATTTTGGTGGTGGGAAAGTTAATGGAATCAGTACTCACATCAAACAGGCCAATCCAGCTTCTCAGTCACCACTTGAATTAAGATACCATAGTTCCATAGCTTCTGGATAAAAAGTACTTTATTGTTGAAAGCTAGCAGTGTAGATGCAAGACATCCCTCCAAAAAAACAGCCAAAGGTTTTCATGCGTAACTTGCACTTTTCTTGAGAAAGTACAAATCACAAGCAAAAACATTGGCTATTTCGTGGGAGGTGCATCTTGTTTCTATACTGCTAGCTTTCAACAATACAGTACTTTTTATCCAGAAGCTATGGAGCTATGGTATCTAAATTCAAGAGGTGACTGAGAAGCTGGATTGGCCTGTTTGCTGTGAGTACTCTCTCTTTTTTGATGTGAGTACTCTCTTTTTTCTGGATTCACTTTCATTGTTTTGCAGCTGCCTATGCTACATTGGTTAGAGTGTTAATGGAATCACTTTTGAAAGAAAAGATTTTGCAGTGTCTTGAATCCATTGGGTTACAAGACCTGAGAGATCATGGATTTATGTTGGGGGGAGGGTCTTGTCAAATCAATCTGATAGCGTTCCTTGACTGGGTGACCAAGGAACTTAATCAGAGAAGAGCAGTGGAGGTAGCCTACTTACATTTCAGTTAGGCATTTCATACTGTTCCACACAGGACACTAGTAAGCAAGCTGGGTAGCTTAATAGAGTTTCCACAGGTGGTAAACTGTAAGAACCTGGTTAAGGGATATGCTGTAGAGGGAGGAGGTAAACTAAGTTCACTTGGAGGATGGGATGATGACCAGTGGGGTACCTCAGGTAACAATGCTCAGGCTGGCCCTCTTTAATATCTTTATAAGAAACACTCCAGAGGAACTGAAATGGAAGGTTTGTCTCTTTGCTGATGACACTAAACTCTGCAATAGGGTGGACACTCTGGGGGAGATGTGAAAAGGATGAGCAGGTGAGAAAACTTGAGGACTGATCCAAAGTATGGCAGCTGGGTTTCAATGTGAAAAAGTGTAAAATAATGCGCTTGAGGCACAGAAATCCAAGGATGATGTACAAAATGGGGGGGAGGGGGGATTACTGGTGACCACCAAGAAGAAAAGATGTCTTGGAGTGATCGTACTTGATGACCTAAAGGTGCACAGGCAGTGTGACAAGGCAGTTGGGAGGGCAAGTGGGATGCTATGGTGCAAAGGGAAAGGAATCACCAGCAGAAAGAGGGATGTCTTGTTTCCTCTGTATAGATTGCTGATAAGAGGCCACCTAGAGTACTGTATCCAGTTCTGGAGAGCGCAGCTTAGAAATGACATAGACAGAGTGGAAGTGGTCCAGAAGAGGGCAAGTAAAATGGTGTAGGGTCTGCATCAGAAGCCTTACAAAGAAAGATAAATGGACCTAAATATGTACATGCTGAGAGAGAGGAGGGAGCTAGGGGGATATGATAGAGACTTGTAAATACCTCACAGGGTAAACAAGGTACAAGAGGAAAGTATTTTTCTGAAAATAAAAGATGTTCAAGGACAAGGTGTACAATAAGGGGCTGGACGGTGTAGATTCAGGAGAGAGGTAAGGAAGCACTTCTTCACAGAAAAAGTGGTGTATTCCTGAAACAGTTTTCCAGCAGAGGTTGCATGGAAGAAAATCATGGTGAGGTTCAAGAATGCATGGGATAAGCAAAAAGGAATCATAGGGAAATGGAGGTGGGGGTGAATGGGCCAGAGGTAACTAGGATCTGAAGTGATACCATATGCAGGAAAAAAATGGCCGACAAGGTGGGTAAAGGAGTCATTACTTGCCAGCAAATTCTACATTTCTATGTTTCTATGAAGTCTGCAAGGGCTAAGAAGCATAATTTGGGCAGGGGTGTGACAGGCCTAAACTACGGATGTTAGCCATGCCTCATCAATTGCTATAGCATATAAAGAAAGAGGGAACTACAGGTAGCAAGAAGCATCTGACATATAACTGATTTTCAGCAAGTTAATTAACAGACCACTAATTATGATTAAGCTGCAGTAGCAAGTCTATGAGTTACATGGATTTATGGTGGCCATTTAAATCAAGAAAAGAGATTACAAAACACCCAGTGATCCGAATGGTGTCGTTTACCACTTAGCACAGTGGAGATTCACACTGCAGAAGGGCAGGTATCAGATGTTGAAAGCATGCCTCATGCCAATGCACACATGGATCATTGCTCACTAGGAACCACCTCTGGGAAAAAAACAATGGAGAAAACTCAACCAGCAGATTGACGTCAAGCTCCTGAAAGACCAACAATGCAGACTAGGCACCTTCTTCCAAAATGAGTCCTGCCCACCATGTTGGGTACACTACACATCCCAGAAACCATTACACAACTCAGGAACCCTGACATGGAGTAGCAGGAGGCAAGGGTATGTACAAAGGAAACATGTATTATGGGCTCAAGGGGCTGGTCAGATGGGGCCAGATCAGCAGCCATGGGTATAAAAACTGAAAGGGGAAAATATAACATGATTTCCTTCTTTTAAACAAAAAACAAAATAAAAAAAACTGTTTTAGTGACTGTATTTGTTGATTTTGAACACACACAGAGGAAGTGTGGCCCAGTGCTTAGAGCATCAGTTTAGGAACCTGGGAACCCAGTTTCAAATCTCACTAGAGTTCTTTACTCATTGTGTGTACTTGAGCAAATCACCAAGCTTCCCTGTGCTTCACTTCTCACAGCAGTAATAAAGGTAAATTCAGGACACCACTGAAAAATGAAAATTAGCATCTCAGTAAGGCTATCCTAGGTAAACTGTAAAATATACACAAAAAATTACCTGCTTCTGGGGGAGCAAAATAGCTACATCTAAAATGATTTTGGCCCCCAATTATCACTTTAGACTTTATTGGTGTCTTTCGGTTTTACATTGTCATTCATATCCCATCCAAATGCTGGTACTGAGCACACGTAAGATGTGATGTGGCCAGAGATGTGCATATCCAGGTTAGGTTGGGGATCAGAAATGTTGTTGCAGCCAGTCAATGGTCAGAAGCCTACCTGTGTTGATAGAAGAGGGATTGCACTTTGCTTAATGAGAATCTGGCCCTTATTCGGCCCTGTGTCTGTCAGTAATTAAATTTCAAGTGAATATGATTCACATACATTAGCATTTTTCTTTTATTGTGTACATTAATTTCCATTCCCTTTCTAGCCACTTTTTAACCAATCCAGCAAAAATGAGTGACATGTGAACATCTACAGTTATACCACCACCCAGGTCATTATCAATGCTCTGGGTTGTGCAAATGCCAAGCAGCCTATACCTTTCAGGAGTTGTATTCCTCATGTCCACAAAATGCATGGCCCAAAGCCTGACACAGATTGTGATTTGAGAGACTTCACAAAACTCCTGATCACCAACAGGCAGTACAGCACAGTACAATGCTATGCACTGCCACACTCTTTGGTCAGAATAACAACTTTCTAATAGATACCCATTATTTGTAAGTATTCATCTAGGTTGGACATGCAGTGTACCTGCTAACCAATGTAGCAATTTGCAGATCAATGGAAGCGGTCCTTAATTAAAAAGTTTCTCTGTATGCTGCAGGGAACATTAAGAAATACTGCCAATTAAGCTCTAGAAAAATAATTGCAAAAATGAATTCTTGTTGAAACTGTAGTTACTCTACATTCTGGTAATCAGTTAATTGTTTCTACTGACTGCCTGTCAGGTTTCAATGTCACTGTGCAGTGTTCTGCTATTGAGTGCATTTGATTATGCTGTCTCTTTTGACTTCTGTATCATAATTATGCAATTCAGCTTTTATATGGTGTGAATGTATGATTTAGTATAACTTGATCATCTTTTCATTCCCACAAGTGAATTGATTCATTTACTTTAATTCTGCCACACAACATAATATAGAATATACAGTATTAATATAGGGGCAATAACTAAAATAATAATTTCCTTTATCTTTTGCCATGAGTGTATCCTTTAAAGATATAGACTCCCATATTTAAAAGGTTAACACTGTGATAACTGTGTAGCTGTATAGAACTTCAACATGTACACTTGTGCCTGGTTGCAATATTAAGTAATAAAGTATTAACTAACTAACTAAATAACTAACTAACCATGTTAGTGCTATGCTAACTAGGAGTACAATGTTCAGATGGAGCAGGTTCATATTCAAATGACCTGGGACTGGATTTTCAGAGCCCCTGAAATTCCCACAGCTGTGAGAAAAAACTGGTGCCACAGTTTTCCCTGCAGCAAGACCCCTTTTATGACAAGCTCCCCAATTTATGGCAGCTTGCACTGGTTTTTCACTGAAGCTGCACCAAAATCGTACACATAGCGTAATTAGCTGTCCCACCTCTCACAGTGACATGGAAGGAAAATACAGAAGCCTGCAATTGCAGAGATTTCAGTCAACACTGACTTCCAAATCCTTGGAGGACGGAAAATCCAGACCCCATTAAGAGGCACACATTTAAAAGCAAGAATGTGCAGAGTATATCAGTGGACCCATGAAAATGAGGGTTCCCCTTTGCGTACAGGGCACTGCATTATATTCAACTGTTTTGATAGCACTAACATTCTCAGTTGCAGTGTTATATAACATCGTCAAAACCCTACTGTTATGGCTAAACACAGTGGTGTGTGAATGCCCACTCTCCATGACCAAGTGCAGGGTAGCAGTCAGACAGCAGGGAGCTATCAGCCCCTGCCAGCATCCCCCGGATTTCCATAGATAGAGCAGTGACAGACATCACAAAGTGCTGCAGTATACTGAAGGGAACACTGCAGTTCAATTGCAGTTTTTTCCCTCCCACAGTGGTGCAGGCTTAGCCATCCACTGACCTCCTCAGCCATTTCACCAGGTGTCCCAGGGACTTACCTCTGCCTAATGCTTCCCCCATGGCTCCCTCCTCCATGGCTGGGGTCGACAGCTGGTGCCTTACCACAAATTATATGGATCCAGTTCTGTAGCCGGTCCAGAGTCTGTAAGCTGGCACCCTGCTATTTTCCCTGTTCTGTTGTCCCTGGAGGGATGCATATGCAATGCCATCCAGATGTACTCACACATGTTAGCATGCATAGGACATTGACAGCCACCACCCCTCTGTCCCAAAGTTCCTGGTCTGACTGCTTGTATCCAAGCCTCTGCTAGAGGCCAGGTGAGTGCCAGGAAACTACATTCATTCCTCCCTCCCCAGAGGAGGAGAGCAGTCTGTAGGATGCTCAGTCCTCCTCTGCCCAGCCAGCCCCCAGTGACCCATGTCCATTCCCGAACATGGGTCACCAGATGGTGGCAGGTGAGGCATAGGTGCCTTTGTCCTGCATGCCACTGGGTCAAATAAATTTAATCATGTACTCATAGGCCAGCTGTCAATTGAGCTAGAGATCTGATATTTTGCATGGTTGCTTGCTGAGAGGTCCTCTAACGGTTTGACAAATATTATGACATTAGGATGCATTGTCTCAAACTATAGGTGCTCAAAGTCTGCCATTTTATTTTTGGTGGGAAATGTTATGAAAATGTTTATGTGCATATAAGTTAGGCATTTTGGAGGTGAGAAATCTGAAAGTATGTACATAGATAAAAGTAGAAATAATCCATATACCTACAAAACTTTATAACATTTACATGAATGCTTTCAAAATTATCCTAAAAAAAACTAAAATTTTAATTTTGGCAAAATGTGTGGCTATGTATAGCATAGTCCCCTTTAAATTTTGATACTTTACAACTTGGTGCTCATACTCACATTGAACATTTCTCTGAATCATGTTGCTGTAGAGAAATTTGGACATTAATGTTTAAAATTAGATGTAAATAACTGAAAATTAAGTTTGTATTCGATGTTTGGCCACTCACAACTCACGCGCAGTCAGTCAAGTATAGAGATGTGGTGAAATTAAATTTTTTAGGTGAAATTCCCATGAAATTGACAATTTTGCCACTTGAAACATTTCACAGAATTCAGCCATTCTGTGAAATATTTTGCAGGTGCAAAATTGCGAAATTTCACCAGAGAACAAAAATGGTGGAATTGAACCCACTAGTGGTGAAATTACACTGTTTCACAGGTGAACTTTCACACTCCATGGGCAAAATTTCACACTCTGCTGGTGAAATTTCACATTTCACACCCACAAAAAAGTTCACAAAATGCACGAATTTCACGAAATGTTTTGCAGAACAAAATGTGCCAATTTTGCCCATCTTAGGTCTAGTACTCTGTAACTTGGTATACTTATGAAAGCCATCAGTACCTATATATCTGACAAATTTGGTATCATGCAAATATGTACAGTACTTTGAAAACTAGACCAAAATAACTGAAATAAAAAATTTGGCAATATTCAGTGGAATTTTTGAAATTTATTAATTTGATCATAACTCAGCCTTCTTTTGAATTAGAGATCTGACATTCGACATAATTACTTGCTGACAGAAATTCTAACGGTGTGCCAAATATCATGACATTAGGATGCATCATCTTTAAAAAGCAACCAACGTCGAAGAGAAAACTTTAAAAAACATTAATTAGGTAGAACTCGGCATCCATCCATATGTATTCTATATACTTCTGTTCCTTGTTATTTATTACTGAGTAAATTTGCATGAGTACATGATTTTTATCCCTTAGATTTCCCTTAGAGTTTATCTGCCTCTATACAGTAGCATATTCCCTACTTCAAGTCATAATACTCTGTTGTAAGATGACAATCTGTTGCCGTGGGAGTAACTGTGATGTCACAAGAAGGGCATTATGACCTCAGGTAGGGAGAAAGCAACAGGAATTGATGGACTGCTTAGGAGCAAAAATCCTGTTTTCATGCAAATGACCTCAGTAATAAATAATGGTGAGGAAGAGCACAAAACTAATGTGAAATACAAGCTGAACTGTGTCTAAATGTTATGTTTTGTTAAAGTTCTCCTGAATGTGTCAGCTGCTCATTAAAATGAGAGGTGTTCAAAATCTGTCATGCTTTCAAAACTATATAAAAATAACTAAAATCAAAATTTTTGAAAAATGTCTGGCCTCGAATACTGCAACCCCGGCCCCCCCACAAAGCTTGACACTTAAAATTTGATGGACATATCCTTGTAGCATATTTCTCTAAATCCTAAAACAGTGGAGAAATTTGGATAAAAAATGTTAAACTTAGAGGGAATAAAACTGAAAATTAAATTTTGATTAAATATTTGTCCACCCATAACTCAGCTGCTGTTCAAACTCAGATTCAGACATTTGGAACACTTGTGATGGCCATCAGCATCTGTACGCTTGACACATTTTCAGTATCATTTGGATATATACTTTGAAAACTAGACCAAAATAACTGAACTTTAAAATCTGGCACAGTTTCACAGAATGTTAGTGAAAATTCTTTGCAACTGGAATGGTAATACTGTGGGTATTATACTGCCAGGATTTTCTATTCTGTACAGCTCTACAATTAAGCACTTCTGTTATGCTCTACTTGTGACATGGTATTTGGTGCTGGTTATTGTGTTACATTGTGGCTGGCTCCACTGTATGTAACTGTATTATGTGAGACAACATCCCTGGCATCCAGTGGCCCCCCTACACTAATACATCTCTGTTACATAAATGTGAGTCAACATCCTTGGCATCCAGTGTCTACCTTCCCCCGATTTCTGTCAATAGTTTTTTTTTTTACATAAGTGCATATGTCATCCGTGGTATCCAGTAGTCCTTTCTCTGCCACTGTCACAGTCAGTATCTGTTACATACAGTGGTGTGAAAAAGTATTTGCCCTCTTCCTGATTTTCTCTATTATTGCATATTTGTCACACTGGATGTTTTCAGGTCTTTAGACAAAATGTAATATTAGATAAAGGGAACCTGAGTGAACAAATAACACTTGTTTTTTTTTTTTTATTTCACTTATTTAATGAAAAAAAGTTAACCAACACCAATTGGCACTGTGTGAAAAAGTAATTGCCCCCTTACACTTAATAACTGGTTATGCCACATTTAGCTGCAATGACTGCAACCAAACACTTCCTATAATTCAATATCAGTCTTTCACATCGCTGTGGAGGAAATTTAACCCACTCTTCCTCGCAGAACTGCTTTAATTCAGTAACATTTGGTAGGTTTTCGAGCATGAACTGCTTGTTTCAGGTCCTGCCACAGCATCTCTATTGGGTTTAGTCTGGACTTTGACTAGCCACTCCAAAACTTTTAATTTTACTTCTTTTGCCATTCTGATGTGGACTTGCTTTTGTGTTTTGGATCATTGTCTTGCTGCATGACCCAACTACGCTTCAGCTTCAGCTGACGGAAGGATGACTGGACATTCTCCTTAAGAATTTTCTGGTACAGAGCAGAATTCATGGTTCCTTTAATTATGGCAAGTCATCCAGGTCCTTAGGCAGCAAAGCATCCCCACACCATCACACTACCACCACCATGTTTGACTGTTGGTATGGTGTTCTTACTGTGGAATACTGTGTTTGCTTTCGTGAGACATTATGGGATCCATGTTGTCAAAAGTTCCACTTTGGACTCATCTGTCCATAGAACATTTTCCCAAAAGGCTTGTGGATCATCCAGGTGCTTCTTGGCAAATGAGATACGAGCATTTATGTTCTTCTTGGTTAGCAGTGGTTTCCGCCTTGCTACTCTCACATAAAGCCCATTTTGCCAGTCTCTTTCTGATTGTGGAGTCATGAACTCTGACCTTAGCTGAGGCAAGAGAAGCCTGCAGTTCTTTGGATGTTGTTTTAGGATCCTTTGAGACTTCTTGGATGATTTTACACTCAGCCCTTGGAGTAATTTGGCAGGCGCCCACCCTGGGAAGGTTCACTACTTTTCCAAGTGTTCTCCATTTGGAGATTATGGCTCTCACTGTGGTTTGATGGAGTTCCAGAGCCTTAGAAATAGCTTTGTAACCCTTTCCAGACTGATAGAGGGCAGTAAAATGTTTTTCTGATCTTTTCAGGAACTTCCTTTGATCATGGCATAATGTGCTTGTTGAATCTTTGTGCTGGCAATGTGACTCTGATGGTAAGGGCCAAAATAAGTGAGGTTTATATTGAGCAGGGCTGGCTGTAATCAAGCCTGGCTGTGTTCAATCAGCTGACTCTAATTATCCCTTTAATTGGGTTGATTTAACTTGGGGCAATTACTTTTCACACAGTGCCAGTTGGTGTTGGTTAACTTTTTTCATTAAATAAATGAAATAAGTAAAAAAAAAAAGTGTTATTTGTCCACTCAGGTTCCCTTTATCTAATATTATATTTTGTCTAAAGACCTGAAAACATCCAGTGTGACAAATATGCAATAATAGAGAAAATCAGGAAGGGGGCAAATACTTTTTCACGCCACTGTAAGTGCATGTATCATCAATGGTATCCAGTGTTCCTCCCTCCCTGTTTTCTGTCAATATTTCTGTTACATAGGTAGATATCTTATACCTGGCTTGAGTCATCCATCCCTCCACCAATCAGTGTCAATATCTCTTTTACATAGGTGCATGTATCATCCTTTGCTCCAGTAGTCCCCTTCCCCCAATCATTGTCAGTACTGTATCTCAATTACATAAGTGCATGTGTCCTCACTGGTATCCCATGTTCCCCCCCCCAATCACTGACAATATTTCCATTTTACAAGTGCTGCTATTATACACAACTCTAGTGGCCCCTTCCCCCAATCAGAAATCGGATTCCCCCACACAAACTCCTGATGTCTAGTATGACCCTACCTACTCATCCTGCCTATTCTCAACCCTCCAATCTCACACCCCAGTTAACTGCCAATGGCCTCATTATCCATGAGATCCAAAAGACGGCAGCCAGCACAGCCCCTCTGCTCATCACCTCAGCTGGCCACTATCTGATTGACAAGGAGCGAGCCTGTGCCTTCTGCAGAAACAGCTGTTTCTATAGTATGTATGTGCTTGGTCCCTGTCAAGCAGATGGTGGTCAGCTGAGTTAGTGAGTGTAAGGGTTGTTCCTGTCACTATTTCTTGGATCCCATTGCTAATGGGGTGAGTGATGGCCACATGGGTTAGGGGTGGAGGGTCACAAATGGGCAGGACAGAAGAGGGGATCTGTGGGTTGATCAGCTTAGTGATCTAGGGGAGGAAAAATCTAATGGACACCTGGGGTGATACATACACTTTTGTAACACAGCTATTGACTTCTATTGGGGCTGGTGGGGGCAGGGACCACTAGAGCCAGAGATAATGCAAATAGCATTGTACAGAGGGACAATGATCAGTGATTGAGGGATGGGGTCTGGCATAGCTCTGCTCAATGCATCAAAGCAGCCATGCATGATGGCATTGTTTGAATGCGTATAAGCCAATAATGGCATGGAAATCACCCCTTAGTACCATGTCTACTCTATGGGCTTATTAGCATACCCTGGCTGAGTATGGCACACAGGAGCAATGGTGCTATCCCATTTAGAATATACTATCCCCATTCCCACCTGGAAGGCATATTCCATTAGGGAACTGTGTGAGTAAAGTGCATAATCATAATGCACTGTGCTCACATAGGTCCAAATTCAGACAACCTACTCCAGTCAGAGCATGCTGACTGTCTGAAAAACTGCCCTCAAACTGGCCATGTGCAAACTCACATGCAGTACTAATGGGTGCACAACACATATATCCAGCTCTGAACATGAGGGCCAGAGTTTGTGAACATTTGGTAGACATTATTGCATCAGACATGACTTGTACTTAAAAAGCTATAAAGAATCTGCATTCAAACAGAAATGTGGCCTAGCATGGAGGTGATTAAGTTATTACATATGAAGCAGGATTTTGGCTCACTGAAGCAAACACCTGCACTACTAAAATGTACCTCCTCAATGCTGTATTCTAAATTTACAAGGAACCAATTCCCCTTGCAATCTAGGGTCTGGATCAGAGGTAATCAGTGAATGTGTGTTTCCCCTTTGGATTACATTTTAGCAAAGTTTCTAGGTTACTTGTGGCTTTTAACATTGGAAACTCATTTCTTTATTTTAACTAAGGGCAATCTGCTCTTTGAATAGTTTGACACACTTTTATTACATTCTAGAGACCAAACAGTGTGCAAATCTCAGGATTTTATTTAACTCCAAAAATTGATTAGCGTTTTGCTTATAAAAGTGCTAAAACATCGTGAAAATGCATAGCAATTGCCTCACTGTGTTTAACAAACATTACACTTCTACAAAACCTATATAAATACTTTCTGTATAGTTAGCATTGTCCCAAGAAAAAAACTGCTAATCAATTATTTAAAACCCTGAAAACTGTTTGTACCTTGACCCCATCCCCAGATTTGAACACAAACACACCATTTTGAAATCTGTGGATGCTCATTGGCAAACATATTTATTAATTACTATTGGCACAATCCATCCATCTACAATTCAATTGTCATGTCCAATCACATATATTTATCATAACATTATTTAGTCTTCCTCATTTTTCTACTTCTGGCCTCATCTTCCTCCTGGTTGCAATTTTCCTTCCGTTCTTCTGGGTCTGGACACTGAATCTGGCCACATCCTCAGTCACCAGAACCAGGCCATTTCCCTATTGAACCCAAGCCCCCAATCCAGGCCCAGACACTCTGTATTTGGCACCCAGACATGTTCCCTCTCCCCCTTTTAGTCCACGCCTGGCTCCTTGCCCCAAGCCCATGGTCCTACCCCCATACCCCCCACCTCTAGCCCCATCCCTCCTTTTATTTCTTCCACTGCCCCACCTGCCACTTGTGCTTGAATGGTGGGGCTCCCCAAGTGGGTTAAAACTTCAGGCCTTTTTGAGCTATCCTCCCCACTAGACACTAATTAGCCTTAGGAATAGACACATCCCGAACTCTGTAAGTTGCACCCCATCTGATCTGTAGATTGCCGCCTGCTTGTGCATTATGTCCCTGTGCTGGATGTGTACCCTCCCATCTCTATGACCGCTCCTGCCCTCTTCTGTTGAGCTGCTTCCTGACCTTTTCTATAAGTTTGCCATCCTTGGCTCCCCTCCATACCCTCCTGGACATGATCTCAGGCCAGCTGATGGTCACGCCCAGCCACCATCCTTGAATGGCTTCAAAAATTCCCCCAAAATGTTTTGCCCTAACTCCCCCCAGAGTATCCCTCCTAGGTTCTTGCCAACTAAATGCACCACTATGCAATCTGGCCTGCCCCATTGCCCCTTCACTTCCTGCAGAAGCGGCAACAACTGGACCCATTTCATACCCCTGATGCCTTTCCATTGTACTCTGGTGCAACTTGACTCTGGGTGCAGTTGGGTCCCTCTGCCCATGGTGGCTGCAACCTATTCTGCCCAGTACCAAATGAATGCCCCATGATCCACACCTTCCATCTGGTGCCTGCCACAAGAACAAAAGAAAATAGTGTGAGTCATCATTTGTTAGCACCTGACATACCGTTTGTAACTGTCTGACCCCAAGTGGCTGATTCCCTTCAGTTCCTCCACTGTGTCCCCCCCTTTTTGCTGCCTCCGAGGCTACCTCAATCTTGAAAGAGTGTGAGGCGAATTTACCTGGCTCTCCCCCTATAAAAGCTGGCTCCTTCCTCTTTACTGCCCCTATCTGGAATGCCGTGATTGGCATCCTGTTCCATGCTGGAACATCTTCCCGCCAGCACTGCCACTGTGTTTCTCACGCTCCTCCCATACAGCCATTGCACAACTCAGTGCCCTGGGCTTCTGGTGCAGGGTCACTGTGGTCCCCTGCCAATCCTGGTTCATTTTTGACCTGGCCAACCTGATGGAGATGGCTCCCCCCTGTACCTGTACCCTTTCATGTCATAATGAGAGTTTGGGTGCCTCTTTTCAGGGGGCCACCACCTCCCCCACCCTGAATGCCCCAGCTGCCATTACTGCCATTACCGCTAAGACCACCCTGAAGAGGCGGGCCTTCTGGGCCAAGCTGTACATGCTCTATGTGGCACCTAACACCTTGTCCAACAGCTGGCCTCTGATCTAGCACCTGTTGTCCTTCCTGCTCCCCTGTCCCCTTTGCCATTGAGCAAGCATCCTCTTGACCGTCCTGTCCTCTGTGGCATCTGGCCACCATCTGTTCAGGCATACCCAGCTCACTTCCACTAATTGAACCACTTTCATGGCATGCTGCATCCCTGATTCCCATTTTTCTTCCACAAACCTCTTGACCAACTCGTCCCAGAATGGTTTTGTACTGTGCCACCCCTGTCTAGCTCTGAATTCCTGCAAGCAGGCCCAAGCCCCTTAGTATGCCCTTAGGGTCCTGGTTACCCAGGAGCCTTGGTACTGCACCCTTGCAGTCGACCTCAAATCTCCCACATCCAGCCCAGGACCTGGTACAGTGTGCCGCTGCTTGTGGCACCAGAGTCTGGAACTTGTTGAGCTGTAAGTGGGAAAGACTGTCAGCCAATTTTTTCTTGATCCCTGGAATATGCTGTGCTTTGAATTACACATTCAGCTTCAGCCCCAACAGTACCAACCTCCTCATTACTCAGACCACTGTCTCTGTGTTCCCGCCCTGCCTGTTGATGACCTCCACCACCCCTTTATTGTCGCACCACAACATGATCCATTTTCTCCTCATCTGCTCTCCCCAAACCTCCATTGTCACCCAAATTGGGAATATTTCTCAAAAAGTCATGTCTTTCAAGAGGCCTTTCTCCCCCCATTGGCTTGGCCAGTCCTCCGCCATCCATTCCCCTTTAAAATATGCTCCCATCCTGATCACCGCTGAGGCTTCACTGTATAGCTCTAGGTCCCTGTTGCACTCCCATTTCCCCTGCCAGAACGTTACCCTGTTATACAGGTCTAGGAATTCCTCCCACACCTTAAGGTCCTCTTGAACGCCCTTTGAGATGTCCACCCAGTAGTGCAGCTTCCTCCCCTTCCCAGTCACTCTCCTGAGCCTTCTCATAAATGCCCACCCCGAGCTGATTCCCTTGCATGCAAAATTAAGGTGCCCCAGCAGCTGCTGTACCCATACCAGTGGCACCCACCACCTCCCTATTACTTGAGCCAGTAGCCCCCGCACCCTGGCTACTTTGTCACCTGGCAGATGAAAACAACCTTTTTCCATGTCCACCTCGATCCTCAGGAACTCCAGCTTATGTGCAGGCCCCTCAGTATTCCCCTGTGCCAACGGGATACCAATCCATTCACACATTGCCATGAAGTTCCTCAACATGCCCTGCATCTCCACGTGGCTCCCCCCGATGATCAGAAAGTCATCCAGGTAGTGCTTCACCCTTTTGTAGCCGTATTTCTCCCCTAACACCCAAAGGACCCATGAGCCGAAAGCCTCAAAAGTCGAGCAGGCCACCGAGCAGCCCATGGGCATAGCCTTGTCAATGTATAAGTCCCCCTCGAACTGGAACCCCAGCAGGTCCCAGTAGGCTGGAGTGACCGGCAACAGCCATAACACGGACTCTATCTTCAGTTTTGTCAACCAGGCCCCCTTTATAGCCCTGAACAGCTCTCCTGCCTGATCTAATGAGGTGTAGGATACTGCTCGCAGGTGGTCTGGAATGCCATTGTTCACTTACCCTTCTGGGTATGACAAATGGTGAATCAGCCTGTATTCACCTGAATGCTTCTTGGAGACCACTCCAAGGGGGATACCCAGAATGCGAAGCATGGTGATGCAACTAGCAGCCCTTCCACCCATCCTGCCCTTATCTATTTTGCTATCTTTTCCCTGAACATCCCTTCCTTTCCTCTCACCAACCCCAGGTTCTTGGCCCACATCCCTTTTTGTGGCCCATGGAAACCCAGCAGGAAGCCTACCTTGAAACCCACTTGGAGGCTCTCACCCGCCTTCCTGTCTGGGTACTCCTGGGTCCATACCGCCACCACATCCCATACAATGGGGTGCAGGCCAGCGAGTACCCCCACCTCCCCCTTTCCTGGTCCTGTTTAATAACAGTAGGTGGTCTGAGGCCTCCCCTGTTATGCCCCCCACCTATGTTGGAGCCTTCTCCTCTGCTCCCTTGAAAGGGGAGATCCTGTTGATGGCTGCACCCCTGTCCCCCCCTTGCCTGCATGTTGTCAGTGGGTGTGCTCCCCCACATCTGGAGCAAAGGTGCTTGAATTTATGGTGTGCCCAGTTGCAGGATGCCTTGTTGAACCCCCCAATAGGTTTTTACACCTGTGGCCAGTGTGTTCCACCTCCTGATGTCCCCCTGGTTGAAGTCCCCTGTCCTGACATGGACATGGTCTTCACCCACAACTTGGAATGGATACTGTCCCACCTCAAGTATCCCCTTGCTGACATGTGCCTCTGGAAGGCTCATCATATTTGAGCCATCCGAAACCCAGTTTGGCATTGTATGCGTCCCTGATGTTTGCCATGTAGGTCAGTAGTGGGATGGCCAGTTCCAACCTCTTTTAAAGGACTATGGTGCTATAAACATTGAACCCTGCTTGCCAATTATCAAAGGTTTTCCCTTTCCATTTTGCATCCTCTGTCTTGTGGCCCACTACTGAGAGTGCCGTGGCCATCTCACACTTTTCCACTGACTCCTTCTGCTCATACTTCTTGGCGGTATCCTCATCCACCAATATGAATATGTCCTCAAACTCCCCTTTCCATATCCGCTTGTTCAGTAGAGGCTGACCGTGGTCACTACCTTGAGTCCCAGGGTCCATCAGTATTTCTGGCCCCTGGCTTGTGCCCCCATCCCCCCAGCACCCACTTTTCTAATGTGTCCTGGAGTGCTTTCTCTATTTTGTCTATCCCTGCCTCCCCCATGTCCCCCAGCAGCCCCTTCAAGTACTCCTTGAGGTGGCTATCTTTAGTGATATCCGCCACATCTTTACCCCCACCTGGGCTTCTATTATCTGGCTTCTGCTCTGGCCGTGTAACCACCCCAGACTCGGGGTTGGCTCTCGCTCTTCTGGGATTTTTGGCTGGTTGCAATTCCCCACTCGTTTGTCCAGCTCCTTCAGTTTCTGCTATGCCTCCTTCTCCTCTTTCCATTATGCCACCGCCATGAGATCCAACAACTGTCCTATCAGTTTAGCAGCCTCCTCCATCATCCTCTTGCTGGTCATCTGGTTTTTCTTGGGTGTCATCTCTGTGAAATTACTATGGGAAGAAATAAGAGAACATGTCAAACCACAGTCCTGCTGGTCCTCTATCTGCTGGCCCACCCCAGTGTTATGCCTCTGTCTGCAGCCAGACGCAGCTCACACTGGTGGGTTGTTCACTACTTGCCCCGGTACTATGCCTCTGGTTGTAGCCAGGCTTGCCCCATGCTGGGGGTTGTCTGCAACAGATGATCAGCCCCCCCAAAGCTTGCCCTATGGCACACAGAGCCTAGGCCACCAGCCCAGGGCCCTTCTATGTGACTGGTACCCAAAACCCACAGACCAGGGGAATCAGAGCTCACAAACTACCTGCATGTGACATGGATTTGACCTGAAGCCCCCCTAGGCACTAGGACTTCTACCCTTGCACTGGCCCGATTAAAACTGGTACTAAACCTCCTGACAAGCATGAGAGAAGCCCATGGCCCCATCACTCCAACTGCCCATCTTCCAGTGGAACCACAGGCAGGTAGAGAAATAACAAGAGGGAGCTGCTACAAATTCCAAAATAAATCCTGCAGCTGCATTCAAAACCTAAACCAGGTGAGACATGTGTCACCGACTGTCCCCACACTAGCATCTCCACACTAAAGTCCTGTCCTAAAACAGTATCGACCTCTGCAAACAATCCCACTGCTAAGCTTCAATGCAAAATTCCAAGCAAATGCCTAGCATAAGCACCTTTTTAAAGCTTAAATGCTACTAAAACGCCATTCCATTTAAAACACTAGCATCCAGCATTTATTTATTTATTTATTTTTTGTTGACCGGGTAAGTGCACTAGTCAAATCCTGCCTATTTTCAGGCATGACCTGGAGGAGGGGGATACAGATGAATGTTAACTGACCTTGAACCAGATTAAGCTGTTGGTGGTATTTTTAGTGAATACCAAGCATACCAAGAACATCTTCCTAAACTCTGTATAAAAGGAATAATCCATTTTTAACCAGCAGTAACCAACTTATAAGTCACTACAAGCTTGAATATGCTTCCCCAGCCTCTAACTGCTCATCCTTAATACCCACACATTTTATCTTTTTTTTAAATATCTGTTATTGTGATTTTTTTAAAATGCTAAAAATAAACATTCTTGTTAAACCCAATTCTTAAAACATTAAAATGCCATACATACTTTATTGGGCCTGGTGTGTCATGTGGGCAGCAGGCCCCAAAGCCTATATTCTCTTATTTATCTCTATTATTTCTTTAAACAATTTATTTTCTAGTCTCCACCAGGCAAGACAAAACCTCTCAGCAAACCTACTTGTAATTTGTCTGTCTCCAATCCCTGCTTTAACCTATTAATCAGCAAAACAAATTCTCAAATCACTTGTTTTTTTAACAACAGCTAGCAAGCGGTGGCCAATCTTCCAGCATATCTTTTCTTTCTTACAAATCTTTGAAATAAATACCTTAAACCATGAAAAGTTCATTCTGTATTAAAAACTGGCTCTCCCTTGCTATAGCAAAACTCACTTACAAAAGGACTCTGCTGTCTGCCTGAACCAGAGTACTAGGCCCTAAATTCCATGCGGTAGGCTAGCAGGCCAAGGCTAAAACCTCTCACCAAACCAGCCTGTAATTTGTCTGTCTGCAATGCCAGCTTTAACATTAATCAACAACCATAAATTCTTAAGTCACCCTTTTTTTTTGTTAACAGCTAGCAAAGCAAAGGCTAATCTTACAGTGTATCTTTTTTTTAATAAATCTTAGAAATAAATACCTTAAACCACAAAAATTCCATTCTGTATTAAAACTGGCCCCTACAGCCTGCAGCCAGACCATGCTCTAGCCTCTGACTGGCTTAAGCAACAAAACCACAGCAGTTGCTACATTTTTTCTCACACAAATACTGAAAAACAATTCCTTAGAGCAACAAAACCACAGTAATTACTAACATACTTCTTAAAACCAGTCTTGTATCTGCATGGCTGGCCCTTTTAAAAACCACACAATTTCCACTGGGCCTAGCCATGCTACCACCTGTAGTGGCCTAGTTAAATAGATTGTGCCTTACCTTGTTTGCCAGTGAAAGTGCTGACTCCAAAAAAAAAAATCCCAGCAAAAGAGAGCTAGCTGCCTGTCAACTGCCCTTAAATAACATTAGGACCCCAATAAGACCCCTGTTGGCCTCTCCCCCAGGACAATCCCCTGGGCACCTGGGCTCCTTGTCATATGATGCCCACCCTTATCCCCCACCCCTGCCTTGTGATGTCACTGGCTCCTCCCCCCTTTAGCCCCAGGCTTCCTACCTTGATTTCTGGGTGGGGTCTGGGACAACCTGGCTTTCCCTTTGATTGGCAAGCTTAATTGCTCTACATGGTTGTGCTCTTTTCACTTCCTAAATCTAATAAACATCCTTCATAGCTTCCAAAGCCTACACTGAATCATTTCACTCAGAGGACACACACAATCCATATAGCCTGTCCCTTAGCTTGGGCTCTTTGGTTGTGTTCAACATTGTTTTTCTAGTTAACCTTTTCTTCCTTGAAGTTGTTGAAATGGGATTTATTTCACGGGAATTCAGTTACATTAGTCAAATTAAGATGGAGGAAATCCCATTACAGTATGGGTATGGGCCATTACTACATGTGCAAAATGAACCACCAGGTTGTATAAGTCAGCTCTAACTAAAGTGTCCCAATATAGTCCCTATTGTGTAAATCAAACACATGATGGGCAGGAGTGGGATGTGGCAAGTGTTGTAACTCCTGCATTGTGGGCCATGGGTATCTCACTCATGCCATCTATGCCTCACTCTGCAGAGGTGACAGTGTTTGTCCCACTCCTTCCCATCATGTACCCCCTATTTATTTATTTATTTATTCATATATATATATATATATATATATTTATATATATATATATATATATATATATATAAATATATATATTAGAGGCAAAAAACTCCGTTTAATGCATTAGTTAGGGTTGTTCCACAGCGACAAAAGTGAGGAATTCGCTGTTAGGGTTGAAAACCCTAACTGGATCCACCCCCCAGCACCACACACACACAGACACACACACACACAAGTATGGGGAGGACTAAGTCAACACAACCAATGACAGACATCCAGCAGCAGGTGACAGAAATAACAAACAATTGTCTAAATGTACTACGAGACATCCCCACCCACCTGACCAGGTACTGCATGCTCAGTGGAGATCAACAGCAAAACTGAGGCCATGTACACCAAACGTACACATCCCTGATTGCAGCTGCACACAACGTACCACACTTAGTAGTTGCATGGCCTTACCTACCGATGCCCCACACCAGACCATACCACTTGTGGTGGGCCACCTGAGCAATAGAGTTAAGTAAAACCAAGGAGTTGTACAGGTATAATATCTCTGATTATAACAAGGGTTTGAGAAATGCAGCTTTCTAATTGACTGTAAACATTGTAACAGCCTTATGTTTAGTTTTTATTAACATACATGTAGAGCCTAACCATATGATGAACATGGTTTAATGTTGTTTAAAAAACGGTTTTATTATGATAGCAATAAGCCACTCCCAGGTATTATGTTAATGGTCAGTTTATCACTGTCTAGTGACATGTGGCACTCGGATATGCCTCATTCAACATTAAACCCCTACAGGGTGATTAACAGACCATTTAACATAACTGTTGGTCATGCCATATTGCTTAATTGTCTTTATGAGTAGATACTCTCCCTCTGCTAGGCACTGCAGCAGCTTTGCAACACGGTGTCCCACCCAGTTACACCATACACTGTCTAGTTGCTGGAGAATGGCTGTGAATATGAACTCATGAAGATGAACAGTGTAACTTGATCATTACAGTCATCAAAACCCTAGTGTGATTATAACTGACAGACTCAGTGATAGAGGATAACCTCTGCTGTCCTAGTACATTTACCCCATTATGAGTTAAATCAATACTAAAAGACATTCTGTTTATATCTACACCATACCTACTTGATTCCTGTTGTAGCAGAATTAACATAGTTATCGCTTTGATAGCATCAGTGACAGAAGTGTGGCAAACCCAAACAGTAGGCATACAGCCTGAGTATGAAACAACTGTTAAAAAAATCACACTGTGTCCATAAGTGGCATAGATCACTCATTGCAACAATAGCAAATACATTACTATTTGAATAAGTTAGTCATCACAGATGCAATGAGATTGTCTTTATGAGGTACAACATACTCAGTAAGTGCCTACAGGAAAATCTATCCTATATACATTGTCCGATACAGGTACATCATTGTTGGCTCAGTAGTGCTATGATATTTAGAAGTTGCTTGGCCTGATCCATGCAATTACAATCTTTCTTACAAAGAATACTTACTGCATCTTTAATATTGAAACACACTGAAGTTCTATGTATGTACATCAGCAGTACACCTTCATCAGTAAGAATGCATGTGATACTGGCAGTACCAATTTCACAGCGTTGAACAGGCAATGCTTTTCCATACGTTTACATCAGCCTCTCTATGTTGAGTAAACCATTGCAGTAAATGTACTACTATGTAAATCACCTACTAAATGTATCACTACTTTTATCTTAAGCATGCTAGTGTCTTGTAGTTAATTTATGTGCTTCTCTTAATTAATGTATACTCAGTAGTGTTAAACCTTTCTACAACTGTCTTCATGCACCTTCAGCATTTATATTGAATAACGGCACAGTACCAGTTGTGGTGGTGGGGCATCGGTAGGTAAGCCATGCAACTACTAAGTGTGGTACGTTGTGTGCAGCTGCAATCAGGGATGTGTACGCTTGGTGTACATGGCCTCAGTTTTGCTTGTTGATCTCCACTGAGCATGCAGTACCTGGTCAGGTGGGTGGGGATGTCTCGTAGTACATTTAGACAATTGTTTGTTATTTCTGTCACCTGCTGCTGGATGTCTGTCATTGGTTGTGTTGACTTGGTCCTCCCCATACTTGAATGTGTGTGTGTCTGTGTGTGTGTGGTGCTGGGGGTGAATTTGGAGTTAGGGTTTCAACCCTAAGACATTTCCTCACTTTTGTTGCTGTGGAACAACCCTAACTAATGCATTAAACGGAGCTTTTTCCTCTAATTTCCTTCTTTTGAGAATGATATTGAGAAATAGTGAATGGGAATGCAGTGGGAGTGGGAGCTGGGCCCTTTGGGCCCAGGTTCTCACCTACGATGTCTGTGGCATAGTAACAGAGCAGCAAATGCAAACAAAATGCTAACAGTGGCACACATGGTAAATACAAGCGCCGAATGAGAACAGAAAGGGTAACGCACACGGTGGCATAGACGGGAACGTGTGCCACGTGATGTCTGGTCACATAGTAACATGGTGCCTGTAAATGGAAATCAATGGGCATGGTGACGAAAGTGAAACAGAAAGAGAAACAGTGCGGTACACACAAAATGGCAAAAAGTAACAGAAACGCAAGCTAAATGAAAACGCAAGGATGACGTGGTGCAGGGAGGCAGTGCATTGGGATCATCAGCCCCAACTCCTCACCCCATGACCTGTGTAAAAGCAGCAGAAGTATAGGAGAATGGGGTGAGAGTTAGGACTCATGATCCCAATGCACACCCCAATGCCAGTTGGGGGTGGGTGGGGTAAGGGGTTTCAACCCAACAGTGAATTTCTCACTTTGTTGCTGTGGAACAACTCTAACTAATGCATTAAACTGAGTTTTTGCCTCTAATTTCCCTTCTTTTGAGAATGATAACAAGAAATAGTGAATGTATTGTAGCACGGGAGCGCTGTGCCCTCTGGGCCCTCAAGGCCCCAATCAAGATACTGCGGTGGCGGGAGCTGCTGGGGCCTTTGGGCTCAAGGCCCCGCCTCATGATGTCTTGTGGCATACTAACAGGGACAGCAACGCAAACAGAAATGCTAACAGTGGTCACACATGGTAACACAAGCGCGAATGAGAACAGAAAGGGTAACGCACATGGTGGCGTAGACGGGAATGGTCTGCCACGTGATGTGTTGTCACATAGTAACATGGTGCCTGCAAACAGAAATGTCAATGGGCATGGTGATGTAAAGTGAAACAGAAAGATAAACAGTACTGTAGACAGAAAATGGCAAAAAATAACAGAAACGCAAGCGCAAATGAAAACTCAAAGGATAACGCACATGGTGGCGCAAACGTCAACGGTAAGTGAAACGGGTACGGAACCGCAAGCAGAAAGGGCAACAGTAACAGTAATGTAAGTGCACAGGCTGGTTTTCCCCAAAATCTGCAATGAGAAAGACAGTGAGTACAAATAATGTATGCAAAATAATGAGTATCGGCGCAGAAAATGAGATCTTGGAATACTAAATACATTGTATCTCAGGAACCGTACGACGTAGAAAAAAAATTTAAAAGTCATATTATTTACAACTGTCCTGGCTAATTTGAATCTTTGCCCCATTGTGGGGCTAAGAAATTTTCCGACAAAAGTCCGTATCTCGCACCGTTTCCGAGATAACGGGCCCTGGAGGCGCGCGCTACGCCGAATGTTATCCTATGGGAAAAACAAAAGTTCGTGCGCCTATAACTTTGCCTCCTGTAATGTTTTTCACCAAACCACTGAAAGGCACATCTGTGGGCTGTTGGCTGTCTTCCCTCCAAATTTCAGGAAAAAAGACCAAACCGTTATTTTGCAGCAGGGATCCAAAGGATTTCTGTTATGCGTCGGGCACCGTAATGTTATCCTATGGGAAAAACCGTCAACTTTGGAGTGCTGTAACTTTTCTGCCATGTAATATTTTTTTAATACAACACTGAAAGGCACATTTGTGAGCTGTCGGCTCCGTTCCCTCCAAATGTCAGCCCAAAACTCCAAACGGTTCTTTTGCAGCGCAGTGCCAAAGAATCGCTGTCACTGTCCCACAGATGGAAAACTACTGTCGCAATTTGCGAAAGCTTTCGCAAAAAAGTTCGACACTTTAGTGAGCACGAAAGTAATTTGCGAAAGTACTTTTTACAGAAATTTGAAAAACATATTTCTGGGATGTTTTACCACAAAATAAAGACATGGCAAGCATCCTAAGGGCCCAACTAGGTGAATACAAAAAGAATTAGGTTGCTAGAGGGTCTCAAATTTAAATGCCAACCATTTTTCTGATCACCAACTGAAAACAAAATGGCCGATTTGTGAAAGTAACAGGCCTATTTGCGAAAGTAAAAATGCATTTGCGAAAGTGTTGAACTTTCTGTTAACTTTTCCCATTGACTTATAATGGGAAACTGTTTTTTGAATAACTTTTGAACCGTTTAATATTTTTTCACGAAATCTTCAAAAGGCACATTGGGGACCATGGCGGCATGTTCCCTGAAGATTGCAGGCCAGTCGCGCAAACCGTACAACCTATAGGCGCGATCATAGAATTCCAGAAAAGCGTAAACGTGTGCACAGATCACACTTAATAACTCCGCAGCTGTATATCTGACCAGTATGACACTTGGCAGATCCCAAGGCCTATGGTTCTTGATCATAAATTCCAAATTTCAGGCAAATCCATCAAACGGTTGCAAAGTTATTAAGGTGCAAAGTTTTGGGGTTTAACATAGAAATGGTCTCATCTTAATTATGGTAGCACTACCGTCTACCATAATATATAAATATATATATATATATATATATATATATACATACATACTGTGCCCAGATATTCAAAAGGGTTGTGCATGTTGCACCATGCGCAATAGGGTTGCGATGCGAAGTCCAAAACTGCGCCATTTAGCGATATTCAGAAGGAGGCAGTTGCTCGAAAACATGCTGAGCAACAGTGCAATGAAAATGAAGGTACGCAACCAAAGGGGTGGATCCATGCATAAAGACTGCAATGCGATATTCAAAGACTCGCGTGATGCGCAAGAGCGGCACAGCCGGAAATTCAGACAAGCGAAATGAGCCAAAATAAAAGGCTCAAGGAAGGGCGCAAGAACGCTACCAGGCTGCCAAGTGGGGGAGAGAGAGACAGAGACAGACAGACAGACAGAAAAGGGCAGGCAAGGAAAGTGTGGCCCATAGTCTGTAGAGGCCAGCGGGGGGTGCCCGGTGCAGTGGAAGCAGCAGTCAGGAAAGTGGGGGTAACACAGCAACACCAGCCAGGGGGAGTCGAAGCCAGGGATGGACAGTGCCGAGTTCCACATGGAAGCTGTAATGAGAGGGGTGAGAATGCATGCTGCAGGGGGACGTGGCCATGGAAGGGCTCGTCGGCGGTATGCCCCCGACAGGCGGTACCGTGCCCGCATCAGCTTTGAGCTGTACACAGATGTAGAGATCGTGGGCTGGTACCACCTGAACAGGGCAATACTGAGACGGCTCTGTGATCTGTGCAGTGATGTGATGCAGGCACCCTCACGACGGAGTCACGCTCTGTCAGTGGAGACCAAGGTGACAGCCTGCATGTGCCTGCTCACCACGGGCACCTTCCAGAGGCCGACAGGGGACACCACAGGCATCACACAGTCGGCCACATCATGCATCCTCACCCAATTCCTCAGTGCACTGCTGCCACATGCTGCGGAGTACATCCATTTCCCCAGCACTGTGGCAGAGCATATAGCAAACATGCAGGAGTTCCACAGGGTAGCACGTATGCCTGGCGTGCTAGGGGCCATAGACTGCACCCATGTGGCCATCCGCACGCCACCTGGCCCCAATGGCCATGCATATAGGAACAGAAAGAGATTCCCTAGTGTCAACTACCAGGCGGTGTGTGATGCCACTGGGCGCATAATCAATGTCTGTGCCACACACCCTGGCGGAGCACATGATGCCTTCATATGGTATCAGTCTGCACTGTGCCATCGATTCAAGAGTGGGGACATCCCCACAGGACATCTAGTGGGTGAGTACACATGTATAGAATGCAAACTCTGGGCAAGGGTGGGAATGCCACAGGTGCCAAGGTAGTGGCACACAGGGAGATGGCCAATATGGACCTGAACATGACACTGATCTCCACTATCTCCACACAGGTGACTGCGGATACCCACTCCGTCCCTGGCTGCTCACACCGTACCGGCGCCCCATGACCCCAGCGCAGTTATTCTATAATGAGGCACCTGCCGCAACACGCAACATCATAGAGTGGGTGTTTGGGATGCTCAAGGCATGCTTCTGATGCCTAGACACCTCCTCCGGTGGTGCCCTACAACACAGCCCCCAAAAGGCCTGTGGGATATTCCTGGCCTGCTGCATCCTGCACAACATGGCCAAAGACCATGGGATAGCCGTACAGGTCGAAGAGGGGGACAGCTATGGGACCCCAGTGGTGCCGGTGATGATGGTGATGAGCAGCCCCCCCTAGGATGGAGGGACCGCCGACTGATCCGGCAGGCCTAGCTGCACCGGGACACCATCACAGAGGAGCACGACGCACAACACAGGTAAGTCAAGGGGACATGTGCAACCAACACTGTCCATGCGCAAACCACAGGCACACAGGGGAACACACCAGGGATGCATGATGGTCAGGGGAGTGGAACGGTCCAGGCATACAGACACACCATCAGGGAGGGGGGTGAGCACTCATATGGACACACACACACCAGGCACAGAGCGTACATGGGCAGATGCACAGCACTGCAGAACCGACATTGCTAACACACAGCACCACCGACCACCCCCACCACCCATACTGTCCAAGTACGTGTGTCAGATGCTGGGCACCCTTGCACCTTGGTGTACAGTGCAATGCAGGCATCATCATGCACACGCACCTGTGGACAGCAGTTGGGAGGGTGTGCAGGTGGTCCGTGTGTCGGCGTGGTGAGCAGAGCACCCAGCAGTGCACTGCCCACCATGACACACATTGCACACATGGCAGCACCAGACAGGACCCGCACTGGGAGACAGCTCAGTCATGTAGCACTGTCCCACGGCCACCACAGATGCATGGGCGGCCCCGCCGTGACCCAACAGCATGGGCAGGCTGAGCAGGGGCCACATGGGGTGGCACTGTTGCACCACCAGGGGTCCCACTGCATGAACGCGACCTTGTCCGCACAGGGGTCTGCAGCATCCCGAACAAACCTGCACCAGGGGTGCTCGGGATGCACACAGCAGAACCCGGTGTCGACAGGCCTGGTGTCGCACGACACCGGGAACGGGAGGAGAGTGCACTGTGTGGAGTGTGCGGCAGGGGCACCTGATCAGGTCCCAATGCATCCATGACAGAGACCACTGCCTGGGTCAGCCTGTCAATGGCTGCGTCACATCCGTCCGCAGACACGGACCAGCTCGGCTCAGTCCTGAGCACACTCCCTGCTGTGCCACTCCACTGACACAGACAGTGCCTCCACGACTTTGCAACCCGCCTCTGCAGCTGTACTGATTCCCGCAGGCGTGGTGTGCTCATTCAATGGGTACTGTGCCCCAATGGCATCCTGACCCCAGGGTGTGGACGGTCCTGATGCACAACACCCCTTGAGGGTGGGCTGTTCGCCAGGACCAGGAATGGGCGGATCAAAGGGCGGCGGATGTGGCACTGCTTGACACTGTACCCCAGACCTGGTGGGCGACTGCTGCTGCTGCCCCTCCAACCGCCAGCCCCGGGTCCACTCGCTCCACTGCTGTGCTGGCAACAGTGCAGACACCCGCACAGCCACCGGGCTGCCCCACGGGTGCTGACAGGACAGCCTGGGACCGTGCCAGCATGCTGGTACAAGTTGGAACCAGACAGCCCGGGGCACGCGTTGGCCTGCCGTGTGTCCGTCTATGGGACACACAACCATCACTGCCCATTGCAGGCCTTCTATCAATGGTGCAGGTACGCACATGCCATGGTCACAGCGTGCTGGCATGCTTGCATGCCAGACTGCTGAGACACAGGCTGTGCACCCCTGCACCCGTATCACTGACACCAGAGTTTGGCGGACCAGCGTGCATGCTGCAGTGCCTGCTGGCTTGGTGGTGGAGGTGGATGGACTCTCCTCCATGTCCAGCAGGTCAGCATCACTGTCTGGACCCACCACCACCGTCTCCTGAAGATGAACAGGATCTGTAACAGAAAGAGAGTACATGTGAGTGCATGTGAACAACCGCCCCCAAACACCACCATCATGTCATACCTGCAGTGATGGGCTTCCACCTGTCTGGAATCCTCCGCCTGGTACGCCTCAATGGCGCCAGCTGCATGGCTGTGACCAGTGCTCCTCAGTTGGGGTCAGCTTCCAACACCACTGGCGGGCCCCGCCAGTGCCAGCATCGCGTCGCCTCTGAAGGCTGCCACCTTCTCCTTCAACCTCCTGTGGTCTGTCCCCATCTTTTTCTTGCATTCCTGCACAGAGCGCTGGTGGCTTCCGTGCAGGTTAACGACCCGAGCTACCCCCTCCCATGCAGCCACATGGGACTGAGGGGTGCCCCTCCGTCCACTCAGCACTGGCTCCTCATCCAGGTAGGCCTGGAAGAGAGCCTCCACCTCTGCTGCTGTAAAGTTGGGCCTCCTCCTACGCCAACCGTCCTCACCCTCACCTTGGCTCTGCTCGGTCATGGCGATCTGTATGGGGGGAAGTGGACACCTATCACTGTGCAGTCTACAGCATTTTCCCATAACCATCGTCCTGAACATCACACAGCATGCAACTCACCTCTCACCTGCAGTAACCGAATCTGGCCAGCGCAGCCCAATGTCGCACATTTATAGTGCAATACATGCAAATTAGAGTGAGCAACTATAATGACATGCAAATCGCTACACGCGCCTTGAATGGCTGATCAGATGATTTGCATGTGTCAGCTGAATATCGCAACTGGCGCTTATGCACACGGAAGAGTCGGTTGAGCCAATGGCACAGATCTGTGCCTGTGTGGTACACTGCATTGCGCATGCCCAGATAGCTTATGCAGGCATCTGTCATGCTGCTGACGTGCTGAGCGCGATCGGCAATTCAGGCCATGGCCACCATTGTGCCAGTGGCACTACAGCAATGGGCACTATATGGCGCTGTGGCACTACTGCGCAATACTCCACTGTGGCACTGGTACGCAGCTGGTCGGTCACGCAGGATGCCTATATGTCAGACGGCGCTGTGCGTAGCCTTGCATCATTGCCCATGACCTTGTGTATGACCTTTGCACCCTGGCACTGTTCACCTGCCATGTGTACGTCCCTATTGCGCTGTCTGGTGACAGCGCTATGTGAAGTGACGGCGCTGTTCGAACAGTGCGATTGGAGCCTGTGGTGGTCTATTGCGCAACATCTCCACATGGGGTTACGGCGCAGCTGGGCGCCATATTGCCTGCTGTAAAGTTGGTGCCATGGCTGGGAGGAGGCGGTGTCCTGGAGCCAGCTTGAAGTGGCCAACCTGGTGGCCCCTAGTTGAGCCACACTATGATGGCCTTTATGGTGAGGTGCCCCTCACCAGTGCAAGGACTGAGGTGTGGCAGCAAGTGGCCACTGACCTGGTGGGAGTCACTGGACAGTGCCGGTCTGCTGAGCAGTGCCGGCATCGGTACAGTGACCTCCGCCGGAGGGAGCCAGAGCTTTTAACGCGGCTGCGTTCACGTGCCAGGCGGGGCGTGGTGCCTAGGCCAGGTGGGTGTGCCATCTATGCACCTGTATTATCTGTAGGGGTGTGTGTGTGTTTTGGTGGCTGTGCATAGGTGATGGCTCAGCCACGGTTGGCTGTGTCAGTGTGTGCAGCTGTGAGATGAATGAGTATGGCTGTGTGGGCAGGCACTGTCACTGGGGTAGGGGGCAGTCTGCTTTTGAGTCACACTGATGTTTGTCTCAACATATGTCTCCCACAGGCCGGGATGTGAGGATGCGGGGCAACATTGATGAGGGCTGTGCCAGGGACCCGGTGCCAGCAGGGGTTGCACCCCACCAGCAGCAGCAGCGCCAGCAACAGCGCCAGTCAGAGCTGCTTGAGCAGTGTGAGTATCATGACTTCATGAATGCTATTGCATGCTGGGGGGGTAGCCAGTAGCCCTGCACAATACAAACATGCAGGAAAGGGGAGGTCATAATTCCACTATACAAGACACTAGTGAGGTGCCACCTGCAGTACAGTGTACATTTTAGGAGACCATACCTACGTAAGGACGTAGAGTGGGCAGAGAAGGTTCAGAGGAGGGCAACAAAGATGGTGCATGGCTTGCATCACAACTCCTATGGAGACAGGTTGAAGGAACTGAACCTGTACTCCCTGCAGGAGAGGAGGGAGAGAGGGGATATGATAGAGACATACAAGTATCTTACAGGGTGGAACAGGGTGCAGGGAAACACTATTTTGAAGTGCAAAAGATGTTCCAGGGCTACAGGGCATGGGATGCAGTTGGAGGAGGACGATTCAGAGGAAACATGAGCAAGACTTTCTTCACAGAACGGTGGTGTACAAGTGGAACACCCTGCCAGAGGGAGTGGTGGGCTGACACACTCACGGATTTCAGACTGCACGGGATAGACATAACGAATTCTTGAGGTCAGGGGTAAGGGGCAACAGACTTCTAGGTAAACAAAGTAACTTACAGGCTGAAATGGACAGACTTTGTGGGCCATAGGCCCTTATCTGCCGACACTGGCTATGTATCTATGTCTGTAGGCATGACACAGGTGACATGCGTCACTGTCCAGTTTCACAGCATGTCTGTGTATGCATCACTGGTGGTCCATGCATGCACTGGGCACATAGCTGTGTAACTGGCATCGCACCACGTTGCCACATCACTTGCTAGCCTTGTTTGTGCTGTGATGGACATGGGCAGTGTGTGTGTGCAGTGGTGCGCATAGATGGCACCACCTGTTTGTGATGGCCATGTGCATGTTCACTGTGGGTGGGTGCATGCCATTACAGGTGCGGGACATTGGGCTATATGGCTTGCAGGTTGGGTGGTGTTCAGGGTTGTGGTCAGTCACAGCCATTGACTGTGTTCCCATTTTCCTAGGCCTCGAGGTTCTTCATCGGCTGGCGAGGGATGTCAGGGCCATCCGACAGCTTGTGGCCCAGAACACCAACATCCTGCAGTCAATACACCGCCATGGCCTGCGGAGGAGGCGGCAGGGAACTGCAAGACACCAGCAGGAGGCCGGCCGGCCGGCTGGCCCATGACCTATCTTCCCTTTCCACTTCTCCCATCCCTACCACCCTGACTTCCCTCTCCAAGTTTGTCATCCCTACCCCTTGACCAACCCTACCTTGTACCCGTCCCCCCCCCTTGTAAATAGTCGTAATTGTTCTTGTTAATGTTTGTTGTGTTAAAATACATTTATATTTTTATACGAATAATGTGTTGGTCTCTGATTTGCAGCTGCCTATGGGTGCTCAGTTGCAGAGGTGTACATGCCATCTGGGCTGGTCATGGGTGTTTATGTGTGTGTGTGTGTGTGTGTGTGTGTGTGCTTGTGTGCATGGGAGGCATCTCCAGCATGGCAGTGACTTTCAGTTGGTCTTGCCGCCTGCTGCCACCCACTGCTGGGTGCACAGGTGTGTCTGGCTTGTGGCTTCTGTGCTGCACGGGTTGGCGTGTGCTGGGGGGGATGCATGGTTTCCTGCAGTGCCAGTCGCTGCACATAGGTGGTGTCTTGGGGTCACAGTGCAGGGTGTGCTGTGTGTATGGGAGGCTGATGTGCACTGTGGTTGTCAACCCCCTGTGTGTGGCACTCTCAGCCTGCCAGTGGTTGTGCTGGGGTGTCATGGCTCTGCTATGCTTTGTTGGCTTGTCCCCATGGGCAAGTAGATCATCCGTCCCACCCCCAGTGATGCTGTGCTTGGGGTGTGCAGGTGTGGTGTGGGTTCTGCAGTGTGTTCCTGTGCCCATGTGTGGCATGGCTGGCGGTGGGCCCCAGCCTGCCTCCCTGGATGTGCAGTTCCATTGCTCTGGGGGGTCTGCTTGGCGCTTATGCACCTCTGGAATGCTCAGCTGGGCTGCCCTGCTGCGCCATAGCGCAACATTGCTCAGCTTCTTCTCCTTCCTGGTTGCACATGGTGGCAGTCATGTGCGATATTCAGACGTTGGTTGCTTGCGCAATTTGTTCTGCTCCATGTTTGAATATTGCACCTGTTGCACATTTGCGCAACTGGTTTGTGCTTTCTCCTGCTGTTGCGCTCATTTTGAGCGCAGTTTGAATATCTGGGCCTGTATATATATATATATATATATATATATGTATTTTCTTTCTATCTATCTATCTATCTATCTATAAATTACATGGTGGGCAGGAGTGGGATGTGGTGGGTGTTCTCAGTCTTGCAGAGTGAGCTGTGTATTCTTGAGATTTGGCTGCATAGCAAAAGTAGAAAGAGGAAGTGGTAAGAAAGCAGGTTTAGTGCTGTATGCCATAGTTTAAGTTCATAAGAAAGCAAAGATAAACAGGGTGCAAAATGTGGATGAGTGGCAAGATGTTACTTACTTTACATACCTACTATGGAGAAAAGCTTCAAAAGCTCTTAAGGTCAGAAGCTTTGGGATGAAGATATGACTAGTAGACTATAGCTCTACAAGTGATAAAACCTTTATACAAAAAGTTGTGAATAGATTAAATAAATTAAGACTTGTATTCCCCAGCTTTGAGAAAAAAACATGCAGAGAGTGGTACAGTATGCAAAACACAAAGAATAGGAACCCGAAGTATGTTGTACACATGGCATCAAAGCAAAGACAATTTGTACAGTAGTACTCACAAGCCTAGCAGCAGCTCATAATTTATTTATTTATTTAATTGAACATTTGTGACCGGGAGAGTCACACTGAGCTTTGGCTCATTTTCAGGTGTGATCAGGGGTTAAGGGAAGGGGAATATGTGTACAGATGTAAACTGACTTAAAGAACCAGATTAAGCTGTTAGTGGTATTTTTGGTGAATGGGGGAATTTGGCCAGGACATAGGGAAAATTTCCTTACTCATCAGTAGGTGGAACCCTTGGTCATCTGTCCAAGATGGCCACTATGCTGGAGTCAGAGGAGAAAATGGACGTTGCTGAGGCAGGGGAGCAGGTCTCCTCTCCTGGCCTTACTAGCCAAGAGGCAATGAAAAATGTTGTGTCAGTACGGGAATTTCAAGAAAATGATATGGATCAAGATGTCTTTGTTTCTGCAGAGGAAATGAGGGTCAGTACAAACAACATTAGTAATGCTGATAAACATTGAGGCCCAGATATTCAAACTACATCAGGCTGTGGCGCAAGCCTGGGCGCAGCGCAACTTGGCTGCGCAAGGGCAATGACTGGGCGATATTCAACGGAGCTGCCCCATGGCACAGCATCATTGAATATCACACCCTGGCCACCCTCATTGTGCATGGCGCAGTGGCACTGCACCAGCACAAGTGGCCAGAGTGGAGCAGGGGGATGCGCTAGTGCAAGTTCCGTTGTGCTATGTGCATCAGCCACTATATTCAAAAGTACACATGCAAATGGGGCAATAATGTATGCAAGGTGCAAACTGGGCCATTTGCATGTCATTTTGGCCCCATTTGCATGAAGGTGTGCCGATCCCCGGTGACTTGTGCCTGGCGCCCTGCCAGGCAGCAGCCATCGGGGACCGACACCCCCTGCCCAGTGCAGCAATGTGCCCCACAGCCCAATCGCGGGCTTCAGTATACATAAAATGACTTTCTATATTCCTGGTGGTCTAGTGGACCGCTGTCAGCCTGATCACAGGCTTAAGTATAAACAAAATGATTATCTATACCCCTGGTGGTCCAGTGAACCGCTGTCAGCCCGATCATGGGCTTTTGTAATAAAAAATTACATCCAATATCCCTGGTGGTCTAGCGGTGCACCCTCCCCACCACGCCCATTGAGCCCACCACCCCACTCCCCTGGCCCCGGTCAGGCGGGCGGCAGCACCTCACCCGCCTGCTGCCCTGGCATCGCCTGACTGACACCGTGGGCAGGGCTGTATGCCCATTGGTCACAGCATGAGCCAATGGGCGTGCAGCTGACCATACTACATATTCCAGATATGTAATGGATCCATTCACATATCTGGAATGTGTATGTATGGTACAGCTGCACGCTCATTGGCTCACGCTCAGGACCAATGGGTGAACAGCCCTGCCTATGGTGTCAGTCGGCAGGTGGAGGGGTGATAGGCGGGTGGGTGCTGCTGCTGCTGCCACTAACTGGGGAGAGCGGGGTGGTGGGGTTCAGTGGGTGGGTGGGGAAGGGGGTACTGCTAGACCACCAGGGATGTTGGACGTAATTCTTTTTTATTACAAAAGCCCGTGATCGGGCTTACAGCAGTCCTCTGGACCACCAGAGATATAGAAAATCAGTTTATTTATACTTAAGCCTGTGATCGGGCTGACAGCGTTCCACTGGACCACCAGGGATATTGGATGTGATGTTTTGAACAAATGCCCACTATTAGGCATGGGGAGACACTGCAACAGAGGTGCAGCCGGAGCTAGGGTGGTCACCCACAGGTGGCAGCTGCCGTGTTGCACCCCGTAATACAGCAGCTCACCTGTGGGTGGCCAGCCGTTGTTACTTTTTTTCTTTTGGATCAACTTTGTGCAGCGCAAGTAGGGTTTGCACTTGCATGGACTCAGCACATCCTGGGCTGAATATCGGGATGTACAAAGTAAGCATGGGCATGCCACCCCTACCTGCGCCACATACATTACTGATGTGCTCCGGCGCATCGGGATTTGTGCCAGGCACAAATCCCATTTGAATATCATGCTGGGGCACAACCCTTTTGAATATCTGGGCCCCTGTCTTCATCTCAGAAACTAATGCCTGTTCAGATGTTAATCAAGCGGAACTTTTGTAGTGCTTGCAGGAACAAGAGTAGCAATTGTACTTGCAGAAAAGGCAGGGCTTACAGGCTAAACTTCTTGCAGCTCAGCGGAGCTCCACTGACATTGCATCCAGTTCTGAGGCAGTATTTGACAATCAATGGCAGGATGATGCAGCTGCTGCAGCAGCAGAGAATGCCATCTTGCAAACTGTGCCCATTCCTGACTGGGCTTTGGATTCTAGAAGTTCACAGAAGCAGAAAGCTTCTGGCAGTGAAAATGACGCTCCTATCATGTGCTTGAGCCACGCGGTCTGCACCAGAGAGATCCACAAACTACAGTATTAGTTAGTTGCTGTAGGCTTTGCCCTCAGCATCAAAACACTGGAAGATTCATGAGTACAGCTGGAAGAGAACACATTCAGGGAAACAAAGAGGTACAGTCTATTTTTTTTATACAATTGTTACTGTTTCTGAATAGAACAAAACGGATGCTGCACAGTATGCTATGCATACTGAAAACCCTCCCATAGTGATGACAAATAAAGAAACAGACTCTCAACAAACTACTTCCCTGAGAACACTTTAGAAGGGGCAGGTTGGATTTGTACACAGCATGATCAGTGGATCCCGGACCCTAAAGATCCCACAGTACAGAGATACAGCATTGAGATGCAGAAAAAAACTAAAATGATGGCCACCATGACATATACAGTTTCTGCTACAATAGTAACATTTAATCCCCCTCAGGATGTTCCTGCTTTACAATCAAATGAGCATCTGAATTCATTACAAACCCCCTCTACATCCAGGGAGGAGTCTGCGGTACAAACTCAGCCCCCAGTAATTCAGGGTTCCCCCCTAGATGAACTTGTAGGATTGGACCCTGCAGAGTCCTCCTTAAGGAACCTTGAACAACGGGTTTGGTTAGAATTAATAGTCAGACTTTCTGACCTATTTCAGAATGAAGGGGAGCCAACCCCCAGAAGAAACGCTGTTTGTCTGATCTACAAAGGAGGCCTTGAAGAACTGCTGACAGACTTTACATTGCTAAACTGCTTTTGAAGGGGGTCAATTAACTTTTTTCATCAGAAATATTTGCTTTGATTCACCTAGGAAATGTAAATTACAATATTAGTTTCAAAAATGTCACAGGCTTAGACAGATTTTT
Source organism: Neoceratodus forsteri (assembly GCA_016271365.2). Taxonomy (NCBI): domain Eukaryota; kingdom Metazoa; phylum Chordata; order Ceratodontiformes; family Ceratodontidae; genus Neoceratodus; species Neoceratodus forsteri. The sequence continues at coordinate 804,863,069 of CM057449.1, read as the reverse complement.
GTCATAGTACCATACCTCTGCACTGTCCCTGATTTTCAGGGATGTCCCTGATTTTGCTTCAAAATTTTACTCTGTCCCTCCTAAAAATTGTGTTTCTGTGACCAAACGGTGGGAGTTGTAAGCACAAAATAATGTCAGACATTAAAGTTACAGACTTTTTCTTCCTTAGAAAATGCATTTTACATGAAGTCCCTTATTCTACAAGCTTCAAGAGTTAATATCTTCAATTTTCAAGATGTGTCCCTGATGTTGGTCCCTTGTCTCTGATTTTTTAAGCCTTGTTATTGATTTATAAGGCAGGAGGTTGAAAGGTATGCACAGTATCATAAATTACAAAATTCCCCATTATGGATTCCCTTTTTATCAATTCCTTTAACCAAGCCTGCAGTTAAGATCATCACTGTGATGTTTAAAAATGAGGGTGTCAATACTGAAGATACTTTATTTTGGTTGAGACAGAGATGTGAGGTGTTGGATAGGCCCACCCCCATTCTAGATAGTAAACAAATCTGGAATGGGGGGTGTAAAATCAAGGTTAAGCACTTTTCCTCCAAGATTGGCTCAGTCCACCTCCCTAATTCTTTCTTTTTGGGAAAACACAGAGGTTCTCTATTTTATGTTGGTCAGCTCAGGGCATGTTTTAAATGTGGTGCCTGTACACATTTGCGTTCAGCTTGTGATACTTCTCATTGCAATTACTGTTTTGAGTATGGCCATTTTGCAGCCAACTGTTTAAATCTTTTTAAGTGCAACCTTTGCTTAAGGTAGAAGCCCCAGAGCTTCTCATAACAGGGAGGACTACCCCTCATATAAAGGCAGTGATGAAAGTGAACAGGAACGCGCAGGAACTCAGTTCCTGTACTTTTTTTGCAGCAGGAATGGAGTTCCTGTGCTTCTTCCCACTGACACTGGAAATAATATTCTTAAACCAGCAACATAATGACAGTTTCTGGCCCTGTGACCTGAAATCAGGGTTTCCATAACAGCATTTGACTTGTACAACAGTGCTATCTTGCTAGAAATACTTCAATATCTCTAACTGAATGTACTTGTGTCTAAACAGATAGACATGTCTTGACACAACTGTCCTTCAGATTGAGGATCTTCATTCTGTATTTCCTATTTGCCTGTGCCTGAGTTCCTGAACTTCTTGTCTACCACTTGCACCACTGTATAAAGGTATTATAAACATGGTTCAGCAAGCTCAGGCAAAGAAAGTAGCAAGTCAGGAGGAGGAATCCTCCAGAAAGAACCCCACAGAAGATAACATAGCACAGACCCAAGCAGAAAGGACTTCTTCCAGTAGGGGTGTTACCTAACAAGCAATTCAAAGTGTTTTTGCCATCAGTGGTGATACCCAGGATGATGGTGAACAAATGGAGACCTCTCAGGATAATTGTCAGTCATCCCCAGTCCCAGCTGAGCTGGTCATGTCCCCCCCCCCGCCACCAGTAAATGACACTCACTTTAAAACGGTCATTTCAAAGAAGAGATCTAGGCTAGGTAAATCTTTAAAACCTGGTATACCAAAGGGGAAGAAAAGTAAAAAAGGAACAGAGAAAGCCCCCATGCCCTGGAAATTGGGGAAGAAGGATGCTTCTTTGCCAGTAGACAAACAGTGGGTTGAATCTGGGGATGAAGAATCAGACTCATCCTTGGTTGCTTCCACTACTATGGATATTACATCTGAAACAGAAGAGGGAGGTGGAGATGATTCAATTGCGAAACTTACCAGGCACAGGAAGGATACTGAAACCATCTGAAATGTTTCTGTCCTAATCCTTATTATTATGCCCCACCCCTGTAGGCCACCCCATTCATTCTTTAACTATTTCAACTATTAATGTGAACAGTATTAAGAATAAAAAGAAAATATTTGGAGTTTTTCTCCCTTTGGATAATTTGTCTTGTGATATTTGGTGCATACAAGATACCCGGCTGAAATCACTCCAGGAACTACATCAAGCAGCTTATAGTTTAACAAATGGCATTCCTTTTGGTTAGTAGGAGAAGAGCTTTGTGATGGGGTGGGAATCCTTCTGACCAATCCTGATATTACAGTTTCTAGACTTTTAGACATATATCCAGACAGGGCTCTAATGTTAGACAAGAATTACGTACTGAAGAGATTCCATCTAATCACTATTTATGCCCAGCAAATGAAAGCCCAGAGAGTCTCTTTATTTAAAGAAATTCTGACTTAACCAGCGTACTTCTAGATTAATAATTTATGAACATATGAACATACGAAGGAGCCAGCAGAAGAAGGCCATTTGGTCTATCAAGTCTGCTCATATTACAGGGTCCACAGCTTGAGCTAATGTCCTTTCCCTCCCTCCCTCTCCACTCCTCCCATCCTCCCTACCCATGATTCTTACCTTCCCTCTATGCCTATCCCAGCCTCTCTTAAAGCTGCCCACTGTATTCGATGAGACAACCTCTTCTGGCAGTGCATTCCAAGTGTCCACCACCCTCTCTTTGAAGAAGTGCTTCCTGACCTCCCTCCTAAACCTTCCACCCTCCAGTTTAAGACTGTGCACCCTTGTGATATGGTTGCCACTCTGCTTCAAGAGACTCTCCTTATCAACTTTATTTATCCCTTTCAAGTACTTGAATGTCCCAATCATGTCCCTCTCTCTCTCTCTCTCTCTCTCTCTCTCCTGTCTTCCAAGGCGTACATGTTCAGTGCCCTCAACCTCTCCTCGTATGCCTTGCCCTGCTGACTGGCTATCATCTATATAGCCCTCCTCTGTACCTTCTCCAGCTGGAGATTTTAATTGTGGGTTAGAGGGCTTAAAACCAAAAAACTTTTTTATGATGCTCTTGCACTACAAAATATTCTAACTATAGCTAATATAATTGATTCTTATAGATCCTATTTTTCATCAGGTGGGTATACTTTTTTTAAAGGCTCCTTCTCAACCAAGATTTATTTCATTTTTTGTCCCAGCCTTTTATGTCTAGTAAAATTGTAACTAACACATGGGAATTTTCAGACCATAAGTCTACTACTGTTCAAGTGTGTTGGGGGAACACACCTAGGTATAAAAAAAAAAAAACACTTACTGTATATTAGACCCCTTTGGAGAACTCTGGTATTGAACGGGCTTGGTATATGAATGGGAAGCCACATTATCTGTTTTAGCTTGTTATGAAGATCTTTCAGATTAGTGGGAAGAGACAAAACAATCTTGGAGAGCTCATTTCCCCCAAAAAATTCCAGGGATTTAGCTAGCAAAGAGTATATTAATTATTTACAACTGCAAGGTCAATTACAGAAACAAATTTCACAATCTAAGACCCAAAAAATAGATTTTAGTCCCCAAATTAAGATCATAAAAAAATAAAAGATGGAGATGCAATATGATCATGTCAAAACTTTGGATCAGGAATTGAGATTCAGTACCCATGTAAAAAAGGGTCCTTAGATCCTTTTAAAGAATGCAAGGAAATTCGCTCCTGACATTTCGCTCCGTGACAATTGGCTCCCAACAATTCACTCCGGCGATAATTGGCTCCTATGACAACCCGCCCCCTGACAATTCGCTCCCTGGCAGAGTTACTAAAATTAAGTCAGTTTTCACGGAGCGAAATGAATCCCGGAGTTTACTTTCTTTTTCCTGTATTTTGAGGGGGGGTTAAGAGTGGAGCAGTCAATGCAAAGTGAAGGTAAGAGTTACTAATTAAGTAACAAAGGAGATAAGGCATTAGATGCAAGGTTAAAAAGAATGATTGACACTGAAGTCAGACCCATAGCAAGGCACAAAATGCTAGCTCGTTAGTTGCTCATTGTATTTGGGGCAGGGGACACAGGGTCACCATTCAAACAATATGCTACCCTGCATATGAGTTAGTAGGGACCCAGAGTCAGCCTGCAAGAAGGAGAGTTAACGGAGTATAAAACAAATCAGCACTTCACTGAAGACTGCGAGGGGGTGCAAACAGGGTTGCCTGCCACTAATAGCACAAACAAGGAACAATCGCATTCCAGTGCTGATCTAAAACGAGGACAAAAAAAAAACAGTACTCCTCAGTTTTTTACTGTCCTCGTTTTATATCAGCACTTGATTTACTCACTGATTTTTTGTATGGAATAAATTCTTTATGCTTCACAAAGGTGATTTTGTGTCCTAATTGGGTAGTGCAACTGTTTCTTGTTTGAGTTAACGGAGTATACCTTTCTTGGTCAAATCAGCTTAGAAGATATAAAATACAAAATATCCCTGTCTCTTGCTGCACTTCAGCTGCACAATTGGCAGATTACTTGGATTCATTTCGCTCCGTGACAACTGAGGGAGCGAATTGTCGGGGGGGCGTGTTGTCTTAGGAGCCAATTATCGCTGGAGCGAGTTGTCGGGAGCCAGCTGTCACAGAGCGAAATGTCGGGAGCGAATTGTCGTGCTCCCGCAGAATCATTACAGGTTTAAAAAATCAAGCTGGTCAGGTTGTCACATCACCAACCAACATGTTAAAATTTGTAGAACAGTATATGGAAATTGCTTTTGGTACTACACCAGTAGTTCACTGGGACACAGACAACTTTTTACAGTTACTGTAGGCCTATCTCAGGTTCAGGAAAGAGAGGCACAGGCATTATCTGATAAAATATCTTTAGCAGAAGTACATCTGGCCATCAATAGTTTGTGCAAAGATGCAGCCCCAGGTACAGATGGCATTAGTTCAGGCCTTTGCAAAACGTTTCCGGATTTCTTAGCTCTGGTTCTAGTTGTCCTATATAACCATATGTTAGCAAAAGGCCATCTAGCGCATTCTATAAATGAGGCAATTCTCATTTTATTATACAAAAAAGGTGACAAGGCAGAACTAGGGAACTGGAGACCTCTAAGTCTACTTAATAGGGATCTCAAAATTCCAAGTAAGAACCTTCTTGCTAGGCTTACTAAAATAGCAAATAGTTTGATTCAGCCGGCACAGACCTGTGCCATACCTAGTAGGTGTCAATAAGATAATCTGTTCATTCTAAGGGAACTATTTAAGAGGGTAAATAAGGATAATGCACAGGGATACAGTTTGAGCCTGGACCTGGAAAAGGCATTTGATAGGTAGGCACTCATTTTTTTTTTTGCCACATTACACGCTTATGGGCTTCCAAGGGAGTTTGTTAGATGGATCAAAATCATGTACAGTGAGACAGCTCTTATTCTTAAGCTTAATGGATGGTGGGGAAAAAATAATGGTTAAAAGAGGTGACAGACAAGGCTGCCCCCTCAGCCCAGTGGTATATGGAAACCTCAAGTTTTAGAATGGTTATCCCCTAGCATCGATCTCTGGTCTAAAAAAAAACCTAGATTGCTAAAAAGGGTGGGTTCATTACTTTATACAGGTTCTGAACTGATTAAAAAATGTAATCGAGTGGAATCTCTCTCTTACCCAAATCCAGACCCAGAATAGGAAGATGATATTATACAGATAGAAAGAACAGAGGAAGTTAATTTTCCACTATTTCCTAGAGAAAAACATAAATCAGTTTTGCAGTTTTTACGTAATAAAAGACTCCCTGTATTTACTTGAGATATGGTATGGCTGAGTAATCATAGGAGGTTAGGGGTTAAGAATAGCAAAAGACATAAGCCTATTACAGAAAGATATTGCTTGAGGGATTATTGTGTATAAATATTAGAAATTCAGGAACATTTGTTTCTAGAATGCATCTAAGCAAAAACAGCTGGGGAATTTGTGGTTACTGAGTGGGGAAAACCCTTGTTTAGGAAGCTATCTTATCCAGAAGTAATGTTTGGGACCATATCTGGAGGCTGGGGTAAATATAATGCTGAAACATTATATATATATTTTTTTTTCTGTGATTAAATATATATAGCAAGGAATGTGTGTTTGGGTAAGTCAACAGAGGTTCATTTCCAATATAGAAGTGCTAAAAAATATTAAACTTTCTTTACAAGACATAATGTAAAAGGATGAGAACATGTTTTCTAGAGGAAAAAGTTAGGCTTTTATGGATTCATTGTGAACAGTGGGATCCAGGTTGATTTTTGCATGAGTTTTTTCATAATTTTTTCTTTTTCTTGTTAAATTAATTTGATTATACCATTTTTTGTATGTATCAGTGTGCATACATGTTAAGCCATTTTATCAAGTGTGTTCTGTGTAATTTTTTTTATATGTTTGTTGTATTGCAGCCCTTTTTAAAAAAAAAATCACCTACTCTTATCGAGAAGTGCCATGGGATCTTAAATGTCCACCTGAACAGGCAGATGGGATCTTGGTATAACGTCTCATCTGAATGAAGGCATCTCAAAAGTGCAGCATCCCCCTCTTGTTCCACTACAGTGTCACTATTGAGATTTATCCCTTGTTCCTCATGTGGAGCTAGAACCCACCACCTTCTGATCTTCTGGGCTCAGTGGTGAGTGTGCTACCTGCTGAGTCACTGACACTCATAAGTCCAAAAGAAGAAACAGCATTCAATTTTCAAAGAAAAGTATACTCTTATTTCATAAAAGTTTAAAATGTAACTGCAGTAACTCACAAACAGACCCTCCCTCACATCTCTATATCTTAGCAGTTGGCTCTATAGTTGATACATCCCTCTCCACTCTAATGAATAGAAAAAACATAAATCTCTATTCTCTTGGGTAATCTGGGCACATTTTTGTTTCTAATAAGCAAACATTGTTCTTGTCCTGCACCCCCTAATTGGCAGGTAGCCCTGTGAACACATCCGTGATTCCCAGGAGCACTGTTCCATAGCATTAATACCACACAATATTGCCTCTTCTATCCAGTTCACACATTCTCCATGTTTTAGGGCACTTAGTGTTTATAGCACTTCAACTTATGTTTTCATTGTGCTTCACACAGTCTGTTGCCTCTGTGACTCACATTAAAGGCCATTCATTGGATCCGATATTCCTCTTGGGGATGGAAACCTCTGACTTGTTGGTGGAACTGGTCAGTTGGTCAGATCACCATTCCATAAAGTTCAGTTTCTTTGCTCCCCCTTATAGATCTGCCCTTATGGAGATGGTCCAATACTGCCCTTTGTGAGAGTGTGACCTCTGATGGTATTTTGCGCCCAACCAGGATAGTGCGCTCTCAGTCTTTTAATAACTGTCTCATAGAAATCCAGGATTGGATGAATACCAACTGGTTAAAGCTCATCTCTGACAAGACTGAGGTGGTGATGGTGGATCCTGGTCACTGGATAGAGGGGTCAGGGATGGGGCGTCCCTCAGGACTTTAGCTTGGGGGTTCCCAGTTACCGACCTCTAAACAGGTACTAAATCTGGGGGTAATTCTTGATGATAGTCTAACACTTTGTCCTCAGGTGTCAGTCATGGTTAAGTACTCTTTTTTCCATCTGAGGAATATTGCCTGAATTAAGCACCTATTCCATCTGGTGACTTACCAACTTTGATCCATTCTTTTGTGACGTCATGCCTGGACTACAGTAACTCCCTTTACCTATGGCTTAAGGGGGTTGATATCCACTGCCTGCAGCTGATGCAGAATGCTGTGGCCAGGCTGTTGTCTGGATCATCTTGACTCAGCCATATTATGCCTGTGTTGCATGAACTGCACTGACTGCCAGTTCAATGGTGGATCACCTTCAGTGTTGGCTTGCTGACCTATAAATCCCTACATGGACAGGGGCTGTGCTACCTGCAAGATCTCCTCCACTCTTACTGCCCCCTCTGACAACTCTACTCAACCAATGAGGGATTGCTGGAGATTCCCAGGTACATTTAAACACTTCTGGATTGAGGACATTTTCATTTGAGGCTCCAGCCCTACGGAATTCTCTGTCTCATCGGGTAGAGGTGTGCCTGACAGTGGAGAGCTTCAAGACTGTCTTAAAAATGTATTTATTTCAGCTTGCTTTTGGTACCTCTTTGTAATGGATTGTCATTATTGACTTCTGGTTTAGTGAATATTGATTGTCATTATTGACTTCTGGTTTAGTGAATATTGATTTGTATTTTAATATTTTATGGTTTTAATTGTTGTTTATTGTGCAGCGCTCTGATAACCCATGAAGAGCACTACATAAATAAAGTTTATTATTATTATTATTACTACTTAGGCACTATAGTAGGGCAGGGGAAGGCAGATGGGCCAGAAATGAACTATAGTAACTTGAAACCCCATAGTTAAAGGGACAGTGAGACTAGCATGTTGTTTGAGCCAGAAGGAGAGCTCCATTGGCTGTCTTTTCAAGGAGCAACCAAAAACAAGACAACCCCATGGTTAAACAGGCTGACCAGTGCTGAGGGAATCAAGTCAGCCACAGTGATACACCGAACAACAAATAACCTTCCATTTTGCAATGTACAAAAGGTTCAGGAAGATTTAGCACAGTAGGTAGTCAGCTAAAGGCAGTAGCAGATGTGGTAGCCATCTCTGAAGTGTTATAGGTTCCACATACGACATTACAGTTTTACACTTTATCTTATTAAAGGGAAAATCAACTGGTAAAAGTCATAAATGTTAGCAAGTGTTCCCATGGCAGTTGGGTGCAGTAATTTTATTTTTATTTTTTAATAACATTTTTAGGCTATGGTCCTAGGTCTCTTTAACAGAACCTCTGTTTTTAAAATGCTGCATACTGTGGCTTTTCTATTTCAGGCAAGTTTGGTTCTGAACTCATTTTGTGCTGAAAATATTTAGGCACATTTTAATTGCATAGATAGTTGTCCTAAAAATGAAAAGGTTAACACTTCAGCTATTTTTTGTGAATTGTTGCTGCACATTCCATAATTAGAAAATGCTCTGGGCAAGAGAAAATGCAAAGCTCTGATACATTACACAAGAGACTTTATGATGAAGTTTCAATTTGGATGTTAACCCATCCTTTTAGAACAGCAAACCCATTAAACAGTAGAAGGAATTCATTTTCCAGTCATTTCAGGTTATTTAATCATTCAACATGTTTATACTTGGACAGAAGTTTTGGTAAAATAATGTACAGTTGCTCAGGAACAACAGTAATACAAATAATATTATTTTCAGGAGATACTGAGGTCAACCAAGGACCAAAAACACACAAGAGATCAGAGATAAAAATAGCTCATGAAAATGCTAGAAGCATAATAAAAAAAATCAATATTTTCAGGTTCTGCATTGGTCAACATGTCACAGACATAATTGGTTTGTCAGAAACATGGTTAACATCACAAACTGATACTAAAGAAATATTAATAGATAGTTGTAATATTGTAGGCAGGACAGAGGAAAGAGGGGAGGTGGGGTTCTCCTGTACATCCATAAAAATTGGGGGGATTCAAAATTGTACTTGCTGGGACAGTAGAAGGAATAGAATGCTTGTGTGTAACCTCTAAAAAATGAAAACTCTTGGTGGGGGTGGTACTGTATATTCTCCACCAAATAGTAACCCTAGCAAATTTAAAAAAAAAGTAGTTCAAAAACTCACTTTACTAGCAGATGACAAATATATTGTTTTAATAGGCATTTTTAATGCTGCCTGGGGAAAACCTAGAGGTCATAAATTGGAAAAATACTTTGAGTCCTTAAATATTCAACAGGCAGTTAATCAACCAGCTAGAAAGAACAACCCACAAAGCCAAGGTAGCCTATTGGATTTCATGTTTTTCTCTTGAGTTTTTGACATAAAAAGTGTGAAGTTCTCCCTCCAAATTTGTGAGATCACAATTCAGTATTATAGACTATAAGGGACAAGCTCGACTGTATGGAGATACGGAAAACTGTTACAAAAATATACGAAAATTATCACTCTGGTCATTTCGTAAAAGAGCTATGAACAATTAAATGGGACAGAATAGATATGATTCCTGAAATAATCATGGGGATTGAGGACTTTACAAATATGTTTGTCCAAGCTTGCAATAAATATATGCCACATAAAACATACATAGTAAGGAAACAGCATTTACCCTGGGTAACTGAATTTCTAAGGAAAATGATTCATTTTAAAGACAGACTGTGGAAGAAAGCAATAAAGACAAAATGTAAGGACATCTGGGAACAGTTCAAAATCCAGTGCAACAAGTATACAAATTTAGACAAGCTAGAAAGAAGCATTTTGCTAATAAAGTCAATAAGGCCTGTCATCCAAAACAATATAGAGGCATCATAAAGGAACTGGAATATCCTGTTAGAGCTGAACAAGGGATCGAGATGTTAAATGATAATTGGGACCCTTTAAGTTCCGAAGCTATGGCCCAAATACTAAATAACTACTTCATTACTTTACCAGATATTCCAATTCCAGAAGTTACATGTGACACTATAAAAAATAGTTTCTTGGAATCCAATCAGCCACAATTTTATTTTAGGAAAATTAGGAAGCAATCCTGGGAAGTCACATGGCTTAGACAGGATAGAAATAAGATTTATAAAAGATGCTCAGGAAATAATATCTCCAGTAATAACTGAAATATTTAATCAGAGCTTAATACAAAGACAGTTCCCTGAAATATGGAAGATAGCTAAAACTATTCCCATCTTTAAAGGTGGCAATCCAAATGGTCCTTCAGACTATTGGCCAATTGCCCTCCATCCCATTCTCTCGAAGCTGATGGAGTGGTTGGTTAATAACCAATTCTATGAGTGTCTAGAGATATACTGTAAATTATCAACATACCAACATGGATTTAGGGCTGGGCATTCAATGGGCACCACACTCGTGGACTTCCTGGATAAAGTAGCAACTGCAATGGATGATGGGGAGTCTGCAGGTGTGGTGTTCATCAGTTTGTTCAAAGCCTTTGATTTGGTAAGTCATCCCATCCTTTTTAAGAGACTGTAAAGGATAGGTCTAGCCTCTGGTCCACTAAAGTGGTTTAAATCCTACTTAAGGCAACATACCCAACAGGTGGAATTTGCTGGTCAGTTATCAGGCTTAGGCCATCTGACAAGAGGAGTGATCCAGGGGTCTATCCTGGGGCCACTACTATTCTTGATTTATGTGAATAATCTTCCCAACACTATATTGAGAATCCAAATGAGACTCTACACAGATAATACTGTGTTATTTACATCATCAAAAACCAATGATCAAATGCTAATGCAAATAACACAGCCTTGCACTTTATGTACATAGGACAACTTTGTAGCTAGGTCTCCCCCGAACCTAACGTTCGATCCTTTTTAAAAATAAAATTTTTACAACAACATGTACTGAACAGTTAGGACAAAATGATGGATTTTAACACATTGCTAAAGAAGAGGTGTGCAAGAAGATATTTGGATGTTACTAATGGGGTGGTGTGGCAAAGAGAGATTTGGTTATTCCTAGGAGTTGGGGGGGGGGCTTCTGAGAAGACCACAGCCTGTTCACAAAGGACACACTATACTGTACCTCAGTATGTGTGGTACCCATTCACTGGACTGAAGATAGACATGTTGATTAGCAAATGTTTTCACAGGGTCAGGGGACGACAGAGATAGCATACAGGAACATATACTGAGACACAGAGAGAACCAATGCAGCTCTTCACCAAACCTTATGGGGACTAGAAACTGAGGGGAATGGTAAAGGCAAATTTTGGAAATAATGGAGACTGGCAGTATACAAAGAGAAGTATTCTGGTGGGGAGTGAAATGCCCATTACCAACTGTAAGAATACATAGGGGGAAAGGAGAAGTGGGTGGTATTATGCACACATGCTAGAAGATTGGGTAGCAAAATGAAGGATCTTCAGGTGCTAATAGTAGCAGAAGAGCTTTACAGTAGTAGCCATCACTGAAGCATGAGCAATATGGAATAACAGCAAGGATCTCACAGTCCCAGGTTATCCCCTCTTCAGATGGAATAGACAAATGCTATACAGTGGGGTGGTTGTGTATTTCAGGGATTCTATCAGGACAGTGGAGGACAAGACCATGAAAGAAGGAGGAAAGTAGAATATATATGGCTTTAATAGGTATGTCAAGCAGTAATGTATTTAGTGTTGTCAAAATGTATACATCAGGGATGGTTGAAAATAAGACTTAACAAAGCAGCCCACCTCTTGGTAAAACAGTAAAATTTATTTAAATGATCTGTTCACATGTACCATAGGGATCATTCTGGCTGACTGAAGGGTAGCAGACATGGTCCTGTCCATAAAAATGGTAGCAGGGATGTCCTGGTGAACTACAAGCTGCTTAAATTGACATCCATACTAGAAAGGCTACCTGAGACCATCATTGAATGACAGATGGCAGACTTGCTGGAGACAAATGATCTCCAGGACAAGAGCAACATTGCAGCAAACTAAACTATTTAAATCCTTTGACTCAATTCCAAAGGTTTTAGAAAATGGCCAAACAGTGAAGATTGTGCATCTGGATTTTAGCAAGATTTTAAGTTTTTTGCCACATAGAAGGTAAGAAAAGAAGCTAGCGGATCTAGCAGTGGAAGAAAACTAACCAGATGGAGAGCAATTATTTAGGATGGAGGATCCAGAGGATATTACAAACACAAGTCAGAGAAGTGACAAGTGTTGTGATGCAGGGGTTGGTACAGGGCCAAGTACTCTTCCTTTTTTCCTTACTTTGTTTATCCTCATTGGCCATGATGAGGTAAGGCTCCATTATGCCGGCTTCCACCACACCTTCCACACCATCCACTGTCTCCCCAGTCCTAACCTGGTGGTGAGGCTACCCATGGATTAACCCTCCCGGGGGGGGAGAGAGAGAAGGCTTTCCTTGCCCCTAAGGCACATTACCCAGTGCTCACCACTGGCTGGCCAGGTGAAGTGGTGGGTGGGGGTGTGGTGAGCAGGTGTCATATGCCCTCAGTGTGCCATATTTTCCTCCTGTTTCTCCCCTGTTAAACCCTGGAGCCTCAGAAAACTTGGTTGCACATGCATGTGGCAGAGCACATGTGCTCCAGAGCTGATGGTCCTGCTCCACCCACCTGGCCTAATGCCAGCCCCATTTGCTAAGACTTACCATCAAGTCCTCACTCAGTGCCAGCCTGAAGCCAGAAATTAGGAGAGAACAGCTGCCCAGTGGTTGCTCAGTCCTCTCCCAGCCCTTGTACTCCAGCTGACCCCCAGTGGTCCAGACTTGTTCCTGAACTCAGGTCACCTGCATGACAGAGGTAAGATGCTTTAAGTGCCAGAGCTGTCTGCACCACCATGCCATATGTAAATACTGTTCTTTTTTCTTTTTTTTGTAACTTCAAGTTTATTGAGACAGCAAGCCACTGTAAATTACAATGTAGAACAAGGTATGACTTTACTCTTACATTTCGGTTGACCTCATTTTAATACATGAACATTCACTGACCTTTCTAAATCCAACAATTTATTTTATCTACAAAAGCACTGAAAATGTTTACATTCAATTGTGATTAAAATTTTTGGATAATGTAACTATAGCATCTCAAACTGTTATTTAGTTCACCAATGTATCCTACTTCACTAATATATACTCTGTCTCTCTGCCCGTATGAGATTCATTCTTGAAAAAATAGATATGCCCATTAAATTCCATTTACACAAATCTAAAACAGTAATTTCAATGTTTTGGTGAATAGAATAGTGCTTGTGTATACTTATAGGTTTGAGCTTTCGCCTTTTTCTATTCCCACCCTTGGTAGATAAGCTTGGTAGCGATTAGGGAATAAAAGGCCCAGCACCAAGGTTAATCAGAGTGCCAGAGGAGGAAGAGGAGGAGGAGGAGGCAGGGGAGGATAGTGAGTGTTTCTCAATGCCTTAAGTGAAGAATTGCTGAAGGAGGCTGGCCTGTGTATGAGATGTGGGAGGAGCTCTTCCCCCACATTGAACCTTGGGCTTTAGCCCTCTCATTCAATGTTTTTGTGAACAGAGTAGTGCTTGTATATACTTATAGGTTTGAACTTTGTCCTTTCTTTATTCCCACCCTTGGTAGGTAAGACCAAGTAGCGAGCAGGAAATAGAAGGCCCAAAAAGATTACCTCCTCCAACTCATGGACAGTATGATTAGTAGCGTGCAGAAGAGGAATCCCCCCCCCCAGGAAACCTCTGAGGACGCTGGCTACTGACCTGCCCATCCTTAGGGCAAACTAAGAGGAGATTATCCTAGATGCTTAAAACTAAATTTTTATTCTAGGGCATGGTGTAATGGTCATGGTAAAGTTCCATCTTCCTGGTCTGTTGAATGATGAGTTCAAGATGGTTGACTCTTGAGGTTGAAGAAGCAGATCTAGTCCAAGGAATGTCCAGATCCTGAGTAGGAATTATGTTTGTCTGTTTCAAGGGGTTGAACTTAATCCAGGATATATTTGTGATATTTGTTGATATTTAATGATGTTCATAATGGTAAGGAGGGTGAATTTGTTTAAATGGGCTCCCAGATTCCAAATGACAGGATGGATGATTTGTTATGAAATCCTTAAGGTAATCTATAGGACTTTGGAGAAGGTGAGGATGCAATGCTTCATTCTTTGTAGACTGGTAAATGTTTTGGATGTTTGCAATTCTTAGAGGTACTTGTTCTTAATATTATTTAGGAAGAAATGTGTTAATTGATTGAAATCTAGACAAAGAAGTAGTAGAAGCTCTGACGTTTGAAGTAGAGGTCAATGGTCTTGAGTTTGGTAATTTACAATGTTTCACTTTGTTGAGACACTATGTTGTGTGTTCACTATGGGGAGACAATCAAGAATTCGGATGGAGTGAGCTTTGGTTATCAGGTAGAAGAGGGTAATTGAAAGATTTCAGACCTGTGAAGACAAGGATGAAACATGCTGTATGGACTGTAATTTTGATATCGCTAGATATAACTGAATTATTCAGTATGATGGATTTGAGATTTGAAGTTGAGTTAGAGTTGATATTAGGTTTGCAAGGGCATGTGTACAGAAAGAACTTTTAGTGCAGGATGGTGGATACAGTTATTGCTGTAGCATAATAGCACAGTGGCAGGAGCTTGAGTGGCCCTTCTGATGTTGACTTGCTGGTGGATCCAATACCAATATGCTGTGGTTGTGCCCAAAAAAGATAGGTCTTTAACTGAGTCTACTGGCTGATGAGTCAATTAGGAGTTGATATCAAAGTAGAATGTAATGGGTGCATTGACTGCTTAGTCCAACGTAGAATTATTGTGGAGTGTAACTATGATAAGGAGATAGCCAAGTCAGCTGCACATGCGCAGGATAATGAATTGAATGACAGCCTGCTTTTGGTGATGGTAAACACTGGAAGGAGTGTGAATCCTGTCAAATAAGTTAGAAGGACCACTAGGTAAGTGGTTGGCATGATTAGAGTGTTGTGATGAAGAGGTGGAGATAACTTCATGAAGAATGCTGATGACCAGGGGCCAAGGAGTAGCAGCTTGGTATAGTGTACATTTGGAAGGGTAGTTATGCATTGGGGTGTCATTGGTATATATTCTGAGATGCTGTTTTATTTTTTTTGAATTCTGATGACCATGTAGGCCCACTGAGATAAGCATATCCCTTTTTCAGGGGCGACCCAGAGAAATACATTTCCAGTATATACAGTTCAGAATAGGAATTACAGTGAGCAGTATATACAATAACAATAGTAAACAACAGTCCATAAGTGCTAGGGTCAATGTACAATTTACACAATATATACAAACTTAAGAGTGACAAGAAGTGTTTAATGATAACAACTAGATGAAAGAAGGGTCTTAAGAGATCATCTGATGGCTATTCTTGGAGTTGCAAGTTGGATAACATGGTTGATCAGAGTCAGCGCTGCAGAGAATATACTATGGGTGGAAGGTACAGCAGATGATACCAGTACTGCTTTGTGTTATACTGTGGTTCCCATTATCCTTGAGGAGTATGGCTATTATGGATTTGGTATGTACGAGGAGGGAAATAAATTCACAATTCCAGTGTAAGATAGAAAGTGTGAAGGAGACTTCACTAGAGCTTGGATCCTGTGGAAGATAGGTAGAAGGTAGTGATGTCTATACTGTTTGGATTAAAAGAAATATGTAAGGAATTATCCTGCTGAGTTGATTGAAAAATAAGATCTTTTATGGTCCAGTTGAAAGGAATTCTGAAATTGTGTCCTGGGTAGCTTTTCAGGAAGTACAACATTTCATATACTGACTTAGATTGTATATGCCATGTTTTTCAAGGGATGTAGCTGGACAAGGCTGTTCTTTGATGAGAAGAACTGGTAATCCACTGGTGCAGTAATGCCAGCTGAGGTAGGAGTATGAGGCAGATGAACTGGTAGAAGTAATGGGATGGGTGAGTGGATGCTGGATGTCAACAGTTATGAAGAATGCCCAAAAAGATACATAGCAACAAATATGGAGAGTCCCTGAGCTGCTGGAGCATTGAGAAGGAAGTTGAGTGAGACAACAGCAGGCCAGTCAATGCTGTCAACTTAGTGAGAGGAGAGGAGAGGAGAGGAGAGGAGAGGAGAGAAGAGAAGGAGGGCAGCCAGGATACACCCGTCCCATCGATGATGGCTCTGAAGGCAGGAGAGGCAATGGTGCACTGGATGTTGAGCAGTACCATCTTCATAAGTTTCAGGGAGGCAGCAGACAGTGTGGTGGTTGTTATGATATGAGATACAGAAGGAATGGAAGCAGAAATAGGCCTCAGGCATTAGATCCAGGTTAGACTGAGAGAAGGATCCATGCACAAACATGCTGCGGAGATGGACCATGAGTTTTCCACCTCCAAAGGAGATGGTGAACTTGAATTGTTGACAGTAAAAGATGCAGGGGTGATGGGGTACAAGGTTCCCACCTCTGAAGGAGATGGCGAATATAAATTGCTGATAAGTGAAGGTGCTATGATGATGGGGTAAGAGGTTCCCACCTTCGAAGGAGATGGTGAATCTGGACTGCTAATAGGCAAAGGTGATGCAGTGATGGGGCATGAGGTTCCCACCTCTGAAGGAGATGCCAAATCTGAATTGCCAATAGAAAAAGGTGCTATGGTGACAGGTATGATGTTCCCACCTCTGAAGGAGATGGTGAAGTTGAATTACTGATAGTAGACCTATAGCTTGAAATATGGGTAGCAGTAAGGGAAATGGAAAATCCTCAGGCTTCTGTTCCTGATGGTGGGAAAATCAGCTGATATCCAGAAGGAAGCAAGGGAGAATGCAGGCAGAGACAAGTCCAGGATTAGGCTGTAGGGGAACAGGAACATCTAGAGCAGTAATAATGGAGGAGGTGGCAGCATGAAATTGGAGGTCCAGAGACCAGAGGAGAATGAGCCTAAATGTGAGCCACAGATAGCAATACACAGGAGCACCAGATGATAACTGGAAGGCAATCAGCAATGAAGTCCACAAGTCCGATGGACAGGGTGGAGGTCGGGGTTGAACAGGCCAGCAGAGCCCAAATCCAGAGTGCAAGAAAGCAAAGGTGAGGTCAAGTACAGAAATTCCTGGCGTAAAGAGAACCAAGCAAAGAAGGCCAGTAATGGAACGGCTACTAGGAGGTCAGAGCAGTCCAATCTTCCACAGGATAGTCAGACACTGAAGTCCGGGGATGGGCCATAGGAGCAGAATAAGAAGGCTCAAGAATGAAAATGACAAGCAGCAGAGACTGAAGGCAAGACCTAGGTACAAGTGCTTGAAGACTGATGGGGTACAGGGACCCTTTCCTGAAGGGAAGTGCCAAACCCATATCGCTGGTATAGAATGCAATTATTTATAGAATACAGTTGGTTGAGTCAGAAGATTGGAGAATGATGGGGTACAGTGGTCCCATTCCTGAAGGGAAGTGGCAACCTACATTGCTTGTAAGGAATGCAGTTGGTTGTGATGGTAGATGGAGGACATAGGCTCCCATCCCCGGTATTCGGGGTGAGATAACCCTCACTTGATGCCACACAGGGCAGAGTTAGGGACAGAGGCTGTTGGTGGATAGTAGGGAGTACAACTGGTTGATACTGTAGTTAGGTGAAGCAGAATCTCAACCCCAGTAGACAGTGGAAGGCTGCCTGCACTGCTGTGCCTCAGTAGGCAGAGTTAGGGATGGATGCTGGCAAACTACTGGTATGGGCTAAGTGAGGAAACAGCAGCTGAGGCCACTTGAAGGTAAGCTTATGTATAGCAAGGGAGTAGAAGGGTAAGGGGAGCGTGAAAGGAGGGTAGAAAGCAGCCAAGCTGATAACATACATTGCCAGATGAAACCTGAGGGAACAACCAAGGCATGGTACACAGGAGCAATAAGTAGACAAGTATAAAGTAGTAAGGAGTTGAACAAGCTGCACAATTCAAGGCAGTATAGCACAGTAGTTTAAGGCTCTGAGCTGCAAATCTGGTGATATCCAGCAAACCAGACCTGGGCTTGAATACCACAGCTTCCACTTGCATACTGTGTGACCCTGAGCAGTCACTTAACTTCCCTGTGCTCCTAGTTTGCACCTGTAAAAAAGCTTTCAGCTTAGTGTGCTACTCCTGGTTAAACAACTAAAAAAAAAATATATCATGCATTATGGAAGGGTAGAAATGTGTGAGGAGGGGAGGGAGTGGCAGCTGCAATAAAAGGGCTGCTAGCACAATCAAGCAGACTTGATAGACTATAAGTCCTTTATCTGCTGCCAATTTTGTATGTTTATAGAATGGAGAGTATAGAATAACTGAGTATATGGTATCGAAAAAGGCAGGATGAAAGGATCAAACAACAGGGAAAAGTGCACAAGGAAGGGTCCGGCAGAAGTATAGGAAGGAATTGGAATAGGCAAGTGAGGTGCTGTAGCTGAGGGCTGAGTTTCAAGGGGTAATGTCACTCCCCAGAAGCACTGGAGCAGAAAGCCAAAAAATATGAAAAGGCCAAAAAGCAATCCGAGAAAAGTTTCTTTTTTTTCCAATAGGAATGGTTTAACAATGAAGGAAGCAAAGGAAGCCAGGGCAAAGAGAAATATACTTTGCAAGCAGTCTTCAGGAAGAACAGCTGGAAAGGACTGGGAATGGGGTTGAAGGAAAAGGGTCAAGGAATTGAGTCCAGCTGTGCCAGATTGCCAGCAAGAAAAATTGAATGTGCAGCTTGGAAAATTCGTTGGAGGATCTTTAGAGGCAGAGATACAGGAATCCACCCCATAAACCACATTGCCCATCATTACAACAGAAGACGATTTTTTATTTCCAAAAAAGAGTATGACAAGCCTTTCATCAAGTGTGATGGAAAATTCCTTACAGGGAAATGATATTTTTTAGTAGCCAGTGATCAGCTAAAAGGGTTAGGGAATGTACAGGGGTTCTGAATCTGCCTGATTACAGCACCTTCCACAAACAGAAAGTGGGTACATGGACACATACAGTACACAGCAAACTTTTGGCCAAGGTAAGGTAGGGAGGCAGAGACAAGAGAATGCTAATTGAAGAAATGGAAGTACAGGGTTGCCAACGCAGGTCAGGCTAGGTGGGAAACAGCCGGGGAGAGGGTGATACAGCACCAATGCAGCAGGGAAGGCAAGGAGCAGGAGTGAGATGCTGCATCAGTCACCCCCCAAAATATCCAGTTTTGTAGTCTTTGGCCATTTGTAAATTTGGAATGAACTGCAGGAATACTAACCATAGTAACATGTTCCCCGTCTCAAACATATTCACCTGCACACTTAGTTAATGGTGTCATTGTTTTGTCAATGTATTGCACACCACATGTACCCAGTACGACATACTGTAGAAACCCCTGCCATATCACAAATAATTAGTTGTCTGATCATATACGGTCTTTGGGAAATTAGCAGGGGAAGCCAGCTCAAGGGGATGACATCACACCCCAGAACACTGACGGGGTGAGAAGGAGTCAAAAATGAAACAAAGTTAAAAGAAACATGAACAGGACAGATGGTGGGAGAGAGAGAGAGAGAGAGAGAGAGAGAGAGAGAGGGAATGATGAAGTAGGTAAGGGGCAGAGGAGGCAAACCAAAAGCAGGAAAGGGGATGGAGAAGGAAGACAGAGGACATACAACGGAAATGTTGTGGTCTCAGATGGGCAGTATGGGGTACCAGAACACTACAGATTGGTCTACAACCTGACAATTACCAGGTCCACAGAAACAGGGACAGGAACTAGAGATGTAGCTAATTTAAAATCAGCTGGCGAAGTGCACACGAAGTGGGCACTTCACATTGCCACTCTGCTATGCAGAGTAGGCAATGCAAAGTGCTCACTTCGCCTTGTCATTACCACTTCGCTTTGGGCTGAATGACAACACGAAGTAAGGCAAAGTCATTGATTTCAATGGACTTTGTGTTCCGCATTATGATTCTAAGTGATCCACTTGGTGTTACAGACTTGGCAGCCCCCCCACACAGCCCATAGCTTACAGTACTGTAAGTCACATGATCTCTAGCCAGGTAGAAAGGAAATGAGTCACACAGATAGTTTCACTTTCTCCTGTGCAGACTGAAAGAGAGAAGTGAGTACTAGAGAGAGGAGTGTTTTGATTGCAGAGGAGGAGAGTTAAAATTTGATAGTTAACACAACAGCTTTTTTCAAAGCGGCATTTTTTTGTCTTTTCTGTACTGTTTTTTACCTAATTTGTTCTTTCTGTAAATTGTATTTTTCTTACCTACTTAGTTGTTTGTCTGTGTGACTGTGTATGTGTTGTGCTTGTGTCATGAGATGGAGTAGGGTGAGGGAATGTCTGGGGCGGGGGCAGCTCTGGGAGAGCGTGGTAGTATGCGTTGTCATACCGTGCGCAAGCATGGGGGGCATGGGCACCCATTTGTGTTGGATCGCTCTAAACTTGTGAGTGTCCAAGCCCCGGAAACAGGACCAGCACCACCTCCTGACTCTGGGGCAGTTCAACCACCACCACCACCACCACCACCACAACCACCAAGTCCAGCACAAGGTCTTTTGGAGCAGAATGTGCCTGCTCCCTCAGGCCCAGGTGTGGATGCCATCAGTACTGTTAAGCAGTGTGAGCAGCCTACTGCCAGTTCATCTAGCCCTCCCCTGCCTGTGCCTGGTCCTCCCTGCACCTCCGTTGTTTGGCATTTTTTGACTGTGTTGGGGGGGACAGCAGTGTGGTGAAGTGTCGCCTATGTGCAGTGGAGGTGCGCTGTGGCCCCCGGGGGAGTCACCTGGGGACTGGGGATCAGCGCACCCATATGCATAATCACCACCAGTTGGAGAGGCAGGCTGTCACAGAACGGACCATGTCTGCACCTGCTGGCTGTTCCGTGGCAGAGGGTGCCGCTGTGCATAGCAGCATCCCTATGAAGAGGAGAGCCACAGCAGCACCTGTTGCTCCACCAGCACCCCCCCACCACCACCACCACCACCAACAGGTCAGCCTGTTGAAGGAGTGGACACCAGAGAAGTGCATGTAACGCTGTCTGACTTGGCAGTTCTCTGGAGTGCTGTTGAGGAGAACAACAAGAGGATGAGTGTTGTGGAGCACTGGCTGGATGACATAAATGGACATCAGCTTCCAATTATGTCCATGCTGGAACTGCTGCTGGATCACCATAGGATCCCACATTAGTTTTGTTTCCTCACACCATGTTCCCCCTACCTTCCTTGCTGTGTTATAAAATGTATTCCTCCACCATCCCTGACCCTTGTATGTAATTAAGCTCTTTTTGTGTTGTCTTCAATATGCGTTACACTGTGTATTCTGGGGCCCCTTTCTTCTGTTAAGTGTCTGTGTGTTTTGTGTGTGTGCACTGTTTTGGTGCTTCATTTTCCTTCATCCACAAAAGGCATTTGTCTTGTGTCCAGAAAATTGACAAGTGGTAACAGAGTGAAATGAGACTGTTTCAGCACATACAAAGTCCCCCAGAATTAATGGCGCACTCAGTCATGTGCACAAAAGTGGCACAGTGTCCACAGATTTTTTTCTGCAGGCCCAGAATGCATCCTCCATGTGTCCAGAAAATTGACAAGTGGTAATACAGTGAAATGAGTGTTTCAGCACATACAACGTCCCCCAGAATTAATGGCATACTCGGTCATGTGCACAAAAGTGGCACAGAGTCCCCGGATTCTTTCTGCAGGCCCACAATGCATCTTCCTTGTGTGCAGAAAAGTGAAAAGTGATCATCTCAACTGGATTGAAAGGTGTCCTTTGGATGTACAGTAATAGTAGCCTTGGTGAGTAGAGATATATAATATATATATATATATATATATATATATAGATATGACATGGCTCGATGAAGATATCATATTTATCTTCACGAGAGGCCAGTGATATCATGATATCTCACAGTGGCTTCACACTCGTGAGATATCTTGATGTCACTGGCCTCCGAGTGAAGATAAATATGATATCTTCAGTCGGGCCATGTCATATTCGGGTTTATACAACGTATGCTTTGCCCCTGCCCCAACACAACTCACCACGCGTCTTCTCTCAATGCAATGGGTGACATAAAGGTGATGGCCCTAGCAATACAACCCCCTTTACAGAAACGCTACAAAACAGCAGATGTCATTTATTGCTTAAGAAATATTTAGTGGATTATGCTATTTATGGTTAGTTTTAAGAAGCATTATCTGGTTTATCATGCCATGCCCCCCACACACACACACAGGGCTCCACATGCTTCCAACATAATAGATTATAGGGTTTTTAAATATCTGGTTGATCCTGTCAGTTTAAAGTTAGTAAAATATCTGGTTGATCCTGCTTTTATTTGGGGAAAAAGTACGTTGAGAGTGAGTTATCTGTTGACATTACACTTTGATTATCAGAGGATCGCTACGGAGAAGACGATGATTAGCTAGTGCTTTAGATTGCCCAGATTAGTACCCAGAATTTGTTCAGAGTTTTTGCCCTGTTGTGAAGTAATTGCACAGAGCACAGCGCGGTTGAGTACGACCGCGAGCGCCTGGGTTGCCTGGCAACAGACGCCGCGCTTCATTTTACTTTTGAAAGTCGCCGCTCGGTCAATGCTGCACTGTGTGCAGTTTGAAGCTTTTAACAAGGAACTACAAGAAATACAGAGCAAATTCTAATTTACTGAAGTCTGGCACATTTTCAAAAATATTTACTAAACTACAAATCGCCAGTCTTCATAGCGCCGTCACGCCACACTTAGTGAAAGTGAAAGTGCTCTGAGTGGCAGGATCAACCAGATAAGTTTTGATATGACGATAGGAACGTGAGATAACATATGACGTATAGGGAACATGAAGATAACAATGTTATCTTTCACGCCATGTCAGATATGATGATTTATACTCTCATTTATCTGACAACATACATTGTATAAATATATATATATATATATATATATATATATATATATATATATATATATATATATATATATATATATATATGGTTGTGTATTTTGTAGGTGATGATGAGGGGTTGAACTTGACATGGACATGTACTCATGCTACTGTTCTGCATCACACACAGGTGACTCCGTCTCTGAACTTTTGCTGTGCACTGTCCGGTGCTCAACAAGAATTTTTTGCACTTAAATGGAAATGGATAACTCTCAAGCACATGAAGGTAAGTATTTCTTTTTTCTTTGAGGGGGAATCATATTTTCAGTTTTGTCTGTAATGGTTTCTTATTTTTTTATTTCTTCACAGATTTCAACAGCATCCTTCCGGAGTCCGGTTCTTAATGATGGTCATGGTCATCGAATGAAACAACTTCTGCATGTTGGATGTGTGCCCAAGCTCGGCTCGGGTCGGGGTGTGCCTGATCATGTTGACGAACTTTTTTGGATAAGGTCACTTTGACAGAACAACAAAGTATCGTGAATATTCCAAAAAAAAGAAATGAATGACTTCTTAAAAGTTACAACTTCATTGTTATGTGTCCCTCCCTGGTTCTCAAATCTCAATCCCTATTGTCAACTAAGTTACATTTCAGAGACACATCTTGTCAACTACTAAGACAACCTGTTGTTTGCAATAATTGCAGCAGTCTTTACAAAGCAATGAAATGGAAGAAATAAAATCTTCATACTTACCAGGATGGATTTCACACGGACATTACATCGCTTCCTCTCTGTACGGTATAGCTACAACATCTTTCCCAACGAGTAATATTAGTGATGGAGCCTGTTTTTCTTCTCCTGTAAAAGAAACAAAATAAGTGTACTGTATGTGTTTTACCACTGCGGCTCTGAAAAGCTACAGAAAACAAAACAGACAACTTAATGAAGTGAGGCAGCATAACAAACATAAGTACACATACTCACTTTATGGTTTAAATATTAAGAAGCTGGTGGTGGTGGTGCACTGGTAGACTCGTGGTCTGTGATGGGCAGACAGACTCATGGTGGCAGCAGACTTGGATAACATCAGTCTCAGTTGTGGTGGTCCAGGGTGGGGAGACAGCCTCATTGTGGCAGCAAACTTGGATAACATAAGTCCCGGTGGGGTGGTCTGAGGTGGGCAGACAGACTCATGGTGGCAGCAGACTTGGATAACATCAGTCCCGATGGTGGTGGTCCAGGGTGGGGAGACAGCCTCATGGTGGCAGCAGACCTGGATAACATCAGTCCCGATGGTGGTGGTCCGGGGTGGGCAGACAGCCTCATGGTGGCAGCAGACTTGGATAACATCAGTCCTGGTGGTGATGGTCCGGGGTGGGCAGACAGCCTCATGGTGGCAGCAGACTTGGATAACATCAGTCCTGGTGGTGGTGGTCTGGGGTGGGCAGACAGATTCATGGTGGCAGCAGACTTGGATAACATCAGTCCCGGTGGTGGTGGTGGTCCATGGGGCACAGACAGACTCACGGTGGCAGAAGACTTGGATAACATCAGTCCCGGTGGTGGTGGTTCAGGGTGGGGAGACAGCCTCATGGTGGTAGCAGACTTGGATAACATCAGTCCCGGTGGTGGTGGTCCGGGGTGTGCAGACAGACTCATGGTGGCAGACTTGGATAGCATCAGTCCAGGTGGTGGTGGTCCGGGGTGGGGGGGCACACCGCCTTTTAAATACTGCAGTTAAAACCTGCCAACATTAACCACATCATCATCCTCATAAATAAAACTGCTCTCACAGTCAACGATGTCTGAAGTCTGACCACTGGTAAATTCTTTCTCCATTGTGTCATCAGCTACATCAGTGGTGGGCCATTTCAGGCAGCCACTGCCAGTGCCACCAGGATGGTCCATTTCCACATCACCAAAACCACCATGACTAGGCCGGGGTATGAATACTGAGGTTGCAGTCTGTGCTGGTATGTGCCTCTCATTCATTTTAATGAATGTTAGCAAACTAACATTTGCAGGAGACAGGTTTGTCTTACAGTCCCTGACTATTGCACCTGCTAAGCTGAATGCCCTCTCAACACATACACTGGAGGGTGGGCATGTGAGGTACTTCAGTGCCACTGCATTCAGCTCTGGCCATTCACTGACCTTTCCACTCCAGTACAAAAGAGGATATTCACTTATTGCCAGATGCCTGTTTTCAGACAAATATGACTCAACCATTCTCTATGCCACACTAAGTCCAATTGTTGATGCATCAGCCTGTTCCCTGGAATCATTGATGTCACAAATACCCACTTGGGACAAAGCCTCCCAAAGTGGGTTGACGCCAACCACTTTGGATGACAGACCACCAGGAACTACAGTCCCCTTACCCTTGCATGATATGCTTGCTGGTCCTCCAGCTACACCTTCAGCTGGATTATGCTGCTGAGGTTTGCAAACCTTGGCATGTGACTTCTCGTGCCCAATGAACCAAGTGAACTAGTTGACCACTGATATTTTTTACCTGTTCAGGCCCTCCCTCCAGTACTGATGCAATTCCACGTTTGAATCGTGGGTCCAGCATTGTTGCCATGGCAAAGATGCAACTATGCTGAATGCTCACAATGTGATGATTCTGGTTGAATACTGTCACCATGTGTTGCAGCAGCATACTGCTACCACCATCTCCGGCAACATCAAGGCTATGCTGTACATTCACCAGTGTCTGTCTCAGCACCCGCAGCAGTGGAATTGATTGGCTAATGGAGGCAGACTCATCACTCACTGCCTGTGTGGCATGTTCAAAAGGCAGTAAAATTGTTATTACAGAGTCCATGAGGCACCACTGTTCAGTCGCCATAGACACTGAGGACCCAGTCATGGCTAGTGTGCATATCAAGATATTCTGTGATGGCTTAGTATTGTTCATACAACCTCTCTGCCATGTATAACGTGGAGTTCCATCAGGTGACAACTTCCAGCTTCAAGCAGTGCTGAGGCAGGCTGTTTTGTATCTGCAACTGCCACAGCTGGCCACAGGCCTTTCCAGATCTTGAAAAGTGAGAGCAGATACGTCGTACAATGGTCAGCATTTCCTTTATGTCAGGGTGCTGCAGAAACTCCTGAACCACAAGATTTAAACAGTGGGCCATGCATGGAACACAAAAAAAAACACCATTCGTGATGCATTTCACCACATTTGACCCATTGTCACTTGCTATGAACCCAGCTCTCAGGGACAGAGGGTTTAGCCATTATGTCAGTGTCAGTCAGTACCAAGTTCAACATGTTCTCACCAGTGTGTGAACAGGTCACACTGCACATAGCAATTGTTGCATGCTGGCAAATTCCAGGAAGATTGCTACCGTGACAATCCACCTTCCTGCACTGATTATTCACACTACCAGCATCACAAACAACCCCCGGTACCTGCGCTCAGTGTGCAGTTATACACAGATATGAACTCCCCGGTGTTTTGCCACTTGTCCACATATCCATGCTTAAATGGATGAATGGAGAGGAGGAATGCTGAAGGGCATGTCTTACTGAGTCTGAGACAGTGTGGAACAACTCGGGAACAGCACGGGTAGAAAAGTATGTCCTGGATGGGACTTTCCATTTTGGACAGGCACGGGCAGTAAACCATCGGAACCCAGAATTCTCCACAAATGACAAGGGCAAAATATTGATTGCCAGTATTTCCACTACAGCAGCATTAAGTTCACGTGACACTATATGATTGGGGGGGGGGTACTTCAGCTTATGGGCAAAAACATTCTGTAACGTGGGCTGACTTAAACGTTTTACACGGTGTGTGTTGTTGGCCACAAATGGTTGTGCTCTGTAATGAATGGCATTGGCAGGGGGGTGGAGTGTGGACATTTGATGAAGACAGTTGCACAGGTGATGATGACAAACCCAGAAATGATGATATTTTTCCAGATTTGCCAACCAGGGTTGATGTACTACTTGCACTAGACATACTGCATTCACCACCACCACCACCACCACAAAAACTGCTACTCTCACCAGCACTGGACAACATTTCAAAGTCATTGCAGTCCTCCACCTCATCATGCCTGTAGTAATCCTCTGCACTTATTATTGCACTACTGCACACATTTAATTTCCTACTCGGCTTAACAGTCATAGAGGGGGATAACATGCTGGCTATGGTTGCCGCCGGTGATATGGGTGAACGCCCGAGTCTGGTATTAGCTTCCAGCTTGTGCTGGGTCCACAGAGCCAAGTGCCTATTTTTAAGATGCGTATGCTGTCCTCCTGTCCCAAGATGGCTCCTCTTTTTACCTCGACGCACACGCACATGGCAAACCTGGCTGATTGCAACTGAATCATGATTTGCATCTTGAACAAAGCAATCCCAAACAAGGAACTGTGATGCTCTGCTTTTAACATGTCCATGATGATGTAGCTTATTTAAGTCTGTTATTTTAAGCACTGATGTGGGGGGGGCACATGATGTTTCTAGCACTTCACACCTGGACTGCAACTGACCACCATGACTACCTATCATATTGAGTACTGGGTCGTCATCATCATCATCATCCTCAAAACTGGTAACAGTAAATCACAAGTTTTTATGGGCGGGGTATTCCTGCAAATGGATTCAGACTCTGCCAATTTTAATTTATTTTTCTCCAGTTCTCAGCTGGGGTCAATTAAATCATCATCATATTCATCAACGTCACTGTCACACACATCCACATCTTCTGCTTGCATGCTAACATGTGGACTGCATGTTGCAACAACAGCAACATCATCATTACCAGCATCATCACATTCATCATCAGCATCCACACCACCATCACATGATATTTTTTCACCACATTGTGAATCACTGTTGCATGGAACATGAGTGACGTTAAGTGCCACGGCGGATGGAATATCACATTCTATGCTACCGTTGACATGATCATCAGAATCAGGTTCAGTTAATGGGATGTTACTGTGAAGTGTGACATCATCTATGCTGTCACTCACTCGCACTGCTTCACACTCAATATGTTTGGAAACAGTACACTGGTCGGACTTAGAACTTGACGCAACAATGCTAATACTACCTCCACCACAACTAACACCACTAACACTAACACCGCCAGCTGGGAAAACATCATCTCCTTCAACTATTAGTGAAGCTACTGATTGGGCTGTAAAAATCATTGCAGGAGAAATAACTTTTCTCACATCAGCAATGCACTTCTCCATCCATGTACTACTACCACGCCCGCAGACCTTCTTACTGTCAACATTGCCATGGCCAGAAACAGCTTTACTTGCACGTCTCTTTGCAGGCATTTTGGGGGATCAACCACAAATATTGTTACCAAATTCAGATTTTCATACATTCACTTTCTGACTGGAGGGTCGCTACTCGCTAGCTGGATGTGAAGCAAAATAAACAACTGTGGCTCCAGCAACAGATAAGGGACTACTGTGTTGTGATACTGTCAAAGAATTAAAACAACTTCAGTAACCAGTGGTGCTGATGGGATCACAAAAACAATCTAGTCTGGTAAAAAATACCTTTTCAACTGGCGGGGGAAACTGAATACAGACAGTGCTGATTTTTACGGCTCTACAAGCAGCAACACTAAGAACAGAGAACACAACTGCAGTACAAAATCAGGCAGCTGCAGTGGATAGCAGGTTCACACTGCTTCGTTTAGTTGCACTTACACTGATCTGTGTCACAAATTTTAAAAGGTGTATTATATTTGATACACACAAAACTGCACACACAACACAAAACACTTTGTGTACAATGCTGAATGAGGAATGCAATGCAAATGCAAAAGTTCAGTGTACTCAGTGCCATGTAATGTAAATTTGTAATTTAAAAAACCTAACTATATGAAATGCTGCACCACATTCACACAAGCAGCAAGAAAATTTGTACTATCACTGAGAATTTTACTACATGTACAGTAACACAGTCAGTTATATAACAAAAATATTACCAAAACACAAAGAAATCACAAGTTCTCCAACTTAAATCTACCTACACAAAGAAACGACCCTCCCCCACACAGCACACTTCACTGTCTTTCATCGGACACACTCAATGTTGTAAATTTACATGCAAAATCCACACACAAAAACGATTGATGATGTGAGCACAGGAGGGTTTCCTACAATCGATGAACTACAGTTGGATCCCCCCCAAAAAAGCAAAAATGCTTTTCGAACAGCTTTTAAAAGATTCCTACATCATGCTATCAGAGCACACTGTCTCCTACTCCTTCCTACTCATACTACCTCGAACTGAGGCTGTGCAGATCAATATAGAGCCCATGTGACCTGAACTCCCATGAATCACTGCAAAATCCTCCTTCAGAGCTCAAAAACAAGGTGAAGTGAGGCGACGTGAACTGCCACCAATAGAAACATAGAAACATAGAATTTGACGTCAGATAAGGACCACTTGGCCCACCCAGTCTGCCCATTTCCCTACATAATGGATAAGCTGCAGATTCTAGTTAACCAGCAGCCTACTTCTTTCTGCCCCTACCCCCTAGAATTGCCTTATGACTGTCCCATGCATGCTTGAATTTAACCACTGTTTTTGACTCCACAACCTTCTCCGGAAGGCCGTTCCATGCATCCACATCCCTCTCTGTGAAAAAATACTTCCTTACATTACCTCCGAACCGCCCCTCCTCTATCTTCAAATTGTGCCCCCTTGTTCTTGCACACCTCTTTTTTTGAAAGATGCTACCCTCTTGGACTTTGTTGATTCCCTTGAGGCACTTGAAAGTTTCTATTATGTCCCCCCTCACCCTCCTTTCCTAGTCTCTCTTCATATGTCTTCCGGTGCAGACCCTGCACTATTTTAGTTGCCTTCCTCTGGACAGCTTCCATCCTGTCTATGTCCTTGTGGAGACTGGGTCTCCAGAACTGCACACAGTACTCCAGATGGGGTCTCACCATCCATCTGTACAGAGGGATAACAACTTCCTGTTTTCTACTGGTGATGCCTCTCCCTATGCATCCTAGTATTCCCAGCCCTCCTTACTGCCCTCTCACATTGCGTGCCCAACTTTAAGTCATCTGATATGACTACCCCCAGGTCTATTTCCATTTTTGTTATTGTTAGTATCTCACCCCCCATTGTTTACTCTTCCCTAGGGTTTTTGTTTCCCAGGTGCATTACCTTGCACTTCTTAGCATTGAATCTAAGCTGACATACATTTGACAATTCCTCTGACCTTGCCAAGTCCCTTCTCATCCTTTCCACTCCACCATGTTCATCAACTCTGTTGCAGATCTTTGTGTCATCTGCAAAGATACATACTTTTCCTTCCAGTCCCTCTGCAATGTCGCTTATAAAGACATTGAAGAGGACCGGTCCTAATACCGAACCCTGCGGTACCCCACTAGTAAACCCCCTTTCTTCAGAGTGGACTCCATTTACTATTACCCTCTGTGTCCTATTCTCCAGCCAATTCTTTACCCAGGCTATCATCTTGGGACCCACTTCCAGGCTAGCTAACTTGTATATTAATCTTTGCATGAGACTGTGTCAAATGCCTTGCTAAAGTCTAGGTAGGCCATGTCCACAGCCCCTCCGTGATCTACTACTTTGGTCACCCAGTCAAAGAAATCTATTAGATTCATCTGGCATGACCTTCCACTGTGAATCCATGCTGCCTTGGGTCCTGTGCCCTCTGGCCTCTAGGTACTCAACAATTCTTTCCTTCAGAAGTGATTCCATCATTTTCCCTATCACTGAGGTTAAACTAACAGGTCTGTAGTTTCCTGCTTCTGCCCTGCTCCCACTTTTGTGAAGGGAATCACTTCTGCCCTCCTCCAGTCCTCAGGTACCACCCCATCCTCCCATGATTTGTTAAAGAGGGTAGTCAGTGGTGTCACTAGTTCTACCCTTAGTTCTTTTAGAATTCTGGGATGAATCCCATCGGTCCCCATTGTTTTGTCCACCTTCCGTTTTATGAGTTCTTTCAGAACCCTTTCTTCAGTAAATTGGCTGGTATCAACTTCAGTATCCAGAGTGTTTCTACTGTTTGTTTTAGTTACCTCCCCCTTTTCATTTGTAAACACTGAGCAAAAATATTTGTTTAGTATCGTTGCCTTTTCACAGTCATTCTCTGCCAACCCCCCTCCCCTTTATTAAGCCTCACTATCCCTCCCTTGGTCTTCCTTCGCTCCCTGATGTACCTAAAAAATTTTTATCCCCCTTCTTAACTGAGTTGGCAATCTTTTCCTTGGTTTGGGCCATTGCTGTTCTGACTGCCTTCACAGCTTCCTTTTACTTTAATTGATACAATTCTCTGTCCTGCTCCTTCTGTGATTCCTTGTACTTTCTGAATGCTTTCTTTTTCTCTTGAACCTTCACTGCCACCTCCTTTGAGAACCATAGTGGTTTCTTGTACTTCGCCTTAAAAATTGAAAGAGAAGTGACCAGTAGAGGCAGAGTAATGTGAAGTAGCTGTTTTCAATGCACTTCACATTCCTCATTATAACGCGAAGTACTCCGCTTCGCATTGCGGAGCACTCCGTGAATCCGTTTTTGCTCTGCAAATCACTTCATGGATCGGATTGAGCCCACTTCGCCCACCACTAACAGGAATGGGAGGGGGGAACCAGACACAAAAAGAATGGTGAAGAAACAGTCAAAGCAAATCGGGGAACGGAGGAAGTGGGGTGCAGGGAAAAGCAGGAGAAACTCGGAAGGCATAGCCCATGAGCCACGCAAGAGCCTGGTACTTCCGAATGGAGGGAGCTTCACAATACGCTAAGTGGGGAACTGCTGAGGGAGGCTGGCTTTTATCTGGGATGTGAGAGGTGCTATTCCCCCACATTGAACCTTGGGTTTTAGCCCTCCCAAAACATAAACCATACCCAACAACAACTAAATTGCCTGTCATTCTTTGTGTTTCATTCCATAACATAAGAATCCTTCACCTTCTATTCCAGGGTAACTATAATTAATTTATGGAGGTACCTGGAAGGGGACTGCATTGCATTTACAGGTGTGTCCCATCTTCTCCATTTTTCTATATATTTATCTCAGGTGAGCCACATATCTGCTGTAAGTCCTTCCATATCCATCATTTGTCGTATCCTTTCCTTCCATTCTAATATGGTCAGTATATCAACAGATAAGCAATGGCAAGTAATAATTTTAACTGCTGCCAGACACAAAGCATGACTTACTTCCCTGTATTTTTGTCGTCTTATAACTAGGTGGTACATACCCAATATTGTTACCTTATACTGAAAAGGATATCTGCACCCCACCATGATTCCAGCTCATTATGTATTTGTCTTCAATATTCTCAGAGCAGATGACTTGCCCAAAATACGTAGTAATGATTTCCTGTTATATGACAGCCTCTCCAGTATAAAGTGAAATTGTCCTGTTCAAAATGTGTTGTTATTACTGGGGTATGGAAAAACCTGAGGAAAATGTTTCATCAGCACTCCTGCCACCCCAGTGACAAGGTTACTTTCCACCCCCTGCTCAATATCGGCTCCTACTCATGGTCTGAAATAGAAGCCTCGGCTTCTGTCTCCCAATAACTGTATGGCTGACTTTTGCTATGGAGTGGTCATCTGCTACCAGGAGTATGCAGTACATAATCAAGATGGATCTCCCTGCACCCTTTAATCAGATAGCCCAATATAGGCAATCCTCTAATTTGGTAAGTCCTGGGATACCAGCGCTTTGGTACTCCTGATCAATACATAATGTCTTACTCGTAAGAAC
Source organism: Neoceratodus forsteri (assembly GCA_016271365.2). Taxonomy (NCBI): domain Eukaryota; kingdom Metazoa; phylum Chordata; order Ceratodontiformes; family Ceratodontidae; genus Neoceratodus; species Neoceratodus forsteri. Next base: position 804,830,267 of record CM057449.1, on the reverse strand, counting down.
CTGTAGCGGTCACTATGTTAAAGGTCATATTTCTCCTGCAGTTCTACAGGAGATACAAATGGCTCAATTCCCTCCTGACATGAACTGGAGAAGGTAGTGAGTCCCTATTGGTTCCATCTGTGGAACATCCACATCATGTCCCCCTTGGGGAAAGTCTGGATTTCTTATGATTGCAGTCAGTGGGCTTATTCCTTCAGGGGTGGCTTTATGTTTGAACAGAGTTGCAGGATTTTAATAAATATTTCAGTCCATGTGTTATCTGGGGCCTGGACTCACTAGGTAGTTGAGTGCATAAACAGTAATGTGTGCAGTGGCCCTGGCAGGGATGCACTAGTCTCCAGGATATGCCATCCTGTTGAAATGTTCTGCTTTGCTATTAAAATTATCTGGGCTGACTTATCCATCAAATAGTACCACTGAAAATTAGGGAGCCCCAGACTACCCTGCTCTCTTTGTAAAGTTAAGGTTTGCATGTCCACCCCGATTTGTTGACCCTGCCATAAAACTTTCAGCTTACATCTTCTCAGTTTTTTTCCAGAATGAACTCAGAATGGTTAGTGGGAGTGCCAGGAAAGGAAATAATAGTCTGGGTAAGATATTCATTTTTAATGTGGACACTCTGGCCTATATATTCAGAAATGTGCCAAAGTCTGGCACAAGTCCGGCACAGCATAAATCCGATGTGCTGTGGTGCAACAGGTGCCATATTCAGAGGTTGCACTGGCCACACTGCGCCAGCACAACCTGGCTGAATATAACACAGTTGTACCATGGCACAACAGTGGATGCACCAAGGCACAACTAGAGGTGCACCATGGTGCAAACACTAGTGCACCATGGGCGACTGAGAAGATCCAGGGCAACTGTGGGAGCAGAGCAACAGAGCAACAGAGGGGGGCATGGCACAGAGATGTGACCCAGGGACAGAGCCAGGGAAGCACAGTGAAAGGCCACTGGAGGCCACAACCATCTAGGCACAGCAAGGCACACACAGGCACCCAGATCCCCACCCAAGAACACAACAGTGGCACAGACAGTAGGCAACAGGGGGTGCCAATGGTGTATGAAGGGCCACCAAGGGAGCCCCCGCAGGCTGCAGGCCATGCCTCCCTGCATAGCCAGAAGGGCATGCCACACCCAGGACCACAGAGGCAAGCACACACACCCACCACACACCCCTGACAGCTGACCCATGGGCACCCCAAGGCACAGCCACCAACCGAGAGGAGGGTCACCACCACAGTGGGACACACTGCAGCACACAGCAGTGATCTACAGAAGCACAACACATGCCCCAACACATGCACACCAAGGGACAGGCACTGGGCCACTGCAGCATGACTCCTCATGCCACCTGCAAAGCAAACACTGATACAGGCAGGTAAGTCAAAAAATATATATTTAGGAAAACAACTATGTATGATAACAAGGGGGCGGAAAAGGGTAGGAAAGTGAGAGGAGGGGATAGGGAACAGGGACTATACAGTGGGAAGGGAGACTGGAGGGGGCAGTATGGCTGGGGAAACTGCGGAAATCAGGGCCCGACTACTGACAGCCACAGCCTACTGCCCCCTGCAGATGTCACTGCCTCTTGTCCACCAACAGCATTCACCGGACTTGCAGCACTGCATTCATCATTGTCAATGTAATCAAGATTAACTAATGCAGGAGCCAGCAGTAGAGTGGCTTCCTGTGGCAACATCAGACACCTAGGGGAAGGGACAAGACAGGCGGTCAGTGCGATATCCCAAGGGACCATGCCCATCCACAGTGTGCAATGGGCAGTGGGAACACACACACCCAGAGGGCCCATACAGGCCACCCACATGGGGGTGGACCAATGCTTGCCAGCAATGTGGCACACCACAACAGTGCACAGTGGTGGTCCCTGCCACACAGTGGCCACCCGACCATGCCATGGCAGTCACATGGCACAGTGCCCTGGCAGCACCACAGTAACATCAGTGGCAGCTGGGCACATACTCACCCCACCAACAGCTGGCACATGTGTCCAATGGATGTGCCACAGTGGTGGGCAGCACACACAGTGCAACACACTCAGCTGCCACACAGCACAGGTGGCCATGACCGCACCCATGGACTGTGCGCAGGACAATGTTAGTGCCTGCCTGCTCTACATTGCCCCACTTGTGTGGGGGCAGCTTCACCACCCTGGGCCACTGTGGCCTGGTGTCCCACCATCACAGCCCATCATCAGTCATCAGGCCCTGGGAATAGAACAGAAACAGGTACACATCAGTAACCAACCACAGTAGCTGCCCACCAGCCCCACCCCAGTCCCATAGGACCAGCCATCCATCTCCACAGGCATCCAGGGGCCTGATAGGCTGCATTACACCACCACAGTCCAGGCGGATGTCCCTGGAATGGGTTCAGATGAGGCCCTGGCTGTGTTCCTTTGGGATGTCAGTCTCTGTGTCATCTGAATGGAGACACGGATCAGGGTGTGGTCCAGTGCTGATGACGATGTCACCATCATCCTGAACAGCATGGGCGCTGTTGTGGGGGGACACCCATGCCTGACACCAACACAGGCAGCATGCCCAGCAACCTGACAGTGAGGAAACATCTGCTTGCCACCACTCTGGGTGCAGTTGTGTGCACTGCCTTGGCTGTGCTGCATGATGGTGGTGGTGGTGGTGTGGCCACGCAGGCACTGTGCTGCGTTCAGCGGCTGGATGGGCAATGGTAGCAGGCAGCAGGTGCCACAGGGTGGACAGATGCTGGGTCTGCCATCAGGGTGCCAGCTAGGGACAAACCCTATGAGGATCCCACTGTGCAGCATCCACCTGAGAGGGGGACTGTGCAACTTGGCCAGTCACCACAGGAGGGTTGGCATCCCTCCCAGGATCCTCAGGTCACCGACCCACTGGCAGAGCACACCCATTTGCTGCAGGCCTCCGTAGAGCAACAGGTGCAGCTTGCCACTGGGGTGCATGCACTGCATGCAGATGTGCACCAGCTGGCTGAGTAGTGCAAGAGGGGCACTGTGCAGCTCCTGACGGGGATGCAGTGCATGCAGGTGGCCACAACTGCTTCTCTGGATCGCATTGCAAAAGCGATCATGAATGGCTTTGCTCTGCTGGTTGCCACAAGGCATGGCCAGCCACAGCAGACCCCACGCAGTGCACTGTCCACCCCACGATCCCATCATCATGCGACACCCACACTGTCGATGCAGGGCTCTGATGTAGGCATCCCAGGCAAGCGTGGAGCAGGCCTTTTTGGGCGCCTATGCACCCCCGTGTGGGACCTGTCCTGGTCCCGTGGGTCAACCCCTGGAGGGCAGGTGCTAGCACCCCCTGTGGCTGACAAGCAGCCTGTGGCTAACAAGCAGCCATGGCACAGCCGCCCCATGGCCACAGTGGCCTGGTTCCATACGGCATCCTGATATGTGTCCCGCTCTGACCGCAGTCTGTAGCTGCTGCCCTGTGCGTGCATGGGTGGCACGTGTGTGTGTGTGTGTTTGTGTGTGTATATGTGTGTGTGTGTGTGTGTGTGTGTGCGCATACCACTGGTGTGGTACCTGTGTATCATGCCACATGCTGTCTTTGTGCTTGCTTGCCCAGCCACTGGACCATGTGGCATGGGTGTGATGAGGGCAGTTCAGCACCGATTGCACCTGTGCATCAGTGCAATGTGTCTAATCTCCACCACATGCCAATGCCTGGGTGTGTGGGTACGTGTGTGTGCTGCTTGGTGTTGCTGTGTACTGTTCTGTGTGGTTGTGTGCCACTGACACCCCACCCCTGCACCATGCCTTTGTGTGTGCATGCCCATTGCCATGCATGCTCCTGCATGTGTGCTGTACCAGTGTGTGTTGCCCATGCATAGGTTACGCCCCACCTACCTGCGTGCCCCATAGTGCTCCTGTGTGATGGTGTCCTGATGTTGGCGCGCCATCTGTTGCAGCCTGGGATCTCTCTTCCCAGGGGGGCTGTCCACCACCCTCCAACCCATTGCCTCCATTGTCCCCACTACTGTCGCCCTCGTCAGCCTTGACTGCTATCCCACGGTCATTGTCCATATTGTGCCATATGCAGCAGACAAGGAATAGGCCACAGGCTTTTGAGGAGCTGTACTGTTGGGGACCACCAGAACTGTCAATGCAATGGAAGCATGCCTTCAGCATGCCGAAAACATGCTCAATGATGTTGCGCGTTCTGGCGTTTGCCTCATTGTAGTGTTCCTATGCTGGAGTCAATGGGTGCCAGTAGGGGGTGAGCAGCCAGGGCCTCAGTGAATAGTCGCTGTCACCTGTGTAGATAATAACATGGTTAGCCCCCTGCTATTTTTTTCTATGCCACTTGCATGTCCCTGGCACCCTCGCCAACATGTCCACCTTGCCCGCCCCATCCCATGGCCTACTCTGCCCAGCACCCCTTGCCCATTCCATACTCACCCATTAGGTGGCCCGTGGGGATGTTCCCACATTTGAACCTCTGGCACAGTGCAGAGCTGTGCCAGATGAATCATCATGCTCCAGGTGTGTGGCATTGTGATAGTGGTGTGCCCAGCACGCACCTGCCTGCAACATCACCCCTCCTCGCGTACTGCAGGCCCACGGGTGCAGCTATGGCCCCAAGCATGCCAGGCATATGTGCTACCCTGCGGAAGTCCTACATTGTTGCTGTATGCTCCACCCGTGTGCTGGGGAAATGGATGTATTCTGAAGCATGTGGCAGCAGAGCATTGAGGAACTGTGTGAGGAGGTGTGACGTGGCTGACTGGGTTATGCCTGTGGTGTCCCCTGTTGGTCTCTGGAAGGTGTCCATGGTGAGCAGGCACATGACGGCTGTCACTTTACTCTCCACAGACATTGCGTGGCTCTGCCTTGTGGGCGCCTGCATTTCCTCATTGCACAGCTCACAGAGCTGCCTCAGAATGGCCCTATTCAGGTGGTACTGGCCCACGATCTCCTTGTCGGAATAGTTCTCGAAGGTGGTATGGGCGCAGTACCACCTGTGTCGGGCATATCACCGATGGGCCCTTCCTCGGCCACATCGCTGTTCCTTCTCCTGCCTCACACCCCTCATTACAGCCTCCATCATGAAGGGCGCACTATCCATGGCCCCTGATGTCCACTATACCCCTGGGCAGTTGGCTGCTGTGGGCTGTGTGCCTTCCTGGTGCACTGCCTGGCACTGTGCCTGCCTGTTCCTCTCTCTCTCTCTCTGCCTTTGTTCCCCTCTCCACTGCCATCTCTGTCCCTCTCCCTCTGTGATTGCCTCTGTCTGTCTGTCTGTCTCTTACTCGCTCTGACTCTCTTGGCCTGTCTTTCTGTCTGTCTGTCCTTCCTTCATTCTTTCTGTCACTCTCTCTCTCTTTTTCTCCCTCTCTCCTGGTGCAAGTGCTGTCTGTGTGCTTGCACCCTGTATTTATAGGCTCAAGTCTGCTCGGGCCCATCTCGGATTTGCTCTGCACTTGCGCCATAGTTCCATGGTTGAATATCGCACTGTGATGCATATTCATAGGCACGCCTCCTGCACTTGCGCCTGCATTCATTATAGTTGTGCATTGGTGCAATGGGATTTGCACTGCACAAGACTCCTGCTGAATATAGCTCGTTGGCGCATGTCTGCACTTGCGCTGGTGCAACTCGGTTTGCGCCATGCGCAACTGCTTTGAATATCCAGGCCTTTGTCTTCAAGAAACAATGGAAACAATGTCCAGAGATTAAGATCTTCTGCAGTCCCCAGTAGGAGATGAAGATGATTTAATTGATACAGCCTTGAAAGTTGTGGGGTGCCCCTTAACCCACAAATATGGGATGGTACTGTTAGTGTCCCACTTGAATGGCAAAGTATTGTTAAATAGGGTAGGATAGTGTACTGAAATTAGGAAGGCTTCCAATTTGTTGAAATGTATTTATTTATTTACGAGTTTTACCAGGTTGGCATACTGAGCAACATGCTCGATTCCAGATGTGACCTGGGGGTTGAGATCCAAATTACAAACATTTTCAATTACAAGAAAAAAGTATTTACATAGTCAAGTTAGGGCAACAAGCATCATATTTCACAGTTAGTGAAGATGATTTACAGACTGAGGCAATACATGTAAAGTGTAGAGAAAAACTGGAGGGTGGTCAGCTTGGGAGCAGTTAATTTCACAAATAGATGTAGGGTTGCATTAATTGAAACAGGGGCAGCTGGAGGAGAAATGCCCTCAGAGTAGGCGATTACATTGGTATGGGTTGGGGACATGTCTTATGGGGGCAGGGAGGGTGTTCCACAGTTGAGGGATTCAGTAGCTAAAAGTGGCCTGGCCATTTTTTGTGCACATGAATGGAATGTGCAGCAGCCTAGGGTCAGTGCTTCTGAGGGAGTACGCGAGTGGAGGTTGTTGGGAGACGGTAGAGGACAGGTAGGGTGGGAGGGAGAGGGACCAGTATTTGGCTGCGAACCTGGCACTGTTTATTTGTCTACGGTCATGGAGGGATGGCAGGGTTAGGGAAGTGTAAAGGTTGCAGTGGTGTGTAGAGTGTGGGCAATTGAGGATAAATCGACAGAAAGAGTGGAACAGGGTGTCACGGCTAGCCAGGGTGGACGGAGGGGCAGTGGTGTATACTATATCACCATAGTCTAGAATGGGCAGAATCATTTTTTGGACAATAGCTTGCCTAGTCTGTGTGGGGAGGCAGCTTTTGTTTTGGTGTAGAGCACCGGGCTTTGGGAGAAGCTTCTTGTGCAAGGATTTGATGTGGAAAGAGAAATCCAGGTGTTGGTCAAGCCAAACACCCAAATACCTGTAGCAAGTGCAATTCTCCAGGGGGTTCCCGTCCAGTATTTTAAAAAGGGTGCAGGGGGATTGACAGGAGAGTTTTTGTTGTGAGCCAAAAGTTTGGGATACAGTTTTTTTAGAGTTTAGGAATAACTGATTTGACCTTAACCAGTGTTGGATGGCGTTGAAATCTTCTTGGAGGAGGGTAGCTATGCTAGATGTTGTAGGGCCAGAAGCATAGAGGACAGTGTCATCCACATACATCTGGATAGCTAAATGTTTGCATATAAGTGGGAGGTTGTTTAAAAAAACAGAGAAAAGTAGGGGACCTAGGACGGATCCATGGGGGATGCCAGATGAGACTGGTAGTGGGTTCGAGGTGTAGGAGGTGAGTTTGACGGTTTGGGTCCTGCCCACTAGGTAGTCTTGGAACCAATTTGTGGCAGGTTTAGAAAGCCCTGCAACAGTGAGTTTGGAGAGGAGTAGTGGGTGGGAAACGGTATCAAAAGCCTTTGCTAGGTCGATAAAGATGCCCGTAGTGACGTGTCCTTTGTCCATACTCATGAGAATGTCGCCAGTGACACGTAACAGGGATGTGATGGTGGAGTGAGTTTTACAGAAGCCCGATTGAAAAGGAGTGAAGAAAGAGGATCCTTCCAGGTAAAGGGTGAGTTGGGTCAGGACCAATCTTTCCTGTAGTTTGGCCAGTATAGGGAGTAGGGAGATGGGTCTGTAGTTTCCGGGGGAGGATGGATCTCCCCCTTTTGTCAGTGGGATAACGGTGGCCTGCTTCCAGGCAGTAGGGAGCTTGCCCAGAGAGAAAGAGAGGTTAAAGAGGGCAGCTATAGGAGCAGCTATGACTGGGGTGGATAGGAAAAGCATCTTGGCGTCCAAGGACAATGGGCATTTCCCTTTGTTGGGGTTTAAAGCCCGTAAGGATTGGAGGACTTCTGATTCGGTTACTGGATGGAAAGAGAATGGCAGTCCAGGGCAGGTAGATTTAGTGGGGCATGAGTGAAGAAGGGGGGGTTTGAGGAGGGAGTATTGCGGAGGGAAGACAGGAGTTTTTCTGCGCAGCTGGAGAAGTGGGAGTTTAAAGTTTCAGCTACGTCGATGGGATCAGAGATGAGGGAGCCCTGGATAGATAGTGTGGGGGGTGGGGGTTTAGTGGGGGGATATAAGGGATTTTAGTTATTTCCAGAAGCCAGTTGGATGATTTAAATTTTTGCTAAAAACCGAGAGGAAGTAGTTTTTTTTGGCTAGGCGGATGGAGTTGGTGCAGGTATTTTGTAGGGATCTGTATATGGTGAGGTGCTGCAGGGTGCCCAGCTTCTTGAAAGCTTTCCAGGTGTGGTCCCTAGCGTGGCATAATTTGATTATATCTGCCGAGATCCAAGGGAGGTGTGCGCCTCTAGCTTATTTCTTGAGTAGGGGGGCGTGATTATCCCAGACTTTTAGGAAGTGGAATTTTAAACCTTCAAAGGCGGTGTCAATGGAGGATGCTTTTGGTAAAAAAAGACCAGTTTGTGCATCCTAGGTCCAGCAAGAGAGATGCTAGGGTGAGGGAGTTGTAGGACCTGGAGTATAGTGTTTTAGGGGGGCAGGCAGTGGGGCCATGCACTTTTCTGATCAAGTAAATCATGTGATGATCACTTATAGAATCAGGTAAAAGGCCTGCGCTTAGGATCCTGTGGGGGTGGGAGGTAAGAGCCCGATCCAGTAAAGAGTGATTTGGGGACTTGTGGTTAAGTCTGGTGGGATTGACAATGAGTTGGGTTAGATTTAGGGCCTTGATTTTGGTCTTTAGGTGGGCTTTGTCCGGCCCTAGCCAGTTTGTATTAAAATCGCCGGAGATGTGGAGTTCACCCCCCGCCGCTAGGGTCTGCAAGGAGATGAGGTGGGAGAGGATGTCCTCGGGGAGTGTATGGGGGGGCAGTACGAGCCTGCCACGTAAAAAGGGGTGGAGCATGGGAGTGTGAGTTTTATAAGTAATGAATCTATGTGTCCTGGAAATGAGGGGATTTCCACTTTAGCGAACAGGCGACTGTTTGCGATATACATAGTCATGCCTCCACCTCTCTTTCTGCCAGGCCAGTCATGCCTAATTATCATGTACCCTGGTATGGATACTTCAGCATCCGTGTGGTGAGGTTTTAGCCAAGTTTCGGATAAGATAAATATGTCAGAGCACATAGTTAGAGCAGTTTGTTGCAGCAGCGAATTTAGATAGCAAGCTGCAAGTGTTTAGGTGGAGGATACGGAGGCCTTTTGGAAAAGAGAAAGGGGGGTGGGAATTTGTGTTTGGGATGGTTGGGCCAGGGTTTGCCTCTATGTCCCCAGCCAGGAGCAAAAGTAGGCATATAATGTGTTTGTGCTTTGCCCTCAGGAGTTTTGGGCTGGTTTGGGTGGGACGAACAGAGGGGGTAGTGGGGGAGTAGCAGTTGATAGGGGTGTGTATGGCCAGTAGTCCCAGGTGGAAAGAGGGAGGAAGGATAGTGGCAGTAATGTGCCCGAAATAACTGGAACTTGAATCCTGAGCGGGCGAGTGTGAGTGTGAGGTGAAGTATGAGGTGAAGTATGGGTGGGGGGTTAGCCTTGGGGGCAGAGACAGTGGTGGTTCACAACTTGGGAGGGTGGCAGGGGGCAATGAGGATAGAGAGGCCAGGGAGAGGAGAAATAGAGCAGTGGGCAGCAGCATTTTGGGCTGAAATGAAGAGCACGGGGGCTGGGAATTTTTTTTTTTTTACTTTGTTATGTTTGAGCCCTCTGGTGGCAGCAGCTGATAAGCTGCAAATGGGAAGATAGGCTGATGGTTTCTGCAGTCATGTGACTACAGCCTATAAAAAGAGGAGCTCACCAAGGGTGGTGGTGGGGGTGGTGGGGAGCCGGCGCACAGTGCTGGCAGGAAGAAGCACATAGGTAGTGTGGGACGCAGGCTGGCTTTAGCAGTGGTCTAGGAGTTCAAAAATGGTGCCAGAACCGTGCCCTGCTGCCGACAAGTCTTTCTTCAAAATTACTGCGTACCTGGAGTTCCTCATGGGGGGGGTCCGCAGGAGAGGGCAGGATTCGATACTGGGCCCTCGTGACCCTAGAATTCCTGGAGTCTGCAGAAAGAGAGAGAGGTTTATAAAGTCAAAATTCAGTGGGAGGAGAACAGCTTAACGTAGGTGAAGCTACAATTGGTCAGGGAAAATTTAGGCAGCAGTTTACTCGAGTTACACTTGTACCATTTACGTGGACTTTTACTTATTTTTTTTTTGGAAGCTGTTTGCTGTGGGGACTGGGGGCAGTGGAGCGAGAGACCTATTCAAAACTCGGCTCCGGTGACTACCCTTTGTGGAGTAGCTGCACAGGCAGGGATTTGAGCAAGCGGCAGCTGTTTGGAAGTGAAGTTGGGGCTCTACGAGTAGATCTGGGGCTTGGAGCAGGCTCAGAAATCTGCAACACTATGTAACTTAACATGCAGAGCACAGAGAAAGACTGAAAGCAGTTCCTGTGCGGTTTTGGCTGGGGAGAGAAAAATGCTAGAGGTGTAAAAACCACTCCAGGGTCTGTTACTGCCCTCCTCCAATTTTTTCTGCTTGCAACAGTTTCTTTTGGGAATCAGACAGGCAATGCTATTAACTGTAACAGTGCTACAGTACTTTAAAATATAACAAAATCCGCATATGGCAGTACCGTAGCTACAGCTAGTTAAACAGCATTAAAGGTAAATTAATTTTACCACGAGAGATCTGCCTCTATTCTTCCAGTTCCTGGATGAGGGTTGGTGTGGAGACTATCAGGTTCCTTAAGAAAAACAAGCATTTGTCAATGCCAAATGTTGATTGCATTGGTCTGTTGAGCTCGCTCAGTGGCCCTCTGTCACTGGCTCAGTCTGTTAGTCCCAGTGCTGTAGGCTGCTCTTTTGTACTGGGCTGCTGCCTGCATAGGCACCTTGTTCTGCTGAGGAAGAAATCCGCAGCTGTCCTGACAGAACTCCATTGAGCTGGCTCACTCCCACTCTCTCACTCACTCACTCATTCTGTTTCTCCTGGTGCTGCAGGCTGCCCTTTTATACCAGGCTCCTGCCTGTGTTGGTGGATTTTTCTACCCACAAAGAAATCCACAGCTGTCCTGACAGAGCTCCGTTGAGGTCACTTACTCCCCCTGTCTTACTCGCTCATTCATGTTCTCCTGGAGCTGCAGGCTGCCCTTTTGTACTGGGCTCCTGCCCGTGTTGGTGCCTTTTTCTGCCCACAAAGAAATCTGCAGCAGTCCCGACAAAGCTCCGTTGAGCTTGCTCACTCCCCTTCTCTCACTCACTCATTCTGTTCTGCCAGCGCTGCAGGCCACCCTTTTCTACTGGGATCCTGCCTGCATTGCTGCCTCCTAATGCCCACAAAGAAATTTGCAGCAGTTACAATACAGCTCTGTTGAGCTCACTCACTCGCTCTTTCTGGTTTTCCTGCCACTGCACTGTACTGGACCCCTGCATGCATTGCTGCCTTTTTCTGCCCACAAACAAATCTGCAGCAGTCCCAACAAAGCCCCGTTGAGCTCACTGACTCCCCCTCCCTCATTGCTCGTTATGTGTCTCCTGGCACTGCAGGCTGCCCTTTTGTAATGGGTTCCTACCTGCATTGGCGGCTTTTTCTGGCCAGAAAGAAATCTGTAGCAGTCCTGACACAGTTCCACTGAATTTGCTCACTCTCCCTCTGTCACTCTCACATTCTGTTTCTACCGGCACTGCAAACTGGTCTTTTTTACTGGGCTCTTGCCTGCGTTGCCACATTTTCTGCTCACAAAGAAATCTGCAGTAGTCACTCTAGAGCTCCGTTGAGCTCGCACACTACCACCCTGTCACTCGCTCGTTCTGTTTCTCTTGGCGCCGCAGACTGCACTTTTTTATGGGGCTCCTGGCTGCATTGGCACCTTCGTCTGTCCACAAAGAAATCTGCAGCTGTCCCGACAGAGCTCCATTGAGGTCGCTCAGTCTCCCTCTCTCATCGCTCGTTCTCTTTGTCCTGGCACTGCAAGCTGCCCTTTTGTACGGGGCTCTTGCCTGCATTGGTGCCTTTTTCTGCCCATAAAGAAATCCCAGCTGTCCTGATAGAGCTCCATTGAGCTCACTAAGTCCCCTTGTTTCACTCACTTACTGTTTCTCCCAACGCTGCAGGCTGGCCTTTTGTACTGGGGCTCTGCCTGTATTGACGCCGTTTTCTGCCCACAAAGAAATCTGCACCAGTCCTGAGAGCACTTCAGTGAGTTTGCTAACTCCCCCTACCTCACTCGCTCTTTCGTTCTGTTTCTCCCAGTGCTGCAGGCCGTCCTTTTGTACTAGGCTCTTGTGTTGGGGCCTTTGTCTGCCCACAAACAAATCCACAGCAGTCCTGACAGAACTCAGTTGAGCTTGGTCACTCCCCCCTCTCACTCCATCGATCTTAATCTGTCCCAAACACTGATTTCCCCAGAGTGACCATGCTATTTTCTGGCAGGAGTGCAAAAACATATTTTAGCCAGGATGTAAAAAATGACAGCTATAGTGTTCATAAGGAGTTGTGATAAAATGCCACTGTTGAAAATGTGGCATGACAGTATTACAAATTTGCGAAAAGTTACAAGGGTGCGTGGAAACAGTTCAATGCACGCTTGTAACACAGTCCTGTTATGGAGTTTTGTCACCAAATTTTCAACATAGGGATTTTAGGACCTCTGCTCATGAACAGTGCCACTGTCATTTTCTTAATCTGTCTCGAACACTGATTTCCCACAGTGCCACGTTATTCTGCGCCGGAACTGTGAAAACACTTTTCAGTCAGGATGTGAAAAATTACAGCTGTACTGCTTATAAGGAGGTGTGATAAAATGGCACTGTTGAAAATCTGGTGTGACAATATTACAAATCTGTGAAGTTACAAGGATGCGTGGAAAGTGCGCAATGCACACTTGTAACACAGTCAATTGATGGGCTATCATCACCAAATTTTCAACATAGGCATTTTAGGACCTCTGCTCATGAACAGTATCATTGTCATTTTCTTAATATGTCCCAAACAGTGATTTCCCACAGCAACTGCTCTATTGTGTGCCGGAAGTGCGAAAACACATTTTGGCCAGGATGGAAAAATTGACAGCTGTACTGTTCATAAATAGGTTTGTGAAAATGGCAATGTGGAAAATCTGGAGTGAAAATATTATAAATTCGCGAAGTTATGAGCATGCGTGCCAACTGCACAACGCATGCTGGTAACATAGTCATTTTATGGACTATCATTACCACATTTTCAACACAGGCATTTTAGGACCTCTACTCATGAACAGTGTCACTGTCATTTTCTTAATCTGTCCTGAACACTGATTTACCACAGCGACCGCGCTTTACTGCGCCAGAAGTGCGAAAACACTTTTCGGCCAGAGTGTGAACAATGACAGCTGTATAGCTCTCAAGGAGGTGTGACAAAATGCCAATGTTGAAAATCTGGCATGAAAATATTGTAAATTCGTGAAGTTACGAGTGTACGTAGCAACTGCACAATGCAAGCTCATAAAACAGTCATTTTTTGTATTTTTTCCACCAAATTTGCAACATAGGCTTTTTGAGAGCCCACCTCATGAACACTGGCACTGTCATTTCATTAATCTGCCCCAAAGGGTGATTCCACACAGTGACCACAAAACCACCATTCGGGCCCGATAAATGCCATGAGAGTTCAAGAATTCATGAGCAGGGGTCCCAAAAACCCCATGTTGAAAATTTGGTGAAAAAATTCCCAAAAATGCCTGACATATGCACTAAAGTTGAAAAAAAAACTATTTATTACATCATACAGCTTACCGGCATTTCCTCAGTTCACAGTCAGCTTTGTAGAGTGCAGACATGTTTTGGTCCACCACAGATCGTCTCACCAAGCTCTGGAGGTAAGTATGGGGTGAGAGGGGGTGTGCAGAGGCAGGGTGTGCAGTGGGTGGGTGTGGGTTGTGGGAGGGGTGCAGGGAGACTACGAGGGACCTTTTTCCTTTTTTCAGGTTAAAAAAAAACAAAAAAAAATTGCAGGACCATTTTTAACTTTACAGGGGCATGAGACAGGCTGGGGTGGACTCCCAGCATGCCCCTGGAGTCTTGCTTTGGGGGGGCAGCTGTAGCTGAGGGGGCATTGTGCACCCCTGTCAGCAAACAACAAAAGGGGCATGTGGCACATTGGGGTGGGCTCCCAGTGTGCCACTGGAGTCTTGTTTTTTTGGGGGGGGCAGCTGTAGCCGACAGGAGATTGGGCACCCCATTGGCAAAAAACAAAGGGCGGGAATTCTTTTCTGCCAATGGGGATTGGTCACCCCATCGGGCAAACAACAAAGAGAAGTTAATTCTTCGTCGACAGGATTGGGCACCGCTGGCAGACAATAAAACTGGGGGAAGGTTACATTATGCCGACAGGGAGTGGGCTCCCCCATTGGCAAATAAACATGGGGGGGTTAAATATTGTTTGTGAATACGGTGGCATGCCACCGCCATCTTTATAAACAATATCGTGGATCCTACATCCTGCCCTGCAATGACAGGTCACTTCCTCATTGCAGCGGATGGCTGATGCTGCAATGATGAGGCGGCCCCTGATTGCAGTGGCTGACTTTTTAGAAGGTTGTGGCACGCTGGCTGAACTTGTGTCAGCAGCAGTGTGCCACGGCATTGGGGGATGGGGACAAGCCTTTGCAGGCTGTGGGGGCTTTGGACACAACAGTGCCATGCCTCCACAACCTGCTTGTGGAGAAAGCTGACGCAACATGTTTCTTGTGCATGCGCACAATCAACATAAAAATCCTATAATCTAAATATAGATATGTTTTTTTGTTCTGTCTGCCCCCACCCCCCCCATATACTCCTGATATTTTGCTGATGTCACACTGCCAAAGCTATAGGTTCAATACAGAGGGCAAACAAGAGTAGAAACAGAGGACACTCCTGCCTGGTGCCACACTGTAAGGGAAACAGGGATGAATTAACCCCATTAACTCTCATTGTAGCTTCTGGGGAATCATACAGCATCTCAATACGTGTTTTAAACACTGGGCCAAATCCCATCTCCAAAAGTGCTTGCTGAAGGAAGGTCCAGTCCACTCAGTCAAAAGCCTTTTCGATGTCAGTAGAGATGGCTATCCGAAACTGTGGATATCCCTTCTGTGGGGATAGAATATTTAAAAGCCAACAAATGTTACTATGCATGGTTCTTCCTTGTATGAAGCCTGGATGATTCAGGTGCAATCTTCTGCAGCCAGTGGGCCAGGGGTCAAGTACTGATCAATGTGTTTGACTGCAACATTGTGAGACAGACATGGGAACATTTTATTTTTTTATAGATGACACCTAAAGCGGTGGGACATTAGACATTAAGGAGGGAATAAGGGACATGAGAAGTAACCTACTCTATGAGGGCTGCATAAGTGGTCTAAGATTTTGTAGCTAAAGTTCAATCACAAAAAAGAAAGATTATGCACTTAGTCAGGGGAACCTGAAAACAGAATATTGGATATAGGGGTAGGGACAAACAAGTTAATCAGACCACAGAGGAACC
Organism: Neoceratodus forsteri; assembly: GCA_016271365.2. NCBI lineage: Eukaryota > Metazoa > Chordata > Ceratodontiformes > Ceratodontidae > Neoceratodus > Neoceratodus forsteri. The sequence continues at coordinate 804,814,974 of CM057449.1, read as the reverse complement.
TCTTTTGTCTGGATATGCAAGAGAGGACCACAGAGGAAAGGGGCCATGGTATAATCATAAATTATAGTCTTAAGTGAAAGGCTCAATGTGCCAGAGCATCTGGGAAAGCCAACAGGATATTGTGATGCATAGGGAGGGATTTCTGTAGTGTTAAGAAAGAGGCAGTGTTGACCTACTATGGCTCCCTAGTAAAGCAACACCTGCAGTACAGTTTCCAGTTCTGTAACCCACACATAAAAATAAATTCTCCCCATATAGAGACAGTCTAGAGATGAGCAACAAGATAATAAAAGCTCAGCAGGGCAAAACATATTGTGATCATCTGACCAGTCTGAACTAGAGCTACATGGAATGGGAAAATTCCAAATCCACTGAAGTTTGAAGCAAATTTCACAAAATTCCATGAAGGTTTGTGGAATTGCTTCAGAATGTTGCAGAATTCTTAAATTTAGTAATTTGGTTATGACTCAGCCACCATTCAAGCTAGAGCTCCAAGACTAGGGTTGTAAACTTGCTTGGTCAATGGTGACTAAGATGCCAAATATCGTGAAAATCGTATGGATAGTTTCAAAATTATAGGTACTCAGATATTGTCATTTTATTGTTTGCACAATATTTCCTGAACATTTTTATCTGCATATACCTTAACTGTCCATTGGGTCAGGGATCATACATTTGGCATGATTTTTTGATGTTAGGTGTTCTAACAATGTGCTAGATTTCATGACAATATGATGCATCATCTCAAAATTATACGTGCTCAAAAATCTGTCATTTTATTTATTTCAGGAAATTTCATGAAAAAAATTAATCTGAATATAATTTAGGCACCTTTGCAGCTAGACATGTGCAAATTAGTATGGATAACCTTTTTCTAATGCTTATATAATGATCTAAATATGGACAGAATTAGATAAGAGATTTTTAAGTTACAGGGGTTTGAAACCTTACTATGTAAATATTTGCAAAACTTTGAAAACTATCAAAATTGTGGATGTTTGTAACTTATCTGCTCTTGCATGCATAGAGTTAACATTTGACATGCATATCCATAGTCAGTGTATCCTGGTGTCTAACACAACTGGATAAATTGGTTAAGCAGTTTTAATTTGCAAGAAGAAAAAAATGATTAGTAACATTTTCTCACATATTTGTAATATCATATATTGTAGATGAAGCATCCAGATTTTTTTTTGTGGAATTTAACATTAGCAATGCAGATATCACTACTTAATTTGATAAGCTGGGCTGAGCTTTTTGCAGTCCTGCTGTTCCTCTCTGGGTGACTATCCCCCCACTCCTTCTCTTTTGGCATAGCCAGACTGACTCAGTAGAACTACTGATCTCACTGATATCCTCTTTGCTCTTTACAGTGACAAACTTCCTTAACGTGTGAGTCACCTAATCCTTTTCCTATTGACTTACCCTGTTGAAATAGCAAGAATGCTTTCTTCCTGCTTCCAAGACATTGTCTTCCCCCACTACACCTTTTTGAGTACCTTTACATCCTAGACTTGCATGTACACCAGGCACCCTGGATCATAAATTTACTGGATGTGATCCTTAAATATCCTGCATTCAGGTTGAAATTGTTGATACTCTGTGCTTTCTTACTCCAACCAGGGGGTTTACCGCTGTTGTACTACTCAGCTCAGCTGTCCATTTCTTGGTGAAACTGAGCATCTAACTCCGGAACCAAGTGACCCCTGCCTGCGCTACCTGCCTCTTAAACCCCTATCCTCTAATTAAAATTCCCCAGATAAAGCTGAGTGAAATTATAAAATTCCAGTTTTATAGAATTTTTCATGAAATTCTACAGTTTTCAAAATCACTCATGGGATTTGACATTAAGTACACGTTATTTTGCAATTTCTCACACAAGCAATTTATAAAATTGGCACACTCAGTCTTCTTGTAAGATCTAAGGACCTGCCAAAATTAATGGTATTGCATTCTCTAATTTTAAAGTATCAGGGGTTTATAAATTTGTAGTTTACATTCCTAAAAAATAAAATGTTTAAATGTTGTAAAAGTTTGACCACTTTTATTTCAATTCCATTTAAAGCTGAAAATATGAACTTTTACTGAAATAACCATATTGTATAGTTGTTTAAATATTTCAACTCTGGTTAAATTTGGATATGTATTTTTAAAATTAGAGGGAATTAACTGAAATTAAAATGTTGGCAAGCTATAACGCTGTCCTATTTAAGGCTAGAAATCTGAATCTATGTGCGCATACAATTGTACAATAACCTGTATAATTAATTTTTTTAACATTTCAACAAATGCTATCAATATTATACTAATATTACAGAAATCCAAATTTTGGCAAAATATCTGGCTACCTGTAACTCAACTCCCATTGAAGGTTGAGACTTAAAGGGACACTGTCAACCTTTTTTGCATCATATTATTTCTAGGTAAAAACCCACATTTTATGATTGCTTACCTTCCCTAACATTCATCAATGTTGTTTGTTGTTTAAACTGCTTCTTTGCTTATTAGAACGTAAATGCATGGGAATGTATAGTTATACACAGCCTTGTTTTGCTCGAGATTGTTTACCTAAACTTACTACCGTACATACTTTCTGAACATTAGAAACACCCTACAGTGCAGCCACTTGAGATACAATAGTCTCATCTACTCCCACTACATACTGAGCAGCTAGGTAGTGTTGGGGGTGTTCTTGAGTCCATAAAAGATGCAGTTGTAATTGGTCAAGAAATGTAAACAAATGTGTTTTGGTGTGGTAACACCAGTATGGTTGACATTCAGGGCCAGATATTCAAAACCTTGTGCCGGCAAAAAACATTTGCACAGGTTTAGTGCAGGATTAGCACGGGTCTGCTATATTCAAAAGGCCAAATAGTGTGGGTAAACTGCATTAGCGCCAGGCAAAATCATAATGTATGCAAGGAGCAAACTGAAATGAATACAGGTGCAATGCTATATTCAGCGACTAGCACCGCACTAAGTGGTTTTGCTTGACTTAGCGTACACTTAGCGCAGTGCACATTACCACCCAGGAAAAGCTTGTCTTAACTCTGGGCAATCAGCTTTGCACAGTCTTTGTGTGGCTTTTGTGCTGCTTTGCACAACTCTAACAAATAAATATGACACATAGACAAGGCCAAACATAGAGGAAACATGCTGCTAACTGATGGCATCACAATGATGCCATCATCTACCACCACTCCCAGCCATGCCAGGCAGAAAGTGGTGACCCTGCCACCAGTGGACAGCATGGTAGTGTGGCCATACAGCACACACCAGTGGACCACTCTTCTGTGGACACCAACAGATTCCAGCACACACATGCAGCACTGTGGTCATAGAGGATGTTGAGGGGGGAGTGTATGGGTGGTCAGGCTGTGCCACAGACCAGGTGTGGCCACTAGGCTGGGACACATCATTCAGTGCACATGGGCCAGAATTGGGAATACCCCAACACCAGTGTACCTTTCTGATAATATATGCCCCCCTCCCGGCCACATACCACACAGCTGTACAATTGCCACAGCACACAAAGCCGGACATGTATATGTCACTGTAAGCATCCCATGCCAGAGGTGCAGCATCTGTGTGTCACACAACAGCATAACTGTAATGTCCACTGTCAGTAAACACCTTCAGGTTGGGCCTCTCACTGTGTATAGTGCAATCATCATCACCGCCCTACACACCATAGGCATTGCTGTGTCCATACACTACTGGCCCCCTTGCTACTGTAGTGTCTGCTGTGCACTGTAGCATGACCTACAGTGTGACAGTTGCATGCAGCACCACCACCATCTGTGTCTATGCCATGTTGTCCCAGTACAGCTGCAGGCAGCAGTGCATGTGAAAGCACAGTGTTCAAAACTGTATAATATTCCTCAAACTGTTTGCGCAGTGCTAACACATTTGTGTGGGTTTAGCATAGTGCTAAACTGTTAGCCCTGTGCAAACTACATTCAAATCAGGGCATAATGAGATGCTAATTTGGATGTTTGTCCAGAGATTACTTAAGCAGGCTCATTTGCATGTCACTTTTGAATATGGCAAAGTTTAGCACCGGGCAAACATGTTTGCACCAGCCTAATGGTTTATCCCTGCACTAAACCCACGCAAACATGTTAGCGCTGTACAAACAGTTTGGGGAATATTTTGCAGTTTTGCACACTGTACTTTCAAATATGCTGCTTCCTGCAACTGTACTGGGTCCACGCATTTGCTGGCGCACACATTGGCCACCTCTACCTACCTTCACATCGCTGTGTGCTGTGTTGCTGTTGTGGTTTGCACTTCCTGGTTGCCATATTCAGAGCTGTCTTATTCCAGGGCCAAGTTTGCCCTGCACTACCAGCCCAGTTTGCCCGGCCTCATTCCCATGCTATATTCAGAAGCTGTTTGCCCTGGGCTATTCCTTTTGAATATGGCTTGCTTTGTGCTCTGGGCTAAGTTTGCCCACTGGGCAGTGCTAATTTAGCCCCAGGGCAAAGTTTTGAATATCTGGATTTTAGTTTTTTACTTTTTAAAAGGAAAAAGGAGTCTGAATCAAACAACTAGCTACAGCAGCAGTCTTCGGAATGAGAACAATCATAAAATGTGTTTTTTAATCTATTAACACTTTGAGGCCAAATGGAGTTGACAGTGGCCCTTAAAAACATGGTGCATATATGCATTCTAGGTGCTTCTCTAAATCCTGATATTGTGGAGAAATTTGGATAAGAAAGTTTAAAATGATCTCAAAATAACTGAAAATTAAATTTTGATTAAATGTTTGGCCACCGATAACTCCACTGCTTTCATTGTACAGCTCTGACATTTTGTACACTGTTGTAAGCTATAGAGTACTGTTTACATTCCAAATGTGGTGTTATTTGGACATGTACATTTATAATAATAGTGATATAACTGCAATTTAAAATTTTGTGAAATTCCACGGAATTCCATGCAATCGAAATGGTCATTCCATGGGCATTCCACAGGTGGAATTTTATATTCTGCACAGCTCTATTCTGGACATGTACTCACTGGACACCAATAGGGAGAGGGGTGACATAACTGAAACAAATTAATTCCTTAAATAAATAAATAGGGTCCCTTGTCAGGACCTTTTCAAGAGTCAAGAGGGATCAACAACTAGGAACACAATTACAAGCTGGTGGTGGTGGGATTCATGAAGGATGTGAGGACTTACTTCAACAAGCAGAGAGAGGTAGCCAGATGGAACAACTTGCCTATGGAAGTAGAAAATGCCAATACACTGACAGGTTTCTAGATATGGTAAGGCAGATACAAGGGATGATGAGAACAAACACTGGGGACACATGGACTGAGGAAGGAGACAAAGGAAACAAATTTCCATTAGGACACTTTTCTAGGCCAGACAAAGGATAAGCAAGGGTGGCTCACACAGGAACTGAGCAGATGTGGTAGCTCATGGGCCCTTTTCTGCAAGCAATTTTATGTTTCTAGGTAAGGGAGAAAATGCCCAAAATAGGATTAGTTTAGAGAACTTCCTAACCAACATGCAGAGGTGGATCAACTCCCGGAGGGAGGAATCAGAAAACCAGTGGGCCTTATTCACAAATGTTCTAGGAATGCCACCAGCTCCTGGTATGCTGAACATATAGCTAACAGGGCTTGTATTCCCATACTGATGATTGGGAGTCTCAATCCCATGCACCAATTGCTGCAAGCTAGACCAACTTTTTATCTTCTTACTTGAGGCAATCTCAGGTACCCTCTTTATGGGGCTTGTACCAACTATTTGGTGCAGGCTATCATAAATCTGGAAAAGTGTCACAAATGTACCTGAGCTTCATGAATTGGGTGCATTTTGTGATGAAGTGTTTGGCATAGCTTCACCAAAACATCGGTTTGATGACAGGCTTGATGCAAGCACTGTGTCACTGTTTGTGAATTCGAACCAGGATGTCTGGGATGAGTACTGATCATAAATTTCAGTCTCTAAGTTGTAATGTAGATTGGAGCACTCCAGAAGTCAAGATCCTGAGAAGGCAGAATATTGTGGTGACATTGAAGGACTCCTTTATGAGCAAATGGATAAGTAAGGCTACTCGGGGAACTGCAATTTGCAAATTGTCAGAGATATGAGGTTAAAGGATGTACAAGATGAGACTGGTCATGGGGCAGTAATGTTTTGCATTATTGTACAAGTTCAGTGACTTGGTTTGAACTTCAGTCCTGCAAAATTTAGCAGGTTCATGTGTGTATTGGAATATAGGGTGAAGGACATTAAGGGGTAGAGGAGTGAAGAATAAGTGTGCAGAAATTAAGAGTGCTATTCTAGAGGTGACATGGCAGTGTATAAAATATGTTACAAAAGTAAAGATGCACAGGAAGCCCATCACTGTAAATGACTAGGTGAAGACAGCAATCACTGTATGGTTATGATAAAGGTGTTTAGGGTCTATAAGAGGGATCAGATTGAAGTGAGCAGATAAAACACAGATCAAAATTAGAAACGGTCAAGCAACTAATCAGAGAATCCAAGGCAAGCACATAGCTTGTGATTGAAAAGTAAGAAATTACAATACAACCTTTTTAGGTATTTAAGGGAAAAGGCAGACAAGAGAAAAGCATAGAAAGAAAGAAGAAGGTTGGGGTTAGTGTAGAGCTGGGTAAAATGAGCAAATTTGTGAATTTGTGAAATAGTCACAAAATTGTACTAAATGTTGTGAAATTCTGCGAACATTTTGGAAATTTTCTGAAATTCTGTAGTTCACTATAACCCGATCCATGTTGAAAATAGAAGTATGATGTTTGGTATGTATGTTTCCTGTTACGTGTCCTAAATGTGTGAAATGTTTCATATTTGGATGAAGGGTGGAGCTGTTATAGGGGCTCAAAGTCTGGCAATTTATTATTCATATAAAAATTTCAGAAAATATTTCTATGCCTACAACTTAGCCATCATTGGAGCTAGATCATTGAAATCTTAGATTCATACTTTCTTAGACGAGCCATAGAAACTGCTAAATAGAGAAGTAGTGGTTATATAAATAGTAAGTTTTAGCCATGATCTGCCTCCCAACACGACTTCCTGGACTTGCTTCTGAACCTGGGTCATCAGCATGGCAGCATGATGCTGTGATGCTGGACCATGAGGGTTGCCTTTAAACCCAATATTTAGGGTCAATGTACCTAACAAGATTGGTGATATTCCATTCTCTAGCTTTAAAATTATAGAGACGTAAAATTCAGTAGTTTACATAATTGCAGAATGTAATTTTAACATTTTCAAAAGCTTGGAGCCCTTTAACTCAGACACCTTTACAGTTACAGATCTGAAACTTGACATACAAATGTATTGGCATTGGTAATACCCACAGTACCAAACTGGTGCAATTTGGACAAACACTTTTAGTTTAAGTAACTATTCACTGTAATTTAAAAATTCCTAAATGTTTGGAGGTTTATAACACAGTCATCTTTCAAGACATAAATCTGACTCTTGGTACAACCCTGTATGAGAATTGTCAAAGTAAACATACCAGTGATGGTACAATTTGGACAAACACTTTTTAAATTAAATGGAAATAACTAAAATCAAACATTTGGCAAAATTTTGCACAATCTTCACAATTCAAAATTTTGCATAACTGAAATCAGCATTTTGCCAGAATTCTGTTAATTCAAGATGCATTTTGCCTAGCCCTAGGTTAGTGTAAAGGATGACATAAGAAAGGGTGATAGTATTTTGATTTAATATTTTGCTACTGTGTTTACAGTTAAGCCTTAAGCACTAGGGCTATGAAAATACTGTTTAAACTGAATATCATATTCAGGAGCACAAATGCTTGGATATTCATTATTATTTAATATTCAGCTTGGAGAGTGTGGGGAAGGGGCCTTTAATGCTTCCCAGGCAGGCCACCATCTCTCATATTGTAATATTTTCCACCACCCCGCTTTCCTGGTGCCCCAAAGACTTTGTAAAATAGATCATCAAAATGGATGGCTCCTAGAACTATGCTAAGAGCCAAGGGAATCTTTTAAAATGCACCATCCATCTTAACCTGACTGACCCTGAACTATATTCCTGATTATTTTTTGTTGGGGGGAGTGGAGGCAGCTAGTAGAAAGAAACCTGGCTAGTCAATTAGTCCCATTCCCACAGTGTACCCTAATCAAACTCACTCTATATAAGCATGTGATCATGAGGTAGGAGAGGACTTGTAGTGTCATTAGTGATGCTAGACAGTTTGACCCAATCAGTGTGTGAAAGGAATGAGTGCTTACCAGCCACTAATAGTCATATAAGCCCAGTGTTAAGTAGGTAGTGATGTATGTCATGGGGTGGCTAGGGCAATGTGGTAGATGCTTCAAACCACATTACCCTTGGATAAGTTTTTTTCAGTAGTGCCAATGTAGGCCAGCAGACCATAGAGGAAACATGGTGGCAGCACTCTTTAAGCAATATCTTGACATGTCTCAGAAGACAGGGATGGTTTATCCTGTGAACCATGCCCTGCTTAGATTTGACAGATTTATATACAATCATGATGTGAAGAAATAATTCCTTTTTTAAGGGGATTATTGAGAACATGACAGTGCTATGAGACAGAGAAGATCAATTCAAAATAATGCATAGTAGGGCATCAGGGCAGACTTGATGAACTTATTAGTCTTTCTGTCCTTACCCTTCTATGTTTCTATGTTTCAGGATCCATATCTACCACATAGCCGCCTTAATGACTAAAGGATTTACCCTATGGATGGCTCACTTACTGTGCCTAGAATACTGCATCTCTCAGCAAGACACCTCAAACCCTACTTCTCATGCTCTGTCTTTTTTTATTCACTATCTCTGCTCCTGTATCACCCATGCCATCTTCCTTCTGGCCTCAACCTCAGACCCATCACCTTCTCCGAGTCTTACCCCCATTTTTCCAGGGTATGTCGATCAGTAGCACAGGGCCTGTGCTGCCTTCTGCCTTTATAGTTCCACCCAGGTTTGTTTCCTACCTGCATTTTTCATCCCTATCAGTTTTCCCCATGGCAAAGTAAAGTGCAGTGACTCTTCTGTGCTTGTCAATGCACACATTCATTACAGGCATCTGTGCACAAGAGTACAGATTGCTTGTCTCTCACACCACCTAGCCTTTGTTAGATGGTGGTAATGCAGTGAGGCACCAAACCCCCATACCCAAAGGAGGAGACCAGTCAATGGGATGTTCAATTTTGCTGCCCCCAGCCAGCCCCCAAGTGACCCAGGTCCATTCCTGAACCCAGGTCACCAGCATGGCAAGAGGTAAAGCATCCAGTTCCTAAGCCTGCCAAGCCACCAGACCAGCTCGTGCTCTCTGTCTTAATATGGAGTACCTCAAGTAGCTGGTTACTCATGATTGTAAAGTATAACCATTGGAGCTTCTCACTTCCAGTTATAAGTAAGGATCTCTTCAAATTCCCAGTTTTCATGGATTGATAAACCAGAGCTTTTAGTATGGTTATTACTGCTCAGGTCACACTCACAATGGATCCTCTGGCCAAACTCTTTTGGAAACCTCACGTGCATTCCTTCCATTGTCAACCCACACCTACAGCATGCTCCATCTGACTGAAGATGACCATGTTTCTGTATTGTATGTGGAAAGAAAACTGTGCCATCAGCCCTTTGTGTTGACCCCTATATCTTCATCTCCAAACATGAACTGCAGCTTAAAATCCCTTGTCTGTTTCCCTGCATTAAGGCTTTCTTTACCATATGTTGTAGCTTACAATCCCATTTGGCCATCACTGAAAAAATTCAACTCATGTATATCATCTGTATGAGCTCAGATTATCAACACCTCAAAATTCCCAACAGGAATCTAAGCATGGTTTATTCATATTTGGAATTTGGACTTTTGATAGGGGACGGCATGTATAGCTCAATTGCTACCATGTCCTGAAAACTGACTGTAACCTCCAACCATCGGCATTTTGGTATCAGTTCAAATGGTACAGCCATATGGATGAACCACTTGAGAAAGAACCTCCACTGCAGGCCTTTCAGTGCACTTCTTTCTCAACAGCTAAAGGAAACTGATGACCCAAACAGAGGAGAGATGTACTATACCTACAGTCAGAAAGACTGTAATTTTGCTGTCACATTTCACAGCCCTGGTATTGCCCAGTGCTTAGGATTTTAAAGCAGGAGTGCAGAAAGTTGGAAGATGCCTGGCAATCAAGTATATCTGCCTAAGACTATGAACACTACTCTGAACAGTTAAAGTCTATAGAACCCAGTTGTATAATAACAAGGCACCTCATTTCTTGACCTTGATTTCTTCAGCTGCCTGTAATCCACAAAAGCTGTACAGCATCTGTGATTCTTTTTCAATTGGAAAACTGATGTATCTTTCTTCTTGAGTCCCCTCTTCCCAGTAATGGTTTTGCCTCTTTTTTATAAAAAAAATCAGATAGTCAGACATCTGTTGTACATGCTTCTTGTTCTCAGTGTGGCTGTAGTTCATGTATTACTTACCAATAAGGTGTTTTGTTTTAATCTTTTCCCTGGCTGAAGAAGATTTTATTATTAACATGATAAATTCTGTGAATTTGACTACCAGTGTAATTGACCACTTAATGTCAAAAACTTCTGAAGGCAATTTTATCAACTATCAGCTCAGCTATTGTACAGATTATTAACAAAAAAAAAATACTGTATTGGTCCTTGTACAACAAAATGCACAGATTACGAGATGTGATACCTTTATTGCACCAAAACAGATTACAGAGAAACATTAAGCTTTTAAGCTCAGAGTTCTTCTTCAGAAGAAATGGCAGATGTTTTAGAAAACTCACTTTTAAAAAATCCAGAGAGAAAAAAAAATAACATTTTACACGAGTGTGATAGATTAGCAATTAGTTCAGAAATGTAACCAGAGATAAGCAGACAACTCTGGAACTATAGAAGTAAGTCATATGTCATATAATGGAATGTTTATGTGGTAAATCATGTGATGTTACAAGTCTCACTGAAGCTAAGTTATAGAAAATGTGTGTGTGCTTGTGTGTGTGCACACTAAAACATATTAATTAAAAATATGTAAAACACATATTTGTGGATATTTGGAGATTGTGTGTGAGAGTGTGTGTGTGTTCTAAGTATTTAGAACACCAGTTTTGCATGTGTGAAACTTACTGTGCTTATCTGGGTGCTGAGAACTTAAAGAAATTGCATACACGCTGCACTAGCAGAAAATTAGCCCACAGATGATTTTTTACACATATTATAAAAGCTGGCACTATGTAAACATGTTTCTTTCTGTAACTATGTTCATTATCAATATTATTTGTGAATATTTAAACTCACACTGTTGAAATAGTGTCAGCACCCTCTAAAACAGACAATTCAACACACAGGGGACTTATACATGTGCATCTCAGAATATTGTTTATTACATTCAATGCAAGAAATGTCAACAGGCCGGTTATGTGGGGGAGACTAGACAGCCTCTTTGAGACCATATAAACTCACACAGACATGATATTAACATGAAGAAGACTGAAAAGCCTGCTGGACAACATTTCTTGCAGTCCGATCACTCCATGTCTAACTTATTGGTTCTGGTTCTGAAAGGCCATTTTGAAAATACACAACCAAGGTGAGCATAGGAGGTGAAACTAATTTTTCTTTTGAATATGGTGCAGGATAGCATAAATGTAGACATCAGTTTCATGGCCCACTACAATATTTAAAGTGCTCCTGTTTTGTTTTGTTTTGTTATTGTTTTTTTTTCCCCTGGTTTCAGGTACAGCCCATGGATTTTTGTTTTATGTGGTTCTAATATGCTTAAATATAAAATGGTTCAATTTATTCTATCTAAATGTGGATTCATAGCTTTGTTTCTAAATTGTAGGTGGTGATTCCCTGGGCTTTTGTTTCACATATGCAAAACTGCTATTTAGTAGTAAAAGATTTTATTTTCATACAGGCATAAAATAATACATTGACATCATTAGGGCAACAGAACCCTATTTACAAGATGGTCCTGTTTCTGGTTACAGTTTAAATGTTCACAAATAATATGGACTAATGAGCACTAGTTGCAGACTGAACATGTTTAAACAGTGTGAATTTAAATATTCACAAATAATTTTGATAATGAACATACAGATACAAACAGAAACATGTTTCTATAGTGCCAGCTTTGAAAATATGTGTAAAAAATCATGTATAGGCTCATTTTCTGCTAATGCAGTGTGTCTGCATTTCCAAAGGGTGCTCAGCACATAGACACAGTTTCCCCTTATGCTTCCTGGGTTTATGAGGTTGATTTCAACTAAAAAATATGTGTTTGCCTGCTCTGTGGTGCCATGCGAAAGGGGTTCACTTGGCACGCTAGTGACCCAGGTTCGCGCCCCAAGCCCGGGTACCAGGAGCAGAGACCGGCAAGGGAGGGGTTCTATAAGCATCCATTGGACGCTTCCCTCCCTGGGGGGTGGGATCTGCCTGGGGACCTGTGGGTGGATTGGTGGCAAGCTTGGGGACGTGCTGCCTAGACACGCCCATGGCACGCCCCCCGCCGCAGGAATACCCTGCATGCTTATGCAAGGCCGAGAACTGCAGTAGCTGGGGCACAGAAAATGGAAACTATGCCCCATTCCAACCAGATGATGAGCGCCTTGGCCCCTGCCACCCAAAGCCCTGGAGCTAGCCTGGATCCAGCCCCACAGCACCTGGGATGCAAAGTCAGCTGTAAGGCCATTTCCCCCAGAAGAGAGGGACCATCCCGGCATAGGGATATGCCAGGTTACCCAAGGTAGGCTGTGATTGTGACTGGGAGTAGGTGGCAGGAGGTCGGAGGGAGGCAGGGAGGCCCTGGTGCTCCAAAGGAGTGGCCGGTCGGGGTGTGTGGGAGGCGCAAAAAAAAAAAATGTGGTGGGGGTAATCTCTTAGACTTTAGTTTTACTCATGCAAAACCGCTGTTCTAAATGCTTAGAACACAGACACATACAAACACACACACACACACACTTACTTTAACTTATCTTCATTGAGACTTGTAACATCACATGATTTACTGCAAAAACATTCCATTCTGTGACATTTGACTTACTCTCTGCTCTAGTCCCAGGGTTGTCTGCTTATCTCTGGTTACATTCCTAAACTAACTGCTAATCTGTCACACTCGTGTAATTTTTTTTCCTCTGGGTTTTTTAAAAGTGAGTTTTCTAAAACATCTGCCATTTCTTCTGAAGAAGAACTCTGTTTGAATTTGAAAGCTTATGGTTTCTCAGTAATTTCTGTTGGTCCAATATGATGTATCACATCTCCTAGGGCCAGATATTCAAAACCTAGTCCCAGGACTAAATTAGCATTGCACGGTGTGCTAAATTAGTACCCAACCAGTAGCAAGCTATATTCAAAGGAATAGCCCCAGGGCCAAACCTGATGAATATAGCATGCAAAGGAAGCAGTGCAAACAGGGCTGGGAGTGCAGTACTAAAATAGGCCAGGAAATAAGGCAGCTCTGAATATAGCAACAGGAAAGTGCAAAATGCAACAGAAGCTCTGTGGACACAGAGGTGAAGTAAGGCAGAGCTTAAGTTGATGGACAATGTGTGTGATAGCAATGAAGTGTTGCACAACAACTGCAAACAATAATGCAGGCCATGCACTGCAGAACTGTGCTATGCTTTTGAGAGGATTGCCTGGGGCTAACCCAGTTGCACAGTGCTAACAATTTAGCCTGGTGCAAACACATTAGCCTGGGGCTTGTGTTTTCTTGAAACTTGGCTTCCCAGCCAAATGCCCTTTGGGGTAACCCCTGCCTCAGTGTTTGCGCACAGAGGTTCTTTGTCTTTTAAATAGTTTTTTATTTTAATGGGTTCACCACAATATATCCAAGGCACACTGCCTTAAGGGTAGCTGGTCCATTCCACTGGGGTGTCAAACAGACGAGGCATACTGATGAGTCCTGGTAGGACGAAACACGTGTCTATGTCTTCTGTTAGCACCCTTTGCAAACTGTGTGAGAGGCCTTTCGGCACCATGCAATTCTGCTTAAAGTTGGACCAGCATAACATTCTGTGGTGATTTGCATATGCAGCCCATTATGCTTTGCATTGTGGGGGCATGTGTGGTTTTGTGTTTTCTTGTATATTCAAAGCGCCTATTCAAATGAACCTACTTAAGTAATCCGTGTGCAAACAGTCACATTAGCATCTCATTAAGGCCTGCTTAGCATACATTAGCATGACAATTTCCCGGTGCTAGTTCATGGTGCACACAGCTCCACCTGTAGGTCAGACTTTAACTACAGGTCAACAAAAGCAGGCTGGATGGTGCCCACAGCTCCACCTGTAGGTCAGACTGGATGTACAGGCTAAAAGCCTCAAGTTCCTGTCCTGTTTCCTCCTTCTGTTTTCATGGTATCTTATCCCTCACCAATCAGTATGTCATTGTATATACTATACACTGTTTTTACCCATTGTACTGTTTCATGTGCTGCGTTACATGTTAATTGTTATGTCTGTAAACTGTTTTCTCCCGGGTCGTGCCTGAAAATAGGCATTGTTTGCCTAGTGCACTTACCCGGTCAACAAAAGCAAAATAAATAAATAAATAAATAAGTTGCTGTGTGCACACAGCTCCACCTATATGCCTGCCTGCCTTGAGAAACAGTTTGTTAGCTGCAGGCCATGAGTGTCAGCAGGCCTTTGCAGTGCATACCTCCCACCCAGTCAGCACTGGAATGAGGGACATAGACACTCTGAATGTAGAATAAAGAGGGACACTGATCCCCATAATGAGAGGCACATCCACAAACATGGAGACACAAACTCAGGGCACAATGGAAACCATTAACTTCGTATGTACACAGGGTAAGAGTTATGTAGCACCATAGAATAATAAAACTCTCTGCTTGAAAGTCTGGATGTACAGCACAGTCTCTGTGTGTGCACCACTGTTCCCAGGAGGGACTAATGCAAGTCAGGTCTATATTGAGAGGAACACAGAGGGATGTCCCCTGTATTGAGGGACAATGTACAGGATTGTATAACTGTGTGTATGTATCTATACAGTATGTATATATATATATTCGTAGAAAGACACCCTCCTCCATTTACAGGCAAAGAGGGCACACTCATCTCTTCCCTATGTGTAAAGTCTACTGCAGTAACTCTTTTTCTTTTATTCTTTCATGATTTATTTTCTCCTTTTCTACTGTAGCAGTTAGGCCTCCCACTGCAGTATCTCTATATACAGTCCTGCCCCCTCTGTAAAATTCCTTTCCTTCCCTGTCTTTTGCCTGTGCCCATGGTAGCAGAAACATGTTGCATCTACATAAAAGAAAAGACATGTGATGATAAACGGAGCCTGTTTTTCCCTGTAAAATTAAGTTATGGTACTGTGGGGTATATCCCGAGTCTGGCGCTAAAAGGGAAATTTGAGGTGCTCCGATCTGTTGACTTGCCTCCAAAAATATATCTGAACGGTAGTGCAAAAGTGCAGTATTGCTGAAGAATAGCTATGAGAAGAAACTGTCCCTGTAGTTGTAAGAAAACCAGCTAGGTAATGTTAAGCTCTGTGTTAAAAGATGGGGCTGCCCTGTGCCTACCAATTTCACAGCATGATGCGGTTAGGCAATAACAGGGGAATGACTAAATAATTGTATATCACTGAAGTGGTATAGGTGGCAAATTAAGATGCCTTGTTCCTTAGCCCTGTCACAGCATACGGCTGAAGAACTGAAGAAAGCTGAATTAAATAAGGAAGGGTTTTTCTTTTTTCGTCAACCACTGTAAGTGATAATAAAAGCAATAGAAAAAAAACATTCTCATAAGGGCTTTAGAGCTGAATGACTGCTCCCAGGAAAACTGAGAAGAAAGCTGGAATCCCTCAATATTTTGAAAGTGCCCAAATGAAAGTTTTTCCCAATGACTTTAAATTGCAGCCGTCCGAGAAAATGAGGAAACTGAATAAAACTCTCATAATATTTTGGAGGCTAAAATAAACCCTGGAAGGAAAGAATGATTTTTGTTTCTTAATTTTTCTTTTGAACAAGATTTAAAAATAAATAAAGTGAAAATTTCATTCCCTACCTGTTGCTTGTTTTTCTGTTCCAAGAGAATGGGCTCCTAGGAGCCAGCGGACCCAAACAGAGGCTTATTTATGTAACCCCTGCAGGAGAAAACATGGTATTGGAGGAGGTGCTTTGGTCCACTAAGTAACACTTAAGCATGCATACTTACTCTATATCTGCTTTTCTGTTGAAAGAACTTTAACATTTCTTAAAGCTATTCATGCAACACATGATAATAAAGATGTGTGTGTCATGCTCATCCCCCTAATGTCTGTATTAGACCAGATATTTTGATGTTTTAGATTAGGAGTGGATCAGCTGACTTTATGATGCTTTAGACAGCCAGTATAAAAGCATCTCTTGTGCTCAGTTGGCTTAGTTCAGATTGGGAAGCTGTACAGAGAGGTTGTATGGCAGTTGGATGCACAGATAACAGTGGATACTAATGTTTCAGTATTCTACTCTGTAGCAGTACTACCGAGGGAGGAGTAGTAGTGGTGCTCGAGAAGAGCATTGTTCTTGAATTTTTTTTTTATTCTAAGTTATGAAATAAATATCACACATTACTTGTGTGTTTTAAAGCTTCAGATTGTGTCTTGTGTCTAAGTTACCCTGACCCACAAACCTGGTCACAGAAATTGGTAATAGAAGTGGGATAGCTGGTTCTCCAGGTTTGTTTTGGGGGAAACCAGTATCTGGCACCAGTCCTAGTACTAGGGTCACTCATAAGACATGGAGGACGAAGATGAGAAGTGGAAGAGTGATGTCGATTCTGGGGTACTGACCAGAACTGAGATCCTGAAGACTGGAGAGGCTCTGTTACCTGGACTGGGTACCAGTGTCAGGCCACAGAGACTAAAAGATAAGATCTTGACCAGAGATGCGGAAGACCAGAAGGAGGAAGAACAGAGGGTATATGATGATGACCCTCCAGAGTGGATACCCAACTTGTTGAGATGGCTAGAAGTATGCCAAATAGAGATGGAGAGAGAGAGAGAGAGAGAGAGAGAGAGAGACAGAACATGAATGGAGAAGAGAAGACATAGGGTGGGCAGAAACTTTCAAAGTGCTACATGATTTGGGGCAGGGCATGGTCAGGAAGACATTAAATTAACCAAAATGAACTTCTTCAGATGATATTGAAGGTTATCTGACCACGTTTGTGAGATTCGCCAACACTTGTGGGTGGCCACAAACACAATGAGTGGTGTGCTTGGCCCCCTATTTAACAGGGAATCCTCAACTTGCTTACAGTAACATGGATTCCTGAACTGATAATACTTATGAATTGGTTAAAAAAGAAATCCTTAAGTAACATGACATTAACTCTGAAACTTATAGACAATGGTTTTGAGTTCTAAAATTCCAGTCTCAAAACACCCCCAGAGAGACGTTTACAAGATTAAGAAAACTTTGTAATAAATGGTTACAGCCTGAGGGGAAGACAATAGAGAACATAATTGATTCTGTAGTAGTGGAACAGTTCTTACAGATCTTGCCACATGAAGTACAGGTATGGATTCGATAGCATAACCCAGAATCTGCTGAAGTGGCCATTACATTAGAAATACCACTTTCTCTCAGTGCAGTTTAACCCCTGCAAGGTATACATATTTTTAAATCAAGGATGGAAATGAGAAAGGAAGAGTGTGGCCTACTGGGATTTGAACCTCAGATCTCTGGTATGCCGTTCCAGCGCTCTAACCATTAAGCTACAGGCTCACTGATCAAAGCGTCTGAGGAATTTCCTTACAGCCACACACACATTCCTTTCTCTAGTGTTGCGCAATTATGCAACTAGGAACCAATGTTAGAAATACCACTTTCTCTCAGTGCAGTTTAACCCTGCAAGGTATACATATTTTTAAATCAAGGATGGAAATGAGAAAGGAAAAGTGTGGCCTACTAGGATTTGAACCTCAGATCTCTGGTATGCCGTTCCAAGCGCTCTAACCATTAAGCTACAGGCTCACTGATCAAAGCGTCCAGAATTCACTTACAGCTACACACACATTCCTTTCTCTAGAGTTGCGCAATTATGCAACTAGGAACCAATGTTAGGAATACCACTTTCTCTCAGTGCAGTTTAACCCCTGCAAGGTATACATATTTTTAAATCAAGGATGGAAATGATTTCTTGGCTGCCCAGCAACCTTTCAAGATAGGGGGAAATCGCACACCTGAGACATTTACTCACAAGGCCTCTCAGCCAGTAAGACAAACTTTTGATTCACGATCTGGGAGATATGAGGGAGGAATGAGAACAGGAATGGACGAAGTGGGAGAACATATCCTTCAGACATTGTGTGCAGAAACTGTAAAGGGTTGGGGCATATTGCCCCACAAAAAAGGGAGAATTTACACCTAGCTTTACTGTGCCCACAAAAAAGGGAGAATTTACACCTAGCTTTACTAAACCCTGGATATTTTTTTACTGATGACCAGATTGTAAAACAAACAGTGACAGCATTAATAGGCTAAGGTAGGAAACAGACTTTGATTGGACCTGAACTTGTTACTAACAAGGAAAGGGGGCCCATGATGAATGTTGTCTACGTGCATGGGGATACACATAACTATCCCTCTACTACAGTAGAACTGCTTTTTAAGGGAACAACCCACAACTGTTACAACTGGCTTAGTACCTAATTTACCTGTTCCTATGGTGATTGGACATGTTTTCCTTAATTTTTCATCACTTATAATGGAAAAAGGAACTATTGCTGCTGTAATCACCAGGGCTCAGGACAAAAGGAACCAAATGCTTGGAGAGGTTTTTCCTTTTGTAGGTGATGTGATTGAGGAACCAGGGAGAACTAAAACATCACGTAATGCCAAAAAGAAACTTCAGAGACAATGGTATGTGGAAAAAAAAGGATTAAGACCAGAGAATGTGTCAAATGTTTTTATTAAAGCAAATGTGATAAATGAACAGCATGGAGACAGTAGCTTAATCCATTTTTTTCAACAGGTGGGCAAACCACAGAAACAAGGGGATCCTGAAATGATTGAAAAGAACCAACTGTTGTATAGACTTTGTGTTAATCCAGTGTCAAAAGAAAGGGTTGAACAATAAATGGTGCCCTCTTGTTTCCATAAGGATCTTTTACACCTAAGCCATGACCTACCATGGGCAGGCCATGCAGGAAGGAATAGGACTCTAGGTAGACTGATACAACACTTCTTCTGGCCTGGTATTCACAAAGATGTGGCCAGATATTGTAGAGAGTGTGAAGCATTTCAGTTAGTGGTCCAGACAGGAAAAAGAGATAAAGTTCCCTTGATGCCCTTACTCCTGGTCAACACCCCATTTGAAAGGATCAGAATGGATGTGGTAGGCCCATTGAATAAAAGTTCCAGAGGTAATAGATTCATACTCATCATGTGTGATTATGCGACAAAGTATCCTGAGGCCATCCCCATGCGCTCTGTCGCAACCCCAAAAATAGCAGAGGAATTGGTGAAATTGTTATGCCGGGTGGGAATCCCAAAATAAATTTTGATGGATAGGGGAAGTAATTTCAATGGTTTACTATTAAAAGAATTATATTGTTTGCTAGGTACAGTGGCTGTACTGACTTTACCCTATCACCCCCACATGGATAGGTTCACCGAACACTTCAATCAAACTCTGAAGCGAATGCTACATAAATTTGTTTATGAGGAGGGAAAGGATTGGGACAAGTTCTTTCCCCTTGCCGTTTTCGTATATTAAGAAGTCCCTCAGGCCTCTACAGGTTATTCCTCTTTTGAACCCCTTCATGGAAGAAATCCATTAAAAGTGGTAAGAAAGTGTTGGGATAAGAGGTTAAGACATGACATATCCATGGATTGTGACCTACATGAAGCAAATGAGGCAGAGGTTGATAAAATATACTCAGAAGGCCCATGAAGCAAGCATCCATGCCCAGGTGACTCAAGAAAGAAGCATATGATCAAGAAACCCATAGAAAACATTTCTTTGCAGGGGAGTGTGTTTTGTTACTCCTTCCCACCACTGCTAATAAGATATTGATGAAGTGGCAAGGGCCATATAAAGTAGTGAGACACACAGAACCTGTGACCTTTGAAATTGAAATAACGGATAAGAGACAGGGGGCCAAGATTGACAATGCTAAAGTATTCAAAAAGTGGTATGAAAAATCCATGACAGGGGTGGGACTGTTAGTAATACCTGAAGCTCAAGAAACAGAAATGGATGTGGCATATAATCATTTAGAAACAGTTAAAGGGCTATAACAGGTATACATCAACCCCTCCATATGCCCAGAGAAAAAGAAAGAATTGCAGGCCCTAATTGTCTCATACCCCACCACAATTACCAGTGTACCAGGTTGAGCCAAGGGAATAGAACATGTAATCCATACTGATTCATCCTCCTTATGAAAAAACAAAACCTTGTAGGCTCCGTGAGAGAGTGAGGATAGAAGTACAACAAGAAATCCCGAAACTCCAGAATCTGAACATAATAGAACCATTCACCAGCACATAGGATTCTCCCATGGTGATAGTTCTAAAAAGGAGGGAGGGAGGCATACGCGTGTGCCTTGATTTCAGAGGTCTTAATCAGATGTCTCAGTTTGATGCCTACCCCAAGCCCAGCGTGGATGACATTTTAGATAGAGTTGGTAATGCCAAATACTTCTGCAATCTAGACTTAACAAAGGAGTATTGGTAAATCCCCATAGAGGCCTTTTCAATGAAAAAAAATGCCTTTAGTGTGCCAATGGGATTATTTCAATTCAGGACAATGCCTTTTTGACTCCATGGAGTACCTGCCATGTTCCAGAGGTACAGGGACCAAGTGCTGGCACCCCACCATGATTTTTGTGCAGCTTACTTGGACAATGTTGTCATTTTTAGTCCTGACTAGAGTACCCATCTGGCACACTTAAAAGCAGTTGTTGACTCCATTAGAGAAGCAGATATGACCATCAACCCTGCCAAATGTGTCCTAGCTATGTTAGAGACCCGTTATCTGGGATTTATATTAGGCAATGGAGTGATAAAACCAGAAATTGACAAAGTTGAAGCGGTAGCTAGTTGCTCCATACCTGAAACTAAGAAGCATGTGCGATCCTTTTTAGATTTAGTAGGATACTACCGCAGGTTCATACCTAACTTTGCAACTATTGCCACACCACTTACAGACTTAACAAAAAAGAAGTGTGGTAATAAAGTAAAATGGTCTGCCAAATGTGAAGAGGCCTTCCAAAAAATCAAAGTGGCCTTCTGTTCTTACCCAGTGTTAAAGAGTCCTGATTTCGACCACCATTTTGAGGTACACACAGATGCTTCAGGCTCCGGAATTGGGGCTGTGTTAAGTCAGACCATAGAAGGGATTGAACATCCAGTATTATACATTTCAAGAAAATTGCATGAAAGAGAGCAGAACTACTCAATTATGGAGCAGAAATGTTTAGCCACAAAATGGGCGATTGAAGCTATCAGGTTCTACCTGTGGGGGGCTCCCTTTACATTAGTCACTGATCATAATCCTTTATGTTTTATCCAGCAAATGAAGAATAAAAATAATTGTGTTATGCAGTGGTACCTAGCCTTTCAGCTATATAGATTTGGTGTTAAACACAGAGCAGGTATCAAGCACAGCAATGCTAATTTACTATCTCATTATGGGGCCCCTGGGCAATCAGAAAAGTTTTGAATCTAACTGATTATGTGACTTATATTGTGGGAAATGTTTAGACACCCCAGGGTAATAATGTAAACTGATTATTGAATGTATACAATCAGGTACTTTTATCTGAGTTGTGTTGTAAGTAAGGGACCCCAGGGTGGAGCAACCAAGCGAGAGTGGGAGGTAGCTCCATCCTACCCATTGTTATTTGGGTAGATTGCCTTGGAAACCTGATTTCAGAAATCTACGGTTTCCGCTTAACCTTGGGGGTGTGTGGTAGAAAGATCCCCCCTCCATTTCCAGGCAAAGAGGGCACACAAATCTCTTCCCTATGTGTAAAGTCTACTGCAGTAGCTCTTTTTCTTTTATTCTTTCCTGATTTAGTTTTTCCTCTTCTACTGTAGTGGACAGGCCACCCACTGCAGTATCTCTATATACTATCCTGCCCCCTCTGTAAAATTTATTTTCTTCCCTGCCTTTTGCCTGTGCCTGTGGTAGCAGAAACATGTTGTGTCTGCAAAAAAAAAAGACACATGCTGATAAATGGAGCCTGTTTCTCCCTGTAAAATTAAGTTATGGTACTGTGGGGTATATCCTGAGTCTAGCGCTAAAAATTTGAGGTACTCCAATCTGTTAACTCGCCTCCAAAAATTTATCTGCACGGTAGCACAAAAGCACAATATAGCTGAAAAATAGCTACAGGAAGAAACTGTCCCTGAATCTGTAACAAAACCAACTGTGCCTTTCAATTTTGCTGCATGATGCAGTTAGACAATAACAGGGGAATTACTGTATAATTATATACCACTGAAATGGTTCAGATGGCAAATTATGGTGCCTTGTTCCTTAGCCCCATCACAGTATAAAGGCTGGAGAAAGCAGAATTAAATAAGAAAGGGTTTTTCTTTTTTGGTCTACCACTATAACAGGTAATAAAAGCAATAGAAAATTAACCTTCTCTTAAGGGCTTTAGAGCCGAATGACTGTTTCCAGGAAAAGCCGAGTAGAAAGCTGGAACCCCTGAATATTTTAAAAAGGCCCACATGAAAATGTTTCCCAATGGCTTGAAATTGCAGCCGTCCAAGAAAATGTGGACTCTATAACTGCTTTTTCTGTTGAAAGAACTTTAAGTTTCTTTAAGCTATTCATGCAAAACATGATAATAAAGATATGTGCGTCATGCTGATCCTCCAAATGCCTGTATTAGACCAGGTATTTTGATGTAATAGATTAGGGGTGGATCAGGTGACACTATGATGCCTTAGACAGACAGTATAAAAGCATCTCTTGTGCTCAGTTGAGTTAGTTCAGCTTGGGAAGCTGTACAGAGAGGATGTATGGCAGTTGGATGCACAGATAATAGTGGATACTAATTTTTCAGTATTCTACTCTGTGGCAGTAATACTGAGGGGGGGTGTAATACTGGGGCTTGAGGAGAGACTAGTTCTTGAGGGTTTTTTTTTATTTGTATTCTGAATTATGAAATAAATGTCACACAGTCTTTGTGTGTTTTAAAGCTTTAGATTGTGTTCTGTGTCTAAGTTACCTTAACCCACAAACCCGGTCATGACAGAGAAAAAGAAAGAGAGAGAGAGAGAGAGAGAGAGAGATACAGAGAGAGAGATACAGAGAGATAGAGATAGCTATACATATAATAGATAGATAGATAGATAGATAGATAGATAGATAGATAGATAGATAGATAGATAGATAGATATATGTAGAGAGAGAGAGAGTTTGGCACGGTCGTGCCTGGATAAATAAGGTTGAGTAGGCAGTTTAATGTTAAACCCCAAATTATACACCTTAATAACTTTGCAACCATTCAATGGATTTGCAAGAAATTTGTAATGCATGGTCTTGTATGGTAGGTCTCTTGATTTGCCAAGTTGCATTTCAATCGGACTTACAGTATTCATGCAGTGATGTGCCGAAAAACAAATTTTTCACTTTTTTTTGCACATTTTTGCTGAGTTTTACCCATCACACTGGGGCCACACTGGTCTGAATTTTTCAGGGTAGAAAGAGGTTTGGTCAAAGAACAATTCAGCATTAGTTTGGTGAAATAATATTAATCCGTTCCAAAGTCATTTAGTTTTGACTTTTTGGGTTCTGATCATGTTCAATTCAGTCTAAGATTTATATGTATATTTTGTGAAAGGGGATTGGGCTCATGATCAAGGACTTTTTCCTCTCCTGAAAGGAGATTTATAAAATCCCTGTTCGTGAGGAAAAGTTCCCCTGTCGCGAGATGCCATCTTGTTTTCATTCCCCATCCCAAACAAAATGTTGTAGCTTGCCCCACAGCTGACTTCTTTTGCAAATGAAGCATGGATTTTCTTCAGGATTACACCCTCTACAAGCCCATGTCTTTGGTTTCCTTCAATTTGGCCAAAAATGGCCATTTTAAACTTTGAAATTCATCATTCATGACTCGCTTCTGATCCTTGTTTGTGAGCTGACAAAATCCCCTTTTGTGAGCGGAACCTCTTTCACGAGGTAACAAAATCCTTGATCATGACTTACTGACCAGATGTCCCTATCTCCTGAACAAGGATCAGCTCATGAAAGAGGATTTTGTCAGCTCACAAAAGGGGATCGGCTCTTGAAAGGGGATTTTGTCAGCTCGCGAAAGGGGATTGGGTTTTTGAATCCTCTTTAACATGCTGACAAAATCCCCTTTTGTGAGTTGATCCCCTTTTGAGAGCTGACAAAATTCTTGATCTTTATTTTCTGACCAGATGGCCCTTGTCTTGAACAAGGATTGGCTTGCAAAAGATGGTTTTGATACCTCATGAAAGAGGATTGTTTTTTTAATTCCTCGTTCGTGAGGTGACAAAATCCCTGTTCGCAAGCTGTCAAGATCCCCTTTCGTGAGCCAATCCCCTTTCGTGAACTGACAAAATCCTTGATCACTACTTCCAGACCAGATGGCCAAAATCTGATGAGCAAGGATTTCTCATGAATGGTGATTATGACAGCTCGAAAATGGGGATGACCTCATGAACAGGGATTTTGCCACCTCACAAACAAAGAATTTAAAAAATAAAAACTTTGCTAGTTCACTGTAAACAAATGGTTTGGTCTTTTAGCTTGAAATTTGCTGGGTATAAAGGGGGTGTCCCAGAGATGTGAACTATGTTGTAGGTTGTAAACCGATGTACAAATAAATAAAATAAATAAATAAATAATGTTGTTTAGTATAAAAAAGTTAATTGGTTCCATAGATATGCCATCATAAAATTGAGATTTTCCCCATAGGATAACACTGAGGTGCCCACAGTGATTTTCAGTGCCCGTATCTTGGAAACGATGCGAGATGCGGATTTTTCGCTACCCACAGAGACTAAGCATACATGGTGGTTTTGATGTCATGATTACAGCTGCAGTGGAATTTTTTTCATAGCTTGTGCGGTTACTGAGATATTGGCAAATTAGTGTTACAAGGGTTCCTTTTTAGCCCTATAGGGCTACTGTATGGCTCCTTTGTTATTGTTATGCACAAATGGGCAGCTTGGTGGGAATGCAGGACCAAGAGGACCTGCATTCCCACCAACAGATATCACTTAATAGTTACATCACACTTTCTTAAAAAGTAAGGCAATTCATTGCAAAAAACTTCATTAATGCATTAGTTAGGGTTGAAGAGACAAAAGTAGGGAAATGAGATGTTAGATTTGAGCCCCTAACCCCCCACCCTACCACACCACCTCCCATCCTCCACACATCAAGAGGCATCAGGGTGTACCATGGGGTCATTAGGCCTAGCTATCACCCCATTCTCCTATGCTGTACCATATCAGCCTCTTTACATGTGGAATGGGGACAGAGTTAGGCCTAATGACCCCATGGCATACCTCAATGCCTGTTGGTGTGTGGAGAATGGGAGGTGGGGTGGTAGGATGGGGGGGTTACGGGTCAACCCTAACATCTCATTTCACTACTTTTGTTGCTTCAACCCTAACTGATGCATTAACAAAGTTTTGTGCTATATATATATATATATATATATATATATATGTATATTCATTGCAAAGAATTCCATTAATGCATCAGTTATGGTGAATAATATAGTGACAAAAGCAGGGAAATTAGGTTTTAGGGTTTCTATCCCTAATGTCCCACCCTCAGGGTTCCCACCCTATCACCCCATCCCAACCCTACACATACCAACAAGCATCTGGGAGTGCATTGGGATCAATGGCCTAACTCTCACCCCATTCCATGTGTAAACAAGCTGAAGTGGTGCAGTACAGGAGAATGGAATGAAAATTAGGCCGATGACCCAGCGCACATCCAGATGCCTGTTAGTAATGTGCAGAGGTGGTGAGGGGTGAGAAGTCATAGGGGTGGGGACCCCTGGGTGGGGTGTTAGGTTCGAAACCCTACGCCCCATTTCCTGTTTTTGTCTCTATAGTATTCACCCTAACTAATGCATTAATGGAGTTTTTTGCAATGAATTTCCCTTCTTTTTTCATATGGTATAATTGTATCCTCATTTTACTGTGGGACCTCAGGGTCATTCAGACACTGTGACCCATCCCTTCACAGATGCACATATGTATCTACCTGTGGAAACACAGTGGTCTCTGGCCCCTGCATTTCCACACATAAAGTTATGTGCAGGCATAGCAAAATCACAACAGATAGTCATAACTGTGCCATCTTAAATAATTATCACCTCAAATGTTCAACATTACCATCTTATCACCTCACTGCATGTACCCAGTACTGAAAACCTTCAAGTCTCTGTGGAAATATAATTCTGCACAACTGTTTCTCTGTTTTGCACCACAACGTGCAGAAATCATTTTTGGCAAGATTTAAAAAAAATTACAGCTGTACTATTCACAAGGTGATGTGAAAAATGGTAATGTTGAAAATCTGGATTGAAAACATAAAAAAATTGGTGAAGTGATGAGCATGCATAGCAACTGTGCAACGCGCACTCGTAACTCTGTCATGTTTTGGAAGTTTTTCACCAAATTGTCAACAGGGGTGTTTTGTGATCTCCCCTCATGAACAGTTGCATTGTGATTTTGTTAATACAGCCACAAAGGTGATTTTGCATAACGACCATGCCATCCTGTGCCACAGCTATGAAGATACATTTTTGGGCAGATTGTGAAAAATGACAGCTGTACTCTTCATGAGGAGATGTGAAAAAATGGCAATGTTAAAACTCTGTGGTGAAAATATTACAAATTGGCAAAGTTCCGAGCATGCATAGGAACTGCGCAATGCATGCTCATAACACAGTAATTTTTTTGAATTAGTTCTCCAAATTTGCAACATGGGCTTTTTGGGACCCCATCTCATGAACAGTTGCACTGTTGTTTCATTAATCTGTCCCAAAAGATGATTCCATGCAGAGACCACAAAACCACCTTTTGGGACCAAGTAACGAAATGACAATGACAGTGTTCATGAGGCAGGGTCAAAGGAACCACATGTTGAAATTTTGGGGTCAAAATTCCTGGAAATGGCTGTCATATCATCATAAGTTTCTTCATCATCAAGAGATTCTTTGTGGCAATGCTCCATCTAATCTGACATCCTGGCGTCACAGAAAAAAGTATAGAGAGGCTCAGAACAAGTGCACCTGGGCTGTTCGCAAAGCCAAAACAGAGTATTACAAATCCTCCCTCAATTCCTTCTGGGGCTCTGGACACAAGTTCTGGAACAACATTAAGGAAATCTATGGTAAGGACCCAAACCCTGTTCCAACGCAGGTCACGGTTGATGGCTCATTGACCACTGACCCGTCCGATATCGCTGCAGCCTTCAACAATACTTTTACTAACCTTAGTAGTGTTCTCCCCTTTAACTTCTTTGACCCTCCGACAGCGGATGCCCCCGCCTTCCCTCCTGTAGCTTCCCCCCTTTTACCTGTTCTGTATCACTACTAGGACTGCGGAGCCATAACTTAAAGCTGCCCTCAACCACTCCTCACACAGCACAGACTCTCTGGACCCAAAGATCCTTCATCTCACCTTAACTGAGGTTCTCTGCCCCCTGACCTACATCTTACACCGCTCCCTTTGCCTTGGTAAATTCCCCTCCAAATGAAAGTCTGCCTCCATCACCCCAATATTTAAAGGTGGTGATCCTTCCAATACAAATAACTACTGCCCCTCCATACTCTCCCCCCCAAGGCATTAGAGCGGATTGTATCTGATCATCTCACCGAGCACGTTAACAAATACAGCCTCCTCTGTAAGCAGCAACATGGTTTCCGTAAAGGTCACAGCACCACAACTGCCCTTCTTGAATTTACCACACACATACACTCTGCTCTGGATAAGGGACACATTTCTGGTGCTGTCTCCATTGATCTCACTAAAGTGTTCGACATCGTCAATCACTCCTTCCTTCTAACAACGTTGGCCAACTTGAGTCTATCTCGGGATGCCATTGGGTGGTTCGCTGACTATCTTTCAAACCGATATCAACAGGTCAAAATTGTAAATACAGTCTCTAAAAGATTACCTGTCCTCTCTGGTGTCCCCCAGGGGTCCATTCTTGGTCCACTACTTTTCAGCCTTTTTCTCAATGCCCTCCCTGAGTCCTGCCCTGGCAATCTATTATTCTACATTGACGATGCTGTCATTTTCTCCTACAGTCCTGACCCAATGCACCTGCACTGCTCCCTCCAGTCCTCCTTCAGCTATGCTGAAAACTGGTTCTCTGCACATCGCCTTATTCTTAACTATAAAAAAAACAAAGTTATGGTATTCTCACACCCACAGAACCCCAGGAAGGCATTATGCCCACTCATCCTAACCTCAAATCTGACCCCTTTGGAGCAGGTGGACTCCTTTAAATACTTGGGCATCACCTTGGACCCTGGTCTTAACTTCCACGAGCACATCCACCACCTATCCAAGGCCATAAACCTCAGGCTGGGGCTTCTACACCAATTCAAACATTGCCTTACCCCTGACACCCTTAGACTTGCTATCTCCTCCTTGGTCCTTTCGCTGCTTGATTATGGCCTATTGATATATGGGGCATCTTGCTCCTCATCCCTAGACAGACTCCATATCGCTCTAAACACAGCCTGTCACCTCATAATAGGATGTGACCATCTCGAGCATACCTGCTCTCTTTATAGTGCTACCAACTGGTTTAATCTTGACAAGAGAATTAAGTTCCATACCTGTCTGCTGGCTAACAAAATCACTTTAGGCCTCTCCCCATCTGGACTTGTCCCTCTAATCCATCTGAAAATAAAGGTCAAGTTTACTCGTAGCTCAGCTCACCATCTCTTCTCGATTCCCTCTAGCCACACCTCACAATTCCAAAGATCTTTCAGCTATACAGCCCCCATGTGGATGAACAACCTTCCCTTCACCCTGGCAAATGAGCAAATCATTGGACAATTTAAAGCCCTCCTTAGGGCCCACCTCCTGTCTTCAAATCATTGTGACTGCAACTGATGCCAGGCCCCTATCTCCTCCTTGTTCTATGACAATGGGCCTGGCCTGCCTCTTCTCCATAGTGTCCATCCTGCATCACTCCTACATTATAATGTGTTCTGTACAAATTACCCCATTAAATAATCCTAGTATCTTGAATGTTAGACTAGCTGACACCCTGTAACCAAGCTGTATCTTCCTTGTGATATATGAGCTGTTATCACTGTAATGTCTGTCTGAGTATAACCTATGTGACGTGGAACCTTTGTAAATGAGTCTGTGACTCAAAGGTACTCTCCAAGTCTGTAATAAAATACAAAAAAAAGTTGAAACTCCCATTGACAGCCATTATAAGGCACTTACCTTTGATTCTTCATTTTGCGGTTCAACTTTGAAGAGTGCAGATGTGTCCCATTCCACAGAAGATGACAGCGCTGACCTCCAGAGGCAAGTATGGGGTAAGGCATAGAAAGGGGAGGTGGGTGCTCAGTGGGAGGATAGGTATGGGGGAGGAGGGACTGGGATGATGCCAAGGGACTGTTTTCTTTTTTTCCAGGTTAAAACAACAAATAACACGTCAGAGGATGGTTTTCTTCATTTAAAGGAACAAACAATAAATAAATAAATGTGAGGACACTGGGGTGGGCTCCTAATGTGCCACATCAATTGGGGGATACATGCTGCCAACAGGGGAATTAGGCATCCCCGTTGGCAAGGCAATTACTAACAACTAAAATAGCTTTTGGGCACAAAGGGGTGGGCTCCCAGTGCCACATGAGTTGGGGGGTACGTGCTGCCGACAGAAGGATTGGGCACCCCAGTCAGTAAGGTAAATACTAAAAAAATAAAATTACTTTTGGGCACAATGGGGTGTGCTCCCAATGGGCCACATGAGTTGGGGGGATATGTGCTGCTAACAGGTGGATTATGCACCCCCATAAGCAATAAAAGTAGGCTGGAGGGGGAGGACACTAGACTACCAGGAGTGGACCTGTTGAGAATTACAAGTTACACTTTGAATTACTATGGTAGTAATTAGAAGTGTCACTTTGAATTACTTTGTGTTCCACCACCACTTACTGCATGCTTTTTGCAGCTGGTATTTAGTTCTGTGCTACCGGTGGTGTAACAATCTGTAGTGTGGCACTACTATTTTGAATGTGGCAGTGCACCGGCATTCATGACCACTCCCCTACCTCCCTCCCCTGCATACATTAACTTTTAGAGTCAGCGTTGTCACACAGCACTGGAGCAAGAAAGGCTTTTGAATATTGCAATCTGGAGCAAATTCAGCGCTATTCTAGTGCTACAGATTTGTGCTGGGTGCAAAGATTTGAATATCTGGCACTTAATTTTTACATCTTACTAAGTATCCCTTAGCACTGGTGTTTTTTCTAGTAATTTTAAAATGGCAGTGTTTCCCCTCTTTTCAAAAACTCATCCCTTGATTACACAGCTTACTTAAGCTTTTGCGTGATTTCACTGTTTTTCAATTGATTTGGTCTTCCTCCTGGGGATCGAGGCCTCCGACATGGGGGTGGAACCTGTCGGTTGGTCTGATCACTACACCGTGATGTTCAATTTCTCTGCCCCCTGAGTAGGTCTGCCCCTGTGGAGATGGTCAGTTACTGACCTTTGCGAGATGTGGTCTCTGAAGACCTGGTGGTGGTGATTGACCTCTCGGCGCTCATTGAGACCAGCACCATCCAGAGCATTTAGTGGTGGCCTATAATAAGGCTATTACTTTAGCTCTTGATTGGATTGCTCTGATCCATGTTTGCCCCCATCCACTTCGCCCATCGGACCCCATGGTTTGATGGGTCATTGAGGGAGATGCGGAAGTTGGGACGCAGGTTAAAATGTCGCTGGCATAAATCCACCTTGGATACTGAGCATCTTATTTTGTTAGAGCATTACCAGCTCTATCAATCAGCGATTTCCCATAAGAAGGCAGAATCCCTGTCCAGGGAAATCACTGTTGATAAGAACTGACCAGCTCAGCTCTTCCGAACTGTGGACAGGCTGTGCAACCCAACCTGTCTGCAGCTCCGTCGAGCTTTTTCACAAATTGAGTGTGATGAGATCGCTTGATTCTTTGCAAATAAGGTGGCCGATATCAGTCAGGAGATCTGCCTTTCTCTTCCTACAGGAGATATGGTTGGTTGGTGTTCGGTCACTATGCCCAGTGTTTCCTGGAGTACCTTTGACCTACTGGATTTCATTGATATTATGAGGCTTGTCCAGGGGATGTGCCCCACATGCTGTAGTTTAGACCTGGGCCCTAATTCCCTAATTTTGGATTGTAGTGATGTTATTGGCCCAGTCTTAGCTCAGATTGTCGGTGCTCCCTGGAATCGGGTGAGTTTCCTGGCTCCCTGAAGGAGGCGGTGGTGACACCCCTTCTGAAGAAAGCTTCTTTGGACCCGGAGTCTCTGGCAAACTACAGACCTATCTCAAACCTTCCTTTCATGGGAAAGGTTATCGACAAAGTGGTGGCAATTCAACTGGAGGACCATCTAACCATCCATAATTTATACAAACCTCTCCAGTCGCGTTTTCATAAGAGGCATAGTACTGAGACAGCTCAGGTTTGGGTGCTCAATGATCTCTTGATGGTGAGAGATCGGAGGAACTGTTCTATCTTGGTACTCCTTCATCTCTCCTCAGCTTTCGACACTGTCAACCATGGGGTTCTGCTCGAGTGCCTGGGGTGCATCTGTGGGCTGACGGGAATATCCCTCAGATGGTTTTCATCTTTTCTCACTGGTCAAACTCAGAGAGTTGTCTCAGGAATATTTACTTCTGAGTCCTTCTCTCTGCCTTGTGGGGTATCCCATGGCTCGGCGCTGTCCCTCATGTTGTTTGCAGTGTATATGCTGCCCTTTGGAGACATTGTAGGATGGTATGGGCTGAGGTTTCATTGCTATGCTGATGACACCCAGCTCTGCCTGTCTTTTGCACCCAACCAGATGTGTGCCTTCTCAGTATTTAATAGCTGCCTCATTGAAATCCAAGCCTGGATAAGTTCCAGTGGGTTAAAGTTGAATGCGGGAAAGACTGAGGTTTTGGTGGTGGACCCTGGTCACAGGATAGAGGGGCTGGGGATGGATTTGCCCTCTGGTTTATTTCTGGGGGGTGAGCAGATCCCTACCTCTGAATGGGTGCGAGACCAGGGAGTGATACTTGATGATGATTTGACCCTCCAGGTGTCTGCTGTCATCAAGTTAGCCTTTTACCATCTTAGGAACATTGCCAGGATCAAGCACCTCATTCTTGGTCTAATGTCTAATCTTGGTCTGTGGATGTGGTCCCAGTACGGTGCAGAACTCATCTATGGTGGCACAGGTAAACTGGAAATATCCGATACAGTATAGTGTGGTTAGTATCCCTTGATACAGTCAGAGCCTTTAAACACATGAAAACTTTTTTAATTGATTGATTTGAAATTACTGCATATGGCATAACCCCATGAGACACTACATCCTGTTTTCATGGGGGTCCTAGGTTGGATAGCAGACAGTCGACCTGTTACTGTATTCCAGCAGAAATAGTTACATGTAGGCTAAGGTATACACAAACTGACACACAAGCATGCACGTACACATATACACAAGCTGTAAAGGTATGTACGCACAAACAGTAATCAATGCAAGCTACCAAAGTGGGGTCTCAGCAAATAAAGAACAGGAACAATGTTATGCAACATGGTCATGGTTGGATAGATAAGTATTTGGGACAAAAACAAGTACAGGGAGATTTTAGGTGGCTGGAAAGACTGGACTTAAATACTAGCAAGCTATAAGCATTTCTCAGCAGGACAGGGAGTTAATTTCAAGTATCTGGTGTTGTAAATGCAAAGTCAAAGGGACTTCTGTTGGTGTTTCCTATGTCAACTCCTGTTTCATTTCATTTAGGAGTGCATTCATGAGGTTCTGCTGGGCACATTCTCTTTTGTGATGACAATCCTAGTCCTATGTGTCACAAGTGCAAACTGTGTTTGTCCAAACCAAACAGTGCCCACAGTGGTAGTACTATAGTGGCATCTGGTATTTTTGGGGAAGCTGGAAGCCCTTAAAGGTCTTGTGTGTGTATAGTCTTGGTCATTGCCAATTGACATACAGTTTTGGGGTGAGGTGTTATTAGGGAAGCAGACACCAACAGTCCTGTCCCTTTACAAAGGAAAGTCACATTTAATTGTCCCAACAAGCAGCTTCAGCATTTCTCAATGTGTTGCATAAGTGTTTTGAAATCCTGAGCAAAACTGCAAAAACTGTTTCCTAAGAGTTGCGACTCAGTTTTGTGTTGCATATTGATAGAACTGCAGATGCATTCTAATTGAATTGCAGAAACATTTTATAAAAAGTGCTGTTTAGCTGGTTAAGTGTTAAAAACAGCACAGTGTGAGATCATCTTGCATTATCAGTTTTGTCACTAACAGGATATCCTTGTCCCTCTCATCACTAACCAGGAAACTCGGATTGTCTAACCTCCCTTAATCTGTCCAAGTCCAGCCCTGATGGGCTGGATCTTAAACTTTTCCACATCTCAGCTCCTGCCACTGCATCTCCTTTTCCTCACTTTCCAATCCTCTCCTTCTCACTCTGTGTTGTCCCCCAGTCTTGAAGATTGCCAGCATTCCACCACTTCACAAAGAGGGGACCTTATCTCCCTTCCAGCTTGTCTTTATCCTTCCCTCTCTTGTTAAGCTGTGAGAGAAACTTGCTTACCACTGACTTTCTGATTTCCTCTCCTACAATTTCCTCTCCCCCTTCCCGTCTGACGTTTAGATGCACTACTCCACCATCTGCACCTTGTTGCATTCCGTTGATTTTATCTTCTTCATGATGGATAAGGGGCACCCCACAGCTGCCCTCTTTATTGATCTGGCCAAATCCTTTGACTTAGTGTCCCACTCACTCTTGGACAAACTTAGTTCTGCTGGCCTTTCAGCTTCTGCTGTTGATTGGTTCCACTCTTACCTCATGGACTATCTACATTCAGTACAGGATGGTACAGCCCTGCACTGCCACTTCCTATACATTATGGGATCCATCAGGTCTTTGTCTTGAGTCCCATCCTCTTCTCCATTTTTCTTAATGATCTCCCCTTTGCCTGTGCCAACTAACATATACATATATGCAGATTTAACAGTCTTCTACAACTCTAAACCATGTACTACTGCCGTGGAAGGTCTGCTCCAGCAAACATCCACAACATCTTGCCCTGGTTTTTCTCCAATCAACTCTGGAAAGATGTTTAAAAAAAAAAAAAAAAATAAATAAATAAATCCATGACTTTTTGTACCAGCCAGAAACTCACCAGGCTCCCCACTCTGCCCATCTTCTCCACCTTAGATGGTAACCCCCCCTTGAAGTAGTTCAATCTTTCAAGTACCTTGGCGTGTGACTTGACAGCAAAATTGACTTCTCTGCCCGTATTGATACCATCCATTCCAATCTGTGCAAAAAACTTGGTACCTTGTACCACAATCAAGACTGTCTGACTCTGCAGGTCACCTGGGAGCTTGTCACAAAAATGGTGCTCCTGGTCTTTGACTTGCAAATTTGGTTTACGGCACTGCCCTCTCCAGTTTCCTCACCAGAATGGACACGCTCTGCATCTCTTTCTGAGACTTTGCTACCAACTTTCCCCCTCTTTCTCATCATTGCTCTGTTTACTCCTCCCTATTCATTCTCCCTCTACCCTTCCATCACCAGATTCATTGTGTCTCCCTCATTTACAAGTATTGGTTTGGGACCTTCCCTCTTACCTCTTCTCACTCCTTTTCCTTATCCCCCATGCCTCCTGATTTGTTGGCTTCCGTGATCATTGCACTTTGTCCATTCCACATGCCCATTCCTCTGCTGGATAATCAGACTTCTCTTATCACCTTCCCACAATCTGGAACCAGGTCCCAACTAACATCTTCATTTCTCCTTCCCCTGGTTCCCTCATATTACATCTGAAATTCTTCTGCTGCCCTACTCCTGTTCTTCTGGATGCTCATTCTCAGTTGCTGTCCTACTCCAATGACATATATCTGGTTGGTCAGTTAATTATTTGTTTTTGTACTACTTTTTTGCCTGCAGTTCTATCAGTTTTCATCATGTTATTCTGATTGTACTTTATTTTAACTGTGAAAACTGACTGTTTAATGCATTGCCTGTATCCCATATCCCTTTTCTCCAGGTTGCAACTGGAAATGAGTTCCAGCTCAGTGTGCCTCTTATGGTCACCAGTTTTCTTTCTTTTTTTTTTTTATATTTCCTAGTTATGCCCCTTTCCTCACTGCACCTGGTTCCTTTCTTCGAGGACCATAGGCTGTGTGCACTCCCATGGTCCGCCCCAGGTACCTCCTTCCAGGTACCAGCTAGCCTGCTCCAATCTTGCCTCAGTTTATCCCCTGGGCAGGGAGGAGAATGACTCCCCAACCCTCTCCAGTCCTTAAGTGTGCATCAGGAGGCCTCACCAGCTCCTTCTATGGAGCCTGGTTATAGGTGTTCTCAGGATGACCGGGTCCCATCTACAGGAGCCTGGAGCAGGGTTTTTCACTTTTTCTAGTCCCATGCCCTCAGGACGTCAGCATGCTAGGGAAGCCTAGGGCCTGAGCACGTCTTTATGTGCTGTCACTCCAGTTCCCGGCAGAAGTCCTCCCACCCTGCTGTATGCTGTCTCACTGCACTTTCCCCCCGTGGTCACCCAGGTGGTGGTATAGCAGCAGGACCTGCATTCCACCCTTCCCGGAGGAGGACCGCAGCCACTAGGCACTCAATCCTCCTCCCCCCGGCCAGCCCTCCAGCTGCCCAAGTCTGTTCCTGAACCCGGGTTGCTGGAGCCGTGAGCTGTAGCCCTACTGCTGTGCCGGTGGGCAAGCCTCAGTCACCAGTTTTCAAATAAATAAATTAATAAAAAAGCAGTGCAAAACCAACTCATTGGCATAACAGTTTGTTGTTAAATGTACAGTATACATTCACAATGGGAAAGAAAAAGAGGAAGCTACAATGACCTAAGACTCTGTCCCCCATCTGGTTCCTTTCAGATACACTGGCTCTTAAGGAATGAGTGTAGGCACTGGTGAGTTGTAAAATATATTAACATAAGTTCTGTACTATATGTGCACTGTACCTATGGCATCATGTATGCTGTGTTAATAATTTACCAGGTCACTACGTCCCCATCATACTTGAATCCCACCACTGTTTTCACCCACATCACCTTTGCTGGAAGATTGTTCCAGTGTGCTACCACTCTTCCAGAGAAGAAGTACTTCCACACATCCTTCTTACATCCCCCTTCCAGTTTCATTGTATGCCCCTTGTCCTTGTTCTCATGCTCCTTCTCTTCTGAAGAATACTCCCCTCCTGTACTTTATTCACCGTTGTGAGGTACTTACTGGTCTCTATCATATCCCACGTCTAACCCCTTTTTCAGGGTGTACACATTGAGATCCTTCTGTTTCTCCTCATAGGGCTTATGATGTAGCCCATGCACTATTTTAGTTACCATCCTCTGGACAGCCTCTACGATGTCTATGTCTTTCCTGAGGTGTGGTCTCCAGAACTGGACATAGTACTCCATGTGGGGCCTCACCAGTGACCGATCCAATGGCAACACCACTTTTCTCCTTCTGCTCCCTATACACCCCTGCATCCTGCTGGCCATGCCTACTGCATTCTCACACTGCCTTGCCTTTTTGTCATCATTAGATATAATAACCTCAAGATCCATTTCCTGGTTAGTAACCATCAATATCTCTTCCCCCCATATCATATTCCACTTCTGGGTTTCTGAGCCCTAGGTGCATGATTTTGCTCTTTTTTGCATTGAACATAAGCTGCCATACCCTTGGCCACTCCTCAAGTTTTCTCAGGTCTCTACTCTTTCATGGCACACCCTCTGGAGTATCCACTCTATTTCACTGGCACAACACCTGATAACATCGAGCTAGCTGGTGATAACATTGTAAAAGATGTACTCTCTTTAGGTGGGAGGGCTTGAGGATGATGTGTGTCAGAGATTTTGCAATGTGGCACTGCTGAGAATATTGAGACTGAGTGTGTTGTTGGTAGTGTCAGTAGGTGTCCAGGGGAAACTTGCCATCATGATGTATGGGAGTGGGAATAGCATTAGATGTGACTTGTTGGACATTGAAATATTCAAATGGATAGTGAAAGCTGATCCATGATATGTTCAGTTTTAGAATGAGTAAGAATTTAATACTGTCAGGATCTAGCCTGAAGTGCAGTGGTGATGCACTGTCACCAGTAGTACTGAAACATATTATGGAAGCATTCAACAATGGATGGATCCAAGAAATTACAAAACTAGTTTAGCCAGTACAGGCCAAATGACTTCCCTGTCCTGCCAGAATCTGACAGGATCAAACTTCAATCGGACAGAGGCTCTAACATGTAAGCCTCCATCATGTACCTTGCTGAGAGGTCTGTGACTTCCTCCAAAATGTCTTGCTGAACTGGCAGTCAGTGTTGAAAAGATTTTAAATCCCCTCTACTGTCTCTGTATCATTTCTGTCTACATCATCTTCCATGATAATATGTGGATTATTAGCACTCAAAGCATGTTAAGTCAAATGTGGAGAAGGAGGAGGAGTAAAAGCAGGAGGAGGATGATTCTTTGTTGTTTGTTAATGTTGCCAGTGCTACTTCATTTGAAGTGTATACAATAGTTTCTGCTTGAAATAGTCAATGCATGCAGAGGAATGCACATATCTTTATATTTGGATCCAGTACTGTTATCATGCCAAATTGTGTGTTTAATCTAATGCTTCCAAACCTGTCTGCAATTTGTGTCAGAAATATCTCTGCTACTTAAGTAATTAGTATTTCATCCTGCTTGTGATGTTGAGATGACTCACATGAAATTGGTATGTTACAACCACCTCTTCTACCACCATTGCCATTGCTATCATTCTCACCATCACCACCAGTGTGACCTCTTCGGTGACCACAGCCACCACCACTAGCCTTGCTTTTTGGGTTGCTGAAGAAGATGTCAAATAACAGCATGTCTGTCACTCAAGAAGACTCACCAGTGGAATGACCATGCCAATGGATGCTTATTCAGCACTGACTTCTTTGGTGTCCTGTTCACAAGGCTTTAAAAGTGAAACAGTTTTTTGTAATACACATCACTGCACAAGGGACATAATCCCTCTGCAGGCCACATCATCACATTCCATAGCGCAGATCCTTTATTTATTTAGGTTTTAGTTTGTTGACTGTGAAAGGAGGGCCATGCAATTCTGCCTCTTTTTAGACACATACCAGGAGGTGTATATGGGGGGGGGGGTACAAATGTAAATGACATAATAAAACAGATTAAGCTGTCATGTTATTTTAACTGACTGAGGGAAAGTTGGCTAGAACACCAGGAAAATTTGCCAGCTCTTTTCCAGAACTGCACTGGGGTCTTTAACATCCACCTGATAGATTAATAGAATAGCAGATCAGACCTTGGAGTAATGTCTCATCAGAATGATGGCTCCTCAGGAATGCAGCAACCCTGACATACTGCAATACAGAGTCAGTATTGGGTTTACCCCAGTTCTTGGAGTGGGACTAAAACCCACATCTATCCAATCTTCTGGCCTTAGAAGTGAATGTGCAGCCTTCTGATCCACTGACACTCATAGCTGTCTGTTTTACCAGTTGCTGCACCATATAGAAATAGAGTACCACCTTGTTGCCATGCTTTAATTAGTTAATGCTGGAGAACATTGTACCTTTACTAACTCTGGTGAAGGAGCACAGCTCATTTGGGGGAATGAAGGAAGTAGCTATTGATGTCTGGTAAAGTGTGAAGTGTTTCTTTTGATTGTGCATGTTTGTCCAGCACATTTTTATTTATTTTTTATTTAGAAAAGTTTCATCAGGAAAGACAAAATGAGCTGTGAGCAACTCATTTCCAGAAGTGTCCTGGGAGGAGGGGGTTACATAAGGGGGAAGAGCATAATTACCTCTTTTTTTGTGGTGCAGTAAGACCCCCTGAAGGGCTCTATTTAAACTGATTTGATCTAAAGAGTGCAGGTTGCTTCAGGTACCCAACTTCTGCCTCTACTATCTCTCTATTCATTGTTCCCAATTCTTTCATTGAATACAACACTCTTTAGAAGAGGACCATCTTATCTATCAGCTTGTGCGGTTGGAAATAGAGCATACTCTTTGCTCTTCACATGGACAGAACATTCGTTCTCTTCTTTATATTTCCCTTAAAAAACTTCCCAAATCTTTCCATGGATCTCCAATAGAGTCATCTGTATGTGCTCATTTACAACTTTTGTGCCCTTCTTAACCTGCAGCCCTATAGGGATATCTTTCAACCTCTTGTTGGCAACCAGAATTTCCAGATTGGGGTCCATACTCTTATAGCTTCTTTCTGGCTTTTCATTGAAGTGGACAAGATATCAGACTTGGTGATTGCTCGGAAGCTTCTGACATTTCAAGAAGCTTGATTTCTGTTTCAGTTACCTTCTTATATTTGTTTCAAATATTTTCAACTCTCCCATATGCTTGTGTCCCACTTTGGTTCTGGGTCATGGGATGACTTGTATCAAACTTCTGTCCTCTCCATGGCCTCTTTGGCCCCTAGTTCCCATGTCATTTGATTTTACTATCAGCAGCTTTTAGATTTTCTTGCTTAAGTGGAAGGCCCAGTTTTTTATTACTGAGATCAAGCGTTACCTTCTTCCACTTCCCTATTCAACTGGACATGTATTTGGAGGCGCTTATATAGGTTTATCAAATGGGATAGGTATCATCTACTTCAGTTTCAGTTCCTGCACAATCTTTATTTTACCCCAGACAAATGACATAAAATGGGGAAACTGCCCTCAAATATTTGCTCCAGATGTACTAAAGAACATGGTACCTTGCTACATGTCCTTTGGAATTGTGAAAAGGTTGCCTCTTTCTGGTCTACTATTCGGACCTGCATGGATCCTCTTCTTGGTCTCTCCAAGGCCTTCCTTCTGGAGGGGTGTCTGTTGGGGGATTAGACTGATAGCTTGTTTGGTAATCAAAGGTTCCTCATGTCCCTTATATCACTCTGTGCAAAAAAGTATTTATGATGCATTGACTGGATCAAACTATCCCCTCCACCACTGAGTGGATTAGGGAAATATTGTTTGCTTTACAAGCTGAAAGCACCATTGCTAAGCTTACCCATAGAATGTCTACCTATCAGAGGATGTGGAAACCCTTAATTGTACTGCTAACTGTATATGGTTTCTGTTTCCCCTTTCTGCTTCCTCGTGACATTGATTTTACCTGATTGGCTAATTCATAAACATTGAGTACCCTTGGTTACTGCTTGTTTGTGCCCAGACAATTCTCTGTTTGCTTAGTCCCCTGGTATGTATACATGGTGTCAACTCAGGGTTGGGAGATTGAATTATTTGCTCGCAGGGTTTTGTTATCTTGTTTATTAGTAGGATGCCTTGCTTCTTTACTCTGTTTATATATTCTTCGGTTTTATTCATTACATTTTTTATGTCACCCTGCATATCGATACTGTTTATCTATTACCGCTGGTGGAATTGTTTGGGGGGGCAGGGTTCAAGTTTTGTTTTATTATTATTGTTGTTGTATTTTGGTGTTGTTCTTATTCTCTTGAAAATTTAATAAAGTATATCAAATTTGAAAAAAGGTTGAAGAGCAAAAACCATACAGTAAATGAGAGTGCAAACAACAGCTACAATCAAGCCAAGTCAGTGATACACAGACAATTTGTGATAGACACGTGACAGTGAATGGGTAAACTAATATAAGCATAAGAGCTTTAACACAAAGACATTTGAATTAAACTTTTTTGACAGTACCTGCAGTAGAAGCAAAGTAGTGCATAGGTAAGGAACTTTGGGGAGTGTATAATGCTTAGTGCAGAGAGTGAGAACAAGTAGTGGAGCAAATGTTTGACATGCGGGTACTAAGTGCCTAGAGTTCAGTATAAGGAAAGTAGGCTAAGTGATCAGTTAAAATATGGGGACATTTTAACCAGCAGGGTGGAGGGGAAGGGGGAGATGGAGGGTAGCCTAACCCCTGTTCCCCTTCAGGATGCTGAGAACCCTGCAAAGAGACATAGAAACCTACAAATTTGCCAGCAGATACAGGCTTTATGGTCTATATAGTCTGCTCAAGTGTGCAGTACAACAGTCCATTAGATTGCAGTTATGTATGTAGTGAGAGAGGAGGGAAAGGAGGGAGTATGGAGATAGGGAACTGGAAGGAGAGGGAGTGAGAGAGGAAGGTAGGGGAGGGTGTGGGGGAGAAAAGGTAGAGAGAGCAGTGAGTAAGGGAAGGGGTGAGGGCAAAAGGTAGCTTAAACCCTGTTCCCTCTCAGGAAGCTGGGAGCCAAATATGGGGATGAGGAACAGACAGGGAGAGGGAGGAGGACGGAGGTAGCCGAAAACCTGCTCCTCTTCAGGAAGCTGAAAACTCTGCACAGGGATGGGGAACTGGCAAGAAGATGAAGAGATCGGGAGAGAGAGGGTAGGGGAGGGGGCAGAGGAAAGGTAGCCAAAATCCTACTACCACTCAGGATGCAGAGAACCCTGCAAGGGGGCAGGGAACTGATAAGAAGATGGAGTGAGGAAGGAGGGTAGATGGAGAAGGGAGGAGAACAGAGGTAGCCAATAAAACATTCTCCCCATCAGGATGTTGAGAACCCTGCAAGGGACAGGGAACTGGCAAGAAGATGTAGTGAGAGAGAAGAGATGATGAGGAAAAGGAGGCGAGGAAAGCCACAAAACTACTCCTACTCAGGATGATGAGAACCTTGCAAGGGGATGGGGAAATGGAAGATGGTGCAGAGAGGGAAGAAGGGGGTAGTGGTAGCAGTGGAGAGAGGGAAAATTAAGGGGTGTAGATTAGCAGGGCAGGGGGACAGAGGATGGATGGATGGGTAGAGAAGGGATGGTGAGGCTGAGGGTGTGGGGAGAGGCTTACAGAGGGGCAAGAGGCAGTGGAAGTAGAGAGCAGTAGAACAGGAACAGGGGAGATGTAGAAGTTGACAAAGTGGAGAAAGGGGAAAGGTATTTGGTAGAAAGCAGGAGGGAGATGAAGAGGCTAGGAAAAAAGAGGGGGAAGTAGTGGATGGATTTAGGAGGGTTAATTGCTGTTGCAGCAGTGAACAGTGTGTCTTCAAAGCAGAGAAGCAAGGGAAAGGTGAGATTTGGCAGAGTGAATTTCAAAGGGGAGAGAGTTCCAGCAGCTAGAAAATTTGTTAAGAGAAGGCTGTACGACTGAACGATGTATGCCCAGGAGGGAGGGCAAGTGTTTTGTATGAGGAGGATTGTAGGGAATAGCAGTAGGGAGGAGAGATAGACAAAAGGGTGGTTAGGTAAGAGTGCAGAAAGCCAAGCCAGTACTTACGTACTAGATTAGCAGGATGAGACAGTCATCTGACAGAGAGGGAAGTGAAGGAAAGTGAGATATATAGATTGCAGTGGTGAATGAGTGGAAGACAGCCAAGTACATAATGGCAGAAGGAATTGAAGAGTGTCCAGCCTGGATAGGACAGTGTTAGGAGCAGAGTTGTAGACAATGTCCCCAAAGTTAAAGACTGTAGAATCATCTTTTGTACAATTTTGTGCCTAGCTTGTATGGGTAGGCAGCTGCACTGTCTGTACAGGGCACCAAGCTTAAGGAAGAGTTTTTTGTGTATGGCATCAACATGTATATTAAAATCTAGATTTTTGTCAGGCCACAACCCTAGGTACTTAAAGGAGGGATGTTATCTAGTTTGGTACCTGACAGAGTGTGAAAGGAGGGGGTGAAGTCAAGCCTGGACAGCTTTTGTCTTGTGCCGAAGGTCATAGAGACCATTTTTTTGACATTCAGAGAGAGTTGGTTAGCACTAAACCAGTGTTGGACATTGTTAAAGTCCAGTTAAAGGCTGGCAGTTACTTCTGTAGGGGACCTACAGGAGGAGAATAACACAGTGTCATCTGCGTACATGTGAATACTATCAGATGTGCAGACATTAGAAAAATCATTCAGGAAAATGGAGCTTAGAATTGGGCCAAATACTGAGCCTTGGGGGACACCAGTGTTGATTAAGTGAGGGTGAGGTGGAGTTGCTGACTCTGATAGATTGGGTCCGGTCCATGAGGTAAGATCAGAAGCAGTCATTTATGGTATCAGAGAGGCTGTCTGCAGTCAGCTTGAGGAGGAGAAGGGAGTGGGGGATATTGTCAAAGACTTTAGCCAGGTGGACAAAGATTGTAGAAGTGATGCATCCCTGGTCTAGCCCTGTGAGAATGGAATCAGTGAGCCAGAGGAGGGAAGTGGCAGTGGAGTGGGCTTTATGGAATCCAGACTGGAAAGGGGTGAAGAAGGAGGAGGAGTCAAGGAAAAGATTAACTTGTTCCAGAGATAGATGCTCTTAGACCTTAGCCAGAATAGGGAACAAGAATATAGAACAGAAGATGGCTGGGTTGGAGAAGTAGCCCCTTTTGGAAGAGGGACCATAGTAGTGGACTTCCAACCTTAGGAATAGTTGTGTGCGAGAAAGAGAGATTCAGAAGACAGGTCAGTGGGAGAGCAGTGGCATATGCAGAAAGGTGAAGGAGTTTAGGGTCAAGACAGTTAGGGACTTTTCCTTTGTTGGGACTGAGGGCAAGTAATACTTGCAGCGTATCATGCTGGGTGAACCAACTTAAAAGTGAAATGCGAGAGGGGTTGAGTAGGGGATGGGGTGGATAAGG
Source organism: Neoceratodus forsteri (assembly GCA_016271365.2). NCBI lineage: Eukaryota > Metazoa > Chordata > Ceratodontiformes > Ceratodontidae > Neoceratodus > Neoceratodus forsteri. The sequence continues at coordinate 804,771,165 of CM057449.1, read as the reverse complement.
GAAGAGAGGCAAGTGGAGGAGGCACAAGAGAAAGAAGGTATTGAACTCTTCAGCTATGGTGGGTGGGTCATCTATTATTCAAGAGCCAATTTTAGGACTGGGGAAGGGGATGGGAGGGTGGGAAAACCAAGCATGGATAACCTTCCAGAATTTGGAAGGGTTATTTACGTTTTCTTGGAAGGAGGCATTGAAATAGTTTGCTTTGGCAAGATGAATGGTACGGGTGCAGGCATTCCAGAGTAAGCGGTAGTGCTGAAGGTCTTGTGGGGCTTCTGAGGATTTAAATGCAACCCATGGTTGATTGTGCACATTTTGACATGCCAAGTGTTCGGCAGAGACCCATGGGAAGTGGTTTCTTCTGACCCTTGCATTTCTTAGTGGAGCATGATGATCCCAGACCAATAAGAATTGTATCCTGAAGAAGGACAGGGTAATGTCCACTGAAGGGGAGGATGAGATGGGGGAACAATCTATACTGGTCAGCTCATTATGGATGGGGGGGTCAAGGGAGTGAAAAAAACAGATGTTAAGAATGATAGGCGGTGACTTTGTGCGGTGGATTTTGCATACACAGTAGACCATATGATGGTCACTAAGTGCATCAGGGAGTATTCCAGACTTTATGACATGGTGGGGGTATGAGGACAGAATCCAGTCTATAAGGGTATGTTTACTGGTTTTGTGATTTAGGTGCATTGGGACTAATATCAATTGCTTTAGATTTAGTGATGATGCATGGCTGCAACTTTGGACTGCTTGCCGGAGAGCCAGTTTATATTGAAGTCCCCAAGGAGGTACAATTCCCCAGGGGTGGTGAGGGAAGTGATTGTTGAGAGGAGATCAGAGATAGAGAAGAGAGCAGAGACAGGGAGGTAGGGCAGCAGTAGACACCACCAATGAAGGAAGCATGGGAGGGAAATTTTTATTAGTAGCAGTTCATAGGTAGAAGGGAAGATAGTGAATAGAAAAATAAAGAATTTGATGGAGGAAGAGATATACATAGCAAAATCCCTGCCTCTGGACTTACAGTCTTGGCGGATGACAGAGTATCAGGGATGGACAAGGATGTGTCTTGGATTTTAGGGTTGAGCCAAGACTGTGAGACTATGAGAACAGAGGGTTTTATTTGTGATATGAGAGGCTGCAGGAGATCAATTTTGTGGAGAAGACTTCTAATATTTATGTGGGCTATACTTAGCCCCTTCATAGGTTTCATAGGTGAATACAGAGCTATGTAGACAAAAGTCATTTTGCTCACCAATTCATTAGTGTCTCAAATCCTATGCCTGATAAGAAAACAATCCAATTTATTCTTAAAAGTATTCATATTATCACTTGCCACAACTTCTAAAGGTGGTTTGTCCCAAATATTAGTTACTCTTAGGGTGAGCCAGGATTTCCTTTTATTTGTTTTAGGACAATCTACTAACAATTGTAGGGGGTGTGCCCTAGTAATGCATGATGATACCCTGAATCTCAACCCCAGGAGCTCCCATAGGCCTGGATCAGTGAGTGATTTATAAATCAGACACATGTCCCCTCTTAACTGCCTAAACTCCAAAGGGTACAGGCCCAAAATGTTCAGCCTCATTTGATAATCGTGCCCTATTGCCTCTTGGATGTTATGGGTTGCTCTCCGCTGGACACTCTCCAGTGCTGTTATCTCTGCCCTTCCACTTGGTGACCATAACTGTGTACAGTAGTCCAAATGCAGCCTCACCAAAGATGTATAGAGGGGTAACAAGACCTCTTTTCTCCTGCATGTAATATGCTTATTGATACAATGCAGTATACTACTAGATTTCTTAATTACTGAATTACAATGTGTTTTGAATGATAAGTCATTAGTAACCATAATGCCCAGGTCACTTTGTTGCTCCACAATACTCAAAGTTTGTCCTCCAAGTGTATATGACCAGTGTTTATTTAGCCTCCCAAAATGCATAACACAACATTTATCTACATTGAATGTCAGTTTTTTGTCCAGTGTCCAAGTTTCCAATGCATTTAAAGCTTCTTGGAGTCGTGTAGCATCTTTCTGGTTGTTCACGAAATGCCCTACCCTGGTGTTGTCAGCAAACTTAGATACCCAAACTCCATTGTTGATACACATAGAAGAAATATATATATATTGAACAAAACAGGGCCCCAACACAGAGCCCTGGGGCACTCCACTAGTCACCTCGGCCCAAGCAGAGTTGATTCTATTAACACTAACGGATTGTGTTCTAGAATCAAGCCATGCTCCTAACCATTTTGTTATTTTCCCATCTAAACCATGTGTAATTAATGCATCGATAAGTTCCCCATGTGGTACCTTATCGAATGCCTTTGAAAAATCCAGATATATCACATCCACAGACTGCCCTTCCCCCATGGCTCTACTAACCCTCTCATAAAACTCAAGTAGATTAGTCTGGCAAGATCTTCCAGCAGTAAAACTATGCTGTACTGGATCTGTCATATCCATTTTTCAAAGATACTCCATGATGTAATCCTTTAAGATACCCTCAAAGATTTTCCCCAGGACTGATGTCAAACCAATTGGTCTATAATTAGACACATCATGTCTGCTCCCTTTCTTGTAAATAGGAACCACCATAGCTTGTGTTCATGCCTTCAGGACATGCCCCTCATTTAATGATCTATTAAAAATCAGTGCCAGGGGTCCAGCCAAGAACTCCGCCATTTCCTTAATTATCCTTGGATGTATTCCATCTGGGCCCTGGGATTTGTTATGATCAATTTTTTGTAACCTTTTCAATATCTCTTCTCTAGTAATCAACAATCCAGTATCTAATGTAATTTCTGAATGAGCTAGTTTAGGGGAAGATTTACTATTAAAGACTGAAATGAAGAAATCGTTGTACATTTGAGCTAATTGGAACTGGTCAGTGACCATGCTCCCATCTGTTGTATGTAGTGGGCCTATAGCATGACAAATTCCCTTTCTGTTACTAATATAAGCATGAAAAGACTTGTAATTGTCTTGGACCCTGGTTGCAAGGCTCAGCTCATATTTTATTTTGGCATCCTTATTGCATCTTTTTGACTTTTTTAAAAGATCATTATAGTAATCCCAGCTTCTACCACTGCCAGAACATTTAGCCCTAGAAAAAGCCCTATTTTCTTTTTAAATCAGTTGCCATACTGATTTAGACATCCATTTTGGTAAGGTCTTGGCATTGCCATCCAATTCCTTTATTAAAGGAGTAAAGTTTTTAGTTAATGAGGATATCTTATCCACCAGGAGGTCCCACATGGAATCAAGGGTTTTATTTTGGAAATCTACCCGGTTCCATGCACTTAAATATGATTTCATGGCATTGAAATCTGCCTTATTATAATTATATTTAATAGTCTTGTTTTTAATAGTATCCACCAATATACCAAGGGAAAAACAAACCATCAAATGGTCACTCGATCCAAGAGGGGGGAAACCTCACAGAAATCTATATTATCAGTTAAATTGCTTAGAACAAGATCTAAGATATGGTTTCCTCTAGTATTGGAGGTGACCATCTGGTTCATCCCAGTGAGCAAACATGTTTCAGATAGCATGATTCCAAAACAGTATTTGACTGTAATATTTACCAATTTATGCCAGGTCAATTTAAATCACCTAGTACCATGTTACTTTTAGTGGTATCAATAGTTTTAAAAAAATCCAATGTTTGTTCTTCCTGATCCAGTGTGGCAGACGGTGGTCTATATATCACACCAATATTAATAGGGTCCAGGTGGTTGGGAGATATCTTTACCCATAATACCTCAATTTAATCCCATTTGGATGTATTTATTTCCTCTGAATTTATTCTATTAGAGATATACAAAGCCACACCCCCTGCATGTTTTTCTTTCCTATCCTTATGAAACAAATCGTATCCATGGATTTGCTTTTCCCAGGGGTCATTTGGACTCCACCAGGTCTCTGTAATCGCACACATACTAGTATTCAGTTGTTCTATAGTTAATTTTAACTCCCCAAACTTATTATTCAAACTCCTAGCATTTAATAAAAGAAAGTTCAGTACAGTATAATCTTTTTTGTGCCCCTTTAAGAAATGACTGGTAGGCCTGCCTCCCCCCTTCCTAATAAGTTTAAACCTTCCTCAATTGCTTGTCTAAGTTGATAAGCAAAGATGCAGTTATCCCTTCTATTTAGGTGGAGGCCATCCTGTGAGTATAACATGGGATTCCTAAACTTTGCATCCTGTTCCAGAAAGACGTAGCCCTCCCTGAAGCACCATCTCTTCAACCATCCATTTAGATTTGATATTTCAGAATTATACTTTGGGGAGGCACTAAAAACTGGCAATATACCAGAAATGATAAGGCCACAACCAGCTTCTGTGAGGGTCTTCCCAACTTCCTAATATTCACTTTGCATATCTAGGAGCCTTCTTTTTCCCACATCATTTACTCCTACATGTAATAGGACTAATGGTTTAAAGGTATTTTCTCTTAAACCAGGGAGGAGATTTTTAATATCCTTTATACCAGCTCCTGGGAGTGCACTAACTGTGGTTGTTGAGTTATGCTGTTTACAGATAATATGATCTGTACTGTATATCTCAACATGGAATTGCCCACAACCCTTGGGGATATTAGTTGTGGAGAAGTGGGGGGACTGGGGTTGGGTTCAATGTCACCAGATGTGATAAGGAGAAGTATTATTGATAGTCTTGATAATATAGCTGGCCATTTCTGTATCGGTCACAGCAGACAGCTGATGGCTGGAGTGGCATCAGTGGACCACTTTCAGCACAATGTAAAGGCATGTATGGAAATTAGGTGGAGCCCAGTTCCACAGAGAAAACCAGCAGTAGGGTGCCAGGGGAAATGTTGGAGAGGGGGCTGGCTACTGTAGGTAAGGGTAGAGGAGAATGAGGGAGGGAAGGGGGTATAGAGTGGGGAGTGGGTTGAGGGGGAGTAGTGAGGGTATCAGTAAGGGGATACAGGCAAGGAAGGGAAGCATCATAATTGAGCTGTGCATAACAGAGGAGATATTAGGGGCAGGTTAGAAACTAAATAAATATAGAGGGACAGTAGAACTATTAGGATGAATGAAATATGGGGAGAAGGGAGTGAGAAACAAAGGCAGAGATAGCTAGGTAGAGGTAGGCTTGTAGAAATGTGCGAGAGAGCTTAAAGAAGGAGAGATGGTGTTGTTTTCTCTAGGTGAGAGTTACGCCTGATTGCAGTAGCAGCTCAATCCGGTGAAGGGGCGGAGTTCACAGGCAGAGAGTGGATTTAAAGAGTGCTGAGGTGGGACAGGGTGGGTGGGATGAAAAATCAAGTTCAAAGGTGTAGCGTAGAAAGTTTAGATGAGGAAAGCAGAAAATACAGTCACAGCCAAAGGCATGGTCAGATATTTCCTGAAATTTCTGTGATATTTCTAGAGAAATCATCTGCTTTCTGCATTTCTACAGTAGGGGCAGCAGAGAGAAACTCTTTAGAAACGTTGCAAAATATCTGGAAATAACGGACCATGTCTGTGGCTACTGCTGTATAGTGGTGCAGTTCATCTATGATGTAGTTTGGCTGAGTGAGAAAGCCTAGCCAATCAGAGACCTTGCAGCTAGGGAGCACCAATCAGCAGCAGAGGGTAGAGGCCACCTATATCAAAGTGAAATACCTTGAATCTGGTGCTTGTCCGGGGACCGTGGGCAGAGGCTTCCTTGGTCATTTGCACCGTGCAGAAGTAAGGGTCTGAGCAGTCTTGGAGCACCCAGTCAAGGCCCTCCACTGAAGAAGTAGGGAGGGGAGAAAACACAGGGCTAGTTAAGGGGCATCGGATCTGTGAACAAGGCTAGACAGAAGTGTGGAGACAGGAAAGCAGTGGTGGATAGGGCTTAGGACAGCAATTACAATTAACACCTGAAAGGCTGAAGGGGGGGTTAGGACACAACCTCCACCACATGAACCACCACCACATTCTGTGCATGTGACAAAAAAGGTGCATGACAGAAGTCCCCATCCTCCATGGCCTTCAGCATGAGCATGTTAGTTTCAGTGTTCCTCACTAACATTTACACCATCAGATCATGAGAGTAACACCACATGACCAACAGTGACTGGATGAACCACTGAATATTTTCGCCAATGTGACATCAAGTAATGCAGTTCCTCTACTGGAGTGCTTTTGTGAGGCTGCCTATTTTAATATAACTTCTGCAGAGTTAGTTGTGGTGAAGTGGTGTGGGAATGGCGGTGCTGGTGCTGCTGTTTTATGTGGACACAATCCAATGTATAGTGATACTTAGGAAGCCTTGGATTGTAATACTACTCAAGATATCACTAGTAAATTCCACCCACCACCCACCCCCTGCCTCTTTTAGCTGTGTAAATGTCTCCTTGCACATTGACTTGTACACATTAGGGAGAACATTCCAGAAAAACCTGAAAATTAATTTAATGTTGTATTTGAGCTTCAGTTCATGCACAGTCTTTAAAAGCCTGTGTCCTCTACAATTAAAAATGTCTGCAGGTCAAGGACCTCTGCCTCTCCAATCAGTTCTGTGATTTGGACAGATGTTGGGTGTCATTGGAGCAGTTTAGTGTGGAAATGCAATGATTCATGCAGTGTAGTTTGTTTTTTTGGTGTTGCCTGGAGTGGTGGTTTTAAAGCAATGCCAGTATTTGGGATAAGTCTTGAAAAACACATTTTATACTACCACCCATTTCTGACTATCCCTGCTGCTTCTGCCCCATATGACCTGAGTGTGGATTAGGAATTGATATCACTCTTAGGAAGATGCAATGTTCGTGCCTTAAATGGTCAACCAGAACACTTGTTCCAAGTGTCCAAGTAGACTGGCCCCAACTGATCATTATGTCACAAAGACTAAAACATGCTCTCAGTGGATTTATGGGGTCCATGGTAAAATACACCAGTAGTGCAGATCTTTTTGCTTTTTAGCTACTTGATTGGACTAATGTGGTTCTCTGGGAGCAATATGACAGTGCCTTTGAGATGACATAGTTTCTTCTGCTATGATGTAATGATGTGACTGGGTTGGATGTCTTGAAAGATCAGCACTGGCAGCAACACTATCAGCTTATCTAGGGAGGGAGTGGGCCTGGTCTTTGGGTTTCCCAGTCTGATCAGTTTGTTTTCTTGTGCTTTGCTTTTGCATTTTCTTTATTTGGCCATCTCTTCCATTTATGGCCTCCATTCCCCTGTATCACAGTCATCATTTGGTATTATCAGCCATGGTCAAAAGTGGCTTTTACCATCTTAGGAACATTGCCCAGATCTGAGCCCTGATCCTGCATAAGGAACTGACCACGCTGGTACATGCTTTTGCACATCCATGTTAGACTACTGTAATGTCCTATACCTAGGGTTATCTGAAGGCAACCTCCACAGGCTGCTGCTGGTGCAGAATGTGGAGGCAAGATTGTTAATGGGCATGAAAAGGTGTGATCATATCACCCTGTCCTCCACAACTGCACTGGCTGCCGGTCAGGTGGAGGATTGTCTTCAAGATAGGGCTTCTGATCTTTAAGACCCTGCACAAAAGGGGACCTATCTGTAAGATCTCCTTGTCCCCTACTGGCTGCTCCAGGCACTCCATTCTGCCAGGGGAGGCCTCCTTAGAGTTCCCAGGGCTAGGTTGTGGCATTCCAGGGATCGAGCATTCTCGGTGGCCTCGCCTACCCCGTGGAACTCATTGCCTGCTTATTTGTGGGAGGCTCCCTTCGGTAGAAGCCTTTAAAAAGGGTCTGAAGACATATCTGTTCCAACATGCTTTTATTGATTAGGATTTGTTATATTTTTAATGTGGAATGGATAGTTTTATTGATTACTTCCAGTCAGCTTATATTTGTGATTTAAAAAAATTATACTGAATTTATTGTACAGCACCTTGAGTCTCTGGAATGAGGCGCTTCAGAAATAAAGTATCTATCTATCTATCTATCTATCTATCTATCTATCTATCTATCTATCTATCTATCTATCTATCTATCTTATCTGTCTGACAGAACACTTTTAATCGCCTCTGCTTTATCCTCCTCCTCCTCTCCTACATGTGCTCTCTTCTTCTTCTGCTTTTTTCATCAGCTTCTCCTCCACTACTTCTTCACCACTTAAACTTTCTCCACTTCCATAACAGTCATATCAGTGCCAGACACAGACTCACTCCCACTGCTCCCCACATGAAGGCTGAGTAGAAAAATCAATGCATGATGATGCTACTGCTGCTAATTCTTGTTATGTGGCATGGGGAAGGGGGGGCTCATTTAGTACTTCAATGTCTACAGGCAATTGTTTATGTCCATCATGCAGAGGTGTCTGTGGTGGTGCTAGTGCCACTGGCACTGGAAGCTGGTGTTGTATTGTTCATAAAATGTTAATTGGGGGTTGCCCCTATAGGATTCTGGTTTGCTCAGGTGTTTCACCATCAAATGCACTGGTCAATTGAGGCAGGCTGGGAGAGCTGTTTCTTGCAGTGAGGTTGGACCCAATTCACTTCTGTGAACTAGTGTACCATGGTTTCTTTGTGCAGACTATTACACACCAAGCCCTAAGCCTCCTGTTTTCCATATCCCCTGCCCCACCACTATGATACACAACTCTTGGCCTGACTCCTTCTTTACCATCACCACCACCACCATTTTCAGAAAGGGTACTTAGTGGAACTGCTATGGCGGAATCTTTCCCTGCTCCTTTCCTGTACCCCTGCATCACCTTTTCCTCCCATTCTATTCCTTATGGTTTCTACACCAATGACAGATGTGTGTGCGTGCATGCACATCATGTCACCCACGGTCACCCTTTCTGTTTTTCCTTACCTTCAAAAAAAGCCCTGTAAGCAGTAAAGCAGCATACATTAATACAGTTTCTCAAATAAAAAAAACAAAAATTAAAAAATGAAAATGGAATTTGTTGCCCAGCTACCCACACCAGAAGAAGTGAAATTATTTGTCAAATCTTCAGAATTCTCCCCTGCTTTTACTAGTCTAACAAATTGCATATGCTGCCGGGGGGGGGGGGGGCAAATAATGATTGATTTCTGTTCTTATAACCATCAGTACTCAGTAGTGCTGTGCTGAATTTTCTAATTCCGGCAGAACTAAATTCCACAGAATATTCAAAATTCTGCTGAAACTCTGCCAGAAACGGCATGGTGGAAATCCACAGCATAAAATAGTTGTGGAATGATTTTCTGTGGAAAAATCACTGTTCTAGGCAGGATCTCAATATTTTCCTTGGAAACTGTTGTGGAATAATTTTCTGTGGAAAAAATACTGTTCTGTGGAATATTATTCCTCGGATCACCGTAGGCAGAATTTCACAGGTGAACAAGCAAAATTCCAGCGAATTTCTGCTGGCAGAATGGTCATTCCACATTAATTCTGCCGGCAGAATTCCGCATTCCGCACAGCACTAGTGCTCAGTAAAAAAAAAAATAGTAGCCTAATAAATCATCCATAAATCCCACCTGCACCTTTCCCAGTCTGCTTAATTCACTGATTCTGCCTTCTTCTGCAGCAGGGAGTACAGCTGCCAGTGCAGTCTGATACTGTGCACTCTCTGCTGTCCTCTGCAGCACATCAATCAATCAATCAATCAACCAATCAATCAATCAATATCTTTATTTATCCAGGCGGGCACCTTGAACAAGATCATTTACAGGGTGGACCTGCAGTCCTACAGTAATAATACAGAAAGACAAGTTACAATAGTACAAACAGTAAAAATAGCTGTTATTATAGTAAAAATGCACATTTTCAGGAAATATACATTGAACATAGAACTACAGGGAGTCGTGGATAATGAAATTGTGCTGGATCCAAGCCCAAAAACTGTGCATTTTGTAGTGGGAAACGTTAGGGAGAGGTAGGCATACTAGCTAGAAAGATATCAAAAGCGCATAATGTGAGGAGGGTGCTGGGAATAGGGGCATGGCGAAGAGGACCCAATTGTTAAGAGCAGAGTGAGGGATTGGGAAGGAGGACCGCACGAAAGGCAACAACGTGATGTTTGCCCCAAAACGTGGTGACATATGGAGGAGAAAAGCTGCCATTGTACTAAGTGCAAGAGGAGGAATATATTATCAGGGGCATAACTGGGAGGGTCCTGGAGGCTGGGGCAGAGGGAGATGTTGGATAGACGAGGGACCGAATATTTTTTGGGTTGAAAGATGATAATTATCCCCAACTGCAGTAGCATGTGCTAGAATCAGGCTGCAGCTGTTCAGAGCATCAAATAATAAGATATGGGAGTTCGACAATAAATCCTGTGGATCTGTTGGTGGGCATGCTAGAGACAGAGGCACACATTTCAGCTCGGGGGCCACCATTTGTGGGCTGCCATTTGAGGGAGGGAGGTTAGTTAGTGTCTAGTAAAGCAGTTGCAAATTTCCATAATGCCATCACGGTAAAGCCTTTTGAACAAAAGGGTACTTACTGGGGTTTTCAGCTTAAGTATTTTTTGTATTTATTCCATATTGATGGCAGTGAGAATCCAAAGGCGGCTCTCCCGACTAGTATGAGTGCCCTGGGTATATTTAGCAGGAGTTGTGAGCAGCTTCTAAGGGAATAATTCCTGGGCACAATCGGAGACAAACAGTCGATGATGTATTGAGGGAGTTTGCCGCTGAGGGCTCTAAGTGTCCAGAGTGCTGCATTAAAGTTGCGCCTACAGTGAAGTGAGGTCCAGCCTGTGGTGGCATATAGCGCGCAATGATGGGTAGAGAAGGGGAGGTCAGTGATGAAGCATATAGCTCTGTGGTAGAGCGTATCCAATTTTCCAAGATAGAAAGCCGCACAGCTACTGTATATGAAGTCTGCGTAATCAATTAAGGACAGGAACGTGGCTTGGACTAGTCGTTTCTTTGCATCTGCTGTAAGAAGTCTTCTTATCCTGTAAAAAAGGCCAAGTCTTCACCTTAATTTTTTCAGCAAGTCTTCCAGGTGGTCAGTGAAGGAGAGTTTATAGTCGATCCAGATCCCAAGATATCTGAATCTGAACATATTAGCCTGCCTGCTTGAAACTACAGTTGAATGTGGTAAATTTGTTAAATGGAATAATGCATGCTTCACTAATGAATTTTAAAGTTTTCTGATGAGAAGTCACTCTGTTTTACATAAATAAAGCTCTTTTTAGTATCCACATCATTCTGCCATATGTGTTTGTGTGTGTGTGAGAGACAGAAAGAGAGATAGAAAGAGAGATGGAAATGGCACTAAGATGTTTACAGTGGAAAGAAGGTTTTATGTACAACATTACCGATTGATTGGTGCAGGTCATTTTACTTTAAAACAAATTTAATTTAGAGTTTGTAAAAAGTTCTGCGTCAGGATACTGAAGTGTCAAATTGGTGAGGAAAACTGGGGTCCTTTGGATCTGCTTCACCAGTGGCCAAAATGCAGGATTTTGGCACATTCACACCAGATGAGCATTGGGGAATCATTGTACAGATGGAGAAATGCTGCAAAATTGTACCAATGAATGGGTTTGTTTGGTCACTTATGAGTTGATCAGCTGATAGACACTAGAACCATCTGAAGTAAGAAATCTGCAAAGTACCTAGCCAGCTCAGATCTGCCAGACTGTCAGAAAGAGAAAGAGAGAGAGAGAGAGAGAGAGAGAGAATTTCTACAGTTCCAAGAGTTCCCTGCCTGGGAGTGAAAAACAGTCAGCACTTAACACTGTAGTGCCTACCTGAGATTTTAATTCTTGGAGCAAGTGTTGCCTTCCATAAACTGGGAGAGAAGCAGCTTTTCTCAGAAATGCTGCTGCAAGGATCCAACCCTCCAGAAGGCCAAGACACCTAGGTCATGTTTAACTGCCTTCCATCAGGTAGGGAATGAGGACATTCCCTTCCAAGGGGGGGCAGGGGGGACAAACCAGGAGTTCCATTCAATTTATCAAGGTCTATTCTTTTTGTTGTCTGGGAAAGGATCAGATCTGTTACACCTTTAACCAAAACTGTCTGTGAATGCCAGTCCAGTGGAGGAGTGGATGCACTTTTGCCCCCTTCTGCATCAGTGACCCCAGTTCAGGACTGGACAGGGTCACTCAGTAGACAGCGGGGGGGTATTGAGCACCCAATGGTGAGTCTCAGCCCTTGGGGCGGGGGGACTACATTTGCTACTGTGGAGACTAACACATGGTGGAGGCCAAGTGGCAGTGCAGTGGGACAGCATGCAGTGGGGAAGAGCTGAAGTGTGACATGCTGGCCTTGCTTTCCAGCTCCAGGAGATAACCCAGAGGGAGAAGGGCCAGACTGATACATGTTGTCACCCCCGAAGGCTCTCACATGACTGAGTGACTGGCCACCCACCACATAGTGGTCCTATGCAATTGGTGGATAACCTGAAACCTGTGAGAGGGTCATGATGGGGCTGGGGGTTGACATCTGGCAGACACAGGCAAGAGCATAAATTACTGTTTAAAAAAAAGACTGTCTGCAGAACCAGAGTGGTGAATGTTTCCATCCCCCCCTTTCCTAGTTTCCTGTTCCCCTCTAAACAGCCAGCTTACACGACAACCAAAAGTTCCTAACTAAAGGGTTCATTTCATCAGCTCAGTACAGGAAACGTTCTGAGTATTTTTTATCATTCCATCTATGTTCATGCAACTGTTTGCTAAATCATCATCTTTGGATCCCATTGTAAATGAACTTTTGCTCAATTTATGATATTCCCTAAAAATGTTAGTAAACATTTATTACTACTACTACTACTACATGTACAACCCTAATAAAATCTGTCTTTATTGGACTTGCTTTAACTGATGAAATTGTTTCAATTCTTGCATGGTGTAGTATTATTTCACAGTGATATTGCTTTTGATTTGTGGGGAAATGTGTTAATTTTTTCAGGTTCCCTGTAAGTGTTGATGGGAAAACTTTATTTTTCTGTGAAGATATGGTCTGTTTTTTATTGCAGTGGCTCTTGGATGATCTTCAGTTGGATATCTCGATTTCAGCGCAGAGGGCATATGGAGTAAACACCAGAGGAGCTCGCTTACATGTGAATCCAGTGCATCCTCAGGCCAGGCAATTCTGGCTATTATGGGGTCCATAAAAGAAAGAGATATGGTCCTTCAGGAAGCAAAGAAATGTGGCCCATCACAATGGCAGGGCTCCTCCATTCATATCTTTTCAGACCTTAGTTTTGCCACATGGCAATAAAGAATCTGATTGAAGCTCCGCCAACTTTGGGTTCATTATGTCTTGGTCATGCAGGAGAACCTGAAGATTGTGTACAGTAACAAAACCTACCATTTCTCGGAACCTGTGGACACAGGTAAATTGCTGACAAAAATTGAAGCAGGCTGTGCAGCCAGAGGATCAGATTCTCGGTCAGTTGTAAAAGAAGAAACCTGAAGTTTCGAGGCCCAGGAAAGGAACGGCTTAGTCGGAGCAGATGGTAAACAGATACTTTGTCAGTTAAGATGTTGTTTTTTCTCCTTGAGGATATGGACATTTATTTTTTATCTAGGACATTATATATTGGGCTTACTGATGCCTAAAATGTCTTAATGGTATAATTATGTTTTTATCTCGTCTTGTTATATGGGGAGAACTGGGTTGAGTGCCTTGTGCGATGCAATTTAATAAGACCTCATGGCTCACTTTCACCTGGGACTCATTTAAAATAGTAATTCGAATAGCTTCCACATACATGGCAAGTGTCTTATTTGTTTTTGACCTATTATTTTCTTCACTGAATATTCTGTAGCACTGCCGTATTAGAATACAATGGGCAGGATTCATGAAAACCAATATAAAGAATTAGCTGTTGGAGGTTACGGAGTTAGGAGAAAGCTCTGAGTATTTCCTTTTATAACCTTACTATAGGAAGCTGGGGAGGTTTCATCTATTAAAGGGGTTTTTATGTGTAATGTTTAAGACTTTATGGGGTATTCCCCACTCACGGAGGCAATAGCTAGGGCTCAGGGCTTGGTGCTTGGACCAATTCTCTTCTCCATCTTCCTCAATGACTTGCCCTCTGCATGCTCCCCCTCCTCCTCATCCATATGTATGCTGATAACACTATCCTGTTCTCCTCTGGCAAATGCCCCGCCATTGTAGCAACCACCCTTCAGCTTGACTTCCACCAGATTCAGCTATGGTTTGCCTCACATCATCTATTCCTAAATGCCAAAATGACTGTCTCTATGACCTTTGGCACTAGGTAGAGACTCTCTAGGCTCAATCTTTTACCTTCTTCCCATACCCTTGATGGGACAATCATAGAGGACACCTCCTCATTTAGATACCTTGGGGTTTGGTTGGACCAACGCCTCAACTTCTCTGGTCACTTTGACGCCATCCTGAAAAAACTGCGCCCCAAGCTTGGTGCCTTATTCAGGAACCATAGTTGTATTCCTCTTACGGCGTGGTGTGAACTAGTCCATAAGATGATCCTCCCCATTTTTGACTACTGCGATGTAGTCTATGGTGCCTCTCCCAAATCCTCCCTAACCAGATTGGACACTCACTTTAACTCCTTCAGCCTTTTTGACCTTGATGATCCATCACGCACACATCACTGTGACTACTACCACACCCTGTCTCTTCCCTCGCTTGCCAACAGGCGCCTCATTCATTGTGCCAAACTCACTTCTAAATTTTGGTTAGAAGATCTTCCCTCCAATCTCTCATGTTCACTCTCTTTCCAACCTCCCCCCTCCCATTCCCTCAGATCCTCTGACACTCGCACTTTGTTGGTCCCCCATCACACCACTCTCATTGGTCAGTCAGGCTTCACCCATAGTTTCCCACAAATCTGGACCCCCTTAATACGGAACTCCTCCTCCTCCTATTCCCTTGCCTCTGCCTTACACAATTTTCTCTCATCAAACTGCTCCTGCTTTAACCCTCCTTAATCGTTTTCCTGTACCTCTGCTCCTCTTCATGACTCACATCCCCTATTAAACCTTCCTTCCCCCCGAGCCTGCTTCTCAGCACGCTCTCCTCTCCCTTCACTGCTTACCCTCTCACTCCTACCCCTAACCTTCTTCTATTACCAACTTGCCCCTGCTTAGTTTTGACCTCTGGCAGGGTTCTAAGCATCCTGAAGGGGGTCTAGCACTGGGCAAGCCTCCTCCTCCCACTCCCCTTCACCTATCTCCTTTCTACCCCACTTGTCCTCACCTAAATCTGCCCTCTGTTGCGATTATTAGCACCCTGGCGATGTCTACACTCAGGTACAGTAAGTTTCTTCCCTCCCTCCTTTTTTCCTTTCTTCTTCTATCCCCCTGTTTCCCTCTGTCCAACTTGTCCTCACCTAATTCTATCCCCTGGCAGGGTTCTCTGCATCCTGGAGGGGCTCAGCACTGGGCAATTACTCTTCCTTCATTCCCCGCCCCCTCTATCCTTTCTACCCAACTAGTCCTCACCTGATTCTGTGCTCTGACAGGGTACTCAGCATCCTGGAGTGGCCTAGCCTTAGGAAAGCTTCTTTTTTCCCTCCTCTTCCCTCATTTCTCATCAATGAATGAGACATTAAACCAAGGTCCCATCTGCCTGGATTGGTGGTAGTTCAGGTGGATGTTAAAGATCCCATGGCACTTATCGAAAAAAAGAGTCAGAGAATTTCCCCGGTGTCTTGGCCAAATTTCCCTCATTCACTAAAAATACCACCAACAGCTTATTCTGGTTCAAGAACAGTTGGCATTCATCTGTATCCCCTCCTCTGGGTCGTACCTGAAAATAGGCCGGATTTGTCTAGTGCACTTACCCTGTCAACAAAAACTAAATAAAATAGAATAAATAAATAAATCCTTTCTTTTCTCTATTCCCAATGTGTCCTCAACTAGTTGTGCCCCCGGCAGGGTTCTCAGCTTCCTGGAGGGGTCCAGCACTGGGATATGACTCTTCCTTCCCTCCCCTTTCCCCTCCATCCTTTCTACTTAGCTCATCCTCACCTGACTCTACTCTCAGGTAGGGTTTTCATCATTCCAAAGAGGCCTAGTCTTAGGCAAGTTTCTCCCCCTCCTCCTCCTCCTCCTCCTCCTCCTCTTCCTCTCCTTTACCATCCCCTCAACTATCTCTACCCAAACTTGTCCTTGCCTACTCCTGCCCCTTATTCCAAGTCCTCACCTCATTCCACCACTGCCAGTGATCTCCGCACTCTGAAGGGGCTAGTTCCAGGTATGACTCATCCTGCACTACCCTATCCCTTAGCCCTACCTCACTCCTGCCTCTCCTCTACCCCCAGCACTTAACCAAAGGAATTAGTTAATTTGAACTAATAACTTGCACTTTTTGTTGTGTCTGAGGTGCTCCGAGATTGCACTAACCCTGTGTTAACTTGTCCCTTGCAACTGATTTTTTGCTCATTTTGCTCCAGTAATGTTCCCCCCATTATTATCCTTTCCTTCCCCCAGCTGATTTGCCCTGTCTACCCCTCTACCCTCCTTGATGTCCCCTCACTGCACCTCATTCATTCAATAAATACCAAAGCAAGTTGCGACTGTTTCCACTAAAGCCTCCAGCCCCTGGCAGTTCGTCAACCTCAGTACCTCCTGGCACCATCTATACCCTCATTTCTTCCCTCCCGAAACTGTGCCATCCTCCTCCCCTTCACTTCTACTCCTGCACTGCTGGGTGCCTCTACACCCCCTACAACTTCCCTCCCAAACTGATCCAACCTCCTCCCCAAACCTTCTAACCTTCCTCCCCTCATCCCCCTCCACCACTCCCCTTCTGCCCCCATTCACTCTTCCCGTTATACTGACACCCTTCTCTGGTCCTGCTGCCCTTACCCGACACCACTCATTAACACTTCCTGCTGGCACTGTGTAGCAATATAAGCCTCTCTCACCAGTGATGAGGCCCACCTTCTGGGTAGATTTTCAGTATATATTCTCTCTCTAGTTTGTCTTCTCACTCTTACCCCTCTCTTCCTGAGTCAGCCCTTCCCCTTGTTCATTCTCTCTCCTCCTTTTTCCTTTTGTGTTGTCAAGTACCATTGTATATAGTGTTTGCTTATTTCAGTCACACATGTAACCTCTTACCTAATTTGCTTTAATTGTTGTTGACCTCTTACAGCTTCCCGTAAGCTGTAGTTTTGTTTGTTACTGTAATGACCCTGACATGGAACCTATGTAATGAGCCTGTACTCAAAGGTTAATCTGAGATCTTAATAAATAATAAATAATTGAAAAAAAAATATTGCTAAATGATCTGCCTCTTAACTGTGATCCATTCCTGCAAGGAGCTGGCTCCGAAGCTACATTAAATTTCTGTACTATGTTTCTCAGATATACCACTTGTAATTAAATGCATATTCCACAGGTATGATATATTTAACTGTATATTATGTCACAAATGTGATTGTATGATTATTTATGATCTTTTTTAATGGTATGTCTTGTTACAAATGTAACTGAATGTTTAATTTCTCAGATATGTTAAATGGTAAACTGTATGTCTAATTCTTCATCAAATTATAACCCCCAGGTGACACTGAGAGATGAGCAACTTTGTTGTTCAGTGTGCTTTCCTGGTGAAACATTTCAATTAATAAATAGCCTTCGTTGTGCCTTGTGGGAATTACTAATACTGTAACTAAAACCCTCCTATGATGTATCAGCAGAGGACTGCCAATGATACTGTATTGTCCTATTGTTAAATGTAATATTATCATGCAATTTCCTTCGGGCTATGCTTGTATTGATTGAAATATAAACTCAATAAATATAAGTTTAAAAAAAACCCCAAAAATCTAATGTATTTTAGAATGATAGTTTCACGTTGAGCTACCAGTATTGTTGAAATGCCAGGAGTGCACTCAATTCTTTGAGCAGGGTGGCTGTGTTTTGATTTGTAGCATCATGTTTTCTGTAAGTTGCTGCACCACTTATCAAGGTCTTAAAATAACATTTTGTTTTGGATTTAGGACACTAGTGACCCCTCATTTGTGCTTAAAATGTCCAAAATTGCTTAGAGTGGGTTTACAGTACTTGAAATAATGGAAGCCAAAACTCAAATGACTTATGTTTAAACCAGTAGAGACTGGACACTAGTTTCTCTAAATTTAGCATTTCTAGGAAAAGTTGGAACTATGAAAGATCTTTTTTTTCCAATTACTAGAGCAAAGCTCACTGTCTAGTCACACACAGGACCAAATCTTGTGTTTTTCATTGAGCCTCAGTCAGTATGGTCTATGATGTATTCTAACAGGCAGGATTAATGGATGATAATTCTGCTGGATTCCATTATAGTCTGCAAGGCTGGATACTAACATGAATCAAAAAGTTTTCATGAAAAGGACAGTTCCAGCATACTGAATATGGAGATAAATGAAATGTGATTAAACTTGCAGTGTCAACCGTGAGGCCATCACACACAGGGGAATTAACTGATGCCAGACTGGTATCAGGTTGAAGCTACGTAGGAGTTTTAGTTCACTATTTTATTTGAAGCTGATTATATCATTAGATGATTAAATCTGAACACAAAGTAACTATAGATCCTGTACATTAATTTCAAGTATCTCTGTCTATGAGTATTTATCATTCTGCTAATTTACAAAAATCTTACAGACAGGGGGCCTGATTCTCAAAGTCCCACTGAATGGAGCAAATGGCTTGCACCACAACGAATGGGGCAAGGTGCAGCTTGTGCCAAAAGATGCACCGGGAGCAATTCTCAAACACAGGCTGCATGCACCAAAGGGGCATTGCACTGTCCTTGCAGCACAAAATGGGCTATATCATGGCATTAGGGGACTTGCGGCACATGCAGGCTGCCACATCCCCTAATTGAGGCTTCTCAAAACCCTCCCAGAGGGAAATTTTCTAAGTACCATTAGACTATCTAGGTCTGGTCTAAGGGTACTTAGAAGTATGTCCTCCGGTAGGATATTGAACCTTGTGCCATTGTGCCACAGAGTCCCTCCCCGATTCCCTTTTTAATAAATGAATTTGTCACTGGTGGATAGCATCCCCCATAGCAACAATCCTCTTTTTAATAAATGAATGCTTCTCTGGTGACAAGCAGCCCATCCCCAGCCCTGATCCCCTTTTTAATAAATTAATTCATCCCTGGAGGCTAGCGGCCCCCCAGCCCTGATCCTCTTTTCAGTAAATGAATTCACATCCCTGGTGATCTAGATGACCCCACCCTTCCTACTCCCAATCTGCTCATTTAATATAAATAATCTTTCCCTGGTGATCTAATGGACTCCCACTGCCCCCCAGCTCCTGCAGGCAATGCCCCACCACCCTGCTCCCCCTTTCCCATAGCAAGATTATTTATATTATATGGAAGATTAAGGATAGGGATAGCAGACAGCTAGACCACCATGGATGTGAATTCATTTACTATAAAAGGGGGTTGTGGCTTGGGGGGATCACTAGCCACCAGGAATAATTCATGTATCAAAAAGGGGATTGGGATAAGCTACCAGGACAAAAGTCATATATCAAAAAAGGGGATTGGGGATGGGGGGTGCTAGCCATGAGGGACAAATTAATTTATTAAAATGGGGATCTGGCTGGGGGACCGCTAACCATCAGGGACATCCTAGAGTGGCGCATGGCCACCCTGCAGCTTCAGACAATCCATCCAGATATGACATCTGATTGGCACATGTCCACAGTTGCTGCAAGCTGCAGGACTTTGCCACTGGGACACTACTCAATAGAGAATTGAGCACTGGATTACTGGTGCACCATCAATCAGCACAAATCACCATTGGTGCAGCTTGCACCAAGTTTTGAGAATCGAGCCCAGTATGTTTTAATAATTTCCGTTTTTCTATGTAAATACTTCTCAACCCATGGGAGTTTTAGCAACGTTATACACTTCTTCTCATTACCATGCTGCTTCATCTTGCAGGTATGTGAAGTTGTTCCCTGGTCTGGCCCTTCCTTTGTAGGGGAGGTTCTTCCATCCATAGTGTTGAGCATTTTCATTTAAATGCCAGTAGACTTCTTCCAAAGCTTAATCAGCTTAGGCTGATAGTCATTATGTTTCAACCTGATATCCCGATAATCATTAAGTTCTGATTTTATGCTAAGGTCAGTGATGTGGATTTAAAAATTCCTCGATGTGTGATCCACAGACAGGACTATGGGAAACATGGAGGTTGTGTGTCTATTTATGTGCATCTTAATATCATCTGTGATGCTGTATCTAAGCCTGCTTTCCTCTCATCTCATGAACTTCTCTTGTACCAACTTTCTTTCCGTTTCTCTCCCCATCTCTGTTGGCAGCACCTATTGCTCCCCTTAGTCCGTGCATGACTCTCTCACAGCTATTCTGTCCTCCCTGTACTCTCTTTCTTCTACTTGTGAATGTCTGACTTTGGGTAACTTGAATATCAATTGACTTTCCACAGTTGCTAACATCACCAGAATAAGATTTAATCCCTTAATCTGACATAGCTCATAAATGAGCCTACCTCCAATAGTCCTCACACTGCCTATCATTCTTTTTTTTAACAGTCCCTTTCATGTATCCCCAACATATCATTGATGCTAGAACCCTCCCACACCTTCATTGACCAGTTAATGTTTTAAGGTGCCTGCAATATCTGTTACTTAAAACCTAGCTAGCAAATTTTGAAGATAAGGCGGTAACAAATTACTGGTTACTGTTTACAACATCTGGGGGGAAGATAAATGCAGGTTGTAACCTTTAACTGCAAGTGGAAAAGGTGAGGTACACACCCAATATAAGGTAGGGACAGGCAGTTTCAGGAAAACAAAATGGAGAGATTGAAGTACAGCGGGAGTAGGAAGGAGGCAGAAGGGCACAGAGAAATTTAAACTTACTAGAGAAAATGAAAGATTATGGGAGCAGTGTAGTGCAACAATTGTGGGGCCGCAGTCTTCTGGGTCACCTTCTGGAGACTTAGGTACTGCTCTATTTGTACTCACCTGTCTGGATTGCAGAAAATGTTGCTGAATTCCTGACAGAACTGCCATGGGTACAAAGAACATTCTGCCCAACCCAGGGGCCACAATGTCTGCCTCCCAATCCTCAAAGGATGCCTGGCTGATGTAATGCAGATACACCTTTGTGGGCTCCAGGAGTGTTGGGCTGGTGGGATGGGTGATTTATTCTTAGACTACATCATTGCAGTATTCTTTTTCTGTTTTGGAGGGATGGGGCAGCAGAGAACAGGCACCCATCTTCATGGTAAAGGATGAACTGGGGGTCCTTAGTAGTGGAGGACCCAAAGAGGGAAAAACAAGCCCCTAACTGAGGAGGAAGCAGCTGCTGATGGGGAACTCTGTTGTTAGGGGGATAGACTTGGAAGCTGGGAGAGTAAGGGAGAGGTAGGTAAAGTGCCTTTCTGGAACTTCAGCTAAATTCCAGACCTAGAGATCATCATGGCAGAGGCTGATCTGGATTTAGTGGCCTTGAACTGAGAACCAGACTGGGACATGGACATACCGGACTATTACTGTTCAGGACAGACAAGACTGGGAGGAGGGGGAGAGGAGAGGTTGTTTTATATGTGAGGGAGGAAATCAAGGCTATGAAGGTACAGGGGCACCAGGTGGAAAAGGTAAGGCTGAAAGTTCTGTGGGTCACTGAAGAGACAGGCTTGGGGACCACTATCCATACTGGGGTAGCTATACAGGCCACCACCACAGGGTAAGAAGTTGGATAAGGCACTCGGGGAAGTCATTATCAAAATGGCAAGTAAGGGGTAGAGTCTCATCAGCCTCACCAAGGCCTTCAATAAAGTGACTCATCCTATCCTCCTACACAGGCTCTCAGGAGCTGAGCCATCTAATTAAGTGGTTGGATGATTCCTCGTCTTTCTCTCTGATTGGCACCAGTCAGTCCAGGTGAGTGATTCCATATTAACAAAATCCATCAAAATACCAGACACTCATGATGAAAGCATTACTAAAAGAACTTCACAGATCAAGAAGGTAACACTGAGTAGCTAGTTTATTCAACGTAACACAAACAGGTAAACACAGGTGTGAGACAAGCTTCAGCCATGAGACATCCCAATGCTTCAACTATAGTCTTTGTCACAGGGCTGAGCCTCACTGGCAAAGAACATTCTTTTATACAAAAAAGTTTTGATTGCTCCAAGGTTGAAGGAGTCAATTAAACAATTCATTTAAATATTCAATCTAAAGTGCTTGTAACAGAGCGAGTGCTAGGAGTTTTTTTTTATATTTGCTAAGTTCCTGTTTTAGAGCTTTTATTTTTTGTTTAATTTCATTGTATTTTTTAGTGTCTTCTGTAATCAAAAGTTCTATAAAAGTTTTAGTGTAGGGTTCTAAAGTTCTTAACCACTGCACCTTCCTGGCAAAATCTGTTAAGCCACAAGAGGGCACTGTATTCTCTCTTAAGCCTCTGGGTGAATGTTTCCTTTCCAGACATGTTTCAAGAGTAATTATGTTGTACCCTATGTTCAATTAATGAACAAAAAGTCTTTCTAAATTCAGAAGTAATTGTTTTAAATCATTATTAGCTGCTGTATTGTCTGTGCCTCTTTTACAAGTGATTTTTCTGCGGAGTCACTCTTTTCTCACTGCAAGTTCCTCTAAAACAGCCACGCAGGTTGGTATTTCTGTGTTCATCACAGTTCTGGGCGATGTTCCATCATCATCTTGCTGGCTCTGAATATTCATGTTGTGGCATGGCTTAATTCTCAGAAGGCCAACCACTTCTGATGTCCTTACACAGATTCCACTGCCATTCAGCAAGCAATCCTGACACAATAGCATTCATGCTGTTGCCTGTGACCACACTCTAACAGCAGCTTGTAAAAGTCAAATAGAAATGGTGTACACTGGTGCAAAAGATGTCCAGTGGGCCTGCTAACTCCAAAAGCTATTAACAAAGTCCAATAAAATTCCAGGCACCTGTAATGAAAGTGTTACTAAAAGAACTTCACAGACCAAGAAGATAATGCTGATTAGCTTATATTTAATCGAAGAAGCACGAACAGGCAAACATAGGCGTAGGGCAAGCTTTAGCCATGATACCCCTGTGCTTTGACTATACTCTTCATCGGGGAGGAGTCTCACTGGTAAAGGACATTTTTTTATACAAAAGGTTTTGATTACTCCCATGTGGAAGCAGTCAATTAAACAATTCATTTAAATATTCAAGATAAACTGCTTCTAACAGAGTGTATGCTAGATTGCCACTAGGGGAAACAGGATAACAGTGCATTAAACAAGTGCTATACCCATATGTAATACAACCCTCTCCTGCTGATCAGAGCCCTAGTCCCACATGAACTAAAGTCTGAGACCCAGCCTTTTCTTGATTTTCCTAAGTGATGTCCCCTATGTCTTTGTGACCTTAAACAACCATATAGCCAGCCCACCAGCGCAGCAGTAGAGCTACTGCTTGTGGCACTGATGACCTAGGTTCAGCAATGAGCCTGGAATGTTGGAGGGTCAACCAGGAAGAGGAGATCTGAGCATCCTTTGTATGCTCTCCACCTCTGAGAGGAGTGGGTGATGTGCCTTCAGTGCTGTAACACAGGCTGGGTGACCATGAGTGGTGGCCGAGCACCAAAGTCTGGAGCAGGAGGGCTGACGTTATCACGGGTGTGTGGACACACATGCACCTGTTGCACCATTAACATCAGATGGGGTGGGAACTAAAACTTGGAAAAAGCCCCCAGCATACAGGATGGTGCTGCCTCTCCTTGCAGGTCCCACACTCACCTACTGGGCCCACTGACCTGTAATCAAGCTAAGGGTCCTCCAGGGGTTAAGGGGAGAACCCTGGGTCCCCTCCACAGGGGTACGCCATGGGCCACTGCAAGGGTCTGGTCTGGTACATCCCAGGGATTGCAGTGTGACAGGGCTGGGGGGGGAGGGGCCAAAGGGGCAGGCTGGGTGATAAAACTTAATAAGTAAAAAAAAATGAAAGCTGATGATTCTGTACTTTTTGCTTCAGGATCCTCTGCATTGAGTTGCAGTGTGACTTTGACTGCATCCATTGCTGGCTCCATTCAATTCACCTCTCTGAAAATGCCAAAAAGACTGTGTTCTTGACTTTTGGAACAAAGAAAAAGCTAGTTAGGTGCCAATAAAAACATTTCTTCCCAACCCTTGACGGAACTCAAAACTGAAGTTGTTTCACACTTCAGGTCCTTGCATGTGTGGTTTACTCATTACCTAGCCTTTCCCACCCATATCAACTTCATAGAAACATAGAAACATAGACATTGCCTGCAGATAAGGACTGCTAGACCCATTCAGTCTGCCCATAGGCCCTAAGTGGTCAATGGCTTTTCATCACTCCTTTTCCACCCAAGGTTTCCCTGTGCTTGTCCCAGGCATGTTTAAACCCCTGCACTGTGCTTGCCCCTACCACATCTTGTGGCAGACTATTCCAAGCGTTCACCACCCTCTCCATGGTGTTTAAAGAAATTCCACCCCAGGCTTAGGAAACTCACCACAACAAGTCATGTCTTCAAATCCTAGTCCACCATCAGATCATTCAGAAAAAGATCATGCTGGTATTTAACTTTGTGGATATAGTTTATAGTGCTGCCATCAAATCTACCAATGCCAGACAGAACCCTCTTCCCACTCATTCTGTCAGTTCAGTCTTAATGCTCCTCCATTCATTCATTCATCTTTGTTCTCTCTTCCAGTCTCTTTATCTCTCTTTTGAGTCTTGTTGCCTTCTTCACTACTCATCCTATTTTGTAAAATATCGGTTCTGTCCCTTCCCTCCATTTTATCTGTCCATCTTTTCCTTTCTCCTCATTCTACTCCCTTCACAGCCGATTCCCATTCCTTTTCCATTCATCACTGCAAGACTTTATCGAATCAGTTTTCCTCCTCCGTTCTTCTCCCTCAGCTCTGGAATAACCTCCACCTCCACATTTGTCTCTAACCTGCTCATCCCTCCTATCCCTCAAACCTCTCCTCTTTGCTCACTTTACCCCCTCATGTTTCAGTCGCTCTCATTCTGTGCAGCCTTTCATACTTTCTCTTCCTCTACTTTGGCCCTCTTTTTGATAGAGCTTGCTATTTGCCGAGTTGTTTCCTCCTACATCTTCCACTCCCCTACAAGATTCAGCTTGGAATATTGTAGTACCTTGTTATGTGACATCATACTTTTCTTCCCCTATAGTACTCCATATTTACTGATTACATATGTTTTTCTCTCCATTTGCTTACTCTGCAATAATTCTTTCTCCTATGTACTTTACCCCTTAATCCAAGTCCCTACTGGAAATGAGCTTTGGCTAAGTATGCCTTTTCTGGTAACTGAATTTTAAATAAATAAAATAGCCCTTTCTTGAAACCCTATGCAGAACATCCTAATTCTTTCTACCATTGCAGTTGTTTCTTGAAAGATTAACAGAGACGATTATGGGGCTTAATAGTTAGAACACAGAAATATAAACTAGTCCAACTGAACTTCAAATGGCACACTGGCACTAACTGAAACTTAAAGGAAATCACTGACCTCCCAAGACTTCTGGCCTACCAGGTACAAAATTGGTAGAAGCATTACTCCACTGAAAATAAACTTCTGTTCAAGAGTTTCAAAACATTGAAAGGCATTTGTCTCCCAGATGTAGCAGCCATGTTAAGGAAAGACTGAGCAAGGCTGTTTGATATTTTAGTGAAAAACAGTTCTCCTCAAAAATGTTTTGTTTACTGATGAGATTTTAAGTGTTATTCCATCAGTTTTCAAATAAAACACTAACTGAAAAATACTATGTCAATGAAGATTAGAGTTGCTACCATAAAAAAAATTAAACACCCCAAGAAGTCTTGGAATGTCCTACTACAGTTCACAACCCAATGCCCACAATGTTTTGAAGTGTGCTACTAGGGTTGTCCAGCCAATGTCCACAAACATTTTGAAATGTATTATTAGGGCTGTAGTATAAATGTCACCCCTCACCTTTACTCAATATCCAAGGTCAAACTACTAGTATGGGACCAAGCATCAATGGTTTGGTATCACATCCTGGACCAATATATTCAAAATCCTGGACCTTTATGACCAAAGGACAAGCTACAGGTCGGGCTCCATGCTACAAGGCTGTACTTGTTCATGTGAGTCTCAGTGCTAAGTTGCATAGATACCACACAGTTGTATGTTTGTTGGTGTTTCTGGCTGTTCAGGACCCTGTGTATCATAAAACATTCATTTAACAACAGTACTAGTTTTATATATTGCCTAGTAAGATGTGTAACATTGATTTGTAACTTGTTACATACAGCTTAACCAAGACAC